>CM057458.1:16905833-18232500 GCA_016271365.2 Neoceratodus forsteri | reverse complement strand
TACACACAGACATGCATACATACAAACAGACATCTGAACATACATACGTACATACACACAGACATACAAACATACATACACACATACATATGTATCATTCTGTCCAGGTAGAAAGAGTATATACTGCTGAGTACCATCTGCATAGCAGTGAAAACTCAGACTGTATCACCTGATGATAGCTCCCAATGGTGGCATATACACTGCAAACAACATGGGGGCCAAAATGGAGCCCTGCAGCCCCCTACAGGGCAGGGGGTGAGCGCCAGAGGAATAAATTCTGGTGGTAACTCTGTGAGACCTGCCCGCGAGGAACAAATGGAGCCATTTGAGGACTGTCCCAGACAGCCCACAAAGAAGCCGCAAGCACTCCAGCAGCACAATGGTCTACGGTATCAAATGCAGCAGAGAGATCAAGAAGGACCAGAATGGTATGTGCCTTTCAATCTCTTGCCATTAGGAGGTCATTCAATACCCGGACAAGTGCAGTCTCCATGCTATGCTTCTTGCTAAAACCAGACTGGAGAGTATCATCGGCAATGTATAGATGTACTAATAATTCACTCCACTCTGCTGGCATAGTAAAAGTATGTTTTTACTATATAGATGTACTAATAATGCACTCCACTCTACCGATATACTAATAATGCACTCCACTCTACCCATGTACTAATAATGCACTCCACTCTATCGATGTACTAATAATGCATTCCACTCTGTAGATGTACTAATAATGCATTCCACTCTACCGATGTACTAATAATGCACTCCACTCTACCGATGTACTAATAATGCACTCCACTCTACCGATGTACTAACAATGCACTCCACTCTACCAATGTACTAATAATATACTGCACTCTACCGATATACTAATAATGCACTCCACTCTACTGATATACTAACAATGCACTCCACTCTACCAATGTACTAATAATGCACTCCACTCTGCTGATGTACTAATAATGCACTCCACTCTACTGATGTACTAATAATGCACTCCACTCTACCGATGTACTAATAATGTACTCCACTCAACCGATGTACTAATAATGCATTCCACTCTACCGATGTACTAATAATGCACTCCACTCTAGCGATGTACTAATAATGCACTCCACTCTGCCGATGTACTAATAATGCATTCCACTCTATTGACATAGTGAAAGTATACCTTTTGCTATCTAAATGTTCTAATAATGCAGTCCACTCCACTGATATAGTAAAACTATATTTTTATGTTAAAAAAATTAAGACACTGTTTGAACATTGTTAGATTTTAGTTAATTTAGGCTGAGATATTCAAAGGGGTTGTGCCAGTGCAACCCCAGAAATGCACCCGGGAAAATATTCAAAAGGGGAAATTGTACTGCACAATTCCTGATGTGCTAGGGCACAAAGATAATGTATGCAGCACATCTCCAGGGGGCGTGCCCATGCATATGCAGCACATCCCGATTTCCAGCCCAGGATGTGCGGTGCACCTGCCGACACATTCCAGAGATGTGCCGCATACCTAGGTACAAAATTGAGCCCGTTAAAAATGGCTCAACTGCTAGCCACCCACAAGCGGGCCGCTATAGTGCAGGGTGCAACACAGCAGCCACCAGTCGTGGGTGGCTTCCAGCCCCCCAGAACACCATACAAAAGCACCCACAATATTTCCTGGTGGTCCACTGGTACCCCACTCCCCTCCTGTACCTCTGATCACCAGTTTTGAATTAATGACACTTCCCTGGTAGTCCAGTGATTCCCCCTTCCCCATCCCATACCACCGACTGCCGAAATAATATTTTTTTAAGATCCCTGGTGGTTCAGTTGTTCCCCCTCCTCATCCTATACCACTTATCGCCCTATTAATACTTTTTTCAGATCCCTGGTAGTCTAATGGCAACCCCCTCCCCATCCATAGCCATAACCCCGATCACCAGAAACATGACCAAAACTGGTTCCTGGTAGTCTAGTGGTACCCCCACCCACATAGGACCCCCAGCCCACCCGGCTCCCCCCGGTCATTCACGGGCACATCCACCCACACACCTCCGTGGCTGCCCGCTGAATGACAGCTTACAGTATGTGATGCAAGCTCATTGCTCCACACTGTCGACCAATGGACTTGCAGCACATACGACAAGCTTTCATTTGGTGGGCAGCCACAGAGGTATGTGGGTGGGTATGCTGCCTGCTAATGACCGTAGGGGAACCAGGTGGGCTGGGGATCCTGTACCCTGTAGACACTGACAAGTGTTGTGGTGTGCTTTGGGGTCTTTGGGCCTTATACTTAACCCATTCCATAAGGAAATATGCTGAGATGGGTGCAGTATAGGAGAATGGGTTGAACGTTAGGGCCAAACACTCCAAGGCACACCTCGATGCTTGTCACTGGCTGCAGGGTGGGGGTGGGGGTGGAATGGCGTGAGCATTACAACTAATGATCCCAAGTCACACCCCTGATGCCTGGCAGTCTCTACAGGGTGAGGTGTTACACTTGGAAACCCTAACGCTGTAGGCATTTGTTCGTATTTTCACTCCAAATTTTCAACATAGACTTTTTGTGACCCCACCTCATGAAGAGTGGCACAATCAGTTTGTTAGCTGAAAGGTGGTTTTGCACAGCGGCTATGCCAGTTGGTGACACAGGGATGAGAACACATTTTGGGCAGGACGTTGAAAATGACAACTGTATTGTTCATGAGGAGGCGTAAAAAAATGGCAACATTGAAAATCTGGAGTGAAAATATGAAAAATTGGTGAAGTCATGAGCATGCATAGAAACTGTGTAACACACATCTGTAACCCAATTATTTTTGGGAGTTTTTTAGCCACATTTTCAACATAGGCATTTTGGGACCTCCCCTCATGAGCAGTGGTGCTGTGATTTTGTTAATCTTTCCCAAAAGTTGATTTCCCACAGCAGTCATGCCAATGTGTGCCACAGGTGCAGAAACACATTTTGGGCAGGCAGGCTGTGAAAAATGACAGCTGTACTGTTGATAAGGAGGCTGTGAAAAAATGCCAGTGTTGAAAATCTGACATGAAAATATTGCAAATATGAGAAGTTACAAGGGTGTGTGTAAACTGCGCAACACACGCTTGTTACACAGTCATTCTATGGACTTTCGGCACCAAATTTTCAACATAGGCATTTTAGGACCTCTGCTCATGAACAGTGTCACAGTCATTTTCTCAAACTGTCCCAAAAACTGATTTTGCACAGCGACCACGCTATTCTGTGCTGGACGTGAGAAAACACATTTCAGCCAGGATATGCAAAATGACAGCTGTACTGTTCATAAGGAGGTGTGGAAAATTGCCAATTTTGAAAATCTGGAGTGAAAATGTTATAGATTCACGAAGTTACGAGAGTGCATGGAAACAGCATAACACACGCTTGTAAAACAGTCATTTTTGGATTTTTTTTTTCAACAAATTTGCAACATAGGTTTTTTGACAGACCCTCTCATGAACAGTGGCACTGTTGTTTCATTACTAGGTCCTGAAAGGTGATCCTGTGCAGTGACCGCGAAATCACCTTTCAGGACCAAATAACGTGAACACCATGACAGTGACTGAATTCATGAGGAGGGGTCCCAATAACCCCATGTTGAAAATTTGATGCAAAAATTCCAAAAATGCCCAGGATATGCCATTATATAGCTTACCAGCATTTCTTCAGTTCACAGTCAGCTTTAAAGAATGCAGACGTGTTCCCGGTCCACCCGGCACGCCGCTACCGGACTCCAGAGATAAGTATGGGGTGAGGGGGGGGGAGGCAGGATGTGCAGAGGTGGGTGCGGGTTATGGAGGGTACAGGTAGACTGTGAGGGACCATTTTCTTCTTTCACAGGGAAAAAAAAAGGAAAACATTGTGGGACGGTTTTTCTTTTTCTGGGAATTTGGCATGCTGGGGTGGGCTGCCAGTGTGCCACCTAAGTGTTTTGGGGGGGTGCTGTAACCGACGGGGGATTGGGCACCCCCATCAGCGTACAACAAAAGTTGGGGGAGCAAGAGCCGAGGGGTATTGGGCACCCCCCTTGGTACATAACAAATGGGGGGTGCATTATGCCGACACAGAGTGGGCTCCCTCATCGGCACATACATTGGATCAGGGCATGCTGACAGGGGGATTGGGCACCCCCGAGGTTGGCATTATGGCAGGCAGTGTGCTGCCATGTTTAATGTACTTTTTCACCAGGGAAAACACATCAGAAAGTGTCGCTGTAGATGACGAGCTTTGCATTCGCCCAACAGTGACTGCGCCGTCAAATCTGCTACTAATGCAATATGTTGGCAGGCGCGCAAGCACGAACCAACACAGAACATAGAAACATAGAAACACAGACTTTGACGGCAGATAAGGACCGCTTGGCCCACCTAGTCTGCCCATTTTTCTACCTAACAGATAAGCTGCAGATCCTAGTTAGCCAACAGCTTACTTCCTCCTACCCCCCACGAGGACTGCCTTATGTCTGTCCCATGCATTCTTGAATTCCCCTACTGTTCCTGACTACACAACCTCCTCAGGAAGGCTGTTCCATGCATCCATAACCCTCTCTGTGAAAAAATACTTTTTGACCTAAGTTATCCGATCGGATACAGATATCAATCGGATCGAATTTAGTGTGGGATTAAGTTGCTGTTACTTGTTCATCCACATCCCCCTCATGCCCCACATCCCCCTCATGCCCCACATCCCCCTCATGCCCCACATATTCCCCAATGTAAAAATAAAATATGGACAGTTGTCAGTATAAAATATAAGTATTTATTTTTTCACAAGTTCACAAACTTGTGCATAGGCACTAGAATTTATTTATATCCTGTTTTATGAACAGTAGCATATTTACATTCTCAGGGGATAGTCTGGACCTCTGATTGGTAATAATATCCCCTGCTATACTAAAAACATATTCGCTTTGCATGCTTGTAGGGGGTGGTACTAGGTATCTTCTGGCAATGTTGGATAGTGTTGGAAAGCGTTGTCCTTGTGTTTTCCAGTAAAGTAGTGCTTTGGGGTGCTTTTTGTAGGGATCAGGCTTTCGGACAAATAGATGTCAAGCTCTTGATACTGTTGTGGAACCCTATCAATCGCTGATACTGCAAAATAATAAAATTTGTTAAGTGTGATGATATTAAAACAGCATTGATTTTTTTTTATGCCAGAGTTACTTACAGTCTTCTGGGAGTGCATTATTTTGGGAGAAAGAGACCCATGGGTCATCAGCTTCTGAGTCGCACTAACTGGCTGCATGCTCGAGTGTTCGTTTTGACTTTTTCTGTTGCTCCTCAGACTGCTCCTCCACAAGCTGTTTCAGGACAGCTTTAGCTAAACTTTTGCCACATTCCGTTCTGAAAAAAATGAAGCTTGTATCTAGCATCAAGTACAGTTTCCACGACAACCTCCTTCATTGACTCCTACTGCAGTAAGTCTTTATCCATTGACAAAAGCATGGCATTCTTCATAGCTTGCAGCCCTGGTACAGTAATGCCTTTGATAGAATGGTACAACACAGTTGAAGTAGGGATTATATCTGAGACACAAGCGCAGTCAGCACTAAGCCACCTAGTTTCAAGTTCAAACGGACGTAGTAATATTATAGAATTGTTTTTGGCTAAACTCCATTGTGTGGTGCTAAATGTGTGGGTCTCACGTTCTGCTGCATACACCGTTAAGACTCTGCGTTGTTCCAACAGCTTCTCCAACATGTAGAATGAGCTGTTCCTTCTGGTGGGCACATCTTGAATGAGACGATGTACTGGCAATTCAAGTGTGTTTTGCAGCGCTGCCATTTTTTCTGTAGCTGAAGCTGAATGTTTAAATTGGCCTACCACTGCCCTTCCGGTTGCTAATAAGTCCTCCACAGACTGCTGTTTCAAGACAGAATCATGAATTATCAGCTGGAGTGTGTGAGCTACACAGCCAGCACTTGGGACATCATTTAGCTTCACAGCTTTTGAAATATTAGGGCCGTTGTCTCTGCTTACCAAATGTCTCTGATTTGCCTTAATCCTCCATGTGTCAAGTACTGTTAAAATGTCCTTCGATTCTCCCCCGTATGTTTGTCTGTTAGGTGCTTCAAGTACAACAGTGCCGATCGTCTATTTAGGTCAGCATTGATCCAGTGTGTTGTTAATGGTAAATAGGAGATAATGGAGCATTCTCTGGTCCAAGTATCTATGGTAAATGCAAAGGACTGTGTGTATGACAACTCCTCTTGCATCTTTGCCCTTAATTTATTGTACAGATCTGGTATAATCACCTTCGAAAAATGACCCCTTGAAGGAAGTGTATACCACTGCTCTAACACTCCCAAGAGCTTTTTAAACCCCTCATTCTCCACTACAGAGAAGGGCTACGCATCCACTGCTATCATCTCTGCCACAGCATTTGTAATTTCGATAGCTCTGTGGTGATCGCTAGGAAAGGGGTGTGTGTGAGCCAGGCAAGATTCAATGGTTCGTGCCTCCTTTTTAAGCATTAGTGCTGGCGGTTCACATAAATAATCTGCCTGCTTTGCTAACTCATTTTTTTTACTTTTTCAGTCTGTAGCTCGTCATAATCTAACTGATGCTTGTTGTTGTTTCTGAAATGGTTTAGTAACCCCGAAGTTCCAAAACTCTTTACTGAGGACCCCCTACTAATTAATGTTGGTGTACGTCATAGGCTGCATTTGGCTTTTGAATCTGTTTCATTAACAACTGTAAAATAAGTGCATACCATGCTTTTGTGAGCCATGATGTAAAAACGTAAACTGACAGACTGAGGCAGATCCGAGTGAAAGACTGAGGCAGGTCCGAGTAAAGGTTTCAATCTCAGTAGCTTCCTATCCACAAGCCGCACAGCACAGCTCTATGAACTTGAAAAGAACGAAGCACGGGAGAATGGGGCGAGAAGGGGGATGAGGTGTCTGAAATTCAGTGCTTGCAATTCATTTAACTAGAAGTGCGTGTCACACCCACTTAAAAGGGGAATGACCAACAGCAACAGCTAATATGTGAGCTCAGCTAACAGCCTAGCAGGGGAACGGATACCAGCTGCTTAATTAGATAAATGAAACATGTTTTTTGTAAGGTATTTATCGGAGCACTGCATTCTTCTGCTATAACCAGCAAGATCCAGCGGAAGATGTTAACACTATCTGAACGGAACGGTTTAATTGGGAATAGCCAAAATCCGATCAGATCGGTTTATCAGATCAAATATCCGCCCATCCCTAGTATTAATACAGTGATCGGTGATATGGGATGGGGAGGGGGTACTACTGCAGTCCTTGGTACAGGGACCACATGCCGTGCAGGGCTCCAGGTGCATTTCACTGGCCAGCCCTGCACAACACATGTAAATGGGGCCATAATGACATGCAAATAGCCCCATTTGCACCTTGCATGTATTATGGCCCCATTTGCATATCCAGGTCTGAATATCTGGAAATTGCACCTGGCACAGCTCCAGTTGCGCTGGCGCATTCCCACTCCAGGTATGCAGGCCTGTCTGAGGGATGCGCGGTGCAGTGTATTTGCACCACGCGCATTCTTTGATATATTCAGAAGGGATGCGCCATGGCACATCTCTTTTGAATATTTCCCTTTGTTGGTCCGGCACAACTCAGTTGCACAGAGCAACCACTTGTGCCATTGCCAGGCGCACTTCTGAATATAGGGCCCGTAATGTACAACAAAATCAAACAGCAATAGAAAGATTCTTGATATGAAAATGTATTTCCAAAGGGGACTAATCATGTTATGTAAAGTCTTCTGTTCCTTTTACAATATGTGTGTGTGTATATGTACAGTATGCGGGTGTACATGCACAAGTCTTCCTACAGGATCTGTCTGTTGGTCTAGCTAACTACCTACAGACAGTATCTATCGTATTTCTTCGTCTAGAGACTTTGTTTATGTATAGACAGTATCTATCTCTGTATGTCTTTCTCTTCCTTAATCATCCCAGCTGATATAGAAAGTGCTATCAAACTTCTTCCACTTTTAGTATATGATTTATTTTTAACAGAAACAACTTCTGGATCTACATAAGCTGATATTACACAACAAAAATAAAATTTCCTGCACTTCAGTTTGTCAGTGTTTATTTGCTATAGTGAAGTATTTCAGCACAACCTTATAGTATCACACACAGCAGTACATACGAAACTGAATAACAAACCACAGCTTTTCTTACTGACAAAGCTTAAATAATTGTAATGATGCTGCTAAAGCTAAATTTAATACATAAACTTTATTTACTTATATTGTGGGGGGAAACATTTTTGTCATGGCTAAAACATTTCATAGGCAGGGAACAAATACCAGAGCATCTCCTTTATAGTGTGGGAACATCACTTTTATAGGATCAGTTTTACAGTTTTATTTTTTTATGCGGAAACACACCACATATGAATGCACTGCTTCATGAGTATGCAAATACCCAATTGCCTGGGTATTGCACAGCACATTACAGTATTGAAAGTCAATTGATTATTTGCATACTCATGATGCAATGCTTTCACATAAGGAGTGTACTCAAAAATAAAAAAAAAATAGTAATTACATTAAAAAATAAAACTGTGTAATTGATACTATAAAATAGATTTCCCTGCACATAAAAGGGATGTTCCAATAAGTGGTCTCTGCCTAATAGCCATCTATATGTGCTCATTTGTGTCCCCACAATATTAATAAATAATAGCCATTGTATAATAGCAATAATGAAGTCTACTATATGCATCATGCAAGGATGATTGTATTATTGGATACAGATAGGTTTGTGCTCAACCATCTCTGGGTGTGAAGCTTAAGTGGTATTTAGCAGGTTTTCAGCAGTGTTCTTGAAACTTGTAGCAAAAATATGGATTTTTCAAAAATGGAGCTCTAGTTCATTGTTTTTATTGCTGCAAATCCCTCTTAATGTTTGTGAAGCACATATGAAATTTCATAGGATGCTGATAGCTGCTACTGAGAGTCTGATGGGTGCAAGTTATACACCAAAGGTGCATAACCTGTGCGTGCAGCTCTGCACCTGCAGACAGGTGTGCACCAGTAGTATTCACGTTTGATGACCCCGGCCCCTGGTGTGCAGGACTCCACAGTGCAGCTGTGGGCGGGGTCGTAGGGCCAGCCAGGCATCCAGTTGGATGCCCGGACCGGGACCTGCATTGGATCCCTTGTGTGGTGGGGCACGCATTGGCAGCATCCCGCAGATGTCCGATGGCTGGTGGCTGTGGCAGGTGGTAGGAGGGCAATGCAGCCAGCCCTCTCTGATGGCACTGAAGTGGTGCAGTGGGACAGGGGCATGTCTGCTGGTGGGGGGAAACATTACCACTAGTAGCAGGGAGGGGGGTTGACGAGGGGTAGCAGCTTTGTGCCGGTGCCCCTTTGAGGGGTATGGGTCTTGTGGGTGTTGCTGGGGGGGCACCACACTCACCACAGTGTGCTGGGACAGGTGGGTGGCATTGAGCGACCGTTTCCTGGTGCCCTGGAGGGTCAGTGGGCTGTTCACCCTGTCCTGCAGGGTGTGTGCAGGGTGAGTAGGGGGTTTATGGCGGAGTTCTCCCTGGCATACCCTGCTCCCCCTATGCACCCCCATTGCCAGCACTACATGCCTTAGTGCATGGCATGTAGTGCTGACCTGCCCCTCACCCACCCCACGGCGTGTTGCTCCTCACGCGGCTGGGGGATCGGGAGTGTATGTGTTGCACACCCTCTTAGTGCATTCAGTGTGGGGCACATAGGGTGTGGAGGGTTATGCGTCTTCAGATATGTGCGCATGGCCGCTTCCAATTTCTTAGTGCATAGGGCCCAATATTTGTACTATTTGGGGTTTGCACTAGTTGAACAAATCTAAAGACTGAGGGTGAACATTTTTATTTTTTATTTTATTGACCTCAGATAGCCTAACTGGGATGTTCTGTAGCATCGCATTTTCAGTTGGGAGTGCTGTTACCCATTTTTTCTGCTGGGTGGACAGAAGCACAGGAAGGTCAAGTGACTTGCTTAAGGTCACGCAGAAAGTTAAGAGTATTTTTGGCAGGAATTTGATTCTGGATCCCTAGGTTCAAAGTTCTGTATGTTACTGCCTCCAGTTACAGCTGTTTGAAACTGTCACGTGTTTCCTTCTCTGCAACATGCAGCATACTGACTGCGAAATGTTCAGCAAGTCTTTCTTTCTGAGGTTCATTCTTCACGCAGCACCTCATATGCTATTCAGAGAAAGAGTGAGACTGCAGAAAGATTATTTCAAAAGGTAACAAACAGTATCCCGTGCACCACCCCAAATGCTGCTGAAAGGAACCTACACACCATTATAAGTTATTCTATTTTATTGCTCCCTTTCTTCGATCTGTGATTTTTGAAAGTGGTTCTTGGTTTCATAAATCGGCCAAGCTGTGACATACCTGATCACCAACAAGTGTATGGCCCCCTCACAGGCCAGGTACCTACTCTTTTAATTTTAAGATGCCAATGTAAGCTGCAATCCCACTGCCTTCTCTAGCTCTCTTATGTGAAGGCTACTCCCTGACTTCATTTTTAAGCAGAGTGCTGGCCCATCAAGGGCTCACAGGTGACCAGTAGGGAGCATTCTAAAAATACATACAGAGAGCTAGTGGGAGGGGGCAGCAAGTAAGACAGAGAGAGAGACTGTAAGAAAATTATTTCCAAAATGTCTGAGATTTGAACATGCAGAAACTCGTACAGACATTCTGCAGGTTTCTGAGGCAAGAAATGACGGCTGAGTATCATTAAAAAAAAATCACAGGATTATATGCAATAGCAACCACCACTGTGTGTATCCTGAACCAGGTCCTGATGCTCTGACAGGAAGACTCTTTGTAAAAATGAAATGACTTCTTCTTACTTTAAAGATGGCCGAGCACTGCCTGTAATTTCGGGCTAAACATTTCAGTTAACAATAGTTGTATTTTCCAATAAAAGATATTACAAAGATTTCAGCGAACTAAAACTGTATTATCACAAAGAGAGTAACTCTGGCAAGGGCACAGAGGCAGTGAGGCAATATCTGACCTTGTGGTACATAACGGCATGCAGCCACATTCCTTTCTTGTATGAAGTAAATGTGGACTTTGTTAATTAAACTTTTGTGCTTAAAACAACAGAAAATCAATACATACAAAACAGATCAGTTCTACTCTGAAGTCAGCCTTCTAACGGATCCTTTATTGTTTATTTGGGTAATCGTTGATTTCCAGGACTTGCCTTCGGAAATAAAGCCATTCATCACTACCTTTCTGGTGCCAGTCTTTGCTGTTTTATGAACAAGCGGAGCTAGTTGCTGTGTCTTTGGAAAGTACCAGCCTGTCAGTGTGATATCAATAGAATCATATTACATAGCTGTTATATGGCCAGTGTCATCCTAAAAATGGTATCATGAATATTGTTTTTAACGCCTTAGTTACAGTATGCCCACTTCCAAGTTACCATACCAAGTTACCCCAGCCTGAAATGTATAAAGAAATGATGTCCTGTCTTGCAATTGCTATGGACCTGTTGTGAGAATTGTTTAAGTACTTTTTGCATGTTATAATTATGTAAGTTTGGCTTTGCAATAACTGTGTTACATGTTCCTTTTTCAGGGTGCTGATGTGATATATTTATATAAAACTGTCATCCCTCAAGCACTGAGAAATATATGATAAAGGAATTGGATAGATTCATAGTTTACTGCTATGCATAACTCCTGCATTCTTTAAATTTATTCTGGGTTACAAGGGGTTTGTTTATAAAAATGTCCATATACTTAGTATTGTTCATATTCACTGTATGCACTTTATATAGTTCTTTGCACTTTTTTGCTCTTACATGTACTGCTGAGTACTGTTGCAACTCATTGCCTATAATTCAGTACTGTTTCTTTAAACCTGATGTTTAAAAGACCCCTAGTAACTGATTAGCTTGTCCCGCTGATGAAGCATGCAGTACAAAATTCGTTGGGGTTCTGAGTTCACACGTTTTTATGGCTTTGATGTGGCGGTATGTAATATTTCAATAATTTGCCTTTTTTTTTTTTTTTTTTGCAGTTGGAGTGGTGCTGGTTTTGTTGCCTTGCATTGTTGCTTTGTAGTACCGTGCACACTCCTGGACAGCTGAGCTGTTTTGTGCTTCTGACTAAATAATATATGGTGTGTAATTCTGCAAACCAATAGGACAGTGTTGGAAAGTATAAGCCACGCCAAAGCTTTATAGTGCTTCAGAGGTTACCAGAAGGAAAAAAGGAAAAAATATGTCTCTTTGGGCCATTACAAAAATGCAGTCCTTACAACCATTAAAATGGGAGAACAGCTGTAATCTGCTGTATTTTACAAACTGTTAAAACTGTGAATCTACTTTTCCTTGTACTGTATATTTACCTCTTGTCTGAGGCCCAATATACCTAAACTCTGAAATATGCCAATTGAGACTCCTTGTTTTGCTCCTGAAATATAAGGATTTGGTGGAAAGGAGCTGGCTGTGAGGCCAGTGTGGATTGACAGATGGCCTTGAAGTACAGCGAGTGCATCATTATAGTTGGCTTTACCGTCACGGGTGGAGGCTCTACACATAACTGATTTTGTATATTGGCAGATGAGATATCTCATTGGGGTGCCCTTTAATCCCCATGCCAAGTCAGGCCATTCGAGCAAGGCTGCATGCAGACTGCCATAACAAACTTTTAAGGGGACAGACTGGCTGTTTCTCCTGGAGACACATATTCAGCTCCCTTTGATACAGAGCCACTTCCCAAACTGATTTACACAGGTTAAGACATTCTACTGGATCTGTGCACAGCATTTACTGGCCCTGTTTTAATGGGTGAGGTTGGACCAAGTCCCCACTGGACTGTGAGAAGAGGCTCATTGGGCTTGTTTGGAACTCACTTCTCCGCTGTAACTGTCAGGGGTCAGTATCCACAGTCTGGCCTGTCCGTCTGTCTCTTTGCTTGGCATGTGATCTAAAGCTATGGGCTGACTAGGTTTCTGTGTTGAGTTGTCCTCACTAACATACCTCTCAACTGTCACACATTACAAGGTACGTCACTCATTTTATCCCTCAGAAATCCTCCATCCCACATTGAGAAGGTGACATTCCACATTGACCACTGAGACTTTTAAGTAGAAATATATAATAATATAAGATGCTAGGTTATAGTAAACATTATTAACATTAGTGCACTTATTTCCACAGTATTCTGAGCTTGCAATGTCATGTTTGATGATGTGTCACACATTTTGTCCTCTTGTCACACATCTTGTCACACATTTAGGTGATAAAAGGTTGAGAGGTATGCTCACTAGTTGAAGCAGTTTTGTTACAATTCATTCCCTTCCCCATGCTCCAAAGAATGAGTCATTTGGTAGAGCACTAGGGTGACAATGCAAAAGCAGCTCTAGGTTTTACTTTTTTTGCAGTCAAGTCCCTGTACTTGTACAACTTACCTGCTTACATTCCATTAAAGGCCTTTAATACTGTGCTGCTGGATTTTCTGCACCCTGCCCCACCTAGCCAGGTGTGTCGAGCTGGCTAAAATTTATCACCAGCTTCTGTCTGCAGTTGTGGAGACAGGTGTAACATGCACCGACCATGCTCCGAGTTTATATTGTACATGTTGAATGCTGTGTGACACAGGGCTCTCTAGTTCTGCACACTTGAACAATCTATTTCCATATAAAACCATTTCTCCAAAACAATTCCTCAACTGCAATTCTAAATATGATGCTTTTATGCAAATGTGTTTATTCCTCATCTGCACAACTAAACTGGAAATCACTCACTTACTCAGATAGCCAACCACTGAATGGAGCAGGTCCATCCCTGGAGCAGCCAGCGCTAACCCATTCACGGCGTGATGAGGCTGCTTAACGATTGACATCACACTCAGGAGCTTTCCTTATAAACCAAGCTTCGATGTCTGTTACCAGATGGATGCCAATAAATGAGTGCAGAGCAGCAGCAGCTTCCGATCATGTGGAGGATTGTCTTCAATATAGAGCTCCTTACCTATAAGACCCTACATGGAAGGAGTCCTATTTATATGCAAGATCTCCTTGTTCCTTACTGTCCTGCTTGGGCACTCTGTTCTGCCGTGGGAGGCCTCCTCAGGGTTTCCAGGGTTAGGGTGCTGCATTTTGAGGATAGGGCATTTGCAGTGGCCATGCCTACCCTGTGGAACTCCTTACCAGAGTGTTTGATGGGGCTCTCTTGGTAGAAGCCTTTAAGAAAGGATTAAAAACATATCTGTTCCTACAGGCATTTATTGACGGATTGATCAGTTGTTATGAAGCATAGACAGAATGATGATCTGTATTCATAATGTTTTATTACACTATATACAGTAGGTGTGTTCTTTTTTATATGATTTTAATATTTGGATTGCTGTATTGTTGTTTTTATTGTACAGAGCCCAGAGTCCCAGGAATTGGACGCTTTATAAATAAAATATCTATCTACAGTTTGCATGTGTTACCACTGGGCAGTCTATTATTAATTAGCACAGGAAGGACTACTATTTATTACTTAAAGAGTACTCCACTCGACAGAAAATTTTCACCCACTAGTGCAACAGGGGGTAGGTAATAGGACTACCTTGAGAGGAGCAGAGAAAGGGGAAACTAAATATAAAATGTTGTTTGAGTTAGGTGGGACTTATTGCGTAAATCAATGAATAGGCAAATAAACTCTTCCAAAATAAATACATAGATAAGAGACAGAAAAAGAGAGAGAGAGAGAGAGAGAGAGAGAGCTGGATAGATAGATAAATAGACAGGCAGGTAGATAGATAGGCAAACAGACAGACAGACAGAGAGATAGACAGAGACAGAGAGATAGACAGACTGATTGATACTGTCAGATAGATAGACAGCAGACAGATAGATACTCTCTGTAGATAGACAGACAGATAGATAGATAGATAGATAGATAGATAGATAGATAGATAGAGAGAGACAGAGACAGGTAGACTTTTAATTTATTTATTTATTGAAATCTTGGATTAATACCTTTGAGCAACAGCTCTTTACATAGGTTCCACGTCAAAAGAAAAGCATCATCATAATAACAATTGCAATAACCGGTACTGTATATTGCACGTGTCATCATGCATGAATACATCTCAGTAGAATACAGCAAAAAACGTAGGTTTGCTGGAAAAATACTGATTAAAATTGAGGTGGGACTAGACACATTGGGATAGGTAAAGGACAGAGACAAGGGGGGTTAAACAAATACACTCCAAACAGACAGTACAATTCATTTAAACAATGGAGGCACTGTACAAAGTGTGCCTGAGTCAGGTAATAGCTAGCTTACTAAGGGCTGGAGGGTACAGCAGGTCAAAGGTGGAGGGGGGAGGTGGACAATGGAAGGGGAAGGAGGTGGGTGAGAGGGAAGGATGGGAGGAAAGGGATAGGTGGGGATAAGTGGGGGAGGGGTAGCAGAGAATAAGTGCTGAAAGGGTGACGGTACAGTAGGGTAATGTGGGTAGAGTGTGAGACATAAGGCGCATGTATGGAGCAGGGAGGCAGTCTTAGTGGTAGCAGTCACAGGACATTACCGGCTCACTCCTCTCACTGCAGCAGCATGACTGCCATCTGTGGCTGCAGAGCTTAAGAAAATCCCTCTGTTCTCATGCAGAGAACCTGGGTGAATGGGTCCTCTTGATAAGCTGGGAATGGGGTGCCCAGAAAAGATATTTCTGGCAAGTTTTTTAAAAACACAAACAGCAGAAGCTAGCTAAAGGGATCTCATTTGGTGAGGTTGAGGTACTTGGTTTTTTTTAAAACAAATCATTTTTATGCATTTTCAATGTCTGTGAGTTTAAAAAGAGAGAAAAAAATGGCGGCCATCACAATCCGCATTTTTGTCAGCACGAGAGGTAAATCGTGAAAATAAGCAATTGCAATTTTTTTACCGTTTGCATCAGGACATTAACTTTTAAACTGTTGTAGGTCTGGAACCATATAATATTTTTTCTCAAAAGCTTCCAAAGGCACACCCTTGGCATGGGTCCCTTCAACCTTGAAAATTTCATGAAAAAAATTCCACACCCTTTAGGCAGTAGGTGAGAGCAAAAAATACCCAATGTTAAGTAAAGGGGAACCAAACGTGTTTTTATTCCTGTTTTTTTGGTGTTTTGTATCTCGAAAACCTTTCATGTCTTGAGACGCTGGCATCTTGACGGAGCATGCCAAATTTTGGAATATTTCATCACATAATGCCAAAGTTATTAATGTGCAAAAGTTGGGGTTTAACATTAAACAGCCTTCTCAACCCTACCTGTAGCGGTGCTACCGCACTCGTAAAATAATGAGTCACGCTACAGATTTCTGTTTTAAAAATATGGAACTTGAATTCAAAATCAAAATGTTTCACTTGCTGGAACGTTATAGACACCCTAGTGAGTGGAAATGTACATAAGCAATAAGACACGACAGGGTGTGTATAAAACATATTTTACCGCACGTCCAGGGGCATGGTGAGGCATGAGGCCGCGGGCCCTTGAAGTGCACTAAAATATGTTTCATACAAGCCCCGGAGTGGTTTATTGCACTTATAAAATGGGCTCCTTTTTTAACTTTTTACAACTGGGAAAAGCATGTTTATATGTAGAAACAAAATTTTACTTGTGTGCATTTATAATAAAATAGTCCTTCCACCCACTGCAGATGATGTCCTGATCTGAGTTTGATTCTCACAACCTCCACTTGCATACTGTGTGACTCTGAACAAGTCACTTAACCGCCCAGTGCTCCCAGGTCGCCCCTGAAAACAGGCACTTGTGCCTAGTGGGCCTTACACGGTTACCAAAAATTAAAATAAAATAAAATAAAAAATAAAAATGTCATAGACGATGTCATTGTATTACTGCTGGGCAAAGTTTGTCCTTTGCTGGCATAAGGATTCAAGATATGAAAAGTCTGTCCTCTCACCTTGGGCTTTCCCCTCCCCCTACAGTACAAGCCTCCTCACCTGCTGCCCCACACCCTTGTCCCCCTTTCTATTTCAAGGTCATCTCCCCCAAGGACGCTCTTCAGCTGCTCCAAAGCCTGCCCAACCAGGGTAGTCCAAGGTCCAATGGCCTCTCCTCTGCATTTCTCAAAATTGTGTCTCCTGCAATAGCCAAGCCCCTCACCTTTATCTTCAATCTTGCCCTGATAACCTCCTCCGTGCCTCTCGCATGGAAAGGAGCCAAGGTAATTCCCATCATCAAATCTAGTGACCTCCACTCTTCTGACAACTATCAACCTATATCCATTCTCCCCCACCTAAGTAAACTGCTCAAAAAAGTAGTACATCGGCAGCTATTTGAATACCTCACCAAGCACAACATATTAAGTAGCCAGCAACATGGGTTCCGCAGGAACCATAGTACAATTACTGCCCTCGCCCTATTTACCAACCATATTTATACCAATATGGATCAAGGACGTGCTACCAGCACCATATTTGTGGACCTGTCAAAAGCGTTCAACCTGGTCAACCACCTCCTCCTCTCCAAACCAAATCTAATTGGCTCCTCCACAGAAACCACATGCTGGATTCAGAGCTACCTTACCGACCGGTCTCAGTTTGTCAATATTGGCACAGACACCTCTCCTGCCCTAACTGTCACCATTGGTGTTCCTCAGGACTCTATACTGGGCGCCCTGCTCTTCACCATTTTCGTCAACACCCTCGCCTCCAAATGCCTCTCCTGTGAATCCCTTCTATACGTTGACGATCTGGTCATCTACCACAGTGACAAATCCCTTCCCCACTTATCATCTGTTCTCACTCAGAACTACTGAGCCACCCACAATTGGTTCACTGACAGTTTGATGCTGGTTAACACCAACAAAAACAAAGGCGATGCTATTTGGTTCGAAACCATACCTAGCCACATCACTCATATCCAACTCCTCTCTCCAGGTCCACTCACCCAGTGGCCCTGCCCTTGACATCATCCACTCCTTCAAATATATTGGAGTTATGCTGGACACCACCTTCTCCTTCACTGACCATGTCAATTCAATAGTTCAAGGAATAAATCAGAAATTAGGTGAGGCTTCATGCATCAAACCCTACCTGACTACAGACGCTCGACTGTCCATTGCTAGAGGAAAACTGCTCTTCATCATGGACTACTGTTCCCCTGTCTACTTGAGGATCTCCACCACCCTCCAGACCAGACTCGTGACCGTGTACAACAGTATTTGCAGATTTTCCCTCTCTGCCCCCTACTCCACCCACCACTGTGACCTGTACCGCTCTCTTAACTGGCTGTCTTTACAAGGTCGCTTTGACTTTACTCTCAGCTGCCTCACTGATAATTGCATCAGAAGTGGACCTGCCTCCCCATTATCTGCCTTTTTCAAGCCCTGCACCATGCCAAGGCATCTCCATTCCTCCCGTGTCCCTGCCCTGGAGACTCTGAGAACTGCCACTGCTATGGGCAGTAAAGCCCTTTCAGCTGCGCCCCCCCCATGGAATGTAGTGCCTGCCCCCCTCCGATCTACTGACAGACATCTCACCTTTAAGCAAGACTTTAAATCCTGGCTCCTTGCAAGAGACACCTACACCTGTCTGAATAGGCAACACTTACCCTCCTAGGTCACCTCTGACCTGATCTCACATGCCTCCTACCTTATCTTCTGGTCTTTAGGTAGCCAGGAATTGACCAGAGGGGGGTGGGTTAAATAATATTTTCCTCGACATATATATTGTGATATGTATACATTGTTCCTCACTTGTACTGGAAATGTTTTCTTGTTACCGCTGTTTGATCCCTTTATTGTACTCATTATGTTGCCTTTTACTTTGCCACTACCGGGCTTGTTACTTGTTGCCATCCTCTGTTGATATTATATTGTTGTCACTCTGCCACTTGTGTGCTGCTAGTGCCTTTTGGCCCAGGAATGCTGTCTGTACTTTCATACATTACTATGACTGCTTATACCTGCTGAATTGTACATTGCTGTTACCATTTGTTGTATTCTAACATTATCATACTGTAATCATGACCTGCTCGTGCCTCTTAGCCCAGGTCGTGCCTGAAAACGGTCCTTTGGATCAGTGCACTCTACCCGGTTAACAAAGACATACATACATACATAAATACATAAATACATACATACATAAATACATACATACACACAGACATACATACATGCATACATACACACATACATACATACACACAGACATACATACATACACACAGACATACATACATACATACAGACAGACATACACACATACACACACACACATATACGTACATACAGACATACACACAGACATACACACACACATACATACATACATAGACACAGACATACACAGACATACATACATACAGACAAACATACACATACACACACACATATACGTACATACAGACATACACACAGACATACATACATACATACATACATAGACACAGACATACATACATACATACATACACACATACATACATAAAACGAAATAAATAAAATGTTTATCATGGAATGTTTAGCACAGAATGTTTCCCATGGAATACATGGATTCAAAATTCTGCTCAGTTCCACTGGCAAAATGTTACTCTCCTAACATGCTGTAAGCATAGACAACATAGAGAATATTTGTTGGGCAACTAAGCAGAACCAGTGTGTTCTGCCACAGAGGGATTCTGATTCCCTCCGTCTTCGAGAGCGAAGCTCGAGAGGTCCATGGGAATCAGAACCCCGAGGTGGCAAAACACACTGGTTGTGCATAGAGTTGCTTATCCTGTATTTTTTATAGTGTATAGTACTGTGTGAAAAATGTGTTTTGTGAGTTCTTTTGCTTTCAAAATGAAACTGACTCATGCAGTCTCTAGAGATTCTAGAATGCTGTTCTACCACAGTTGGGTATAACAGCATTCCATAACCTTGGAACTGTGGTAGGACAGCATTTTGAAAGGAATTGAATTCTATACAAAACAGCATTCCACTATACACTATAAAGGCCTCTTCTACAGCCACAGACTCAATTATCTCATGGTCAGGGCAAGCAGAAGATATTTCCCTGATGAGCAGGTAAAGACAGAAGGAGGATTTTTCATTGTCAGTAAAGAAACAGTTGCAGTGAAAACTATAAACAATACTTAATGTTTCTAATTTGTTTATGTGTGTAAGGAAAGTGTGATGGTCATGGAAACAACATTTAATTAATTTGTTTTATTTTTTATTTAAGGAAGTTTTATTTTTAGTACCCAGCTGAAAGTTTATTTTACTGTGTAAAGGTAGCAGCCATGTTTGTGATGGAAGATCAATTCTGGTTGTAGGGGGACTGATGAAAGATAGGTCTGGTTGTAGGACTGATTTACTCATCGTGATGTGGTTTAGGTCCAGGGTGACTGTGCATGAAACAGATTTTATACACTGTCACATGATATATTTTGACCAATGAGACTTCTTTATTATGGATTCTCATTTCATAATATGCCAACTGAACACAGAACTTCAGAATTATAGAACTGTGTTCATGAGACACCCTCTTATTGTTATGAGTACCTGGAATGTTTAGAAATAAACAATTCTGATTGGCGATCTTTGACCTCTGACTCTGTTGTTGTACGTCGGTTAGTGTGCAGTGAGTACAGTGTGGAGTTATGGAGCACAGTACGGAGTCAGTAGATCCTCACTTGCCCTGGGTAGAAAAGTCTTTGTGAGTAATGTGAAGTTGCGATTTTGAATCATAATTATCTGCAGAGCTGCACAGCCTGTGATCTTTGACCTCTGACTCTGTTCTTGTGCGTCGGTTAGTGTGCGGTGTTGCCCTGAGTGTGGAGTATAAAGTCAGTATAATGTGAATACAATGTGATTACAAAAGTCACGATTTTGGATTAGTTGCTAATTTAGTTTACTGTTTACCAGTATTTGTCGCGCTTAGGGTATTTACGCTGTTTTTTATGGTCGCTTCTATTTTGGTCACTGTTAATACATCGCGTTTCTTGCAGTCACTTTTCTGTAGTCACGGTTATCACGGGAAACTGGACAGGGACAGGCTGGGAACGGCGCAGCACAGTGTGACCAAGATGATTCAGAGCCAACAGGGCAGATCTTTGGAAGCTTGTCTCAAGGGACTGAACCTGTATTTACTCAAGACTGGACAAGAGTTGGTGGATATGATAGAGACTTTCAGTTTCCTTAAGATAATGAACAAGGTGAACTGCAGGGAATGATTTAGCATGAGTTTAAGAGTCAAGAACCCAAGGTCATGAATGGAAACTGGGGGGGGGGTTAAGAGGGATGCCAAGAAGTTCTATTTTAAGGAAAGGGTGGTGGAGCCATGAAACAATCTGCCAGCGGAGGTGGTGGGCGTCAAGACCTTAAATGCTTTCGAGCATGTCTGGGATAGAGTGAAGGGCTTAGTGGTTGCTCAGGTTGGTAGCAGGAGTGAGGGGAGCAGGGGGGTGGATGGGGAGGGATAAAGCCCTGCATGGACAATTATGTCCTGGAGCAGATAAGGAACTCTGGGCAGGCTAGATGGACCTGTGGTCTTTTCTGCCACCATTTTCTATGTTTCTATAGTCTCTTATGGGATAAGAAGGTTATCGCATGCTGTTTTGGGCGAGAGGACTGTGAAGCGAAGCTGAGTGATTCTCTCGGCCCAAAACAGCAGGAGATAACCTTCCTATCCCATAAGAGACACCCCTCACTCTATGTATTAGTATATTATGAAGAAGTGGAACTGCCTCCTGCCCAAAACACCACTTTTGAATACACATTTTGCTGAGAATGTTCTATTTCTTTGTACCCTTTTGCCTGGTCTCCCTCGCTCTTTGGATGTGGTATTGGTACATTCCATGAGCAGTCATTATTTTATTTATTTATTTATTTAAACATTTGTTCACCGGGTAAGCAACATGAGCCAAGGCCCTTTTTCAAAAGCTACCCGGGACCATATAATACAGTCAAGATGTTGCATTACATACACATACACATCAAATACAAAACATACAAAATAACTCGATTAAAACAGTCACATTTCGTTATGGTTGCGGTGGGGCTGACTGTGGATAAAATATTTTTATTTATTTGAAAGTTTTGCCAGCATGTTTTGGATTCTTTATGTGGAAAAGGGGTAACTGCGGATAACAGATATGTATTTATTTAAAACTTTTGCCAGCAGGTCTTGGATTGTGGATTTGGAAACAGAGCATTGGTAATTTCCCCTTAACTTTTGTGGCTCAAGGTTTGTTTGTTTTGGAAAATGTGCTTAGAATTTCTTGTTCAGTTGTGTGGCTGTTCTTTCTTTCTTTATATTTATTGAATTTTGATGACCGGGTAGGCCCACTGGGCCCCGGAGGTCCCTTTTTCAGGGGCGACCCGGGTGTAACAATTACATACAGGTAGCAGATCAGTACAGTCAGGTGATAGTAATGTTTTTACAATAGAAGATTTCATAGGATTACAGGCGGCAGGTAGTGGAAGACATACAAGCAATATGACATGGAAGTTGCACATGAAGAGAACATTTTATGTAACGGGTACAAAATTAGATAGAGAGTGCTTTGGTAAGGCAAGCCGGAGCTAAGGACCTAGGTTACCTTCTATGGACTTAGTGGAAGGGGGATATATTGGGACATAAGTGCTCCCCATCCTTTGAAGGAGGTCCGTTGTACTACCCGGATAGCTATATGTGGTCCGGTCCATAGAGCTACCAGGCTGGCTGTGCATGGTCAGGTCCTGTAACAAAGGCATGTGCTCCTGTCGAGCAGGTGTCCCTTGAGCTTTGTCCGGAAGCTGGTGACGGACACTGCCTCCCGAACCTCCAGGGGGAGGTTGTTCCAAATAAGGGGCGGTGTACGCAAAGGACCTTTCAGAAGTGATTCCATCATTTTCCCTACCACTGAAGTCAAACTAACAGGTCTGTAGTTTCCTGCATCTGCCTTGCTCCCACTTTTGTAAGAGGAATCACATCTGCCCTCATCCAGTCCTCAGGTATCACACCATCCTCCTATGATTTGTTAAATAGGGTAGTCAGTGGTGTCACTAGGTCTCCCCTTAGTTCTTTTAGAATTCTGTGGTGAATCCTGTCATGCCCCATTGCTTTGCCCAGCTTTGAATTTTAGGAGTTATTTCAGGACCCTTTCTTCTGTGAATGGACTGGTGTCAACCCCCCTGCCCAGAGTGCTTCTATTGTTTGGTTTAGGTACCCCCCCTCTTTTTCTTTTGTGAATACTGAGCAAAGGTATTCATTCAGTATCTCTGTCTTCTTACTGTCACCCTCTGCCCACCTCCCCTTCCCTTTATTATGCCTCACTATCCCTCCCTTTGTCTTCCTTTACTCCCTGATTTACCTATAAAAGGTTTTATCCCTCTTCTTAACTGAGTTGGTTATCTTTTCCTCAGTTTGGGCCTTCACTATTCTGATTGCCTCCCCCACTTCCTTCTGCTTTAACTGATACAGTTCTGTGTTCTGCTCCTTCTGTGATTCCATCTACTTCCTGAATGCTATCTTTTTCTCCCTAACCTTCTTCACCACCTCTTTTGAGAACCATAGTGGTTTTTACTTTGTTTTGTTTTAATTTTTCGCTTCACACAAAGGCTTGTTGCCTCTATGATGGCAGTTTTGATTTTTCCCCATTGTTTTTACACCCCTCTTTTCTGCCCATTTGCTTAGGCACTACTCCATTTTGCCAAAGTCAGCCCTTCTAAAGTCCAGTACTCTCGCATTTGTATGGCTTGCCTCCACGGTTGTGTTTATTGTGACCCACACTGTGTGGTGGTCACTTGTTTCCAGATGGCTACGCAATTCTAAATCTGTGATCCTCTCTTCATCCCCATTTGAGAGTACCAGGTCCAAGACTGTTCACTCCCGAGTGGGTTCCAACACTAGCTGCCTGAGGCATGCCCCCCGTACAGCATGTAGAATGGCCCTGCTCTTGGATGTGGCTGCAGTAAATGTGCTCCAGTTATCATCTGGCATATTCAGGTTCCCCAGTAACAATATCTCCTCTTTTTCTGCCATTCTAAGGATGCCTCCTATCATTTCCTTGTCCATTTCCTCTGCCTGAGACAGGGGTCTGTATACAACTCCTGTGCAAATTGTGGTGCCACTACCTGTCTCCAAGGTGACCCACAGTGACTCCTCTCCTCCCCGTTTACCCTTTAGTTCCATTGCTTTGATCCCTTGCCTTATGTAGAAAGCTGCTCCTCCTCCTCTTTTACCCTCCCTGTTCCTCCTGTAGACTGTGTACCCTGGTATGTTTACATCCCAGTCATGGTTCTCCATGTACCATGTTTCTGTGACTGCCACGACATCCAGGTGTCCCTCTTCCATCAGGGCCACTAGCTCAGGAAGCTTGTACCCAGACTACGAGTATTGGTACTCATTGCCCTCCATTTTATGATGGCCTTACCCTTTTTTGCCCCATCCCTGCCCTTACTGCCTTTGTCTTTTTCTCCATTTACCCCTGTCCTGCTCCCTATTGACCTCTTTACCTTGGTGTTTACTTCACTAACTACCTTGTTTTGTGGGGGGAGGCTTGGAATTTCCTGCTTCCTATCAGCGCCTCCCCCCATGGCTAGTTTAAAAGCTTGCCAATGAAGCATTTAAACCTATCACCTTGGAGCCTGGTTCTCCTCCTGGACAGATGCAGACCATCATGCCAGTATGGGCCTGCATCCCTCCAGGTGGACCACCAGTCCCCAATGAAGCCAAAACCCTGTGCTCCGCACCAGTCTTTCAACCATTCATTGAACTGCATGGTGCAGAGTACCCCAGCCTCACCCAAGCCATAGACAGACAGCACCTCCAAGAAGGTTGCCATGCATGCTACCTGTCTAAGGCTCCTCCCCAGCTCCACAAACTCCTCCTGCACTGCTCCAATCCCTTTTCCAGCTAGGTCATTTATCCCAAGGTGGACAATGATGTCTAGCTCCCTCTCTCATGATGCTGCTGCTCCCTTAATCCTGAGGATTCACTTCCTGTCCCTCCAAGCCATGGCACCAGGCAGGCACCTTGCGTCCTCTCCTCCCTCCCCCCAGTTCTACCCCCAACAATTGAGTCCCCTGCCCAGAACTGTTTCTTCCCCATGGTGTCCCCTGCCACCCTCATACTATACTATGTTTGAGGAGCTAAGTAAGGCAGGAAGCCCATATATACTTCTTAACCTAATTGTAATAGATTAGTGAGTTATTTTTTAAAATAAATGGATCTAATTTTTTTTTAAATTGGCCTTTATTATTGCTGTTAATTATTTCATCAGGTAGGTTATTCCAAGGGTTAATACCTTGTATAAAAAATGCCCTTTGTCTCTCAGTATGAAACTTATGGGGCACTAGCTGCAGCGTATGTCCTCTAGTATCTTTATTATGATTTTTCCTTTCTAGGTTCAGTTCATCAGAGAGATAGTTATTTTGACATATGGTGTAACATAATAGTAAATTCCCCCTAATTCTTCTAGTATACAGTGCCATTAAGTTTAATTTTGTTAAGCGGTCTTCATGTGGCTTATTTCTGCATTCATAAACCAATTTAGTGGCTTGCCTCTGTACCTTTTCCACCCTGTCCTTTATTCCCCCTTTAATTGGTCCCCATAATTATGAACCTTGATCTAATACTGGCCTTACATAAGCTCTGTACAGGGGCATTATTACTTGTGTATCTCAACTTTTGAAATGTCTTTTAATTGACTGGAGGATACTTTCGGCTATTGCAACTTGGATGTCAGTATGTGCTTTGAATGTTAATTTGTTGGAAATGAGTATACCAAGATCGTTTTCAAGTTCTGTTTTAATTATTAGGTAATTACCCATTTTATACACTAGTAATTTGTTATGGGCACCAAAATATATTGCTGCGCACTTGTCCGTATTAAATGACATGCCTACTGAGTCAGCCCAGTCTGTGGCATTATTCAACACCCTTTGCAGATTGATATGATCTTCTTCATTAGATACCACACTAGCTATTTGGTGTCATCAGCATACTTATTAATCCAAACATGTTCTTTATTGCCTAACCCAGAGATAAACAATTGAAAAAGTAATGGGCCCAAAACAGAGCCCTGGGGCACCTCGCTACTGACATTTGATACAGAAGAGTAAAATCCATTAATGCGAGCCACTTGTGTTCTGTTGTCGAGCCAGCATTGTATCCACCTAATTAACTTATGATCAATCCTATGTTTAATAAGAGTCAAGATAATTTGATTTTGAGGGACCTTGTCAAAGGCCTTTGACATATGCAGATATATAATCAACAGATTTACCATTGTCCAGGGCAGCCGAGATCTTTTCATGAAAATATAATTAATTTGTAATGCATTACCTGCCCACGACAAAGCCATGCTGAGTTTGATCTATGAGTTTTCTGTCTATGATATCTTTATATATGGATTCTTTAATGAAAGATTCCAAAATCTTTCCAGGGACTGATGTGAGACTGATAGGTATGTAGTTGGTATAATCAGATTTACTTCCCTTTTTAAATATAGGCATTATTGGGGCTTTCAACCAATTCGGAGGGATGTCATTGTCAGTCAAGGATTTTTAAACAAGGTTAACAAGGGGGTTGCGATATTTGGACATAATAATTTTAACAGTGCTGCTGATATTTTATTAGGGCCCACAGAGTGAGAGGTTTTGAGCTTTTTAATTTTGTCAGGTACAAATTCTGGTGCAATATGAACTTGAATTAGTCTTCCCTGTGGTATTTCATCATTGTAATTACACTTAGACGAATGAACTGTACTAAAATAGGTATTACAAATATCTACGATTTTAGATGGCTTTTCTACCTGAACACTATTGTGTCTGATTGGTGGTATCCCTTGGGTATTGTTTCTGAGGGAGTTTACATAATCATAGAAGTTTTTCATATTATCTTTACTCACATTATTCGCTAGTTTTAATTCCATACTTCGCCTTCTCTTATGTAAAATCCTTTTACATTTCTTTTGAATAATTTTGCACTGGCTCCAGTGGTCCTCCCTATCACTATTATTGATGCTGTTTTTATAAACATTGTATATTTTCCTTTTTTTCTTTAATTGCTTTTTTCACTTATTAAGCCATTTGCATTTTAGCCCCTTTTTGTCATCTTTTTTTTATTCTTTTTATATATTTGTCACATATCTGAAATGTTTCAGTTTTAAATATATCCCACATTTGTGATACTGTTTTATTTGCAAGTTTCATAACCCAATCAATTTTCAGTAGGGCCTGTTGGATTTTTTCAATTTTTGCTAATTTCAAATTATAAGCAATTGTACAACCAGCTAATGAAGGGGTATTATCTAAAAGTGTAAACTGGACACTATCGTGATCACTGTTCCCAAGTGGTGCCTTAGTTTCACATACCGATACCTCAATTTCATTAGATGCAAGAATTATGTCTAAATAGTTTCCAAGTCTGGTTGGTTGCTGGACATGTTGCATTAGTCCCAATTTTTTAGATAACTTAAGGAAACTAATACTCATGTGATTTGTAGCCCGTTCATCTTCCCAGTTTATATCATTATAATTTAAATCCCCTAGAAACACCACTCTGCCAGCTCACTTGCTGCTTCAAGTTCCTTATTCATTTGATCAACCATTTCTGAATTAGTCCCCGGTGGTCTATAACATAACCCAACAATAATATTCAGTTTCTTGGCTGTGTCTATCTTTACCCACAACATCTCAGATTGATTATTCCCTTTTATCTTGTCAGACATATCACATGATTTAATGCTAGTAGAGATATATGCCGCAATGCCACCCCCTCATCTATTATGCCTATCCCAATGATATAACTGATAACCATTGTAATGATGTAACGACCATTGAAACGATGTAAGAAACCACTATGGTTCTCAAAGGAAGTGGCAGTGAAGGTTCAAGAGAAAAAGAAAGCATTCAGGAAGTACAAGGAATCACAGAAGGAGCAGGACAGAGAACTGTATCAGTTAAAGCAAAAGAAAGCTGGGAAGGCAGTCAGAACAGCAAAGGCCCAAACTGAGGAAAAGATAGCCAACTCAGTTAAGAAGGGGGATAAAACCTTTTATAGGTACATCAGGGAGCGAAGGAAGACCAAGGGAGGGTTAGTGAGGCTTAATAAAGAGGAAGGAGGGAGGATGGGCAGAGGGTGACTGTGAAAAGGCAGAGATACTAAACAAATATTTTTGCTCAGTATTTACAAAGGAAGTGGGGGAGGTACTTAAAACAAACAATAGAAACACTCTGGATACAGAAGTTGATTCCAGCCCATTTACAGAAGAAAGGGTTCTGAAAGAACTCTTAAAACTGAAGGTGGACAAAGCAATGGGGCCTGATGGGATTCATCCCAGAATTATAAAGAACTAAGGGTAGAACTAGTGACACCACTGACTACCCTCTTTAACAAATCATGGGAGGATGGGTGGTACCGAGGACTGGAGAAAGGCAGATGTGATTCCTCTCACAAAAGTGGGAGCAAGGCAGAAGCAGGAAACTACAGACCTGTTAGTTTAACTTCAGTGGTAGGGAAAATTATGGAATCACTTCTGAAGGAAAGAACTGTTGAGTATCTAGAGGCCAGAGGGGCACAGGACCCAAGGCAGCATGGATTCACAGCGGGAAGGTCATGCCAGACAAATCTGATAGATTTCTTTGACTAGGTGACCAAAGTAGTAGATCAGAGAGGGGCTGTGGACATGGCCTACCTAGACTTTAGCAAGGCATTTGACATAGTCCCACACAAAAGATTAATATACAAGTTAGCCAGCCTGGGAGTGGGTCCCAAGATGACAGCCTGGGTAAAGAATTGGCTTTAGAATAGGACATAGAGAGTAATAGTAAATGGAGTCCACTCTGAAGAAAGGGGGGTTACTAGTGGGGTACAGCAGGGTTCAGTATTAGGACCGGTCCTCTTCAATTTCTTTATAAGTGACATTGCAGAGGGACTGGAAGGAAAAGTATGTCTCTTTGCAGATGACACAAAGATCTGCGACAGAGTTGATGCACAAGGTGGGGTGGAAAGGATGAGAAGGGACTTGGCAAGGTTAGAGGAATGGTCAAATGTATGGCAGCTTAGATTCAGTGCTAAGAAGTGCAAGGTAATGCACCAGGAAACAAAACCCAGGGAAGAGTACACAATGGGGGTGAGACTAACAACAACAAAAATGGAAAGGGACCTGGGGGTAGTCATATCAGATGACCTAAAGGTGGGCCAGCAATGGAGAGGGCAGCAAGGAGGGTTGGGGGATACTGGGATGCATAGGAGAGGCATCACCAGTAGAAAACAGGAAGTTATTATCCTTCTGTACAGACAGTTGGTGAGACCCCATCTGGAGTACTGTGTACAGTTCTGGGAGACCCAATCTCCAAAAGACATAGACAGGATAGAGGCTGTCAGAGGAGGGCAACTAAAATGGTGCAGGGTCTGCACCGGAAGACATATGAAGAGAGACTTAAGGAGCTGAATATGTATAGCCTCGAGGAAAGGAGGGAGAGGGGGGACATGCTAGAAACTTTCAAGTACCTCAAGGGAATCAACAAAGTCCAAGAGGGTAGCATCTTTCAAAAAAAGAGGTGTGCAAGAACAAGGGGGCACAATTTGAAGATAGAAGAGGTGGCTCAGAAGTAATTTAAGGAAATATTTTTTCACAGAGAGGGTTGGATGGCTGGTACGGCCTTCCGGAGGAGGTTGTGGAGTCAAAAACAGTGGTGGAATTCAAGCATGCATGGGACAGTCATAAGGCAATTCAAAGGGGTGGGGGTAGGAAGAAGTAGGCTGCTGGTTAACTAGGATCTGCAGCTTATCCATTAGGTAGGGAAATGGGCAGACTGGGTGGGCCAAGCGGTCCTTATCTGCTGTCAAAATCTATGTTTCTATGTTTCCACAATCATCATTACTACCCCACCAGGTTTCAGTGATGAAAGCCATGTTGATATTATTAGTGTATGGAATTGTTTTTAGTTCATCTGTTTTACCTGTTAAACTTCTAGCATTTGTTAAATAACCATTTAGCCCAGTTGTGCAGTCTCTGTTCTTTCTAGTACATATGTTATTATCCCCAGCATTATCCATTGGTAGATCTGAGGGGCTACTTATGACCTTCATATTAATTAAGTGGCCAGTGAACTGCCCCTTCCCTTGCCAAGTTTAAAGCTTTTTGTATCAAATTGGCTAGTTTCTTTGTCCCCTTGTTACTCAATTGTAAGCCATCCTGCCCATATAGTTCTCTGTGATGTAAAAAGCTGTCCCATGAATCTATAAAGGAAATATTGCCTTCCCATTTGTATTATATGTTTGCTTGCACGCATGTGCAAGAAACGTAGTGCCATCATATGAGTTTTCCAGAGGTGTGTCAGCCTCTTCCAATTCAGTCAGTGTATTTGCAGGCGCAGTCGCAGAGCACCAATCACTGCTCCAGCTGTCTATGACAGCAGGAAAATGCAGTGACATACAGTTGAAAGGGAGAGCTCTGCTTGAGTGAACAGAGCTGTCCCCCCCCACACACACAAGCGCGTGCACGCACGCGCACTGCATACTCATGTGCTTCCCCCCCCCACACACTGTACGGCCAACGTGGGTGCCCAATCCCCCATTGGCTCCACGCCCCCAAATCATCCAGGTGCCATGCTGGGAGCCCACCCAGCGTGGCAAATGATGTAATGGCAAACTGGGGTGCCCAACTCCGTCGGCTCCACTGTATCTCCTCACTCCCCATGCTGTCGCCAACGGGGTGCCCAATCCTCCATCAGCTCCACGCCTCAGTTGTCCTTTCTTCTGCCATGCTGGGAGCCCACCTAGCATGGCAACGCCTCAAGGCCGCCTTTTTTTTTAAAAAACCTGTAAAGAAAAAATGTCCTCACAGTCTCCCTGCACCCCCACAACCCGCACTCCACTGACTGCGCACTCCTGCCTCCCCCACACTTCTCACCTAATACTTACTCTCCGTAGTCCGCGATGATCTTCGTGGATCGAACACGCTCTGCAGTCTTCAAGCCGACCGCGAACTGAGGAAATGCTGCAAGCGTGTATAATGAGATAGAGCAGGCTTTCTCAACTTTGTTGCATATCTCAGGTATTTTGGAATTTTGCACCAGATTTTCAACCTGGGGTTTTTGGGACCCCTCCTCATGAATTCTTGCACTGTCATGGCGTTATTTGCCTGAAGGTTGATTTCACAGCCACTGTGTGAAATCACCTTTCCAGAATGATTAATGAAACAACACTGCCAGTGTTCATAAGGTGGGCTCTCAAAAAGCCTATTTTGAAAATTTGGTGGAAAAATTCCTAAAAATGACTGTTTTACGAGCGTATGTTGCGCAGTTCCTACGCACACTCGTAAGTTCGTGAATTTTCAATATTTTCACTCCAGATTTTCAAAATTGCCATTTTACCACACCTTCTTATGAGCAGTACAGCTGTCATTTTTCACATCTCACCTAAAATGTGTTTCCACCATGTAGCGAAAATGGCGAGTCGGTAAAGTAAATCACCGTACGAGACACATTAAGAAAATCACAGTGACACTGTTCGCGAGCAGAGGTCTTAAAATGGCTATGTTGAAAATTTGGTGAAAAATTTTAAATGACTGTTTTACTAGCTTATGCCGCGAGTTCCTATGCACGCTGTAAGTTTGCAATTTTAATATTTTCACTCCAGATTTTCAACATTACATTTTACCACACCTTATGAGCAGTACAGTTGTCATTTTTCACATCTCGCCCACAACGTAGCCTCTTTACCATGTAGCAATACAATGGCGCAGTCGGTGTGCAAAATCAATGTACAGGACATATTAAGAAAATCACAGTGACACTGTTCATGAGCAGAGGTCTTAAAATGGCTATGTTGAAAATTTGTGAAAAAATTATAAAATGACTGTTTTACGGCGTCGTTGCTCGCAGTTCTATGCGCGCTCGTAAGTTTCCAAAACTAATATTTTCACTCCAGATTTTCAACATTGCTATTTTACCACCCTCCTTATGAGCAGTACAGTTGTCATTTTCACATCTACGCCACAACATGTTTCTGCCATGAAGCATAATGGCGCAATCGGTATAGTAAATCAATGTATGGGACACGTTAAGAAAATCACAGTTACACTGGTCATGAGCAGAGGTGTTAAAATGGCTATGTTGAAAATTTGGTGAAAAATTCCCTAAAATGACTGTTTTAGGAGCGCATGTTGCGGTTCCACGACGCTAGCAAAGTTTGCAATTTGTAATGTTGACACCAGATTTTCAACAGTGCCATTTATAGCACTTCCTTATGAGCAGTGCAGCTACCATTTTTCACATCTTGCCCAAAATGTGTTTCCGCACATGTAGCGCACAATGGTACAGTCAGTTTCGAAAACAATGTTTGGGACAGATTAAGAAAATCAGTGACACTGGTCATGAGCAGAGGTCTTAAAATGGCTATGTTGAAAATTGTAACAAAAGTCCATAAAATGACTGTGTTACGAGTGAGCATTGGCGTAGCTCCACGCACTGAGGTTCATGAATTTGTAATATTTTCAGTCCAGATTTTCACCAGTGGCATTTTCCACACCTCCATATGAACAGTACAGCTGTCATTTTCCACAACATGGCCGAAATGTGTTTTCACACTTTCAGTGCAGAGAAGCGTGGTCACTGTGGAAATCATTGTTCAGGACAGATAAAGAAAATCACACTGACACTGTTCATGATCGGAGGTCCCAAATGCCCTGTTAACACATCTACTGTAAAGAAATCCCAAACTAGTTATATTACGGGTGTAGGTTGTAGCGTTTCTATGCACGCTCGTGACTTCATCATTTTTTTTAAGATTTTCACAGCAGATTTTCAACATTGCCATTTTTTACACCTCCCCATGAACAGTACCACTGTCATTTTTCACATCCTGTTCGGAATGTGTTTTTGCACCTGTGGTGCCAAATGCCATAGTCACTGTGCAAAAGCAGTTTTGGCTAACAAACTGATATTGTCACTGTTCATGAGGTGGGGGTCACAAAAAAACCATGTTGAAAATTTGGAGTGAAAATACCAACGAATGCCTGAGGCGTTAGGGTTTCCGACCATAACGTCCCACCCTGTAGAGTATGACAGGCATCAGGGGTGTGACTTGGGATTCTTGCCTGTCATGCTCATACAATTCCACCCGCACCCACACCCTGCAGCCAGTGAGAGGCATCAAGGTGTGCCTCAGACTCTTCGGGCCCAAACTTCACCCCATTCTCCTATACCACACCCATCTCACCATATTTCCTGATGGAATGGGGTGCGCATAAGGGCCAAAGACCCCAAGGAACACCGTGACACTTGTCAGTATCTGCAGGGTAGGGTGTGGTGAAATGGCGTGGTCGTTATGCCTGATGACCCAAAGGCACACCCCAATGCCTGTCAGTCTCTGCAGGGTGGTGGTGGGGTTGGCTTCAGTTCAATACTTCGCTGCCATTCCTATTATGCAGCTCTGTAACTTCTACACTACCAATGCCAGTGCCAGCAAGCAAACATTCGGCATTGACAAATGCTTGTTATCCTAGAGTTAATGCATTGTATAGTATTATTTTTTTCTTTATGACACTTTAGTAAGGGAAAATGCCTGATATAAATGGTTTCTGTTGATGTGTTTTTATTATTTCTAACAATCCCATTGTTTCATCCACAATATCCTTTTCATGCTCACGTCCAATAGTATTTACCCTTACATATATCGCTACAGCTTGAGTGTTATGCTTGTTGGTAATCACATTTGGTAAAATTCTTCTTACATCAGATGTTCTGGCTCCTGGTAAACAGCACACTTCCCTATTTGCCTTGTCACCGCCACACAGAATGCCATCTGTTCTTCTTAGAATCGAGTCACCTATGACTAGCAACTTAGTAAGAGGCCCATTCATAGGCTCACCGAAGGGTGCATATCTGTTTGTTGTGGTGATTTCAAAGGTCCTAATTGCTCTATGACCTTTTCACATGGCATTCTGTCTATCATGGTCCAGTCTTGGTCCTCAGTCTCTATTGTGATGATAGACTCAGATGTTCCCTCCCCTGTATCTTCTACATCTCCAGTATCCCCCTGACCTTCCCTTTTTCTTTTATCTTTCGGGGCTGTGTTAATAGTTGTAAATATGTGGCCCTTAGTGTTCTCCCTAAGTGCTTTTACTTCCTTTAGCAGGTTTCCTAATTCTACACATTTTTCACAGAAAAAGTTATCACACATATTATCTTTCATATTAGTAGCATACATAAAGCAGTTTCTATATTTAACAGTTGTTCCATTACTACTTAATATTGCCAAGAAATCATCAGAGGGACTGTAGGGCTCCATTTATCACAAACACGTATATATACTTACTGCTAAATGAAGGTTATGGCATTATGTCCCCTAGTCCCTGCTAGACACACTCAACATGCGTACAGATGCACGCAGCCGACATGCACTATCCCCACCCAAGCTCATTCCACTCACTAGGGGCAGCATTTAAATAGATTTACTGGACCGGGAAGTGAATATCTGCTCATGTGACTACTGTTAGCGAGCACTGTAGTCAATTTAAAAATTACTAGTGGGGGTTCAGAAATGAAGTTGTGAAGGGGATTAGAACTGCTGTGGGTCTCTCTTGTGGAGGTTCACAGCATCTTCCTTGGTCTCCACTGTGGGTGCCTCCATAGAGGAACCACGCACTGCCAGAATGGCATATCAGTTGTGGAAAGGTACAACTGGAGGGATGCGCCTCTGTTCCACCATCCTCACCCTCCCTGAGCCCACTGTGGTCCAACTGCTCCTCTTTCTTGGCAACCTCTGAGGCAGTGGTGGTGGTACTGGTGTTCCTTGGGTGGGGGAGGCTTCCCTACTCCTTGCCATTTCAGCCTGGAGACGGGCAACCTCCTCCCTCAGAGCAGACAGTTGCCTGCAAATAGGGCAGCAATGCAGACTCCAGAATGTCTCCTGGAAAACTGCCACCCCACAGCCAGTGCATTGCACCGCTCCCCATATCTCTCTCTCCCTTCCTGCTTAATATATATATGACTTTTTTTTGCCTTTTTTGTTTGTGTGTATGTGTGCTTACCCTCTATTCACTGTGCTGAGTTGTTAAGGATATGACAGATGTATATCCCTTACCCTCTTGGGGAAGTGATGTCAGAACCTTGGGTATAAAGGAAATGACATGGGTGGCTCCAAGTCCGTGACCTTCAGAAAATAATCAACTACACCTCTGACCCACCACCCCGGTGAGTGCTGCCCTTCCTTTCAGTAAGACAACCAGCACAACAATTTAACAGACCACTCCACTTACACAAACGACTACACTGAACCCAGGAATTAAAATTAAATCAATCCTCAGCCAGCAGTACAATCCTAAAAGGAGGACCAGGACCTAAGAGTTATAATAAACAGCAACTTGAAAACTGCTTCCTAATGCAATGCAGCAGATGGGAAAACTAACAGGATGCTGGGATTATTGGGTCAAGTATCACAAGCTGCAACAAATGGGTGATATTGTCACTTAACAAGTAATTGGTTCAATGGGCCATTGGGCTTCTATGTAGGAATGCTCAGAGGAGATTGGGGAGCATTGATAGGGTTTAGAAAGATTGAATCGGTAGAAGGCATCGATTCAGAGGAGGTACTGAGGTTGCCTGGTAGATGTATGTAGTATGCTTACATTCTCTCTGTCACTGCTAAAGGGGCTACCACCCTCATGGGGTGTCAAAGGATACAGAAAGGAGGCACCACAGGGACAAGGTCCCCTTAGACCAAAGTTGCCTTAGAAAAAGTTGCCCAATCCCAATGGAAGAGAGGCACTACCAGAGGAGATGGGGGGGAGGATGGTGGCAGCAACAAAACCAGCCTCTGAAGAACACTTAGGTATGCATGGCTTAAGTACTATTTGGTGTGATGCATGGTGGAGTTGCCTACTGCCTCACCAAACCACAGCCCAAGCCGTACTATTCAATTAACCATTGAGCTCTTATGCTGGAATGTTCAGCGAACATAGGGAAGGGCTGGATGAGTTTAGTATGACTGAATTGGTAGAAAGCAATGATTCAAAGGAGATATTGAGTTTGTCTGATGGCAGGATTGGTTGGGTGTAGTATGACTGAATTGACAGGAAGCAATGATTCTGAGGAGGTACTGAAGTTGTTGGATAGGGTGAGATTGGTTGGGAATAGTGTGACTGAATTGATAGGAAGCAGTGATTCAGATGAGGTACTGAGATTGTTTGGTAGAAAAGGACTGCTTGGGTTTAGTATGATTGAATTGGTAGGAAGCAGTAATTTGGAGGAGGTATTGAGTTTATCTGGTAGGGGAGGATTGGTTGGGTTTAATATGACTGAGGTGATAAGAAGCAGTGATTCAGAGGAGGTACTGAAGGGAACATAGGGGAAGATTGGTTAGGTTTACTATGATTGAATTGGTTGGAAGCAATGATTCAGAGGAGGTACTGAGGTGTCTAGTAGGAGTATGTAGTATGCTTTCCCAACATAATTGTAACTTTAGCTCACACTCCCTCTGCTCTTCTATAGGGGCTAGTACCCTTTTGGGGTTTGAAGGGTGCAGGAACCCTTTTGAGGAGGGTACTACCCCTGGAGGTGTCACAGGGATGAGATCCTCTTAAACCAAAGCTACCTTAAGTAAGAAGGCCTAAAAGGCCAAATCAAGGAAAAAGCACTTTCGTCCCCTAGGAGAGGAGAGATGTAGCCTGGAGAATGATACGTCCTAAAGAGAAAACACCAAACTCAAGGAAAGAAGGAGAGTGAAGTGAAGCCATCCTCTGACTCCAACACTGTGAAATTTTAATATATATATATATAAAATGTTATGGCATTTAATGCAGAGGAGAGAAAAAAAATCTTGTGGAGGAAATCTCTGTGAAACTAGGGCCTTGATTGCCTTTTACTACACTTAAACTCTGGGCACTCAGAGACTTTGGGTCGGATTTTCAAAGGGTGGCGCAGGGCTTGCATCCAGCCCTACACCACAACACCTTGTTTCTGCTGCTATGCCAGTCCAGTTTGCTATAGCTGTGCCTGATTTTACAAGCTTGGGTGCAGTTGTGACAGTTTTCCTGCTTTAGGGCAGCTTGCATCAAATCTCATGCACAAGCTCCATAAAAATGGTCCCCGGGATTGATGCAAGCTAGACTGCAAAACGATACCACACAGATAGAAAATCCCATTAGATTGCAACAATTTTTGGGCTTTGAAAATCCGTCCCATTGATTGTTGCAAAAAAATTGCATGTAAACCTACTGTGCATGAAAAATATATCTGCCTCTATTAAGGAACAGCACCATAATAACTTACAAACCATACGAGTAGTTCAAAATGTGCAGGATGACACAAAGAACACTAAGGTACTGCAAAAAACAGATGGCCTGGTGCTTCACCTCTACAAATAAGGCTTCATCAGGGAAATGTCACCTGAGGTTAGAAATATCTCTTTAAGTACCCTACCGCACATAAGAAAGATGTGCAAATCTAATAGTCATTGATTAAAAACAAATACTTGAGTGCCTGAAATAATTTAAATACAAAGAGAATCCATCCCAAACAATATGGAAATGTAATTAATTGAAGACAAGTATTTGACAGAACATGGCATGAGTTACTGCTGTATTATGATGGCACAGTTCGCTACTGAATTTGGAACTCAGTTCAGAGGGACAGTTTGGATTGGATGGCTCTGACTGTGCCTTTCACAGGATAATGTCATGAGATGTTGTTAGTCAATCTGCACAACTAAAGGAGTTACCCTGCAAAGAGGATCCCACCCTCAAGGCTTGGGCTGAAGGGAGTAACCACTGCTGGGTGGCTTATACCTGACCTTGCATCCATTTGGAGACCTACCCTGTGACTGATGCTGATAGGGGAACTAAAGGAAGGGGAAACGGAGTGAGATGAGGTAAGCCATAAGCAGATGCAGGGTGGACTGTTTGGAGAGGTTCTACTGAGTTGATCTGCTCGTCCAAACAATCCTGAATTGTTAAGGATATTCCATCTTCCAGAAGTAGAAGTCATAAATATTACACTGCATGGGGCTTCCAAGTTGATCTGCATGGCTAAAATTGCCTCAGAATGGGAGACTTACCCTCCTGGCAGGGAAATAGGGATGGGAATGCTAAGAGGTGCAGCAGAGGAGTCTGTGAGGCTAACAGGACCCCCACCCAATGAGTGACCTACCCTCAAGATGTGAACTTCTGGAGAGCAGAGTGAGTGCTTCAAGTTACAGGGCACACTGCCCTGTACCCCAAAAGTTAGCCCATAAGGGACAGCAGATAGACAGTATAATGGGGTTGGTGAGGTTCTATCATTGGGAGTAGACGTGCTGAGGAGGCAATAATCTGGGTAGATTAGAAGGAATGGTAAGGAGGGCGACTGCTCAAGCATGAAGGAAGTTAGAAGAAAGCGAATGCCTGAGGATCTGGTGAGGAGGGAAAGGCTCTGTAGATGCAATGCTGAGACAATCTGCAGGTAAATATGGAGAGTGTGTGCCTGAAGGTGTGATAGCTGGAAGGCAGGGCTGGAATAAATCGAAGTGCCTAAACATGCAAGGGAATGAGACAGGAAAAGAGCAACAATGGCAGAACAAGCTGAAAGCACAGGGCCAATTGACCATTGAGAAGGAAACAATGATGCTACAGATGCCAGAGCAACACCCCAGCACAGCCGACCAAACTGTAAAATGCAGCAGATGAAGCAGAGAGCAGAGCAGCCAGATGAGGAGCATAACAGAGCAGGAAAGGAGGAGAACAGCAACAAAAGCAGCAGCCGATGTCGTGTTCGGGAAAAGGGAGAAGAGAGGTGAAGAAAGGGCACCACAGCTGTTGCAAAATGAGTGGCTGGAGAGAAGGGAGATGTATTCGCAGTCAAGCAGCAACAAAACGTGGAACCCTAAGGGTGCGTACACATGCACAGTTTAAGTACCACTCGGTGGGAGCATGGCGAGGTCACCCACTGCTCCACTAAATCATGGGCCGAGGACATCAGCTTTGGAGCCTACTTCTGAAAAAAGACAGGAAGCAGTTAGGCACTGTTCAGGGGAGAGCTGTGCAAATGATGCTGAGGCAGCAAGGCAAGAAGACTTATTAGGAAAGACTAGGGAATCTTAAGATGTACTCATTGGAAGAAAGGAGGGAAAGGGGAGACATGCTAGAAACCTACAGATACAGGCAGGAAGATAATAGGATGGACTCCTCAGAGTTATTTACGCTAAAGAACAATGCAGCCACTAGGGGGCATAACCTTAAAGTTTGGGCGATGGGGGATTCAGGAAGGATGCCAGGAAATATTTCCTATCTGAGAGGGTGGTGGACCATTTGAGCAATCTACTCAGCAGTGTGATTAGTGCTAGGGCTTTCTGAGATTCAAAACCCAAAGGGATAGTTTCAAGGGGGTCATTAAAAACAAAAGAGAGGTAGGGGCAAGGAGAGCTCTGTAAAGGCAAAGTAAATTGTGTTGAAAACATGGGGCAGACCTGATGGACTATTGGTCTTTTTTTTTGTTCTTTACCATCTGTGTATTTATGTATCAGTATTCAGTAGGAAAAATGTATGAGATGCAAGGAGTCAGATACCTTGGCCAGCTGAACTGGATACAGGCTCCATAAATTGGTGATGTCAACTGCAGGCTGACGGCACCCCTTCTCAGTATTTTCTCCCCAGCCATCTTCTTTCCACCAGGGCAACGTTTCAAGCTCTATCCTCCCCTAACTGTCCAGATCAGATGTTCTCAGTTCTTCCAGCATTAAGCTACCTGGAGAACCAGGGGCAATGAGTATGACAGAGGAGCGTTCCCATGCTATCCTGAGGAGCAGCTTGTTCTATGGGAAGCTCACACCTCATGTTGAACTGCTGGGCTGTGGGCTGCCTTTTATGGGCTTTTCAAAGGCTCTCACAGTTGATGCTGATAGTGAAAGGTCGAATTTAACTTTGAACAATTAAAATTGCAAGGATATGTCTGTCTTGTTAAGTAATGCAGCAGTAATCTCTTCATTGTACTCTAGCTCTCATGTGGTGCTCAAGGTATTACTGATAGCCTAAAACGGTTTGAGCCCAACCTGCATCGGGCTCATTTAGTGCCACTGTGTACACCCCTGTCACAGGACAAGGGCAATATATTAATGCCAAGCACACAGTTGGAACAACAGGAGACTTCACCTTTTCTGTGATTTCCTTCATCTGTGCAATTAGCTCCCATCAGCCTTCATGCAACTACTTAAATGACTTTTAAGGAAGGTTGTAGAACTGTCATTCGAGAAGGCATTGGGTTACACTGTGTTAATTGTTACTCTGATGTGCTAATTGCATATGGAATAATTAATTCTTTACTGTATCATTTTATCTGATATGCATGTTTAGTAGGCATGCCTAGCAAAGGGCACTATAAAGATGGCATCGTAATGCACTGTGTGACATGATTCTGCATTGCATGTCACAGTGCAGTATGGTTTGGTATGGCTAACATAGCATGGTATGCTATGGCACCATACAATAAGTTACTGTATGGTACGTAGAGTACTGCAAGGCATAGAATAGGATGGGATGGGATTGTATGGCAAGGAATGGAAGGGTAGGACATTATATGGCAAAGTAAGGGATGGCAGGATTTGAATGGCACAGCAAGGTATAGTATGCCTTTTCAGGGTAGTGTAGGGTAGTGTATGGCATATCATGATATGTAATGGGATGGCATGGCATGGCAAGGCACTGATGGATAGTTAAGGGTAGGTGATAGTATGGCTTCCAGTAGGGTAGCATTGCATGGCACAGAAAGGCATAGTATGGCATTTCTGGGTAGTGTAGGGTAGTGTATGGCATATCATGGCATGTAATGGGGTAACAACAAGGCATCATATGGCATTGCTGGGCACTGCAAGCTATAGCATGACATGTAGTCGGGGCACAGCAACACATGGTATGACATTGCTAGGTAGTGTAGGGTATAGCACAGCATGGCACATAGTGAGGTGATGCAGCACAGTGTGGCACGGCATAGCATGGCAAGATATGGTACAGCATTGCTGGGTAGTGTAGAGTATAGCACAGCATGGTATGTAGTGAGGTGGTGTAGCACAGTGAGGCATGGCATAGCATGGCAAGTTATGGTACAGCATTGCTAGGTAGTGTAGGGTATACCACAGCATGGCATGTAGTGAGGTGGTACAGCACAGTGTGGCATGGCATAGCATGAAAAGTTATGGTACAGCATTGCAGAGTAGTGTAGGGTATAGCACAGCATGGCATGTGAGGTGGTACAGCACAGTGTGGCATGACATAGCACAGCAAGGTATACATTGCTGGGTAGTGTAGGGTATAGCACAACATGGCATGTAGTGAGGTGGTGCAACACACTGTGGCATGGCATAGCACGGCAAGGTATGGTACAGCATTGCTGGGTAGTGTAGGGTATAGCACAGCATGGCATGTAGTGAGTGGTGCAGCACAGTGTGGCATGGCATAGCACAGCAAGGTATGGTACAGCATTGCTGGGTAGTGTAGGGTATAGCACAGCATGGCATGTAGTGAGGTGGTACAGCACAGTGTGGCATGACATAGCATGGCAAGGTATGGTACAGCATTGCTGGGTAGTGAAGGTATAGCACAGCATGGCATGTAGTGAGGTGGTGCAGCACAGTGTGGCATGACATAGCACAGCAAGGTATGGTACAGCATTGCTTGGTAGTGTAGGATAGCACAGCATGGCATGTAGTGAGGTGGTACAGCACAGTGTGGCATGACATAGCAAGGCAAGGTATGGTACAGCATTGCTGGGTAGTGTAGGGTATAGCACAGCATGGCATGTAGTGAGGTGGTACAGCACAGTGTGGCATGGCATAGCACAGCAAGGTATGGTACAGCATTGCTGGGTAGTGTAGGGTATAGCACAGCATGGCATGTAGTGAGGTGGTGCAGCACAGTGTGGCATGGCATAGCATGGCAAGGTATGGTACAGCATTGCTGGGTAGTGTAGAGTATAGCACAGCATGGCATGTAGTGAGGTGGTGCAGCACAGTGTGGCATGGCATAGCATGGCAAGGTATGGTACAGCATTGCTGGGTAGTGTAGGGTATAGCACAGCATGGCATGTAGTGAGGTGGTACAGCACAGTGTGGCATGGCATAGCATGACAAGGTATGGTACAGCATTGCTGAGTAGTGTAGGGTATAGCACAGCATGGCATGTAGTGAGGTGGTGCAGCACAGTGTGGCATGACATAGCACAGCAAGGTATGGTACAGCATTGCTGGGTAGTGTAGGGTATAGCACAGCATGGCATGTAGTGAGGTGGTACAGCACAGTGTGGCATGGCATAGCACAGCAAGGTATGGTACAGCATTGCTGGGTAGTGTAGGGTATAGCACAGCATGGCATGTAGTGAGGTGGTACAGCACAGTGTGGCATGGCATAGCACTGCAAGGTATGGTACAGCATTGCTGGGTAGTGTAGGGTATAGCACAGCATGGCATGTAGTGAGGTGGTACAGCACAGTGTGGCATGGCATAGCACAGCAAGGTATGGTACAGCATTGCTGGGTAGTGTAAGGTATAGCACAGCATGGCATGTAGTGAGGTGGTGCAGCACAGTGTGGCATGACATAGCACAGCAAGGTATGGTACAGCATTGCTGGGTAGTGTGAGGAATAGCACAGCATGGCATGTAGTGAGGTGGTACAGCACAGTGTGTATGACATAGCAAGGCAAGGTATGGTACAGCATTGCAGGTAGTGTAGGGTATAGCACAGCATGGCATGTAGTGAGGTGGTACAGCACAGTGTGGCATGGCATAGCAAAGCAAGTATGGTACAGCATTGCTGGGTAGTGTGGGTATAGCACAGCATGGCATGTAGTGAGGTGGTACAGCACAGTGTGGCATGGCATAGCACAGCAAGGTATGGTACAGCATTGCTGGGTAGTGTAGGTATAGCACAGCATGGCATGTAGTGAGGTGGTGCAGCACAGTGTGGCATGACATAGCACAGCAAGGTATGGTACAGCATTGCTGGGTAGTGTAGGGTATAGCACAGCATGGCATGTAGTGAGGTGGTACAGCACAGTGTGGCATGACATAGCACAGCAAGGTATGGTACAGCATTGCTGGGTAGTGTAGGGTGATAGCACAGCATGGCATGTAGTGAGGTGGTGCAACACAGTGTGGCATGGCATAGCACAGCAAGGTATGGTACAGCATTGCTGGGTAGTGTAGGGTATAACACAGCATGGCATGTAGTGAGGTGGTGCAGCACAGTGTGGCATGGCATAGCATGCAAGGTATGGTACAGCATTGCTGGGTAGTGTAGGGTATAGCACAGCATGGCATGTAGTGAGGTGGTGCAGCACAGTGTTGGCATAGCACTAGCAAGCAAAGTGCATGGTACATATGCTGGGTAGTGTAGGGTATAGCACAGCATGGCATGTAGTGAGGTGGTGCAGCACAGTGTGGCATGACATAGCACAGCAAGGTATGGTACAGCATTGCTGGGTAGTGTAGGGTATAGCACAGCATGGCATGTAGTGAGGTGGTGCAGCACAGTGTGGCATGCATAGCACAGCAAGGTATGGTACAGCATTGCTGGGTAGTGTGGGTATAGCACAGCATGGCATGTAGTGAGGTGGTGCAGCACAGTGTGGCATGGCATAGCACGGCAAGGTATGGTACAGCATTGCTGGGTAGTGTAGGGTATAGCACAGCATGGCATGTAGTGAGGTGGTGACAGCACAGGGTGGCATACATAGCACAGCAAGGTATGGTACAGCATTGCTGGGTAGTGTAGGGTATAGCACAGCATGGCATGTAGTGAGGTGGTGCAGCACAGTGTGGCATGACATAGCACAGCAAGGTATGGTACAGCATTGCTGGGTAGTGTAGGGTATAGCACAGCATGGCATGTAGTGAGGTGGTACAGCACAGTGTGGCATGGCATAGCATGCAAGGTATGGTACAGCATTGCTGGGTAGTGTAGGGTATACCACAGCATGGCATGTAGTGAGGTGGTACAGCACAGTGTGGCATGACATAGCACAGCAAGGTATGGTACAGCATTGCTGGGTAGTGTAGGGAATAGCACAGCATGGCATGTAGTGAGGTGGTGCAGCACAGTGTGGCATGGCATAGCACGGCAAGGTATGGTACAGCATTGCTGGGTAGTGTAGGGTACAGCACAGCATGGCATGTAGTGAGGTGGTGCAGCACAGTGTGGCATGGCATAGCACAGCAAGGTATGGTACAGCATTGCTGGGTAGTGTAGGGTATAGCACAGCATGGCATGTAGTGAGGTGGTGCAGCACAGTGTGGTATGGTATGGCATAGCACTGCAAAGTATGGTACAGCATTGCTGGGTAGTGTAGGGTATAGCACAGCATGGCATATAGTGAGGTGGTGCAGCACAGTGTGGCATGGCATAGCACAGCAAGGTATGGTGCAGCATTGCTGGGTAGTGTAGGGTATAGCACAAGCATGGCATGTAGTGAGGTGGTACAGCACAGAGTGGCATGGCATAGCACAGCAAGGTATGGTACAGCATTGCTGGGTAGTGGGGTATAGCACAGCATGGCATGTAGTGAGGTGGTACAGCACAGTGTGGCATGGCATAGCATGGCAAGGTATGGTACAGCATTGCTGGGTAGTGTAGAGTATAGCACAGCATGGCATGTAGTGAGGTGGTGCAGCACAGTGAGGCACGACATAGCAAGGCAAGGTATGGAACAGCATTGCTGGGTAGTGTAGGGTATAGCACAGCATGGCATGTAGTGAGGTGGTACAGCACAGTGTGGCATGGCATAGCACAGCAAGGTATGGTACAGCATTGCTGGGTAGTGTAGGGTATAGCACAGCATGGCATGTAGTGAGGTGGTGCAGCACAGTGTGGCATGACATAGCACAGCAAGGTATGGTACAGCATTGCTGGGTAGTGTAGGGTATAGCACAGCATGGCATGTAGTGAGGTGGTGCAGCACAGTGTGGCATGGCATAGCATGGCAGTATGGTACAGCATTGCTGGGTAGTGTGGGTATAGCACAACATGGCATGTAGTGAGGTGGTGCAGCACAGTGTGGCATGCATAGCACAGCAAGGTATGGTACAGCATTGCTGGGTAGTGTAGGGTATAGCACAGCATGGCATGTAGTGAGGTGGTGCAGCACAGTGTGGCATGGCATAGCACAGCAAGGTATGGTACAGCATTGCTGGGTAGTGTAGGATATAGCACAGCATGGCATGTAGTGAGGTGGTACAGCACAGTGTGGCATGGCATAGCATGGCAAGGTATGGTACAGCATTGCTGGGTAGTGTAGGGTATAGCACAGCACGGCATGTAGTGAGGTGGTACAGCATAGTGTGGCATAGCATAGCACTGCAAGGTATGGTACAGCATTGCTGGGTAGTGTAGGGTATGCACAGCATGGCATGTAGTGAGGTGGTACAGCACAGTGTGGCATGACATAGCACAGCAAGGTATGGTACAGCATTGCTGGGTAGTGTGAGGTTGCACAGCATGGCATGTAGTGAGGTGGTACAGCACAGTGTGGCATGGCATAGCACGGCAAGGTATGGTACAGCATTGCTGGGTAGTGTAGGGTATAGCACAGCATGGCATGTAGTGAGGTGGTACAGCACAGTGTGGCATGGCATAGCATGGCAAGGTATGGTACAGCATTGCTGGGTAGTGTAGGGTATAGCACAGCATGGCATGTAGTGAGGTGGTGCAGCACAGTGTGGCATGACATAGCACAGCAAGGTATGGAGCAGCATTGCTGGGTAGTGTAGGGTATAGCACAGCATGGCATGTAGTGAGGTGGTACAGCACAGTGTGGCATGGCATAGCATGGCAAGGTATGGTACAGCATTGCTGGGTAGTGTAGGGTATGCACAGCATGGCATGTAGTGAGGTGGTGCAGCACAGTGTGGCATGACATAGCACAGCAAGGTATGGTACAGCATTGCTGGGTAGTGTAGGGTATAGCACAGCATGGCATGTAGTGAGGTGGTACAGCACAGTGTGGCATGGCATAGCACAGCAAGGTATGGTACAGCATTGCTGGTTAGTGTAGGATATAGCACAGTATGGCATATAGTGAGGTGGTACAGCACAGTGTGGCATGGCATAGCATGGCAAGGTATGGTACAGCATTGCTGGGTAGTGTAGGGTATAGCACAGCATGGCATGTAGTGAGGTGGTACAGCACAGTGTGGCATAGCATAGCACAGCAAGGTATGGTACAGCATTGCTGGTTAGTGTAGGGTATAGCACAGCATGGCATGTAGTGAGGTGGTACAGCACAGTGTGGCATGGCATAGCAAGGCAAGGTATGGTACAGCATTGCTGGGTAGTGTAGGGTATAGCACAGCATGGCATGTAGTGAGGTGGTGCAACACAGTGTGGCATGACATAGCACAGCAGGTTATGGTACAGCATTCCTGGGTAGTGTAGGGTATAGCACAGAATGGCATGTAGTGAGGTGGTACAGCACAGTGTGGCATGGCATAGCACTGCAAGGTATGGTACAGCATTGCAGGGTAGTGTAGGGTATACCACACCATGGCATGTAGTGAGGTGGTACAGCACAGTGTGGCATGACATAGCACAGCAAGGTATGGTACAGCATTGCTGGGTAGTGTAGGGTATAGCACAGCATGGCATGTAGTGAGGTGGTACAGCACAGTGTGGCATGGCATAGCACTGCAAGGTATGGTACAGCATTGCTGGGTAGTGTAGGGTATAGCACAGCATGGCATGTAGTGAGGTGGTGCAGCACAGTGTGTGCGTGCATTGCATGGCAAGGTATGGTACAGCATTGCTGGGTAGTGTGAGGAACATCACAGCATGGCATGTAGTGAGGTGGTACAACACAGTGTGGCATGGCATAGCAAAGCAAGGTATGGTACAGCATTGCTGGGTAGTGTGAAGTATAGCAAGCATGGCATGTAGTGAGGTGGTACAGCACAGTGTGGCATGGCATAGCATGGCAAGGTATGGTACAGCATTGCAGGTAGTGTGGAGTATAGCACAGCATGGCATGTAGTGAGGTGGTACAGCACAGTGTGGCATGACATAGCAAAGCAAGGTATGGTACAGCATTGCTGGGTAGTGTAAGTATAGCACAGCATGGCATGTAGTGAGGTGGTACAGCACAGTGTGGCATGGCATAGCACGGCAAGGTATGGTACAGCATTGCTGGGTAGTGTAGGGTATAGCACAGCATGGCATGTAGTGAGGTGGTGCAGCACAGTGTGGCATGACATAGCAAGGCAAGGTATGGTACAGCATTGCTGGGTAGTGTAGGGTATAGCACAGCATGGCATGTAGTGAGGTGGTGCAGCACAGTGTGGCATGGCATAGCACAGCAAGGTATGGTACAGCATTGCTGGGTAGTGTGTAAGTCACAGCATGGCATGTAGTGAGGGGTGCAGCACAGTGTGGCATGACATAGCACAGCAAGGTGTGGTACAGCATTGCTTGGTAGAGCAGGGTATAGTACAGCATGGCATGTAGTGAGGTGGTACAGCACAGTGTGGCAGCAATAGCAAAGGCAAGGTATGGTACAGCATTGCTGGGTAGTGTAGGGTATAGCACAGCATGGCATGTAGTGAGGTGGTGCAGCACAGTGTGGCATGGCATAGCACAGCAAGGTATGGTACAGCATTGCTGGGTAGTGTAGGGTATAGCACAGCATGGCATGTAGTGAGTGGTACAGCACAGTGTGGCATGCATAGCACAGCAAGGTATGGTACAGCATTTCTGGATAGTGTAGGGTATAGCACAGCATGGCATGTAGTGAGGTGGTACAGCACAGTGTGGCATGACATAGCAAGCAGGTATGGTACAGCATTGCAGGGTAGTGTGAGGATACAGCACAGCATGGCATGTAGTGAGGTGGTACAGCACAGTGTGGCATGGCATAGCACAGCAAGGTATGGTACAGCATTGCTGGGTAGTGTAAGTATAGCACAGCATGGCATGTAGTGAGGTGGTACAGCACAGTGTGGCATGGCATAGCATCAGCAAGGTATGGTACAGCATTGCTGGGTAGTGTAGGGTATAGCACAGCATGGCATGTAGTGAGGTGGTGCAGCACAGTGTGGCATGGCATAGCACAGCAAGGTATGGTACAGCATTGCTGGGTAGTGTGAGAATATGCACAGCATGGCATGTAGTGAGGTGGTACAGCACAGTGTGGCATGACATAGCATGGCAAGGTATGGTACAGCATTGCTGGGTAGTGTAGGGTATAGCACAGCATGGCATGTAGTGAAGTGGTGCAGCACAGTGTGGCATGACATAGCACAGCAAGGTATGGTACCGCATTGCTTGGTAGTGTAGGGTATAGAGCAGCACGGCATGTAGTGAGATGGTATAGCACAGTGTGATATGGCATAGCATGGCAAGGTATGGAACAGTATTTCAGGGTAGTGTAGGGTATAGCACAGCAAGGCATGTAGTGTGGTGGTACATCAGTGTGGCATGGCAAAGCATGGCAAAGTATGGTACAGCATTGCTGGGTAGTGTAGGGTATTGCATAGCATGGCATGTAGTGAGGTGGTGCAGCACAGTGTGGCATGGCATAGCACAGCAAGGTAAGGTACAGCATTTCTGGGTAGTGTAGGGTATAGCACAGCATGGCATGTAGTGAGGTGGTACACAACAGTGTGGCATGACATAGCACAGCAAGGTATGGTACAGTATTTCTGGGTAGTGTAGGGTATAGCACAGCATGGCATGTAGTGAGGTGGTACAGCACAGTGTGGCATGGCATAGCACAGCAAGGTATGGTACAGCATTGCAGGGTAGTGTAGGGTATAGCACAGCATGGCTTGGAGTGAGGAGGTGCAGCACAGTGTGGCATGACATAGCACAGTAAGGTATGGTACAGCATTTGCTGGGAAGCGTAGGGTATAGCACAGCATGGCATGTAGTGAGGTAGTGCAGCACAGTGTGGCATGGCATAGCACGGCAAGGTATGGTACAGCATTGCAGGGTAGTGTAGGGTATAGCACAGCATGGCATGTAGTGAGGTGGTGCAGCACAGTGTGGCATGACATAGCACAGCAAGGTATGGTACAGCATTTGCTGGGTAGTGTAGGGTATAGCACAGCATGGCATGTAGTGAGGTGGTACAGCACAGTGTGGCATGGCATAGCACGGCAAGGTATGGTACAGCATTGCTGGGTAGTGTAGGGTATAGCACAGCATGGCATGTAGTGAGGTGGTACAGCACAGTGTGGCATGACATAGCATGGCAAGGTATGGTACAACATTGCTGGGTAGTGTGGATACAAGCATTGCTGGGTAGTGTAGGGTATAGCACAGCATGGCATGTAGTGAGGTGGTACAGCATGGCGTAGTAGGTGGTGCAGGACAGTGTGGCATGGCATAGCACAGCAAGGTATGGTACAGCATTGCTGGGTAGTGTAGGGTATAGCACAGCATGGCATGTAGTGAGGTGGTACAGCACAGTGTGGCATGGCATAGCAGGCAAGGTATGGTACAGCATTGCTGGGTAGTGTAGGGTATAGCACAGCATGGCATGTAGTGAGGTGGTACAGCACAGTGGGGAATGGCATAGCAAGGCAAGGTATGGTACAGCATTGCTGGGTAGTGTAGGGTATAGCACAGCATGGCATGTAGTGAGGTGGTGCAACACAGTGTGGCATGACATAGCACAGCAGGTTATGGTACAGCATTCCTGGGTAGTGTAGGGTATAGCACAGCATGGCATGTAGTGAGGTGGTACAGCACAGTGTGGCATGGCATAGCACTGCAAGGTATGGTACAGCATTGCAGGGTAGTGTAGGGTATAGCACACCATGGCATGTAGTGAGGTGGTACAGCACAGTGTGGCATGACATAGCACAGCAAGGTATGGTACAGCATTGCTGGGTAGTGTTGGGTATAGCACTGCATGGCATGTAGTGAGGTGGTACAGCACAGTGTGTCATGGCATAGCACTGCAAGATATGGTACAGCATTGCAGGGTAGTGTAGGGATATAGCACAGCATGGCATGTAGTGAGGTGGTACAGCACAGTGTGGCATGGCATGCATGAAGTATGGTACAGCATTGCTGGGTAGTGTAGGGTATAGCACAGCATGGCATGTAGTGAGGTGGTACAGCACAGTGTGGCATGGCATAGCACTGCAAGGTATGGTACAGCATTGCTGGGTAGTGTAGGGTATAGCACAGCATGGCATGTAGTGAGGTGGTACAGCACAGTGTGGCATGGCATAGCACTGCAAGGTATGGTACAGCATTGCTGGGTAGTGTAGGGTATAGCACAGCATGGCATGTAGTGAGGTGGTACAGCACAGTGTGGCATGACATAGCACAGCAAGGTATGGTACAGCATTGCTGGGTAGTGTAGGGTATAGCACAGCATGGCATGTAGTGAGGTGGTGCAACACAGTGTGGCATGACATAGCACAGCAAGGTATGGTACAGCATTGCTGGGTAGTGTAGGGTATAGCACAGCATGGCATGTAGTGAGGTGGTACAGCACAGTGTGGCATGGCATAGCACGGCAAGGTATGGTACAGCATTGCTGGGTAGTGTAGGGTATCACAGCATGGCATGTAGTGAGGTGGTACAGCACAGTGTGGCATGACATAGCACAGCAAGGTATGGTACAGCATTGCTGGGTAGTGTAGGGTATAGCACAGCATGGCATGTAGTGAGGTGGTACAGCACAGTGTGGCATGGCATAGCACAGCAAGGTATGGTACAGCATTGCTGGGTAGTGTAGGGTATAGCACAGCATGGCATGTAGTGAGGTGGTGCAGCACAGTGTGGCATGGCATAGCATGGCAAGGTATGGTACAGCATTGCTGGGTAGTGTAGGGTATAGCACAGCATGGCATGTAGTGAGGTGGTACAGCACAGTGTGGCATGGCATAGCACAGCAAGGTATGGTACAGCATTGCTGGGTAGTGTAGGGTATAGCACAGCATGGCATGTAGTGAGGTGGTGCAGCACAGTGTGGCATGGCATAGCATGGCAAGGTATGGTACAGCATTGCTGGGTAGTGTAGGGTATAGCACAGCATGGCATGTAGTGAGGTGGTACAGCACAGTGTGGCATGACATAGCATGGCAAGGTATGGTACAGCATTGCTGGGTAGTGTAGGGTATAGCACAGCATGGCATGTAGTGAGGTGGTACAGCACAGTGTGGCATGACATAGCACAGCAAGGTATGGTACAGCATTGCTGGGTAGTGTAGGGTATAGCACAGCATGGCATGTAGTGAGGTGGTACAGCACAGTGTGATGGCATAGCACAGCAAGCAAGGTATGGTACAGCATTGCTGGGTAGTGTAGGGTATAGCACAGCATGGCATGTAGTGAGGTGGTACAGCACAGTGTGGCATGGCATAGCACAGCAAGGTATGGTACAGCATTGCTGGGTAGTGTAGGTATAGCACAGCATGGCATGTAGTGAGGTGGTACAGCACAGTGTGGCATGACATAGCACAGCAAGGTATGGTACAGCATTGCTGGGTAGTGTAGGGTATAGCACAGCATGGCATGTAGTGAGGTGGTACAGCACAGTGTGGCATGGCATAGCACGGCAAGGTATGGTACAGCATTGCTGGGTAGTGTAGGGTATAGCACAGCATGGCATGTAGTGAGGTGGTACAGCACAGTGTGGCATGACATAGCACAGCAAGGTATGGTACAGCATTGCTGGGTAGTGTAGGGTAAAGCACAGCATGGCATGTAGTGAGGTGGTACATCACAGTGTGGCATGGCATAGCAGGCAAAGTATGGTACAGCATTGCAGGGTAGTGTAGGGTATAGCACAGCATGGCATGTAGTGAGGTGGTACAGCACAGTGTGGCATGACATAGCACAGCAAGGTATGGTACAGCATTGCTGGGTAGTGTAGGGTATAGCACAGCATGGCATGTAGTGAGGTGGTACAGCACAGTGTGGCATGGCATAGCACAGCAAGGTATGGTACAGCATTGCTGGGTAGTGTAGGGTATAGCACAGCATGGCATGTAGTGAGGTGGTGCAGCACAGTGTGGCATGGCATAGCATGACAAGGTATGGTACAGCATTGCTGGGTAGTGTAGGGTATAGCACAGCATGGCATGTAGTGAGGTGGTACAGCACAGTGTGGCATGGCATAGCACTGCAAGGTATGGTACAGCATTCCTGGGTAGTGTAGGGTATAGCACAGCATGGCATGTAGTGAGGTGGTACAGCACAGTGTGGCATGGCATAGCAGGCAAGGTATGGTACAGCATTGCTGGGTAGTGTAGGGTATAGCACAGCATGGCATGTAGTGAGGTGGTACAGCACAGTGTGGCATGGCATAGCACAGCAAGGTATGGTACAGCATTGCTGGGTAGTGTAGGGTATAGCACAGCATGGCATGTAGTGAGGTGGTACAGCACAGTGTGGCATGGCATAGCACTGCCAGGTATGGTACAGCATTGCTGGGTAGTGTAGGGTATAGCACAGCATGGCATGTAGTGAGGTGGTACAGCACAGTGTGGCATGGCATAGCACGGCAAGGTATGGTACAGCATTGCTGGGTAGTGTAGGGTATAGCACAGCATGGCATGTAGTGAGGTGGTACAGCACAGTGTGGAATGGCATAGCAAGGCAAGGTATGGTACAGCATTGCTGGGTAGTGTAGGGTATAGCACAGCATGGCATGTAGTGAGGTGGTGCAGCACAGTGTGGCATGGCATAGCACAGCAAGGTATGGTACAGCATTGCTGGGTAGTGTAGGGTATAGCACAGCATGGCATGTAGTGAGGTGGTGCAGCACAGTGTGGCATGCATAGCACTGCAAGGTATGGTACAGCATTGCTGGGTAGTGTAGGGATAGCACAGCATGGCATGTAGTGAGGTGGTACAGCACAGTGTGGCATGGCATAGCAAGCAAGGTATGGTACAGCATTGCTGGGTAGTGTAGGGTATAGCACAGCTGGCATGGTATGGAGCAAGGTGGTACAGCATTGCTGGGTAGTGTAGGGTATAGCACAGCATGGCATGTAGTGAGGTGGTACAGCACAGTGTGGCATGGCATAGCAAGCAAGGTATGGTACAGCATTGCTGGGTAGTGTAGATAGTACACAGCATGGCATGTAGTGAGGTGGTACAGCACAGTGTGGCATGGCATAGCAAGCAAGGTATGGTACAGCATTGCTGGGTAGTGTAGGGTATAGCACAGCATGGCATGTAGTGAGGTGGTACAGCACAGTGTGGCATGGCATAGCATAGCAAGGTATGGTACAGCATTGCTGGGTAGTGTGGGGTATAGACAGCATGGCATGTAGTGAGGTGGTGCAGCACAGTGTGGCATGGCATAGCATGGCAAGGTATGGTACAGCATTGCTGGGTAGTGTAGGGTATAGCACAGCATGGCATGTAGTGAGGTGGTGCAGCACAGTGTGGCATGACATAGCACAGCAAGGTATGGTACAGCATTGCTGGGTAGTGTAGGGTATAGCACAGCATGGCATGTAGTGAGGTGGTACAGCACAGTGTGGCATGGCATAGCACAGCAAGGTATGGTACAGCATTGCTGGGTAGTGTAGGGTATAGCACAGCATGGCATGTAGTGAGGTGGTACAGCACAGTGTGGCATGGCATAGCACAGCAAGGTATGGTACAGCATTGCTGGGTAGTGTAGGGTATAGCACAGCATGGCATGTAGTGAGGTGGTACAGCACAGTGTGGCATGGCATAGCACTGCAAGGTATGGTACAGCATTGCTGGGTAGTGTAGGGTATAGCACAGCATGGCATGTAGTGAGGTGGTGCAGCACAGTGTGCATGGCATAGCAAGGCAGGTATGGTACAGCATTGCTGGGTAGTGTAGGGTATAGCACAGCATGGCATGTAGTGAGGTGGTGCAGCACAGTGTGGCATGACATAGCACAGCAAGGTATGGTACAGCATTGCTGGGTAGTGTAGGGTATAGCACAGCATGGCATGTAGTGAGGTGGTACAGCACAGTGTGGCATGGCATAGCACAGCAAGGTATGGTACAGCATTGCTGGGTAGTGTAGGGTATAGCACAGCATGGCATGTAGTGAGGTGGTACAGCACAGTGTGGCATGGCATAGCACAGCAAGGTATGGTACAGCATTGCTGGGTAGTGTAATTATAGCACAGCATGGCATGTAGTGAGGTGGTACAGCACAGTGTGGCATGGCATAGCATGGCAAGGTATGGTACAGCATTGCTGGGTAGTGTAGGGTATAGCACAGCATGGCATGTAGTGAGGTGGTACAGCACAGTGTGGCATGACATAGCAAGGCAAGGTATGGTACAGCATTGCTGGGTAGTGTAGGGTATAGCACAGCATGGCATGTAGTGAGGTGTACAGCACAGTGTGGCATGGCATAGCAAGCAAGGTATGGTACAGCTTGCTGGGTAGTGTAGGGTATAGCACAGCATGGCATGTAGTGAGGTGGTACAGCACAGTGTGGCATGACATAGCACGCAAGGTATGGTACAGCATTGCTGGGTAGTGTAGGGTATAGCACAGCATGGCATGTAGTGAGGTGGTGCAGCACAGTGTGGCATGGCATAGCAAGGCAAGGTATGGTACAGCATTGCTGGGTAGTGTGGGGTATAGCACAGCATGGCATGTAGTGAGGTGGTGCAGCACAGTGTGGCATGACATAGCACAGCAGGTATGGTACAGCATTGCTGGGTAGTGTAGGGTATAGCACAGCATGGCATGTAGTGAGGTGGTACAGCACAGTGTGGCATGGCATAGCATGAAAGGTATGGTACAGCATTGCTGGGGTGGTGTAGGGTATAGCACAGCATGGCATGTAGTGAGGTGGTACAGCACAGTGTGGCATGGCATAGCATAGCAAGGTATGGTACAGCATTGCTGGGTAGTGTAGGGTATAGCACAGCATGGCATGTAGTGAGGTGGTGCAGCACAGTGTGGCATGACATAGCAAGAAGCAAGGTATGGTACAGCATTGCTGGGTAGTGTAGGGTATAGCACAGCATGGCATGTAGTGAGGTGGTACAGCACAGTGTGGCATGGCATAGCACAGCAAGGTATGGTACAGCATTGCTGGGTAGTGTAGGGTATAGCACAGCATGGCATGTAGTGAGGTGGTACAGCACAGTGTGGCATGGCATAGCACAAGCAAGGTATGGTACAGCATTGCTGGGTAGTGTGAGAGTATAGCACAGCACTGGCATGTAGTGAGTGGTGCAGCACAGTGTGGCATGGCATAGCACAGCAAGGTATGGTACAGTATTTCTGGGTAGTGTAGGGTATACCACAGCATGGCATGTAGTGAGGTGGTACAGCACAGTGTGGCATGGCATAGCACAGCAAGGTATGGTACAGCATTTCTGGGTAGTGTAGGGTATAGCACAGCATGGCATGTAGTGAGGTGGTACATCACAGTGTGGCATGGAATAGCATAGCATGGTATGGTACAGCATTGCTGGGTAGTGTAAGGTATAACACAGCATGGCATGTAGTGAGGTGGTGCAGCACAGTGTGGCATGACATAGCAAAGCAAGGTATGGTACAGCATTGCTGGGTAGTGCAGGGTGTAGCACAGCATGGCATGTAGTGAGGTGGTACAGCACAGTGTGGCATGGCATAGCACAGCAAGGTATGGTACAGCATTGCTGGTAGTGTAGGGTATAGCACAGCATGGCATGTAGTGAGGTGGTGCAGCACAGTGTGGCATGACATAGCACTGCAAGGTATGGTACAGCATTGCTGGGTAGTGTAGGGTATAGCACAGCATGGCATGTAGTGAGGTGGTACAGCACAGTGTGGCATGGCATAGCACAGCAAGGTATGGTACAGCATTGCTGGGTAGTGTAGAGTATAGCCAGCATGGCATGTAGTGAGGTGGTACAGCACAGTGTGGCATGGCATAGCATGCAAGGTATGGTACAGCATTGCTGGGTAGTGTAGGTATAGCACAGCATGGCATGTAGTGAGGTGGTACAGCACACAGTGGCATGGCATAGCATGGCAGATATGGTACAGCATTGCTGGGTAGTGTGAGGGTATAGCACAGCATGGCATGTAGTGAGGTGGTACAGCACAGTGTGGCATGGCATAGCAAGCAAGGTATGGTACAGCATTGCAGGGTAGTGTAGGTATAGCACAGCATGGCATGTAGTGAGGTGGTACAGCACAGTTGTGGCATGACATAGCACAGCAAGGTATGGTACAGCATTGCTGGGTAATGTATGGAATGCACAGCATGGCATGTAGTGAGGTGGTGCACCACATGTGCATGGCATATGCACGCAAGGTATGGTACAGCATTGCTGGGTAGTGTAGGTATAGCACAGCATGGCATGTAGTGAGGTGGTACAGCACAGTGTGGCATGACATAGCACAGCAAGGTATGGTACAGCATTGCTGGGTAGTGTAGGGTATAGCACAGCATGGCATGTAGTGAGGTGGTACAGCACAGTGTGGCATGGCATAGCACGGCAAGGTATGGTACAGCATTGCTGGGTAGTGTAGGGTATAGCACAGCATGGCATGTAGTGAGGTGGTGCAGCACAGTGTGGCATGACAGCACAGCAAGGTATGGTACAGCATTGCTGGGTAGTGTAGGGTATAGCACAGCATGGCATGTAGTGAGGTGGTACAGCACAGTGTGGCATGGCATAGCACAGCAAGGTATGGTACAGCATTGCTGGTAGTGTAGGGTATACACAGCATGGCATGTAGTGAGGTGGTGCAGCACAGTGTGGCATGACATAGCATAGCAAGGTATGGTACAGCATTGCTGGGTAGTGTAGGGTATAGCACAGCATGGCATGTAGTGAGGTGGTACAGCACAGTGTGGCATGGCATAGCACAGCAAGGTATGGTACAGCATTTCTGGGTAGTGTAGGGTATTGCACAGCATGGCATGTAGTGAGGTGGTACAGCACAGTGTGGCATGGCATAGCACAGCAAGGTATGGTACAGCATTTCTGGGTAGTGTAGGGTATAGCACAGCATGGCATGTAGTGAGGTGGTACAGCACAGTGTGGCATGGCATAGCATAGCAAGGTATGGTACAGCATTGCTGGGTAGTGTAGGGTATAGCACAGCATGGCATGTAGTGAGGTGGTGCAGCACAGTGTGGCATGACATAGCACAGCAAGGTATGGTACAGCATTGCTGGGTAGTGTAGGGTATAGCACAGCATGGCATGTAGTGAGGTGGTGCAGCACAGTGTGCATGGCATAGCATGGCAAGGTATGGTACAGCATTGCTGGGTAGTGTGGAGTATAGCACAGCATGGCATGTAGTGAGGTGGTACAGCACAGTGTGGCATGGCATAGCACTGGCAAGGTATGGTACAGCATTGCTGGGTAGTGTAGGGTATAACAGCATGGCATGTAGTGAGTGGTACAGCACAGTGTGGCATGGCATAGCACAGCAAGGTATGGTACAGCATTGCTGGGTAGTGTAGGGTATAGCACAGCATGGCATGTAGTGAGGTGGTACAGCACAGTGTGGCATGACATAGCATGGCAAGGTATGGTACAGCATTGCTGGGTAGTGTAGGGTATAGCACAGCATGGCATGTAGTGAGGTGGTGCAGCACAGTGTGGCATGGCATAGCACAGCAAGGTATGGTACAGCATTGCTGGGTAGTGTGAGGGTATGCACTGCATGGCATGTAGTGAGGTGGTACAGCACAGTGTGGCATGGCATAGCACGGCAAGGTATGGTACAGCATTGCTGGGTAGTGTAGGGTATAGCACAGCATGGCATGTAGTGAGGTGGTGCAGCACAGTGTGGCATGACATAGCACAGCAAGGTATGGTACAGCATTGCTGGGTAGTGTAGGGTATAGCACAGCATGGCATGTAGTGAGGTGGTACAGCACAGTGTGGCATGGCATAGCACAGCAAGGTATGGTACAGCATTGCTGGGTAGTGTAGGATGCACAGCATGGCATGTAGTGAGGTGGTACAGACAGTGTGGCATGGCATAGCAGGCAAGGTATGGTACAGCATTGCTGGGTAGTGTAGGGTATAGCACAGCATGGCATGTAGTGAGGTGGTGCAGCACAGTGTGGCATGGCATAGCACAGCAAGGTATGGTACAGCATTGCTTGGTAGTGTAGGGTATAGCACAGCATGGCATGTAGTGAGGTGGTACAGCACAGTGTGGCATGGCATAGCATGGCAAGGTATGGTACAGCATTGCTGGGTAGTGTAGAGTATAGCACAGCATGGCATGTGAGGTGGTGACAGCACAGTGTGGCATGCATAGCACAGCAAGGTGTGTACAGCATTGCTGGGTAGTGTAGGGTATAGCACAGCATGGCATGTAGTGGTGGTACAGCACAGTGTGGCATGGCATAGCATAAGCAGTATGGTACAGCATTGCTGGGTAGTGTAAGGTATAGCACAGCATGGCATGTAGTGAGGTGGTGCAGCACAGTGTGGCATGACATAGCACAGCAAGGTATGGTACAGCATTGCTGGGTAGTGTAGGGTATAGCACAGCATGGCATGTAGTGAGGTGGTACAGCACAGTGTGGCATGGCATAGCACAGCAAGGTATGGTACAGCATTGCTGGGTAGTGTAAGGTATAACACAGCATGGCATGTAGTGAGGTGGTACAGCACAGTGTGGCATGGCATAGCACAGGCAAGGTATGGTACAGCATTGCTGGGTAGTGTAGGAATACCACAGCATGGCATGTAGTGAGGTGGTACATCACAGTGTGGCATGGAATAGCATAGCATGGTATGGTACAGCATTGCTGGGTAGTGTAAGGTATAACACAGCATGGCATGTAGTGAGGTGGTACAGCACAGTGTGGCATGGCATAGCACAGCAAGGTATGGTACAGCATTGCTGGGTAGTGTAGGGTATAGCACAGCATGGCATGTAGTGAGGTGGTGCAGCACAGTGTGGCATGACATAGCACAGCAAGGTATGGTACAGCATTGCTGGGTAGTGTAGGGTATAGCACAGCATGGCATGTAGTGAGGTGGTACAGCACAGTGTGGCATGGCATAGCACAGCAAGGTATGGTACAGCATTGCTGGGTAGTGTAGGGTATAGCACAGCATGGCATGTAGTGAGGTGGTACAGCACAGTGTGGCATGGCATAGCACAGCAAGGTATGGTACAGCATTGCTGGGTAGTGTAGGGTATAGCACAGCATGGCATGTAGTGAGGTGGTGCAGCACAGTGTGGCATGACATAGCACAGCAAGGTATGGTACAGCATTGCTGGGTAGTGTAGGGTATAGCACAGCATGGCATGTAGTGAGGTGGTACAGCACAGTGTGGCATGGCATAGCACAGCAAGGTATGGTACAGCATTGCTGGGTAGTGTAGGGTATAACACAGCATGGCATGTAGTGAGGTGGTGCAGCACAGTGTGGCATGACATAGCGCAGCAAGGTATGGTACAGCATTGCTGGGTAGTGTAGGGTATAGCACAGCATGGCATGTAGTGAGGTGGTGCAGCACAGTGTGGCATGACATAGCACAGCAAGGTATGGTACAGCATTGCTGGGTAGTGTAGGGTATAGCACAGCATGGCATGTAGTGAGGTGGTGCAGCACAGTGTGGCATGGCATAGCACAGCAAGGTATGGTACAGCATTGCTGGGTAGTGTAGGGTATAGCACAGCATGGCATGTAGTGAGGTGGTGCAGCACAGTGTGGCATGGCATAGCATGGCAAGGTATGGTACAAGCATTGCTGGGTAGTGTAGGGTATAGCACAGCATGGCATGTAGTGAGGTGGTGCAAGCACAGTGTGGCATGGCATAGCACAGCAAGGTATGGTACAGCATTGCTGGGTAGTGTAGGGTATAGCACACGCATGGCATGTAGTGAGGTGGTACAGCACAGTGTGGCATGACATAGCACAGCAAGGTATGGTACAGCATTGCTGGGTAGTGTAGGGTATAGCACAGCATGGCATGTAGTGAGGTGGTGCAGCACAGTGTGGCATGACATAGCACTGCAAGGTATGGTACAGCATTGCTGGGTAGTGTAGGGTATAGCACAGCATGGCATGTAGTGAGGTGGTACAGCACAGTGTGGCATGGCATAGCACTGCAAGGTATGGTACAGCATTGCTGGGTAGTGTAGGGAATAGCACAGCATGGCATGTAGTGAGGTGGTACAGCACAGTGTGGCATGGCATAGCACAGCAAGGTATGGTACAGCATTGCTGGGTAGTGTAGGGTATAGCACAGCATGGCATGTAGTGAGGTGGTACAGCACAGTGTGGCATGGCATAGCATGGCAAGGTATGGTACAGCATTGCTGGGTAGTGTAGGGTATAGCACAGCATGGCATGTAGTGAGGTGGTACAGCACAGTGTGGCATGGCATAGCACAGCAAGGTATGGTACAGCATTGCTGGGTAGTGTAGGGTATAGCACAGCATGGCATGTAGTGAGGTGGTACAGCACAGTGTGGCATGGCATAGCACGGCAAGGTATGGTACAGCATTGCTGGGTAGTGTAGAGTATAGCACAGCATGGCATGTAGTGAGGTGGTACAGCACAGTGTGGCATGACATAGCAAGGCAAGGTATGGTACAGCATTGCTGGGTAGTGTAGGGTATAGCACAGCATGGCATGTAGTGAGGTGGTGCAACACAGTGTGGCATGACATAGCACAGCAGGTTATGGTACAGCATTGCTGGGTAGTGTAGGGTATAGCACAGCATGGCATGTAGTGAGGTGGTACAGCACAGTGTGGCATGGCATAGCACAGCAAGGTATGGTACAGCATTGCTGGGTAGTGTAGGGTATACCACAGCATGGCATGTAGTGAGGTGGTACAGCACAGTGTGGCATGGCATAGCACAGCAAGGTATGGTACAGCATTGCTGGGTAGTGTAGGGTATAGCACAGCATGGCATGTAGTGAGGTGGTACAGCACAGTGTGGCATGGCATAGCAAAGCAAGGTATGGTACAGCATTGCTGGGTAGTGTGAGGTATGCACAGCATGGCATGTAGTGAGGTGGTACAGCACAGTGTGGCATGGCATAGCACAGCAAGGTATGGTACAGCATTGCTGGGTAGTGTAGGTGTATAGCACTGCATGGCATGTAGTGAGGTGGTACAGCACAGTGTGGCATGGCATAGCACAGCAAGGTATGGTACAGCATGCTGGGTAGTGAGGGGTATACAACATGGCATGTAGTGAGGTGGTGCAGCACAGTGTGGCATGACATAGCACAGCAAGGTATGGTACAGCATTGCTGGAGTGGTGTAGGGTATAGCACAGCATGGCATGTACTGAGGTGGTACAGCACAGTGTGGCATGGCATAGCACACCAAGGCATTGTACAGCATTGCTGGAGTAGTGTAAGGTATAGCACAGCAAGGCATGTAGTGAGGTGGTGCAGCACAGTGTGGCATGACATAGCATGGCAAGGTATGGTCACAGCATTGCTGGGTAGTGTAGGGTATAAAACAGCATGGCATGTAGTGAGGTGGTACAGCACAGTGTGACATGACATAGCATAGCAAGGTATGGTACAGCATTGCTGGGTAGTGTAAGGTATAGCAGCATGGCATGTAGTGAGGTGGTGCTGACACAGTCTGCATGGCATGCAAGAATACGGTGTGACATTGCTGGGTAGTGTGAGGTTATAGCACAGCATGGCATGTAGTGAGTGGTATAGCACAGTGTGGCATAGCATAGCATGACAAGGTGGGGTACAGTATTTCTGGGTAGTGTAGGGTATAGCACAGCATGGCATGTAGTGGTGGTGCAGCACAGTGTGGCATGATAGCACAGCAAGGTATGGTACAACATTGCTGGGTAGTGTAGGGTATAGCACAGCATGGCATGTAGTGAGGTGGTGCAACAGAGTGGCATGGCATAGCACTGCAAGGTATGGTACATCATTGCTGGGTAGTGTGAATTATAACACAGAATGGCATGTAGTGAGGTGGTGCAGAACAGGGTGGCATGGCATAGCACGGCAAGGTATGGTACAGCATTGCTGGGTAGTGTAGGGTATTGCACAGCATGGCATGTAGTGAGGTGGTGCAGCACAGTGTGGCATGACATAGCAAGGCAAGGTATGGTACAACATTGCTGGTTAGTGTAGGGTATAGCACAGCATGGCATGTAGTGAGGTGGTACAGCACAGTGTGGCATGGCATAGCATGGCAAGGTATGGTACAGCATTGCTGGGTAGTGTAGGGTTTTGCACAGCTTGGCATGTAGTGAGGAGGAGCAGCACAGTGTGGCACGACATAGCAAGGCAAGGTATGGTACAGCATTGCTGGTTAGTGTAGGGTATAGCACAGCATGGCATGCAGTGAGGTGGTACAGCACAGTGTGGCATGGCATAGCACAGCAAGGAATGGTACACAGCATTGCTGGGTAGTGGAGAGTATAGCACATCATGGCATGTAGTGAGGTGGTGCAGCACAGTGTGGCATGACATAGCACTGCAAGGTATGGTACAGCATTGCTGGGTAGTGAAGGGTATAAGCACAGCATGGCATGTAGTGAGATGGTACAGCACAGTGTGGCATGGCATAGCACAGCAAGGTATGGTACAGCATTGCTGGGTAGTGTAGGGTATAGCACAGCATGGCATGTAGTGAGGTGGTGCAGCACAGTGTGGCATGGCATAGCACAGCAAGGTATGGTACAGCATTGCTGGGTAGTGTAGGGAATAGCACAGCATGGCATGTAGTGAGGTGGTACAGCACAGTGTGGCATGGCATAGCACAGCAAGGTATGGTACAGCATTGCCTGGTAGTGCAGGGTATAGCACAGCATGGCATGTAGTGAGGTGGTGCAGCACAGTGTGGCATGACATAGCACTGCAAGGTATGGTACAGCATTGCTGGGTAGTGTAGGGTATAGCACAGCATGGCATGTAGTGAGGTGGTACAGCACAGTGTGGCATGGCATAGCACAGCAAGGTATGGTACAACATTGCTGGGTAGTGTATGGAATAGCGCAGCATGGCATGTAGTGAGGTGGTACAGCACAGTGTGGCATGACATTGCATGGCAAGGTATGGTACAGCATTGCTGGGTAGTGTAGGGAATAGCACAGCATGGCATGTAGTGAGGTGGTACAGCACAGTGTGGCATGGCATAGCATAGCAAGGTATGGTACAGCATTGCTGGGTAGTGTAGGGTATAGCACAGCATGGCATGTAGTGTGGTGGTACATCAGTGTGGCATGGCAAAGTATGGTACAGCATTGCTGGGTAGTGTAGGGTATGCACAGCATGGCATGTAGTGAGGTGGTGCAGCACAGTGTGGCATGGCATAGCACAGCAAGGTAAGGTACAGCATTGCTGGGTAGTGTAGGGTATAGCACAGCATGGCATGTAGTGAGGTGGTACAGCACAGTGTGGCATGACATAGCACTGCAAGGTATGGTACAGTATTTCTGGATAGTGAAGGGTATAGCACAGCATGGCATGTAGTTAGGTGGTGCAGCACAGTGTGGCACGGCAGGCCACTGAAACGTATGGTACAGTATTTCTGGGTAGTGTAGGGTATTGCAGAGCATGGCATGTAGTGAGGTGGTAAAGCACAGTGTGGCATGGCATAGCACAGCAAGGTATAGTACAGTATTTCTGGGTTGAGTAGGGTATAGCACAGCATGGCATGTAGTGAGGTGGTACATCACAGTTCGGCATGGCATAGCACAAGGAAGGATGATACAGTATTTCTGGGTAGTGTAGGGTATACCACAGCATGGCATGTAGGAGGTGGTACAACACATGTGGCATGGAATAGCATAGCAAGGTATGGTACAGCATTGCTGGGTGAGTGTAGGGTATAACAGCATGGCATGTAGTGAGGTGGTGCAGCACAGTGTGGCATGACATAGCACAGCAAGGTATGGTACAGCATTGCCTGGGTAGTGTAGGTATAGCACAGCATGGCATGTAGTGAGGTGGTGCAGCACAGTGTGGCATGACATTGCAATGCTAGGTATGGTACAGCATTGCTGGGTAGTGTATGGTATAGCACAGCATGGCATGTAGCGAGGCGGTATAGCACAGTGTGGCATGGCATAGCACACCAAGGCATGGTACAGCATTGCTGGGTAGTTTAGGGTATAGCACAGCATGGCATGTAGTGAGGTGGTGCAGCACAGTGTGGCATGACATAGCATGGCAAGGTATGGTACTGCATTGCTGGGTAGTGAAGGGTATAAAACAGCATGGCATGTAGTGAGGTGGTGCCGCACAGTGTGGCATGACATAGCATAGCAAGGTATGGTACAGCATTGCTGGGTAGTGTAGGGTATAGCCAGCGTGGCATGTAGTGAGGTGGTGCAGCACAGTGTGCCATGGCATAGCATGGCAAGGTACGGTGTGACATTGCTGGGTAGTGTAAGGTGTAGCACAGCATGGCATGTAGTGAGGTGGTATAGCACAGTGTGACATGGCATAGCATTGCAAGGTGGGGTACAGTATTTCTGGGTAGTGTAGGGTATAGCACAGCAGGGCATGTAGTGAGGTGGTACAGCATGGAGTGGCATGGAATGGTACTACAAAGTATGGTACAGCATTGTTGGGTAGTTTAGGGTATAGCACATCATGGCATGTAGTGAGGTGGTGCAGAACAGGGTGGCATGGCATAGCCAGCAAGATATGTTACAGCATTGATGGGTAGTGTAGGGTATTGCACAGCATGGCATTTAGTGAGGTGGAACAGCACAGTGTGGCACGACATAGCAAGGCAAGGTATGCTACAGCATTGCTGGTTAGTGTAGGGTATAGCACAGCATGGCATGTAGTGAGGTGGAACATCACAGTGTGGCATGGCATAGCATGGCAAGGAATGGTACAGCATTGCTGGGTAGTGTAGGGTTTTGCACAGCTTGGAATGTAGTGAGGAGGTGCAGCACAGTGTGGCACGACATAGCAATGCAAGGTATGGTACAGCATTGCTGGGTAGTGTATGGAATAGCGCAGCATGGCATGTAGTGAGGTGGTACAGCACAGTGTGGCATGACATTGCATGGCAAGATATGGTACAGCATTGCTGGGTAGTGTAGGGTATAACACAGCATGGCATGTAGAGAGGTGGTGCAGCACAGTGTGGCATGACATCGCACAGCAATTTATGGTACAGCATTGCTGGGTAGTGTAGGGTATTGAACAGCATGACATGTAATGACGTGGTGCAGCACAGTGTGGCATGGCTTAGCACAGCAAGGTATGGTACAGCATTGCTCGGAAGTGTAGGGTATAGCACAGCACGGCATGTAGTGAGATGGTACAGCACAGTGTGACATGGCATAGCATGGCAAGGTATGGAACAGTATTTCTGGGTAGTGTAGGGTAAAGCACAGCATGGCATGTAGAGTGGTGGTACATCAGTGTGGCATGGCAAAGCTTGGCAAAGTATGGTACAGCATTGCTGGGTAGTGTAGGGTATTGCACAGCATGGCATGTAGTGAGGTGGTACAGCACAGTGTGGCATGGCATAGCACAGCAAGGTATGGTACAGTATTTCTGGGTTGAGAAGGTATAGCACAGCATGGCATGTAGTGAGGTGGTACATCACAGTGTGGCAAGGCATAGCACAGCAAGGTATGATACAGTATTTCTGGGTAGTTTAGGGTATACCACAGCATGTCATGTAGTGAGGTGGTACATCACAGTGTGGCATGGAATAGTATAGCACGGTATGGTACAGCATTGCTGGGTAGTGTAAGGTATAACACAGCATGGCATGTAGTGAGGTGGTGCAGCACAGTGTGGCATGACATAGCAAAGCAAGGTATGGCACAGCATTGCCGGGTAGTGCAGGGTGTAGCACAGCATGGCATGTAGTGAGGTGGTACAGCACAGTGTGCATGGCATAGCACAGCAAGGTATGGTACAGCATTGCTGGGTAGTGTAGGGTATAGCACAGCATGGCATGTAGTGAGGTGGTACAGCACAGTGTGGCATGGCATAGCACAGCAAGGTATGGTACAGCATTGCTGGGTAGTGCAGGGTATAGCACAGCATGGCATGTAGTAAGGTGATGCAGCACAGTGAGGTATGACATTGCACTGCAAGGTATGGTACAGCTTTTCTGGGTAGTGTATGGTATAGCACAGCATGGCATGTAGCAAGGCGGGATAGCACAGTGTGGCATGGCATAGCACACCAAGGCATGGTACAGCATTGTTGGGTAGTTTAGGGTATAGCACAGCATGGCATGTAGTGAGGTGGTGCAGCACAGTGTGGCATGGCATAGCATGGCAAGGTATGGTACAGCATTGCTGGGTAGTGTAGGGTATAGCAGCATGGCATGTGTGAGGTGGTGCAGCACAGTGTGGCATGACATAGCACAGCAGGTATGGTACAGCATTGCTGGGTAGTGTAGGGTATAGCACAGCATGGCATGTAGTGAGGTGGTGCAGCACAGTGTGGCATGGTCATGACATAGCAAGTGCATGTGTGCACATTGCTGGGTAGTGTAAAGTGCTACAGCAGGGCATGTAGTAAGGTGGTACAGCATGGAGTGGCATGGAATGGTACTGCAAAGTATGGTACAGCATTGCTGGGTAGTTTAGGGTATAGCACAGCATGGCATGTAGTGAGGTGGTGCAGAACAGGGTGGCATGGCATAGCACAGCAAGATATGGTACAGCATTGATTGGTAGTGTAGGGCATTGCACAGCATGGCATGTAGTGAGGTGGCACAGCACAGTGTGGCACTACATAGCAAGGCAAGGTATGCTACAGCATTGCTGGTTAGTGTAGGGTATAGCACAGCATGGCATGTAGTGAGGTGGAACATCACAGTGTGGCATGTCATAGCATAACAAGGAATGTTTAGCATTGCTGGGTAGTGTAGGGTTTACTGGCCATGAATGTAGTGAGGAGGTGCAGCACAGTGTGGCACGACATAGCAAGGCAAGGTATGGTACAGCATTGCTGGGTAGTGTATGGAATAGCGCAGCATGGCATGTACTGAGGTGGTACAGCACAGTGTGGCATGACATTGCATGGCAAGATATGGTACAGCATTGCTGGGTAGTGTAGGGTATAACAAAGCATGGCATGTAGAGAGGTGGTGCAGCACAGTGTGGCATGACATAGCACAGCAAATTATGGTACAGCATTGCTGGGTAGTGTAGGATATTGAACAGCATGACATGTAATGACGTGGTGCAGCACAGTGTGGCATGGCTTAGCACAGCAAGGTATGGTACAGCATTGCTCGGAAGTGTAGGGTATAGCACAGCACGGCATGTAGTGAGATGGTACATCACAATGTGAAATGGCATAGCATGGCAAGGTATGGAACAGTATTTCTGGGTAGTGTAGGGTAAAGCACAGCATGGCATGTAGTGTGGTGGTACAGCAGTGTGGCATGGCATAGCAGCAAAGGTATGGTACAGCATTGCTGGGTAATGTAAGGTATGCACAGCATGGCATGTAGTGAGGTGGTGCAGCACAGTGTGGCATGGCATAGCACAGCAAAAGGTAGGTACAGCATTGCTGGGTAGTGTAGGGTATAGCACAGCATGGCATGTAGTGAGGTGGTACAGCACAGTGTGGCATGGCATAGCATGCAAGGTATGGTACAGCAGCATTGCTGGGTAGTGTAAGGTATAGCACAGCATGGCATGTAGTGAGGTGGTACAGCACAGTGTGGCATGACATAGCACAGCAAGGTATGGTACAGCATTGCTGGGTAGTGTAGGGTATAGCACAGCATGGCATGTAGTGAGGTGGTACAGCACAGTGTGGCATGACATAACAAGCAAGGTATGGTACAGCATTGCTGGGTAGTGTAGGGTATAGCACAGAATGGCATGTAGTGAGGTGGTACAGCACAGTGTGGCATGGCATAGCACTGCAAGGTATGGTACAGCATTGCAGGGTAGTGTAGGGTATACCACACCATGGCATGTAGTGAGGTGGTACAGCACAGTGTGGCATGACATAGCACAGCAAGGTATGGTACAGCATTGCTGGGTAGTGTAGGGTATAGCACTGCATGGCATGTAGTGAGGTGGTACAGCACAGTGTGGCATGGCATAGCACAGCAAGGTATGGTACAAGCATTGCTGGGAGTGTGGTGCACACAGCATGGCATGTAGTGAGGTGGTACAGCACAGTGTGGCATGGCATAGCACAGCAAGGTATGGTACAACATTGCTGGGTAGTGAGGGTATAGCACAGCATGGCATGTAGTGAGGTGGTGCAGCACAGTGTGGCATGGCATAGCACAGCAAGGTATGGTACAGCATTGCTGGGTAGTGTAGGGTATAGCACAGCATGGCATGTAGTGAGGTGGTGCAGCACATGTGTGGCATGGCATAGCACAGCAAGGTATGGTACAGCATTGCAGGGTAGTGTGAGGTATAGCACAGCATGGCATGTAGTGAGGTGGTGCAGCACAGTGTGGCATGGCATAGCACGGCAAGGTATGGTACAGCATTGCTGGGTAGTGTAGGGTATAGCACAGCATGGCATGTAGTGAGGTGGTACAGCACAGTGTGGCATGGCATAGCACAGCAAGGTATGGTACAGCATTGCTGGGTAGTGTAGGGTATAGCACAGCATGGCATGTAGTGAGGTGGTGCAGCACAGTGTGGCATGGCATAGCATGGCAAGGTATGGTACAGCATTGCTGGGTAGTGTAGGGTATAGCACAGCATGGCATGTAGTGAGGTGGTACAGCACAGTGTGGCATGGCATAGCATGAAGCAAGGTATGGTACAGCATTGCTGGGTAGTGTAGGGTATAGCACAGCATGGCATGTAGTGAGGTGGTGCAGCACAGTGTGGCATGACATAGCACAGCAAGGTATGGTACAGCATTGCTGGGTAGTGTAGGGTATAGCACAGCATGGCATGTAGTGAGGTGGTGCAGCACAGTGTGCATGGCATAGCAAGGCAAGGTATGGTACAGCATTGCTGGGTAGTGTAGGGTATAGCACAGCATGGCATGTAGTGAGGTGGTGCAGCACAGTGTGGCATGGCATAGCACAAAGGTATGGTGCAGCATTCCTGGGTAGTGTAGGGTATAGCACAGCACGGCATGTAGTGAGGTGGTACAGCACAGTGTGGCATGGCATAGCACTGCAAGGAATGGTACAGCATTGCAGGGTAGTGTTGGGTATACCACACCATGGCATGTAGTGAGGTGGTACAGCACAGTGTGGCATGACATAGCACAGCAAGGTATGGTACAGCATTGCTGGGTAGTGTAGGGTATAGCACTGCATGGCATGTAGTGAGGTGGTACAGCACAGTGTGGCATGGCATAGCACTGCAAGGTATGGTACAACATTGCAGGTAGTGGGGTATAGCACAGCATGGCATGTAGTGAGGTGGTACAGCACAGTGTGGCATGGCATAGCATGGCAAGGTATGGTACAGCATTGCTGGTAGTGTAGGGTATAGCACAGCATGGCATGTAGTGAGGTGGTACAGCACAGTGTGGCATGGCATAGCACAGCAAGGTATGGTACAGCATTGCTGGGTAGTGTAGGGTATAGCACAGCATGGCATGTAGTGAGGTGGTGCAGCACAGTGTGGCATGGCATAGCATGGCAAGGTATGGTACAGCATTGCTGGGTAGTGTAGGTATAGCACAGCATGGCATGTAGTGAGGTGGTACAGCACAGTGGCATGGCATAGCACGGCAAGGTATGGTACAGCATTGCTGGGTAGTGTAGGGTATAGCACAGCATGGCATGTAGTGAGGTGGTACAGCACAGTGTGGCATGGCATAGCACAGCAAGGTATGGTACAGCATTGCTGGGTAGTGTAGGGTATAGCACAGCATGGCATGTAGTGAGGTGGTACAGCACAGTGTGGCATGACATAGCATTGCAAGGTATGGTACAGCATTGCTGGGTAGTGTAGGGTATAGCACAGCATGGCATGTAGTGAGGTGGTGCAGCACAGTGTGGCATGACAGGCACCGCAAGGTATGGTACAGCATTGCTGGGTAGTGTAGGGTATAGCACAGCATGGCATGTAGTGAGGTGGTACAGCACAGTGTGGCATGGCATAGCACAGCAAGGTATGGTACAGCATTGCTGGGTTGTGTAGGATAGCACAGCATGGCATGTAGTGAGGTGGTACAGCACAGTGTGGCATGGCATAGCATAGCAAGGTATGGTGACAGCATTGCTGGGTAGTGTAGGGTATAGCACAGCATGGCATGTAGTGAGGTGGTGCAGCACAGTGTGGCATGGCATAGCACAGCAAGGTATGGTACAGCATTGCTGGGTAGTGTAGGGTATAGCACAGCATGGCATGTAGTGAGGTGGTGCAGCACAGTGTGGCATGGCATAGCATGGCAAGGTATGGTACAGCATTGCTGGGTAGTGTAGGGTATAGCACAGCATGGCATGTAGTGAGGTGGTACAGCACAGTGTGGCATGGCATAGAAGGCAGATAGGGACAGCATTGCTGGGTAGTGTAGGGTATAGCACAGCATGGCATGTAGTGAGGTGGTGCAGCACAGTGTGGCATGGCATAGCACAGCAAGGTATGGTACAGCATTGCTGGGTAGTGTAGGGTATAGCACAGCATGGCATGTAGTGAGGTGGTACAGCACAGTGTGGCATGGCATAGCACAGCAAGGTATGGTACAGCATTGCTGGGTAGTGTAGGGTAAAGCACAGCATGGCATGTAGTGAGGTGGTGCAGCACAGTGTGGCATGGCATAGCACAGCAAGGTATGGTACAGCATTGCTGGGTAGTGTAGGGTATGCACAGCATGGCATGTAGTGAGGTGGTACAGCACAGTGTGGCACTGGCATAGCAAGGCAAGGTATGGTACAGCATTGCTGGGTAGTGTAGGGTATAGCACAGCATGGCATGTAGTGAGGTGGTACAGCACAGTGTGGCATGCATAGCATACAAGGTATGGTACAGCATTGCTGGGTAGTGTAGGGTATAGCACAGCATGGCATGTAGTGAGGTGGTGCAGCACAGTGTGGCATGACATAGCGCAAGGTATGGTACAGCATTGCTGGGTAGTGTGGGATAGCACAGCATGGCATGTAGTGAGGTGGTACAACACAGTGTGGCATGGCATAGCAGGCAAGGTATGGTACAGCATTGCTGGGTAGTGTAGGGTATACACAGCATGGCATGTAGTGAGGTGGTACAGCACAGTGTGGCATGGCATAGCACAGCAAGGTATGGTACAGCATTGCTGGGTAGTGTGGGTATAGCACAGCATGGCATGTAGTGAGGTGGTACAGCACAGTGTGGCATGGCATAGCATGCAAGGTATGGTACAGCATTGCTGGGTAGTGTAGGGTATTCACAGCATGGCATGTAGGTGGTACAGCACAGTGTGGCATGGCATAGCACAGCAAGGTATGGTACAGCATTGCTGGGTAGTGTAGGGTATAGCACAGCATGGCATGAGTGGTGGTACAGCACGTGTGGCATGGCATAGCACGGCAAGGTATGGTACAGCATTGCTGGGTAGTGTAGGGTATTACACAGCATGGCATGTAGTGAGGTGGTGCAGCACAGTGTGGCATGGCATAGCACAGCAAGGTATGGTACAGCATTGCTGGGTAGTGTAGGGTATACACAGCATGGCATGTAGTGAGGTGGTACAGCACAGTGTGGCATGACATAGCATAGCAAGGTATGGTACAGCATTGCTGGGTAGTGTAGGGTATAGCACAGCATGGCATGTAGTGAGGTGGTGCAGCACAGTGTGGCATGGCATAGCACAGCAAGGTATGGTACAGCATTGCTGGGTAGTGTAGGGTATAGCACAGCATGGCATGTAGTGAGGTGGTACAGCACAGTGTGGCATGGCATAGCACAGCAAGGTATGGTACAGCATTGCTGGGTAGTGTAGGGTATAGCACAGCATGGCATGTAGTGAGGTGGTACAGCACAGTGTGGCATGGCATAGCACAGCAAGGTATGGTACAGCATTGCTGGGTAGTGTAGGGTATAGCACAGCATGGCATGTAGTGAGGTGGTACAGCACAGTGTGGCATGGCATAGCACAGCAAGGTATGGTACAGCATTGCTGGGTAGTGTAGGTATAGCACAGCATGGCATGTAGTGAGGTGGTGCAGCACAGTGTGGCATGGCATAGCACAGCAAGGTATGGTACAGCATTGCTGGGTAGTGTAGGGTATAGCACAGCATGGCATGTAGTGAGGTGGTGCAGCACAGTGTGGCATGACATAGCACAGCAAGGTATGGTACAGCATTGCTGGGTAGTGTAGGGTGTAGCACAGCATGGCATGTAGTGAGGTGGTACAGCACAGTGTGGCATGGCATAGCATGAAGGTATGGTACAGCATTGACGGGCAGAGTAGGGTATAGCACAGCATGGCATGTAGTGAGGTGGTGCAGCACAGTGTGGCATGCATAGCACAGCAAGGTATGGTACAGCATTGCTGGGTAGTGTAGGGTACACAGCATGGCATGTAGTGAGGTGGTACAGCACAGTGTGGCATGGCATAGCACTGCAAGGTATGGTACAGCATTGCTGGGTAGTGTAGGTATATCACAGCATGGCATGTAGTGAGGTGGTACAAGCACAGTGTGGCATGACATAGCACAGCAAGGTATGGTACAGCATTGCTGGGTAGTGTAGGGTATAGCACAGCATGGCATGTAGTGAGGTGGTGCAGCACAGTGTGGCATGACATAGCACAGCAAGGTATGGTACAGCATTGCTGGGTAGTGTAGGGTATAGCACAGCATGGCATGTAGTGAGGTGGTACAGCACAGTGTGGCATGGCATAGCACAGCAAGGTATGGTACAACATTGCTGGGTAGTGTAGGGTATATGCAGCAGGCATGTAGTGAGGTGGTACAGCACAGTGTGGCATGGCATAGCACAGCAAGGTATGGTACAGCATTGCTGGGTAGTGTAGGGTATAGCACAGCATGGCATGTAGTGAGGTGGTGCAGCACAGTGTGGCATGACATAGCACAGCAAGGTATGGTACAGCATTGCTGGGTAGTGTAGGGTATAGCACAGCATGGCATGTAGTGAGGTGGTACAGCACAGTGTGGCATGGCATAGCACAGCAAGGTATGGTACAGCATTGCTGGGTAGTGTAGGGTATAGCACAGCATGGCATGTAGTGAGGTGGTACAGCACAGTGTGGCATGGCATAGCAAGGCAAGGTATGGTACAGCATTGCTGGGTAGTGTAGGGTATAGCACAGCATGGCATGTAGTGAGGTGGTGCAACACAGTGTGGCATGACATAGCACAGCAGGTTATGGTACAGCATTCCTGGGTAGTGTAGGGTATAGCACAGCATGGCATGTAGTGAGGTGGTCACAGCACAGTGTGGCATGGCATAGCACAGCAAGGTATGGTACAGCATTGCTGGGTAGTGTAGGGTATAGCACAGCATGGCATGTAGTGAGGTGGTACAGCACAGTGTGGCATGACATAGCACAGCAAGGTATGGTACAGCATTGCTGGGTAGTGTAGGGTATAGCACAGCATGGCATGTAGTGAGGTGGTACAGCACAGTGTGGCATGACATAGCACAGCAAGGTATGGTACAGCATTGCTGGGTAGTGTAGGGTATAGCACAGCATGGCATGTAGTGAGGTGGTGCAGCACAGTGTGGCATGGCATAGCACAGCAAGGTATGGTACAGCATTGCTGGGTAGTGTAGGGTATAACACAGCATGGCATGTAGTGAGGTGGTACAGCACAGTGTGGCATGGCATAGCACAGCAAGGTATGGTACAGCATTGCTGGGTAGTGTAGGGTATAGCACAGCATGGCATGTAGTGAGGTGGTACAGCACAGTGTGGCATGGCATAACATGAGGTATGGTACAGCATTGCTGGGTAGTGTGAGGATACACACAGCATGGCATGTAGTGAGGTGGTACAGCACAGTGTGGCATGGCATAGCAAAGCAAGGTATGGTACAGCATTGCTGGGTAGTGTGAGGTATAGCACAGCATGGCATGTAGTGAGGTGGTACAGCACAGTGTGGCATGGCATAGCACGCAAGGTATGGTACAGCATTGCCAGGTAGTGTAGGGTATAGCACAGCATGGCATGTGGTGAGGTGGTGCAGCACAGTGTGGCATGACATAGCAAGGCAAGGTATGGTACAGCATTGCTGGGTAGTGTAGGGTATAGCACAGCATGGCATGTAGTGAGGTGGTACAGCACAGTGTGGCATGGCATAGCACAGCAAGGTATGGTACAGCATTGCGGGTAGTGTAGGGTATAGCACAGCATGGCATGTAGTGAGGTGGTGCAGCACAGTGTGGCATGGCATAGCACAGCAAGGTATGGTACAGCATTGCTGGGTAGTGTAGGGTATAGCACAGCATGGCATGTAGTGAGGTGGTGCAGCACAGTGTGGCATGACATAGCAAGGCAAGGTATGGTACAGCATTGCTGGGTAGTGTAGGGTATAGCACAGCATGGCATGTAGTGAGGTGGTACAGCACAGTGTGGCATGGCATAGCATGGCAAGGTATGGTACAGCATTGCTGGGTAGTGTAGGGTATAGCACAGCATGGCATGTAGTGAGGTGGTACAGCACAGTGTGGCATGACATAGCAAGGCAAGGTATGGTACAGCATTGCTGGGTAGTGTAGGGTATAGCACAGCATGGCATGTAGTGAGGTGGTGCAGCACAGTGTGGCATGACATAGCACAGCAAGGTAATGGTACAGCATTGCTGGGTAGTGTAGGGTATAGCACAGCATGGCATGTAGTGAGGTGGTACAGCACAGTGTGGCATGGCATAGCATGGCAAGGTATGGTACAGCATTCTGGGTAGTGTGGGTATAGCACAGCATGGCATGTAGTGAGGTGGTGCAGCACAGTGTGGCATGACATAGCAAGGCAAGGTATGGTACAGCATTGCTGGGTAGTGTAGGGTATAGCACAGCATGGCATGTAGTGAGGTGGTACAGCACAGTGTGGCATGCATAGCACTGCAAGGTATGGTACAGCATTGCTGGGTAGTGTAGGGTATAGCACAGCATGGCATGTAGTGAGGTGGTACAGCACAGTGTGGCATGGCATAGCAAGGCAAGGTATGGTACAGCATTGCTGGGTAGTGTAGGGTATAGCACAGCATGGCATGTAGTGAGGTGGTACAGCACAGTGTGGCATGGCATAGCACAGCAAGGTATGGTACAGCATTGCTGGGTAGTGTAGGGTATAGCACAGCATGGCATGTAGTGAGGTGGTACAGCACAGTGTGGCATAGCAATGAGATGGTACAGCATTGCTGGGTAGTGTAGGGTATAGCACAGCATGGCATGTAGTGAGGTGGTGCAGCACAGTGTGGCATGACATAGCACAGCAAGGTATGGTACAGCATTGCTGGGTAGTGTAGGGTATAGCACAGCATGGCATGTAGTGAGTGGTACAGCACAGTGTGGCATGGCATAGCACAAAGGTATGGTACAGCATTGCTGGGTAGTGTAGGGTATAGCACAGCATGGCATGTAGTGAGGTGGTACAACACAGTGTGGCATGGCATAGCACTGCAAGGTATGGTACAGCATTGCTGGGTAGTGTAGGGTATAGCACAGCATGGCATGTAGTGAGGTGGTACAGCACAGTGTGGCATGACATAGCACAGCAAGGTATGGTACAGCATTGCTGGGTGGTGGGTATAGACAGCATGGCATGTAGTGAGGTGGTACAGCACAGTGTGGCATGGCATAGCAAAGCAAGGTATGGTACAGCATTGCTGGGTAGTGTAAGTATAGCACAGCATGGCATGTAGTGAGGTGGTACAGCACAGTGTGGCATGGCATAGCATGGCAAGGTATGGTACAGCATTGCTGGTAGTGTAGGGTATAGCACAGCATGGCATGTAGTGAGGTGGTGCAGCACAGTGTGGCATGACATAGCACTGCAAGGTATGGTACAGCATTGCTGGGTAGTGTAGGTATAGCACAGCATGGCATGTAGTGAGGTGGTACAGCACAGTGTGGCATGGCATAGCACAGCAAGGTATGGTACAGCATTGCTGGGTAGTGTAGGGTATAGCACAGCATGGCATGTAGTGAGGTGGTACAGCACAGTGTGGCATGACATAGCACAGCAAGGTATGGTACAGCATTGCTGGGTAGTGTAGTATAGCACAGCATGGCATGTAGTGAGGTGGTGCAGCACAGTGTGGCATGGCATAGCAAAGCAAGGTATGGTACAGCATTGCTGGGTAGTGTAGGGTATAGCACAGCATGGCATGTAGTGAGGTGGTACAGCACAGTGTGGCATGGCATAGCACTGCAAGGTATGGTACAGCATTGCTGGGTAGGTGGAGTATAGCACAGCATGGCATGTGAGTGAGGTGGTGCAGCACAGTGTGGCATGGCATAGCACAGCAAGGTATGGTACAGCATTGCTGGGTAGTGTAGGGTATAGCACAGCATGGCATGTAGTGAGGTGGTACAGCACAGTGTGGCATGGCATAGCACAGCAAGGTATGGTACAGCATTTCTGGGTAGTGTAGGGTATAGCACAGCATGGCATGTAGTGAGGTGGTACAGCACAGTGTGGCATGGCATACCACTGCAAGGTATGGTACAGCATTGCTGGGTAGTGTAGGGTATAGCACAGCATGGCATGTAATGAGGTGGTGCTGCACAGTGTGGCATGGCATAGCACAGCAAGGTATGGTATAGTATTGCTGGGTAGTTTAGTGATTACACAGCATGGCATGTAGTGAGGTGGTACAGCACAGAGTGGAATGGAATACCACGGCAAGGTATGGTACAGCATTGCTGGGTAGTGTAGGGTATTGCACAGCATGGCATGTAGTGAGGTGGTGCAGCACAGTGTGGCATTACATAGCATGGCAAGGTATGGTACAGCATTGCTGGGTTGTGGAGGGTATTGCACAGGATGGCATGTATTGAGGTGGTGCAGCACAGTGTGGCATGGCATAGCACAGCAAGGTATGGTACAGCATTGCTGGGTAGTGTAGGGTATAGCTCAGCATGGCATGTAGTGAGGTGGTTCTGCACATTGTGGCATGGCATTGCACAGCAAGGTATGGTACAGCATTACTGGGTAGTGTAAGGTATATCACAGCATGGCATCTAGTGAGGTGGTGCAGCACAGTGTGGCATGGCATAGCATGGCAAGGTATGGTTCAATATTTCTGGGTAGTGTAGGGTATAGCACAGCATGGCGTGTAGTGAGGTGGTACAACATGGAGTGGCATAGCATGGCACTGCAAGGTATGGTACAGCATTGCTGGGTAGTGTAGGGTATAGTACAGCATGGCATGTAGTGAGGTGGTACAGCACAGTGTGGCATGGCATAGCACAGCAAGGTATGGTACAGCATTGCTGAGTAGTGTATGGTATAGCACAGCATGGCATGTAGTGAGGTGGTGCAGCACAGTGTGGCTTGGCATAGCACAGCAAGATATGGTACAGCATTGCTGGGTAGTGTATGTTATAGCACAGCATGGCATGTATTGAGGTGGTGCAGCACACTGTGGCATGGCATAGCACAACAAGGTATGGTACAGCATTGCTGGGTAGTGTAGACTACAGCACAGCACGGCATGTAGTGAGGTGGTGCAGCACAGTGTGGCATGGCATAGCATGGCAAGGTATGGTACTGCATTGCTGGGTAGTGTAGGGTACAGCACAGGACGGCATGTAGTGAGGTGGTACAGCACAGTGTGGCATGGCATAGCTCTGCAAGGTATGGTACAGCATTGCTGGGTAGTGTAGGATATTGCACAGCATGGCGTGTAGTGAGGTTGTGCAGCACGGTGTGGCATGGTATAGCATAGCAAGGTATGATATGTAAGCAGTAAGGAACAACAGGCTGTGAAGTTATGGGCCAATAATCATATGCCTCAGGGAGCTGCTGACCATCAGAGGAGCAGAGTTCCTTGAAATGCACCAAAATAGTGTGATTATTGTCCATAATTCCACCATCCTGAAATGTCTTTTTAGTTTAATGTGCATTTGTCACATTTGAAAAAAAAGAAGTTCAAAATCATATTTGGACACTATTCAGCTTACACTGTATTGAGTTTTCTACTTCTATTTAGTCTATTTTCCTTACACAGTACATTTCCATTGAAACAGGATCTGTTTTCCCCTACAGTTTATCTGTGTCTGCTGTTTTATCCTGTGTTGAAAACACAACCCTGTCTGTGACGTCATCAATATTTCCATGGCAGCAAACTGTGATGTCACAAACTAAGGGTTATAGGTTCAGCAAAGAATTTAACAGCCAAAGCAGATGAACCCTAGGGGAAAGGGGAAATTGTTTGACCAGAAAAGGCACACTAAGGCAAAGCTTATTTCCAGGTGTGACATGGGAGCACAAGGAAGGATTTGTTTAGGGTCACACAGTATGCAAGTAGGGGCTATGGCATTCTATTGCTTGTCTCCTCCTTGGCCCTGGTCTGTCATCATGCTTTCTTGTAACACCTTGATGCCTCTGTCCTCCCTTTGATACTGGTCTATCTTCCCGCTTTCTCCAACCTTCTTTTCACAACTCTATACTGCACTCATCCACAATCTACATGCAATCATTCTATAAATGTCCTAACTCCCCTTTTCCTCTCCCCGTAGGCCCCCACCGCCGCATCTGTTCTACCGACCTATCCTTGGGACTTCACTTCTCACAATGTTTATCCTTCGCTTTTATATTACATACTCCTCCTGGTACCCCATCTGCCATTAGTTGGTGGTTCTGCAAGCCATTTTCATGGCTAGTACTAGTAACTGCCCCTGGTAAATGAACTATCTGGTACTTCTATATGGAGAACATGGTTTATATTCAGTTGCATGGTTCAATAGTGGACCTGCCCCCTTGTATTTGAACCCTCCTCTGTTATGGCTTGCCTTCTCTTCCTTTTGTCATTTGACTCCCCTATTACTGCACCATTGTGTTTGTGTTTGTATACTTATTTACATGTATTTATATGTTTTTATGATGCATGTTACCCGACCATGTTGTAACCAGGTCCATCTTGTAAAAGAGCTCTGCTCAATGATGTTCGCCTGGATAAATAAAGATTTTGATTGATTGATTGATTGAAAACCAGTTCTCCAGGTTTGCAGCTCAGAGCCCTAAATCACAGCACTATACTGCCTCCTAAACCTAGTAAACAGTAATCCTGTTTCTATGCTAATTAACATAGTAATAAAGAATAAACGAAAGATAAATGCGGACAGTAGATAAGATATATGCTGAATTGTATCTAATCATATTTTCTTTTGTTTGCTGGAAAAGAATCTGAACATATTAGTATCACTCTGAGCTAAGAGATGGCCTTAGGGGTGCCCCATCCACCTATTACAGCTTCAGAATACTGAATCTCCTTCCTGATTCCAGCCACTCTTGGCCTTTCTCCTTTTTCATTTGAAATCCTTGCCCAATCACAAGGCTGGAAAATGAAGGTGGAAGTGGATTTTCTTGTGCAACTCCTAATTTCTGCTGCAACCCTTTCCCCCCTACTTTTCGTTTCTCATAAGTGCTGTGGTTTACTACTTTTACATGTGCTGCTGTTTAGTATTTTGTTTCTCAGGGAATAGCAGGGATGCTGTACAACCCATATCATTTGCATACCCATGATGCAGTGCTTGCAACTCATGGAGTTAATGTATTCTCATTCTGTGGTAAACGCAAGTAAATCAGATGTTTGAACATGTTCTTACATTCATTGATCAGTTTAGCTAAGGAGTTGTATTACTCTGTTTACCTGTGTTTTAAACATTGATTTGAAAGTGAAGCATTTTGGTCCTTACAACATAAAGGAACAGGGCACATCAGAAGCATACCAGTTCCCTAGTTATTATAAAAATGGGCTCATCTTTCTGTTCTAGAAGTCAAGCTGATTATGTTTGCTTGCAAAGCATGCACATATGTTGGTATCATTCTGAGTTGAGAGAAGCCTTTGGGCGCATGCCCCTTCTCCACCTGTAGAAGCTTCAGAATATTAAATCTCTTCCCTAAGTAAACTCTCTCTCCACCTTGCCTCTTTCATTTCCCTTTGAAGTCCTTACTCAATCAAAAGGCTGGAAAATTCAAAGTGGAAAAGGGTTTTCTTATGTACATTCTAAATCCAGTTGCCCAATCAAAAGGCTGAAAAATTCAAGGTGGAAAACTGTTTTCTTATGCACCTTCTAAATCCAGCTTGAAACCTTTTTCCTGCTTTTCATTTCACATATGTGCTACTGTTTAGTACTTTGTTTCTCAAGGAATCACAAATATGTTGCACAGTGGCCACAGCTTTTTCTTGTCTGTATACACCATGTCAACATCCCCCCCCCTTTAACAAAACTGGTGATGGGTGCTCAACCCTACTATCTGACCCCCCCTTCCTGCTTGACCCAGCTGTTACTTAAAACCAGCAGCAGGTTCTATATCACCCCTCCCGCCCAGCCACCTTTTCAATAAAACCAGTGATGGGTGCTCATTCACACCACCAGTACCCACCCCCCCCAATCTCTTAAATCCAACACTGGGGTGCCAAACTCCTGGTGCTGGCTAACACCACTCTGCCACTGTATACAACACCAGGATACCAACCCCTGGTGCTGCCACACAACCCATGCCTCAACAGTGGGATGTGAAATCCCCAGTGTTGGAATCTGTAAAAAAAAGGTCCTCATAATTCTTTTGTTTTACACCTAAAAAAAGAAGAAAACCATCCATCAATATCTTCTAGCCCTCTGCGAACACACCCTAACCCCCACAACCCTCTCTCCTCATTTACTTAAGAAAAGTCCCATGAAGTAATCCTCTTGCAACTAGCAAAGCTCCTCTCCCCATGGCACCCAACCACGAACTGACTGAAAACAAGGTAAGTCCAGTGAATGTCTTTTTAATGCGTTTTAAACTTTTACTCATAACTGTCATTTTTTAACATTTTGTCCCAAGTGTTCAACATGGACATTTTTTACCCTACCTTATGAACAAGGCAGGTTTACAGTGCTCCCAACTGATTTGGCATTCCCCCTGTCACTCCAGGGCAATTTTTCTAGGTTTTCAAATTACTTAGTTTTCCTGTATAACCAATGTAAGTACACTATATGTGAACAATTTTCCTGTAGGTGGCTCCATTTTCCCTGTAAATACTGGAATCCATGTTGGTCTGGGAGCCCTGGTGCTTTTTTTTTTTTTTTTTCAAATCCACTCTGAAGCATATTTTTGCAGTTGCTCAGTGAAGTCTCCTTTCAGACAGGATTAAACAGTTCCACCTAGTGTATCTGATCATGAGGTGTGGTCACAAAAAGACTGTTGAAAATTTGGGGTCAAAATACTGAAGTTATGAAAAATGTTGACATTTTTCTCCATATTGCTTTTTCCCCCCCATCAGTCTGGCAGGCGGCTATGGCCCCTCATAGAGGGCACAGTTCTCCTTCTGTGGTTCCGCTTCCCAACCCCAGGCTCCCCTGGTATTCCCCCATGGATTTTCCCCCGTGCAGGGCTGAAGAGGGGGGCCATCCTCCGCCCACTGATGCACAATCTAGATCAGTGTCAGTGGCTCAATAGGTAGCACACTCGCCTCTGATGCCAGGAGATCAGAGGGCTGTGGGTTCAGTTCCCACATCTGGCACTTGGGTTAATATCCCAATACTGATACTGTAGAGTAGCATGAGAGGGGTGCTGCAGTTCTGAGGTGCTGTCTTTCAGATGAGATGTTAAACCGAGGTCCCATCTGCCTGGATTGGTGGTAGTTCAGGTGGATGTTAAAGATCCCATGGCACTTATTGAAAAGAGTAGGGAAATTTTTATCGATATCACATCATCACAAATCATAACACATTGTGCAGAAAATAAAGAGGAAAGAAAAAATAAACAACATACAGAAATAAAGAACAGGTATCACTTCATACACTTGATGCAGGATGTTAAAGACCACACAATAATCCCTCCTTAACCCCAAAGAAACCTTCCCCCCTCCTGCTTATTATCTTTCCCCATACCATTGTAGCAGGGGAATTTTTCCAGTTGTAGCACTCAAACCTAATTACTTCTGAATGTGTTAAGTCACATGAAAGAATACAATTTTAATCCCAAATAAACAAGTATTTCATTCATGCTCTGGTTAAGTGATTGTTCAAAAATAATTTTCCAACTACTGAGTACCAATAAACTATTAAGGTAAAAAATCAGTAGTACTTTTTAAACACCTCTTATTTAGAAATAGGTTTTTAGTCTACCTCCTTACTTGTATTTGATAAATCCAAACAACCCTTTCCATTTCCTTAAAACATTGCCCTTAGGATTAGCCTGCAGATCTTTCTTAAACACTGCCCCCATAGCTTGTTCTACCAGTGTCTTATAGGTGGTATATGACATCAATTAAGCAACAATGAACAATGAGGGTTACGTTAATGTACTAGTTAATCACCCCCTGGGGGTGTAATGTGGCACAAGGTGCAGCCAAGTGCCATATTGCCTCCAGGGAGTGATTAACTTGGACATTAACATAACCCCTGGAGTTCATTATTGCTATTATTATAATTGGGTTATGAGTTACTTTAGTTTGAATACTTTTTTACATATTTTTTAACTATTTTTGTGTTAAATTACCATAAAATAGTCCTTCCGCTAAATTGCATCAGATTTGGTTTGTTTGCTGTGATCTCTGGATAGAATAATACCGTTAAACAGATAAATAGGTTTCAGAAACCATGAGGTCACAGTGACAGGCTTAAACCATTTTTTTTTTTGACATTGCTGTAATTTTCATTTATGCCTGAATGCTGCTCAATGGACCCAACACGTACCAGACCTCCGAGTGCAATCCATTATTTACATGTGCACAAAGACCAGCCCTCTGCCCACCCTGATTCTTTGTCCAGTCCCAATCTTAGTGCCCCATTCTGGCTAAAATGTCTTGCCACCCCGCCCCTCTCCTAAGCTGCTGCAGCCACATTTTAATAAATTTTCATAAATAAATATAGATCCACCCTCGTGCGGTCTCTTTACATCTGTGGCTTTCCCTCACCCCGGCACATGTGTCTTTAGTGCTCAAAATACAGTTAAACTTTATGCCACCTCTGTTTCATTTTGGGTGGACAGTACCTGGCTACTAGCACTGCCACCATCTCATAGTCCCGACCAAGGGAGAAGAATTGCAAGAGAAAGGAAGGTTGGGAGGCTGGCTGCAGGCAAACTGGTGTCAGGCAGTAGAAATGAAGTCTATCAGGGGCCTTGCAGGTCCTGTCACAGGAGGCCGAGGATGCGGCCGCTCGCTTGGTCGCTGGGGGGGGAACGTTATCTTTTTAACAAAAACTAACAAAATAAATAAAGGGTCTGGATAGAGCCTGCATTGCGGCCACAATGCTTTTAATGGAAACCTGCTAATGCAATAGTATACCACCCAGACTACGGTGAAGAACCAATGGCTTCACTGAGGGATGAGAGGCAGACAGCAGGTAAACTACTTTTACTAGGTCACTGACCTGTGTCCCCTCTATCCTTTACACAATGGTCGCAGATGGGGGGGGGGGCTTAGTCACAGTGCAGACTTAATTAACACTGACTTAAGGTTACCACTGTCAGCACTGCTGTAATGGTGGATGTTAGTTCCTTACATGAAATGCTGACATGGCAAGTAAGACCTTACCTAAAAAATCAGTGTGCACATGTAATCAGGCTGTACGAATATGTTAATAGGTAGATTAACATAAGGCTTTCAGAATGCTAACAGCCAATGAGATTGCAGCAATTCAGAGACCCTTATAATAATCTCTGTTGGAGTGTCCACTGACAGCGAGCCTGCCAAAGGTAACGTTAAACAGCAAAACAGCACCATTAAAATATCATAATCATACATCATCCTGTGGTTGGTACAATGCCCAAGAACCAAAGACTCACAAGTTAAACTGCCTAACCACCTTAGATTCCATTCTGTCTTTAAATATCCCCAGAGGGCTTTTGCATAGGAACAGGTAAAAAGGAAATGATCCATTGTCTCTTCAATATTTAGAAAATGGCCAGAATTAATTCTGAAACCTGATTGGCTGAGACTCGCTCCAAGCTGGGCGTTTATTTTTCAATAGATTCCCAGCTTAAAATAAGAGCCAGTCCAAGTGCCACTTCACCAGGTACCCTTGTGTACTGGTGCCCAGCCTGCTTTCCCATTGGCTGAAAGCACCCGGTGAAATTTCAAATCCCCGCCATCTTTTTCTCTCGCTTAGCAAGAGCTACTGCCCCAAACACACATAAGGCAGAAATTCAACAAAATAAACAGTCACGACTAAATCAGCTGAGAGAGAGAGTTGAGTGCACTATCTCCGGCAGCTCACTATGTATGAGAACAGCGGTACTTTCTTCGTTTCCATACCGCAGATTAATGTCCATCTGCGGTATGGAAAATGAAAAAATAACACTCCTCTCACATAATTAACTTTCAAACTATGATCTCTCTTTTCCTTGCTGCCGTCCCATCACCACCTCTGCTCAGCTTTTCTCCCATTGTCAGTACCACATAACCCCTGCTGCCGAGAGATTTGTTTAATTTAATTTTAAAAAGGAACCGAAGTCACAGACCGCGAGCCTACTTCCCGAGTCAGCAATAGCGCTCAGCATTCACAACTGATGCCAAAGAAAACAAAAAACACACCTTAATGAACACAAAGCAGTCCAAGTGTCAGAGTGACACTAAGTATTATTTTTATTGCACTTACGGAACAAGGAACCACGAATGGGGGGAAAAAGCCATTATTCTTATAAGGTCCAGCAGCTTTTATGCCTTTCAAGTGCATGGCTGTCAGTTTGAATCACCGCGGGGGCTCGTGCGGAGCTCCGAGGACATAAAAAAAACAACACAGAGCACAGCACAGGGGGATGGAAACTGCAGAGAAACATGTAGAATCAACATATCTATCCCTCTGTTTCGGGAGGTAAGAAGGACAACAACCCACAGAAGGAGGCAGTTTAGCGGATCTAGTACCAAAACAAAAGTAGCCTTATGTGGTTTTCAGTCTGCTTTCTACACCTTCTGCAGTCTCAAAGTGTTGCTTTTAAATTTGAAATCAGTCCCTCATCCTCACCTCTGCAGTGCAGCAGGCTTAAAGCAGCAACCATTTACACTTTTCAGTAGGACAAAAGTCCCTAGCTAAAAAAAAATCATTCTAAAGCAAGCGGAGGAACTATTTTATTACAAAACTTAGTTTAAACCAATTTTTCATTAACATTTTTTCTTAAACTTATTTTTTTACAGTGCCCATTTTCTAAGCGCAATAATACCCTCCAGGTTGGGCGGTATTATGCTATACCGGACCTTCAAGGGGCTATAAGGCCCTCTTCCTGCAGCGTCGGGCCTCATTACGCCCCTGAGCAGTCCGGCAGAGCCCAATACCGCCCACCCTGTCGGGGATTATTGCTTACTTATACAACCATTATATGGAAAATTCCTTTCCTCTTGGGCCTTGTGTTTTGCATTGCCTCTTATATTCAGTCTCCCATAAGCTGAAAGCCATAATACCTCCCACATGTGCATTGGGATTCTGTTTAGATCTGGGGGCAATTTTTAAATTCCGGTTGTTCTGGATGGATTTGACTCACTATGTGCGAGTACAACTGTCATCCTGAGAGTCTGGAGATATCGCCTTTAGTGATCTACCATTTGCAAAGCTTTTTGAGCGCTAGTTTAATGTATTCTGGTATTTTGACACGGGTGGGAAATTTCGGGGGAAGGTTTCCAGTCCAAATTTCAAGATATGCACTACAGGTTTTACAAAACAAATGGTATGTCACTCCGGTTGGTTCCTCTAGCCCAATTTTAAGATTGTGAGACAGGAAAAAGGTATGGAAAAAGATTATAGGGTCCACCATACCCAGACCCTCTTGTTGTTTAGACAAGTATGTAAAACACCTTTTTATTGGGTTCAATCTGGATCCTCAAACCATCTGAAAAAAGCATGCATATAACCTGGTTTCTAAGATCACTGGGGGTGGGAAAATCATGGCTGTATACAACAAAGTGGGTATAATGAACCTTTTAATTATGTGTACCCTTTTATTTTAGATAAAGTCCAGAGATGGGAGTCAAGGAGGTTATTTTCAGTCCCCTGAAGAGCCCTTTCCCAGTTCTCAAGTGGGAGATTATGTTGTCCAAACATTATTCCCAAGATTTTTCGTGACTCTGAGGAGAAATAAATATGGTTTACTGTTACTGGTGCCCTCTCTGTATTTCCTAAGTACAACCCTTTACACTTGTTCAGATTGAGGGTGGCATTAGATACACCAGAGTATTCTTGCAGTTGTTTTATTGCTGTTGGTAATTGCCCCAGGTTTGCTATAAACAGGCACATATCGCTGCATAGGACTGGATTTTCAGTTCCATTTGGCCTGGGATTACCCCCAAACCATCCCATTCCTGAGTATCGCTCAGAACTCTAATCAGAGGCTTCAGGGAAAAGTTATAAAGGAGTGGGCTGAAGTGGGGCAGCCCTGTCGAACTCCTATATTTATGGTGATGCCTTTCATTACCAACCCTGCCTGGAGGGACAGGAAGCGCACCCTCAGGATCACTAGAACAGCTAAACGGGAGTCTGAACTGGACGTCATTGTCCACCTAGGGACAAATGACTCGGCTCATCATGAGATTAGAGCTGTGCAGGAGGACTTTGTAGAATTGGGAAGGGGCCTAGGACAAGTGGCACACACAGTATCCTTCTCAGAGGTGCTGCCTGTCAATGGCATGGGTGAGACGAGGGCTACTTTGCACCATGCAGTTTAATAAATGGTTGAAAAAATGGTGTGGAGCACAGGGGTTTGGCTTCACTGGGGACTAGAGTTCCACCTGGAGGGACACCAGCCTAAACTGGTAGGAAGGTCTGCATCTGTCCAGGAAGGGAACAAGTCTTTTGAGCAATCAGTTTAAATGCTTCATTGGCAAGCTTTTAAACTAGTCAAGGGGGGAGGCATTGATAAGCAGCAGGAAAACCCCAGCCTCTCCCTACAAAACAGGGTACTAAATGAAAAAAAGACTGAGGCAGAAAGGTCAGTGGGGGATGCTGCAACAGAAGGTAAAGCCATCAAAAAATGGAGAGCAATGAGTACCAATGCCCATAGTCTGAGTAACAAGCTTCCAGAATTAGTGGCCCTGATGGAGGAGGAACATCTGGATATCGTGGCAGTCACAGAAACATGGTACACACAGAACCATGACTGGGACATAAACATACCAGGATACACTATCTACAGGAGGACAGGGAGGGTAAAAAAGGAGGAGGAGTAGCTCTTTACATAAGGGAAGGAATCAAAGCAACAGAACAAAAGGGTAAACAGGGAGGAGAAGAAGCACTGTGGGTAACTTTGGAGATAGGCAATGGCACCACAATCCGCACAGGGGTTGTATACAGACCCCCTTCTCAGGGGGAGGAACTGGACTAGGAAATGATAGAAAGTATACTTAGAATGGCAGAAAAAGGGGAGATATTGCTGATGGGTGATCTGAATATGCCAGATGTTTACTGGAGTGCAGTTGCAGCAGCCACTTCGAAGAGTGGGGTTATTCTAGATGCCCTACAGGTGGCATGCCTTAGACAACTAGTATTGGAGCACACTCGAGAAGGAGCAATCTTAGACCTGGTTCTCTCAAATGGAGATGGAGAGAGGATCACAGGTGTAGAAGTGGGTAGCCATCTGGGAACTAGCGACCATCGAACAGTATGGTTCACAATAAACACAGCAATAGAGTCAAGCCATACAAAGGCAAAAGTACAGGACTTCAGGAGGGCTGACTTTGCCAAAATGGGTGAGTCCCTAAGGAATGCACTAGCAAAAGGGCAGGAAGGAGGAGTGGAAGAACAATGGGGAACAATAAAAACTGCCATCACAGAGGTAACAAACCTTTGTGTGAAGCAAATAAATGAAACAAAACGATGTAAGAAACCACTATGGTTCTCAAAGGAAGTGGCAGTGAAGGTTCAAGAGAAAAAGAAAGCATTCAGGAAGTACGAGGAATCACAGAAGGAGCAGGACAGAGAACTGTATCAGTTAAAGCAAAAGGAAGCTGGGAAGGCAGTCAGAACAGCAAAGGCCCAAACCGAGGAAAAGATAGCCAACTCAGTTAAGAAGGGGGATTAAACCTTTTATAGGTATATCAGGGAGCGAAGGAAGACCAAGGGAGGGATAGTGAGGCTTAATAAAGGGGAGGGATGGTGGACAGAGGGTGACTGTGAAAAGGCAGAGATACTAAACAAATATTTTTGCTCAGTATTTACAAATGAAGAGGGGGAGGTACCTAAAACAAACAGTAGAAACCCTCTGAATACAGAAGTTGATACCAGCCCATTTACAGAAGAAAGGGTTATGAAATAACTCTTAAAACTGAAGGTGGACAAAGCAATGGGGCCTGATGGGATTCATCCCAGAATTCTAAAAGAACTGAGGGTAGAACTAGTGATACCACTGACTACCCTCTTTGACAATTCATGGGAGGATGGGGAGGTGCCCGAGGACTGGAGGAGGGCAGAGGTGATTCCCCTTCACAAAAGTGGGAGCAAGGCAGAAGCAGGAAACTACAGACCTGTTAGTTTAACCTCAGTGATAGGGAAAATGATGGAATCAATTCTGAAGGAAAGAATTGTCAAGTATGTAGAGGCCAGAGGGGCACAGGACCCAAGGCAGCATGGATTCACAGCGGGAAGATCATGCCAGACGAATCTGATAGATTTCTTTGACTGGGTGACCAAAGTAGTAGATCAGGGAGGGGCTGTGGACATAGCCTACCTAGACTTTAGCAAGGCATTTGACACAGTCCCACACAAAAGATTAATATACAAGTTAGCCAGCCTAGGAGTGAATCCCAAGATAACAGCCTGGGTAAAGAACTGGCTGGAGAATAGGACACAAAGAGTAATAGTAAATGGAGTCCAATCTGAAGAAAGGGGGTTACTAGTGGGGTACCGCAGGGTTCAGTATTAGGACTGGTCTTCTTCAATGTCTTTATAAGCGACATTGCAGAGGGACTGGAAGGAAAAGTATGTCTCTTTGCAGATGACACAAAGACCTGCAATAGAGTTGATGCACAAGGTGGGGTGGAAAGGATTAGAAGGGACTTGGCAAGGTTAGAGGAATGGTCAAATGTATGGCAGCTTAGATTCAATGCTAAGAAGTGCAAGGTAATGCACCTGGTAAACAAAAACCCAGGGGAAGAGTACACAATGGGGCGTGAGATACTAACAACAAAAATGGAAAGAGACCTGGGGGTAGTCATATCAGATGACCTAAAGGTGGGCAAGCAATGTGAGAGGGCAGCAAGGAGGGCTGGGGAGATACTGGGATGCATAGGGAGAGGCATCACCAGTAGAAAACAGGAAGTTATTGTCCCTCTGTACAGACAGCTGGTGAGACCCCATCTGGAGTACTGTGTGCAGTTCTGGAGACCCAATCTCCGCAAAGACATAGACAGGATGGAAGCTGTCCAGAGGAGGGCAACTAAAATGGTGCAGGGTCTGCACCGGAAGACATATGAAGAAACACTTAAGAAGCTTAATATGTATAGCCTCGAAGAAAGGAGGGAGAGGGGGGACATGATAGAAACTTTCAAGTACCTCAAGGGAATCAACAAATTCCAAGAGGGTAGCATCTTTCAAAAAAAGAGGTGTTCAAGAACAAGGGGGCACAATTTGAAGATGGGGGCAGCTCAGAGGTAATTTAAGGAAGTATTTTTTCACACAGAGGGTTGTGGATGCATGGAACGGCCTTCCGGAGGAGGTTGTGGAGTCAAAAACAGTGGTGGAATTCAAGCATGCATGGGACAGTCATAAGGCAATTCTAGGGGGTGGGGGTAGGAAGAAGCAGGCTGCTGGTTAACTAGGATCTGCAGCTTATCCAGTAGGCAGGGAAATGGGCAGACTGGGTGGGCCAAGCAGTCCTTATCTGCCGTCAAATTCTATGTTTCTATGTAACCCTCTAATAATAGGTTGCACATGGACTCTAGAATATAGAAGTTGGATTTCATGCACAAATTCCTTCAGAATACCATAATGTAATAAGGTCTGAAAGAGGAAAGGCAGGCATACTCTATCAAAAGCCTTGCTTTGATCTAAAGTAATGATACAACTGGATGTTTGTGCAGTACCACACATCTCTATTACATCTCGGATAATCACTGGGGCATGTTGTAGCTTCCTTCAGGGATCCCGCAAAACTTGGCCGGATGTATTAATAAAGGAGCTATTTGCCTTAGCCTATTGTTCAGAACCTGAGACAATATTTTAAAATCAGCATTTAGGAGAGTTACAGGACTCTAGTTTGAGATGTCTACCTTTTTCCCTCTCTTATAGATATATAACAATTAAGAGACCTGCTGTAAATTAAGGGGGAGGGGACCACCCCTTTGGCAAAAAATACTGAAAACAGTTTTACTAAACACCTCACCATTATTTTGGGAAATGATCTGTAAAACTTATAAGGCAGTCCATCAGGTCCGGGTGAAGATCCATTTTTTAGTTTCATAATTACATGTTCTGTTTCCTGTAATTTCAAAGGGGAGGTTAAACATTCCTGATCCTCCCGGGCCAAGGTTACCTGGCTTTTCTCCAAATAAGAATTAATCAAATTTGTAGAAGGAGGAGGGGAACTCTCATGTGATGCCAAAAGCCCACGGATTATTTCATGGATCCCCATCTCATCTTCCACTGTTTCCTCTATCATCTACTAATTGAAACATATCTAAAGCCTCTTTCTTCTTTTTACAGGCTTCAAAGGGGTCTCCAATTGGTCTCTTTGTGTTCCAAATTGCAATTCTGTATTTAAAATTTTTGCGCTGTCATACTGAAATTTCCTCATTTCATCTTGGATCTGTTCACTTTGAGGACCATAATCTTGTCTAGACATTGTAGACTGTGAAAACTTGTTCTGAAGTTTTGTTCTTTGTTTTAAATAGCTGACGAAATTGTTTTGTACCCTATACTTGCCAAGGTTTTGGAACCATATTGCTCTCTCTTTTTTTGTGTCCATCCACCATACTCCTAAATCTTTGTAGGGATCACTCACCGAGGTCCTAGCCCAGAATAGTGACGAGAGTTTTGCTTTAACAAAAGGGTCTGTGAGCACTGAAATATTTAATCTCCATCTTTTCCCCCCATCCTTATTTTCGGGGGAGGCTGTTTGAAACATTATTTGTAAGAGAAGGTGGTCTGAAAATTCTGTAAGGATAGTATGAAAATTTGGGTCAGGGAGATTCCTATAAACAAAAATATGGTCTATATTTGATGTCAGGTGTCCCCTTCTGTATGTATATTTGGGCCCTTGGGATTGGTAGTGCGCACAATTCTTCAGCTTGCCAGTATCGACACATTTTTGCAAGGCATTTGAATCGCAGTTTGCTTTCCCTCTTCCCCCCTCAGCTCCCCTTTGGGTAAATCGCAATTAAAATCCCCCCCAGGATAGCATAAGTGGACGTATGTAAGGTTGAAGTTTGGAAATTAGAGCCACTCTATCCACTTTTGTTTGCGGGCTGTATACATTTATTAATCTATATGGGACCTTATCCCAATATCCAGCTAGGATAAACAGCCTCCCTGGAATCAAATCCACCATCTTGGTCATTTGGAAGGAAAAGGTACTAAATACGATACCTATTCCGTCGGCCCTGTCTGGCCCAAAGGACCAATAGGATGGCCCCCATCTTCATTCGGCCTGGAACAGCCTAAGTTGGTCCGATGTGAGCATCCTTGTTTCTTGCAAAAAACAGATATCCAGTTTTAGATCTATCACTAGGTGAAACAACACCGTTCTCCTAAGGGAATGTAAGAGGCTATGACAGTTACATGACCCCAGGGATAACTTAACCATTCAATTTGTGAGTTCAAGGCCCTTTCTTTCTCTTTTTCTTTTTCTTCCCTTTGTACTCAATCATATCACCCTTCTCTCCTTCAACTTGTGTGGGTGTAAGAGCTACATCCATCCGTTCCGTGTCTGATTCTACCTCAGTGGAAGCTGAAACCTCAAAGGGATTAGGTCCCACTAGGCCTACTTGCTCACTTGTAGGGGTGGGGGTGGGTTTGGTTTTGTATTCCTAGTTGTCCTTCTTGGAGGAAGGATTTTTTTGAGGGGTGAAAGAGGGATCACCTGCACATCAGTGGATTGCTTATCTGTGTAGCAAACTGGTAGTAGGTCCCCCCACTGGATGGGCTTATCAGAATTGGGACAGAGTGGATGATTCCCCTCATCTGTTCTTATCTCCTCAGTCTTGACTTCCTCCTTTCTGCCAGGAATAGGGTCTGGAGCCTTATCTGGGGGGCTGTGTGCCGCAGCAGGGGCTTCAGCCTCTACACCATTTTGGCTGCTTCCTCTTGAGCTTGCTGGATAAGAAGTTCAAGACTAATGACTGTTGCCTTATTTCTTGCAGCCCATGGACACTCCAGAAATGTGTGACCTGTATCCTCACATAACTCACATTGTGTCAGGTTTGTGCATTGCATACTTAAGTGCCCCACCTCCCCACAGTTGTCACAGCGGGGATGATCACAAACACTAGAGAGGGGTGGATTCTAGCCCACACTTGTAGCATGCTCGTGGCTGCTCTGAATAAAAACACACTCCTCTATCTCTGCCCAGCATGTAGGAGTTTTGTATATGCACTATGTCACTCTCCAGTTACCTCAATTTAACTTTATATTTCTATCTCCCAGTCCAAAACATTTCAGAATCCAGTTGCGCTTCTGGTGCTCTCGATACTTCACATTTTTGTGAAGCCAGTATGTAATGTCATCAATGTGTACCCCTTCATTCCAAAACATCACTGTTACGCATTTAATAAGGGGTTTTGTCAAGGGGATCACCATAGAGGGGGACCACAGAGATGAAAATTTAACTTGATTGAAGCATTGCCAGAACCAATCCAGGGTGTATGCGGATCTGAAACTAATGTCATAGTTGTCCTCTTCTGAGATGTTTATAAAAGCATAAACATCTTTTGGTGAAATGTGTAGTGAGTCCTTCAGGAGCTTCCACCCACATATTGCCGATCTAGCCTGATTTCCAGACCCTCTTTGTACTGAATCCTAACTGCGTTCCTTCTAGGAGCAGCCTCTTTTTTTGATTTAGCAAAGAGTTCTGACAATAGTGGGCACTGGGGGGGTGGGGGTCAGTTTGTTTTTCTTCACCCTTGGGTCCTCTTCTGGGATCCGGGCCCCCTGCAAAGGTTGTTTTTTCTTCCCACCCTGTGCCGGATCCCCCCGGGTTCCCATATGTTTTTCCCTAAAGGCTCTTTCCCAGTATAATCAGTTCGGTTATAGTCTCCTTTCCCATATTTTCATCCCCCATATCTTGGCAGTATCTGGATTTGTATTCCGCTTTTCCCCCAACAGAGATTTGAGACAAACCCCTGGGACGCCATTCTGGCCTGAAGGCAATTTCTTCCATCCTGCCTCCTGTAGGGCTTTTTCTGGTGACCAACTGTAGAAGGGTTCAAGTCCTTGATTTAGATTAGTTTGGAGGGAAAATGCTTTGCCAATTGCCTCTGTCATTGCTGTTGGACAGAATTGCATAGGTATATTTTTTGTCCCTTGTGTTCTACAGGCCCTTTATGAGTATTAGGCCCATCTAGATTGCGTTTTGCTAACATAATAGACTCTCTTCTGTTTTTCCCTTCCTCAGACTCTGGTTTAGCAGATTGTGCTGAGAAAGAAAAGGTGGTAGCATCAGTCTGTTCAAAGAAGTTATTTTTGCCCAGTTTTCCTTTCCTCTGTATTTGGGCCTTTTTGAATCTCCGTGTTGAACAAGGGGACTGTATTACCAGCGTTAGGATGATTTCCCAGTCCTGAAACTGCATTAGGCATTTCTTTACCTTGTTTAGCAGTTGTTAAATGTTTGTTCCCCTTCTCGCTCCTTTTCTCAGTTTTAGAGCTAGTTTCAGTGGGAACTTCTGCTTTAATATCACCGCCCTCTACCTCCTGCAGGTTATTCGTAAAATTCACCCCTTAGGGCTCTAGGCACCCGAATCCCTCAGCTTTCCTGCCAGCCCTATTCAGATTTGCATCAGTGGTTGAAAAAATAGGGTGAAGATTTACCTACAGGAGTGCCTGTCAGCTTGCTCTTTCCTTCTCCTTTGATGTTGATGTGTCATATTCGGAGCTGTCAGCCGGGCCGCACCCTTTGTCAATTTCTTTGCTGTGATCCAGCGACTTTAATTCAGCTTGCTTTCTTGCCATAAAAGCCACATATTTCTCCTTGGCTTTCTCTAATTTCTGCAGAAGTTCTTCCTTATTTTTGCCCTTAATTATTCCCATTGGAGTTCTCTCACAGTCCTTATCAATACTACTCAAGTCCTTGATCGAGAAAAACATCTCTTCTTGTTTATTTTGAAATAATTGATGATTTATTTCCAGAAAAGCAGCCACTTGCAATATGGGGCATGGGGAGGAGGCCATCTCCCCTGCCACATCATCATTTCCTCCTCCTCCTCTGTCCGGCTCCCAACTGGACCCCTCCATCCTGCTTCCAGGAAGTCAAGCCCCCTGCTGGCAGAGATGGTGAATTTTCCCGGTGCCCTGGCCAAATTTGCCTTATTCAGTAAAAATACCACCAACAGCTTAATCTGGTTCAATTTCAGTTGCTTACCATCTGTATCCCCCTTCCCCCCTGGTCACCCCGGAAAAAGGGACTTCTAGGCCCAGTGGGCTAACCCGGTCAACAAACAAACAAACAAATCTGGGGGGTTGCTGAAGTCAGGTGCGGGCCGCAGAGTCATGGAGCCTACCAGACTCTTTGCTCATTTTCTCCTCTTACACCTCCTTCCCTCATGGTGTGAATGTGCGCGTATGGAGGCACACCACGTTTTCACGCTCCTGTGTCTCCCAGCCTCCGACGCTGCCCTCCGACCTCCACTAGGGGGCCATCAAGAAGCAGGACAACAACCCTCCCCTCCCCAGTAGAGGAGAGCAGTCCATCGGATGCTTAATCCTCTTCCTCTTCTGCTGACCCCCGGCAACCCGAGGCCACTCCCAACCCCAGGTCACCAGCGTGGCACGAGGTGCGGTGTTCAGCGCTCCAACCCTCAGTACCACTGGGCCGAATGTTGACATTTTTCAATGTTTACTCAAAATTTTGTTAGTTTTGTAGATCTGACCCCAAACTTTTGACATAGTCCTTTTGTTACTCTACCTTGTGAGCATGACACGTGACATTTTTCAAATCCTGCTTACATACTAAAATGCCAGCAGAATAGGCCTAACGGTCTTTTGCATCTGCTCGTTTGGTCAGCTCCCACCCTGGGAGCTGACCTTGCTGCCCCCCTTGTCTTCTCTGGCTTCTCCCTTCCCAGTTCTGGATATTCTCACTGCATTGAATTTTGCTTCCAGAACCCTTCCCCTGTACCTGTCCCACCCCCTCTTAAACCCTTCCACTGTCCCTGCCTCCACCAGCCCCCTGGGCAGTGCATTCCATGGCTCCACCACCCTCTCAGTGAAGTAGCACCTCCTCCTTTCTCCCCTGAATCTTCCCCTCTCCAGCTTCCACCCATGCCCTCTAGTTGCCCCTCCTCCTTCCTTCGAAGCACCCTGACTGCTCCTCCCCTATTTACCCCCTTCATGTACCTGAAGATCTCTATCATGTCCCCTTGGTCCCTTCTCTCTTCCAATGTGCACATATTTAGCTCTTTGAGCCTCTCCCTATAGGTCCTGTCTTCCAAGCCCCAAATCATTTTGGTTCCCCTCCTCTGGATCCTCTCCAGGAGTTTAATGTCCCTCTTTAAGTGTGGCCTCCAAAACTGCACGCAGTACTCGAGGTGAGGCCTCACCAAGCAGTTATACAGAGGGAGCATCACTTCCCTCCTTCTGGAGGTGATCCTCCAGCGATGCATCCTAGCATCCTGTTGGTCTTGGCTGCTGCCCTCCTACAAGTCTCCGAGTTGTTCATCTTGACATCCACCACCACCCCAGGTCCCTTTCAGCCATCGAGACTTGTAGCATTCCCCCACAGGGTGTACACTTGGCCAGGGTTTCTGGCCCCCAGTTGCAGTACCTTGCACATTGAACCTCAGCTTCCACTTTCTAGACCATCTTTCTGGAACTTCCAGGTCCTTCTGTAGGACCACCCTCCCCTCCTCCCCATCCACCACCACCCCCAGTTTTGAGTCATCCGCAAAGAGACTCATCTCACTCCTGATACCTGTCCTTATGTCAGAGATGCAGGCGTTGAACAGGAGGGGCCTAAGGACTGATCCCTGTGTGACCCCCACTAATGACTCTCCTTGGGGATGAGACTATCCCACCAACTTCGACCCTCTGGGTCTGGTCCGGGAGCCAATTGCCTATCCATCTGATCATCTGGTTCCTCACCCCCATTTCTTCTAGCTTATCCAACAGGTCCTCATGAGGAACAGAGTCAAATGCTTTGCTGAAGTCTAGAAAGAGAATGTCCACTGGTCTACCCAGGTCCAAGGCACTTGTCACCCAGTCATAGAACTCCACCAGGTTTGTCTGACACGATTTCCCCGGGATGAATCCATGCTGTCTATCGTCCAGGCACCCCAACTTATCCAGGTCCCCCCCAGCCTCTCCTTGACAATGCCCTCCATCACCTTGCCCACCACTGATGTCAGGCTGACAGGCCTGTAGTTCCCTGCCACCTCCCTTGATCCCCTCTTGTGGATAGGCACTATATGCGCCACCTTCCAGTCTTGGGGCACCCACCCTGTCCTCAGAGAGATGGTGAAAAGCTCTGCCAGGGGTTTTGCCAGGAAGTCTGCAAGTTCCTTCAGCATGCTGGGATGTAATTTATCTGGACCCGGTGCTTTCTCCGTCTTAAGGGACCTGAGGGCTTCCCTCACTTTCTCTGCTGTGATTTCCACTTACGCTGCCTCTTCTCCCTGCTTAGCCTTTCCCCCCCTCCTGCCAGTGATGCCTCCCCCTCTCCCCAGACCTGCCAATTGGTAAGGGTCCCCCCTCCTCACTATCACTGTCTCCTCCCATGTATGATGCAGCACTCACATTTTCCTTGGTGAAAACTGAGGTGAAGTACTCATTTAGTACCTCAGCCTGCTCCCCTGGGTCTTGTGCCCATCTCTCACCTGTTTTAATCCTGCTAATCTTCCCCTTCACCCTACGTTTTTCCCCAATGTGTCTAAAGAACCCTTTGCTCCATCTCCTAATTTCCCTGGCCAGGGTCTGCTCCTTCCTTGCCTTAGCCACCCTCACCACCCTAGTGGCCCTTCTAGCCATCAGCTCGTACTCCCCTCGATCCCTTTCACTCCTTGAGCACTTGAATTGCCTATAGGCTGCCTTCTTTCCCCACACCACCTCCTGGACCTCCCTGGTCCACCAGTAGGGTTTTCGAGCCCTACCGCACTTTCATCTTACTTTTGCACAGGTGCTCAAAATGTCTTTTCATGCTCATGCCACAAAATTACATTTTAGCCAGGATTTCATAAATGACACCTGTCATGTTCATGAGGTGGTGTCATAAAAAAGTTATGTTGAAAATGTTCTCATAACATTGTAGTATTTTCACTTTTTGAACCCACATTTTCAACATACTGTTTTTTTCTCCCCATCACATGAACATGGCATGTGTTATTTTCAAATCCCCTCCAACCTGTTTTCATGATTGTTTTGCAAAATTGCGATTCAGGCGACATTTGATAAATGACACCTGTCAGTTCATATCCTGGGATAATAAGAATGCTACCTGTCACAATCCAAGAAAAGGACATTATGTGTGAACCACTTCATCTCACAATCATAACTTGTACAAGCCCACTCAGTGGCGCTGAAGGTTGAAGCACTGGATGCTTCACTTCATGCCACACCAGCGACGCGGGTTTGGATGCACACTTGGGATGGCGGGAATCGGCTGGGGAGGGAGAGGATGGAGCACCCAGAAGACTGCTCTTCTCCTGTGGGGAGGGAGAGTTTCAGTGCCCGGCATTCTCCTGGTCCCTAGCATTGGCTTGGGGCAAGGCGGTCTGGGACTGTCAGCATAGGGTGGAGAGAGCGATGGCTGCTGACGCTCCATGCACGGAAGCGTACGTGGCGATGTCGGGGTGGCACTGCATGCCAATCCTCAGGAAGAAAACAAAGTGATTCCCAAGCTGCCGCTGACCACGGCCACCCATTAACTCTGCACCGCAAAAACACCCAGGCCATGCAGCACTGACACAAAGGTAAGTCCTGAAGGAAGATCAGAGGAGGGGCGCTGGGGTGTCCAGCATCTAGAACATAGTTTGGGGCCATAGGAGAAAGGGGAAAGGGAGGAAAAATTGTTTAACCAGAAAGGGGAAATTGTTTAACCAGGAAAGACACCCGAAGTCACAGCTTGTTTCCAGGTGCAACCAGGGAGCACAACGAAGTTAAGTGCCTTGCTCAGGGTCACACAGTGTGCAAGTGGGGGCTGATGGGATTCAAACCCAGGACTCCAGGTTTGCAGCTCAATTTCCTTAACCATTATCCTATACTGCCTCTCTCAAACATCACTAACTTAAAAAAAAAAGAACAATTACAACTCACATTATTAATTTGTTAATTTTAACTGCTGCAGTATTTATGTCCAACAACTCCACAGCAAATACAAGGAAGCAAACATTTGATTGGCCAATGTGTGTTTAAAGTTTTCATTCAAGTAAAAAAAATCACTTAAAAATAACAGTTTTTCCTTCAGATTGAGTAGGAAGTGTAATTATTGCATATTATACAATGGGCACACTACAAAAGACAAAATGCTGCATTCTGATTGGTTGGCTGGCACCTTTTCAGCATGATGAATCCTCCAGTGTACCCCCTGGAAAGGTGTCAGCCACCAGTGAGTCACAGCAGGAACCCCCACTAAAATCACTGCGACCAGGGGAAACCCAGGAGAGGCAAACACCGCAACCGTGGGCGACATGCTCAAAAGGTACTGTAAATAGAAACAAAACCTACATCGGGTCGAAAATAGTTTTATGAACTATAACCAGCAACCTCCCAAAACAAGTTTACCTCCCCATATCAGCCCCAAATAATAAATAAAGTTTCAAAAACCTTGTATTTCACTGTTCCTCACTTCATTTAACGCTACCGCACTCCCAGCTTCTTCGCTTGTGTAATGTTCTCTCTCTTCCACCTCCACGGCTCTCTTCCCTGCTTGTTCCATCACCGCATGGCCACAAACAACAAACCACAGATTACCGGTCACTCCTGTCTCTATCCCCAGATACCAAAAACAAAACATTTAACAAAACTCCTTTCCTTGCTTTCCACCACTCCATTGTCTCTCTCATTTTGCACTACAATTATGGTTCTGAAGTCACACTTATCACTCTCCCAGTGGCCATGCTTTCAAGCCACAATTCTCGCTCTACCACTAGTGTTGTTTCCCTCTCTCTCACCTTCCAACACAGCTCAATCTCCTACTACAAACATGGAGAAAAATAATGAAATGAAGCAGTGCACACAGGAAGGCATTCACACAAAAAAGCACCACCCAGACCAAAACATAAAATTCAACTCACAGAAAGAGAGAGACACACACAACACATTAATAACCATAATTTACCTACCGGCAACAAAGGACTATTTACAGTACCATGGAAGAATATTTCAACAAAAACATAAAAAAAAACCCATATATACTTGTTTTATTTGTTATCAAATTTATTTTATTAAATTTCCCAGTGTATAATCGCAATATACCACACCAGGGTGTGGGTACATGGCAGAATTTACCACATCTGGTGTGGTTTTACTCACTCGGTCAGCGGCCTCATGGCCAAACCACACCAGGCATGGTAATCCTGCCATATATACCCACACCCTGTCATGGTATATTGCTTAAATATATTTTAGTGAGATTTAAATGTATAAATAATGGTAGTAATGTGAGCAAGTATTATTGAGTGGCTCAATATGAGCCACTCAATAATACTGGTCACATTTAAAGTGAGTAGAGGAAAAGAGCAAGGAATGGTTATAGCGAGTGTAGCACTGAGCTACAGTCACTACACTCACTTTGCTAGAGAGGGTATATGGAGATTGGTTTGGCCAAGCCTTGCCAAGCTGGCCATGTGGTATAGTGGCTTGAGCCATTGCCCCTGGAGCCTGTGGTGCTGGGCTCGGATCCTGGTGCAGGAAATTGTTTTGCTTTCCGTGGGCTTTCTATTTTGTCTATGTCTGCTCCCCCTCAAGTTGGTAATCTCTTATTTGGGAGTGAGGGGGCGTGCCCCTGCTTTGGGGGTGTTGGGGTCTTGTCCCTCACATGAAAATACTTGTTTTCTATTGATATTTGTGTCTTATGAAGCGGGTTGGTGTTGTGCAGTTCACCCTTTTGATGTTGGGTGCTTAGTTCATCGCTCTATGTGATTGGTGCTTTAATGGAGTCACCGTTATCACATAAAACCATAAATAACAATAAACTTACTGCATAATACATGAATACATGCAAGAAACTGGAAAATTAATAAGGAAATAAAACTAAAACAAGAAAACATATTATAAATTGTTGTAATGTGTAAACAAGGAGCAGAGAAATCATTCTTAATTATAAAACATAGATAGAATAAAATCTAACTGAAGAATGTGTAAATGAACTCTTTAAATGGGCTAATGTTTATTGGCAAAGCAAACTGTTTGGTCTGCCCTAACCATTGTGCAATATATAGTGTGACTTGGTAATGATGATGGTATGGCATGGCATAGTAGGATATACTGTATGTGGGGTGTGGTCGGGTGGGGTGAGGAGGTGGGGTCAATAGGCGTGGTGTGGAGGGAATACTACACATTAGTTACCACACCGTCTTTTTCCATTTCTAAATTAACATGATAGAAAGGAATTTCTTTCCTTGAAAATGAGAACGGCATGTGTGAATGCCTCTTGACTGTCAGAAGTGACTATGCCTCCCACAACATCTTACAGCAGATAATATGATCAGCTAATGATTTCACAGGGCTACCAGTGAACCGTGGGAAACTGTCAGAACTGGCCTGTGGAAGTCTGCTGGCTTCATCTTCTGCTGCTCAGACTGGTTTGCACTGTCAATGCAGATAAGCTCCCCTTTGCACAAACTGACTCTTTGCTGTTTAACCCTGTAAAAGCGTAAGGTTTGCCAGGGATTAATTCATCTGAGACCCTGCTCTGCACAGAACAGTTAATCATGCTAAGAATATTAGTGTGCATTTTTTTGTAGAAAACAGCAAGCATGGCTTTTAAAGTTATGTATCTATTTTCATTTCATGAAACTGCAGGTCACAATAGTCCCTCCAGTTTTGAACTTTTTGCTTTTTTTTTTTGTCTTCCTTTTGACTCTCTGAGTTTGCATTTAAATCTTACAATTTGTTTCATTTGTTGGCCATTTTTAATCAGCTAACCCTATCTCATAATATTAAATATATTTGAAGTATTGTGATAAGTAAGGACAACAAAAGCAAAGCCATGGGGAGATACCAGAACACATGGTATCAAGTGAACATTGTTTCTAGAGGGGGAAGCTATCCAGTGCAAACTGGGGTAAGGAGAAAGGGAGAGCCGTTAATTGCTTTTAACTTGCTGCAAAATAGCCTGATTTACAGTCTGTGGGACTGGGGTATAGGAGGACAAGTGGAAAGTTGGACCTGTGGATAGCTGAGGGGCATATGCTGTCTCTGCAGTGACTTTTCAGAATCATACTAACATACTATTTGCCAGCAGATTAGGCCTTACGGTCTATCGAGTATGCTTGAACCTTAGATCCTTAGTTGGGTGCCGAGACTCTCCCATCCCTTGTGCTCCAGAAACCCGTATCATCCATCCCCACCCCCCTGGGACAGGCCATCATCTGATACATCCACTTTCTGTGTCTGTCCCACCCTCTCTTGAAGCCCTCCACTGTGGATCTCTGAACCAGCTCACCAAGCAGTGCATTCCAAGGGTCCACCACCCTCTCAGTGAAAAACTCCTCCTTTTCCCCCTCACCCTTCCACCTTCCAACTTCAAACCATGCCTCTGGTGATACCTCCTGCTTTAGTCTAAAGATCCCTCCATGTTTACCCTATTTATTCCCTTGAGGTACTTGAAGACCTCAATCATGTCCCCGTCTCTCTCTCCTCCAATGAAAACAGGCAGAGCTCCTTAAGTCTGTCCTCATCGTCAAATCCCTAGCCCTCGTATCATCTTTGTTGCCCTCCTCTGTACCCTCTCCAGGAGCTGTATGTCCCTCTTCAAGTGTGGTCTCCAGTACTGTACAGTACTCAAGGTGTAGTCTAACCAGTCCATTGTACAGAACAGAATCACTTCCTTGCTCCTAGAGGTGATCTCCCTTACGATGCATCCCAACATCCTGTTTGCCTTGCTAGCCGCCCTCCTGCATTGCTCAGAGTTATTCATACAAGCATCCACCATGACCCTTAGGTCTTTTTCCCCTATTGAGGCCTCCAGCGCCTCCCCTCCCAGGGCGTACCTGTGTTTAGGGTTTCCCTGACCAAGATGCAACACCTTGCACTTGGTGATATTAATTTAATTTCCATGTGTGGAGCCCAGCTTTCCAGGGTGTCCAGGTCCCTTGCAGGGCCAACCTCCCTCTTCTCCCTCAACTACTGCTCCCATCTTGGAGTCATCTGCGAAGAGACTCATTTCACACCCTATACCCTCCCTGATGTCCGATATGTATGCATTAAACAGGATCAGACCCAGGACCGAGCCCTGCGGTACCCCACTACCAACCTCTCTAGGGTTCAAGAGCTCCCCACAGACCTCTACTCTGAGTGCATCCAGTTACCCAGTTTTCAACCCATCTGACCATCAAAGGGCCTACTCCTAACCCCATCAGTTTCTCCACCAGACCATTGTGGGGGACAGAGTCAAACGCCTTGCTGAAGTCCAAGAATAATACATCCACAGGCTTACCCCTGTCCAGTTCTGATGTTACCCATTCATAGAACTCCACAAGGTTGGTTTGACATGATATACCTGGCACAAACCCATGTTGCCGACTATCCAGACCTCCCACCTCCTCCAAGTACACGTGTCGTTCCTTTAGTATACTCTCCATTAATTTTCCACCACGAGGTCAAACTGATGGGTCTATAGTTACCTGGTACTTCCTCAAACCCCTTTATGGATTGGTACCACTGTGCCTCTCGCCAATCCCTAGGTACCCTCCCTGTCTCAAGTGACCTGCTGAAAAGCTCCGCCAAGTGCAGCCAGTATGTCCGCCAATTCCCATAATACTCTCGGATGAATGCCATCCGGCCAGGAGATTGTCTTTCTTTAGGGCCTTGAGGCTAACCACACCCTTTGGCAGAGATAGCATCATCCGTCCCTCCACCTTACTGGCCTTTTATCCTTATCCTGATGTGACACCACTGGGGTACCTCTCCCTCCCTCTTGCTCCATTTCTGTTGCTCCCCTGATCCCACTTACTGATGTTTTATCCCTTTGTGCCTTGCTTTGTAGATATCCCATCCCCCTCCCTAGTGAACACAGAGGCAAAGTACTCGTTAAATACCTCTGCCTGGTCCCTCGCCTCTTCCACCCACCCTCCTTCTGATCTCAATCTGCTGAGATGGCCCTTAGTTTTTCTCCGCTCCCCAATGTACCAGAAGAACCCCTTTTCCCCTCCATGTATCCCCTGTGCCAACCGCTGCTCTTTACTGGACTTTGCTCCCCTCACCATATGGGTGACTTTTCTAGATGCCAGCTGGTACATTTCCTTATCCTATCCCCTCTTGTTGTTTATATTTTTGTAGGCGCTTCTTTTCTCTGACTGCTACCTGTACCTCACTGGACCACCAGCATGGTTTATGTGACCTTGCTCCCTACGTTTCAACTTAGCGCAGATCCTGACTGCCTCATGAAGTCCCGTTTTATGACCTCCCATCTCCTTTCACACTTGTCATTGGGTAATCCCCATCAAGTGATCCTTGAGAATATTTCCATGCCCATAAAGTCTGCCCCCTGAAGTCCACTGCCAGTGTCCTAGATCTCCCCCATGCTTATTTGAAACCAGACAGTATTGTGGTCGCTCCCAGTCAGGGGTCTTGTACAACCATGTCCCTTACCAGATCCCCATCTGCCAGAACCACATCAGGACATGCCTCTCCTTGTGGGCTCCATCACATGCTGTGTTAAGAACACATCCTGGAAGCCATCCAGCAGCCTCTGCTCCTTGGCCACCTTAGAGGACATGGTTCCCCAGTTTGTGCCTGGCATATTAAGGTCCCCATCAACACTACTCCTTCCCTTTTGGTCCACACTGGGCAATGATGTTGTTCAGCAAACCATCCTCTAGAACATCACTCATCCCAGGGGGCCTATATGCTACACCCAGCTTGACCTTATCTCCTGCTGGGGATCGTAAGGTGACCCATAAGGCCTCCACGTTTCCCTCTGCCTCTTCTACCCTAGCAATTTCTATGTAATCTCTAATGAACATACCCTCCACCCCTCTGCCCTCCTTTCTATCCTTCCTAAGCATAGTGTACCCCGTGCGTTTAGGTCCCAGTCATGGTTTTGTTGCTACGTTTCCTTGACCACATCCACATTCACCCCGAACAGCATGGCCTGAAACTCTGGCAACTTGTTTCCCAAGCTCCTGGCATTTACTAACACCAACTCCAACCCCTTATCCCTGATCCTCTTTGTGACCCCACTCAGATTCCTTATACTTCCATCATCCTCTGCTCCTCCTGAAACCTCCACCCCAATCTGTTTCCCCCTCCCTCCCTTGGGCTTGAGGCTACTCCCTCATCTGGAGGAGGGCTTCTGAGTCAGCCCCTCCTTATCCCTTCCCCTCACAAGTTTAAACCCCACCTTTCTTGTATGTAGTCAGCCATCCCCTGTTTAAGGACTTCCTTCCCTAATGGGGCAAGATGAAACCTGTCCTTGGCATATAGTCCCTTATCCTCCCAAACTCCATTCCAGTTCCCTAATATCCCCAACCCACTCTCTTACCCCACTTCCTGAGCCAGTCATTAACCTCTGTGAGTATTTTTTTTCTCCACTGAGGCCTTTGGTACTGGCAATATCTCCGAAAAGGAAATGTTGCATCCATTATCCCGACAGACTCTGGCAAGTTCTTGGAACCTTGCTTGGATTTCCAAAATACTATTTCCCTCTAGATCATTAGTTCCCAAATGCACCAGGAAATCCGGTTTCCCTCCACAATCCCTAACCATTTCATACACCATGAACTTTTCTCTGTGCACTGTCAGCCCAGAGATACTCACTACCTTCACCTGGCTATGGCATCCACCCCCCTGTCCCTCCCAATGGATACCCTTAATCATCGAGTCTCCCAGTAACAGAACCTTAACACCGCCATCATCCTTATGGTTACCTCCACTATGCCCTCTCAGCCCCTCTTCCCCCCCTTTATTCATAATCTCAGTTTCATGGGAGTCTTCCTGCCTTATTAGAGACCCCCTTGTCACCCTCCCCTTTCTGCCTCCCTTGCTGTTTTGCCCACTTAACTCAAACCCCCTCTGAATAGGTGTCCCCTTTAACCCTCTCTTATCCGAACCATTTATCCTGGCCCTGATGGTTTCCCCTTTCCTCACACCGCCATCCTCCCCCCTTGTAATAGTACCCCTGCCTCCAGAGGCTCTCTGTGGGTCCCCTTTAGCTAGGTCCCCATCCTTGTTACTGACCCCCCTGCTGAAGGGGGGCTCCTCTCCCACCTCCTTGTCTCCCAGTATCTCTCCAATCATGCTGTCCTCCCTCATGTCTGGAATATGTTGCATCTGCCCCATTTGCTTAACATATATGTTTCCCCTTCTCCCTCTGGGACTATTTCTGTCCTTTCCATAGCCGGTCTGTGATGCCCTATGGGTATCCGACTCGCTCCCCGACCTCTATATGGTTCCTCATTTTCACCAACCCCTTCCTCCCCCTCTAGGTTGCTTAGTAGCTCAAATTTATTGTGACACTCTATGTCAGCCTCCATCAAGTAACCCGAGTTTCCCCTGACTGCACCTCTAAACTGCCCCTCTTCTTCCCCTCTTGCTCTGTTCATCTTAGGAGCTCTCTTCTCACAGTCTGCTGTTTTAGGCTTCCCCACAACAGCCCCTCCTGACTCTTCCCCCTCCACTCTCTTTGTATTCGGAATGTTCACCCCGTACGCTTTCCCCTTAGCATCAACTTCCCTATCTAAGGGTCCTCTGTCCCTAATATCCCCCCTCCTGCTTGCTGTAACATAACGTCCTGTAATTTCAGAGCGTTGCCCCAGCCTCCCCTCAACCCCACCCTTCTGCTGCCCATATCCACACCCTTATACTTGGACACCCCAACTCCCCAGCTTACTCCTTAACCAATATACCTCACTCCTGATACAAGACAGCTGTCTACAGAGTGGGCAGCCTCCCTCTCTCCAGGTCCAATTAAGAATTATTGCCATCCCACAGCCTGTGCAGCCTACAACCCTTCCGAAGATGCCTGCCATGGTGGAATATGGCCACCCTGTTTATCCCCCTCTGTTTATAATGGCACACCCCCTTTTCTCAGTCCCTTTCCCCTGGAATACAGTTTCTCTCTATACTGACTGTAGTTATTTACAAACCCAATTTCAACCCCACCAATAAAGTTCCAAAGTCTCAAAAACACATACAGTCCAGTGTGTGTTCGGTCCCACTAACAGTGTGTGTAAGCAGACAACAGGTACCATATGATGTCACAGGCCCACCAGCTCCTGTTGCTTCAAATTTCAGTCCCAAAACAGAAATACTCAGCCCTTCAATCCCAACCCCCAGTGGTTTTTCAAACAACACATTTAAATTTCCCTCTAATTAACCCTGACAAACAACAGTCCCCAAGCCTCCAAAGTTACAATATCACAGCCCAAGTAACAGTTCTAATTCAAGGTAATAATTTTTAACACATAGAGCTAATTTCACTTACAAACTATTCAAATATTTCAGTTAAAACAGAATATAACCCCAGACCTCTGTTCTACCAGCCTGCTGCTCGAGTTCCCAAGTGAACAATGGAGGCCAGGGTAATTCCTGTTTAAAGACAAAGTAACTCATGGTTGAAGAACTGGTGCTGTGAGGAAGGGTTTGGATTCATTGGTGACTGGGGACCCACCTGGAGGGATGGAGGTTTGTTCAAGCCTGACGGCCTGCATCCATCCTGGAGGGGAATCCAAGCACTCAATGATAAGTTTAAATGCTACATTGACAAGCATTTAAACTAGCAAAGGGGGGTGGCAGGCCAGCAAGGAGGGTACCTACTTGCTCACCCCCACAGCTAGCAATGGAACCAGTGAACCAGAGGAGTGGCTATCTCTGCAAAGCAGTGTGCAAAGATGGAGATTAGTGCCCAAGAGGTGGATAAGCAGAAAGGGCAAAATTCAGCAGATGGGCAGACAGCAAGGAGAACCAGGGATAAATTACAACCAAGGAAGGGCTGGAGTAGAATAGTGAGACAGTCTAGGGAGGTCAAATCATGGAAAGCCATGTGTGCAAATGCCAGGAGCCTTAGCAACAAGATGGAAGATCTGGAGGCTGTCATGGTGCAGTCAGACCTGGACATTGTGGCCATCACTGAAACCTGGTGTAATGATAACCACGACTGGGAGATGGCCATACCTGGCTACAACATATTCAGAAGAGACAGAGCAGGCAGGAAGGGAGGAGGAGTGGCACTGTATGTGAAAAATGACATAAAAGCCACAGAGATCCAGGAGGAACAAAATGGGGGAGAGATACTGTGGGTTAAGCTGGAAAGGAAAATGGGGACAGCCATCCACACAGGTGTGGTCTATAGACCACCAGCCCAGGAGGAGGAAGAAACAGATAGAGTTGATGCTAGCCATCCAAAGGATGGCAGACAAGGGTGAGGTAGTACTGCTTGAGACTTCAATATTCCAGATGTGGACTGGAGCATCCCAGCAGCAGCATCAACTAGGAGCAGATTTATCCTGGACTCCTTCAGGTGCCTTCCTCAAGCAACTGGTCATGGAACCAACTCGGCAGAAGCAATACTGGACCTTGTGCTCACAAACAGGGACAGTGTGATGGGGTAACAGTGGGGAGCACTTGGGAAACAGTGACCACCAGTCATTGTGGTTTGAAATCACAGAAAGAGCAGCACCAAACCACACAAAAACACGTATCCTGGATTTTAGGGGCAGACTTTGGGAAAATGGGGAGATACTTGAAAGAGGCATTAAGGGGAATGGGACAGGAATCAGGGGTTGAGGAACAGTGGGCAGTATTTAAAATGGGGATTACAAGAACAACAGAATTATGTATTAAGCAAGTTAACAAGAGGAAAGGAAGGGAGACCATTATGGTTTTCCAAAGAGGTAGCAAAGAAAGTGAAAGCCAAAAGATTGCAATCAGGCAATACAAAAGACACAGGCAGAAGGGGATAGGAGAGGTACCAGGAGAAGCAAGGGAGGCAGGGAGGTCAGTAAGGAAGCCAAAGCTCAGACAGAAGAACACATTGCAAAATCAGTGGGTAGAGGGACAAAACCTTTTACAGGTACATAAGTGAAAAAAGAAAGACAAAGGGAGGGATAGTGAGACTGAAGGGGGAGGATGGGGGCCGCATGGAGGATGACAACAGTAAAGCTAACATACTGAACAGGTATTTCTGCTCAGTCTTTACTGAGGAAGAGGAGGGTAATGGGTCTGAAGGGAGTACAAGGGGTGAGAATGGTGCAGAAATGGACACAAGTCCCTTTACACGAGAAAGGGTCCTGAAGGAACTGGAAGTAATAAGAGTTGATAAAGCAATTTGGCCAGATGGGGTGCACCCCAGGGTCCTTAAAGAACTAAGAGAGGTGGTGGCTGAACCTCTGGCTATCCTGTTTAGCCGATCACTGGAAACAGGGGAGGTACCAAAGACTGGAGGACAGCAGATGTAGTCCCTTATACAAAAGTGGGAACAAAGAGGAAGCAGGAACTACAGACCAGTCAGCCTCACCTCGGTAGTGGGAAGATCATGGAAGCACTACTGAAGGAGAGATTGGTGGAACATCTGGTTGTCAGTGGACTACAGGACGCAAGGCAGCATGGTTTCACCAGGGGAGGTCATGTCAGACCAACCTCATTGAATTTTTTGACTGGGTGACTGGGAGGTAGATCAGGGAGGGCAGTGGACATGGCTATCTGGACTTCAGCAAGGCCTTTGACACTGTGCCACATAGAAGACTATTACACAAACTGGGAATATGGGTGTGGGCAGGACAGTAGTGTGGTGGATAGGTAACTGGCTGGGTGGCAGGACACAGAGGGTGGTGGTAAATGGCTGTCACTCCACAGAGGGAAGAGTGACCAGTGGGGTACCACAGGATCAGTGCTGGGACTGGTCCTATTCAACATCTTCATCAGTGACATGGCGCTAGGACCTAGAGGCAGAATTTCACTGTTCGCTGATGACACAAAGCTCTGTAACAGAGTAGACACACCAGAGGGTGTAGACAGAATGAGAAGGGACCTGCAGAAACTTGAAGAATGGTCAGGGTTTGGCAGTTGAAATTCAATGCAAAGAAGTGCAAGATAATGCATATGGGGCACAAAACCCTGGCACAATATATCAGTTGGGGGTGAGGATATAGCATGCACCAAGCAGGAAAGGGATCTTGGGGTTATCATCTCTGATGACCTCAAGGTAGGGAAACAGTGTGACAAGGCAGCAGGTAAAGCAAATAGGATGCTGGGATGTATAGGCAGGGGCATTACCAGCAGGAAAAGGAGGTCATAATTCAGCTATACAAGACACTAGTGAGGCCCCACCTGGAGTACAGTGTACAGTTCTGGAGACCATACCTATGTAAGGACATAGACAGGGTAGAAGGTTCAGAGGAGGGCAACAAAGATGGTGCATGGATTGCATCACAAGTCCCATGAGGTCAGGTTGAAGGAACTGAACATGTACTCCCTGGAGGAGAGGAGGGAGAGGATATGATAGAGACATACAAGTATCTTACAGGGAGGAACAGGGTGCAGGAAAACACTATTTTAAGCGAAAAAGATGTTCCAGGACTAGGGCATGGGATGAAGTTGGAGGAGGGCGATTCAGAGGAAACATGAGAAAGAATTTCTTCACAGAACGGGTGGTGGACAAGTGGAACACCCTGCCAGAGGAAGTGGTGAGGCTGAAACAATCACAGGTTAAGAATGCATGGGATAGACATAAAGGAATTCTGGAGGTCAGGGGTAAGGTGCAACACACTTCTAGGAAAACAAACTGAACTTACAAGCTCAAATGGGCAGACTGGGTGGGCCATAGGCCCTTATCTGCCGACACTGTCTATGTATCTATGTATCTATGTAATTGCAGCTAATGTCCCTTCCCCCTAACACCAGGCAAACAACACATTTAAATTTCCCTCTAATTAACCCTGACAAACAACAGTCCCCAAGCCTCCAAAGTTACAATATCACAGCCCAACTAACAGTTCTAATTCAAGGTAATAATTTTTAACACATAGAGCTAATTTCACTCACAAACTATTCAAATATTTCAGTTAAAACAGAATATAACCCCAGACCTCTGTCCTACCAGCCTGCTGCTCGAGTTCCCAATCAAAGCACATTATAGCAGCAATCACTGTTGCCGCTGTAATGTACCCGTGGGACCCTGGTACTGCTTTCTTGGGGTCTTGCACCCCTTCCCTGAATCAACTCTGACTCAGAATTGATTATATTTATTACAGTGGGTTCAGGGTCCAAGCCCCCAAAAAGAAACAAGGTTTTCCTGGAGGGGTTTATGCCAACCGCAGTTGCGGTCGACATAAATCCATCAATCTAAGGTTGCGGTGCAGTAAAGTTGTCGCTGCAGTGTCGTAGATCTGCCGAGCGGCAGGTTTTGCTAGAGGCAACTCAGGTCCTAGCAGTCCACTATTTAATTCCAGCAGGGCCAAGGAACCCCCAATGTGAGTGACCCTGAAGAGGAAGAACAACATATGCAGGAGTGCTCACAGGGAGCCCACACGTCTGAAGGGTTCTTAGAAAACTACAGGAATAAGATAGGATCTGACTGGGTTACGCTCACTAAAGGCCCACTATTCTGTAGTCTATGGTGCCGATATAACTGTGCAGGAGCAAGGGCCCCCCCTTGAGATTTACACAGGTTGCAAGTACTGTGGAGTGTGGCAGCATAACAGGAAGCTTGTATTAATGTGAAAGCCATCAGACATAATTCCCTAGCACGGCTAGGCCTATACAGTACCCCCAGACACATGCAACAGTATCAAAAAAGAGGCTGCACTCCCTATCAGGGTACGCCTATATAGTCCATAGTAACTCGCAGCAGTGTTTGTAAGGAGACCAAACCTCCCTATGTGGAATAGGCTTACGTAGCCCAATCAGGAAGCTGTAAGGTTCATACCTCCCTAGTTAGGGCAAGTATATTGTATGTTTAGCCAAGTAGGAGGGTGGGGGAGGTAGCAAGCTGTAGAGGATGCAGCATGGCCATCTTCTGGAGGTTGCTCTGGGAGATGCAGGGCTCCTAGTTTGCAGGAGGTTGAAGTTCCCACTCATGAAACTAACCTACCTCATTTATGAGCTCCAGCACCTGAAGGGTGGGCCTGTCCACTGTGGACTGGGAACCAGTGCACCACTCCTCTGTCAGCTGCCTAGGGCTTCAGGTTGATGTTGGTACATGCTGCTGAAGGAAGGGAGGTTGGTTGGAGAAGGGCAGGTCCCAGATCCCAGAATGGTAACAAAGGAACCACTATCAGTCCCTGGAGGCACTGGAGAATGGTAATATGATAGGAAAGAAGGCTCAATCTACAAGGAAGGAGCCTGATGGGCACTGAGCGGGTTAGCAAGGGGAAAAGGAAGAAGAGACCATTACGGTTTTCCAAGGAAGTAGCAGAGAAAGCAAAAGCCAAAAAGATTGCATTAGGCAATACAAAAAGACACAGGCAGAAGGGGATAGGGAGAAGTACCAGGAGAAGCGAAGAGAGGCAGGGAGGTCAGTAAGGGAAGCCAAAGCTCAGACAGAAGAGCACATTGCAAAATCAGTGAGTAGAGGAAACAAAACTTTTTACAGGTACATAAGTGAGAAAAGAAAAGCAAAGGGAGGGATAGTGAGACTGAAGGGGGAGGATGGGGCCCACGTGGAGGATGACAACAGTAAAGCTGACATATTGAGCAGGTATTTCTGCTCAGTCTTTACTGAGGAAGAGGTGGGTGATGGGCCTGAAGGGAGTATAAGGGGTGTGAATGACGTAGAAAAGGACACAAGTCCCTTTGCATGAGAAAAGGTCCTGAAGGAACTGGAAGGAATAAGAGTTGATAAAGCAATGGGGCCAGATGGGGTGCACCCCAGGGTCCTTAAAGAACTAAGAGAGGTGGTGACTGAACCTCTGGCAATTCTGTTTAGCCAATCACTGGAAACAGGGGAGGTACCAAAAGACTGGAGGACAGCAGATGTAGTCCCCTTATACGAAAGTGGGAACAAAGAGGAAGCAGGGAACTACAGACCAGTCAACCTCACCTCAGTAGTAGGGAAGATCATGGAAACACTACTGAAGGAGAGACTGGTGGAACATCTGGTTGTCAGCGGACTACAGGACCCAAGGCAGCATGGTTTCACCAGGGGGAGGTCATGTCAGACTAACCTCATTGAATTTTTCAACTGGGTGACTAGGGAGGTGGATCAGGGCAGGGCAGTGGATATGGTCTGTCTGGACTTCAGCAAGGCCTCTCACACTGTGCCACATAGAAGGCTATTACACAAACTGGGGAATATGGGTGTGGGCAGGACAGTAGTGTGGTGGGTAGGTAACTGGCTGGGTGGCAGGACACAGAGGGTGGTGGTAAATGGCTGTCACTCCACAGAGGGAAGAGTGACCAGTGGGGTACCACAGGTATCAGTGCTGGGACCGGTCCTATTCAACATCTTCATCCAGTGACATTGCAGGACCTAGAAGGCAGAATTTCACTGTTTGCTGATGACACAAAGCTCTGTAACAGAGTGGAAACACCAGAGGGTGTAGACAGAATGAGAAGGGACCTGCAGAAACTTGAAGAATGGTCGGGGTTTGGCAGTTGAAATTCAATGCAAAGAAGTGCAAGATAATGCATATGGGGACAAAAAAACCCTGGCACAATATATCAGTTGGGGAGTGAGAGATATAGCATGCACCAAGCAGAAAAAGGGATCTTGGGGTTATCATCTCTGATGACCTCAAGGTAGGGAAACAGTGTGACAAAGCAGCAGGTAAAGCAATAGGATACTGGGATGCATAGGCAGGGGCACAGCCAGCAGGGAAAGGAGGTCATAATTCTGCTATACAAGACACTAGTGAGGCCCACCTGGAGTACAGTGTACAGTTCTGGAGACCTTACCTACGTAAGGACATAGACAGGGTAGAGAAGGTGCAGAGGAGGGCAACAAAGATGGTACAAGGATTGCATCACAAGTCCTATGAGGACAGGTTGAAGGACTTGAATATGTACTCCTTGGAGGAGAGAAGGGAGAGAGGGGATATGATAGAGACATTTAAGTATCTTACATGGAGAAACAGGGTGCAGGAATACACTATTTTTAAGCAAAAAAGATGTTCCAGGACTAGAGGGCATGTAATGAAGTTGGAGGGAGGACGATTCAGAGGAAACGTGAGGAAGAATTTCTTCACAGAACGAGTGGTGGACAAGTGGAACACCCTGCCAGGGGAAGTGGTGGGGGCTGAAATAATCACAGGATTTAAGAATGCATGGGATAGACATAAAGGAATTCTGGAGGTCAGGGGTGAGGGGCAACAGACTTCTAGGAAAACATAAAGCGAACTTACAAGCTCAAATGGGCAGACTGGGTGGGCCATAGGCCCTTATCTGCCGACACTGTCTATGTATCTATGTATCTAGGTAGAAAGCAAGGGAAGGAAGACAGTTACTGTACTGGATGACTCCATAGTCAGAGAGACTGGAAGGTTGGTTAAGTCCCCAGAGCCAAGCAGAAGGTCTGTGGTCTACCTCCCAGGTGAGATGGCTGGGATGGCTTCAGTCCTTCATCAGAGGGAAAGGGGGGAAGCAAGAAATCATGTTTTACCTTGGAACCAACAATGTCTATGAAACTGTAATATAGAAGTATTTTTTTATTTTTTTTTAGTCTTTGGTAACCGGGTAAGGCCCACTAGGCACAAATGCCTGTTTTCAGGGGCAATCTGTGAGCACTGGGTGGTTAAGTGACTTGCTCAGAGTCACACAGTATGCAAGTGGAGGTTGTGAGAATCAAACTCAGGTCTGGTCTGCTGGATGTATCAAGCTCATTCACACCTCATTCCTCTAACCTCTAGGCTATACTGCCAGCCCACAGTACAAGAGAGATTTCAAACTGCAGAATAGAAGCGGCACAGGAGAGATTTAGGGTCTTGGAGCAAACTCAGGGAAGTTGCAGACTCATCAGAAGCCTTCTCAGAAGTTGTGCTGGTGCAACCCACAGGTAAGGTAAGGAAAGGCAAGATATTAGAGTTCTAACATGTGGCTAAACTTGTGTTGTGTAGAGCAGGGATTCAGGTATGTGGTGGTTAGAGAACCCCTCTGTGAAGGTAATATTCTGTTCACAAAGGTGGCCTACATCTGAGCAGAGGGGGGACCAGCACGCAGGATAAACAAGGTAGTTTTTTAGGTAATGTTCAACTAGGCAAGAGGGAGAGCTGCACTGAAGACCAAGATCCAGGACAGTGTCCAGGAGGTAGCAAAATGAGAGGGCTAGGGACCTTGAAGGATGGAGTGAGGGAATATGAAGGGGAAAAGTGCAAGCAAGGGGCCATGATGGACACTGGTAGACAGCAGCAGAGCAAATAATGGTCACAGTACACAGAAAACAAAAGGGGAGTAGGGTGGGCCAAACATACTGGCAAGGTAGAACTCCAAGATGGTCATCTGCATGGACACCAGGAAACTGGGAAACAAAAGGTGCCACCTTCAGGCAAAGGTGACAGAAGCCCAGCTAGTCTTGATAGCTGTTGCTGAAGCATGGGAAACAGTACCATGAATGGGATCTAACAATTCTCAGTGTGAAGTCTTCAGAAGAAATAGGGGTAAGGGTAGAGAGGGGGTGGTACTGCATGTGAGGGAGGGAAATTAAGGTGACTGAAGACCGGGTCCTGAGAGAGTGCACGGAAACCAAATCAGTGTGAGCACAGTTGGTGACAAGGAGGGTGGTACAAATGGAGGTAGTCCACAGACCACTACAACAAAAGGAGGGTGGTACAAATGGAGGTAGTCCACAGACCACTACAACAAAAGGAGGTGGTGATGGACAAGGAATGGGGGGAGGGAATAAGATGAGCAGCAACACGGGAACTTGTGTTAGTGGGAGACATCAATATGTCAGACGTGGACTGGAGTTTTCCAGTGTTATCCAATACCAGATGTCAAACACTGGTGAAAGCATTCCAAGATTGCTTTGTAGTTCAAGGGGTGCATTGTAGTTCAAGAAGTCAGGAAACCAACTAGGGAGGGGACAATTCTGGGCAATGTACTCACAAACAGAGACACTGCCAGGGAGAGAAGGATAGGGAAACCTGTAGACAACAGTGACTATCTTTTAGTATGCTTTTAATATTGTACTAGAATTGGAGTACTGTATATGAACTCCAAGACCAAGATACTAGACTTCAGGAGGACACATTTTTGAAAGATAAGTGAGCTACTCCAGGTCACGCTGGAGGGTATCAGGGAGGTAGAGAGAGCCAAAGGGAAATGGCGCATAATGAAGAAAAGCCTGCAAGATGTCACACACTTCTGTTTGAGGCAAGCAGGAAAGAAATGGAAGTAGAAGAAACCTATCTGGTTTTCAAAGGAGGTGAGGAAGGCAATCCATGAAAAAGGGCAACATTCAAGATGTACAGAGCCAATCAGAGAGCAGGGAACAGGTATTTATACCCAGACTTATTATAGGAAGCCAATAGGATAGTAAAACATCAAAGGTGAGAACAGAACTCAGGATTGCAGAGGTGGTCAAGGGGAGCAATAATGCCTTCTACTGCTACATCAGTGAGAAGAGGAACACACGAGAAAGAACTGACAAGATACAAAAGGGGAGCGGTGAATGGCGGATGGAAGGGAAAGGGCTGATTCAATGGGGGTCAATGCCAGAAAGTGCAAAATCATGCACCTCGGGCATAGGAACTCAGGGGTTGAGCATAAGATGTGGGGGAGGTACTGACAGTCATTAAGCAGTAAAGGCACTGAGGGGTTGTCATAACTGATGACCTCAAAGTGGCAGGGCAGTGTGACAAAGTAGTGAGTAGGGTTAGTAGGAAGCTGGGGTGCATAGAGAGGGTGTCTCTAGCAGAATGAAAGAGGTGGTTGCCACTATATCACTCGTTGGTGAGACCCCACCTAGAGTATTATGTCCCATTCTGGAGGCCACACCTCAGAAATGCCATAGACAGGGTGGAGGCAGTCCAGAGGAAAGCAACTAAAATGGTGCAGGAGTTAAATCAAATGCTTTACAAAGACAGACTGAGGGATCACAACAGGTACACTCTGCAAGAGAGGCAAGCGAGAGGGGACATGATAGATACTGACAAGTAAAGGAGTACAGAAAAGGAGATGCACAAGGATAAGGGAGCATGATATGAGGTTAGAAGGTGGGGGGAGACTCAGAGGGAATGTGAGAAAGTACTTCTTCACAGAAAGGGTGGTAGACACCTGGAACAGACTACAGGGGAGGTGGTAGGTGCAGACACTGTGGAGGGATTTAAGCATCCATGAGACAGGCACAGGGGAGTCTTAAAAACAGGTATGGGGAAAGAAAGGTTGCAGGACAAGTGAGAGCTGCATCACAGGATTAGGAATGTAGGTTTACTTTAGGGAAGACTAGATGGACCAAGGGGTCTTTTTCTGCTAACAACTACTATGTAACAATGTAAGTGACTTATGGAGGTGAACAGGGTGCAGGAAGGGACTCTGTTTCAAATAGCACCAGAACCAGAGGGCATGCAGTGAAGCTGGAGGGAGCTTTATGAGGGATGTGAGAAAGCACTACTTCACTGAAAGAGTGGTGGATGCCTGGAACACACTGCCAGCAGAAGTGGTGGGGGCAAGAACAGTAGGGGGCTTCAGGCACGTGTGAGATAGAAATAGGGGAATATCAGTAAATCAGCAAGGAGGAGGGAGAGTCGCCAGAGGCCAGTAAGGGTCTGCAGAGACATACTAGGCAGGGACCATCTGGGCAGACTGGGTGAGTCAAGTGGCCCTTTTCTGCTCACAAATGTTATGTTTCTGTGTTTTAATAGGCGGAATCTTCCAATAGAGCTGTGCTGGAATTATGGGTGGGGCCTTGCCAGGGCTCAGCCCCCCCCAGCTATGACGTGAGCCCTGGTAGCTCATACATCACTGCCATTGACTTCTAATGGAAAGAGGGGTTCAATTTAAAGAGTGATCCCTTATAGGCCCCATAGCTCCCAAAGCTCAACAAGTGTGATTCCAATACTAAAACAGAGTGAGATCTTCCAATCAAGTAGGATCTGCCAGTAGAGTGGGATCTTCCAATCGAGTAGGATCTGCCAGTACTGTGGGATCTTCCAATCGAGTAGGATCTGCCAGTACAGTGGGATCTTCAAATCGAGTAGGATCTGCCAGTAGAGTGGGATTTTCTAGTACAGTGGGATCTTTTAGTAGAGTGGGATCTTCAAATCGAGTAGGATCTGCCAGTACAGTGGGATCTTCCAATCCAGTAGGATCTGCCAGTAGAGTGGGATTTTCTAGTACAGTGGGATCTTCTAGTACAGTGGGATCTTCCAGTGCAGTGGGATCTTCCAGTTGAGCAGGATCTTCCAATCAAGTAGGATCTTCCAGTTCAGTGGGATCTTCCAGTTGAGCAGGATCTTCCAATCGAGTGGGATCCTACATATTTTTAGTTCTTCTTCATAAGACAACATGAAAGAGAAGAATTAAAAAATGACCAGTCAAACCAAAATGGGGACACATTTTGATTCTTTCTCACCCCAACCCCCCATTTCCTCCCTCTTATGTTCAGGGTCACGACAGCAGCACCTTACTCTAGCCATGGCCAGCAATGGTGGGCAAGCAGCTACTGACATGACTGGTGTCAATGTCACTCCTTAGTCATCTTCTCCCTCCCCTCTCTGGCAGGAGGGGGTGCATAACTTCCAGGTGGCCGTGCCCTCCCTGGGATTCGAGAGTCTCTGCTTCATGACATGTTGACTCGCAGCTCACTCCAGGGTGGCATTCCAGTAAAGCAACATGTTTTGATTACATTTGTTTATCTGCACTCTCAAGAAAATCCCATTTTTTTTGTAAGCACAACTGGATTACCTTATTTCCCCAAACACGAACACAGATGGGAAAACTCATCCACTGTGTGATCTGTTACATCTTCCCCCCAATATGTCAAGTAAAGGCAAGGGCTTACATGTTGCGCCTGCAAAGAAAGATTTATAAACCCTGCACTTACCTTTGTGTTATTAGCATATCTTATTTAGTAGGTACTTTTGTAAACATAATTGTACTTGATGCAATTCACTTTTTGACAGCATCTTTCATGTAAATATTTCTCAAAATGCTTTCAGGAATGGGGAAGAATAAAGCCAATAGAAGATAAACAATCAGAAGTGTGCTGTGCAAATGTTGTGAAACTACATACTGTACTGACTTGACAATTCTAAAATGGAATATAAACTAATGAGCAACATTTGAGAAGATTGAGCATAAGTGGGTTAATAAATAATTCATAACAGTACAAATATCAAGAAAACCTTATTTTTTTGCTGAATGAGGGGGAGCTGGCCAAAATTATTGAAGTTATTGGAATATTAAGAATAATGAACAGCAACTTCTGCATTTGAGGTGATATCAGGTACACCTACTCACCATCTGTAGCTTCAGCTGCAAATACGTAATGTAATTTCATCTGAATAACAACAGAGGAGGGACCGGACGTAGGCAGATACTTAATGCTGCAACACTTGGGCATGACCTTAGACATGCAAGGAATAAGGAACAGAGGAATACTCTAAAAGTAATCTAGAATGTGTGGGAAATAGTGTGCGGTGCAGGAGAGAAATCAGAATTTTGCAGAATACAAAATAGGCTGGAGAGTTCCTTCTTGCTCATTGGCTGACAGCCATTCCACGAGGGTACATTACTCACCAGTAGAGCCCAACAAAGAACAAGTGCCAGCCGAGCATTCTACCACATAGCATAAATCACTGTGCCCACCAAAAAACTGAAAAACAAAATTACAGCCATGTATTTTCCTCGCTTACACAGTGAGCCATCAGCTGGAGGTCAGTCCCTTCTTTCCCCCTTCACATACTTTTCTTGAACTAAATTGGTTAAAACACAAAAGGCTAGGTATTCAAAGGGGTTGCACTTGGCGCAACTGAATTGCACCAGTGCAACCCCAGAACTGCGCTCTGGGGTGATATTCAACAGTGGGATTTGCACAGCACAAGTCCCAATGTGCTGGGGCACAAAAGATAATGTGTAAGCATCTCCGGTAGCGCCCATGCATATGAGCTGGCCAATATTCAGCCGGGATGGTGGCGCATCTGCTGGCACAACCCAGAGATGTGCCATACCTAGGCTCAAAAGCTGAGCCTGTAAAAAAATGGCTGAATTGCCCACGGCCCACAGGCGCGCTGCTGTATAGCAGTGCACAACACAGCAGCCGCCAGCCGTAGGTGGCAACCCCCTCAGAACACCATGCACAATCACCCACATATGTCCCTGGTGGTCACGTGGTACTCTTCTCCCCATCCTGACCCTCTGATCTCCGAATATTAATTCTTATTATAGCCCTGGTAGTCCAGTGGTACCCCCCTCCTCATCCTGACTCCTCGATTGCCATGATCATATGAAATTGATTTCCCTGGTGGTCCAGTGTATCCCCCCTCCCTGACCATACCTCCGATCACTCCTAATGCCGATCCATATGTAACCCTTAGGTGGCGCTATCCCAAGGGCTACTACCCCTGCCTGTTTGACTATGGACAGGTTGAGGGGACTAGGCCCTAGGGTGGGTGCCTCCACCCAGAGGTCAGGGTTTGTGGTGGTTAGACTAGCTTGGTCACAGCCCTCTGGGACACTGAGATCCCCTTTTATTCCCTCTAGTGGCTCACACAGTACACCAGAGTTACAGCCCCAATACCCCACGTATACACAATGTTCACTCATATAGATACCGCTTACCCTCGAGATTGATTCTGCAGCACGTCTCTGAGGACCCCCTGTAAAATAAAGTTAAACAACATACACAGCAAAACACAATACTGTTTCCATAAGTACCAACACCACAGACAGTATATAGTATAACAACAACAAATCTGATTTATTTAGGGGGCAGTAACACGGGAGGGGGAAATCAGGTTAATTAGTAGCATTAAATCGCAGTACTGTTCACACATACAGGGGCTGAAAAGTCACACTCTGGGTACTCAGGTTGGGAGGGGGCTAGCCAGGTCCGTTGCCCGGGGTTGGCCGGCAGGTGCAGATGGATAGGGTCCTGTAGAAGAAAATATATGCACAACACCCAATTGTAATCCAGAGCTGGATGGCTCAGTCCATGAAGCAGAGAAACAACAAGAATTAGATGACACACTTGTGATTGAAAACAGGCTGCATGGGAATACACTGACTTGTACTCACAATACCCAAGCTGAAAAACGGATGGTGGATGTTCTTCTGGATTGCCAGAACAACAAGGCATGGAGACAAAGTCCTTGTGACTAGACCCCACTGCAGTTGATAGCAACCAGATTTAGTCTGAGACAAGCTGGGGTTTGCTTCCAGCTTCAACACACAACACACAGCATGGGGGATTGGAAATAGCGATTCCTCACAAGCACTACGCACATTCATATGTAAAAGGAAAGTACTATACCAGGCAGGCTGCTCCTCGATCCCGATCGTAATTACTGCAAAATACCTGGGAGCACACACAGCAGCTTCAGTTCCTGACAGCCTGAGCGCGATTCAGCAATTTCTCCAGTCTTCTACAGGGTGAGCCTGGTTTCCACACTTCTAGTACTTCTTTCTCCTCACAACTTGGATTCAGTCCAAGCTGGCACTCACAAAGGCTGCAGACCGAAACTCAGGGCCTCACACGCACTTCCTGTGCGAAACTATACACCACAGAAGCACACAGCTCCTTCTCTCTTCACTGCCACAACTGATCTGATATTTCCAGTCACAAAGCAGGCCATTCCCTTTAGCTCCACGCTGTTCTGTTGGCTGATTCAGCTGTCACTCACAATAAGACTCCCTGTGTTGGTAGAAAAAGGTGCCAAGGTCAAAACTACATTTCCCAGAGCCACTGCCCATACAATCTCCTTGAGGCTGGCTCAAAATTAAGAGTCCAAGTTCTGACTCATTCACAGGCTCCATTTTAGGGTCTCCCTATCATCCTGATTGGTCCAAGTCAGCTATTCAGGACCAAAATGAAAAAAGCTACACTGAAACAGTCTGTGCTGAAACGAAGACAGGTTAGACAAACTATATTTTCTCAGTCGCTCTAAATGATTTCTGACAAACAGTTATAACTTTCAACAAGACTCCCTCTGCACATGTAGCAACTGCAGAGACAGAGTAAATTGGCAGCAGCTCGGGTGGGATTCAAGCATTAGATACACAGTCCCCCCATACAAACTAATTAAGTCTGCAAGCAGACAGCTCTTAAAGAGATAGTATGTGGAGGCTCAAATAGCACTCATTTGGAACTGCATTTAAACAGCTCAGACACCGGACACCGCCCAGACTTGGAGCATTCAGGCAAGCTCCTGGAAGACTTTTGGGAACCCCCATTTGCAGGGGGGGTTACACATATGTCCCTGGTAGTCTAGTTGTACCCCCAACCCCGCCATTAAATGTGATCGCCCATACTGTTAACAAAACCAATTCCTTGGTGGTCCAGTGGCACCCCACCCCCCACTCACACAGGTCCTCCAGCCCACCCAGCTCCCCATCATGAGTGGGTAGCTAACCAACCCGCGTACCTCCACAGCTGCCCGCCGAATGACAGCTTACAGTAGCAGCTGCAAGCCCATTGGACCACATTGTGGACCAATGGGCTTGCAGTGCATACTATAATACACATTCACAAATATGTGATCATGTGATCACGGCAATCATTAACAGTACGGGCAATCGTGTTTACCAGTAGGGTGGGGGGCACCACTAGACTACCAGGGAAATATGGATTGGCATTAGGAGCGATCGGAGGTACAGTCAGGGAGGGGGGAACACTGGACCACCAGAGAAATCAATTTCATATGATCGTGGCGATCAGGGAGTCGGGATGGGGAGAGGGTACCACTGGACTACCAGGGCTATAATAAGAATTTATATTCAGTGATCGGAGGGTCGTGATGGGGAGGGGGGTTACCACTTGGCTACCAGAGATAGTAATTCTAGTAACATGCGGCAACGGGAGCAATGGGTTGGGGAGACATTCTGGACCTCCACTGCCAGCACCACATGGTGTGCAGTGCGCCATGTGCATTTTTCTAGCCAGCCCTGCACAACTCATGCAAATGGGGCCATAATGACATGCAAATGGCCCCATTTGTACCTTGCATGCATTATGGCCCCATTTGCATATCAGTGACTGAATATCAGGAATTTACACATGGCGTATATTTGATGCGATGGTGCATTTCCCATTCCTGGTATTCAGACCTGTCTGGGGGATGCACCGGCACACTGTATTTGTGCAGCGCACATTATGTTATATATTCAGAAGGGATGTGCCATGGCACATCTCTTTTGAATATATCACTTAATTGCTCGAGCGCAACTCAGTTGTGCTGCTCACCCACTTGCACCATTGGCAGGTGCAGTTTTGAATATCCGGCCCAAAATGTCTACTATTCCAAACCCTGTGATACAGATAATATTGTTCCTTACCTACCTAAAATGCTCTCGCTCCATTACTCCATTCTTCAGCCACTCGCCTGCTCTCTGTAATGCGGCAAGCCCCCAGCATGTCTCCATCTGCAGTACAAGAAACAAAGAAAGTACCATTTCTCTCAAAGAACTGTTGCTCACACTCCCGATCACCTGATTGCACTCAATTTGTCAGCCACCATCCCCACTATAGTCTGATCCCTGTTCTACAACTGGATGAAACTCCTAAAAGTTCAAGAAGTGGAGGAGGGCAGTTAAACAAAGATAGCACAGCACTAAACAAATGTACACAGGTAGTACATAGTAAAACAACTGTGAAACACTGCAGTGCCCTCTACTGGCAAGGTACAGCAGTAGAGGGACTACTTTACCAACAAAATACATTTTCTTAATACACTTTTATGCATCTTTTTTTATTTTATGAATACTGCAAACGAATCTCACTAGCTAGCTCATTTTCTAAGTGCAATAATACCCTCCAGGGTGGGCAGTGTGGGCAATAATGGGTCTTCCAATGGCTATAAAACCCTCTGCCTGTGGCATCGGGCCTCATTACACCCCTGGGTGTTCCAGTATTGCCCCAATGCCACCCACCCTGGAGGGTATTATTAGTTACTTAAACATTCCATTGTATTTTTATTCAGTTCAGTTCAAGTTCATTCGTTCAACTACAAGTCATTACAATGCAAACAATAGACATTGTACAATCCTCCAGTCATCAAAAAAATTGGAAAAATTTACATACAGAATTCCAATCAACTACTTACAACAGTGCTGTATGAATCAAACTCAGTTAACGGAGCAATGACTTTTTAAAAGTGCCATTTACTAATATTTTAGTTAACCAAGTCCTTAGGTATTGTAACTATTTAATCCAGTTACCATACATGATTTTCATGTCAACTAACAGGAAAACTCCATCCAAGTAGGATAACCCCAAAAAGGTGTTTAAAACCGGGGGCGAAATCTCCATAGGACCCACCGTCCACTACCATAAAACACTTATAACAGTTTGGATGTTTCCGGCGGTGAACTCCATCACCTAGTCTCAATAGGACTTTGCCAGCATTATGTTCTGCTAAATGCCTTTGTATAATTACACTTTGGGTTCATTCATTTTAAGGACCCAAAACTTCACATACTGGCAAAATGCAGAATTATAATTAGTTCCGTCCCATTTTACATGATTTGACCAATAATAGGTTCTTATCCCCAAACACATCCTACTGAGAAAATGCACTGGAATACACAGTATATACCACAGACATCTCCCCCACACCTCGGACAGAATTATTATTCTGTAAAAGGTTTTGCAAAATTCTGACAAATGAATTCTGCATTTGACAGTGCAACTGTAATTTTGTTTTGAGTGAAATTTCAAAGCTCCAACAAAGTTTAATGTGGATTGGAATTTCCACAATATATATCATAGCATTTTGTGAAATCCTGCATTCTGTGGAAAAAAAATCCATGGACTCCTTTGTTGGGTGACATTCTGTGAAATTTTCAGCATATTGCATATAGAATTCATGGAAGCAGAAAGGAATTCCAATGTGCTTGAATAGAAAGCCACTTTATCTATATATGGTGGAGAATGTGATGGACTTACTGCCATGAACCAGTGAAACGCATGTAGTGGTATTCTGGGGGTTGGGGAGAAAGGATTTTGAAAGGTCAAGGAAAAAGAAGCTGCTGTTATCCAAACAAGTGGTGAAAAAAGCATGAACGCGTGTTGCAACAATAGCTTGGACATCATACAGACAACTGAAAATATGAAGGTAAAAAAAACAGTTTATTGTCACTAAAGTCTCTTTATTGCATGTCTGATCGCTTATGAGATAGAATAGTCATCTTTGTGCACTAATTTTAAATCAGTTTTCACATAAATGTGAAAAAAATATCAAGTTCTACCACAGAAAGTTAAATATAATGTGGGCAAAATAGTTTATTTTTACATCACTGTCTTCAGAGAATTCAGAGAAAAGCTGGCACTGGCCAGCCTGCACTGAGTCTTTTAGACCTGTCAAGGTCAGGGTCAGAATAAAAAGAAAAAACAAAGCTGTTTTTTCACTGCCAGCTTGAACTTGTGCTTAACTCTTTCTGTACCCATGTCTGTTTTAGCTCTACCTTTCTCTGTCTAATTACATTTTCAAGAGTAACAATTTATGGAACAAAATTAATTAACCCCATAAAAGGCAGGTTTAAATCTTCATAGATATAGGGAGTAAAGTAAAAGAGTAATGCCAATGTTCTGGGCAAGCAACTCATACTAAGCAACTTTATTACTCGCTTTATGTGATCGGCGGTCTTTCAGACTCGCCGTTATCACATAAAGTCCCAATGTCCAGGTATAGCACATCTTCTGCCTAACCTTTATCAATAGCATTTATCACCAGGTTGTGAAAATAAATCAGATTTATCTGACAAAAACTCATGGTGGCTGCTATCCTGCAGTTCTTTTGCTTCAAGAAATTCCCCCAGCCATTCCTTAATTAGAGATTCCAGTAGTTTACCCACTATTGAGGTCAGATTGACAGACAATTATACAGTGGTGTGTGAAATCCTGTAACCTCATTGGTTAAAACATGTCACATGACCATGGGTAAATCTTGGATTACCCACAGCTGAGGAATGGCATTTATAAAAAACATAAACAAACACATTTAAATGTTTTTTACACATGGGTCCATTGTCTAATCGCAATAAGGCACTCCAGGGTGTGAGTTATTGGGTGATTTATCCACTTCTTGTGTGGTTAAGTCACTCAGCTGAGCCTCCTGACACACCACGCAAGGCATGGGTAAATCCCCAATAACCCACACCCTGATGTGCCTTATTGCTTACATAATTCCCCAGCTTATCCTTCCCTCCACACTTATGTAGGGGCACTACATCAGCCACTCTCCAGTCTACTGGCATATTGCCTGTGTCCAGACAGCTATTGAAGAGATCTGTCTGAGGTAGCTGTAGGTGAATACTTTGTTACCCACAATGCTATGCAAAGTTCGGCTGCTTCACGTGGCCCTTCACCTAGCACTGCATGTAACTAATACCAGCTTTGTCAAGCGAAGACTATACAGAGTGATACTTTGCCAACAGTGCCACTTCATCTACAAAGTGCCATTTCACACAAAAAGTGCCACTTCACACACAAAGTGACACTTTGCCTACAACGTGCCACTTCACACACAAAATGCCACTTCACACACAAAGTGACACCATCTACAAAGTGCCACTTCAAACATACAGTCCCACTTCACACACAAAGTGACACCGCCTACAAAGTGGCACTTCACACACAAAGTCCCATTTCACACACAAAGTAATACTTCACCAGAAAGTGCCACTTCACCACAAAGTGTCACTTCACCCATAAAGTGCCACTTCACCCACAAAGTGACACTCTGGTAGCAGGTTACCTGGTATAGTCTCCATAACTTCACCCACAAAGTGACGCTCTGGTAGCACTTCACCAGGTATAGTCTCCATAACTTCACCCACAAAGTGACACTTCACCCACAGAATGACACTTCATGTAGCACTTCATCTGGTGAAGACTCTTCACAAAGGCAATAAACTTTAAACAGTAAACATATATGATTATTTGAGATTGAGATATGCAAGCAATCTATCCTGGAATGGGCATATAGATTATTTAAAATCTAAAGGATCAGATTCTACTGGTGGAACCATTAAATTCGTGAGTACATATGAAAGTCAATCAGTGACAAGATCCCTGCCCATTATTAAAGCTAAATTAAAGGCCACTGTTTTATATGCAGGAGAGATCTGAGGCCACATATTCAAACTGTTGCCGGGAGGGGCAGAGTGATAGTGCCCTGTCTGCCTCTGGTCTGTGCCTAAGAGCACTATTCAAAGGGGCTGTGGCATACACTAAATGGGTTAGTGTATGTGCAAAAAAACAATGTATTTGGTGGGAAAAGGGAGGAGCGGGGATAGGAATCCCAGTGCAGCACAATATTCAGTGCGGTAGTACTGCACAAAGGGAATAATGCAGGCCATCTTGCGCAGCACAATTTCCACCAAAAAGAAGTCTGACTTACTCTGGGCAACCCTAGTGGCCAGCAGAAGTCATTGCAGCCAACAACCACATTGGTGCTTGGGGGAGCACACCTGCTCCCTAGTGGTTAGTGGCACCCGCTCCACCCTCTGAAATCCGTCCCCAAGAAAATTACATTCTGCTCTGGTGTCCAATGATTCCCCCCCCATCCGGTCACTAGCCACACTATAAGAAAATAAGTCTGTGATATCCAGTGGTCCCCCCTTGCTCTGATTGCTGGCTCCATAGCTTATCACATATTCCCTGGCATCTAGTGGCACTGCCACCCACCAGTCTCCATCCTCATACTAGCGTAAGCATTTTCCGGTGTCTAGTGGCCACACTGTACTGTAGACACTGGTCAATTCCCCCCTGCCATCCCCCTCCACCTCAGCCGGTCACTGTGTGCGATGACAGGGAGCATGCATCCCCTGTACTGTAAAGGGAGTGCACATATTGAACATAGGTAAGGTGAAAGGTGGTGGCAGGGGGGTTGGCCAGTGCCTGTGATGTGGGGGGAGCTGCTAAACACCAAGGAATGCTTATAGGGGACAGGGATCAGTGGGTGGGGGGTGCCACTAGATGTCAGGGAATATGTGATATGATATAGGACTAGTAATCAGAATGCGGAGGGGACCACGGGACACCAATGAGTTAATTTTCTTATACCAGGGCTGGAGACTGGAGGGCGGGGGACCACTGGATACCAGGAACATTCATTATACAGGATGGCGATCAGAGGATGGGGGAACACTGGACACCAGGGGCTTATTTTCTTTTACCAGGGCTGGCAATCAGAGGGCAGAGGTCCACTGGACACCAGAGACAGGTTTTACATTATACAGGATGGTGATCTGAGAGTGGGGGGACCACTGGACACCAGGGGCTTATTTTCTTGTATGGGGGCCCATGATCAGAGGGCAGAGGGACCACTAGACACCAGGGATAATTTTTACATTATATGGGATGGTGATTGGAGGGTGGGGGAGATCACTGGACACCAGAGAATACTTGAACTTTACCAGGGACAGGGATCATAACATGGGGGGGTTGCCACTAGATACCAGGGAATATGTCCTCTCTTATTGGATCGGGCAATCGGGGTAGGGGTGGGACCAGTCACAGAGGAGTAAACCTTCCATGGCTTCCCACGTAAATGTTCCCATAATGGGCATTCAAATGGCCCCTTAGTGCCTTGCATGCCCAATGGGCACATTTGCATGGTGCCATTTGAATATCATGTTGGGAGGTACCAGCACTTTCAGGTCTGGGGTCACTGTTCCCTGCATTTCCAGGATCCATCTTGGGCCATGGAACTCAACTAAGCACTGTGCAGACATGCCCCTATAGTCAGTCAGACAGTGCCGGTGTGTTACGTGACTGAATATAACATCCTCAAGGTCATGGGCAATGGGCAAACGCAACACAAACCTTTGTGCTCCACAGTGTTAAACTATACAGCCGTCTCTTGGGAACACCATAGCATATATCCCAGGACATGTTTTACGTGCAGAATTAGGCCACTATACCACAGAAACAATGCTAAAGGAAAAATCATGATCTTTGTTGTGCACTTACAAACTCTTCCTGCAAATAGACTCCCAAGAATCTGTCTTGAGGAGCAAATTATTTATTTTGATAAAGGCTTCATTTTCCCATATATGGAATTCATAAAAGAAAAAAATGTTTCCATTGAAATTGGGAAATGTGTTAACAAACGTAGACTCCTGAGAACTGATTTGGTTGAACAAATTAAAATAAGTCTTAGGAGATGGGCTGCTCTTCAAGATTTCCAGAAAATCATCACTTCAAGGATTCACCAGGTCTATAAAAGTAAGTTTCAACGTAAGAGAGAATGATATTAGTAATACTTAAAGATAAAAAAGAAAGACATTGACATACTAGATTTGGACTGGAAAGCTTCAAAAGTAACTTTTCGTATTACATAGACCAGAGACCGTGTCATTGTTTAGCAGGTGTGGTTCAGAAGATATAGACGACATTGAACATGTAACCTTTTTTTTGTCGTTATTCACTCAGCAGTGAGAAATTTGGTTGAGGAATGTACTGGGGAATGTTTCTGCTCCAACTTCATCCTTGTTTAATTTCTAATCATTTTTGGAAGACATAACCATGATTCAAAGGATTTCACAGTTTCTTCATTCAATGACTGGACTGCATTTTCATAAGGGTTAAATCTGTTGATTTATTAGATGTAATAACCATTAATATAAAGCTTTCCTAATTAAATTAACGGAACTGGTTAAACATCATTTGACAAAGTAAGATCTTGAATGTAGAACTGTGTTATTTCAATGAAACCCTTACTTGAAGTATGGAAAAATGACATAACCCGGGGATGTATATTCTAGGAGGAACATTGAGATATTTATAAAGCACTGAAAATGAGATGCATTGATCATTCTGTATGTAAGAGTGGTAGAATCTAAGAAAAAGCTTTTTATGGTTCATATAGAGCCAGTTTCCCAATTGGAGCTGGGAGTACAGGTGACATTACGCCTGCTGGGAGAGTAGGTAACCAAACTCGAACCCACAGGTGTCCTGTTTAAATCTGTCCAGATGCAGAATTAGCTAAAGCAGTCTTTTATTTTCTACTGCCTTGATCAACAGTTTTGTGAAAGCTGAGCCTGTGACAGCCTGTTTGCTATGAGGTAGTGTGTACAGAGATAGTTTATGTATGTATCTGTATGGCTAGACTGCCTCATTTATTAGGATTATAACTCATCTCAGATAAACTAAAATACGCAGTAGTGATTCTTCACTTGCAAAGTGACACTTCACTCACAAAGTGACACTTTGGTAGAACCTCACCTGGCAAAGACTCCATTAAGTGAGTGACACTTTATCCACAAAGTGACACTTTACCCACAAAGTGACACTTGCCCACAAAGTGACACTTCACCCATAAAATGACACTTTGCCCACAAAGTGACACTTCACCCACAAAGAACTATTTTCCCCGCTGAGTGATACTTTGAGCACAAAATGATACTTCACCCACAACGTGACAGTGCACTGGGGGGTGGAGGGTGTTGAGTGGGACTGGGAGGTTGTCCAAATGCTTGCACCATCATCTTAATTACCCCAGGGTGCAACCCATCTGGCCTTGGTGATGTATCAGCCTTCATGGACCTTAGTCCTTATTTACCCTATTAACTGATACAGTGTCAATTTCTGAAACCCCTTTTAGCCATGGGCAAAGCCTGCACTCTGGGAAGGGCCAGTCTTGCTCTAAAAGTGGTACAAAGTGAGAAACCTACAGAATGAAATAATTTAAAAATAAATTGGTTAAAAAAACACAGTAATTAGAATTTTGTGATCTTTTTGGGGGGTATCTCAGTCATCAGGTCACACCGTAGGAACTGCACCGTCAGTGAAGCAGGATCCACATAGATTTTCAGCAGTACTACTGGGGCCACCCACACCGACATCATGTGATGATGTCATCAACCCTATAAAGTTGTGAGTGGCCCTGCTCCCTTCTCAGTTCTTTACCACTGTTGACTTGTTCACATGGGTCAAACGTAGTTTTGTGCCATTTTTCGCCTACAGGTTTTCTTACCTATTATATTAAAATCTCTTTTTATAAAGAGATTCCTTTATTTTGTTTATGTTGAGAGTTAATCCTTTGACTTCTCTCTTCTGTCACTGCTGCTGTGGAAAGAAGATTGCCTCTACAGATGAACATGCTCTCTGTGTCTATTGCCTTGGGCCTGACAACGAAGTCTCTGACTGTGAACTCTGCCAGAAGTTTAATCAAACAACCCTCAGGCACTGCAAAAAGGCACTTAAAAATTTCCCCATGGATCAACAGCTAGTCAGTTCTAGGCAGGGGTCCTCCGGGGTCCCTGTTTCTCAGTCATCAGCTGGGTCACCAAGCTCCCAGGCTGTTAAGGCCCAAGATAAGTTCTTGGGGAAAAGTCATAAAAGAAGACCGAGATCAGGACCACTCTGCCCAACAGCAGTCCTGCTCCCCAATGGCATCTTCTTCTTCATCCAGGGGTGCTCCATCGACTGCAGCTGTGTTGATGCAAAAATATCCCGTCCAGGTCTCTGTTTCTACCAGATCCATACCGACAGTGCCCCCACCCAACCTTCAGGACGGCCAGTCGTCAACCTCCAGGCCATCATCGAGACCTCCTGACAAGGCCTGATGCTTCCCCAGGCCCTTGGGCTACAGGCTCTACAGGCTTTCAGGGCCCCTCTGGTGGGTCATTGCTCCCTGTGCCATTGACCATTCCTCTGTCAACACAGCCTTTGACTATCATCGACCTCAACAAAACGTTGACTAAATTCACTTAGGTGATAGTCCGCCAGGCAGGCCTACTTCGATGACACCATCATCGTTGGCTCCACCTCAGCAGTCAACACCCCCCACCCCTCTGTGGACCATTGTCAGTTCCACAGACGTTGGACCTTGATCTGGAAGTGGTCAAAGCTGAGGAAGAGTACCATCTGACCTTATCCTTCAAGATGAGGAAGAGGAGGAGGAGGAAGAACCCCTCTCCTCAGACAGATCCATTGCATCCTTAGTGAGCAAGGATTCTGTCAAGCATATTCACCAAGGCTCCTCCTAAGGATCTTACTTTCTTCAATATCATGAAGCAGTTGTCCTCAGCCATTGGCTACTATACCGAGGAAGAGGATGCCACCAGGAGAGATTTGGTGGACTTCCTGGAGATCCTTGAGTCACCACTCAAGATCATTCCTCCTATTCTGCCAGCTTTGAGGAATGCTACTCTGACAGCCTGGCACAGGCCCAATATGATGCCAGCTATGCCTTGCAGGGCAGACAAGCTTTATCGTGCCCCACAAGGGTTTCTGCATTATGCTGCTCAGCGTGAAACAGAGTCCGTGGTCATAAAGGCAGCTCATGACAGGTCCAAGGTGCACAGAAACCTTAGTTCCCTCCCCCCAGACAAAGCATCACACAGAATAGATCTTTGGGGCAAGAGGGTTTATGCCTCCTCCACCCTTGGGTTGAGGATTGCTAACTACCTGTCTCACATGGTAAAATACCAGAATACCAGCTGGAAGAAGGGCAAGGCTGCGGCCCAGGCTCTTCCAGAGTATTTCCAGAAGCAGGAGGTTCTCACTTGCTTGCAGGCCGCTAAGGATGTTAGCAAGCACCTCCTACTGGCCCTCTGTGATCTCTCAGATACCATTGCCAGGGCTCAAGGGTGTAGACAGGCATACTCACTGTACACATTTGTGTACAGTTTTGTTGAGTGCCTGTCACAAACCATAAGCCACTCTGTTAATATCATCATTCTAATCTGTAGTATTTGGGTTAGTGTAGGCCACTGAGGAGTGTCCGATACATGTATAACCTCTTTAGAGTAGAGGAATCATCTGACAACAATCTGACTTGTTTGGAAGGGGGTGCCATTTGGAAAGGATGTGTACATTTTTAATGGGGGGGTGTAACTGTTGGAGAGTGTGTACAAAACGGAAATTTCTGGCTACACCCCTGCCAGGGCTGCTGCCACCAGCATTTGCCTTCACAGCCACTCCTGGCTGAGGGTCTCAGGCTTTGCTGCAGACATCCAGCAGAAGATGCTGAATGCCTCTTTCAATGGCTAAAAACTGTTTGGGCCAGATGTCCAGGACGTCATTAATGATTTACAGGCAACTGGCAGGGCTATCAAGTCTGTCTACTCACTCTATCATGTACAACCGAAGAGCAGACAGCACCCTCCCTTTCACAAGGGCCCAATAGGCATGGAGCAGCCTCTTGGCCCCAAGGCAAATGCAGAGCCCCCATCACCTTGCCCACCCCCTCCACTGCAGGGGCTGCTTCCAAGCACCCTAGTAGTGACAGACCAGTCCCTGATTGACTCCTTGATAGAGCCCCTCTTCTGGTCCCCGATCAAGATTGGTAGTCAGAGGTCAATCAATCAGTGGAGAACCATCATGTCAGATGCCTGGATTCTTCAAATCCTAGAAAGAGGTCACACTCTGGAGCTCATTGAGCAACCCACAGAGACTCCTTCTCTGGCCTCCACCTACCCCTGGCCCACCTGGCTCTTCTCCGGGAGAAGGTGACGTCCCTTCTACACAAACAGGTCATCAAGCCAGTGCCCAGGTGCCAGAGAAACAAGGGGTTTTATTCCAGGTTCTTCCTGGACCCCAAAATGACCTGAGATTTGAGGCCTATCTTAGACCTAAAGGACCTCAATCTGTACGTCCAGTACAAAAAGTTCAGAATGATTACTTTACCAGGTCTGCTGCCCCTTCTCAAGGAAGGTGACTGGCTGTGCTCTCTGGACATGCAGGATGCTTAACTGCATGACTCAGTGTTCCCTCCCCACAGAGGGTTCCTCCGGTTTGCCCTTTTTATTGTCCTCTGCGCCACGGGTCTTAATCAGGTACTTAGCAGCAGTAGCTGTGTCTCTCAGAAGGGAGGGTCTGTACATTTTCCCTTATTTGGATGATTGGATCTTGAATGCCCCATCCAGGGAACAGCTCCTGTGGACTCCAGAGAGAACTCTTCAGTTGTTTCTCTCCCTGGGCATTACGGTCAGTTTGCCAATTTGGTCCTAGTCCCTTCCTAGAGTACATGGGGCAGTTCTCGACTCTGTGCAGGGAAAGGCCTTTCTACCTCAGAACAGGGCCTTATTGCCCAGGCTCAGGAGGTCGTCCAGAGCCATCATGTTCCTACAAGGCTGTACTTGAGGCTGTTCGGGCTGATGGCTGCGGCCATCCCCACTGTTCCACTGGCCAGGCTCCACGCGTGCATCCCCCAGTGGACTCTAAGAATAAAATGGAACCAGTGCATGGATGATCTAGATCAGATAGTGCTGGTCTCCTCCCCAGTCTGCAAGATGCTCCTATGGTGGACGGACCCTCTGGACCTGCTACAAGGGGTCCCCTTCCAGATTTCCTCCCCCCAGCAGATTCTCACCACGGATGCCTCCAGTTTGGGCTGTGGGGCTCATCTGGGTCCATTTGAATCTCAGGGCTCCTGGTCTCAGGTCGAAACATCCCTTCTCATCAATGTCCTAGAAATGCAAGCGGTCATGCAGGCTTTTCAGAATCATCTCCTACCAGGTCAACTGTTGATTCAGTCTAATAACTTCGGTGTCATGTACTACATCAACAAGCAAGGGGGAACACATTTGTATCCCCTGTGCAGGGAAGTCATGAGAGTGTGGAAAGCATTATTTTTAGTTGCCATTACTTCTGCTTGAAGGATTTCTGAGCTTCAGACCCTCTGGTGCGAGGAACCATATTTCATTTTTCACAAAGACAGAGCATGAATCCTAAGTTTCTCCCCAAGTTGGTGTCTGAGTTTACCCTCAATCAATCTATTCACTTTCTTGTTTATTTTCCTGAGTGTGCCAATCCAAGGGAAGCATTGCTCCATACGTTAGATGGCGCAGAACCTTTAAGTACTACCTGCTTTGCACTAAGGAAAGTAGAAAGTCAAAGCAGCTGTTCGATTCCTTCACCCCAGATAGAGAGGGCATTCACGTTTACAAACAATGTTTCTCTAAATGGTTGGCTAATTGTATCATGTTCTGCTACAACAAGTATGGCAGAAAGTTGCCCGGAGCTGTAAAAGCTCATTCCACATGAGACATGGCTACCTCTGTGGCTTGTTTTTGAGGGATGTCAGCCGCTGACATTTGCGTGGCTGCCACCAGGAGTACCGTTCATACTTTCACCAAGCACTACAGTCTGGACATTGCCTCAAGAGCACATGCTGGTTTTGGAAGGGCTGTGCTGCAGGGCCTCCTGTCTTAAGCTTATGGTTGTCCTTCCTCCCAGACTGTCTTGTTGCACCTGTAACTGCTTGGGACTCATTCCTACCAGTGTGACCTGATGACCGAGATACCCCCGAAGAAGATAGAACAGTTACATAAGAACTTACCATAACATTAGATCTTCGAGGGGATCTCAGTCATCAGGTCTGCCTTCCTTCCCACCATCCCCCTCTTTTTGGGGGAACTCTTAGCTGGGACTGGCTATCTGGTGGTTCCAGCTTTTCATACAGGCTTGGGCACCTCTCTCTCTCTCTCTTCTCAGTCCCCCATGGCTAGAGCTATGCTCTCTTTGTCTCTCGGGGGGAAAGAACTGAGGAGGGAGTGGGCCTTTTCATGTCTTTATAGGGTTGGTGATGTTGTCACAATGTGGCATGGGCAGCCCCAGTTGTACGGCTCAAACTGTTCCGTGTGTATCCTGCTTCACCGATGGCGAAGTTCCTACAGTGTGTTCTGATGACTGAGATCCCCTCAAAGATCTACTGTTATGGTAAGTTTTTACATAACTGTTCTTTCCTTTAGTAGTAGTACCAATTTGGTCTTCCATATAACAACGCTATGAATTGGAGAGAAAAGTCACCATTGCTGTATCTAAAAATGAAAATTTCATGTCACCACACCTGAGATGAGTTTAATGAAATCAAACAATTTATGGACTTCATTTGAAAAAGAAACAGTTTTCTAATATATTAGTAAGTAGCAACCACTAGGCATCACAGACACAGTTGTAATGAAAAAGAAATAAGGTGACCAAAGCTGACATCAAACTCAGCCCGCAAAGTGGGAATTGAACCTAGCCCCTAATGCGGGAATAGAACCCAGTCCCCAAAGCAGGAACTGAACCCAACTACGATAGTGGGAATTGAACCCAGTGTCCTAATCAGCAACCGGACCCAGCTCCCAAAGTGGACTTGAACCCAGCTCCCAAAGCAGGAAATGTACCCAGCCCCAAAAGCAGGAATTAAACCCTGCACCCAAAGCATGAATTGAACCCTGTCCCCAAAGAAAGAATCGAACCCTGCCCCTAAAGCATGAATTGAACCCAGCACCCGAAGCAGTAATTGAACCCTGCCACCAAAGAAGGAATCAAACCCTGGTCCCAAAGAAGGACTCAAACCCTGCTCCTAAAGTGGGAATTGAAACCAGCCCCAAAGGCGGGAATAAAACCCAGCCCCCAAACCAAGAATTGACCTTGCCCACAAAGGGGAAACTGAACCAGGCCCCAAAGCAGGAACAGGACATGGGGCCACTGTTTTCTAAAATACAGTAAGCCCACATCATGATTACACCAGTTCATGCAGTAAGCCTTATGGTATAATGTTACTGTACTTTTCACTGTGGAGTTATAGCAGTTTGTTAAAAATCCCAGATGGCTCTGTAATTGCAGAATAAGTTGTACTCGACTGTTAAAACTATGTACTTCATACCAACTATTTGTGTTTGAAATCCCATCAAGAGACAGTCTAAACTAGAGGTGTACAATTTCACGGACTTTATGGACCTCTAGGCTCATGGCTATGAGCCCTAATGCAAGGGACAGTTAAATCTGACAACATTTCTTTCAAGTCAGGCCCACTGTCAGTAATTGGAAAGACTCACATCTGCATGGTTTTCAGAAGACTTTATACCCTCTTAATGTAATTGTTAATTGTATGAAAATTAGTTTGTCTCACTGCCAAACATTTTTTTAATCGTAATTCTTAAAATGAGTAAAATAAAGCTGAAAAACTGCAAATCCTGAAGACAGACTCAGTATTTAAATTATATTATTTTGAAAAAAACAACAAAAAGTTAAAGGTATGTGCTTTACTGCTTTGTTTTGTAATTATTGTTTTAATGCCAAAGGTTATGTGTGTACTGTAATAAGATACACCAGGGAGTTTAATTATGGGGGAATAATCACATGTCTCGAGGATATTGCTAGGCACAAGGCATTCATGCCCAGTGCCTTTAAACACCCAAGACCAAAGTGCAATCATTCCCGTATAACATTACATCCCTGAACTGTCTTTACTGCTCTTACAACAGGGTGAGCAAAATGTCTTTCTAGTTTTTATGCAAAAAATACGGTATGCTGTTTTACTGCAAGTAAAACTGTAAATGTGCTGCAAGACTGATAAAACAGTCCCTTTCAACAGTAAGGGAATCCCAGAACTGTAAATAGTGACTGGCAGTCTGACTGACACTTTAGGCACTGTAGAGTGTAGTGATTTGATGTGGTACACAGGCTCTTGGTCAAAAAGTAGTGCAGTAGTATATCATCATTCCATACCTTTACTGGTCTCGCAGCCAATCAGAATACTTACATTTTCTCACCATGTTATACCATGACATAGTTAACCACAAACGATGCTGTTTATCCAAAACAGAAAGTCAACACCAAATGTGTCAACGTACTTTGACTAGTTTAGGCTTTTAAATATAGTTCAGTCTCCTTGTTTCCCTGATGAGACTCAGGACCTCTTGAACAGAAGCTAAGCAATAAATTATTTAAACCTACCTGGACCAGAGACATATGTGCATCTTACTCTGTGACAAGTGAGCCTTGGAGAAAGGGAAGGCAGAAAATATGCAAACAGCTAGAAAGCAGATATCGGAACACAAGCTATGGAACTGACGTTTCTAATAAGGTGAAGATGACTATGACAGTACAAAGCAGTGCGTAGGGGCGAGAGCATGTTCATTATTTCACCTGTGTAATGCAGAGCAGCATGAGTGATGAATGAGGTATGACAGAGTGGTTTATAGGTCATAACAACACATCTGCTGGTAGGTTGGACCTGAGGCATGGCCAAGGGCCTATAACCACCTGCAGGCATATTATCAAAGTATAAGTACAAACTCTAGAGTGTCTTATCCAATACAGATAGACAGATAGACAAACAGACAAGATAGACAGAGAGAGAGATTTTTTCAACTGAGAAATTAGAGTGTTTAAAAGCTACTTTCAGAGCTGTGATCCTTTTAAAAGTGGTGTCTGATGCGCTAAGTTTCGGCAGATGGCATCTTCCTGCATCCTGATGAGGTGTGGTCTTTGGCTGATGACATCATTCTATCCTGATGAGGTGTGGTCTTTGGCTGATGACATCATTCTATCCTGATGAGGTGTGGTCTTTGGCTGATGACATCATTCTATCCTGATGAGGTGTGGTCTTTGGCTGATGACATCATTCTATCCTGATAAGTGTGGTCTTTGGTTGATGACATCATTCTATCCTAAGTGTGGTCTTTGGTTGATGACATCATTCTTTTACAAGCTGGGTTAGAGAGAGGAAGCCATGTGTTGGAGCCAGGTAATAATATGGCTTTTGTAATAGCTACAGAACTGCGTACTTTACATCTAAAATTATCAAGTGTAGTAACGTTGGCTGTGGCTGTATCTTTGTTTTTCTGGTGGAATTTCTGTGGTCGTAAGGATTTGCGATATTTGACTTGTATGAGCATGTTGGGTTAATTTCTGTTCTGAAGTTAGTTCGGAGTGCAGCACAACTTATATGTTTGTGAGTTTTGTTTTTCAAATGGCATTTGGTCTGCTTCTGTAAACCTGAGCACCCCTTTCAGACCAGCCCCCAAGTCCCGTCACTTGACTTTTCCAAGGCTCTGCCACAGGACTTGTGGATGTGCCCAGTCACTCATGCAGGGCATGTTGGGGGTTGGAACATCATCCTGCAGTCAGGGTGTTTTTTTCCATTTTTCTTTCACCTGTGCCCACATCGCATGCACCCCCCCACCTCAGCGGAGATGCCCTCTAGCACCTGTGAGTGGGGTCTCTTACCTAATGGTTCTGCTGCACTGCTACTCAGATTCCTCTAGGTGGCAGGCAAGTAACAGGACACGTTAACCTCCACCCCCCACCGAGGGACACTTTATCCACCCTCCCCCAGCCCACCCCCAAGTGTCTATAATCCACTCCTCAACCAAGCACGCCACTGTGGCAGGATCTGAGGTAGTCAGTGCCTCAGTTTCATGCCATGGGGCCAGCTTGTTTGTGTATTTTTAATTTTATTTTTCTTTTTGGCGGGGGGGGGGGTCTTTATTCATTTTTATGAACTCTTTTTTTTTTTTACTTTGTAATTTTTAAAATGAGGAAATACCAGATAGTACTACAACAGAGTGATAGAGTGTTGCACTCATTACAATCTACTGTAACCCCTAGGTGGCACTATTCCAAGGGCTGCTACCCCTGCCTGCTTGGCTAGTAGCAGGTTATGGGGTCTGGGTACTGAAATGGGTGCCTCCCCCAGGAGGTTAGGGTTGTTAGTGGCCAAGCTAACCTGGGCACAGCCCTCTGGAACACTGTAACCGCCCTCTTTCCCTTCTAGTGGCCCGAACAATATACAGTAAACACTTTTGCAATGACCCCTATTCACCATACAAGTACCCACACTGTTTGCACTTACCACCAGGGCTGGTTCCTCTAGATGGACCCCCTGTAATTTATTTATTTTTTTTATTTAGTTGTTTAACCAGGTATAGCACACTAAGCTGGAAGCTTTTTTACAGGAGTGACCTGGGAGCACACGGAGGTTAAGTGACTTGCTCAGGGTCACACAGTATGCAAGTGGAAGCTGTGGGATTCAAACCCAGGTCTGGTCTGCTGGATGTCACCAGATTTGCAGCTCAGAGCCTTAGACCACCGTGCTATACTGCTTCCTTATAAAGCAAGGTTATGCACAGCAAATAGCAACAGTACAGTACTTTTAGCACAAACTGGAACCACAGTCAGGTTAAATGCAAAAAGAGTTAGATCTGATTTATTCAAGGGACTTCAACAAGGGAGGGGCGTAATTAGGTTGATTTGTTTAAAGGCTATACCAATCAGACAGTTATGCATGCACCTCGGAGTCCCTACGCAGTCACACACTCTGGGTGCCCAGGTGGGGAAAAGGTAGGCTAGCCAGGAACGTTGCCCAGTGTAGGCCGGTGTCACAGCTGGTTGGGGCCCTATGATGGAAGAAAGCAACATGCACAACACACACTATTTGTAATCCGGAGCCAGAGGGCTCAGTTCGTGAAAGAAAAATCAAGAAGACAATCAGATGTCAACACTTTAGATTTAGCTGTTGTTGCAGGGAGCTACTCTGATGTTTACTCCCGATACCCGATACTGGACACAGGCAGGACGAAATTGAGACTGCAGGTTGTTGAGCTAGAATGCCAGGAGAAGCAGGGCCCACACGAATCACCGAGGCACCATTCCTGTTCAAGGTGTTGAGCAGGGGGCTGATCCCCAGGCAGGTCTCTAGTCAATGTCTTTCTCTGTGTAGCAGGTATTCTGGCTGGGCCAGTGTGGCAAAGCCCATGCCAAATGGAGATGAATACGGATTTCAGTCCATGGAGCTGGATGCAGCCTCCAGCGAGCAAAACACAGTTCAGACACACAGTGGGGAAACAAATCGCAACCCACTATCAGCACACAGCACATTTACATGTAAGGAAAATTCCACTGTACCAGGCAAATGGCTCCCCGGTCACAATTACAGAGTCTGTGCACAATCTGGGAGTTCAGAGGTGGCTGGACATCCTGACAGGCTGATCGCATTCAGCAAATCTTCAGTCTTCTTCAGGTAGGAGCCTGTTCACAATTCAGTGGCTTAACTCACTCTCCAAATTCGGATTCAGTCCGATAAAGGCGCAGGTTCCCTCTCAGGGATAGCAAGCAGGCATGCAGGCCAAAACTCAGGCCTCGCCACAGTTCTCCCACGTGAAACTACACAGGTCTGCTGCTTGACTATCTCGAGCTGTTACTCCTTCTCTTCCCAACTCAGATCTGACTGAAACTGCAAGCTGCCTGGGACTTTCCCCAGGATCCAAAAGGTTTGGTTGGCTGATTCCTCTGTCAGTCACAACAAGGGCTCCCCCTCCAGGTTCCATTTAGGTGCCAAAAGCCCCAAACTACAATTCTTACAGAATTTTGCTCCCACAAAGCCCCTGGGGATAGGCTCCATTTTAGAGTCCCCAAAGCTACTGATTGGCCCATTTCGGCAGTCTAGGGCCAAGATGGTGGTGACAAACAGAAACTGTCCATGCTGCAAAGAAGGCAGGTTAGACAAACTACACAATCTTTATTACTCTAAAGATATTCAGCAAACAGTTACATCATCTGAGAGAGCTCCCTCTGTGCAAATAGCGATGTAGAAATGGAGTGATTATCGGGCAGCCCAGGCGGGACTCAAGCATGGAAACACTCAGCTCCCCTCCCAGGTCAATTATAACTATGATAAGGCACCTCTTAAAGAGACAATACACAAAGCCTATACAGGCACTCTCTGGCAATAACGTTTAAAGTGCTAAAATGCAGGACACCAGCCCGGCAGTGAGCATTTAGACAAGCTCAAGGAAGACTTTTTGGGAACCCCCATTTGTAGGGGGGTTACACTAGTATTACTTAAAATTATTTTAAGAAGTCGAGAAAAGATTTACAGTGTGATTTTCAACAATTTAAAATAATTATTTATATTGCTGTGAACTTTTCTGTAAGCTGCAGTTTTACTCATACTGAATATACAGTAGATTAACCAGTCCTCCAGTCTAGTGTGCTAATTTCTGCCTCCTCCTGGCGGAAGCACTTCTGTGATTAAACCCCCAAGAAGTCCCATCTTTCATCAAACCCATTTTCTGCAATCTCGGGGAGTAATACCAGTGGTGTGACATTCTGAACTGTATCAAGCAGCCCTGCAAATTGTTGTTAGGTCTAGGCAGCTTTCCAAAGAGAGATCCATAAATAAATACTTAAGAGTATAATACGGGACTTGTGGCTGAAAACTATGTCCATATAAAGCGGTACTGCCTATGCGAGTGGACTTAGTTCATTTTTGCCAGACTTTCATCTTTCACCCATAATGTTGGCACAGAGCTGCTAATGGCCCCTGACTGGCATGCAAATGGCTTCTTGGCACCTTAAGTGCTTTATGTGGTTATCAGCATGCTGGGCTTTCAATACAGCAGCCAAGAGCAGAGGCACTATCCAATTTGGGATGTACTTAGCCCTCTTAGCTCCTTGGTGTCTGTTACCAGCTAGGGCTGTTGTGGGCTGTGCCTCTGCACTTTGTCTGGCATTACTACATCTTTATACTGGTACATTCACCACACGATGGGCAGGGTGCTATGCATGCATGAATATGCCTCTGGGATGGCAACACGCTGTACTATCCTCTGCACAGCGCTACCAACCATGTTTGAATACGGAGCACCTACTTTTCAGAAAATACTCCTTTAAAGACAGATGAAACATGACAGTATCATAGGATAATGCAAATAAATGTAAGACGGTAGTGTGACTGTCGGAAATATCGTCTGTTTAACAGCGGTTATAGCCAGTGATTCCCGTACTGCTCATATCTGCATTTTGAAGTGATTTTTAAAAGCAAATAAACATATGAAAGGCCAGAAGAGGCCTTGAAGGTCTATCAAGTCTGTTCAATACAGAGCTCATGTGTCTGTGCGAAATATTGCTCCATCCCATCTCCTGTCACCCTGACCTTCCTCTTGAATCTATCCCACCTTCTTTTAAATCCCCCAACTGTACTGTGACTTACTATCCCCCTCTGGCAGTGCATTCTATCCTGCCACCACCCTTTCAGTGAAAAAGTACCTTCTGGCCTCCTTCCAGTATGCCCCCGCTCCTCACTAATTGGTAGTTGTGCCCTCTGCTGTTTCTGTTCTCACTTTTGCAAAAAAAACAAAAAAAGCTTTGTCAATCTTGTCAATGTCTTTAAGATATTTGAAGGTTTCAGTCATGTCCCCTCTCCCTCCTCTCTCTTCTCCAGTGAGCACATGATCAGGTTCACCAGCCTCTGTTCCTATGTGATATCCTGCTGCCCCTGAACCATGTTGGTAGCCCTACTTTGTACTGCCTCCATCTGGTTTATATCTTTCTGAAGGTAGGGGCCCCAGTACTGCACACAGTACTCCAGTTGCGGACACACTATGGACCTGTACAGGGGCAGAATGACCTGTTTCGTCCTGCTGGAGAACCCCCTTGATATGCAGCCCAGCATCCTGTTTATTATAAAACCCTTACTGTCCTGATGTCCATTATGGTGTTGCTTTCAGCCACCCCAAAAGGTAACTTATTCCACATTGTGACTACTCTCTAGCTGAACCAGTATCTCTTTTTCTTAATTCTGAATCTCTCTCTCTCTCTCTCTTAAATTGCCATCTGTGTGATCTAATCTTTAATTTATCATCCCTTTGTTCCTCCTATGCCTGATCTAAAGTCTACATATTGTAATTACATCACCATGCATTCTCCTATATTCAAGAGTGAATAAATGTAATTTCTCCGATCTTTGCTTATATAAATAGTCCCTTAATGTCTTGATTGATTTTTGTGGATCTGTGCTGTACCTGTTCCAGTCTAGTAATATCTGCTTTTCCGAATGGAGCCCATACCTGCATGTAGCACTCCATATGGGGTCTTACCAGGAACCTGAACAATGGCAGCATAATCTCTCTATCTATGCTTAAAGTATAGTACACTGGAGTTAACAAACCCTCATCCACAATTTCCCCTCGGTCGGAGGTCAGCACCATACCTCTAGATGGGTCATCTTTTGATCTTCCTCTGTCATTCCCAGCCACTGTTTTTCTAGTCTCAGTACCTGCATATTGTTGTTAACTTCTGATCCAATGTTATCCTTAACACTCAGGGTCACCCTTCCACCAGAGAGTGGTAGCAAACAGAGTTCACTCAGAGGAAGGGAGGATGGCCAGCGGTGTGCCTTATGAATCAGTGCTGAGACCGGTCCTCTTTAATGTCTTTACAGTGTCAGTGGCTCAGAAGGTAGCACACTCACCTCTGAGGCCGGGAGATCAGAGGGCTGTGGGTTCAGTTGCCACATCTGGCACCTGGGTTAATATCCCAATACTGACACTGTAGTGCAGCATGAGAGGGGTGCTGCACTTCTGAGGTGCCGTCTTTCGGATAGGACGTTAAACCAAGGTCCCATCTGCCTGGATTAGTGGTAGTTCAGGTGGATGTTAAAGATCCCATGGCACTTATCGAAAAAGATAGGGGAAATTTCCCCGGTGTCCTGGCCAAATTTCCCTCATTCACTAAAAATACCACCAACAGCTTAATCTGGTTCAAGTGGCATTCATCTGTATCCCCTTCCCCCGGGTCGTGCCTGAAAATAGGCAGGATTTGTCTAGTGCACTTACTTGGTCAACAAAAACTAAATAAATAAATTTATAAGTGACATTGCAGAGCAGCTGGAAGGAACGGTCTGCCTCTTTGTGTATAATACCAAAATCTGCACTAGGATGGACACTCTGAGGGATGTGTAAGGGATGAGCAGAGACCCAAGAAAACTCGAGGCGTGGTCAAGGCTATGGCAGCTGGGTTTCAACACAAAGTAATGCACTTGGGGCACAGAAACACAGGGGCAGAGTACAACATGGGTGGAGTGGTACCGACAACCACAAAGCAGGAAAGAGACCTGGGGTAGTGATATCGGATGACCTAAACGGGGCCAGACAATGCAATGAGGCAGTTGGGAGGGTTAGTAGGATGCTGGGGTGCATAGGGAGGTGTAACACCAGCAGAAAAGGGAGGTGGTACTGCCTCTGTATAGATCACCAATAAGACCCCCACCTAGAGTACTGTGTCCAGTTCTGGAGACCACATCTTTGTAAGAAAGTAGAGTGGAGGTGGCCCAGAGGAAAGACTTAAGGACCTAAATATGTACACCCACCCTGGACAAGAAGAGGGAGGGGGGATATGATAGAGACCTTTAAATACCTCACAGAGGTATAGGAGGTAAGTATTTTGCAGAAAAATATTTGCTCACGGACAAGGGGGCACAATAACAAGCTAGAGGGATGTAGATTCAGGAGAGATGTGAGGAAGTAGTTCTTCACAGAATGAGTGGTGAATGTGACGTAGACAACCAGTTCTGAGTGCTGTAATACATATATATTTTTTTAATATAAAATGTATTAATGTCTGTGCTGAAAATTCAAATGCTAGGAATGGCCTCACTCATCCCCCCCCCAGATTCTAGCTGAGAGATGAAAGCCATGGGAAACGGCTGACAGTATGTAAGTTCACACACACTCAGTTTTTAGAGACAGTGTGTTACCTGGAAGACTTTAATCAAGGATCCTGTTTCTCTGAGTTAATTACAGACTTGTTTAAGTTAATTTTGTTAAGAGAGAAATCATAAACTAGGTTTATGATGTTAGAAATGGAAGCTAGGATATTACATAGAGGTGAGAGGTCATAAATGCTCACATGAAGCCTGTGTGAGGAGGGTACAGCATGAGATCAAAGAAAGTGTCATTTGAAACTTGAGTTATGCTAAGGTTGCAGAATCAATACTTTGAAATGACATCCTGTGGTTGTACAGAAATATATTTTTTTAGATATTTTGACAGAGGACGAGCTGGATGACATCATCCAAAAAGGGGCTGGCAAATACTGCTTGTAAAGATTATTCTTTTTCACTAGAGAGAGACACTTTGTATCTGACACTGACTAAGGAAACATCTGAGCACTGAAAACAGGTATTTAGAAAGCTAGACAAAATCTAAAACGTAGTTGTAGAAATTGCACTGTTTTAAACCTTGTTTTGTTTAAAGATATGTATGTCTTGTGAGACAAGAGTTCCGTATTGTATGTTTGACGTATTATTATATATTTTAGTAAAAACTCTAATTTTAGAGCAAACCTGGTCTGTCTTTGAATTGCTTTCTTTTGCTAAGAAATATTTATGGTTCAGCAGACATAAGCTTGTATGGTGGTACCAAACTGGAAACAGAAGCATTTAGAATCTGAGGTCGTTATTAAGTTTTAAGGGTTCATCTCTGAATACCTGGTTAGGTGCCCGTAGGCAAAGATATCTGGCCCCCCGAAGACAGATATATCTGAGCCTGTGCATTGGGTATGCTAGCGAGAAGGTTACAGTTTGAATCCCTCCAGAACTGAGACCAAAGGTTGATCCGAACTCACAAAAACAGACAAGAGGGTTACCTTGTCTGTTACACTGTTCACAAAACTGCGCTCAGAGGTTGGCACTTTGGGAGTAGAGGGCCTGATCTGCTGAGTGAGTCTGTGACAGTGAATTCCTGGAACAGTCTTCCAGTGGGGATAGCTGGGGGTGAAAACAGTGGTGGAGTTCAAGAATGCATGGGATAGGCATATGGGAATCTTAGTGGAAAAGTAAGGGGGTGGAGGGAGAATGGCGTGAGATCAAGTAGGATCTGCAGCAGTACTATAGGCAGGGAAAAATGGGAAGACTAGGTGGGCCAAGCGGGCCTTATCTGCTGGCAAATTCTATGTTTCACTGTTTCTCCTTTCATCCTGATCTCTCCTAAACAAGTTGTAGCCCACTACAGCCTTCGACCAACTATCCTCCTTTGTCCACCATGTTACAGTTATAGCACAGACATCAGTATTCTCATTTTTGTTTCAATTCTTTTGTAATCAAGTAAGGCCCACTAGGCAGAAGTGCCTTTTTTCAGGGGCCACCCGGGAGCACTGGGTTGGTTAAGTGACTTGTTCACAGTCACACGATGTACAAGTGGAGGTTGTGGGATTCAAACCCAGGTCTGTCTACTGGATGTAGCAAGTTAATTCACAGTTCATTACTCTAACATCTAGGCTAATATTTACTAATATTGGGGTCTGTTCACCAATGGCCTGGGAGGTATGTGCCAAAGGCACGTATACCGACCACAAAGCTCTGCACCTGCTGAAAGATGCGCGGTGGTCATGTTCACGGCCACCGCCCATCTCCCTTCCATGGCCCTGCCCCCCTGGTGCACAGGTATGCAGGGTCTGTCTGGCATACACAGGCAGGCAACCAAAGGGATGCCTTGACCCGGTCTGCCACTGGATCCCTTGCAGCCATGGTGAGCCCTTACAGAAGGCGGCCATGGTGCGCTTGTAGCAGTGTTGCAGGCAGGTGCCTTATTGGCTGCCCCCAGCCCTCCATGTGGTCCCTGAGGGCTGGGGCAGTGTGTTGGGGGGTTCGCTGTGCCCCTACATCCCCACCGCAGCCAGTGGTGGCATCCCGGGGGGCATGCACCAGTTATGGTTGCCTTTTACTGGCAAGGTGGAGACCCCTGTGCAATGCACTTCACACCTTTGCGAATGGCACGTAGTGTGGGCACATCCTACAAACCACCCCAGAACTGGCCCCTTGCAGATATCCCTGGCCAGTGTTGATGTCTCTGGGGATAGGGTGCATATGGGATGTACACCCTGTTGGTGCATCCACGCAAGGGGCGCGTGGTCGTGGAGCAGTTCACGCCACATTTATGCAGTGCGTAGCTGCTCTGCATTCTTTGTGAATAGGCCCGATTTTTTCCAGCGTTCCAGTTTTGCTCTTGCATCGATTTAAGGACAGTTCTAGTTATTCAGGATTTGATTTAGTGCAGTGATCACGGGCTCCCTAAAAACAGACTGGGCAACATCCTGAGTTGCACTACAATATATAGACCTGTATGAGATGATAAATCTCCAGCTTGGAAATTCCCAGTTTAATTATTTATCACCCCCCCCCCGATCACTAAAATCCTTGCTAATGTGCCGCTTAATCCGCTGGCCCAGTATGCATGCCCCCCCTTTGTTTAGGTGCAAACCATCATTTCTAAACAAAGATGGTTGGTATTTGAAGCAATCCCAATTTCTAATAAAAGTAACATTTTCTCTTCTGGCCCATAGACTCAGCAGCGCAGTCACTTTGTTTTGCTTGCAAAATCCTGACTCTTCCAGCACTGGGTACTGGTAACATTTCCAATATCCTTACAGTGCGATGTTTGTCTTCCAATCTTTTTCTGATTGCTTCATAATATCTATGTATCAGGGATGAGCAAACCGGGTTCAGAGAAAATCTGACTTCCCCAACCCCCAAACCAGCAGGATAAGTGGCAATCGAGCCACTTACAAACGGTTTTAAGTGTTTGGCTCAGTCACATTTTTTTCCTTTTTTCCCTGTGAAGCAAGATGTCTTGGTGAGCGCGGTGTGAGAGGCAAGATGGAGCATCCCGGCCAGCATGGTTTGGAAAGGAGGGTCCTCATCAGTACAAAGAGATAGTTCTAGGAAAAAATGGCTCTGGAAAAAATGTCTCCAGAAAAACTTCACTGGAAAAAAGGCACGAAATGCAGATGCAGAAAAAATGGCACCTGCGTAATGCAACAGTCGTAAATGCTGCAACACATACCTAAAAGTAAACAGACCTAAAAACGAACAGTCACAGTAAAAACCACCAGCAGCGTGTACACTTTCTGACTCAGAAAATATAGCGGACAACATAGAAACATAGACTTTGATGGCAGATAAGGACCGCTTGGCCCACCCAGTCTGCTCATTTCCCTACCTATTGGATAAGCTGCAGATTCTAGTTAACCAACAGCCTACTTCCTCCTACCCCCTCACTATATTTTTTGCCTTATGGCTGTCCCATGCATTCTTGAATTCCCCCACTGTTTTTGACCCCACAACCTCCTCAGGAAGGCGGTTCCATGCATCCACCACTCTCTCTGTTAAAAAATACTTCCTCATGTTCTCCCTGAGCCATCCTGCCTCTACCTTTAAATTGTGCCCCCTTGTTCTTGCATGTCTCTTTTCTGAAAGATGCTACCCTCTTGAACTTTGTTGATTTCCCTGAGGTATTTAAAAGTTTCTATCATGTCCCCCCTCTCCCTCCTTTCCTCAAGGGTATACATATTAAGCTCTCTTAGTCTCTCTTCGTATGGCTTCTGTTGCAGACCCTGCACCATTTTAGTTGCCCTCTTCTGGACTGCCTCCATCCTGTCTATGTCCTTGTGGAGATGCGGTCTCCAGAACTGCATGCAATACTCCAGATGGGATCTCACCAACTGTCTGTACAGAGGGATAACAACTTCCTGTTTTCTACTGATGATGCCTCTCCCTATGCATCCCAGTATCCCCCCAGCTCTCCTTACTGCCTTCTCACATGCTTGCCTACCTTAAGGTTGTCTGATATGACTACCCCCATGTCCCTTTCCATTTTTGTTGTTGTTAGTACCTCCCCTCCAACTGTGTACTCTTCACCAGGGTTTTTGTTTCCCAGGTGCATTACTTTGCATTTCTTTGCATTGAATCTAAGCTGCCATAATTTTGACCATTCCTCCAACCTTGTAACCTTGCCAAGTCCCTTCTCATCCTTTCCACCACCCCCCTTGTGTATCAACTCCGTTGCAGATCTTTGTGTCATCTGCAAAGAGGCATACTTTTACTTCCAGACCCTCTGCAATGCCTCCTATAAAGACATTAAAGAGGACTGGTCCAGTGCTGAACCCTGCGGTACCACATTAGTAACCCCCCTTTCTTTAGAGTGAATTCCATTTACTAGTACCCTCTGCATCCTGTTGTGCAGCCAATTTGTTACCCAGGCTACCACCCTGGGACCCACTCCAAGGCTAGCTAACTTGTTTACTAGTCTTTCATGTGGGACTGTGTCAAATGCCTCGCTAAAGTCCAGGTAGGCCACGTCCACAGCCCCTCTCTGGTCCACTATTTTGGTCACCCAGTCAAAGAAATCGATTAGATTCGTCTGACATGACCTTCCTGCTGTGAATCTATGCTGCCTTTTGTCCTGTGCCCCGCTGGATTCTAGGTACTCAACAATTCTTTCCTTCAGAAGTGATTCCATCATTTTTCCTACCACTGAGGTCAAACTAACAGGGCTATAGTTTTATGCCTCTGTCTTGCTCTCACTTTTGTGAAAGGGAATCACATCCGCCCTGATCCAGTCCTCAGGTACCACCCCATCCTCCCATAATTTGTTAAAAAGGGTAGTCAGTGGTGTCACTAGGTCTCCCTTAGTTCTTTTAGAATTCTGGGGTGAATCTCATCAGGCCCCATTGCTTTGCCCACCTTGAGGTTCAGAACCCTTTCTTCTGTGAATGGACTGGTGGCCACCCCCCTGCCCAGAGTGCTTCTATTGTTTGGTTTAGGTACCTCCTCTTCTTCTTCTTTTGGGAATACTGAGCAAAAGTATTCGTTCAGTATCTCTGTCTTTTCACTGTCACCCTCTGCCCACCTCCCTTCCCCTTTATTAAGCTTCAGTATCTGTCCTTTGGTCTTCCTTTTCTCCCCTGATGTACCTATAAAAGGTTTTATCCCCCTTCTTAACTGGGTTAGCTATCTTTTCTTTGATTTGGGCCTTTGCTATTCTGAATGCCTTCCCTGCTTCCTTCTGCTTTAACCAATACAGTTCTCTGTCCTGCTCCTTCTGTGATTCCTTATACTTCCTGAATGCTATCTTTTTCTCCCTAACCTTCCCCGCCACCTCTTTTGAGAACCATAGTGTTTTTTTTACTGGTTTTGTTTTATTTGCTTCACACAAAGGTTTGTTGCCTCTATGATGGCAGTTTTGATTTTTCCCCATTGTTCTTCCACCCCTCCTTTCTGCCCATTTGCTAGTGCATTTCTTAGGCACTCACCCATTTTGCCAAAGTCAGCCTTTCTAAAGCCCAGTGTCCTTGTTTTTGTATAGCTTGACTCCACAGTTGTGTTTATCATGAACCACACTGTGTGGTGGTCACTTGTTCCCAGATGGCTACCCACTTCCAGCATCTGTGATCTATTCTACATGGGGCTCCGCGCCCCCTCCCCCGCAACACCTGTCACAAATATATAAACACTTCCCGAAACGTAACCAAACATGATACCAAACAATATATCACCATCTGGCAATAGTGAAATCTAGAATATAACTGAAAGAAGGACACGGGACATGACACATACCATAGCTCTTCTTCCCTAATTATACCACTTCACCTACCATGCTTCATAAGGCATCAGAGCCTTTTTCTTTCCCCTGTGCATTTCATTCCATTCCATCTGCCATATTTTTCATATGCCTTTTTTTCCAGAGACATTTTTTTCCGGAGACCTTTTTTCCTGAGTCATTTTTTCCAGGTATCAAAGAGACTGGAGCCATCAGTGCTTGCAGTGTGGGAGGGAGTAGAAGCAGCGGAGGGGGCAAACACCAGACTAGAGTGTCTCAAGCGGGTGACTGATGGGGGGTGGGATCGGCACACTGTAAGAGGGGACTTGATTGGTCTTGTCACAGAAACCAAATGGTTCTCACTGCACCAGTGAGTGTCTGGCAGACATTTCAGGGAAAGAAAAGCAGCAATCCAAAATCCAGGCAGCTCAGTCCACCCGACAGGGCTAAACATTTTGTGAGCCCTCCTGACTTTCTTGTTCCTCTGCCCGTCAGAAAAAAAATACTTGCTAGTCGAAAATGCTACAGAAAAGGAAGGAGAAAGAATTTACATTTTTTCTGAGGCAAATAAAAAGGAGAGTGGGGAAGGGGAGATGAAAGGAATGAGGAGCTTGTTGGCTGTGGCAGGCAGACGGAGCTTGAAATAGCCTGCAAGTGCTCTAGTTCTCAAGTCAATCACAGACTGAGTGAATTTACATAAAAAGAGTATTATTAGAAAAGTGGTATTTTAAGGCAGTTAGTACAGAGCAGACAGTCCGCCTCCTGACTTAGTCAGAGCACAATTAAAGTTGCATTCTGTAGGGTTTTTTTGTTGTTTTTTTTTTTAAACAAGGGAGAAAGGAAAAGTGAAACATGGGCAGGGAAGAAAGAGTTATCTTTCATACTTCTGAGGTTTGGTTCAGATAAGGTTCGGATAAGCATCTGTACCTTTTGTTGCTTATCAGAACCTTTTAGAACCTCAAAAGCATTAAAGGTTCTCCCACCTCCATTATGTGTGTCCTAATCCATGCAGTGCTATATGTTGTTGGTCACCACACGTAGTATGACAACTGGCTCATCCCCTAATTTTTTTAGGCAGTCCCTCCACATGGTCCCCTAAAATGAGTAAGATGCTTAAAACCACCCTTTTGGAACATATGCCTTCCAGAGTCAATCATACTGAACTGAGAGCAACCTTGCAAAAAGAAGGATTGAGATTACTATTCCATAAAATATATCACTGGACCTTTATATGCAAACAAGCTATGTATTGCTTTCAGAAAACACCCAAACCCACCTCAACTGTCAATTGTGGATTTGCTATGAACAAGATATTTTGTACCAAGTTATGTGTCGCATTATTTTTAACCCTCTACACACAAGTTACAATAACATCCAAGCACTGACTGAACAATTGATCTATGCAAAACAATGAGCAATATTGGAGTTAGAAAAAAAATTCCTATAGAATATTTCCACTTGTAATTGAAGCCCAAGGTAATGTTCGATATATCATCTCTTAAATATAAAGTGTTGGCGCTGGCCCGTCGGTGCAGCGGCAGCGCTACTGCTCACGATGCTGATGACCCGGGATCAGAAGGAAGTTCGAGTTATCAGGGTCTGGCAGGGGCAGGGGGGATCTGCATCCCAGAGGATGCTCTCCTCCTCAAGGGAGGAGGGGGGCAACCAGCTCTAGTGCATTAACAGACACTTGGTGACCATGGCTGGCAGTGTACTCAGAGTGGCTCAGCGATGGAAGAGACACCAACAAATGACATGCTCTACACACTTTTGTGCATTTGGGTTTGCGTCACATCGCCCAGTCAGCTCAGCATCTCAGGGGACAGGGAAGAAAATTGGAGGAAAACGTGGCCTGCCTGAGGGTAGCATGAAGGGCTGACCCCTTGCAGGAAAACGTGGCCTGTCTGAGGGTAGTATGAAGGGCTGACTCCTTGCAGGCCCTGCATCAGCAACATGGCAGCCATCCCAAAAACTGGATTCTGTTGTGGCAATGGTGCCATGGCCCTGCCACCACCACCGTGGGGGGGCTGCAGACTCAGGAGGCAGTAGGAAGTTCATGGCAAGACAGGTGACACAGCTGGGGGAGGGTCAGTCTGGATTCAGGGGGGGCACAACCAGCCAAAGAGGAGGCTAAAGAGAATAGAAAAAACATGAACTTTGGGAAAGCAAACTGATTATGATGCTGTAGGATGTGGTTGACTGGTTGACCCTGTAGGGGCGTATGTGACTGACCCTGTAGGGGCGTATGTGACTGACCCTGTAGAGGCTTATATGACTGACCCTGTAGGGGCGTAGTACAGTTGTTTGTTCTTGATACTGGGAAGAGTGTCTCTGTAATCAGTTGTATTTTTTAGTGTGGGGGTTTCCTAGGTTTTTTTTTATATTTTTAGATTAATTTCTGTTTCTGTTCTTTTTAGGGTGGGGGGTTCTTTGTTCTTTGTGTTGGGGAGGGCTGCTTCTATGGGAATTTGTCATGGAGCTGCATTTCCTTACATATTGACCTTGGAGAGTCAAGTTTTCTGGCAACATACCTCTGGCTGGGTTTTTAAGCTGTGCTGTGCCATAGACTGATCTGCCAGTCCAGAATTCCAGTGCATTCCAAATCTGTTGGCAACCCAAGCATACCCAACGTCACGGGGTTCTGACCACCCCGGAGACAGAACTGATCCAAACCCATCTTATGATAAATAATACTGTCATTGGAGCTGAATGGCAAAGAGAACCTCAAATTGCCCATATTTAAACAGATTTACTTCTTTGTGTCTTACAGCATGCCGACCAGGGTTCTACAAAGCCTTTGCAGGAAACACCAAGTGTTCCAAGTGCCCGCCTCACAGTTTCACCTATGGCGAAGCAACCTATGTCTGCGTATGTGAAAAAGGATACTTCAGGGCAGAAAAGGATCCCCCTGCTATGGCATGTACCAGTAAGTCTGCATTTCTTGTCTTGTTTCTTGGAATTAGGGCAGAATAATTATTTCTTCCTAAGAGACTCTGCAACGAAAATACAGTACCGTATGTTCCTCTCCCCATTCCCCGCACTGCTGTTTCCCCGCACTGCTGTTTCCCCGCTTTTCTGTTTCCCGCTTTTCTGTTTCCCGCCCTGCTGATTCCCGCACTGCTGATTCCCCGCACTGCTGATTCCCCGCACTGCTGTTTCCCCGCACTGCTGTTTCCCCGCACTGCTGATTCCCCGCACTGCTGATTCCCCGCACTGCTGATTCCCCGCACTGCTGATTCCCCGCACTGCTGTTTCCCCGCACTGCTGATTCCCCGCTGCTGATTCCCGCTGCTGTTCCCGCTGCTGATTCCCGCCTGCTGATTCCCGCACTGCTGTTTCCCGCACTGCTGATTCCCGCACTGCTGATTCCCGCTTCTGTTTCCCGCACTGCTGTTCCCGCCTGCTGATTCCCGCACTGCTGATTCCCGCACTGCTGATTCCGCACTGCTGTTTCCCCACTGCTGATTCCCCGCTGCTGTTCCCTGCACTGCTGTTTCCCTCTCTGATTCCCTGCTGATTCCCGCACTGCTGTTCCCGCACTGCTGATTCCCCACTGCTGATTCCCGCACTGCTGATTCCCACTGCTGTTTCCCGCACTGCTGTTCCCGCTGCTGATTCCCGCACTGCTGATTCCCGCACTGCTGTTTCCCGCACTGCTGATTCCCGCACTGCTGATTCCCCTTTTCTGCTGATTCCCCGCTGCTGATTCCCACTGCTGTTTCCCCCGCTGCTGATTCCCCGCACTGCTGCGTCCCCGCACTGCTGTTTTTTATTGCCTTTGAAAAATGCTGCATCGGTCCCATTAGGAAGCCACTCGTAGTTGGCATTTGATAGTACTATCATCAGTCCAGACGTTAACAGATGGTGTTAAAGATGCATGATCGGTTTCAGGAGACATCATTTTTCACTTTAACGCTGACAGAGGGAAAATACCTACAGTATTTTGTGTTGTTATCATGTTTTCCAAAAAACTGTCACTAGCTTTCTTGAAAGATGTATCATTTCAGTATTATACCTTTGTGTCTGAAAGACAAAAGCAAGATACTTGTTTTCAACGATAAGCCACTGTGATTAACACTATGGGTACTGTATAATGGGGGTTGGAATGTTATTGATTGGATAGGTGGAACCATGCAAAACACTGTGGCAATAACAATTAATGTACCTTCAATTACAGTTTTCAATTGTTTTAATTAGGATAAAAAGCGTAGAGCAGAGCTCATTTACAATGGTGTCCAGTTAAGGCAGACTTTGGATGACAAATGAATATGTTGCTGAGGAACAAAAGTGTATGGCTGTACATGAAAAACAGTAGCATAAATTTATCATTGCAAGTAAAAACTTTTTATTTAAAGTACCAAGTTCTCACATGAGCAAAAAGTGGAAATACATGGACTACTTGATCCCCCAGTGCTTCGGCCATACCTCGTAGCCTTCGAGGGGTCATGTTACTGACACAGGCAGTGCTGGGTACAAGGTAGAATGTAGAGGGCATGGTATAGTTTACAGAGGCATTGTGCTGGTTATACAGTGGTAAAACCTAGTGCAGGTGTGATGTAAAGACGTAGGCTCAAGGTTACAGTTGACAGCCGGCCCGGTGGCACTGAGAGTTGAGGTGCTGGATGCCACACCTCATGCCACGCCGATGACCCGCGTTCAGGAGCAAGCTCGGGAGTCGGGGTAGGCAGGGGAGGGAGTCAGATTGAGCGCCCTCGGGTAGCTCTCCTCTCCGGATGGGAGGGTTGGGGAAGCCTGGTGCTCCGGCTACCCCTGGTGAAGACCGGAGGTACCATTGAGCCACAGGGCTGCACGTAACAGCATGGCTGACATAGGCAGGGTTGCCATGCGCCGGAGTCAGACATTCCTATGCAGGGGGGAGGGGGGATCTTGGGTTCACTACAAGAAACACCCCTCCAGCCCTGGATAGGCGACGGCCCTGCCAGTGCCACTGCCACGCGCCCAATGCTGGTTCCCCCACCACTGCTTCCACGGTCTCTCCAGAGTTGTCTTCCCCAACCCGGGGAACAGTAACATACTTGAAGATGACAGGGGGAACACAGCAGGCGGTAGAGCAAGCTGGTGAGAGCAGTGGCCAGAGAGAGTTCCAGGCTGGGGGGGCTACAAACAGAGTTAAAAAAAAAAGGTTACAGTTACTCATTTTATACCCAATGAGTGGGGGCAAAGTTTTTGCCCAGAAGAGACAAACTAGAATTAGTCTATATCTTTTGTAGTTTACGGCAAGAGGTAGATTGCCTTGTGTAGGGATTCCAGTTAGGAGTATCCCACTGTTGGGCATCTGTGGCTGAAGATAAGGGACTCATGGATCATATATATGTGGAAACCATCAGCATATCTGAGCCAGTTAAGCATGGGAGTCTAGAGAACATCTTGCAAAAAATTGACATTTTCCTGAACTGTGCATTAGATTAGCAGGTAGCTAGCTGAAATATTGTTACAGGGGAACTCCATGCATTAAACCAGTAGTGTAACTAACAATGTTTTCCCAAAAGGCTCGTTTCAGCTACAATTAATAAAAATATTAACATACCTGTCCAATCCAGTTTTCTAGGTACCTCCTATGCTGCGTACTATGCGTTTTTTTTTATTTTCTCTATCCTAACCCTTGCCAGAACTGCAGTGCTATTTCTAAGCTTAATGTGGCAGCCATCTTTTTTCTTGAGAAAAAAAATAAATTAAAACATTTATAAACTCTTCAAATTTTGGTGGAACAAGAACATATTAATACCAAATAAAAACAGAAGTTGCCAGGAATTGTTTATAGTGGAAAAAGGAAGGGCCCAATTTTTTTGCACTGCTACTTTAAATAATGGGTCTTTATCAGATTCCTCACATGTGCTAAGAGTCCTACGTGTAGCCCATTCTGTATTACACATGCATACATATGCGATACGTGTGTAATTCAATTCAATTACATGTTTATTGTTCGGCAATGTAATGCCATTGCAATATTTAAAAATAAATTGCAGACACATTATTCCACAATACAACATTAAATAAAAATTGCAACATTAACAAATGTGAAAATATTTCACTTATTTATACAAATTTCATAATAAATATTTAAGAACAAACTACCATTATTATAGTACGCTGTCCTGGATTATTGTCCTGGTATCATCTAATTCACAGTACGCATTATCTGTCTTATTGCACTTTATGTGGTTGGTTTTGTGATATCCCCTTGTCGTATATTTTAGATTATCCAACCTTTTATTTGTTCTTAATCGATTTATCCGATTTCTTTTTCCAAAGGGACCATTGGGAGGCCATCCTAAACCATATGCCTGGTTAAATAAAGTGATTGATTGATTGATTGATTGATTGATATTAGTTTTTGTATATTTTCTGCTTCCAATATGAAGCTTTTTTTTCAATAGAGCAGAGGAGGGAAGCCACAAAATCCTTTTCTAGTTTGATCTCTGTTTTTAATAGGTATGTAAACACAGGTTACTCAGCTGTAACGGTAGTTCTAGGAGTGGTATATGTTGTTCATCCACACTATCTGGCATTGTCCTTTCCCCTTTAAATCTTGCCAGAAAGACTTCAAGCTGGCTCCTCCCTTCCACCCACCCGGGTGGTATAATCCTCGGCTCTTCCCCATGATGCCAGATCTTGCCCGCTGGAAGCAGAGGTTGTGCGCCTGAGCCTGGGGAGGTCAGGTGGGTCTGTGTGGATGAACATATACCACTCCTAGAACTACTGTTACAGGTAAGTAACCTGTGTTTCTAGGGATGTGGATATGTTGTTCTATCCACACTATCTGGAAGACTCCTAGCAGTTTTCCAGGAGGAGGGAGGCAAGGCACACACCCCCTACCTAGGAAATAAGGATTGGAGAACTGAGGGCCCCAAAACCAGCAACCTGGCATCACTCTAAGTCAATGTGGTAATGGGAAATGAAGGTGTGCCACAGTTTGACCCTGGTCCCGGACCTGCTTGACCGTAGCCTGGAGGTCCGCAGGAAGATGAGGAATCACCTCATCCAGAAAACCCAAAAGGGCATGGGAGAAGTGTGCCATCATTATGGCCGAGCTTACCTGGCAGAGGCCGAGTGAGGAGGCAGCATAGGCCTTTTTAGCCAAGTGGTCCAATTTCTTGGATACCTTATCTGGCGGTCTGTTGACATCCCCTGAACTGCCTGAGCTCCAAAACATGGAGTCGGCCACCAACCCTTTGGCCGGAGGGTGCTTCGCGAACCCTGAGAGGATACCAGTGGAACCGCATATCTGTGAGCCATCCAGGCTTAGGACACAGGGCAGAGGGCAGGGCATTGCCAAAGCTCCAGGGCTGGACTGAAAATGGCCTTGGCCACTGGAAAATCCTCTGCCAGAGAGTCCCCTTTATCCAGAATCTCATTTTATCCCCGTTGACTCAGCGATGAGTCGGAGGATGCCCATGAAGGACATGAAACCTTCGTCCATTGAGAGGTCCCCCACCAACTCCATGTCGATCAGATGGGAGTGCAGTGAGGAATCCTCAGATTCCGAGGAGTCTGCATAGAGTGGCCTAGCATCTGAGTCATTCCAGACCTGCTGCAGGCAGTCAGGTGTAAGAGTGACTCACAGTCGATGGGGAAGCCCCTGAGCTGGCCAAGACTCCTTGGTTGGAGCCCCAATCAGCGGCTGTTGGGGTGACATCTCCACCACAATTGGTAGAGAGGCCAGCTTCAGCCAAACCAAGGTGGTCTGTACCAGCTCCACAGGTGGAGGAACGGTGTTGACAGGCCCCACAGGGGACGTCAGTGTCGGCCTGTTGGGCGACAGCCAAGTGATGGCCAGTATGGAAGCCAGGGTCGGCTTTAGACTGGACAACACCAACTGTTGCCACATAAGGTCTTCATAGCATTGATGCAACTTGCATCTAAGCCTCTCCTCACCCAAGGAGGACCAAGACAAATAGAGGTGGCACCGCTTCCCATGGTGCCGAGGGCGAGACCACCGATGATGGTGGGACCTGCTCAACCCAGAGAATGGGGAAAACCTAGACCTTGACATCGATCACCAGGGGTGCTGCTGGGGGATCTTGGAGATAGCCGGGGAGTGCCATGACTCCTCCTGGTCTAGGTCGGTGACCGGAGGGTCTGGCTCAACAGACTGAGCCGACTCGTCGGTGGTCACTGGCAGGACCGGAGTCCTGAACAAGGAGCTGTCGGCTTCTTCAGAGGACAAGTGATCAACCGGGTTGAGAAAAATCTCGGCTGCATTGTCAGACGGAGTCTTGGCCAGCTGGCCTGACGAGGGCACCATGAAGCCAGCAGAGAAGGCCGCAGTTTTGACCGTGGTCAAAAGCTGAGATTCCTGAGACTGAGAACATTCCCTGTCCCAAGAATGTCGACACTGAGTCTTGTCTTTTTCTTTCTTGGACTCCTCCTTGTGAGAATGAGAGCTGTCAGAACCCGAAATGCCCTCTCCCTTGGTCAGGAGAGACTGGCACAGCTTCTTGAAGGAGCCCAAATAAGTGGAGCCCAACTTGAGTGGAACAAAGGCCGAAGCCATAGAGAACTGCGTGGCAGCCTGAGCCGCCTCCTACTTGAAGGCCATAAGTTGCTCCAGCTGCTCGGTGGACCCCGCAGCCACAGAGAACACCCAACGGGCTTCCTTAGATTTGACTGGAGGATGTCGTTTTTGTGGGTGACCTAAATTAAGGCAGGCAAGGTGGTCCTTGATGTCCAACATGTGAAACGACCCACAAATATCACAAGCCTAGGGATCGTGCTCATGGCCCAGGCAGTAAACGCATGTGGCGTGGGGGTCAGTACACAACATCTTCTGTCTGCATGGGCACTGGTGAAATCCTAGCAAGAACTGGTCCTCCATCGTGGTCACGACTGAAGATCGAATTGAATATGGAACTCTTACGAGTTTAAGTTCTGGAAGTAAATCTGAAGATTTGAGCGCCAGGGCCTTCTCAACGCGGGAGCGGTAAGGAGGGAATTGGCTTCTTCTAGTGGAAAGGAAGATCTAGCATCATGGGGCAGAGCCGAGAGTTATACCACTGAGTGGGTGGGAGGAGCCAGCTTGAAGACTTTCCGGCAAGATTTAAAGGGGAAAGGACAATGCCAGATAGTGTGAATAGAACATATCCACGTCCCTGGAACCATGTCTTTTGGTTAGTAGTTTACTCTCCTTAATATGCCCCCTATATATTTATTCCTTTCTTTTGTGTATAAGGGGCATGATATTAAAATATGGGTGAGATCATCTTTTCCCAGTGTGCATTTGCATTCTTCTTTGTTATTATCCCCTTTTTTGTAATGTACATTTAACCAATTACTTTCGTAAGCTTCAAATCTTAATCTAGAGATGCTTTTTCTTTTGCTCGGATCTTTAATTTGTATCAGATAAGTTTCTAGTTGATGAACTCTTTTGTTTTTGACATCCATCTGCATTTTTTTGTTTTGTTTGCAGTATTGCAAATCCGTTTGTTTTGCTACATCTTTATACATGTGTAATACAGAATGAGCTACACATGCAATACGTGTGCAGCCCATTCTGTATTACACATGTATTGCATGTATATATACAATGTTCTGTATTTATGTAACATTTCAGCAAGTCTTAGATGTTCACTTTTAAGGAACATAAGATGCGTGTATATGGGGGAGGAGAGAAGGGTGAAAAATGGGCCGCACCATCCTCATCTTACCCGCCCCTTCTTTTTAAGGTGGTGGAGTGCAAGAGGTGCAGAGACTGCTCTCGGGTCTCTCCCACTTCTCGAGTGCTGGACATGATGGATTGGAGCTGAAACTTCTGAGTCTTGGTGCCAGTGAGATTGCCCCCATGGTGACCGATATCTTCAATCTGTCCCTGTCGTCAGGTGTCATTCCGGAAGTATGGAAAGTTGCCAAGGTAGTCCCAATACTTAAACAAGGAAACCCCAAACTCCTAGAAAACTACCGTCCAATGTCCATACTGTCAGCGGTCAGCAAACTTCTCAAGAAGGTCGTGGCAGGGCAACTCTCGGAGTACTTACAGTCTCATGACCTGTTGTCCCCTGAGCAGCATGGCTTTAGGAAAGGGCACAGCACAACTTCTGCCCTTGTCACAGTCTCATCTTGGATCAGAGCGGCTATGGACCAAGGCAAACTCTCTGGAGCTATCTTTATAGATCTCTCTAAGGCCTTTGATCTTGTTGATCACACCATGCTTTCGACCCAGCTCAGCTCATATGGTCTATCACCTGAGGTGCTCAACTGGTTTTCCAGCTATCTAAGTGGCAGACAGCAACTTGTTAAGTATGGGAAGGAGTTCTCGGACACTATCCCTGTTACCATAGGTGTCCCACAAGGCTCCGTCTTAGGGCCCCTGCTTTTCTCCATATTTGTGAACAAACTCCTGGCTGCTGCTATCCACTGCAAGCCTATCCATTATGCAGATGACCTGGTCATCCTGACTCACTCCCCTGAGATAGGGGTCATAAATCACCACCTGAGTGAGGACTTGAGGAACATCCAATCCTGGATATTGCACATAAGTTGGTTCTAAATCTCAGGAAAACCCAGGCCATGCTCTTTGGGTTTCAGGCCAAGATTAAGGCCGCCCCTACTCCACTATGTGTTTTTGGTGTCGACGGGGTCAAGATCCCAGTTACTGACAACTTTAAATACCTTGGGGTGATGCTGGACCCACAGCTTGACCTTGGCTGCCACATTCAGAATACTTGCAAGACTGTAAACTGCAAACTGGGTCTGGCATACAGAGCAAAAAGTGATCTTACTCCGGCAGCTAGGATTGCACTTGCCAGAGGGGTGCTCCTACCCTCACTCTGCTATGGGCTCCTCTAGTTTGCCCGCTCATCCAAAGTCCACCTCACTAGATGGTTCACTGCCTACAATAATGTCTGCCGCTTCACGCTGGCTGCCCCTCCCATCTCACTCACCATTGCGACCTCTATAGCAGGCTAAATTGGCTCTCACCCGCTAACCACATAGACTTCGTCTTAGGGTGCTTCACCGGAAAGGTCCTTGGCACTGGCACCCCTCCAGGGCTTGTGAAATTTCTTTTCCCGTCCATCTCCTCCTTCTACTCCCTCAGGTCCCAGGGACAGGCCCTCCTCAAGACAGCGGCTACATGGACTCAAATGGGTGGGTGGGACTTTGCTGCATTCGCTCCCAGACTGTGGAACTCCTTCCCTGCCCAGGTCTGTGCTGTGCATTCACAGATGTGTCTCCGTTCCTCCCTATGGAACCATCTCAAACTTGCCTCAGTCTGTGGCTGCCCCAAACCCCCGTGAATTGATCCATCACAGCACTCCTCTGCTCTGGAGCTACTCCTGGACAAAAGACCAGACTCCAAGAGGTTGCTAAGCTGTATATAGTGTCACATCTGAAGGATTTCGATACTGTGCCCCTGGAACTGCTCTTGGCTTCTATAAGGTGTTTATGTTGTTATGTTAATACTGTATAATCTATGCCTTACCACGCTCGTACGCTGTGTTGAATCTGTAACATTACTGCTCTTATCTCCCACAAGGTGTTTATTTTTGTTATGTTAATACTGTATAATCTGTGCCTTACCATGTTTCGTATGCTGTGTTGAATCTGTAACATTTCTGCTCTTATCTCCCACAAGGTGTTTATTTTTGTTATGTTAATACGGTATAATCTATGCCTTACCATGTTTCGTATGCTGTGTTGAATCTGTATCCTCACATGAACTGTAACATGTCTAATTTGTACAATGTCGTTGTATGTACCTAAATCTATTATTCCTGTACTCTCCCGGGTCGTACCTGAAAATAGACAATTGTCTTGTCTAGTGTACCTACCTGGTTAACAAAAGCTAAATAAATAAATAACTATATATATATATATATATATTTGTATTTTTTTTTTCTTTATTGGGAGGAAGCCGGTTGATATAGGACAAGATTTCTCAAAGTTTGTCACAGTGGGCTTACCCGAAGATATGGAAAAAATCTCAGGCCCCTCCTAATTGTCTGAAACAACATCGTGCTGCCCCACAGAAACAGTACCATACAACACTTTGCACTGTGCTTCACGAATACCGAGAAATACTTTAGAATAAACAAGTTTATTTCCCTGGGACCATTTACATGCAGTTTCCCCCATCTCTTCATACAAAACATAGCAACTCAGAACTGAAAGTAGAAGTGCACGTTACGCTGAACACTCCTTTTTTACTCCACTTTAGAGTACCCTTTACGCCTTCCTTGTAAGGTGTCCTTACTACTATACCTCCATGTTGAGTCTGATTTAAATTCTTATAGATTTAAAATAATTAACTGGTGCACTCCTTTTAATATGACTGTCCTTGGGTTTTCATCAGGATTCTCAGCTATATTTTAACTCTCAATATTTAACATTTCTTTTCTTGTGACTGGTAAATGAGCATGCAACAGACACTGCTCGCTGGCCTTGTGGGTCAGCAGGTGTTCAATGATAGCTGAGAATACTGATGAAATTCTGGGGCTTGCTATACTAACAAGCATTTGTCAATACCGAATGTTGCTTGCTTCTATGTGCTGTTTAGGTATTTGGAAGTCATTGGAGTGCAAATATTGAAAATTTGCGAACTTATGAGCGTGCGTAGGAACTGCGCAATGCACACTCGCAAAACAGTCATTTTTAGGAATTTTTTCACCAAATTTTCAACATAGCCATTTTAAGACCTCTGCCCATGAACAGTGTCATTGTGATTTTGTTAATGTGTCCCATACATTGAGTTTGCACACCGACTGCGCCATTGTGCGCTACATGGGCGGAAACATGTTTTAGGCAGGATGTGAAAAATGACAGCTGTACTGTTCATAGGGAGGTGTGGTAAAATGGCAATGTTGAAAATCTGGAGTGGAAATATTGAAAATTCGCAAACCTATGCGATGCGCTAGGAACTGCATAGCACGCATGCGAAACATTTTAGTAATTTTTCACCAAATTTTCAACATAGCCATTTTAAGACCTCTGCTAATGAACAGTGTTATGGTGATTTTTCTTAATGTGTCCCATACATTGATTTCGCATAACCGACTGCGCCATTGTGTGCTACGGGCGGAAACACGTACAGGCAGGATGTGAAAATGACAGCTGTACTGCTCATAAGGAGGTGTGGTAAAATGGTAATGTTGAAAATCTGGAGTGAAAATGTTGAAAATTTGTGAACTTACAGGCCTGCGTGAGGAACTGCATAGCCTTGCAGCCGTAAAACAGTCATTTTGAATTTTTTCACCAAATTTTCAACAAAGCCATTTTAGACCTCTGCTCATGAACAGTGTCACTGTGATTTTCTTAATTTGTCCCGTACATTGATTTCAAGACACTGACTGCCCATTCTGCACTACATGGGCGGAAACAAATTTTGGGTGAGATGTGAAAAATGACAGCTGTATTACTCATAAGAAGGTGTGGTAAAATGGCAATGTTGAAAATCTGGAGTGAAAATATTGAAATTTCGTGAACTTAGGAGCCTGCGTAGGAACTGCGCAACGCATGCTCGTAAAACAGTCATGTTTTTGAATTTTGGCACCAAATTTTCAACTTGGGGTTTTTGGGACCCCTTCTCATGAATGATGTCACTGTCATGGTGGTATTCAGGCCCAAAGGGTGATTTCACAGTCACTGTGAAATCACCCTTCGGGCCAATAACGCCATGACAGTGACATCATTCATGAGAAGGTCCCAAAACCCCATGTTGAAAATTTGGCAAAATTCCCAAAATGCCTGAGATATGCAACAAAGTTGAAACCCCCATCTAGCCCATTATACAGCTACCGGCATGTCCTCAGTTCGCGGTTGGCTTTGAAGAGTGCAGAGCGTGTTTTCCGGTCACGGATGTTCGCGGTCACAGGTAAGTAGCAGAATTGAGGGTGTGGGGAGGCTGGGTGCGCAGTGGGTGAGTGTGGGTTGTGGGAGGGGGTCGGAGATGCACCGCGGATCGCTTTTGTCTTACAGGTAAAAAAAAAAAGATGTCTGGGACCGCTTTGCCACGCTGGGGTGGGCTCCAGCGTGGCACAAGGACGTTGGGGAGGCATTCACCCGATGGGGATTGGGCACCCTGTCAGCAAAGGACTGCTTGACTGCTTGCCACGCTGGGTGGGCTCCCAGTATGGCACCTGCTACCGAAGGTGCAGCTCAGCCGGCGGATTGGGCACCCCGTCGGCTATACAGTGCGTGCAGGGCGCGCCGCGGCTGTGTGTGTGTGTGTGGCAGGGAGGGGGAGCTGCGCGTGAACAGCCGATATCTTATCGGTGCTCACTGAAGCGTAGCTCCCCCTTTCAACTGTATGCCACTGCATTTTGGAGCGTGTCATACACAGCTTCAAAATGCATTGGCTTACAGGGGCTGCGCCTGCCAGCACACAGACTGAATTGGAGGAGGAGGTGACACAGCTCCGAAATCTCCGATGATGGCACTATGTTTGTTGCACATGCGTGCAAGCAACATAAAAAGAGATGACAGTTACTTGTTTCTGGTGCAGAATTAGCCACTGCTAAACAATTTCGATCACAAATTGTAGTGAGAAAGAAATAATGTGACCTACTGGGAATTGAACTCAGGCCACGGCAATAACATCCCAGTGCTCTAACCACTGAGCTATAGGATCACATTATTAACAAGCATTTGTCTTGCTGGCATTGGCATTGATCATGTAGGAGTTACAGAGATGCATAATAGGAATGGTAGTGAAGTATGGAACTGATGCCAGCCCCACACCACCCTGAAGAGACTGACAAGTATTGAGGTGTGCCTTTAGTTTGTTGGCCATAATGTTCATGCCATTTCAACTCACCCTACCCTGCAGACTCCGACAAGTGTTGCATTGTGCCTTGGGGTCATCTGGCCTTACGCTCACCCCATTCCATAAGGAAATACATTGAGGTGGGTGCAGTAGAGGAGAATGGGGTGAACATTGAGGCCAAAGAGTCCATGGCCCACCTTCATGCCTGTCACTGGTTGCAGCGTGGGGTGGGGGAATGGCATGAGCATTACAGCCAAAAATCTAAAGTCACGCCCTGACGCCTGTCAGTCTCTACAGTGGGGGGCATTATGGTTAGAAACCCTAACGCCCTGGGCATTTGTTGGTATTTGCACTCCAAATTTTCAACATGGGCTTTTTGTGAGCCCGCCTCATTAAAGCATTTGGGATCTTGGCTCATGAACAATGGCACTGTGATTTTGTTAATCTGTTCTGAACATTGATTTCACACAGCAACTGTGCCATTCTGCACCAGAAGTGCGAAAACACATTTCGGGCAGGATGTGAAAAATGACAGCTGTACCATTCATAAGGATGTGTGAAGAAATGGCAGTGTTGAAAATCTGGAGTGAAAATATTAAATTCTCGAAGCTACGAGCATGCGTGGAAACTGCGCAATGCACACTCGTAACATTTTGTGGAATTTTTTCAGGCAAATTTTCAACATAGGCATTTTGGGACCTCCACCCATGAACAGTGTCACTGTGATTTTCTTAATCTGTTCCGAACATTGATTTCCCACAGCGACCGTGCCATTGTGCGCCAGATGTGCGAAAACACATTTTGGGTAGGACGTGAAAAATGACAGCTGTACTTGTTCATTAGGAGGTATGAAAATATGGCAATGTTGAAAATCTGGAGTGAAAATATTAAAAATTCTTGAAGTTATGAGCGTGTGTGGAAACTGCGCAATGCATGTTCGTAACACAGTCATTTTGGGGAATTTTTTCACCAAATTTGCAACATAGGCTTTTTGGAAGCCTACCTCATGAACAGTGACACTGTCATTTTATTAGTCAGTCCCGAAAGGTGATTCCATGTTGTGACTGCAAAATCACCTTTCAGGACCGAATAGCGAAATGACATTGACTGAATTCACGGGGTGAGATCCCAAGAACTCCATGTTGAAAAGTTGGAGCCAAAAGTCACAAAAATGGAAAGAGATATCCACCTAAGTTGAACCCCCCCCCCCCACACACACACACTGATGCCATTATACAGCTTACCGGCATTTCTTCAGTTCGTAGTCGGTTTTGAAGAGTGCAGACATGTTCTTGCTCCACCGAAGATCATCGTGCCGGGCTCCGGAGGTAAGTATGGAGTGAGGGGGGTGCGGGGAGGTGGGGTGCACAGAAGGTCGGTGCAGGTTGGGGAAGGGGACCCGACAGTGAGGGACCGTTTTCTTTGTTTCAAGTAATAAAAAATAATAAAAAAACACTGTGGACCGTTTTCTTTTTTTACAGGTGTAAGAAAAGTGTTGGGCACACTGGGGTGGGCTCCCAGTGTACCCCATGAGTTTGGAGGTGGTGATAGCCACACTGGGATGGGTTGCCAGTGTGGCACACAATGGGGGTGGGCCAGGGGTAGGCAAATGCCAATGGCGATCAGCTCCGGAACACAGAGGGGTGGGCTCCCAATGTGCCACACAATCTTGGGGGGCTTAAACATGCCAACAGGGGGATTGGGCACCCCCAAAGTCAGCTTTCTGGGGACTGTGAGAGGTGGACGGCGGTAGCCTCTGCCATATTTATTGAAATGTCACACCAGGCAAGGCTCGCCCTGCAATGACAGGTCGCTCCCTCATTGCAGCAGCAAATTTCTTTCAAGTTGGTGGCACGCTTCTGAGCTGCTGTCATAGCTCATTCATTGGTGCCACACAGACCAGCCCAAGAAAGCAGTGGGGCCACTGGCCACAACACGGCCTGCACCTCCTCAACCTGCTACCCCAGCAAGCTAGTACAGCGTGCGCAAGACAACATAAAAATATGGGTCCAAGACTGAATTCTTGACTTCCAACAGTGTTTTGGAGTCACTTTGGTGCATCCTGCTACACTGTGCGTGGGCAGCAGGCAGCAGATTGTGCACGCGAGAATCCAGCAGCGTGTCCTGGGGACTATTGCACTGATGGACAAGCCTTCTGGTGGGCTGTCAGAATGTCAAGGATGCAGAACCCTGCTTCTGAGACAGCACTGATTAACTAACTAACTAACTAACAAAAAAACACTAATTTGAGGGTAGCAATTAAGAACATCCAGGACATTGGTTAATATTCAGTCTCTATACAGCTGATACGTTTCACTAATTGATGGTTTTATTTCTCATCTCACTTTATGACTAAGGACATTTGCATTGCAACAAAGGGCCCTAGAAACAGTCACTAGGGATTGTCGCGAAGTGTTCTCAAGTCGCGCTTTCACCTCACAGTTGCAACACTTAGTGACATTGTGGAGAAGGCGGTTGCCATGGCTAGCATTGCAGACTCCATCACATGATTTTCAGACACCCAAGGCAAGCATTCAGCATGCCATGAAGCTGCAGTGGAGGCTGCAGGAGCTAGGGTGGGATAAGCTCACAGCTGGACATGATGGGAGAAGTCAGATCACAGGAAAGTGGGGCTTGGAATGGGGAGGAGTCCACTAAACACTAGAGAGTTTGATAAACCTCAGGAAGTGGGTGAGGGCACTGGACTTCTAGGAGTGTGGTCAGTGGGGCCATGATCCGTAAATAAGCATCCGGTCCAAAAGTGGACCTAACATCAAAGGGAGAGCGACGGGGGGGAGGGGGCATACATTCAACGGCACTGCTCATCATTACAGGCTTGCAGCATGACATTGCACAAATGGCGCTACATGCCGTGCTGCCACTCCGTGCAGTTGCTAGTACCATATCAGCAAGGCAAATCCCGTTTGGACTAACTAAAATCTGGTGACCTCGTATGCACACCTCAATAGTTGCAGGGGGAACCCCCCACCCCTTGTGATTTTGCTGCAGTGTTGTGTATGGCCCCACGTAGTCGTGTGCATTTTAGTGGTATTTGCACCCCCAACACACTCTTCATCTCATCAGTGTTTTCCCTTGTTCTAAAGTCATTATTTTCTTGGTGAGCTCATTGTCACAGTTACACATTATGATTTATTTATTTATTTATTAGCTTTTGGTAACCGGGTAAGTGCGCTAGGCAACAGACCTGCCTATTTTCAGGCACGACCTGGGAGAGCACAGTACATTGGTTACAATATGCAGAAATGCACAGACATAATATAGGTGTACAGGAGCAAAGCAAGATATACATTGGGTAGCACAGTAATAGTTACATAAGGGTACATTTTAGGCATAGATCATAATAAGGATGTAAAATAAAGCAATTAGGGTAACCATAAGACAGCTGAGGACAGTAAAGACATCAAGGTTCATAGCCACCTAGACAAGCGTATTGCATGGGAGAACATTAGTGTAGTACTCAGAGTCAGACCCGACAGCCTGCAGTGGGACAAAGCAAATTAAGAGCATTTGCATTGGCCAGAGGCTAGGAAGTGGGTGAACAGCGAGTTTTTGAATTCTCGATGGAGGATGACGTTTCACCATAAGGGGAGTGAGTTCCAGAATTTGGGAGCAAATGGTCAAATGCCTGTTCACCCATTTTGTCATGCAAGGTCTAGTGGAGAGCATGGGGACAGAGGAAGACCTGAGGGGACGGGTGTGTGAGGCAGGAGTCAGGAGGTTGGCAAGATAGACAGGGCAGAGAGGTCTAGACAGGGAGTCAATAAAGCAGCCCAGGGAGTAGGCTCAAATATCCTTAGGTGACAGCCAATTTAAGCCAGCGTAAAGGAGACAATGATGGGTAAGACGTGGGGCAGTTAAGGCGAATCTACAGATGTTGTTGTAGACAGTGTCCATTTGTGGAGTGTAGCAGAGTTTGCAGCAAAGAGGAGGGGCAGAGCATATTGGAGCTGGGGTAAGAGAATAAAATGATGGCACACACAGAGGATTAGGACTTCAGCAGAGGGGAAAATAGGCTGAGATGAAGGGTGTGTGTGTGTGTGGGGGGGGGTACCCTGTTTTCATGCAAATGCCCTCAGTAGGCTGAGCTGTTGAGAAGTGTGGTCCAGTGGGCAGAGCACTGGCTTGAGAAGAGGAAGATCGCAGGTTCAGACCTCACTAGAGCCAAGTAGTGTCTGTGTGACCTTGGATAAATCACTTAATCTCAGTGCTCATGTCCTCCGAGCTGTAGAAATGGGTTGAAGCAAGAACACAGTGGAAATGAGATGCTCCATGTCAGCCTGGCTATCCAGGAGAAATAAATTCCAAAAACAAAAACTGTAATAAAGGATGAGCGTGCTAAATAAAGCAAATGAATTATCCTTTAAACTTCAGGGCCCTTTCAACAGCAAGGCAATCAGCCAGCCCCATCTGTTACTAACTGCTCCGCTGCTGCCAACCCCTCCCTTGCCCCCTGTGGGGGGTTCTGGGAAGGGCTGTTTTCCACCCCAGAACCAAGGATCCATGCAAGGGGAGGGAGAGCTCCCTTGTGTGGGGTCCGAGTGTACTGGTTGCCCTCATGTAGATGGCAAGCCAGCTTCCTCCCTGAACCCTCCCTCCACCCACCTCTCCTGACATAACCTATATCCTCAGTTGGCCTCCCACAGCACAGCGCAATGCACAAATGTGGTATTCCTTGCGAGTGAGCTTACTTCCCTAGCCCACTTTGAGAAATCGCTGTGCTGGCATTTAGTGACGTCTCCCCTTCCAGGGCTGGTTTGTGCTGTGGGTGGCAGCATTCCCCAGTCTGGGCCGCAGCTGATTCAAGCTCCCTGAGTCCACTTCCCAATCCAGGTCGCTCACACATAGTGGCGGAGCCAGAGGGGGGCTGGAAAGGCGGTCGCCCCTCCTGGCTGCCCCAGTGTGAGTAGTGGTGTCCCGCCACCATCTTTATTCACTGTTTAGTGCCCACTGTGGAGCCTGTCATTGACTGAATGGCCATCCCTGGCTCCCAAATTATCCCAAACCTGGCTCCGCTACTGCTCACACGGAAGCATAGTACTCTTTCATTGGGCCATTAGGTGGCTCCAAATACATTATTTTTTTATATAGAAAGGTCTTGTATGTTCCAAATTTCTAAGATGGAACTACAGTTAGAAATCTATAGCTCAGGCTTTGCACCAATGGTATTTTAGAAAACAAACTCCACACTAGAACTGAGACACATTAAAACTTCATTAAGAGTATGGCCTTCCCCACCCCAATATTTATGGTGTGTCATTTTGTTATCTGCAGACAGCTCTCTGCTCTGTATGTGCATTAATTTAATCAATCTATTAAATGCAGCCATGTGGTTTCCTTAGTGCATACAAAACAGCTGACATGGAGTCCGGAGGGGTAATACATTTTAGTAGTTGGTGTACGTGTGTGTAAGTGGGGGAGAGGGCATATGTGTGTGTGTGTGTGTGTGTGTCTGTGTATATGTGTGTTGTGTCCTTGTGTTAACTGACAGGTAGTTGTATGCATGCTAGTGGTGTTTCAGGAGTCCCCTGACCCTGATATTACAGGAGACGATGCTGGAAAATCTGTAGATACATTTCACCTTATTACTTACATAATATCTGGATTATGCTTTCCCCTTTTGTTTATCGTTGTAACACACACACACACACACGCACAGTCCAGGGCTACATAAGAGAAGCCTGGAAAAAACTGAGGAGTCTGAAGTTTCTGAGGGGTACTGGGAGCCTAGCTGTGTGGCTGAGAGCGCATTCTGGACATGGCTGGTGCACATGGTCCTAGGTCCAGGTGTCCTTGGGGGTCCTTTGCTGGCGCTGCTCCCTAGAAGCCACTAGCCTGAAGGAAGGCTGAGAGAAGGAGTGCTGGATGGCATACTGTAGCTGTGCATCAAGCTCTTGGGGGGGGGAACCAGTTTGAGGAGCTCACTGATTTGAGGGCATGATAAGCCTAAAATACTGTAGGAAAGCAATTTAAAAACAAGCATTTGTCAATGCCGAATGTTTGCTTGCTGGCATTAGCAGTGGTAGTGTAGAAGTTACAGAGCTGCGTAATAGGAATGGCAGCGAAGTATTGAACTGAAGCCAACCCCACCACCACCCTGCAGAGACTGACAGGCATTGGGGTGTGCCCTTGGGTCGTCAGGCATAACGACCACGCCATTTCACCACACCCTACCCTGCAGACACTGACAAGTGTCACGGTGTTCCTTGGGGTCTTTGGCCCTTATGCGCTCCCCATTCCATTAGGAAATACGGTGAGATGGGTGTGATATAGGAGAATGGGGGTGAACTTTGGGGCCGAAGAGTCCAAGGCATACCTCTATTCCTCTCACTGGCTGCAGGGTGTGGAATGGTATGAGCATTACAGGCAAGAATCCCAAGTCACACCCCTGATGCCTGTCATTCTCTACAGGGTGGGGTGTTATGGTCGGAAACCGTAACGTCTCAGGCATTCGTTGGTATTTTCACTACAAATTTTCAACATGTTTTTTTTGTGACCCCACCTCATGAACAGTGGCAATATCAGTTTGTTAGTCGAAAACTGCTTTTGCACAGTGACTACGGCATTTGGCACCACAGGTGCAAAAACACATTCCGAACAGGATGTGAAAAATGACAGTGGTACTGTTCATGGGGAGGTGTAAAAAATGGCAATGTTGAAAATCTGGTGAGAAAATCTTAACAAAACTGGTCAAGTCATGAACGTGCATAGAAACTGTACAACGCACACCCGTAATGTAACTAGTTTGGGGATTTTTTTTACAGCAGATTGTTAACACAGGCATTTTGGGACCTCCGATCATGAACATATGAACATACGAAATTTGCCAGCAGATAAAGGCCTAGAGGTCTATCAAGTCTGCTCGAATGTGCAGCTAGCACCCCTTATTCTGCAGCTGCCCCTCCCTTCCACCCTTCCTCTTCATTAACCCTCCCCCTTGTCCTGTCCCATCCTCATTTGAAGCAGTCCACTGTTCTACTGCATACCACTTCAGCAGGTAACGCATTCCACCCAGCCATCACCCTCTCTGTAAAAAGTGTCTCCTCATTTCCTTCTGAACCTTCCTCGCCCAGTCTCATATCATGGCCCTGGTGCCCTCCCTCCCTACTTTGAACAGCCCTCTGTACCCGCCTTGTTTATTCCTTTCATGTATTTAAAGGTTTCAATCATGTCACCCTGTCTCTCCTCTCCTCCAGTGAGTACATGTTCAACTCCTTCAACCTCCTCTCGTATGATAAGTCCCCCAGCCCCTCAATCATCTTTGTCGCTCTGCGCTGCACCCCCTCCAGTAACTTAATGTCCATCTTCAAATAACGGACACCAGTACTGCACGCAGTACTCCAGGTGTGGTCTAACTAATGACCTATACAGTGGCAGAATCACCTCCTCCCTCCTCGAGGATATACCCCTTGCAATACAACCCAGCATTTTGTTGGCCTTTGCAGCTGCCTTCCTACATTGTGCCGAGTTGTTCATTGACCCTGTAATGAGCACACCCAGATCCTTCTACTCCTCTGTCTGGGCTAACTGCACTCCCCCTAGCTGGTAACTCCTCCTTGGGTTCTTTATCCCAAAATGCAGCACCTGCACCTTTTGGCATTAAAGCCCAGTTGCCAGGTGTCTGACCAGGTTTCAAGCTTTGCCAGATCATCCTGCAACCCCTGCCATCTCCCTAGGTCATCCACCACCGCGCCTACCTTGGTATCATCAGCAAACAGACTGATCTTGCTCTTGATGTCCCATGATATGTCTGCAATAAATATCCCAAACAACACTGGTCCCAACACTGAGCCCTGTGGAACACTGCTCGTCACTGCCCTGGCATGTGAGAGCTCCCCACCCACCACCACCCTCGGTTGCCTTCCCTGCAGCCAGTTTCCTACCCATCTCACCAGCTTTGCACCCGCCCCTGTGCCTACTAACTTCCTTCCCAGCCTTCCATATGGCACTGAGTCGAATGCCTTACTGAAGTCCAGATACAGGAACAGTGTCAGTGTGATTTTCTTTATCAAAAAAAAAATCAATCAAAATCTTTATTTATTCAGGCGAGCATCATTGAGCATAGCTCATTTACAAGATGGACCTGATTGGTCTTAACAATATAAGGTTACAATTTTACACAAAAAATATGGTACTGATTGAACACAAATGCAAAGATTTATGAACGAAACAGGTATACAAATATTTACATATGTACAAGGCAAAATGACATTGGACCTAGATTATGTTAAAAGGAAAGAAACAAACAGTACTGGAGGGATAAAGCTAGGGTAATGGGACTTGGGGTCATTTTGTACGAAGTAGGTTGGAGAACAAACTAGAAAACAGAAAATAGGGGTAGTGTAAAAAGGGTAGGAGAAAGAGGGGTGAGAGGACTAGGCCTTATGGAAGCAATTGCATGATTCTGGGAAAAGACTAGTGTACAGTTTTTTGAAGGATGTTAATGGAATGAGGGTATCCATTTTCAAGGTCTTTTGAAGAGAATTCCAGATAAGTGCTAGGGAATAGCTGATTGCAGCCCTTCCATACCGGGCGCAGGTAATAGGAATCTTCAGCTTGATGAGATTATTGATTCTTAGGGTGTAAGGCCTGGATATGATCTGGTTGAAACAATCTGAGATGTAGGAAGGGAGTTTGTGTGTCAGAGCTTTGTAGATCCAGACAGCAGCATTTTTGTTTCTTCTATGGTGTAGGGATGTCCAACTGACTGCATTGTAGAGAGAGCAATGATGGGTGCTGGAGGGAAGATATGTAATGAATCTAATAGCTCTATGATACAAGGTGTCCAATTTATTTAAATGGGAGAGGGAACAGTGACCATAGAGGAAGTCAGCATAATCAATGAAGGATAGGAATGATGCCAGGATTAACCTTTGTTTGGAATCTCTGGTCAGGTAGTGTTTGATCCTATAAAATAGGCCAAGTCTCTGTCTAAGCTTTTTCAGGAGCTCTTCAATGTGGCTAGTATAGTCAAGTTTATTGTCAATCCAGACTCAAGATATTTGAATTTGTCCACATATTCCAGATTTTCACCAAGGATGGTAGATAATTGTGGAGGGTGAATGATGGGACAGTGGAAGAAAAGCTCTTGGTGGCAAAAGAACATAGCTTTCATTTTCTTGGCATTTAATAGTAGTTCTTTTCTAGTAAATTGTGCTGTAGGAGGAGAACTCAGACTGTAAAAGCTCACAGGCTTTGATGGTGAGGATTACTGACATATAGTACAGTATCATCTGCAAAGAGGTGAATATTAGATTGTGAGAGATTGAGTCAATAATGTTGTGATGTAAATGGCAAAGAGGATGGGGCCCAGGATGGAACCTCGTGTACACCTCTTAGGAGTGGTTTAGAGGTAGATAGGTCACCTTCATTTTTACCAGTTGTATTCTTCCGAGAGATAGCATCTGAACCATTTAAGAGAGAGTGAGTCAAGGCCTATGGAGTTCAGAGAGGAGATAAGTAGTTCATGGTCCACAGTGTCAAAGGCTTTGCTTAGATCCAGAAACACAGCACAGGTGTTACTCTTTTTGTCTAAGGCAGTCTGCCAGTCATTTGTAACTTTTGCTAAGGCAGAGATGGTGCTATGCATAGATCTAAACCCAGATTGAGCTGGGTTAAGGAGATTATTGGTGTCAAGGTAGACACTTAAACTGGATGTTCACTAACTTTTCAAGCATTTTGGACAGTACTGGTAAGATGGAAATGGGCCTATAATTGTTGAGGTCCATGGGATCACCTGCCTTAAGTAGTGGAAACACTTGAGCTGTCTTCCATATTGAGGGAATAGAACCAGTGGCTAGGGACAGATTGAAAAGGTGAGTGAGGGGGGCAGCTAAGGCGTGCAATGCTACTTTTAGAAAGTAGGGGTCCAGAGAGTCTGCACCTGCGCTTTTAGTTGTATCTAGTTGGAATAGTAGGTCTTCTACTTCTTTTAAGAGTATTGATTTGAAGGAGAATGTGGAAGCAGCCTTTTGTCTCTCAGTAGATTGTAAGTTTAGTGATGACCTCATTAGATTTGCAGGTGAGGAATCGAAAGCTAGGCCAGCTGTAGTGAAATGATCGTTGAAGGCATTTAAGATTTCTTGTTTGTCAGTGATTTCCACACTATTTAGGTGCACTTTGGGTGGTAAGACAGGGGTAGAAACTTGACCTAGGATCCCCTTTATGGTACCCCAGAATCTGGAAGGGTTGTGATAGGAGGCGTCCAATTCAGCTGTGAGAAGGCAGCCTTGGCATTTCTCACTTGTTTTGTGCAGGAGTTTCTGGCTTTTCTGAATTGAAGCCAGTCATTTGGATCCTTGGTCTTTCTTGCCCTTTTCCAGAGTTTATCTCTGGCAAGCAGTGCGGATTTAAGGTCAGCAGAGAACCAGCGACAAGATTTGAGTTTGGTTCTGACACTGGTGAGGGGTGCATGTATATTGAGGGCACTTATGATAATATCATTTAAGACCTGTAGAGCTGTCTCTATTGAAGCTGTGAGATAGAATTCTTGCCAACGTGTGGTGTGGCACAGATCATGAAGATATCCTGTGATATTAAGGTTCTTTTTAGACCTTCTTGGGAGAAATTTTGCAGGGTTGGGTGGCTTGATTGTTGATCTTATGCCAGCTATGGGACAGTGATCACTTATGTCACTGAATAGCACTCCAGCATGAGAATACAGATGAGGCTTATTTACCAACATGATGTCCAGAAGTGTGCTGTTGAATTTGTTCTTTGGATTAATCCTTGTTGGTTCTTTGATTAATTGAGTGAATCCATAAGTGTCACAAAAGGTTACTAGGGGTGCAGATGCATTGGCTAGCCAATTTAAATTCAGGTCACCTAAAATGATGGTGTATTCAGGGACTAGTTTAAGTATAGATCCTAGGTGGGATAGGAGCTTGAGGCCTGCAGAGGGGGGCCTATAGCAGCCAATCAATTGGAAAGATGACATGTTGGGAAGGGTTATTTTAATTGATAAACATTCGGAATTCCTTCGGCTGTGATGTAATATTGAGGCAGGATGCAGAGATGTTTGCTTTGACATAGATGGCTACCCCACCGCCCCTGGATGGACAGTCAGATCTGAAGAGCTGATAGTTAGGAAGATTTATTTCACTGTCTTTTGTTGCAGATTTGAGCCATGTTTCGGAGATAACCAGAAATTCAGGTAAGGTGTGTGCAACCCAGGCCTGTATTAGTGAGAACTTTTTTAGGAGGCTGCAGGCGTTGATATGAAGAAAAACTCAGGCCATTTATGGAGGCTAAGTCAGCTGGGGAGATAGAGCTTTCTGTGGGTCCAGGGTTGATTTCAACAGTGCCAACACAGATCAGCAGAAAGAAAATTAGTTTGATGAGGGCACCAAGTGATAGGAATAGGGAGTAGTCAGAGGACTTTCTCTTCTTGCTTGGGATCCAGTGTACAGTGGGCGATGATCCTGCTGTATGATCATAAATTTTGTCATAAAGTACCAGCTTAATGGACAGCTATAGGGGGTCATTATAGTGCCAATAATGGAGCAGGGGGCTTGTGGTGTACAGAACTGGTTGTGAGCCTTTTTGTGGGATACCCCAAGGATTACAGTGCAGAAGTGGCAGTATATACTTGGGGAATTGAGGGACATCCACTGGGGACAGCAGAGGGGGACAAGCCCGAGTAGCCACCCTAATCACCATGGCATGGGCTGCTTCAGTTTCCTCTTCTGGATACGAGGAAGGTGAGAGGCAAAGCAGCAATAGGAGGAACAGTAGCATGGTGGAGGGTAGGTAGGGGTTAAAGATACTAAAGGTGGTGTGAAGAAATGAGCTCGGGAATTGGCTAGGAGATTAGCTATGGGCGGAGATAAGAGATTCAGCGGGAAAGTGTGTATAAAAGAAATACCCAGGAGGGGGGAGGGGGGTCGGGCAAAAATTTTGTGGCTTTCCCGTACCTTTCTGGCTGTCTCTCCCGGCCTCCTGGTTCCCTTCTCGGCTACGCAGTGGCCGCCCGCCCGCTGGCGGCTCGGAGCCCCTATGGTCTCTGGGTGCTTGAGGGCAGGGCCGGCTGGAAAGGAGGGGACAGAGGAGAGGGCAGTCAGGAAAAGCACTAAATTGCAGCAATCTGCAAGAGGTGCTAAAAGAATATTTGCACAACAAAGACTGGGTGGGGGTTAGGCGCCTAAGCGTCTAGCCCAACACAAGTCTCACCAAAAGACTGTAATCACAGAATCATCAAGCAGGAAGGCATTTCACAAAAATATACAATAATAAAAGTAAAAACAGCTCTTTCTAGAGAATTTTACATTGAAAGAGCAGTAATCCCGGCCAGTTTTGGAGGTGCAAGTAAAGCAAAAGTCAATGGGGAAGGCGCACCAATCAGAGGCAAGGCATAGCTGGCGGTCGCCTTCCGATTGGCTGCGGCAGTCCCGTACCTTTCTGGCGTACCTTTATCTGTCCCAAGCAATGATTTAACCACAGCGACCACGCATTTCTGCACTGAAAGTGTGAAAACACATTTCAGCCATGTTGTGGAAAATGACAGCCATAGTGTTCATAAGGAGGTGTGGAAAAATGCCACTGGTGAAAATCTGGACTGAAAATATTACAAATTCATGAACTTACGAGGGTGCGTGGAAACTGCGTAATGCTCACTCGTAACACAGTCATTTTATGGAGTTTTGTCACCAAATTTTCAACATAGCCATTTTAAGACCTCTGCTCATGACCAGTGTCACTGATTTGCTTAATCTGTCCCAAACATTGTTTTCGCACACCGACTGTACCATTTAATGCGCTACATGTGCAGAAACAAATTTTGGGTGAGATGTGAAAATGGTAGCTGTACTGCTCATAAGGAAGTCGCGGTAAAATGGCACTGTTGAAAATCTGGTATGCAAATATTACAAGTGCCAAACTTGCCAGCGTGCGTAGGAACTGCATAAGTCGGCTCTAAAACACTGATCATTTTTGAATTTTTTACCTAAATTTCAACATAGCCATTTTACACATCTGCTCATGACCAGTGTCACTGTGATTTTCTTAATGTGTCCCATCACATTGATTTCCATTACACCGACTGCGCCATTGTGCACCATATGGCGGAAACATGTTGTGGACTAGATGTGAAAAATGACAGCTGTACTGCTCATAAGGAGGTGTGGTAAAATGACAATGTTGAAAATCTGGGTGAAAATATTGAAAATTACAAACTTCACGTGCGTAGAAGCTGCACAACGCTTGCGCTTTCAGTAAACAGTCACTGTTTGGAATTTTTCCCGCAATTTTAAAATAGGCTTCTTGAGAGCCCACCTTATGAACACTGGCAGTGTTAGCTGTTAACCGGTCCCAAAGGTGATTTTGCGAGTGACTCGCAAAGCATCTTTCGGCCCGAATATCGCCATGACAGTGACAGCATTCATGAGAAGGGGTCCCAAAAACCCCATGTTAAAAATTTGGTGCAAAAATTCCAAGAAATGCCCAAGATATGCAGCAAAGTTGAAAAAACCCTATCTATGCCATCATACAGCTTACCAGCATTTCCTTAGTTCGCAGTCGGCTTTGAAGAGTGCAGACGTGTTCCTGGTCCACTGAAGATCACCGCGCCGGACTCCAGAGGTAAGTGTGGGTGAGGGGGTGTGGGAGGCAGGGTGCACAGTGGGTGGGTGCGGGTGGGGGCAGGGAGACTGCGAGGACCTTTTTTAATTTACAGGTTTTTAATTTTTTTAGTTATTAAGACGCGGGACATTTGCCACGCTGGGTGGGCTCCCAGCATGGCAGCTGGAAAGTATGTTTGGGGGACTGGAGCTGATGGGGATTGGGCCTTGACCGGCATACAGACATGTCCCACACTGGGAGCTCTCAGCGTGGCACCAGGAAAGCTTTTTTTGGGGGGGCCGTGTGGAGCCAATGGGGCATTGGGCACCCCATCAGCTATACTGTACGTGCGTGGTGGGGGAGCGCGTCAGCAAGCAATGTGCATGCGTGTTGAGGGGGGGGGCTCTGCTCACTGAAGCGGAGCTCTCCCTTTCAACTGTATTCCACTGCATTTTCAGCTGTCATAGACAGCTGGAGCAGTGATTGGCACACTGCGACCGCGCCTGCAAACACATTGACTGAATTGGAAGAGGCTGACACACCTCTGGAAATCTTGGATAATGGCACTATGTTTCTTGCACATGCGTGCAAGCAAACATAACAAAACACACAGTGCAAAATTACTGAAGCAAAGGTTATCCTGGAAGGGCAATTGCAACTCACACATGCTACCTGCATTGCTTTGCATTAGGGGGATGTGAAATGTTGTATTTCTTTGAATTATAGGTTTATTATCAATGCCCTTACATATAAAATATAAGTTGTATAAGAATTATGTTCATGAAATAGTCCCCCAAGATGTTAGGGCCTCTTTAAGAGCCTGTTTTTTGAGAGGGAGAGAGAGGGAGAGGAAGAGGGAGAGAATAAGAGAATGAGAGAGAGAGAATGAGAGAGAATTGCACCACATAAGAGTAATTAAGCTAACAGTTATGTGCCTAAGTCCTGTCTGTTTTGGTCTTATTTTACAAGGGTTGAATGTCAAGCTGATAAACAGTGGGCCACTTGCCAACTTAGCTTTGTTTTCTTTGTTGGCATAATGCTCAGCTGTCACTTGGAGCACCTCTTCTTTATCCATCCTCTCTATCTTCCCAAACCAAGGGATCAAAGTAACCTGGGGTCTCAGACTTCAAACACCTTTTCTTTCGGGTGGATGGGGTGGGGTGAATAAACTGGAAAACCACTATGGCTGGGAAAAAATAAAAGTCTCTGAGGTTTGAAAGGTTCCTTTTCTTGTTTTGAACATATCTTTTTCTCCGGCTCTGGGTCAGGCTGGGACCTCCTTCCACCCACCACCAAATGCCCTTATTCCATCCTGCTGAGATCCTGACAAACATCCTATCGGGATCAGCAGCCCACCTGCAACACGCCGCTGTGCAGCCCCCTTGGCTTACCCTCAGGGCCGGGTACACATTCCACTCCGTCGGCATGTCTTCTCCACAGGCATCTGGCAATCCACAGTGGAGATGAAGACTGGTGGTGTCCCAGTAGGCTGGTAGCATGGTGGCATGGATCCAGTGTTGGATGTGGTGGGTTGGTGCAGGCTTCATCTTCCCTGACCTGTACCTCCACTTTTCCATGTTCTTGCCTTCCACCTCTGCCGGGAGCAATCATTGGGACTGGCCGTTGGTGATGCCTGATGCAGCCAAGCCGATGGCACGCTCCAGTGGCCCTGACTTTCAGACCTGGATCCCCTACACCACTATCTGTGGTCACCCAGGTGGCAGTAATACAGCGGGATGAGTTTCCCTACCTCCCCAGAGGAGGAAAGCATCCTGTGGGATGCTTGATCCTCCCCCTGGCCAGCTTCCAACAGCCCAGGCTTGTTCTCGAACCTGGGTCACCGACATTGTGAGCGATAGCTCTACCACTGCACCAGTAGGCCAGCTTAAAAGGTTCCAATTAGGGATGTGAACACTGCAAAAGTCTCTGAGGTTCTAGTTAGTCATGGGAGAACCATAAAAGGTTCTGTGGCGTTGATTAAGGGTGGGAGCACAGCAAAAAGTTCTGATATCCTGAAAGATTACTGATAAGGACCGGGAGCAACTTGTGGCCGGCCCGTTGGCGACCAGGGTTTGGGTGTAAGCCCTGATCAATGGAGGTCAGCTGGGGGGGTCAAGCATCCCAGAGGCAGCTCTCCTTGTCCGGGGAGGAGGAGCTAGCTGGCTACACTGCCATCTTGGTGACCAAAGGTGGCAGTGCAGTCAGATCCACTTGGGGGGGCGCAGGCCGCTGCTGTACTAGGCATGCTGTGTGTGTGTGTGTGTGTGTGTGTGTGTGTGTGTGTGTGCATCTGCACCCATGTCACCTGCATCCCAAGGGTTTGAACAAGTAAGGGCAGAAATGCCCCAGCACAGGCAGGATGACTATATGGCCTCCCAGAGGCCCCTCACTAATGATATGGCCCTTGTTCAATTGGAGACAAACACAGGACCTCATGTGCCCTGCGTCCAACTTGGAGCAGCTGCGCAAGTGGCAACAAGTACAGGAAACAGACAAATAATGCAGCTTCACGCTGATGGTTCAAAGGAAAAAGTGATTTATTGCAGCATCCACAAAAGAGTCCCCTTTTTTGAGGATTCTGCAATTAATTACTTTTTTCTTTGAGCCATCAATGTAGCGCTGCATTATTTGTCTGTTTCCTCTTCTCCAATCTGGCATGGTCTAGCAGCGAAATGGCTTGCACTGTTGTCCATGCAGGGGGAAGGGAACATTCGCAGAGGATGAAGTTGGAAGGTAAGCTCACAACAAGCCAGGTGACAGGACTGGGGAGGTCAACATGAAGGTGGCCTGGCCAGAGAAGAAGGAAAAAAAAGCATTTGTCAATGCCGAATGTTGTCTTGCTGGCGTTGGCATTGGTAGTGCAGAAGTTAGAGAGATGCAAAATAGGAATGGCAGTGAAATATGGAACTGACGCCAACACCACCCCACCCTGAAGAGACTGATAGGCACTGAAGTGTGCCTTTGGGTCATCGGACATAATGCTCATGCCATTTCATTTCACCGTGCCCTGCAAACTCCAACAAGTATCATGTTGTGCCTTGGGGTCCTCGGGCCTTACACTCACCCCATTCCATAAAGAAATACATTGAGATGGATGCAGTAGAGGAGAATGGGATGAACTTTGGGGTCGAAGAGTCCAAGGCACACCATGGTGCCTGTCAGTGGCTGCAGGGTGGGGTTGGGGGTTGAATGGTGTGAACATTACAGCCAACAATCCAAAGTCACACCCCTGACGCCGGTCAGTCTCTACAGGGTGGGACGTCATGGTTAGAAACCCTAATGCCCCGGGAGGTTGTTGGTATTTGCACTCCAAATTTTCAACATCGGCTTTTCGTGACCCCACCTCATGAAAGCATTTGGGACCTCTGCTCATGAACAGTGCCACTGTCATTTTCTTAATCTGTTCTGAACACTGATTTCCCACAGCGGCCACGTTATTCTGCTCCGGAACTGTGAAAACACATTTTGGTCAGGATGTGAAAAATGACAGCTGTACTGTTCATAAGGAAGTGTGAAAAAATGCCACTGTTGAAAATCTGGCGTGACAATATTACAAATCTGCGAAGTTACAAGGGTGCGTGGAAAGTGCGCAATGCACACTTGTAACACAGTCATTTGATGGGCTATCATCACCAGATTTTCAACATAGGCATTTTAGGACCTCTACTCATGAACAGTGTCACTGTCATTTTCTCAATCTGTCTCGAACATTAATTTCCCACAGCGACCATCCTATTCTGCGCCGGAAGTGCAAAAACACATTTCGGCCAGGATTTGGACAATGACAGCTGTACTGTTCACAAGGAGGTGTGAAAAATGCCAGTGTTGAAAATCTGGTATGAAAATGTGCAGATTTGTAGATTTACAAGGTTATGCGTGCCAAACTGCACAAAGCACGTTAACACAGTCATTTTTGGATTTTCTACCAAATTTGCAACATAGGCTTTTTGAGAGCTACCACATGAACACTGGCACTGTCGTTTCGTTAATCGGGCCGGAAAGGTGATTCCACGCAGTGACTGCAAAATCACCTTTTGAGGCTGATTAACACCATGACAGTTCCAGAATTCATGAGAAGGGATCCCAAAAACCTCATGTTAAAAATTTGGTGCCAAAATTCCAAAAAATGACTGAGATATGCATTAAAGTTGGAAAAAAAACAATTTTTCCACTATACAGCTAACCGGCAATTCCTCAGTTCACAGTCGGCTTTGAAGAGTGCAGACGTGTTCTTGGTCCACCGAAGATTGTTGCGCTGGACTCCGGAGGTAAGTATGGGGTAAAGGGGGGTGGGAGGCAGGGTGCGCAGTGGGTGGTAGCGGCGTTGGCGAAAGGGGTAGGAGACCGCCCGAGGACAGTTTCCTTTTACAGGTTAAAAAAAAGCATGACACGCGACCATTTTTATTTACAGGGGCATGTGGCACGCTGTGGTGGGCTCCCAGTGTGCCACCAGAGTCTTTCTTTTTGGGGGGGGCAAGCTGTAGCTGACGGAGGATTGGGCACCCCCGTTGGCACACAACAAAAGATGACATTATGTCAACAGGGATTGGGCACCCCGTCGGCAGACAATATAAGTGGAGAGGGGGTTTACATAATGGTGAGGGAGTGGGCTCCCCGTCGGCAACATAAACATTGGAGCACTGAAGCCGTCGGTTGGGGCCCAGTCGGCAAATAAACACGGGAGAGTATTTTGTTTAGTGAACACGGCGCGCAACTGCCGCCATATTCACAAACAATATCAGTGTGTCAAGATCTCGCCCTGCAATGACGGGTCGCTCCCTCATTGCAGCAAATGGCTAACGCTGCAGTGACGAGGTGGCCCATGATTGCAGCGGCTAAATCTTTACAAGGTGGTGGCACACTGGCTGAACTAGTGTCAGCAGCAGCATGCCACGGCATTGGGGGAAGCTGGACAAGCCTTTAAAGGCTGTGGGGGCATTGGCCACAACAGTGCCGTGCCTCCACAACCTGCCTGTGGAGAAAGCTGCCACAATATGTTTCTTGCGCATGCGCGCAATCAACATAAAAAGGATCCAAAGAACACTTATGACGCTCTGGAAAGTGTCTACAAAGCCAATTTTGCATTGCATCAACCTGTGCACATGGATTGATGCACTGCAAAGTCAGCGGTGTAAACAAACCTTAAAACTGAGGCTTCAAAACCAACTGCCTCTGGATGCAGGACAGCCGCAGTTTTATGATCATGTCACACCTTTGGAATATGCTGGTCCCTAGTTGGTGAGTGCATGTGTAACATAGCAGTAAAGGAATCCCTAGTGAATCCTTTGCCAAAGTCGGCACCTTAGAAGGGCTGACTTTGGCAAAATGGGTGAATACCTGAGGAATACACTAACAAATGGCCAAAAAGGAGGGGTAGAAGAACAATGGAGAAAAATCAAAACTGCCACTATAGAGGCCTTTGTGTGAAACAGATAAAGAAAACAAAGTGGAGTAAAAAAACACTATGATTCACAAAAGAGGTGGCAGGGAAGGTTAAGGAGAAAAAGGCTGCATTCAGAAAGTATAAGGAATCACAGAAGGACCACGACAGGGAACTGTATCAATTAAAGCAGAAAGAAGTGGGGAAGGCAGTCAGAATAGCAAAAGCCCAAACTGAGGGAAAAATAGCCAATTCAGTTAAGAAGGGGTATAAAACCTTTTATAGGTACATTAGGGAACATAGAAAGGTTAAGTGAGGAAAAGTGAAGATTAATAAAGGAGAGGGGAGGTGGGCAGAGGGAGACAGTGAAAAGGCAGAGATACTGAATGAATACTTTTGCACAGTATTCACAAAAGAAGATGAGGGTTACCTAACCAGACAATAGAAGCACTCTGGGTAGGGGGTTGACACCAGTCCATTTACAGAAGAAAGAGTCCTGAAAGAACTCCTAAAACTCAAGGTGGACAAAGCAATGGGGCCTGACAGGATTCACCCCAGAATCCTAAAAAAATTAAAGGTAGAACTAGTGACACCGTGACTTACTCTTTAACAAATCATGGGAGGATGGGGTGGTACCTGAGGACTGGAGGAGGGCAGATGTGATTCCCCTTCACAAAAGTGGGAGCAAGGCAGAAGCAGAAACTATAGACCTGTAAGTTTGACCTCAGTGGTATGAAAAAATGATGGAATCACTTCTGAAAGAAAAGAATTGTTGAGTACCTAGAGGCCAACAGGGCACAGGACCAAAAGCAGCATGGATTTACAGCAGGAAGGTCATGTCAGACAAATCTAATAGATTTCTTTGACTGGGTGACCAAAGTAATAGACCAGGGAGGGGCAGTGGATATGGCCTACCTAGATTTTAGCAAGGCATTTGACACAGTCCCGCACAAACGATTAACAATCAAGTTAGCCAGCCTGGGAGTGGGTCCCAGGGTGGTAGCCTGGGTAACAAACTGGCTGTACAACATGACACTAAAGGTAATAGTGAATGGAACACATTCCGAAGAAAGCGGGCTTACTAGTGGAGTACCTCAGGGCTCAGTACTAGGTCCAGTCCTCTTTAACATCTTTGTAAGTGACATTGCAGAGGGTCTGGAGGGAAAGGTATGCCTCTTTGCAGATGACACAGAGATCTGTAACAGTGTTGATACACAAGGGGGGGTAGAAAGGATGAGAAGGGACTTGGCAAGGTTGGAGGAATGGTCAGACATATGGCAACTTAGATTCAACGCAAAGAAGTGCAAAGTAATGCACCTGAAACAAAAACCCAGGAGATGAGTACACAATAGCAGGAGGTATTAACAACAACAAAAATGGAAAGGGACCTGGGGGTAGTCATAGCAGATGATCTAAAGGTGGGTAAGCAATGAGAGGCAGTAAGGAGAGCCAGGGGGATACTGGGATGCATAGGAAGGGGCATCACAAGTGAAAAAGGGAAGTGGTTATCCTCTGTACAGACAGTTGGTGAGACCCCAGTGGAGTACTGTGTACAGTTTTGGAGACCTCATCTACGCAAGGACATAGACAGGATGGAAGCAGTCCAGAGGAGGGCAACTAAAATGGTGCAGGGTCTACATCAGAAACCATATGAAGAGAGACTGAGAGAGCTTAATATGTATACCCTTGATGAAAAGGAGGGACGGGGACATGATAGAAACATTCAAGTACCTCAAGGGAATCAACAAAATCCAGGATGGTAGCATCTTTCAGAAAAAGAAATGTGTAAGAACAAGGGGGCACAATTTAAAGATAGAGGGGGGACGGTTCAGGGGTAATGTGAGGAAATTTTTTTTCACAGAGAGAGTGGTGGACGCTTGGAACTGCCTTCCTGGAGAGGCTGTGGGGTCTAAAACAGTGGAGGAATTCAAACATGCATGGGACGGACATAAGGCAATTATAGTGGGGGGTGGCAGGATGTAGGCTGCTGGTTAACTAAAATCTGCAGCTTATCCAGTAGGTAGGGAAATGGGCAGACTGGGTGGGCCAAGTGGTCCTTATCTGCCACCAAAGTCTATGTTTCTATGACAATGTGAAATGCCAATGAAATTATGAAATACAAGTGGAGTTGTGTCCAGATATTGCATTACTGTATTTCAAAATTGTTCCAATGGTGTCAGCAGATTCTTCTTTCTCCCTAGAATTTTACTACCCCCGATTAGCAGCTTTCTCTTAATCATGTTAGTTTACGTCTGCCAACAGAGCTTCTGGTTGGCCATGCAATTTCAGTTAGCATTGTTTTTACACTTATTTATTTCATTTAGTTTTTAGTGACCAGGTAAGCACACTAGACAAATAAATGCCTATTTTCAGGTATGACCCTGGAAGTTTCAAGGGATGCAGTTATACAATTCAAACTGTGAGAGGAATATACACCCCCACACAAAAAAAAAAAATGACAGCTTTGCATACAGATGTCAGCAACAAGGTGAAGGCTGGCAGTTTTTTCTCAATGCGTTGCATAATTGTTGTATCATTTATAAATGATAACAAAGCAATCAGGACGCATTCATAAAGGCCTGGTGACACATCATTTAGTCAAGTTGGAGGATTAGAATTAATTGTTTCTCTTTGTTCCAAGTCCTAAATCTCCGTAAATGATTCACTGCATGCCATTACAGCTTAATATTTGCATGAAATCACAGTTTAGCTGGCTTAATGTAATGGCAATTAAAAAGCTATTTAATCCTCGTGCAAACTGGCATGAGAGCTCTTGAGCAAGAGGGTGTCTGGTTTTTTTTTCCAATATCGACAGGAAGTCAGTTTCATACTTTTAGATAAACCGTGACCTATATGATATTATAAAATGGGTAGGTTAAATCCTGGATTCCGATAGGCTGAGGCAGACTGTCGCCAATACCTTAATCTCATCACTAATTCCTCAGTAATAAATGTATGGGTGCCAGCCTGTCACATGATCAAACAGACCTCCATGCCATTAGAATTTCTACAACTCCCCTGCCCACAAAAGGTCACAGTGGAAAAAGCAGTGTTACTTTTTTGCATAGCTGCTTAGCTTGCTGTGGACTGCCTAACTGTACCTTTTTTTCTTTCCTGTGTATATTTTTGCCTGTAAGTAACAACATCTCCTAGAAAACAGTAGGTTAACCTATTGACTTCTGCTAGCATCCATGGGACTCCCATGAAAATGAGATTCTGCATCTCATAGGGTTATCCCAGTCGGAGTCATTTAAAAATAAATAAATGACCTGTCTACAGATTCCACATAAAGGAAAGTAAAACTGTGAAGACATTTAAAGAAGATAAAAACCAACAAAGGCATGCTAAAGAAGGCACACCATGAGCCGGCCCAATGGTGTGGACCACTGAGGCATAACGTGCCTCACCTACTACCATGCCCTCAGCCTGGGTTTGGAGCTGGCCCAGTGGTGCTGAGAGTGGAGGTGCTGGATGCCACACCTCGTGCCATGCCGGCGACCCGGGTTCGGAAATCGAGCACAGGCTGCCAGGGGTCAATGGGGATGAGAAAGGATTGAGCATCCCAAGGACTGCTGTCCTTCCTTGGGGGGGGGTGTTAACTCGCCAGTGTAATAGCAGCCCCTAGTGGTGACTGGGGGATTGCATTGCCCGGTCAGCCGATGCAGGGAATCAGGGCTGCGGTGGACACCTTTCAAGGGGGCACAGGAGCGTGTGCCCATTGAGCTGGGTGTCATTGCACGTCCAAGCCCAAGGAACTATAAGCGCAAAATACCTCTCCCTGCAAGCAGTATGATGGCCACCGACAGATGACTTAATCCAGTGGGCCAAACAAAGCCTGACGAATGGAGATGAGGGCTCAGGGTGATGTGGTCTCCTCTCCCAGTTCTCACCACCAGGAGTGGCCCCGCCGTAGGGAGCAAGCTGCAGTCCTCCTCACTTCAGCCGTTGTGGTGGAGGCTGGCTCCACCTAGGGTTAGTTGAGCATCTGCGTACAAGGCTTGATGGGGGTAAAGTATTCCCTGCTGCAGTAAGAGTATAAAGAAAGTTTAAAAAAAAAAAAAAGCCTGGGTTTGGGAACAGGATCAGTTCACTGGGGTCAGCCGGGGAGGAGAGGATTGAGCATCCCAGGGACTGTTCTCCTCCCATGAGGGGTGGGGGGACTTGTTGCTCCGCTGTTGACTGCCACCAGGTAAAGACCTGCTGGCAGTGCAAGCAGGATGGCTTGAAGGGAGAGGCTATGGCCGACGCAGTGCATGTGTGTGCCTCGCAAATTAAAAAAAAAAAAGATCACAACTAGGAAAATAGAAAACTTGCCTATAGTGCCCTCCAACTACAGTCTTCCAACAGAAGAACTATTTAGCTAAAATGCTTATTTATTAACATGTTTTAACTGTTTCCATTAATTTTTTTAACAGTGTTACATAAAACCTATTTTACAAGTACAACAGACAACCCAGGGCTGGATTTATGCTGAGATTATTGCACTTCATGGGCTGTAAGCCCCTCCACCTGTGGAGTTTGGCCTCAGCATGCCATTGGGTGTTCAGTATCTCACCATAAATTCCACCCTATCATATCTTATTACTTACATCATCTTTGTATTCATCCTGATACAAAAAAAAAACTTTATTTACAGTACAGGAGAAAAGCAAAACAGGTCCCAGGCTAAACGGTACTTAAAGCACAATGCAATACAGTACAAGACAAGACAGTACAACACAACAAAATGCTATACAATACAATGCAATGCACTAACAATACAATACAATACAATACAATGTATTGCAAGACAAGACAATGCAACACAACACAATACTATACAATACAATGCAATACACTAACAGTACAATACAATACAATGCAATACAATGTAATACAAGACAAGACAATCCAACACAACACAGTGCTATACAATGCAATTCAGTACAATACAATTCAATACAATGCAATGCAATACAATGTAATACAAGACAATGCAACACAACACAATGCAATACAATGCAATACACTAACAATATAATACAAAACAATACAATACAATACAATACAATGCAATTCAGTGCAGTAAGTACAATATAATACAATGCAGTGCAGTAAGTACAATGCAATACAGTACAATACGGTGCCCTCTCACTATAACAAACAAAATGGGGGCCATATAACGCATTCATTATACTGGCATGTTCATTAAATCAAGGGAGCATGTTTGCGGTAACCACAATCCACAGTAAGCGGACACAAGCAGGAAGTAACCGGCAGCAGAATAATATCAGGAGTACAGATTGATATGGTACTTGTAATTACCCAGGACTACTGTCAGTTTTGAAAATGTTAATAGGGACCATGAAGTGGAAAGAACGCCATTTGATATTAAGCTGGAGGTATACATTTTTAAAAATTGCATAAAAACACAAACTGCAGTCCATAGACTTACAGAGTTGAGTCAGCAGCTACGCTTCATAATACAAAGTTTAAACAGCAGTCCGTACTGCAACTTAGTTTGCTTTTGCCTTTATTCACATACCACTCCCTTAACAGCAAACAGTCAGCTGGCTGGTCTGAAAAATCTCAAACATCCTGCAGGTGTCACAGCATTATTCTATTTTGAGTAGCCATCATCCAGTAATAGCGCCTCGGCTCAGCTATTAAAACAGCGGTATGTTGCTTTAAGAATTTTGCATAACGGCAAAAGCAGACTGAGTTGCGGTTTGGACTGCTGTTTAAACTTTGTATTGTGAAGTGAAGGTGCTGACTCTGCTCTGTCAGTCTACAGACTGCAGTTTGTGTTTTGTTCTGCAATTCTAAACCCCTCAATGAGCATCTTCAGTGTGTTTTTCATATTTAAATGTTTATAGAGTTCCCTGAGGGTTGAGACTACTAAAACAATCCACTTATAGCACTTACAGAACCCCTTTTTTAAAAGACTAGCAAATTCATCTATTGTAGTGTGTGTGACATCAGTAGACCCGAATTCTGTTCGATATAACCAGGAATTCATTACAACGGGGTTCATTATAGCGAGGGAGCATTGTAAAATACAATATACTGCAATACAATACATTACAATACAATACAATACACTGCAATACAATACATTACCAATACAAAACATTACAATACACTACAATACACTACACTACACTACAATACAATACAATGCAATGCAATACAATACACTACAATACACAAAACAATACAATGCAATACAAAACAATGCAATGCTGCACAGTACAATACAATACAATAAAATGCTGTACAATACAGTACATGCAACACAATACAATACAATGCTGTACAATACAATACAATACAATCCAGTACAATTCAAGGGCTCGGCACAGAAGGACACTCGTTTGCAACCATGGAGGTCACTCATGAGACAACACTCTGAATCACCAATAAATTGATATGTAGTCTGAAAACCCCATGCTTACCTTTGGTGCGTGAACTTATTTTATTTATTTATTTGTTTCAATTAAACGTTTACTGCATAAAACAAAAGGATCCATACAATACCATACAGTTATCAGACAACCATCTTCAAATTCCTAGCAGGGGCTTGGCTCCATGGAGACACATACTAAGATATGGTCACCTTGGATACTACTAACCTGAGAACATAAACAGACTGAGGTTAGGGTACCCGGTCAGAACAGTGCTACATTAGTAGCGCCAGACAAGAAAGTGCTAGTCCGTATAGTGCTACCAAGGACAGCGAGCAGGGATTTACAGCGCTAGCTGTATGCACTCCACTGGTCGCTGTCCATGGTACCGCTACATGGACAAGGACAGCAGAATCCAGGAGCCTGGCCGAGCTGCTCCCGTGGCATGAAGGGCTGGGGTGCAGAGCAGCTCGGCCAGCAGCAGTGGAGACCAGGGTTAAAAAAAAAAGAAAATTAGCGCCATTTTTACCACATGCTTCTAGCTGAAGCTATTGTTGTCAGCACTCTTTGGACCCAGTGCCAAGGTCAGAACACACAAATGCAAGAACAGTAGAACTGTAGAACCATGGTACAGTAACCAATTAAACAAACTTTCAGTGATGGGGCAACATGGATCCATGTAGCACGTGAACAAAGTCATTGTGTTTGACAGTGTTGCTTGGAGAAAATGCTTGTATAATAATAGCTGCCTTGAGGAGGTTACTAGGTCATTAATCCACCCCAGCAAGGCCAATCAAGTCTCCCGCAAATGCATAGAGGGGAAGGGGGGCCATGTGGGGAAAGGGGGACAACCAGGCCCTCCCATGTCAGCCATGCCGGGGGGGTTGGGGTAAATAGTGCCCCTGCAGAATTTTGCAAAACTCAGATGTGAGATTGGTGTGAGATTGGTGTCCCACAAGAGTGTAAAGGTCTCCAGCTTATTGCCCAGAGAGTAGTGCACGCACTCATAGCTGGCTGCTTTCCCTAGCTTGGGAAGCCATTCCAAGATGCAGGGGGGCTGTGGGCTCCTTCCAGCGGTGCAGTATGATACACCTGGCTGTATCCAGAGCCCCCAGGAGCCAGTGTTGCCTCATCGGTGGGATCCCTGCCCCTAAGCTCCCATACCTTGCAAGACCCAGCACTACCAGTGCAGGGTATGAGTGACACTGCCATGCAGGAGGGCTGAGCAAATCTGATGTATCTCCTGCCAGTAGTTTGCCAGCATAGAACATTCTTAGAGAACGTGCGTAGTATTGCCGGTGGTTTGCATGCATCTCCAGAGCTTGTCGCTGTCCAAGAGCCCCCATGTGAAGCTGCTATGGTGTCCTGTGCCATCTGTGCAGGACTTTAAACTGGGTGAACTTATTTCTGGTATCCCTGACAGCCTGTTTCATACCTTGCAAGCAGCTGCTTCAGGCATCAAGTGGGAGGGATATGTCAAGTTCTCCAGGCCATTTCTTCCTGAGATAGTCCATGTGGTCAGTTTGACAATCCCGAAGGCCTTTATAAATTGCCCCATAGGCTTGGATGGGTTTCCATTTATTTGAGGAAAATGTGTGGTAGCCTCAATGCATGTCCACTTTACTCTGAACACTGTTTTAGAAAACCTTTAAAGCATTATCAGCCAAGCAGCCAAGCAGAGTTCCATTCAGAATCTTTAGAATCTCTTTTATTTACAGTATGTTAGGGTACCACACAAACAAAGCTTCCTTTTTTTCCTCTATAGAGGCTTTTCTCCATGACCACATCAGTCATTCTAGGGATATACCCTGATCCCGGGGATGTATCCTGTTTGGGCATGTGTCTCTGGCTTCCCTTGGCAGCCCACCAGCTACCCCAGAGTTCTGTCCTCTGTGGCAGTGGCTCAGTGGGAACCAGGAACCCAGACCATCATTCAGATGGCTGAGGGGTTTTGCCCCATTCTTCCAGGTCCCTCCTGCCTCCTTGACATGAGCGCAGCCTCTTTCAGCCTTTTGCACACACAGCACTCCCCATGGCAGGTGCAAGCTTCCCAACCGAGTCGCAGGGGTCACTGTGGCACCAGAGCTCACTATCAACCCCTACCCGGATAACGCATGCTGCTGCGTGACAGTGACCTCAGCCTGATCTCTCTCCCATTGTGACTACTTGGATTCTTTTCTGAACTCAAGTCATCTACATGACAGCATGACGCACAGTCACTGGCCCACTGGCGTGGCAAATGACGCTTCCTTAAGGCCATATATAGCACTTTAAAAAGGAATTAGTAGCTCAGAACACTCAAATTCAGATACAGTAGCAGTACCAAAAACAGGCCTTTATTGTATACTAAGGTAGATTGTTCTGCTTTGAGTTCATCATGTTTTGTACCAGTTAAATTTTATTTATTTAACAAATCGGAAAGACCTTTGAGGCAAGGGCTCTTTTACAAAGGTTCCACGTCAAGTCACAAGAATAGCAAATTACAATGGTTTCAGTAAGTAGTACAACATGAGGAAAGTAATTACATAAACAAAAGAACAGTATAGCAAGATAAATACTGTGTCAAGTGTAGCCTATGGCCTTGTCTGAATAGGGGCAAAAGGGATTACAAGGAGAGAAGTACAGGGGTGAATTGGGGGATGGAAGGAGCAAAATAAGAGCAAGGAGGGAGATGACTGCTCAGTTAACGGGACGTTATAGATACTTATTTTAGGCCCACACTTGTAAATTGCTCTGTAAACAGGAAATCTAAGTGTCGTTAATTGGTGTGAAACATTTCAAAACTGACTGGGACCTAATGTGAAGGCGTTTTCTGGAATCTTCATTTTCTCGAGGGAAAGACCGTATCCAAAGTCACTGATGAATTCAGGCTGTGAGGCCTTAGAAATTCTTAAAATATCTGGGGCAAACAGACAGGAGAGCAGATATTACATCAGACAGTAGCAGTCCAGCACCCTGGGTCTTTTTTCTTATCCTAAGGAACAGCAGTCACCCTTTGGAAGTGGTGAACATCTCTGGAGATGACACGTTTCTAATAGGCAGAGAAAATGCCTCAGCGGGTCCCCTCAGCAGGACTCCTGTTCCTCCATACTAACGATCGTCAAACCCTGATGTAACCCAGGATATTTTTTCTATAGGATCATCATGCTAAACACTTTACAGTTTGCTTCAAAAGTACACACCTCAGTATCTTTTTTTATGACAAGTCTTCTGGGATACTTGGTAAATGGATAATTTTAATAGTGTAACAGCAGGGAAGGGACTTCAGCCTCTGCATCAATACCTCTCTGCTGTTGCTTTTTTCAATAATAAAAAAGAAGGAACATTTTAAATACAACTGGTTACTCCCACTGTTACTCAGCCTTGTCTGCAAGTTGAGTACAATCCAGGGGAGCCCACATCTGTCCTCTGAGATCACAGTTCCTGCAGCAAACACAATTGCACTTTTCATCTGGGTCTCAAGGTGCTGTATCGCAAGGTTTGAAAATTAGACAAAAGAGTACAAAGTAAACTGGCACAATAAAGCTAGTTTTGTAGAATGTGTCATTAGGACATTCGAGATATCGAGCCTTCTGTTCAAAACAGACCATCACAGAGAGCCTTGGCATTAAAACAGCTTGAAGACTGACTCACATCCTCTGTTTGTCTTTCTGGGATTTCACAAACTTCTTCTGTCCCCTCAGCAACCACACATGGCATGGCATGAGGAACTGATGGAGATGTCCTGGGAGTGAAACTGATGAACAGCGGGCTTTGAAACCTGTGCATTAACTTAAGGAGATCCTATGTACCTGGCTTTAGGCCAGGCCATTTGACCCTATGGCTGGGGCAGCTCAGAATGGAGACAGTGGACATGACCTTCTCATTCACTTTTGTAAAATTCAGTTTTAAATAACCAGAAAAATTAATTCCATCTGCTAAGGACTTTTATGAACATAAAACATTCATTTAAAGGAAGAAAAAAATTAGGCTTGGATATTCAGACTGTGCCTGGCAGGGGTGCAAGCCTCTGTGCAGCATAGCAGGCATACACCGGGGCCAAGACCAGGTGATATTCAACGGTGATGCGTCATGGCGCATCACCATTGAATATGGCACTGACAGCACACAGTGCAGTGGCACTGCGCCGGTGCAAGCCATAGATAGGGAGCATGGGGATGTGCCAGCGCAAACACAGTTGTGCTGGGTGCATCACCCGCGATATTCAGTAGAGGGCATACAAATGAGGCCATAATATATGCAAGGTGCAAATGGGCCCATTTGCGTGTAATTATGGCCCCATTTGTATGCTTTGTGCAGGGCAGCCCGGCGAATTGTACCTGGCACCCTGCACAGCATGACGTGTGCACAGTGGGTGGTCCTGGGGCATCCCCCGCCCCATAGCCACGATCATGGTAAATGTCTAATAAATCATTCCCTGGTAGTCTAGTGGACCCCCCTCCCTCCCGAGTCCTCGATCGTGGTAAATGTGTATTAAATCATTCCCTGGTAGTCTAGTGGACCCCCCCCCTCCCAAGTACCCGATCATGGTAAAGCACCCTAAATTAATTCCCTGGTGATCTGAGTGGCACCCCCACCCTCCCACCCACACAGGATCCTCACCCACCCTGCACCCCCTTAATTGGCGGCGGCTGCAACCACCAATACTGCCCGGCCACCCGCCGAATGACAGGTACAGCATGGGCTTGCAGGGCATACTGTATTAGACAGTCAGAAATACAGCAGCCCACCTGTGGGTGGCCAGGAGTTATTCCTACTCTTTACAGGCTCAACTTTGAGCCCCCCTATGTGGTGCAATGCAGGGCTGCACCAGCATATGCACCGTACATCCCGGGCTGAATATCGGGATGTGCCGCATGTGCATGTGCACGCCCCCTGCATCTGCGCTGCATACAATTACATTGCACCCCAGGGCATCGGGATTTGTGCTATGCCTGGCAGCCCTTTCAATATCCCACTGGGGCGCAATGTGGGGTTGCGCCAGTGCAACTCTGTTGCGCTATACACAACCCCTTTGAATATCCGGGCCTTAAAGTAAAACACTCTTTAATGAAATAGCCCCACCATCCACCAAATAAACCCTCAATTATGGTTTTCACTTGAAAAAAAATTCAATTACCTTTCAGCAGTTTTATTTTGGCTCGCAAAACCCCCATGTATGTATACAATGACCACATTGCACAGTGCCCTTTCAAGTGTGAAAATGGCTCAGTGCAGCTTATTTGCATGAATTTGGTATAAGTGAGTCGTGCCGTGCTCTCACTTAGAATGGTGCTGCGCAGCATGACAATTGATTACATAGCTGGGGGAGGGTGTTACCAGTTGAAACAAAGATGCTGAACTGTAATTTAAAAATTATTTTGCTTTTTTAAGTGAAACTCCAAATCAGTGGTTTATCTTTTGGGTGGTGGGGTTATTTCAATAAAGAGTGTTTTCCTTTAAATAATTCCAGTGCCATTCGCAGGGCGCTTTTCATGTGACACAATGCTTCTCATTTCACAGCATCTGCTTTGAGCAAAAGTTTGAATACAGAGCCTATAGAATTGGTAACCAACTGATAAGGTAACTGGGCGTTCCCAGGAACAAGTAGTTGGAGTTGTCTGCAGTTTCAGTGCAATGAATTGGTGCATTGGCGCACTTACAGTGTCCATCCGATAAACTGGTGCATTGGTGCACCTGTAGTTGCACTACTGTGTGTGATTGTTTTAAAACTGTTGTCCAGGAAAGGCACACTGAGCTGAAGTTTGTTACCAGGTATGGACTGGAGGGAATGGGTTACAAAAAAGCTTATGACATGTGCCAGGTATCAAGGATGCAGTGGCCTATGTAAACTAACTCCTTCCTTTTTGCAGCCGCATAGTGAGAGCTATGCATGACGTACTGCAATTATATTCAGAAGGGGACTCTGGTATCATGTGACTGCAAATGCACCACAGCTGTCTCCTTCCACCAAGTGGAGTTGAAGCAGATCTCTCTGCATCGTCTCCATTCAGAGCAGTGCGGCTGCTTCCTCCCTCCACCCCACTGCATTATTTTCTTCCTCTCCATGCCTTTCAACTGTCCCATTCATCCGGGACATCCTGATTTTTGGACGCTTTTCAGTTCCTGTCATCCTGACTATGATTCATTTTGTCCCGAATTTGTGAACACCACTTCTGAGACAGCAAGGCACTGGCCTGTCTTTGTTGTTTCCTCACATTTCTTCTTCATTGCAGAAGAGACCAAGCATGAATGCACCAGACATACTGATGTGAACACACCATCAGCTAATCGGTGCACTCACTTGTACAGCTCAGACCATCACTGTTTTGTCACCCTTGCCCGCCATGCCTTGTCTTTCTCTTAACAGTCCCCTACAGCAGTCTTGGACCTTAACAGCCAAGGTGAGTTCAGTATGATGGAGTGGAAATCGAGTAAGAAGTGGCCAAAGATAAGTCAGTGACAGCTGCACCACCAGAGCAGCAGCCTCACACCAGCAACCTGATGTGACAACCGGACCAAAATGGGGATAGCTATTAGTGTATGCCTAAACGTACAGTGAGCTGCTATACTAGCTAGAAGAGCTGTAGTTCACATTTTTTGATTAAAAAAAAGATCTCAGTCTTACTATTGCCAGCATTTCAGCCCCAGTCAGTCACAAGTCCAGCACGCTAGGAGCCACTGAGGAGACAAGACAACCGGGGGGATGCTGGGAAGTATTTTTTTCACAGAGAGGGTGGTGGATCCATGGAACAGCCTACCAGTGGAGGTGGTGGAAGTGAAAACAGTATGGGGATTCAAAAGTTCATGGGATAAGCATAAAGGCACCGTGCTGTACAGCAGAGCAGAGGAAAGGCAGTCCAGATATGAGTAGGGATTGCCAAACCAAGTAGGAAAATGGGCAGACTAGGTGGGCTGTATGGTCCTTATCTGCCAACAGAGTATATGTTTCTATGTTTCTAACAGAACTAGATTCAGGCTGCCAGGTGCCAGGCCAGCCAGATTGCCCTTAAGTAAGTTACCTTATGCTGTTTCCAAATCTAAAGCAAAGAAATTCTCTTAAAAGCAGCAACATAGTAGGGGGGCTATATATATAAAGCTGACACCCTGACATTGTTTTCAATGTTTCCCTGTGTTGCCAGGGCCTTCCTAAAGAAATAATGTTGGATACAGAACAGTTAGACGAGATAAGCAGAGCTGAGGGAGACAGGATACAATTGTAAAGGCAAAAAAAGACAAACAAACATTACCCTGTATGATTGAAATGAGAAAAGTGGAAAGGACTGAGGAGAACAAACTCTGGTTAGAATCAATATGGCTGCAAAATGATGGTATTAATAATGGAAATTATTATTATTATGCAAATATTTTCTTTTACGCTATCACTCTGGTCTTTGTAGGATGATAATTGAACAAGGGTATTGTTTTATAGATACTGTGCACCAGAAACTAAAGAAGTCTTGCATGTGGGCTTCCAAGTTCCCACAGAAAGCCAAGTGGATAGGCACTACAGAAAGGGGGAAGCACTATCGAAGCAACATCTCGCAGAATGCCAATGTGATAAGCACCACAGAAATTTCAGATTTCCAAGAAATAAATTTTCCTGTACAACACATTGATCTCCATAGGTAGATCTGACAGCATGAGATGCCATTTCTCCGGTGCTTATCAGTTCGGCATTCTGTGAGATATTGCTTCGATTGTGTCCCCCCCCTTTTTGTGGTCCTTATCTGCTCAACATTCTGTGGGATCTTGGAAGCCCGCATGCAAGACTTCTTTAGTTTGAGGTGTAGGGTGTCTGTAAAAAAAATGCCCTTGTTCAGTTATCACCCTATGAAGGTCACAGTGATACCGTAAAAATAAATATTTCCATAATAATAATTTCCATCATTCATAATATCATTTTGTAGCCATATTGGTTCCGATTGGAATATGTTTATGTGGATGTTTCTAAGTGAGCAATAACACATGCCCTGGTGTAGGCTGTGTAAGCAGCAAAACATGACAGTGCATTGGTTGTCTAGGAGTGAGTGCATGCACAAGTGCGTAAAGAGGCATGAGGCGCTTGCACTGAGTGCCTTTAGCACCTGGAACCCCAAAATGGAATGGTGTTTCAGCCTATCTGATTACAGAACTGTCTTTACCCATTTTATAACATTTAAAAAAAACAATTGCCATTTGTTTTGATCTTTAAATTGTTTCTCAGTTCACCCATTTTATAAGTGCAATAAGACAATCCACGTTAAATTGCCAGGGGTTAATGAACTTCCAGGCGCTAAAGGCACCCGGCACAAGCACCTCATGCCTCATTACACACCTGGGCATGTATTAATCCTAGACAACCAATGCCCTGTCATGTCTTATTACTTACTTATTAAATGGGTAAAGACAGTTCTCTAAACTGATTGGCTGAGATACCATTCCAGTCATGCTCTTTATTTTTACTATTAAAGTCCCAATATCCAGTGTCCTGTTTACCATACAGATCCATGACCATGGAATCAAGCTGCAAAATACTTTGTGCAGTCATCTTTTTTCTTCTCACTTTATCCCACGTCCTTGCTACAAAAGAAAAAAAAAGCACTTCAAACACAGGCACTTGTGAGTAAGAACTTATTCTTTACACTTATTCTCATATACATCCTTTGTGTGCTCTTGCTTTCCCTTTTCCCTTTTCTCTCACTTTTCCTCCCAGTCTTTTACTTACTTACTACTTGCCAGCAGAAATGGGCCACACGGTCTAGCAAGTCTGCTCGAGTGTGCAGCTAGCACCCCACTTTCTGCAGCTGCCCCTCCCCCTCCCCAATTACCCCCCACACAGATGAATGCCAACTAACCTTGAACCAGATTAAACTGCTGGAGGTATTTTTAGTGAATGGGAGAAATTTGGCCAGGACACCAGGTAAGTTCCCCTGCTCTTGCACAAGGGGGCACTGTCTCCCTGTCTGCAAGATGGTGGACTCCAGTCCTGGACAATTGCTGGAGCAAGCAGGAGGTGTTTCCACTCAATGGCGAGAGGATTATAGTGACTTGCATATGGAAGATGTGGAACTGTAAGATGAAATGGTCTGTGCTGAAGAGAGAGACCCTTTGCAAGGAAATTTAGAGGATATTGGGAGACAAAATCCCAGTGTAGAAACAGAGATGGAGGATATTACGACTGCAGAATTACAACTACAATAGGACCTGGAACATAGGCAAAAACAGCTACTGGACCTGATGAAAGAGGTGGAACGAGATATCTAGGTGAATAACCATAAACTTGAGGAGGAGAAAAAAAAGGAAGCGGTGGATGAAAAGTCCAACCATGGCACCAGGAAAATAAGTAATTTTATGCTTGGAGAATGAATCCCATGCTAACAAACAACAGAGTGGTATGGAAAACATAGCAATGGCTGATCCTACCTCTGGTGACTCTCAGAGTGATTTTTTTTTTGTCAGGAGAATGGGCTCCCGAGAACACGTTGCAACAAGCTGGATGGATATTTGAGGCAGGCCACTGGATCCCAGACCCAGTCGTCCCAATACCTGGGTCACTGAATTGGAAACAGAACACTATTGTCATGGACTGAGGCTGAGTTTTACCTGCAGAGATTGTGGTTGTATCGGAGAAGGGCGCTCCAGCTGTGACAGCTGCAGTAGTCCAGCACGTGGTCCCAACTGTGGATACTGCAACAGATGCCAGCAACAGCATGACACAACAAGCAGTGGGAGTTGCAGACCATTGTCCTGAGATGCACACGACCTCCAATTACATACCCTCACAACAGCACTCTCAGGTAAATTCGATAATTCTGGAACAGGGAAATAACAGTGATGAAAGCTGAAAAAACTCAGGGTTTGCTCAGGGGGAAACAGAGCATCAGGGGGAGGCTAATAAATAACCCAGCTATGCTAGCCTCTTTCACCAGCCAGCTGTGGCAGTTAAAAGCCACTTTACTGTTTGGATCTTTTGCAAGGAGGTATTAGCAAGATACTAGATAGACTCTATGTGGGGAAAACGTTACTTCTTACCCCAGGAGTCCTTTAGCATCAGTAACTTTTTTTGCACTTAGCTGGCTAGTTGCAACTGCCCCACAGGTGTGTCTTTAAGAGATATTTAAATGAGCTTAGGGCCAAGTCAACCCAAAGACAGGAGGGGGCATGAGCTGAGTGAGAGCTGTTGAAGGCTTGAAAATTTTTTCTCCGCTTGACTGAGCAATATTGCCTCTGAGGTGTCTCCTGACTTTCCTTGTTGACAGCCTCCTAGTGCTTATCTGGGTTAAGCTTTCCTCGTAATTTATTTCCTTTAGTGTGCTGAATGAAAGTTTTACTTTTTCATTAGCATTGCGCAAATTTTTTTATTTTTAATGTGACCGCGCTATTTTCACTTTATTTTTACTGACTATTTAGTTTAAAGCCCTAATTTTATCACAGGTGCTTATTTTCAATGGTTTCCTTCATTTTTCGCCAAATTCTTGTGGGAACCGTCGAATTAGGGACAGTTGCCTTGTTTTTTACCTCAGACCTCGCAGGGTTTACTACAAGACACCAGCAGTGGATTTCAAATTTAAACAGTGCCTGGGGGTTTTCTCTCTAGATTGGCAATTACGAGGAAACCTTTTTTGTTATATTACTGGACCTTGGTATCATCTGTGTCAGGACTGTCCATAAGGGTCCAGCAGCCACCTCTGCGCATTTGAGTATTACTGGGTTTCTATTAAGATTGTCATTGGTATAGATCCCAGTTCTACAACCCCCCCCCCCAAAAAAAAGCACTAGTAATAGACAGAGTTTATTAACTGGAGCAGGACTGGCCGGTGGCATTTTCACAGAAATCTGGACTTAGTTTGTAGGTCCAGAACTGGTTTGCTTTGCTTAAACTGGTAAACATAGCAGACAAACCTTTGATTATTATGGCTGAGGATAAATCAAAGGCTTCTGATGAGGGGGCCATTCCAAAGTACTAATACCAAAAGCAGAGGTGCTGAAGAACCCTCCAGATCCCAGCCAAAAAAATAAAGCTTCCAAAGATGAAGTTCCTCACAAATTGAAACATAATAAGAGTGACAAAAAAGGAAGCTTGATCAAACCTCTGATGAAGTGGCTAAAAAGAAACTCTGTCAAGACAAATATGCTCCCGTTGCTCCTGTGATAGCCAATAGCGAGACAACAGGCAGCTTAAAGTATACAGAAAAAAACAAAACACAAACTGTGCAGGTTCTTCCATCAGTGCAAGATATGGAAAAAGCATGACAACTGTTTCAGACCTTTCAAAAGATGGGTCCTCGATATATTGGGGCTGGCAAGCACTCTTCCACAGTTCTCTTTTCTGTATACTGTGAGGGTGACGCAGATGATGATCAATATTATGATGCCCCTGACATGGATTTTGAGGTCCTTGAGCCGCAGGAGTCCCCGGACTGTCATCTTGGGGATCCCCCCGAGGGACCATGAGGATCCTTCCTCTATGTTTACATTCATACAAAACATGCTGGACACCCTGGACCTCCCTATGCAGGAGCCCAACTAGGATGTCAATGAAGACGAAGATTATAGGGAGATGAAGGGTCTTTCATCCTCAAAGACCCTGGTTGTCCCTATCTATAATGCATTTAGAAAAAATACCATGAAAGTGCTTCAACACCACACTTCAGTATCAGGAGTTGATAAGCGGCTTGAGACAAAATATAAATTGTCTAAAAATGGTACCAAGTTCCTGTCTGCACATCCTAGCCATGAGAGTATAGTGCAGCAGGCAGCTTGTGAGAAAGCTGGAGTCTCCTTGCCCCCCCTCCCCCTGACAAGGATTCCAAGGGAATTTACTTTATAGCAAATAAAATGTATGCCACAGCTTCCCTGCTTCTCAGACTTTCTTCTTACATGGCATTCACAGCCAAATATCAGAAAGCCCTTTGGAAATCTGCCCAGGCTATCGCCCTCAACGGATCAGATTCTATGGTGCAGGAGCTGGTGGATACACCAAAAACTGCCCTGGAAGCTACTATGTACCAATTCCACATGGCAGATGACAACAATGATGCAGCCTCTAGGGTGATGGCCCATGCCATCTCTCTGAGACACTTCGCCTGGCTTAGAATAACCAGTCTGACCACAGACACTCAGAACAAGGCCATGGATTTTCCCTGTGATCAAAATATGTTGTTTGATTGCAGAACCACTGACTACGTGAAAAAAGTCGATGAGTACAAGGCCTTCTGGCAGAGTCACTCATCCAAGCCTAAGCCCACCACCCCTCAGAGATCCCATCCCAGGGGCGGTAGGAGCAGAAGTTTTGTTCCCAGGTCTTACAGTCCCTATCCCCAATCTGACTTTGGCCAGTACAGGGAGTCTTTTAGAGATGGGGCAGAAGGGGCCAAAGAAGAGACACCTCTACCCAGCCATCTGCCTCTCGGTCTAAGTCCTGATGTGAGTGTCCACGTCACCTCCCTTCTTCCGGTTGGAGGCAGACTCTCCCACTATCTTCAGCACTGGTCCCTCATCACATCAGACAAGTGGGTGCTGGAGATAGTGGAGAAAGGTCTGTCATTACAGTTCAAGCAGCTGCCAGACCTCAAGCATACCCAGGTGTCAAGATCTCTGTCCCCAACACAGATACCACTGTTGGAAATGGAGGTACAAAACCTTCTGGCTTTACAAGCAGTGGAGAGGTTCCCCACCCACGAGAAGGGCAAGGGCCTCTACTCCAGGTATTTTCTGACACAAAAGAAAACTGGCGAGTGGTGACCTATCTTAGATCTCAGATATTTAAACAAACATCTGTGATAAGACAAATTCAGAATGGTCACTCTGTCACTGATCATACAGTCCTTACAGCAGGGAGACTGGCTAGCCTCCCAAGACTTAAAGGATGCCTACTTCCACATGCCCATAAGGAGATCTCACAGGAAGTTTCTCAGGTTCAAACTTCCTTCGGATCACTATCAGTTCACTGCAATGCCCTTTGGTCAGGTGTCAGCGTGGCTCAGTTGGTAGCACATCCGCCTCTGGACCAGAAGGTCGTGGGTTCTCATCCCACACTGGGATTGGACTTGCACCTAAAAATCTCTGGCATCCTAGTGCAGTATTGGGGGGTGCTGTACTGCTGGGGTGTGCTGTCCTTCGGATGAGACGTTAAACCGAGGTCTCTTCTGCCCATCCTGTTGTTGTACTGGTGGGTGTCCAGGTGGAAGTAAAAGAACCCAGGGCACTCTTTGCAGAGTAGGGAACATTCCCGGTGTCCTGGCCAACATTCCCCTTCCCATAAACCGGTTCATGCAATTATCCAGGCTGTGGGTGATGATGTGCGATATGGCAGCCACCAAACATTCAGTCACTTCACTACCAGTCTAGCATTGCTTGTAAAGTGCTTTGGATGTATGAAAAGTGCTATATAAATGCTGATTCTTCTTCTTCTTCTTCTTCTGGTCTGTCCTTGGCCCCAAGAGTCTTTACCAAGTGTCTCGCAGTGGTAGCAGCACATTTCAGGAGACTGGGTGTCACTCTCTACCCCTGTCTGGACGACTGGCTCATAGTAGCAAAGTCTCCTTGCCAGGCCAAGGAATCTCTTTCCTTCACAGAATGCACTCTGGAGTCTCTGGGTTTCCTGGTAAATCTAAAGAAATCTCACTTGGAACCCACCCAGCTGCTCACCTTCATAGGGGCCCAGCTGGACACTCAGAAAGGATATGCTTTTTTCTTGCAGGAAGGAATTCAGAGTTTCCTTTCAGTAGCAGATTATTTTGCCTGGGGACAGCCAAGACCAGCCAGGCATTTCCTCAAACTTCTGGGACATATGGCCTCTATGACTGCAGTAGTCCTAGGGGTCAGGTACAGGATGAGACTCCTGCAAGCCTACCTCAGAGCTTGCTGGTCTCAGAGAAGCAACAAATTTTCAAAGTTGATACCTGTGTCAGAGCAGTTCCTCCAAAATGTGCTGTGGTGGAAGAACCCTGCAAATTTTCAGGCAGGGGTTACCTTTCAAGCTCCTCTTCCCACAAAGGTGATCACCACAGATGCCTCCCTTTTGGGCTGGGGTGCTCATTTGGACAGTGCCTCAGTAAGCGGCAACTGGACTCCCAAAGAGTCATAGTCGCACATAAATCTTTTGGAACTCAGAGCAGTCTTAGTAGCTCTTAAAGCTTTCACCCCCAGCATAGAAGGGCAGGCGGTTCAAATTCAAACGGACAACACCACTGCAATGTTCTACATAAACATGCAGGGTGGTACCAGATCAGGAATACTCTGTTCAGAAGCTCTGAAGCTCTGGTCTCTAGTATTCTCCTTGGGAGTCAACCTCTTGGCTAGTCACCTCCCAGGCAAACTCAACACTCTGGCTGATGCTCTAAGCCACATCAGCAGTGGCGTAACCATGCATACTTATTGTACGCACGGGCATACAGTTTTCAGCCTGACACACATAAAAAAAAAAATTCACGCTGGCCCTTTTAAAATCCTGAGTTTTTGGAGGCTGGCTGAACTTTAGCCTTGGTCAGGTCTGGGGTTAGTGTATGGTTGCTGTGGCAACCTAAACTTGGCACTCATTCAGTGCATCACTTTTTGAGTCAGCCAAGTCATCAGCGTGGGGCCGCACCAGAGTTGCGACAGAAAACCAGGAAGCAACAGCAAGACTACCCCAGCAACTCGTCCCAAACCCGCTTTGGGACCCTTTACAAGTCCGCATATGCTCAGTAGGAATGGGCGGACTGGTCCGTGAAGAATCAGAACCCTCCCCCCCACCGGATCTCACAACGTCCGTCAGACGTGGGTAAATAAGAACACTGGGCAACGGTGTACTGGGTCCACCCATACAGCTTCATTTTTTTTTTGTAGTAACGAAAAGAAATAAAATGTCAATGCCCTATCCAGTTTGATTCCACAATGACAAAAAAATATATAACATTTTATTTTATATTTTCTATTCCCACGTTGTCTGGTGCCTGCCATAAGGCTGCACGCTACCTCTTGCAAATATTTAATTGTGCATGCTTGAACGTTGAGAGAGCAAGCGCAGCAGTCATCAGCCTCCTCGAGTGATGAGGAAAAGCAGGAAGCAGCGTGCCTAAAGAAAGACATCTCGTCTGTAGTGTATTCAGCACAGAACTCGAAAGAAATCAGTAGCAAAGGTAAAGACAGATAAAAGGACAGTGTCTGGTTTGGATTCTAAATATAAATAAACAGCATGAAATACTGGGAGAGGGAGAAAGAGTTCTGCGGTGTTCAGACTGCTTTTATGAGTACTCGGTCCAGAGCGGTGGTAACGGCGGCAATAGTGGCAGTGTCGGGCCTCATCATCCGCCGTGTGTTAACCCCCGCAACAACTAATGATATCTCTGTGGCTGTCTCATCTTGTGAGTGTATGTGCCTGGCAAGGTGGAAATCGGCAGATAGGAAGAGGAGGGTATTAATTTACTTATTTAAGGACTAGGGGTATCAGGAGAGGGAGGGGGTATTCATTTATTGCTGGGACTGGAAGGGAGAGGGGGTATTCATTTATTTATTTATAGACTGGGGTATCTGCAGATGGGAGGGGATATTCATTTAAGTATTTTTGGGACTGGGAGAGGAAGGGAGGTATTCTTTTATTTATTGACTGGGGTATCAGCAGATGGGAAGGGTACAATGGGGAGTAGTCATTTAAGTATGTCTGGACTGGGTGGGGGTCAGGCACAGATGGAAAGGGGAGGGGTATTCTTTATATTTTTCTGGGATAGGGTTGGTGGGAATCAGCAGATGGGGCATTCATTTTATTCTGAGGCAGGGTGGGTGGGTATCAGTAGATGGTAGGAGGGAATAGGGTACTCATTCTGGGATAAGATGGGTTTCAGGAGATGGAACATGGGGGGTTGTGATATTGAGTCTGGCACAGGGTAGTTAATACAGATAGGAAGAGGGGACAGTGCTACTAATATTGGGGTAAGTTGGTAGAGTATTAATTCTGGGGCATGGTGGATATGAACTGATGAGAGGAGGGGTAGGGGCATTAATTGGGCCAGGTGAGTAGCAGCAGGTGAAGTAGCAGGGGTTTGCATACTGAGGCAGGTTGGTTGGTGGCATATATAGGAGACGGGTATACATGCTGGGGAAATGTGGGTTTTAGCAAACAGGATGGGAATTCAGGGGTGTGCTGCATATTGGGGGAAGGTTATCAAAGGATGGGATGAGGAGAGATGAATAATTACTGGGGCAGAACGAGGGAGTGATACCAAGTCCCGGCCACACAGAGGGTAAGGAACAGAAGTGGATAATATATAGCCAACAGATGAACAGAATGGAGTCAGAAACAGGCTAACACACTTGCTTAAGAAAAAATACCTTATTTTCTATTTTTTAATGCTTTTATGATTGCTGTTGGATATTACCATTAAGGTTCTTATTTGAATCAGGACTAATCAGAACTCTGACATGGATCCTGGTCCTGAGAATAAGGGTCAGGACAGTTTGGGGTCCGCCCATCCCTACTGCTCAGAAGCACAGTGTATCACATGCCCCCACTGCACTTGTTCCCAGTCTGTCTTGGCAACACTTGCACAGCCACGAAATGTGTCTGTCTCTGCATGATCACCCGCCACTGCGTTTTGAGCGGCAATCTTGTCTGGAGCAGCTGCTAGCTGAGGAGATGGCAGTCAGTGTATGTGTGAGCCACTGAGCTGAATTTTGTCCCATCGAGGAGTGATCATGGATGATCGGAGAGTTTTTTTTTTAAATCACCACGATGCAGTCAACTCGTCAGGTGACGAGGATAGCTCGGGGGACCAGCCTGGTGTGTTCCTGTCACTGTCAGGCGTCTCAACAGCCAAGAAAAAAACAGCTGAAAGAGGAGAGGCAGTGTGGTCATCATAGCCAGGTCCCTGTGTACAGCCTGTGAAGGGGAACCCACTGAAAGCCTGGTGCACAGTAAATCCTTCCTGCTGTTACTGTTACAACACCCTAATACCGAGTGTGAGGGCTCTTGGGTGGACCAAATGTATTCTGTGATGCAATAGAAAGACCAATTTGTGATGAACTATTTAAAGCATATGCTCCTCATAAATTAATATACTGAAATGTACTTTCTTTATTAAATTTGTCTCCCTCCCCAGTTAGGGACCACACATGAAATGCCAGGCCATGTGTTGTGTAATCTTCTGCACCATGATCTGTGCCAATTAATGTCTGTCTTGGAGATCACTCAGTGCAAAAGGGCAGCTGCACCACGTTTAATTACAAGGGGACTAGTAGCAAGCCAGACACATTACCCCATCGGGAAAACAGGATAGACTCGCAGGAAACTGGGGGGCTGGGTCACACATGACATACAGTTCATTACCTATAAGCAGAGCAAAAATAATAGTATGCCTGGCTGCCATTCTTTGCATGTTTGATTTCAATTGTAAAAGGCCACCTGACAGCCCCTCCTGCTGCTCTCGACCTCACCCACTCCTTGGATGCAGTGACCAGAATTCCAGTTCCTGAAACTTGAGACCTAGGGGTTTGTAACCTACTCCTGAGCTACTTGCAAGCTACTCTGTGGATGGTAAGTCTAGTCACCCCAAATGAACCGAGACCGAGAGGGATTATTGATGGTGTCTGTGTGTCGGTGTTACCTTGTGTGTTGTTATAGTTGCTATGATGCAACCTGCTGGGCTGGGTTGGGCTTGGAAGTTCGATACAACTTGCTGGGTGGCAAGGGGAAAAGGCAACATGGTGGGCTAGGGGAGGGCCAGGGAATCTTGGAGTTGGACTAGGGAGCAGCTTGCCGGACTGGGAGAAAGGGGCAACGTGCTGGGCTGCATGGAGAGATAGAGACTTTAAATAGAATCTCACCATTTTAATAAATAAATAGGACAGTAGGATGCAACATGCTGTGTTGGAGAAGGGTTAAGTATTCTAGGTAGGGGAGCTAGGTGAAACTTGTTGGGCTTGGACCATGCAGTGGAGCAAGTGGCTGGGCTATGGGGAGGGTGGATTGGGCAACTCACCGAACTGTGGGGACTGCAGAAAGGACTGCAGTGCAACTTATTAGGCATGGGAAGGGGTAACAGGGTGGCTAATTCTGTATCAGATTACCCCCAAAATGCACCAGAATGTACCAAAAAACAAAAATTTTCTGGGGGCCTAGGTGGTCCCCAGACCCCCGGCCTATAGTTTGGATTTTTGGTGCGTACACTTTTTTTAAGGCTGGTTACTCCACTGCACATCAGTCAAGGCCAGAGTGAATGGACACTGAACAAGCAAGTACTAGCCACAGTGTTCAAGTGGTGGGGCACACCAGACTTGGATCTGTTTGCCTCGCCTCTCAATTTTCAGCTTCCTCAGTACTGTTGCAGGCCCCCAGTTCCGGGAACACTTCCTGTGGATGCCCTGATCTTGAACTGGTCAGGGAGGTTCCTATAAACATTTCCTCCCTTTCCGCTGATATTCAGGGTTTTGCTGAAACTCACACAGCAGCCTGCATTGATGATTCTAGTGGCTCCGGACTGGCCCAGACATGCCTGGTACCCTCTTCTTCTCTCAGTGTCCTGCAACAAGCCCATTTACCTGCCTCCAACTCACTCCCTGCTGACCCTTCTTCAGATGGGACAGCAGTACCCAGACATACACTCTCTTCACCTCAAGGTCTGGTTCTTGAGGAGTTAGTTTCCGTCCTCATAGTACTCTGAACATGTCCTTAAGATACTGAGGATGGCTTAAAAAACAAACACTAAGAAGACTTGTACAGCTAAATGGAAAAGGTTTTCCCTCTAGCGCAAGATCGAAAAGGTTGAACCATGGGTGTAGCCAGGCATACTCCAAGTACTCCATGGTGTGCAATTTTATTTAAGGGGGGTAGCAAACAAGCTCTGAACTGCTTCCTTTTTCCATGAAAACTAACAAAGAAAATGCTGAACCTTTCTGTAATTTTATTCATAGGAGTCAAAACTAGAAGGACTGGTCACTAATACTCTCTTTGCATCCCAAGGACAATACAACTTTACAGGCTCTGGGCTGGTATGTGGGTGTCTTGGGGAGCAATGAATGGCATTTGTATTTACCCATGCATGGCAATAACCATTGTCGTGATATACAAAAGTTGTATTTATTGTGCCAAATGAGGCAACAAACACGGTCGTGGTGTACATTTGTGTATTGTCTGGCTACACCCGGATGGGGGGTAGCACACCCTAACAAGTGGGGGAGGGGTAGCAGTGAGTCCACTTGGTGTGCAGATTTGAAATCCCTGGCTACACCCCTGGGTTGAACCCCTATTAGCTTCAGACCTTCAGCTGCTAGACTACCAGATACACCTGCAGGCAGGCATCAGGCTTGAAACCATCTTCACTCAAGCTACACCTTTATTTATTTAAATTTTGGTAACCAGGTAGGCCCGCTGAGACCAGTAATAGTCACTTTTTCAGGGGTGACCTGGGATTAATTACACATAGTACAACAGGATATAACTTTTACATTAGATTCATCAACATACAGATATTTATAGTTCATGAAAGGAGGCAAACATTTGATGGACAAACTACATAAAGGGGTCTATTATTAGTTCTTGTCATACAGATTAGGTAAGGTCATCAATCATACTCAGAAATCGTGCAAACAGGATCAAAGGTGAAATTCAACGAGCACAAGTGCATTGGTTTAATTCCAGCAAGTGTGTTTTAAGTCCCTGGTGGCAATTTCAGCCTACTTTTTGGTGGGAAAGAAGAAATCAGGTTTTTCTCATGACATTTTTAAATAGTTTTTCAAAGGCCCCTTGCACTTCCAGCCTCCAACCAGGAAGCCCATTCCTCTTTGGAGCCTGAACCTTTGCATAGATGGGCTCATGAGTCCACCCTTCAAGGCTATGTCCATGGCCCACATCAAGTTTGTAACTTAGAAGACAGTCTTCCTGGTAGCCATTACGTCTGCCAGGAGGATTTCAGAGTTGCAGGCCCCGTGCACTGAGCCGAATTACATCACCCCCACAAAGATAAAGTTAAGCTCAGAACAAATAGGACATTTCTGCCAAAGGTGGTTGCAGAGTTTCACTTGAACTGGTCCAGCCTGTCTTCTTTACTGAGTCATCCACTCCTGGTGAGCAAAATCTCCACAGCTTGGATGTCAAAAGAGCCACCTTTCACTACCTAGAGCATACTTGACAGTCCAGAGGCTCTTCCACTCAGTTGTTCCTCACCTATTGGAATGTAGGCAGAGGAAGACCAGCTACCAAGAGAACTATTTCTCATTGGTTGGCCTTTTGTATTAGATTCTGCTATAAGAAAACTGGTCAGCAACCTCCAGTGGGGCTCAGGGCCCACTCCACCAGGGGCACTGCAGCCTTGCTTGCAGCAGCAAGAGACATTCCACTACTGGATGTTTACAAAGCAGTAACCTGGAAATCTGTGCACACCTTTGTGAAACACTACATTATGGATGTGCAGACCAGATCTGATGCCAGATTTGTCAGGGCAGTTCTGCAGAACCTCTTTCCTAAGTAGGTTCTCTGCCCACCTCCCTTTTGGTACTGCTCGGTAGTCTGCAAAAAAGTTACTGATGTTAAAGGACTCCTTGGGTAAGAAGTAAAAATTACTCACCGCAGTAATCTTTCTTCCAAGGGGTCCTTTAGCATCAGTAAGCTCTCACCCTTTCTCCCCTGTTCACCTGTCAGAGAAGGGCTCTTTATGTCACCTTTTACCAAATTTGGAGTTTCTTATTGATGAGTTTTTAGCTCATGTTGCTGTTGTTTCTATTTCCACTTTTGTGGACATTTGCATAGTTTTTGAATCCTGTTGATTATTTTGGGGGCATTTACCCTCAATTTTCCTTGAAAACATTCTGAAGCCTTCGACAGCTCTCACTCAACTCGCACCCCCTCCTGTCTTTTGATTGGCTTGGCCCTAAACTCATGGAAATATCTCTTAAAGGCACACCTCCAGGCAGTTGCACCTAGCCAGCTAAGTGCAAAAAAGTTACTGATGCTAAAGGACCCCTTGGAAGAAAGAAGAATACTGCGGTGAGAAATTTTTATGTTGATTGCGCACATGCACAAGAAACATGTTGTGTCAGCTTTCTCCACAAGCAGGTTATGAAGGCATGGCACTGTTGTGCCCAATGCCCCCACAGCCTGCAAAGACTTGTCCCCCGTCCCCCAATGCTGTGGCATGCTGCTGCTGACACTAGTTCAGCCAGTGTGCCACAAGCTTCTAAAAAATCAGCCGCTGCAATCAGGGGCAGCCTCGTCATTGCAGTGTCAGCCATCCACTGCAATGAAGGAGTGACCCGTCATTGCAGAGCGGGATGTGGGATCCCAGATATTGTTTGTGAACATGATGGCGGCTTGCCGCCGTATTCTCAAACAATATCTACCCCCCCATGTTTATTTGCCGATGGGGGAGCCCACTCCCCATCAGCATACTGTAACCCCCCCATTTTATTGTCTGCTGACAGGGTCCCCAATACCCATCAGCAGAAAGGAATTCTCCCCTTCTGTTGTTTGCGGCGGGGTACCCAATCCCGTTGCCAGACACAAATTTTCCCCTTTTTGTTTGCCGATGGGGAGCCCAATCCCCGTCAGTTACAGCTGCCCCCAAGCAAGACTCCAGTGGCACGACATGCTCCTGGAAAGTTAAAAATGGTCCCACTATGTTTTTTTTTTTGTTTACCTGAAAAAAGGAAACAGTCCCTCGTAGTCTCCGTGGCCCCCCTCCCACAACCCGCACCCCCACTGTGCACCCTGCCTCCCCACACTCCCTCTCACCCCATACTTACCTCCGGATCTTGGCACGATGATCTTCTGTGGACTGGGAACACATCTGAACTCTTGACTGCGAACTGAGGAAATGCCGGTAAGCTGTATAACGTAATGAATAGGGTTTTTTCAACTTTAGTGCATATCTCGGGCATTTTTGGGAATTCTTTCACCAAATTTTCAACATGGGGTTTTTGGGACCCCTCCTCATGAATTCTTGAATTGTCATAGCGTTAATCTGCCCGGAAAAGTGATTTTGCGGTCACTGTGCGGAATCACCCTTTGGGGCTGATTAACGAAACGACAGTGACAGTGTTCATAAGGTGGGCTCTCAAAAAGCCTATGTTGCAAACTTTGGTGGAAAAAATCCCAAAAATGACTGTTTCTGGCGTGCGTTGCGCAGTTGCTGAGTACGCTCGTAACTTAGTGAATTTACAATATTTTCATGCCAGATTTTCAACATTGGCATTTTGTCACACCTCCTTGTGAGCAGTATAGCTGTCAATGTTGACATCCTGGCCGAAATATGTTTTCATACTTCCGGCGCAGAATAGCGCAGTCACTGGGGAAATCAGTGTTCAGGACAGATTAAGAAAATGACAGTGACACTGTTCATGAGTAGAGGTCCTAAAATGCCTATGTTGAAAATTTGGTAACGATACTCCATAAAATGACTGTGTTACAAGCGTGCGTTGCGCAGTCAGCACGCACGCGCTTATCAATAACCATAGGTATAATATTTTCATTCCAGATTTTCAACATTGCCATTTTCCCAGACCTACTTATGAACAGTGCAGCTGTCATGTTTCCCATCCTGGCCAACATGTGTTTTCGCACTTCTGGCACAGAATAGAGTGGTTGCTGTGGGAAATCACTATTTGGGACAGATTAAGAAAATGACAATGATACTGTTCATGAGCAGAGGTCCTAAAATGCCTATGTTGAAAATCTGGTGATGATAGCCCATCAATTGACTATGTTACAAGTGTGCGTTGTGCACCTTCCACGCACCCTTGTAACTTCGCAGATTTGTAATATTGTCTCACCAGATTTTCAACAGTGCCATTTTTCACCTCCTCATAAGCAGTACAGCTGTCATTTTTCACATCCTGACCGAAATGTGTTTTCACAGTTCCAGTGCAGAATAACATGGTCACTGTGGGAAATCAGTGTTCAGGACAGATTAAGAAAATGACAGTGGCACTGTTCATGAGCAGAGGTCCAAAAATCCCTATGTTGAAAATTTGGTGACGAAACTCCATAACATGACCGTGCTACACGCGTGCATTGAACTGTTTCCATGCACCCTTGTAACTTCGCAAATTTGTAATACTGTCACGCCACATTTTCACCAGTGGTATTTTTTCACAACTCCCTATGAACACTACAGCTGTCATTTTTCACATCCTGGATAAAATATGTTTTTGCACTCCTGTTGGACAATAGCACGGTCACTGTGGAAAATCAGTGTTTGGGACAGATTAAGAACGACCGAGTGAGAGGGGGGAGTGACCGAGCTCAACTGAGCTCTGTCGGGACTGCTGCAGATTTGTTTGTGGGCAGTCAAAGGCCCCAACACAAGAGCCCAGTACAAAAGGGCAGCCTGTAGCACTGGGAGAAACAGAACGAGAGAGTGAGTGAGGGAGGGGGAGAGAGCGAACCCACTGAAGCGCTGTCAGGACTACTGCAGATTTCTTTGTGGGCAGAAAAAGGCGTCAGTACAAGCAGGGGCCCGGTTCAAAAGGCCAGCCTGCAGCGGTGGGAGAAACAGTATGAGAGAGTGAGACAAGGGGACTTAGTGAGCTCAACGGAGCTCTATCAGAACTGCTGGGATTTCTTTGTGGGCAGAAAAAGGCGCCAATGCGGGCAGGAGCCCCATACAAAAGGGCAGCTTGCAGCACCAGGACAAACAGAATGAGCGATGAGAGAGGGAGACTGAGCAACCTCAACAGAGCTCTGTCGGGACAGCTGCGGATTTCTTTGTGGACAGACAAAGGTGCCATTGCAGCCAGGAGCCCCATACAAAAGTGCAGTCTGCAGCGCCAAGAGAAACAGAATGAGCGAGTGACAGAAGCGGTAGTGAGCGACTCAACGGACTCTAGTGTGACTGCTGCAGATTTCTTTGTGGGCAGAAAATGCGGCAATGGAGCGGAGCCAGTACAAAAGGCCAGCTTGCACCGCCGGCAGAAACGGAATGCGAGAGTGACAGAGAGGGAGTGAGAGAGCTCAATGGAGCTGTGTCGGGACTGCTTCAGATTTCTTTCTGGCGGAAAAAAGCTGCCAATGCAGGCAGGAGCCCAGTACAAAAGGGCAGCCTGTAGTGCCAGGAGACACAGAATGAGCAAGGGAGGGAGGGGGAGTCAGTGAGCTCAACGGGCTGTGTTGGGACTGCTGCAGATTTGTTTGTGGGCAGAAAAAGCAGCAATGCATGCAGGGGCCCAGTACAAAAGGGCAGCCTGCAGTGGCAGGAAAACCAGAATGAGTGAGTGAGTGAGTGAGTGAGTGAGTGAGCTCAACAGAGCTGCATTGTAACTGATGCAAATTTCTTTGTGGGCATATGAAGGCAGCAATGGAGGCAGGAGCCCAGTAGAAAAGGGCAGCCTGCAGTGCCGGCAGAACAGAATGAGCGAGTGAGAGAAGGGCAGTGAGTGAGCTCAACACAGCATTGTCGGGACTGCTGCAGATTTCTTTGTGGGCAGAAAAAGGTGCCAACAGAGGCAGGAGCCCAGTACAAAAGGGCAGCCTGCAGTGCCAGGAGAACCAGACTGTGTGAGTGAGTGAGACGGGGAGTGAGCAACCTCAACAGAGCTCTGTCGGGACAGCTGTGGATTTCTCTGTGGGTAGAAAAAGCCACCAACACAGGCAGGAGCCCAGTACAAAAAGGCAGCCCGCAGTGCCAGGAGGAACAGAATGAGCGAGAGAGAGAGGGAGAGTGAGCCACCTCAATGGAGCTCTGTTGGGACAGCTGCGGATTTCTTCCTCAGCAGAACAAGGTGCCAACACAGGCAGCAGCCCAGTACAAAAGAGCAGCCTGCAGCACCAGGACAAACAGACTGAGCCAGTGACAGAAGGCCACTGAACGAGCTCAACAGACCAACGCAATCAACATTCGGCATTGACAAATGCTTGTTTCTTACTGATTCCATGCATTTTACAAAGGCAGAGGTGTATGCATTCATTCATGCTCTAGGTGACAGCAAGTATGATGTCAGCTTCTGTTCAGATGCTCTTCTGGATAGATTTTGGAAACTATATTATACTTTGAAAGACTCCCCTGAATGGCAGGGATTTTATGCCATTTCACTTTCTAAACCATCAGACTAAAAACTGTGATGATTTTATTTCGAAATGAGGGTGTGTGAGAGTGAATGATATTATTCTCTGGTTGGAGAAACATGTTGATATACAGGGTAACCCAAACCCTGTCATAGATTAAAATGTATTTTGGACAGGGGTGGACTTTTAGAGTTCAACTTAACACACAAGTGAGGATTTTAGACATTTAACAAATTCCTTTTTTCTCGGAAGAGACCGCGGTATTCTTTTTTTATCAGGGACAACCTAAGAGCAACTGTTACAAGTGCAGATCCCTGAAGCATTTAAACTCAGACTGTAACTAGGTAAGATGTTTTCAGTGTAGGGAGCTGGGCCATGCTGTGAATTCATGCACAATTCCTCCAGTGCGTAACTTATGTGGGGATGACGAACATTCATTCCAGTCTTGCCCATTGGCAGCTCATAATTCAGAAGATACTTGGGAGCAATAATTCTACATCAACGGAGCAAAGAAATCTCATAGGTTTGAAAGGTGTTACCCTCAGCCCCTCCCCTCCCCTCCACCACATTCAGAGCAATTAATACCTAAGGACCATGCAGGAAACCACCCCTCCGAACAAGATTCCTCGGAATCTCTAATGAACATTAGGTGACTGAACAAATCCTTGAAGAAATTCCCAGAGGTGATACGAATGCCTCCCCCTCTGCCTCCTCCTGAAAAGCCACAGATACAAAAACCGTCTGACAAACCAGGAACTGCTGATGGGGATTTTACGGTGGTGACAAAAGGGTCTAGGGGGCCTAGTCTACAGAAAACCTGTTTCACCCACAATTCTGACATATTAACAAGCAACACCTATGAGGTTCTCCAGAGCTGGAGTGATCAAGAAAATGAAGCAGATTCTGACACTTCCTCACAATCTTCTCATACTGACCCACCTAAAGAGGGGCACAACTCTTTGAAGGCACAGAACCCTATACAGAGGCCAAGCAGGATTACCAGAGCCAGCTCCAGAAAAAAAGGACCTACTCAGACATAATCCAGAACTATCCCTAAGGCTGGCCAGCCTAAATGTTAACAGTATTAAGACTGATTTAAAAAGTGATACTACTCTCTCTATTTTACAAAAACTGCAATATGATACTTGTCTTTTACAGGACACTAGGTTGCGAACTGTAGCTGAGATAGACAAAGTCAAATTAGCAGTTTTCTGATCTTTCTTTCTGGTCTCTTGGGGAGGAGCAATGTAGTGGTTTGGGGGTTTGTCTTTAGAACCCAGGTATAACAGTATGCAAGTTAATGGATGTTTCTCCGGGAAGGGTTTTGATCTTAGACATGGGTTTTGAGGGGAATGCCCAGAGGGTAATAAATATCTGTGCCCCTGCAAACGAAGGCCCTTAGAGTGGAATTGTTAAAAGTAATTCAGCCTTACTTGTGTACTAATGAACAGGTACTTTTTTGGAGTGATTTTAACACTAGCCTCCCACAATCTGATACTAAAAGGACGCAGGTTCAAACGTATTGTGATATCACCTTTTTGCGAGGAATAATTATGCAATATGGGATAAAAGATTCTCAAACTACCTTTTGTCAAAAACCAGCACATACATAATTTTAGAGGATTGATATCCACTCAGATAGACTTTTGGTTAATTTCCCATACTATACCAAATTCCTACTCTGAGACGGTTCTAATGGAAACCTCTGATCATGCTTTAATAGGGATAACACTATCCACCACTCCCCCACGGGTAGGGGGGAGGGAGGTATGGAGACTGAACTCTAGCCTTTTAGATGAATCAAACATATGTCAGGACTTACAGTACTCAAAGATAGATGTATGGTAAAGTTTGTATATGACTCCCCTTTAGAGTGGTGGGAGGACACTAAGCAACTAATTATAACTTTTTTTAAAACGGCAGCTACAGAACAAAGTGTACAGCAGAACATAACGTATTTATCACTCAGCACACAGGTTCATCAATTATTGTCTGACCAGATGGAAACTGGGCAAGATAATAGAGACCAGATAGATAACATAAAATAAGGAATGTTCCAGATGCGATATGACAGGCATAAGACACTTGTGCTTGAACAAGGATTTTGAACCCAGGGTAAAAAATATCAAACTGCCCCATTAGAGGACTGTTGTGGGAGAGTTAAAAAACACCAACTTATAGGTATAAAGAATGCAAAGGGGGAAGTTATTACAGGAAATAAGACAATTTTACGAGAATTGGGGAGATATATTGCAGAACAGCAAGAAATTAAGGATGAGAAAACAGAATTTTTTGAACAAATGTTGCATGCAGCCAACATTCCAAAATTAACTTCGGTACAGACTAATGACCTTCTGGCTCCTTTAACCCTGGTAGAACTCCCGAAGGCTATACATTCATTAAAAAAGGGAACATCCCCGGGGTCTGATGGGTTGTCTCGTGAATTGTATGTAAAATTGCAACAGCTCATTTCACAGGAATTGGTTACAATTTTTCAGAAGCTACGTTCAATAACCAAATATCCAAAGGATCTTATTTATTTATTTATTTTTTTTACAAAAAAGGGGACAAATCCGATTTACAAAACTGGAGACAAATGACCTTATTAAATACAGATTTCAAAATTTTCACAAAAATCTTAAGTCTCCGAATGTCAAAAGTATTGAATTCAATTGTTCATCAAGCCCAGGTCTGTACAGTTCCTGGGAGGTGGATAACTGATGCCTTATTTTTACTAAGAACAATTATGGAACAAGGTGCCCAAGGTAAAGCTGAAGGGCATGTTATTAATGTGGATCAAACAAAGGCCTTTGATAACATCTCTCATAATCTTCTGTGGGCATGTTTGCAGAAGTATGGATTTCCACTTCATTTTATTGAATAGATACAATTATGTTATGGGAAGGACTTTATTAAACCATATGACAATAAATGGGTGAGAGAGAGATGTTTGATTCAAAAAGGAGTTTGGCAGGGCTGTCCCTTAAGTCCGTTACATAGATACATAGATACATAAACAGTGTCGGCAGATAAGGGCCTATGGCCCACCCAGTCTGCCCATTTGAGCTTGTAAGTTCAGTTTGTTTTCCTAGAAGTCTGTTGCCCCTTACCCCTGACCTCCAGAATTCCTTTATGTCTATCCCATGCATTCTTAAATCCCGTGATTGTTTCAGCCCCCACCACTTCCTCTGGCAGGGTGTTCCACTTGTCCACCACCCGTTCTGTGAAGAAATTCTTTTCATGTTTCCTCTGAATTGTCCTCCCTCCAACTTCATCCCATGCCCTCTAGTTCTGGAACATCTTTTGCTTAAAAATAGTGTTTTCCTGCACCCTGTTCCTCCCTGTAAGATACTTGTATGTCTCTATCATATCCCTCTCTCCTCCTCTCCTCCAGGGAGTACATGTTCAGTTCCTTCAACCTGTCTTCATAGGACTTGTGATGCAATCCATGCACCATCTTTGTTGCCCTCCTCTGAACCTTGTCTACCCTGTCTATGTCCTTACGTAGGTATGGTCTCCAGAACTGTACACTGTACTCAGGTGGGGCCTCACTAGTGTCTTGTATAGCGGAATTATGACCTCCTTTTCCTGCTGATGATGCCCTGCCTATACATCCCAGCATCCTATTTGCTTTACCTGCTGCCTTGTCACACTGTTTCCCTACCTTGAGGTCATCAGAGATGATAACCCCAAGATCCCTTTCCTGCTTGGTGCATGCTATATCCTCACCCCCCAAACTGATATATTGTGCCAGGGTTTTTGTGCCCCATATGCATTATCTTGCACTTCTTTGCATTGAATTTCAACTGCCAAACCCCTGACCATTCTTCAAGTTTCTGCAGGTCGCTTCTCATTCTGTCTACACCCTCTGGTGTGTCTTCTCTGTTACAAAGCTTTGTGTCATCAGCGAACAGTGAAATTCTGCCTTCTAGGTCCTGCACAATGTCACTGATGAAGATGTTGAATAGGACTGGTCCCAGCACTGATCCCTGTGGTACCCCACTGGTCACTCTTCCCTCTGTGGAGTGACAGCCATTTACCACCACCCTCTGTGTCCACCCAGCCAGTTACCTACCCACCACACTACTGTCCTGCCCACACCCATATTCCCCAGTTTGTGTAATAGTCTTCTATGTGGCACAGTGTCAAAGGCCTTGCTGAAGTCCAGATAGGCCATGTCCACTGCCCTCCTGATCCACCTCCCTAGTCACCCAGTCAAAAAATTCAATGAGGTTGGTCTGACATGACCTCCCCCTGGTGAAACCATGCTGCCTTGGGTCCTGTAGTCCATTGAATTATATTATTATATATTATTATATATACTTACAATGGACCCATTAGTTTGAATTTTAACTTTATTCCCGAACATTCACGGGGTGCTTCATCCAAATGGGAATGTCACCAAATGTATTGCTTAAGCAGACGACTTGATCCTTACAGTGAAAGATACTGAGTCAGGGAGACAGGCAAATAATCTGGTTCAGTCTCTAGCGGCAGTGTCGGGGGGGGGGGGATAAACATGAACAAAAGTAAATGTATCCCCATGCGTGTAACCACTGATACACCTGGGACAGTGGGAGTAGTAGGGGTGAATTTAGAACCTTGTAAAATCCTAGGGGTTTATTTTGGTCAGGGGGGATATGGCTAGTTATAACTGGGCTCCACAAATTGGGAAAGGACAGCAGTTAATTGTAAAGTGGAATAGGTGATATATGAGTAAACTGAAAAGGATGTATTTACTTAAAACCTTTTTGGTGCTATTTTTCTTATATCTAAGCTATCTGTATCCTGTCCCTAAACATCTTGAAACTTGTTTATATTATTTTTTTTTCCTTGTCTGTGGGGAAGTAGGTTGAACCCACTCAAACGGGGCATTACATACCTGGACAGGAAGGCTGTAGGGGTTGGGATGGTACCGCCAGAGGTGTTTTACTGGAGCATCTTTTTTATGCTGATCTGGTCCCAATACTACGTGGGAAGCTTACCCAGTGGGTGGCCTGGGGCATCTCTTGGTTAACTGAGGCTATGGAGGGTTGGCAGGGCATGACTTTTAGACATAAAAATAAAAAAACACTGAGGCTTGATCCTTTGTGGACCGTGCGTTTTGAGAATATAAAAAAATAGAAGATATCACAGCACCAATTGTTGACTACCTCTAGAAGGCTTTTATATGGACAGATAGTGGGGGCTTATTTCGTAGAACACCCTTTTCAAAACTTACCAGGAACTCAACAATTAGAAATGAGACACCTCTTGACTGATTCTAGAATTCCAATAGAAGTGTGGGATGTGGTATCGTTAGGAGTACATGGAAAAATAAGTGTGAAAGGTAAAAGACATAAAGAGATTGCAGAATGATATTGTCCTAGAGAATCCTGTCGGTTAGAAACTGAAACTATGGAGCACTTGTTTTTTATGTCCCTACATTACTGAGTTCTGGAAACTTTTGTTTGTCCAATAGGGATCGGACATTTGGCCTCACATATCTCCAGCTATATTATTTAAAGGGGTATATCCAGCTTACTGGGTTCATTATGACACCGGCTCTGTAAGAGTGTTAATGGCAACCCTAGTCTATTGGATTGGGCAAGTACGGTGTAGACTTGTACTTCAACAACAACAAGTTTTAGAAGTAGAATTAATTCAGTGTATTCAGAAGGATTTGCAAGACCTGAAGCAACTGTATTATAGGCAGCTAAATAGACAATTGTGGCATACATGGTGGGATGCTTTCAAATGGCTGTGTTAGTCGAGAAGAGGAATTTATATGTTATTTGAGGCTCATTATTTGCTTTGAGATTAGCAGTTTAAAAGATCGTTTCATTCTGAGATTGTATCAGATTTTCCCTGTTTCTGTTTCTTTGATCTTTAATGGGATTTATATCTGGGTCTGTTTGGTCACAGGTGAAGGGGTGTAAGTGGAGTGCAGAAGACGGACTGTGTTAAATTCAATGTTCTGTATGTATTACTACTATATGATTTTGATGGGATGTCTAACTAGCAACAATATGTCAGTACTATAAATTTATGTTGTAGTTCTTTTTCCTTTATGATTTCATGTACATTATGGCATGTAGAGTTTTTCTTTGTTTTGATGCGATTGTTTCAGTTTTAAATAAAAATTTTCACTACTCTTTTCGATAAGTGCCATGGGATCTTTAACATCCACCTGAACTACCACCAGAACAGGCAGATGGACCCTTGGTTTAACATCTCATCCGAAAGACGGCACGTCAGAAGTGCAGCCCCTTCCCCATGCTGCACTACAATGTCAGTATTGGGATATTAACCCAGTGTCATGTGTGGGAATTGAACCCACAGCCCTCTGATAAGCTTCTGATCTCCCAGCCTCAGAGATGAGTGTGTTACCTGCTGAGCTCCTGACACTCTCTTGGACTGCAGTGGTCAACGGGATCACACTAGGGAGGACATGGTTGCTGCTCATGTAGACCGCCAGCATATTTCTAAAAGACACTGCCATAGATGGTAGCATGCTGCTGGCAAGATAATAAGAAAATCTTGGTCTTGCCGGTGGCCTAGCGACCCACCACGGTCACTCTGAACTATGCTCAATTTAGCTCCCTCCTGGTCCCAAAGCTACAGTTAGCTTTTAAAACAGAGACAATAATGACAAAAACACTCGAATAAAACAAAACCCTCACTCTTCTGTTTCTTATAGACTCTCTCTCCCCTCCCACCCCCGCACTCTTGCACTCAGTCAGCATAAAGGCACAGCGCCTACAGTGGAGAGACTATTTTGCACAAAACAAAAAATCTTTCAATATTTTGCAATTTTTATGTTTGCTTGCACGCATGCGCAAGAAACATTATGTGGCAGCTTAGGAGAGAAGCGAGTTGTGGAGGTGTGGCGGCCAATGCCAGCACTGCATTTCTGGGCTTGGCGGTGTGCACCCAATGCAGACCCAGTGTCCTGATGACACTGGTTCTGCAGAAGTGTCACCAACTTGAAACGATTTGGCTGCTGCAATGAGGAGCCGCCTCGTCATTGCAGTCTCAGCTATTCCACTGCAATGAGGGAGCGACCCGCCATTGCAGGGCGGCACCTCACCTGGTATAACAGTACTAGGAACATAGCGGCTCTATGCGGCCACCTCCGAGCCAACGGGGGTGCCCAATTCCCCTGTCGGCATGCCCCTGACCCCCTTCATTTGCTGACAGGGAGCCCAGTCCCCGTTGGCATAACGTCCCCACCCCCAAGTTTCTGTTGTGTGCTGAGGGGGTGCCCAATCCCCCTCGGCATCATGCACCCCCATCACCCATTTCTGTGCCGACGGGGGACCCAATCCCTGTCTGCTTTGGTCCCCCTCCCCACAAATGCAGGTGGCACACTGGGAGCCCACCCAGTGTACCAAACACATCTGCAAATGAAGAAAGCCAACCCACATAGTCTTTTTTTTTTTACCTGTAAAACAAGAAAACAGTCCCTCGCGGTCTCTCCTGCCCCTTCCCCCAACCTGCGCCCACCCTCTGCGCACCCTGCCTCCCCACACACACCCTCACCCCATACTTACCTCCAGAGCTTAGCACGTTGATCTTCAGTGTACCGGGAACACGTCTGCACTCTTCAAAGCCGACCACAAACTGAAGAAATGCCGGTAAGCTGTATAATGGCATAAATAGGGTTTTTTCAACTTTGGTGCATCTCTCAGGCATTGTTGGGAATTTTGGCACCCAATTTTCAACATGGGGTTATTGGGACCCCTTCTCATGAATTCAGTCACTGTCATGGCGTTATTCGGTCCCAAAAGGTGATTTCACGGTCATTGCGTGGAATCACTTTTTGGGACTGTTTAATGAAACGACAGTGCCACTGTTCATGAGGTGGGCTCTCAAAAAGCCTATGTTGCAAATTTGTTAAAAAAAATCAAAAAAATTACTGTTTTACGAGCGTGTGTTGTGCAGTTTCCATGCACGCTTGTAACTTTGTGAATTTGTAATATTTTCACTCCAGATTTTCAACATTTGCATTTTTCCACACCTCCTTATGAACAGTACAACAGTCATTTTACACATCCTGGCCAGAAATGTGTTTTCGCTCTTCTGGCACAGAATAACACGGTCGCTGTGGGAAATCAGTTTTAGGGACAGATTAAGAAAATGACACTGACACTGTTCATGAGTTGAGGTCCTAAAATGCCTATGTTGAAAATCTGGTGATGAAAGTCCATAAAATGACTGTGTTACAAGCATATATTGCGCAGTTTCCACGCACCCTTGTAACTTCTCAAATTAGTAATATTTTCAAGCCAGATTTTCAACACTGGCATTTTTTCCACACCTCCTTATGAACAGTACAGCTGTCATTTTCACATCCTGTCCAAAATGTGTTTTCGCTCTTCTGGCACAGAATAACATGGTCGCTGTGGGAAATCAGTGTTTGGGAAAGACTAACAACAAGAGAGGGGGAGTGAGCGAGCTCAATGGAGCTCTGTCAGGACTGCTGCAGATTTCTTTGTGGGCAGAAAAAGGCACCAATGCAGGCAGGAGCCCAGTACAAAAGGGCAGCCTGCAGCGCCAGGAAAAACAGAATGAGTGAGTGAGAGAGGGAGAGTGAGTGAGCTCAATGGAGCCCTGTCAGGACTGCTGTGGATTTCTTTGTGGGCAGAAAAAGGTGCCAACACATGCAGGAGCCCAGTACAAAAGGACAGCCTGCAGCACCAGAAGAAACAAAATGAGTGAGTGAGAGAGGGGGAGTGAGCGAGCTCAACAGATCTCTGTCGGGACTTTAGAGTTGCCCACCCACCTGTCCAGGGTCCTGTGTGGTCCTATATTACAGTAGGGTCTCTGTGGTGGAGATAAAGCAATGATTGGATACTTTTACAATTGCTGTAATAATACAGATTTAGTTCTGTTTATTTCTCTAACTGAGCTAAGTACTGAGCTATACTGTTGGGACTGCTGTAATAATACGTATTTATTTGTTCTGTTTATTTCTCTAACTGAGCTGACTAATACTTGGAGTGCAATACAATTTCTAACTGGGCTAAGTGAAACTATGAGGGCTGAGAACAAAAAGTATGGTAGCTGAGGGGTGAAAAACGGACATGAATGTTTTAGGATTGCTACAGCAATACGGTTTGTAACAGATGAGATTTGAAACTGAACTAACCCGGTCGGCAAGGGGGCAGTAGGGGGACTAGTGTGTGGGGAAACAGGAATTTGAGTTAATAGGGCCCTAACAGTTGTAGTAGGGTACAGAAACCAGGAGTAAGAGACCATAACATAAGATGGGGGCCAAAATGGGGCAAGTGCCATGTGCCAATAGGGCGGGCATCTTTAGAAGCATGGTGGGGTGTACAGGGTGTGGATCCACCATGATCCTGGACTGGACTTGGAGGATGGGGGGGTGAATGCTCTGAAGACAACTGGCTAGTTTTAGGGAGGAACTGTGGAGGTTAGGGAAGAGTCTAAGTGACAGGGCAGATGAGTATGGTAGGCATCCTAGCTGGGGGGGAATAGGGGATGGCGAGGCGGGATGGGGGAAGAACAACTAGGGACTTAAACTGACCCCAGTATCAGAGACACTGTAGAAAAGAAGAAGAGAAGAGAGAGAGTGCCAGAGGGTGAGGGAGGAGGCCTCATGATGGAGGGAGAGAGAGCACGAGGTACCAGGAGAGAACAGATGGCTAAGGGTAGGGAGGGACCAGGGGTGGAACCAAGGGGGCACGGAGGGGAGCAAGTAGGAGGGGAACCGAGGGGGAAGAGATGTAGGAGGGTATCGACTAGGATAGATTCGAGCCTCTGCTATGGGAGAGAGGGGGCAGGAACATACTGAAGGGGGAGGACAAGCGGGGCATGAGAGGGATGGCAACAGGTAGGGGAAGAGATAGCACGGACAAAAGGGTAGAAGGGGGGCTAGTAAGGAAGGAGGGGTGACTGTAGGAGAGAAGACTATGGGAAGGGGAAAGATGGGAGGGGCATCACTATTGAGGTCGAAGGGAATGGGGACCCTAAATCGACAGCATCGGTGATAGGAGAGGGGTTGGAAATTAGCAGGGGAGGAGGGGAGGTCAACATGGGAAGCCCAGTAGCAAGTAGTCAGGCTGGGAAGGGGTTCAAGGGGATGGGAGGAATAAGGTAGAGAAAAGGGGTGAGGCAGAAGTAGGGGGTGCAGATACAGAAGTCACAGAGGTGCAGCTGGCGGGGTGAGGGGCAAGGAAGAATGAATACTGGGATGGTGGAAGGGGCATTCTAAGGAATAGGGGTAAGGGATGGGGGTACTTGTCCTGAGGGATTCTATACTGAAAGGGGTGAGATGGGGGAGAAGGGGGGGAAAGGCACAGCCGTATTTGGGTTGAAGCTATCCCTGGGTTGACTGAAGGAGGGGCAGGCACTGCTCAAATATGCAGCGAGGGAGAGGAAGAAACCTCATTTACTGTTGCATGTGGGTACATAGATACATAGATACATAGACAGTGTCGGCAGATAAGGGCCTATGGCCCACCCAGTCTGCCCATTTGAGCTTGTGAGTTCAGTTTGTTTTCCTAGAAGTCTGTTGCCCCGTACCCCTGACCTCCAGAATTCCTTTATGTCTATCCCATGCATTCTTAAATCCGTGATTGTTTCTAGCCCACCACTTCCTCTGGCAGGGTGTTCCCTTGTCCACCACCTGTTCTGTGAAGAAATTCTTTCTCATGTTTCCTCTGAATCGTCCTCCCTCCAACTTCATCCCATGCCCTCTAGTCCTGGAACATCTTTTCACTTAAAAATAGTGTTTTCCCGCACCCTGTTCCTCCCTGTAAGATACTTGTATGTCTCTATCATATCCCTCTCTCCTCCTCTCCTCCAGGAGTACATGTTCAGTTCCTTCAACCTGTCTTCATAGGACTTGTGATGCAATCCATGCACCATCTTTGTTGCCCTCCTCTGAACCTTCTCTACCCTGTCTATGTCCTTACGTAGGTATGGTCTCCAGAACTGTACACTGTACTCCAGGTGGGGCCTCACTAGTGTCTTGTATAGCGGAATTATGACTCCTCTTTTCCTGCTGGTGATGCCTCTGCCTATACATCAGCATCCTATTTGCTTTACCTGCTGCCTTGTCACACTGTTTCCCTACCTTGAGGTCATCAGAGATGATAACCCCAAGATCCCTTTCCTGCTTGGTGCATGCTATATCCTCACCCCCCCAACTGATATATTGTGCCAGGGTTTTTGTGCCCCATATGCATTATCTTGCACTTCTTTGCATTGAATTTCAACTGCCAAACCCCTGACCATTCTTCAAGTTTCTGCAGGTCGCTTCTCATTCTGTCTACACCCTTTGGTTACAGAGCTTTGTGTCATCAGCAAACAGTGAAATTCTGTCTTCTAGGTCCTGCGCAATGTCACTGATGAAGATGTTGAATAGGACCGGTCCCAGCACTGATACCTGTGGTACCCCACTGGTCACTCTTCCCTCTGTGGTAATGTGAGGAAGTATTTCTTCACAGAGATACATAGATACATAGACAGTGTCGGCAGATAAGGGCCTATGGCCCACCCAGTCTGCCCATTTGAGCTTGTAAGTTCAGTTTGTTTCCTAGAAGTCTGTTGCCCCTTACCCCTGACCAGCCATTTACCACCACCCTCTGTGTCCTGCCACCCAGCCAGTTACCTACCCACCACACTACTGTCCTGCCCACACCCATATTCCCCAGTTTGTGTAATAGTCTTCTATGTGGCACAGTGTCAAAGGCCTTGCTGAAGTCCAGATAGGCCATGTCCACTGCCCTCCCCTGATCCACCTCCCTAGTCACCCAGTCAAAAAATTCAACGAGGTTGGTCTGACATGACCTCCCCCTGGTGAAACCATGCTGCCTTGGGTCCTGTAGTCCATTGACAACCAGATGTTCCACCAATCTCTCCTTCAGTAGTGCTTCCATGATCTTCCCCACTACCGAGGTGAGGCTGACTGGTCTGTAGTTCCCTGCTTCCTCTTTGTTCCCACTTTCGTATAAGGGGACTACATCTGCTGTCCTCCAGTCTTTGGGTACCTCCCCTGTTTCCAGTGATTGGCTAAACAGGATAGCCAGAGGTTCAGCCACCACCTCTCTTAGTTCTTTAAGGACCCTGGGGTGCACCCCATCTGTCCCCATTGCTTTATCAACTCTTATTACTTCCAGTTCCTTTAGGACCCTTTCTCATGTAAAGGGACTTGTGTCCATTTCTGCACCATTCTCACCCCTTGTACTCCCTTCAGAGGGTTGTGGATGCATGGAACAGCCTTCCTGAGGAGGTTGTGGAGTCAAAAACAGTGGTGGATTTCAAGAATGCATGGGACAGTCGTAAGGCAATTCTAGGGGGTGAGGGTAGGGAGAAGTAGGCTGTTGATTAACTAGGATCTGCAGCTTCTCCATTAGGTAGGGAAATGGGCAGACTGGGTGAGCCAAGCAGTCCGTATCTGAAGTGAAATTCTATGTTTCTATGTTTCTCCTACTCCTTGGTAATAAGATCTGGCTTCTGACTGTGTATCACAGGTTTTTTCATGCATGGTCAGGTGCTGTCTCTCAGTCAGTAAGGTTTCAGGATTTTCACCTGCCATTTATACGTTTTGGTAATGCACAATACTTCCCCTCCCAGCTATGTCTGCTCTTCCACTCACAGTTATGAGAGCAAGCGAGGTACAGCACCATTGCTACAGTAGGATGACTTTCCATAGTACTTTGAGCTGAACTGAACCATAGAGTATGTGTTTAAACATTAACTATATTTCATTAACTGTATGAACTAAACAAGCAATTCCGCTTCTAACAACCCCCTTAAGAAGCTGCTTCTACGTCCAGTAAACCCCATTAAATACTTCACTCATTCCTTCTGGGTAATCAACATCTGCTTTATCTGCCAAGTAGTCTCATTACATACCCAAGCAGAAAACCGTTTCAGTCTCAGGTACTTGCGAGAACGATCACCGTGGGTGTGCACCATTGCTGGTTGTTGTGAAGACGTACACTGATCTTATGCTGGAAATGTGATTTTTATTTGGGGGGGGTGGGAGGTGCCAACATTGCCTTTCATTTCTGCTGCTGCTTTCAATGGAACAAGATGCGATGCCCCTTACCAGATTAACTAAGGCAGTCCTGATGTTTAAGCACTGTTTTCTGTTTAAAAGGTTGGGAATACACTTTTTGTTGTCCTTCAAAAGAGGACTGATTTCGTTCCACAACAGCTCAACAGGGATACAGCTAGTATCCCTATTAGCACTAGAGTCAGGTGACATTTTAATTTTTACAGGCGCAGTTTACTCTGATTCATTATTTTGTTCTCCGTTTCGGTTGCATCCCATGTTGAGAAGCTATTTTGCTGATATTGGTGTCAGTACTGAGGTAACCTTGAAAACACACCATTTAGACCCAATTCCCTTATATTTAGATATGCTGTGTTTCATGTCTCTTTGTAGTTTTTTACTAGGTGCATTTGTTAAAGAGACAGGATTCTTGTCTCTAGAATTCAGCTGCTTCTGCTGTTCCTATCTTTACTGAAGTTATAATCCTATTTGTGGCAATCACTTTTTTTAATCATTTTTGACCAGGAAAGACACATTAAACTGAAGCTTGTTTCTTTTTGCATCCTGGGAGCACAGGGAAATTAAGTGATTTGCTCAGACTAAGGTAGGAATAGGAACATAAAGGCCATAGCCCATTTGTGTTCCAACCTCATTTGTAATACCTTAAGTCAGCACCATCAAGAATATATTTGCCTAATCTGCTTTTAAACACACTCATGGTTTCTGATTGGTTCTGCACACATACTGTGCAAGTGGTGGCAGTGGGATTCAAACCCAGTTCTCCAGGTTTGCATCTCAGTGCTCTTAACCCCTACACTAGACCACCTCCCCAAATTAATGCCCATACAGGGACTTGAACCCTGGACCCTCAGATTAAAAGTGTGGGGCCCACTATTCAAAAGTTTGCACAGGCACAAACTGGTGTTTGCTAGCGCAAACTGGATTTTGCGCCAGAGTGCGGTACTTAAAAGGGGCAGTTGGGCTAACAGAGTTAACATGCACATAAAACATAATGTATGCGAGTGGGCAAAGGGAAGGGTGGGGACAGGAATACCCGTGCAACCCTATACTCAGTGGCTTTGTGCTGCATAAAAGTGATTAGCATGGTCATTTTGCATAGCACAACACCACCCAACAAAACCCCATCTTATGCTGGGTAACCCTAGCAGCTGCCAACATTACTGTAGCCAACTACCAAGTTGGCCAGTGGGGGAGCACACCTGCCCTCTGGTGCCCAGTGGTCCCCCCCCACCCTCCATCGCTGACCCATCAGTTACTTCTATTTTCCCTGGTGCCCAGTGGTCACCCCCTCCCTCCAACTGCTGGCCCATCTGTGACATAGTGTATCACTGGCATTTAGCATCCCCCCCCCCAAGTATCTGATTCTAGCCCCATTACCAGAACTGACATCCCTGGCATCCAGTGATCCCTCCCAGTCCCCGAGACCTGGTCCCATATGATAAACCATATTCCCTGGCATCCAGTGGTCCCTCCTGGTCCCCGATCCCCAGTCCTGTATGGTAAACCATATTCCCTTGTTCCCACTGGTCCTTCCCGGTCCCCAAGACCTGGTCCCATATGGTAAACCATATGCCCTGGTGTCCAGTGGTCCCTACTCCCCCCCCCCCCGAGTCTCTGATCCTCAGCCATATAACAAAGTCAACCTCGAGTCCCATGTATACGATAACAATACCCAAGATGTAAGTAGCATGCCCAAAAACCAAGCCAAAATAGTCCCTGGTGTCCCATGGCAACCCCCCACCTCCCAAGAGCCATTCTCCCCTTGACACTTACACGATGCCTGGTGTCTAATGGCCCCCCCCAGAGTGGCACTGACCACCCACCCTGCCAACCCCCCTTACCTGAGTCATTGGTACCACATGACCCCAGACAACTGGCACAGCGCTCTTCTCACCTCCTCAGCCAGTCACCATATGAACTGACAGGGAGCACATGTCCTATGTATATACAGGGAACATGTACTCTGTACTGTACAAAGAATGCACATTCTGTACTATACATAGGATGCACGCTTCCTGTCTGTTTATATGGTGACTGGCCGAGGAGGTTAGAGGAGGGCTGTGCCAGTTGCCATCCGGGGTCCCGCACACTGACGATTCAGGGGGTAAAGGGGTGGGTGATGGGTGGTCTTGGTGGTGGTGGCCACTAGACATCAGGGACTGTGCAAGTCTCAAGAAGGGACAGCTCTTGGAGGTTGAGGGTTACCACAGGACACCAGGGACTGTTTCGATTTGTTTATTGGCCATGCTATGTACATTCTGTGTTTTGTTTTCATGTACATGGGACTGGAGGTTGACTTTGTTACAGGGCCAGGGATCGGAGACTAGTGGGGGAGGGACCATTGGATGCCAGGGAATATGGTTCACCGTATGGGGCCAGGGATTAGGGTCCAGGAGGGACCACTGGATGCAAGGGACATCATTTTTGGTGATGGGGTCAGAGACTGGAAACCAGGGCTGAACAGTAAATGCCAGGGATACACTATGTCACTGATGGGCCAATGATTGGTGGGAGGGGGGGACTGCTGGGCACCAGGGATGATAGAAGTAAGTGACGGGTCAGCAATTGGAAGGTGGAGGGACTACCGGGCACCAGGACAATGGAAGTAAGTGACGGACTAGTGGTCAGATGGTGGGGGGATGACTGGGCACCGGGGATAATCGAAGTAAGCCATGGTCGGCGATCAGAGGCTGGGGGACCACTGGATACCAGGATACTATAACTACATAGTGAGCCATCAAGCAGAGGATGAGGAGAGACCACTAGGAACCAAGGATTGTTCAACTCGGGCACAGGCCGACGATCAGCAGGGGGGGGACAACTGTGAACCAGGGATAGTAAGTGACAGGTCGGTAATTGGAGGGTGGGGGGGCACTGGGCCAGGGATAATGGATGTAAGAGACAGGCTGGCAATCAGACAGTGGGGGGGGGACCACTGGGCACCAGGGATACATGAAGTAAGTGATGTGTTGGCAGTCGGAGGGTGGGGGCAACCACTAGGCACCAGGGATGTTTCTTTATTATGGAGGACTGGGCACTCAGGGTAGAAGCAGATCCGCGCAAACCTGTCACCACTGCCCACGCAAATGATCCCATAATGGGCAAGCAAATAGCCCCGTAGCACACTGCATGCCCAATGGGCTCATTTTTATAGGGCCATCTGAAAATCCCGACTACCACTCTGTCGCTATTCAGTCTAGTGATGCTATTCCCTGCACAGCAGGGATCCATGTCGGGGCAGCGCTACTTGCCATAGCACTGTGCCGACATGCCCATGTAGTCATTCGGGTAGCGCTAGTATGCTATCTGACTGAGTATAGCATCCTCAAACTCCTGGGCATGGGCAAAGCACAGGGCAAAACTTTGCACTCCGCTTTGCCCGTTTTTGAATAGCTGGCCCCTGATGTTCTACCAACTGAGCTGTCCAGGTTTGTTGCTTTTGAAATTATTCTGCTATCTCTAACAGGGGTTTGTGCTTTCAGAGAAGTATTTAGTTATTTACTGGCACATTATATTAGGGTCGCTTCTTCTCAAGTGTGCCCTGGGGGTGGATTACATGGACCTGTTTTAATTATTTGTAATCTGTCACCTGGAAAGACACACTGGACTGTGATAGTTCATTTCCAGGTGTGCCCGGGGGGGCGTTGGTTGCATGGGCGAGCTGTATTTATCTATGTAATTGTAATTTTTGACAAGGAATGGCATCCTTAGGTGTGATAGCCCCTTCCCAGCTGTGCCCGGGGGTTATATGGACCTGTTTCAGTGACAGGAGAAATGTTGGCCATGACATCAGGGAAACTCTCCTGCTCTTTTTTCAGGATGGCAGTTGCATCCATAGAAACACAGGGCCGGATTTTGGAAAGCCCGAGACTGCAGCAAGCCCCCAGTGTGCCAAAGATATGGTGCACGGGCTCACAGCAGTCTAAAGAGATTTTCTATCCCTTGCAGCAACTGGCACTTGCTAGACCATATTTTTGTGGTCCAGCTTGTGTCAATACCGGGGACCATTTACGTGGAGCTTGTACGCAAGATTTGACGTAAACTGCCATAAAGCGGGTAAGTTGTTGTAACTGCATCCAAGAGTGTATAATCGGGCACGACTGCAGCAAATGGGTATGACACACAGAAAGGGTTTGATGGAGGGTTTGCTGCAAATGTGGCCCATAGATTCTGTCAGCAGAAAAAGGACCTTTAGGCCCATCCAGTCTGCCCCTTGTCCCTGCCTATTCCATCACCACTGACCCTAGTTGGGCATAGGTGTCACTCCCGCCCCCCCATTCCACTTACCAATAGGAAAAGGAAGGGAAAGGGAACATTGTTTAACCAGGAGCAGCACACTAAGCTGAAGCTTGTTTCCAGATGTGACCTGGGAGCACAAGGAAGTTAAGTGACTTGCTCAGAATCGCACAGTATGCACCTAAGTGGCTGTAGGATTCAAACCCAGGTCTCCGGATCTGCAGCTCAGAGCCTTAACCCACTGCACTATATGCCCCAGTGCCTATCCCATGCATGCTTCAAGCTTCCCATAGTCTTTGCCCCCACTGCCTCCTCTGGCAGGCTGTTTCAGTCATCCACCCCCCCCCTTTCCATGAAGAAGTATTTCCACACATCTTTTTTAAACTTTCCCCCTCTTAGCTTCATTACATGCCCCCTTGTTCTTGTATCTTTTTTTCTCTGAAACAGACCTTCCATTTGCACCTTGTTCACTCCTGTGAGGTGCTTGTAGGTTTCGATCACGGAAGATGAGGATCACTTGGCCCACCCATTCTACCCGGTCTGCCCCTCTCGCTCTCCTATCTTCCAGGAAGTACATGCTGAGTTCCTGTAGCTTTTCCTCATGTGGTTTCTTGTGCAACCCCCCTCACCATTTTGGTTGCCCTCATCTGTACTGTCTCCACCCTTTCAATGTCCTTGCAGAGGTGCGGCCTCCAGAACTGGACACAGTACTTCAGGTGTGGCCTCACCAGTGAGCGATACAACAGCAGCACCACCTCCATCCTCCTGCTAGAAATTCCTCTCCCAGTGCACCCCAGCATCCTGTTAGTCTTTCCCAGTGGTTTGTCACACTGTCCAGCTACCTAGAGGTCATCAGCAGGCGGTCATCAGATTCGATTATCCCTAGGTCTTTTTCTTGCTTGATGACTGTGAGCTCCACTCCCACTATCTCATACACAGCTCCTGGGTTCCACAGCCCTAGGTGCATAACCTTGCACTTTTTGGCACTGAACCCCAGCTGCCATCCCCCTGGACAGGTCCTCTAGTTTCCTCAGATCCCTTTGCATTCTGTCCACCCCTTCCTGGCAACCCTGTTGCAGATTTTTGTATCATCTGCAATGAGACACACCTTACTACCAAGCTCCACCACAATGTCACTTATGAAGACATTGAAAAGGACCGGTCCCAGCACCAAACCCCGTAGCATCCCACTAATCACGCTCCTGTTGCCTCAGTGGCTACTGTTTACCACCACCGTTTGCCTCCTATCCCTTAACCAGTTTGATGTCCAGCTTGTCATGTTCTTCCCCACCGTCGGGCTGCTTAGTTTCTTGACTAGCCTCCCGTGTGGCACAGTGTTGAAAGCCTTACTGAAATTCCGATCGCCCGTGGCCACTCTTCTCCCTTGCTCTATCTCCCTGAAAACCCCATCAAAGAAATCTATGAGATTAGTTTGACATAATCTCCCCCTGTGAAACCATGCTGCCACTGGTCCTGCAGCCAAGTTCCTTCCAGGTGCTTCACCAGCCTCACCTTCAGCAGTGTCTCCACTAACTTCCCCACCACTGACACGAGACTGACTGACCTGTGGTTGCTAGCATACTTCCTACTGCTGCTTTTGTACAGAGGGACCACATCAACCCGCCTCCAGTCCTCTGGATCTTCCCCCATCTCCACTGAGGTGCCAGAAAGCACTGCCACAGGGGGAAGCCAGCACCATGTTTAGTTCCTGTAGGACCCGTGGATGAATCTTACCTGTTCCCATCGCCTTATTCTCATTTAAGGCTTCCAGTCCCTTCCAGACCCTCTCCAGTGAGAACAGACTTGTGTCCACTCCCCCCTCTCCCTGATGCATACTGTAGCATGCTGATCCATCATGCAGTTATGATTTTTCTGCATTAGAAAGGCCTTTGGATGACATTAGAGACTGGAGACCCACCAGCCTAATCAATACAGACCATAAGATTTTAGTAAAAGCCTTATGAAGCTAACCGATCACTACAACAGGGCATCTCAGAAACCAGCATCACTCCGGCTCTGTGCCTCTGAGGAAAATTCAGGGAAATATTCTTCTATTAAGGGAAATGTTTGAGGCAGGGAAATAAAGAACTAACAGGCATAATTATTGCACTTGATCAAGAGAAAGCATTTGTTTTAATCTCCCCCACATATTTATTTTCTGTATTCCTTCACTTTGGCTTCCCAAAACCTTTGTAAATTGGATCCATATGTAACCCCTAGATGGCGCTATCCCAGGGGCTACTACCCCTGCCTGATTTTCCACTAACAGGTTGAGGGGCCTGGATCCAATGGCGGGTGCCTCCACCCAGAGGTCAGGGTTTGCAATAGTTAAACTAACTTGGTCACAGCCCTCTGGGACACTGCAACCCCCCTTTCTTCCCACTAGTGGCCCACACAATATATCAGAATTACCTTCACAGTATACACTTACCCCAGGTCTGGTTCCGGCACTGGGACCTCCTGTGAAATGAGATACAGTGCAACAATCACAGTACAGTACTTTAACATAGACAAATACCTCAGGCAGTATAACTTTGCTGAAACAAGCAGCTCTGATTTATTTAGGGGATATAACAAGGACAGGGGAAATCAGGTTAATTAGCTTATCACTCTAATAATCTACCTTGGCTCTGTGCACAGGCCTATCCCTATCAGTTACTGTCCCTGGGTACCCAAGCCCTAGTGGCTAGTCCAAACCGTGGCAGCTGGTAGGGGCCCTTTCACACAGAGAAAAGGAGAATTAAACAGTCAGCAGTACAGTAATTCCATTTGGATTTAATGTGGCAATTCAACAGGGAGCGACCCTGAATTAGTACTCACGACCTCCAAATAAGATAGGGTCCTTCAATGTCAGCAGGGCTCACTTGAGGTACACAAACCTCTTCACACATCCATATAAAAGAAAGCACTATACCAGGCAGGCTGCATCTGTATCCCGATCGCAATTACTGCACAATACCCGGGAGAACACACAGCAGATTCAGTTCCTGACAGACCGAGTGCAATTTTCAGCAATTCTTCCAGTCTTCTACAGGGTGAGCCTGTTTTCTACTCTTCAGAGATTCTTTGATTCTTTTCACAGGGACAGATTCAGTCCTAACAAGCTGCAGACGGAACTCTGGGCCTTACACACGTTTTTGACTAAAACTGCACACTGAAAAGCACAGGGCTCCTTCCTTCTTCACTGCCAAAGCTCAACTGAAACTCCAACCGACAAAAACGGGCACTTCCTTTGAGTTCCTCCCAGTTCTTGACTGGATTGGCTGTCACTCACAATAGACTGCTGCTGTTGGTCCAAAAGGCACTGAAGTCTAAACTACATCTCCCAGAGTCACTGCCCATACAATCCTCTTGTGGCTGGCTCAGATTATGAGTCCAAGTTCTGATTCGTCCAAGGCACCATTTTAGAGCTAGCTTACCCACACTGATTGGTCCAGTTCAGCAGTTCAAAACTAGAATGGGGAACTAGCAGACACTGTTCTGACTGCAAAAAAGCAGGTTAGACAAACTGTAATTTCATTATTACTGTAAATGATTTCTGGCAAACAGTTACATCTTTCAGATAGGTTCCCTTTGCACTCCTAGTGACTGCAAAATGGAGTGAATTGGCAGCAGCTTGAGTGGTACTCAATCAAAGAAACACACAGTCCCCATACAAACTAATTATGTCTGCAAGCAGACAGCTCTTAAAGACAGTACCAGAGGTTCTAAAACACTCACTGATAAATGGCTTAAATGCCAAACACCATTCAGGCTTGGAGCATTCAAGCAAGCTCCTGAAGTCTTTTGGAACCCCCATTTGCAGGGGTTACACCTTCCTAGCCTGGGAAAGCTTGCGTCCGCGTCAAGCAAGTACCCATAAGTTTTAACTGCAACCATACCATTTGCATTAGGCTCGCATATGTAATCATCAGTCAATATATCATTTTACCAAGAACACATTTCTGAAACATTGCAGTATCGTCCTCTTTACACAGTATTACATACATTGTACCATAACTCAAGTTATTACCTCTTGTACATGAAACCTGAAGAGGGCCCTTCCTATCAGTTACCTTGGGGGCTGGATGGGGCAAGGGCACCATATAGAGGCAACACAAGTAACTTGGAGTTAGCACTGACGCTCAGTTTGGGCAATGAGCTCGGGGACAATACACTCCTTTATGGACAACATTGAGAGGCAACCACAGGCCTCCCAGGGAATCATAACTGAGGTGCACCACAGGCTTTACAGCTCGACCAGTCTTTCTAGGGGAACTGTACAGTCTCTGCACTCTGAGCCTCATTTCAGCATTGTCCTCACTTGTCAGAGGAGTCTCCATGGGGTAGAGAGCTAGAACTTGGGGCACTTTCAGCTCCAGGAGTTACAGTTTCTGAGTCCACAACATTTGGCTCGCATGGAGAGCTTTGGACACTGGCAGATCATCTAGTTTGCCCACTACAATGTGAGGAGATGGTGCCATCTGTCAGCAATCTTGTACATGCCATGCAGTCCCAGATTTCTTAGCAACCCGATCTCCCTCCTGGAGTTCCTGTGCTTTCACCTTTTTATCATACCTTTCTTTGTTGGCCAGATTTCTTTTGGCAGCCATGGTTGAGCCAGTTGAGTACGCATGAGTTAGCTGGGCCTTTAACTTTTGCACATACTGTAAATAGTTGTCAGCTTGAACCCCATCAGGAGAGACCCCAAAACACACATCTACTGGTAGTGAGCTTCTCTTCCAAACATCAGGCGTAGGGGAGAATCCAGTGGCATCACTTTTTGTGCAGTTATAAGCATGTACCAGGGTGCTAATTTGTTGGCTCCATCTAGGCTTGTCCTTTGGGTGCAGGGTGCCTAGCATATCTAGCAAAGTGCGGTTGAAACGTTCAGGCTGTGGGTCCCCTGGGGTGGTAAGGAGTGGTTCTGGACTTTCTCACTCCCCACAGAGAAAGCATCTCTTTGATCAGACGACTCTCAAAGGTCTCCCTTGATCAGAATGGATTCTTTGTGGAGCTCCATAGTGAACAAAAAGTTTTCTACAAGTACTTTGGCCACAGTGGATGCTTTCTGGTCTTTGGTGGGGAAAGCTTGGGCATATCTGTGAAATGGTCAGTGACCACCAGCACATTACTGATATTTCTTTGATCCGACTCCAAACTCAGAAAATCAATACAGACCAGCTCCATGGGTGCACTGGTGGTGATGTTAACAAGGGGGGCAGCCCTCTGGGGCAAAGCTTTCCTCTGTAAGCAGCGACTACAAGTTCGAATGTGTTGCTCCACATCAGCCCCCATCTTAGGCCAATAGAATCTGGATCTCACCAAGTCAAGTGTTCTGTCTATACCAAGGTGCCCCATGTGGTTGTGCAAGGACCTCAGTACTGAGTCTCGAAAGGCAGTGGGCAGCACTAGTTGTTGTTTGTCTACTTGTCCCCCTCTGTCTACTGTTTCTCTGTATAACAGTTTATTGATCAGTTTCAACTTAGGACCTTCTTTGTATAACAGTGCAGTTCTCAAATCAGTGGAGCGTAATTTGGACACATCTTTTCCTGCATAGAGGGCTTCTAAAGCTGCTTTGATCATGGGATCGCAGGATTGAGCCATGAATCACTGTCATTGTCCAGCTGAGGCAGTGCACCAATGTCTATTGCAGAAAAGTGGCAATAAGCAGCAGGTATGCAATTCTCAGAGGCTCCCAAGCAATCCACCATGCAGTCCACTCGTCCGTGGACATTTGTTCCTCCCTGTCAAACTTCCGGCAGAGTGCCCGAATGTCAGGTTCTGCCAATCGGACCCAATCATTCTGGGGAACAGGCCTCCGGGAGAGAGCATCAGCATCTATGTGGTTCAGACCTGCTCGGTATTCGAGACATAGTCATATGTAGATAATGCAGAAAGCCACCTATGGCCAGTGGCATCCAACTAGCTGAGGTCTGCACATAGGTCAAAAGGATTATTGTCAGTTTTACTAGTATTTTAGCCCCATACAAGTACTCATGGAATTGGTCAACAATAGCCCACTTCAAAGCTAGGAACTCTAACTTATGTACAGGATAGTTCTTTTCGGATGGGTCAGGCTTCTACTGGCAAAGGCCACTGGTCTCAGGCCATTCTCGTGCTCTTGGTACAACACAGCCCCAACCCTTGCAAGCTAGCATCAGTGTGCAGGGACGAAGGTTTTCTTGGATCGGCATAGGCCAGCACTGGAGCATGGGTAAGTTGATATATGATCTCATGAAAGCAGTCTCAATCAGAGTCCAGCGGGCCCCAAATACTTCACTCGGATGAAAATACACTCTTTCAGTCTTGAGGGACTGACTTTTGGTATTTTTGTGGGTTGGGGGATACCCTTGAGTAAGGTTAAGTAAAGGGCGGATCACTCTTGAATAGTCCTTGATGAAGCGCCGATAATACCACAGAATCCCAGGAATCTTTGCAGTTCTTTTAGATTTTTGGGCTGTGGCCAGGTGGTCAAGGCCTCAACTTTACTTGGGTCGGTCTCTATTCCCTCGGTGGATACTATGTGTCCCACATACTTTACTGATGTTTGAAAGAATTGACACTTATCAATGGACAGTTTAAGGCCAAAGTCCTCCAGTCGGTCCAATACCTTAAATAATCTGCTCTCATGTTCCTCCAGTGAGCTGCCAAACACAATAACATCATCTAGGTATACCAGGCACTCTAGTAAGTTCATGTCCCCCACTGCACGCTCCATCAATCGTTGAAAAGTGGCTGGGGCACCTGAAATCCCTAGGCATCCTCTGAATTCATAGAAGCCAGCGGACAGATAAAGGCTGTCTTTTCACGGTCCTCTGGGGCCATCGGGATCTGATAGTACCCACTGCGGAGATCCAGCACAGAGAACCACTTGCTCCCGTTTAGGCAGTCCAAAGCATCCTGAATGCGGGGCATTGTGTACTGATCAGGGATAGTCCGCCCGGTTTAAGGTGCGATAATCCACACACATCCTTACTGTTCCATTCTTTTCCTCACTACCACAATGGGGAAGCATAAGGCTTCTGGATTCTTGTATTACACCAGCAGCTAACATCTTGCAGATGCCGTCTCACATCATCTATGTCAGCAGGTGCCAGGCGTCGAGACCTCTCACGAAATGGTCTTCGTCATGCAGCGGATATTGTGCTCAGCTCCTGCACGCATCCTACATCCCATTCCTTTAAAGAAACACCTGGTCTCTCTGGGCAAGCTTCTCACTGATCCTCACTTTCCATTCAGCTGGCAGCGGGAGTCGCGAAATCAAACAAGTCAGGCGTTCTGTCATTCTTCCTTGAACTCTTGCTGCTGGGTAGCACTGCAGTGTCTGCACAATGCACATTAGCCAGGATGCAACCTCTGTTTACTCGAATGTCTCTTTCAGACACATTATGAACTTGGACCATTACCCTTCTGGCATAAGCATAGGCTCTAGCGGGCAAAATACTAGGCTTGACCAGCAGTCCCTCTGGCAATTTTCATCGCCCGTGCATCCAACATTAATATTTTATTTCAACATCCTTTCTGATACGGACCTCTCCCTGTAAGGTACACTGGGCATTTGGCGCCAGGATCAGAGACTCAGGATCCTTCTTCCATACAATTCCGACCGGTTCCTCTGGTTCTGTTTTTCAGCATCTCTCTGTGCCTCATAGGCCTTCTTAATTAAAGCCGAACTCTTAAAGCTCTACTAGTCTTTGACCCCTGTTTTCATAACACAACTGTGCCAGCCTTCCGAACATATGAGCATTTGTTCCAATCAACAAAGGGACACCATCATATCCAGTGGGGGGACACACTAAGGCTAGGGTCTCTACTTGTTCGCCACTCCAGCCACGGAGGTGGGGAAGACAGCCAAATTCGGATATACCCGGAATAGGGGTAGGCCTTCTCACTTAACCCCCATACATGCAGTCCTTCTAATGGTTGTAAGGGTACGTCTGACAAATGCTTCTGATACCAATCCTGGAACATAATTGTCACTTGGGAGCACTGTCTAATACAGCTCTTGTAGACACTCCATTCACCTTTACAGTGGTCTCCATGGAGGGACCCACTATTCTGGACCAGTCTGGAGAGGCGGTAGTGGGGGCCTGGGCAACTGACCTTGCCACAAAAGGACGTGAATTAGCATTTTGGTGCCCTCACTGGGATCATGTCGTGCACCTCTTAACCACTGATTTCTTCTCCAAGCTCTCCTGTAGCCTATATGCAACTTTGTCAGTGTCTTTTGGGGACTGGCATTCCTTTTCATGTGCCCATCTTTCCACAATTATAGCAAAACATACTTTCTGGAGTTTGAGCTGGCAGGCGCCACACTGGGAGCCAGGGCGGGGGTATTACTAACTGGAAACCTTGGTGCCATCTCTGTCTGCGGCGTGATAAGCATTTGGAGACATCTCGTCAGTTTCTCCACTTCCATGGTCAAGGAATCGAGTTCGGAGCTGTTATCAGCAGGAGATACATGGGTGGGTACCCCCACCCCCATAGCAGATGCAGTCGGATATAGGTCAGGGCCCGTACTTGCAGGCGTGGCCTTCATAAAGGGACTGTTTTTGAATTCCTGGATCTCTCTCAACAGTTCGCCCCATTGTGACATATCTTTTTCCTTGTCAGAGCACTCATTGACTGCCAACCTCTGCCCCTGAACTTCACTTGATGGGTCACCCTCAGTCACTCGGTCGTGGCAGCTATTGGTGCAGGTCCCTCCAGGTCGTCTTTTCTCAACTCCTCGAATTTCTCTCATTAACTCATCATGGAGGGTGGGGATTCAGTCGATCTGCCAGGCGTAACTGAAGCAACAGCAGTTCTGAGAAGGGGGCAGACTTAAGGATCCTGTCCAGCCTGGTTTGGTCCAGTTCAATAGCTGGCAAACTACCTTTCTGAGGCATTCTTGCAACAATTTTTCCAGCCGAGATACATACACAGACAACAACTCCCTTGGTACTGTTGTGCATCTCTTACTCTCCACCATAGGTCCTCATCAGAATCTGGGCTCCCAACACATTCTCCAAGGCCTCAAGATAGGCCTGTGCAGTCGCTTCAGGGTTACTGGCCCGTTTGCTACGGATGGTAGCCAGGGCAGGACCTCGGAGGCTCTCACTAACCCTCTTTCGCTTTTCGCCTTCCGAGCATTGCCATTCTAGCACTTGGGGGGCAACATAGTCTATCCAGGTCTCCCAGTCATCCTCCCCTCGGGGGGTGGGGAGGGTGCCAGAGAAGATCCTCAACCTTCGGTAAGAGTCGTGACTAATGGCAGGTGCAGAAATAGGAGTCTGCATTGGTTCAGCCACCATTACGGGCACTGGAGCAGGAGAGGGTGTTGGGGGAGGAACACCCCCAGGTGGCAAGAATAGTTTCTTCAAGTCCTCCACAGTTTTCCCCTCTCCCAGCAACCATTCAGCAAATTTCTCCTCAAAAGTTTCAGATAGTGGTGGGGGCTGATTCCCCACCGGGTCTTTACTGTCCTTAGTTATCACTCTCCAAGCAGTGAGGGCTCCCTCTGGGGTAATGGTCTGTGGCACTTTGGAGCTATCTATGGGATCCTTAAACTCTACTAGGGCCAGGAAAGTGTGGGTGAGCAGATTAGCATGCCGACCCACCACCACAGGGTTTTGTAAACCTTCCACCTTGGAAAGTACTCCTGCACAGTGTCCGTATTGATACCCAGGGGATGTCCAGGATAAGCATAGCATTTGGGGTCGATCTCCTCCAGTACACCACTCCACCAGCCGTGCACAGCCACTTCTGTCGGGTACCCATTTTTTCTTAACAGTGGTTCGTAAATAAGGCCACTAGAGGACACACAATCCCAGCGGTGAGCCTCCAAGATGTAACCCCTAGATGGCGCTATCCCAGGGCTACTACCCTGCCTGATTTTCCACTAACAGGTTGAGGGCCTGGATCCAATGGCGGTGCCTCCACCCAGAGGTCAGGGTTTGCAATAGTTAAACTAACTTGGTCACAGCCCTCTGGGACACTGCAACCCCTTTCTTCCCACTAGTGGCCCACACAATATATCAGAATTACCTTCACAGTATACACTTACCCCCAGGTCTGGTTCCGGCACTGGGACCTCCTGTGAAATGAGATACAGTGCAACAATCACAGTACAGTACTTTAACATAGACAAATACCTCAGGCAGTATAACTTTGCTGAAACAAGCAGCTCTGATTTATTTAGGGGATATAACAAGGACAGGGGAAATCAGGTTAATTAGCTTATCACTCTAATAATCTACCTATGGCTCTGTGCAAGGCCTATCCCTATCAGTTACTGTCCCTGGGTACCCAAGCCCTAGTGGCTAGTCAAACCGTGGCAGCTGGTAGGGGCCTTTCACACAGAGAAAGGAGAATTAAACAGTCAACCAGTACAGTAATTCCATTTGGATTTAATGTGGCAATTCAACAGGGAGCGACCCTGAATTAGTACTCGACCTCCAAATAAGATAGGGTCCTTCAATGTCAGCAGGGCTCACTTGAGGTACACAAACCTCTTCACACATCCATATAAAAGAAAGCACTATACCAGGCAGGCTGCATCTGTATCCGATCGCAATTACTGCACAATACCGGAGAACACACAGCAGATTCAGTTCCTGACAGACCGAGTGCAATTTTCAGCAATTCTTCCAGTCTTCTACAGGGTGAGCCTGTTTTCTACTCTTCAGAGATTCTTTGATTCTTTTCACAGGACGGATTCAGTCCTAACAAGCTGCAAACCGGAACTCTGGGCCTTAACACGTTTTTGACTAAAACTGCACACTGAAAAAGCACAGGGCTCCTTCCTTCTTCACTGCCAAAGCTCAACTGAAACTCCAACCGACAAAAACGGGCACTTCCTTTGAGTTCCTCCCAGTTCTTGACTGGATTGGCTGTCACTCACAATAGACTGCTGCTGTTGGTCCAAAAGGCACTGAAGTCTAAACTACATCTCCCAGAGTCACTGCCCATACAATCCTCTTGTGGCTGGCTCAGATTATGAGTCAAGTTCTGATTCGTCCAAGGCACCATTTTAGAGCTAGCTTACCCACACTGATTGGTCCAGTTCAGCAGTTCAAAACTAGAATGGGGAACTAGCAGACACTGTTCTGACTGCAAAGAAAGCAGGTTAGACAAACTGTAATTTCATTATTACTGTAAATGATTTCTGGCAAACAGTTACATCTTTCAGATAGGTTCCCTTTGCACTCCTAGTGACTGCAAAATGGAGTGAATTGGCAGCAGCTTGGTACTCAATCAAAGAAACACACAGTCCCCCATACAAACTAATTATGTCTGCAAGCAGACAGCTCTTAAAGAGACAGTACCAGAGGTTCTAAAACACTCACTGATAAATGGCTTAAATGCCAAACACCATTCAGGCTTGGAGCATTCAAGCAAGCTCCTGGAAGTCTTTTGGGAACCCCCATTTGCAGGGGGGTTACACATATTAATTTATTTATTTGTTTTTGTTAACCAGGTAAGCACACTAGACAACAAGTGCCTATTTTCAGGTGCAACGCGGGAGGTTACAATACAGAAAAACATGGTACATAGTCAAGGTAGCATACAAGCCCGCAATACAGGTGGGCCAGAGAGAATTCAGTACAGGGAACATGGTGCATAGACAGAGTGACATACTCACCCACACACAGGTGGGGCCAGAAGTACAGTATATAGACATGGTACAGAGACAGAGCTAGCAAACATGAGTACAACTACAACTCAAATACGTTAAACCCATAAGGTAACATGGAGTAGGAGACTACAGGTACAGGTAACTAAGGGGGGAGCAGGATCAGTGAACAGTCCAGGTGTGTGTCAGGAAACAGGCAGGGAGGAGAGTAAACAGTGCAGTAGGGCAGAAAAATAGCGTGGGGACGTCAGGATGTTACAAGGGGTGGAACTGCTACCAATCAGATGCACAATAACAGATATCTGAGTAGTACGAGTTCGCTAAAATGAGGGATAAGATGTGGATGCCCCCTGAGAATGTTCTTATGTGTTTTTTGTTTAGACCCTGTACTAAATACAGCTGACCCACTAATTTAGAGGCCTAGCCCCTTCCTCTCACGTTTCCCCAGCATTAATCCTCGCATTTGCGGAGGATACAGTATGTGCATTACAGTACAGGATGAGACGTGGTATTAGAGCTTTAAAACACCTTGATGGATCTGAGAATGTATCAGTTTCTGAAATAAACAGGAATAAAAGCAATTTTTTTTTTATCCAACTGAATGCCACTCAGTGGGGGAAGGGAATTCTTTAGTCACAGGATCCAGTAAAAATCCTGGGGGTTACATTTGACTCTCAGACAATTGGTCAGATTAATTGGCACTTGGAAAGACAAAGGTCGATAGATGGTAACAAACTTAGATCTGCAGAAAAAAGAGTTTATGTTGTTAAGGCCTTCTTCCTACCTATGTTTCTGAACCTGTATTATACATTATCCCCCTCCTGTTGAGTAGGAAACACCTATTTTCAGTCTGTTTTGCCAGAGGATTTGGAGCAGTCGCCTCAGTCTAATCGACAGGGCTTTAAGTCACCTTTTGGTTTTGCAAGGCGGTTTAAACACGATGCATCCTATTCCATTCTTTTATGGCTTGTTTATCTTTGTAAATCTTACCCCAGTTTTTGGCTTCTGTACAAAACCCCCGAGTTGTGTGTTTCTCAGACATAATTACTACATTAATTCCTTTACTTCAAGTTACAAGACTTACCTTAAAACAGAGCCAGTCCCCTCGGGCCTCTGTTTATGTTAAAAAGCAATTAAAAAAATGCTTAAGTGGAGGGTTTCTGAACACATATTTTGTTACACGGTACTAGGAAAGGCCTTTTTCAGTTGATCTTACACCCTTCGGTTTCCATGGGACCTCAGTTTCCAGCTTGTTCTGCACAACAGTCAAAGGAGGTGTGTCAGCAGCTAATTGCCCCCTGTATCCCAGTGAGGATGTGGGGCATGGTATGGTAAACCTGCTGTATTCACTTGGGAGAAGGGTTCAATAATTTACATTAAGCCATAGAGGAATTTTACTGCTCAAAGGAATCCTGCTTGTAGCCGTTGAAAACAGTTTCACATCTATATTTGGACTGTCTGTACAGAAAGTGTCATTGGAAAAGGTTAAGCCATTATTTTCTTTACTAATGCATCATATCTTAGTATCAAGTCTTATCCCCAGTGGAAAAATTATCCCCTAGCACATTAAGGGTCATTTTTGCTTGCTTTATGTACCATATCTGGCGAGCAAGATGCTCGTTGCTCCTGCAGCAAAATGAGATCTCTACAGAAGCTTTACTTGTGACTATTGAAACAATCATTAATACACATTTGTCACTGCCGAATGTTCGTCACTTGCACTACTGCTGTACCGGATCTTGCTTGTACACATTTTTACTATGTATTTACCCAAGATGGACCAGGTGAGATGTAATATGTCATTTGCAATGGGGTCCTGATTTTATACATTTTATACCGCATTTACCCAGGATAGTAGAGGTGAGAAGCGATGTCTCGTTTTTACTGGGATCCTGCCTTTTTAATGTATTTTTGTTGGACAGATCATTTTAGATGCAATGTCTCCTTTTCGGTGGGCTTCTGCTCTAGGGTCCTGTTTCTTATACAGTTTTGCAGTACACTTACCCAGGATAACGCAGCCGAGATGTAGTATCTTATTTTCAGCGGGGTCCTGCTTTAACACAGCTTTGTACTGTATTTACCCAGGATAGGACACCTCAGATGCTATCTGGTTTTCAATGGGATCATGCTTTTCCCAGTGTTTGCTCTGTTTTTACCCAGGATAACACAGCCAAGATGCAATTTCTCATTTTCGATGGTGTCCTGCTTTTACCCATTTTTATTGTAACCCCTAGATGGCGCTATCCCAGGGGCTACTACCCCTGCCTGATTTGCCACTAACAGGTTGAGGGGCCTGGATCCGATGGTGGGTGCCTCCACCCAGAGGTCAGGGTTTGCAATAGTTAAACTAACTTGGTCACAGCCCTCTGGGACACTGCAACCCCGTTTCTTCCACTAGTGGCCACACAATATATCAGAATTACCTTCACAATATACACTACCCCCAGGACTGGTTCAGGCACAGGGACCTCCTGTAAAATAAGATACAGTGCAACAATCACAGTACAATACTTTAACATAGACAAATACCTCAGGCAGTATAACTTTGCTGAAACAAGCAGCTCGGATTTATTTAGGGGATAACAAGGACAGGGGAATCAGGTTAATTAGCTTATCACTTTACTCATCTACCTATGGCTCTGTGCAGGCCTATCCCTACCAGTTACTGTCCCTGGGTACCCAAGCCCTAGTGGCTAGTCCAAACCGTGGCAGCTGGTAGGGCCCTTTCACAGAGAAAAAAATAGTTAAACAGTCAGCAGTACAGTAATTCCATTTGGATTCAATGTGGCAATTCAACAGGGAGCGACCCTGAATTAGTACTCACGACCTCCAAACAAGATAGGGTCCTTCAATGTCAGCAGGGCTACTCTTCAGCTCCACAAGACTCCTCACACATTTATATGGCAAACTGTAACAGGCAAAAGTCCTTTAATGGCAGCAGGATTCACTTGAGCTACACAAGCCTCCTCACACATTTATATGGTGAACAGTAACAGGCAAAAGTCCTTTAATGGCAGCAGGATTCACTCGAGCTACACAAGCCTCCTCACATTTATATGGTAAAAGAAAGTACTATACCAGGCAGGCTGCTTCTCTATCCGATCGCAATTACTGCACAATACCCGGAGAACACACAGCAGATTCAGTTCCTGACAGACCGAGTGCAATTCAGTAATTTCTCCAGTCTTCTACAGGGTGAGCCTGGTTTCTACTCTTCAGATATCCTTTGATTCTCTTCACAGAATGATTCAGTCCTAACAAGCAGTTACACAAGCTGCAGACCGGAACTCTGGGCCTTACACCGTTCCGACTAAAACTGCACACGTAAAAGCACAGGGCTCCTTCCTCTTCACTGCCAGAGCTCAACTGAAACTCCCGCAGACAAAACGGCACTTCCTTTGAGTTCCTCCCAGTTCTTGGCTGGATTGGCTGTCATTCACAATAGACTGCCCCTGTTGGTCCAAAAAGGCGCCGAAGTCTAAACTACATCTCCCAGAGTCACTGCCCATACAATCCTCTTGTGGCTGGCTCAGATTACGAGTCCAAGTTCTGATTCATCCAAGCCACCATTTTAGAGCTACCTTAACCCACACTGATTGGTCCAGTTCAGCAGTTCAAAACTAGAATGGGGAACTAGGCAAACACAGTTCTGGCTGCAAGGAAAGCAGGTTAGACAAACTGCATTTTCATTATTACTCTACATGATTTCTGGCAAACAGTTACATCTTTCAGATAGGTTCCCTTGCACTCCTAGTGACTGCAAAAATGAAGTGAATTGGCAGCAGCTTGAGTGGTACTCAAGCAGAGAAGCACACAGTTCCCCATACAAACTAATTATGTCTGCAAGCAGACAGCTCTTAAAGAGACAGTACCAGAGGCTCTAAAAGCACTCACTGATAAATGGCTTAACATACAAATACCATTCAGGCTTGGAGCATTCAAACAAGCTCCTGGAAGTCTTTTGGGAACCCCATTTGCAGGGGGTTACACCTTCCTGACCTGGGAAAGCTTGACATCTGCGTCAAGCAAGTACCCTAAGTTTCAACTGCAACCATATACATTTGCATTAGGCTCACACATGTAATCATCAGTCAATACATCATTTTACCAAGAACACATTTCTGAAACATTGCAGTACATCACTCTTTACACAGTATTACACCATTGTACCATAACTCAAGTTATTTCCTCTTGTACATGAAACCTGAAGAGGGCCCTTCCTATCAGTTACCTTGGGGCTGGACGGGCAAGGGCACCATACTAGAAGGGCAACACAAGTAAATGGAGTTAGCACTGGCGCTCAGTTTGAGCAATGAGCTCGGGGACACATACACTCCTTTATGGACAACATTGAGAGGCAAGTCCACAGACCTCCCAAGGGAATCATAACTGAGGTGCACCACAGGCTTTACAGCTCGACCAGTCTTTCTAGGGGAACTGTTACAGTCTCTGCACTCTGAGCCTCATTTTCAGCATTGTCCTCACTTGTCAGAGTCTCCATGGGGGTAGAGAGGCTAGAACTTGGGGCACTTTCAGCTCCAGGAGTTATAGTTTCTGAGTCCACAACATTTGGCTCACATGGAGAGCTTTCGGACACTGGCAGTGGACTGTCAGGGCACTCAAAATACTCTTCTTGTTCTGGTGTGTAACCCCTAGATGGCGCTATCCCAGGGGCTACTACCCCTGCCTGATTTGCCACTAACAGGTTGAGGGGCCTGGATCCAATGGCGGGTGCCTCCACCCAGAGGTCAGGGTTTGCAATAGTTAAACTAACTTGGTCACAGCCCTCTGGGACACTGCAACCCCTTCCCCACTAGTGGCCCACACAATATATCAGAATTACCTTCACAGTATACACTTACCCCCAGATCTGGTTCCGCACTGGGACCTCCTGTGAAATGAGATACAGTGCAACAATCACAGTACAGTACTTTAACATAGACAAATACCTCAGGCAGTATAACTTTGCTGAAACAAGCAGCTCTGATTTATTTAGGGGATATAACAAGGACGGGGAAATCAGGTTAATTAGCTTATCACTCTAATAATCTACCTATGGCTCTGTGCACAGGCCTATCCCTATCAGTTACTGTCCCTGGGTACCCAAGCCCTAGTGGCTAGTCAAACCGTGGCAGCTGGTGGGGCCCTTTCACACAGAGAAAGGAGAATTAAACAGTCAGCAGTACAGTAATTCCATTTGGATTTAATGTGGCAATTCAACAGGAGCGACCCTGAATTAGTACTCACGACCTCCAAATAAGATAGGGTCCTTCAGTGTCAGCAGGGCTCACTTGAGGTACACAAACCTCTTCACACATCCATATAAAGAAAGCACTATACCAGGCAGGCTGCATCTGTATCCCAATCCAATTACTGCACAATACCGGGAGAACACACAGCAGATTCAGTTCCTGACAGACCGAGTGCAATTTTCAGCAATTCCTCCAGTCTTCTACAGGGTGAGCCTGGTTTCTACTCTTCAGAGATCCTTTGATTCTTTTCACAGGACGGATTCAGTCCTAACAAGCTGTTACACAAGCTGCAGACCGAACTCTGGGCCTTAACACGTTTTTTGACTAAAACTGCACACTGAAAAGCACAGGGCTCCTTCCTTCTTCACTGCAAAGCTCAACTGAAACTCCAACCGACAAAACCGGCACTTCCTTTGAGTTCCTCCCAGTTCTTGACTGGATTGGCTGTCACTCACAATAGACTGCTGCTGTTGGTCCAAAAGGCACTGAAGTCTAAACTACATCTCCCAGAGTCACTGCCCATACAATCCTCTTGTGGCTGGCTCAGATTATGAGTCAAGTTCTGATTCGTCCAAGGCACCATTTTAGAGCTAGCTTACACCCACACTGATTGGTCCAGTTCAGCAGTTCAAAACTAGAATGGGGAACTAGCAGACACAGTTCTGACTGCAAAGAAAGCAGGTTAGACAAACTGTAATTTCATTATTACTCTAAATAATTTCTGGCAAACAGTTACATCTTTCAGATAGGTTCCATTTGCACTCCTAGTGACTGCAAAATGAAGTGAATTGGCAGCAGCTTGGATGGTACTCAATCAAAGAACACACAGTCCCCATACAAACTAATTATGTCTGCAAGCAGACAGCTCTTAAAGAGACAGTACCAGAGGTTCTAAAAACACTCACTGATAAATGGCTTAAATGCCAAACACCATTCAGGCTTGGAGCATTCAAGCAAGCTCCTGGAAGTCTTTTGGGAACCCCCATTTGCAGGGGGGTTACAGGTGTATCACCAGTCTGCCGCAATCCATCATTTTCCTCCCCTGAAAGCTCAAACAGTTCAACCATGCACAGTGATTCCATTTCATCTGATCTGATGCTTTGCACTTCACTTTCTGGGAGCATTTGCTCCAGGGACAAAGCTGGGGGCTTAGACAGTCCAGAAGTCCCAGCTTCGTCTCCAGTATTGACTAGGGGATTGCCCTGAAACAATTGACTCAGTTCGTAAGAAGGATAGTATTCAAAGTCACTCTCACTTTCTTCTGATATGGACTGACAGTCTTGCTCAACTGGGACTTGTGGAGGGAACACTTTAACTCTGCTTCTGTAGGTGCAGACTTTCTTGATCTTTTCTTAGCAGCAGCTCTAGTCACTGGTCCAGAGGGGCATCTTCTGGGGCTCAGACTCAATCAAGATTTGTCAATGGGCAGTAAATGATTTCTATGCATTGTTTTTACATCTTTGAATTAATCTCAGGCCTTACTTTGTACACTGGCAGATCATCTAGTTTGCCCACTACAATGTGAGGGAGATGGTGCCATCTGTCAGCAATCTTGTGTTTGCCATGCAGTCCCAGATTTCTTAGCAATACCGATCTCCTCCTGGAGTTCCTGTGCTTTCACCTTTTATCATACCTTCTTTGTTGGCCAGATTTCTTTTGGCAGCCATGGTTTGACCAGTTAGTACGCATGAGTTAGCTGGGCCTTTAACTTTTGCACATACTGTAAATAGTTGTCAGCTTGAACCCCATCAGGAGAGACCCCAAAACACACATCTACGGTAGTCGAGCTTCTCTTCCAAACATCAAGCGTAGGGGAGAACCCAGTGGCATCACTTTTGGTGCAGTTATAAGCATGTACCAGGGTGCTAATTTGTTGGCTCCATCTGGACTTGTCCTTTCGGTGCAGGGTGCCTAGCATATCTAGCAAAGTGCAGTTGAAACGTTCAGGCTGTGGGTCCCCTGGGGGTGGTAAGGAGTGGTTCTGGACTTCCGATCTCCACAGAGAAGCATCTCTTTGATCAGGACGACTCTCAAAGTCTCTCCTTGATCAGAATGGATTCTTTGTGGAGCCCGTACGTGAACAAAAAAGTTTTCTACAAGTACTTTGGCCACAGTGGATGCTTTCTGGTCTTTGGTGGGAAAGCTTGGGCATATCTCGTGAAATGGTCAGTGACCACCAGCACATTACTGATATTTCTTTGATCTGACTCCAAACTCAGAAAATCAATACAGACCAGCTCCATGGGTGCACTGGTGGTGATGTTAACAAGGGGGGCAGCCCTCTGGGGCAAAGCTTTCCTCTGTAAGCAGCGACTACAAGTTTGAATGTGTTGCTCCACATCAGCCCCCATCTTAGGCCAATAGAATCTGGATCTCACCAAGTCAAGTGTTCTGTCTATACCGAGGTGCCCCATGTGGTTGTGAAAGGACATCAGTACTGAGTTTCGAAAGGCAGTGGGCAGCACTAGTTGTTGTTTGTCTACTTGTCCCCCTCTGTCTACTGTTTCTCTGTATAACAGTTTATTGATCAGTTTCAACTTAGGACCTTCTTTTTATAACAGTGCAGTTCTCAAATCAGTGGAGCGTAATTTGGACACATCTTTTCCTGCATAGAGGGCTTCTAAAGCTGCTTTGATCATGGGATCGCGGGATTGAGCCCGCCGAATACTGTCATTGTCCAGCTGAGGCAGTGCACCAATGTCTATTGCAGAAAAGTGGCAATAAGCATCAGGTATGCAATTCTCAGAGGGTCCCAAGCAATCCACCATGCAGTCCACTGCGTCCGTGGACATTTGTTCCTCCCTGTCAAACTTCCAGCAGAGTGCCCAAATGTCAGGTTCTGCCAATCGGACCCAATCATTCTGGGGAACAGGCCTCCGGGAGAGAGCATCAGCATCTATGTGGTTCAGACCTGCTCGGTATTCGAGAGCATAGTCATATGTAGATAATGCAGAAAGCCACCTATGGCCAGTGGCATCCAACTTAGTTGAGGTCTGCACATAGGTCAAAGGATTATTGTCAGTTTTACTAGTATTTTAGCCCCATACAAGTACTCATGGAATTGGTCAACAATAGCCCACTTCAAAGCTAGGAACTCTAACTTATGTACAGGATAGTTCTTTTGGATGGGGTCAGGCTTCTACTGGCAAAGGCCACTGGTCTCAGGCCATTGTCAGCTCTTGGTACAATACAGCCCCAACCCTTGCAAGCTAGCATCAGTGTGCAGGATGTAAGGTTTTCTTGGATTGGCATAGGCCAGCACTGGAGCATGGGTAAGTTGATATATGATCTCATGAAAAGCAGTCTCACAATCAGAAGTCCAGCGGGCCCCAAATACTTCACTCGGACGAAAATACACTCTTTCAGTCTTGAGGCGCTGACTTTTAGTATTTTTGTGGGTTGGGGATACCCTTGAGTAAGGTTAAGTAAAGGCGGATCACTCTTGAATAGTCCTTGATGAGAGCGCCGATAATAACCACAGAATCCAGGAATCTTTGCAGTTCTTTTTAGATTTTGGGCTGTGGCCAGGTGGTCAAGGCCTCAACTTTACTTGGGTCGGTCTCTATTCCCTCGGTGGATACTATGTGTCCCACATACTTTACTGATGTTTGAAAGAATTGACACTTATCAATGGACAGTTTAAGGCCAAAGTCCTCCAGTCGGTCCAATACCTTAAATAATCTGCTCTCATGTTCCTCCAGTGAGCTGCCAAACACAATAACATCATCTAGGTATACCAGGCACTCTAGTAAGTTCATGTCCCCCACTGCACGCTCCATCAATCGTTGAAAAGTGGCTGGGGCACCTGAAATCCCTTGAGGCATCCTCATGAATTCATAGAAGCCAAGCGGACAGATAAAGGCTGTCTTCTCACGGTCCTCTGGGGCCATCGGGATCTGGTAGTACCCACTGCGGAGATCTAGCACAGAGAACCACTTGCTCCCGTTTAGGCAGTCCGAAGCATCCTGAATCGGGGCATTGTGTACTGATCAGGGATAGTCCGCCCGGTTTAGTGCGATAATCCACGCACATCCTTACTGTCCCATTCTTTTTCCTCACTACCACAACGGGGGAAGCATAAGGGCTTCTGGATTCTTGTATTACACCAGCAGCTAGCGTCTCTTGCAGATGCCGTCTCACATCATCTATATCAGCAGGTGCCAGGCATCGAGACCTCTCACGAAATGGTCTTTCGTCATGCAGCCGGATATTGTGCTCAGCTCCTTGCACGCATCCTACATCCCATTCCTTTAAAGAAAACACCTGGTCTCTCTGGGCAAGCTTCTCACTGATCCTCACTTTCCATTCAGCTGGCAACGGTGAGTCGCCGAAATCAAACAAGTCAGGCGTTACTCTGTCATTCTTCCTCGAACTCTTGCTGCTGGGTAGCACTGCAGTGTCTGCACAATGCACATTAGCCAGGATGCAACCTCTATTTACTCGAATGTCTCTTTCAGACACCTTATGAACTTGGACCATTACCCTTCTGGCATAAGCATGGGCTCTAGCGGGCAAAATACTAGGCTTGACCAGCAGTCCCTCTGGCAATTTTCCATCGCCTGGTGCATCCAACATTAATATTTTATTCTTAACATCCTTTCTGATCACGGACCTCTCCCTGTAAGGTACACTGGGCATTTGGCACCAGGATCAGAGACTCAGGATCCTTCTTCCATACAATTCCGACCGGTTTCTCTGGTTCTATTTTTCAGCATCTCTCTGTGCCTCATAGGCCTTCTTAATTAAAGCCGAACTCTTAAAGCTCTACTAGTCTTTGACCCCTGTTTTCATAACACAACTGTGCCAGCCTTCCGAACATATGAGCATTTGTTCCAATCAACAAAGGGACACCATCATACAGTCCAGTGGGGACACACTAAGGCTAGGGTCTCTACTTGTTCAGCCACTCCAGCCAACGGAGGTGGGAAAGACAGTCAAATTCGGATATACCGGAATAGGGGTAGGCCTTCTCACTTAACCCCCATACATGCAGTCCTTCTAATGGTTGTAAGGGTACATCTGACAAATGCTTCTGATACCAATCCTGGAACATAATTGTCACTTGGGAGCCACTGTCTAATACAGCTCTTATAGACACTCCATTCACCCTTTACAGTGGTCTCCATGGAGGACCCACTATTCTGGACCAGTCTGGAGAGGCAGTGAGTGGGGCCTGGGCAACTGACCTTGCCACAAAGAGCGTGAGTTAGCATTTTGGTGCCCTCACTGGGATCATTTTGTGCACCTCTTAACCACTGATTTGTCCTCCAAGCTCTCCTTGTAGCCTATATGCAACTTTGTCAGTGTCTTTTGGGGACCGCATTCCTCTTCATGTGCCCATCCTTCCGCAATTATAGCAAAACATACTCTGGAGTTTGACCTGGCTGAGGCACCACACTGGGAGCCAGGGCGGGGTGCTACTAACTGGAAACCTTGGTGCCATCTCTGTCGCGCGTGATAAGCATTTGAGACATCTCGTCAGTTTCTCCACTTCCATGGTCAAGGAATTGAGTTTGGAGCTGTTATCAGCAGGAGATACATGGGTGGGTACCCCACTCCACATGAGATGCAGTCGGATATAGGTGGGGCCCGTACTTGCAGGCGTGGCCTTCATAAAGGGACTGTTTTTGAATTCCGGATCTCTCAACAGTTCGCCCCCATTGTGGCATATCTTTTTCCTTGTCAGAGCACTCATTGACTGCCAACCTCTGCCCCCGAACTTCACTTGATGGGCCACCCTCAGTCACTCGGGTCTTAGCCGCAGCTATTGGTGCAGGTCCCTCCTGAGGTCGCCTTTTCTCAACTCCTCGAATTTCTCTCATTAACTCATCATATGAGAGTGGGGATTCCAGTCGATTTGCCAGGCGTAACTGAAGCAGCAGCAGTTCTGAGAAGAGGGCAGACTTAAGGATCCTGTCCAGCCTGGATCGGTCCAGTTCAATCGCTGGCAAACTACCCTTTCTGAGGCATTTTTGCAACAATTTTTCCAGCCGAGATACATACACAGACAACAACTCCCCTTGGTACTGTTGTGCATTTCTTACTCTCCACCACAGATCCTCATCAGAATCTGGGCTCCCATACACATTCTCCAGGGCCCCAAGATAGGCCTGTGCAGTCACTTCAGGGTTACTGGCCCGTTTAGCACGGATGGTAGCCAGGGCAGGACCTCGGAGGCTCTCACTAACCCTCTTTCACTTTTCGGCTTCGAGCATTGCCATTCTAGCACTTGGGGCAACATAGTCTATCCAGGTCTCCCAGTCATCCTCCCTTGGGGGTGGGAGGTGCCAGAGAAGATCCTCAACCTTCGGTAAGAGTCGTGACTAATGGCAGGTGCAGAAATAGGAGTCTGCATTGGTTCAGCCACCATTACGGGTACTGGAGCGGGAGGGTGTTGGAGAGAACACCCCAGGTGGCAAGAATAGTTTCTTCAAGTCCTCACAGTTTCCCTTCCCCAGCAACCATTTAGCAAATTTCTCCTCAAAAGTTTCAGACAGTGGTGGAGGCTCATTCCCCACAGGTCTTTACTGTACTTAGTTATCACTCTCCAGGCAGTGAGGGCTCCCTCTGGGGTAATGGTCTGTGGCACTTTGGAGCTATCTATGGGATCCTTAAACTCTACTAGGGCCAGGAAAGTGTGGGTGAGCAGATTAGCATGCCGACCCACCACCACAGGGTTTGCAAACCTTCCACCTTGGAAAGTACTCCTGTACAGTGTCCGTATTGATACCAGGGGATGTCCAGGATAAGCATAGCATTTTGGGGTCAATCTCCTCCCAGTACACCACTCCACCAGCGGTGCACACTCTTCTGTCGGGGTACCCATTTTTTCTTTAACAGTGGTTCGTAAATATGGCCACTAGAGGACACACAATCCCAGCGGTGCCTCCAAGATGTAACCCCTAGATGGCGTTATCCCAGGGGCTACTACCCTGCCTGATTTGCCACTAACAGGTTGAGGGGCCTGGATCCGATGGCAGGTGCCTCCACCCAGAGGTCAGGGTTTGCAATAGTTAAACTAACTTGGTCACAGCCCTCTGGGACACAGCAACCCTTTCTTCCCACTAGTGGCCCACACAATATATCAGAATTACCTTCACAGTATACACTTACCCCAGGACTGGTTCAGGCACTGGGACCTCCTGTAAAATAAGATACAGTGCAACAATCACAGTACAATACTTTAACATAGACAAATACCTCAGGCAGTATAACTTTGCTGAAACAAGCAGCTCGGATTTATTTGGGGGATATAACAGGGACGGGGAATCAGGTTAATTAGCTTATCACTTTACTCATCTACCTATGGCTCTGTGCACAGGCCTATCCCTACCAGTTACTGTCCCTGGGTACCCAAGCCCTAGTGGCTAGTCAAACCCGTGGCAGCTGGTGAGGGCCCTTTCGAACAGAGAAAAGAAAAATTAGTTAAACAGTCAGCAGTACAGTAATTCCATCTGGAGTCAATGTGGCAATTCAACAGGGAGCGACCCTGAATTAGTACTCACGACCTCCAAACAAGATAGGGTCCTTCAATGTCAGCAGGGCTACTCTTGAGCTCCACGAGACTCCTCACACATTTATATGGCAAACTGCAACAGGCAAAAGTCCTTTAATGGCAGCAGGATTCACTTGAGCTACACAAGCCTCCTCACACATTTATATGGTGAACAGTAACAGGCAAAAGTCCTTTAATGGCAGCAGGATTCACTCGAGCTACACAAGCCTCCTCACACATTTATATGGTAAAAAGAAAGTACTATACCAGGCAGGCTGCTTCTCTATCCCGATCGCAATTACTGCACAATACCCGAGAACACACAGCAGATTCAGTTCCTGACAGACCGAGTGCAATTCAGCAATTTCTCCAGTCTTCTACAGGGTGAGCCTGGTTTCTACTCTTCAGATATCCTTTGATTCTCTTCACAGGACGGATTCAGTCCTAACAAGCAGCTACACAAGCTGCAGACCAGAACTCTGGGCCTTACACACGTTTCCCGACTAAAACTGCACACCGAAAAAGCACAGGGCTCCTTCCCTCTTCACTGCCAGAGCTCAATTGAAACTCCAGCAGACAAAACCGGGCACTTCCTTTGAGTTCCTCCCAGTTCTTGGCTGGATTGGCTGTCACTCACAATAGATTGCCCCTGTTGGTCCAAAAAGGCGCCGAAGTCTAAACTACATCTCCCAGAGTCACTGCCCATACAATCCTCTTGTGGCTGGCTCAGATCACAGTCCAAGTTCTGATTCGTCCAAGGCACCATTTTAGAGCTACCTTAACCCACACTGATTGGTCCAGTTCAGCAGTTCAAAACTAGAATGGGAACTAGGCAAACACAGTTCTGGCTGCAAGGAAAGCAGGTTAGACAAACTGTATTTCATTATTACTCTAAATGATTTCTGGCAAACAGTTACATCTTTCAGATAGGTTCCTTTGCACTCCTAGTGACTGCAAAAGTGGAGTGAATTGGCAGCAGCTAGTGGTACTCAAGAAGAAAGCACACAGTCCCCCATACAAACTAATTATGTCTGCAAGCAGACAGCTCTTAAAGACAGTACCAGAGGCTCTAAAAACACTCACTGATAAATGGCTTAAACGCCAAACATCATTCAGGCTTGGAGCATTCAAGCAAGCTCCTGGAAGTCTTTTGGGAACCCCCATTTGCAGGGGGGTTACATTATAATGTATTTATGCAGAATAGTCCAGTTGAAAGGCAAGTTACAATTTCAGTGGAGTCCAGCTTTTACAGTGTATTTTTCCCCAAGACAGAGCAGCATAGATGCATAGTTCAGCAGGGACTCTGCTGTGCAGGGGTCCTGTGTTTATACATTGTATAAATATTTGTCCAGGATAGACCAGATGATATCAGTATCTCATTTTCAGTGGTGTCCTGCTTTTACACATCTTTAGATGGGTATTTACATAGGATAGGCCAACTGAGAGGCAATATTTCATTTTCAGTGAGCTCCCACATTTGACCCAAAAATTCTAACAGTCTTTTTCTGACCTGCTGTTATGACTAAGACAGGTAAAATTTGTGTAATCCCATCTGAAAGGTGATTTTGCAGTGTGACTGTGAAAATATGTTTAGGAGGGATTTGAAAAATGATACCTGTCATGTTTGGTGGGGGTGGAGGGTAACACAATGGATATATTGAACATTAGGGGCCAAAATCTGCAAAACTAAAGTCATGAGTAAATGCTGGAACAATGCAGTTTCTTTATAATTTAGTTGTTTTTCCCCATTTTGACCCTGACATTTTCATCATTGCCTTTTTATGACCCTCCATGTGAACATGATAGCTGTCAGTTATAAAACACTGTCTGATATGTCATTTCACGTCACAAGTGTGAAAACACATTTTGGCCAGGATTTGAAAAATGACACCTGGCACTTTCATGTGGTGGTGTGAAAAAATGGCTATGTTGAAAATTTGGGGTTAAAATATTGAAAATTACCAAAGTTATAAGTGAGTACTGAAATTTTCAACACACCTTCATAACTTTGTTGTTTTTTAATATATTGACCCCAAATTTTTAACATAGTCTTCTTAAGACCCCGCCTCTTGACCCTGATAGGTGTAAATTTTCAAATCCTGCCCAAAATGTGATTTTGTGACGAGATTGCAGATCACCTTTCAGGCTAGATTTGAAGGATTTCACCACCCTTGTTCATAAAGTGGGGTCCCAAAAAGTCCATGTTGAAAATTTGGGGGAAAAATATTAAAAAAATATACCAGGTTTGAGAACAAGTTCAAATCATATTTAAAAAAATTGAACTGCATACCTTATTTCCTCAGTTTCCAGTCCAGCGTTGAAGAGTGAAGATGTGTCTCCAGTCCAGAGAGGATTATGGTGTTGGACCCCTGGTAGGTAAGTAAGGGATGGGGGTGCTAGGGGGGTCAGATGGGGAGAGGCTAATAGCAGCATGGAGGTAGCAGCGACAGACATCGGTGGACCTTTTCCTTTTTACAGGGTGTATAAAAATAAAATAAATGCTAAAAGGGTATTATGTTTGGTGGCACTGGGGGTGAGCTCCCCAATGTCACTCAGTAAAAACGGATGGGATAGAGGGTGCTAGCTGGCACCAGACACTGGACCTCGCTGTCAGAAAATTAAAAAGTAAGGTGGAAGCAATGGGAGGTGGAAGGGATACCTGGTAGAGGATGGGAGGGGTTGTTTTTACATTGTGGGGAGGGAGGTGGGAGGGATACTTGGCGGAAGGTGGGAGGGTTGTTTTTGCATTGTGGGAGGGAGGTGGGAGGTGGGAGGGATACTTGGCAGAGGGTGGGATGGGTTGTTTTACATTGTGGGGAGGGAGGTAGGAGGGATACTTGGTGGAGGGTGGGGGGTTGTTTTACATTGTGGGGAGGGAGGTGGGGAGGCTACTTGGCGGAGGGTGGGAGGGGTTGTTTTACATTGTGGGGAGGGGAGGTGGGAGGATACTTGGCAGAGGGTGGGAGGGTTGTTTTATATTGTGGGGATGGGAGGTAGGAGGAATACTTGGCAGAAGGTGGGAGGGTTGTTTTACATTGTGGGGAGGGAGGTGGGAGGATTCTTGGCAGAGGGTGGGAGGGTTTTTTTATATTGTGGGGAGGGAGGGCAGGGATACTTGGCAGAGGGTGGGGATTGCTTTTACATTGTGGGGAGGGAGGTGGGAGGGATTGTTTTACATTGTGGGGAGGGAGATGGGAGGGATTGTTTTTCATTGTGGGGAGGGAGGTGGGAGGATTGTTTTACATTGTGGGGAGGGAGATGGGAGGATTGTTTTACGTTGTTGGGAGGGAGATGGGAGGGGTTGTTTTACATTGTGGGGAGGGAGGGGCAGGGATACTTGACGGAGGGTGGGAGGGTTGTTTTACATTGTGGGGAGGGAGATGGGAGGGATTCTTGGCAGAGGGTGGGAGGGGTTGTTTTACATTGTGGGGAGGGAGATGGGAGGATTCTTGGCAGAGGGTGGGAGGGGTTGTTTTACATTGTGAGGGAGATGGGAGGATTCTTGGCAGAGGTGGGAGGGTTGTTTTACGTTGTTGGGAGGGAGATGGGAGGATTGTTTTTACGTTGTTGGGAGGAGATGGGAGGGATTGTTTTCACGTTGTTGGGAGGGAGATGGGAGGGATTGTTTTTACGTTGTTGGGAGGACTAGAGCAGGCTGATCATGGCGCTGATCAGCTCTGCTTGCTGGGAAGCGTTATGCAGATCAAAAGAAAGAGTCACCCTGTGATTCGGACGGCTGTTTTCATTTAACTTCATACAGTTTCTGCCCAGCAAGCCCAGAAGAGTGTCATGATCAGCCTGGCTGGTGATTGATCTGACACTGTTACGTCCCTGGCAGACTGCACTGCATTGGACTGGCAGTGACACACCTCTCAAAATCCATTATCATACCAACATGTTCGCTTTGTGCAAGCACAAGGGTGAACATAAAAATTGTCTTATGGACGAAACATCACAATTATCGTCTGGCAATTTCCAAAGGTTATGTGATTTCCCTCTTAAAAAGAGGGGGTTTTATTTTATTTTATTTTGTAATTTTTGGCCAGATGCACCAAAGCTGAGGAGTGTTTCCAGGTGCATTCTGGGAGCACAGGGAAGTTAAGTGACTTGCTCAGGGTCACAAAGGAAGCAAGCGGTGGTCGTGGGATTCAAAGCCAATTCTCCAGGTTTGCAGCTTAGTGCTCTTACCCATTACGCTATACTGCCTCCAGGATAGTTAGTATAGGTATCAGAGCACGACCCGATCAGGAAATGTGTTTTTCTTTATTTAAGTTCCTTTCTTTTGTTCCTCACAGTATGAAGACAGAGGATGATTTCAGAGATTTGCCTTGACTGTGTTTTGTTTTATGTTTATATAAGGTTCTGTTTTGATTTCCTTCTGCACAGTATTGTTTCTTTTGACTGATTTTGTTTTAATAAAAATTCCACTACTCTTGTTGCGGAGGGGGGTGGCTGTCTGCTTTCTGTATGCAGGATCCCAGTGAGGGGGAAATGGTGACCCCCTGGTGGAAGAATTAACTTCCATCTCATCGCAGTGTGCAATGGTGGTTTGAGAAGAAATAGATACGGTGGAATCTGCTTTGGTGGTTCCTGAGCAGTAAAGTATGTGTAACCTCTAGGTGGCGCTATCCCAAGGGCTAGTACCCCTGCCTGCTTGGCTAGTAGCAGGTTAAGGGGCCTGATTTCTGAAACGGGTGTCTCCACCTGGAGGTCAGGGTTGCCAGTGGTCAAGCTAACCTGGGCACAGCCCTCCAGGACACTGTAACCCCCCTCTTTCCCCTCTAGTGGCCTGAACACTGTACAATAATCACTTTCACAATACCCCTGGTACACCACACAAGTACCCACACTGTTTGCACTTACCACCAGGGCTGGTTCCTCTGGTTCGATCCTGGGGACCTCCTATAAAACAAGGTTATGCACAGCAAATAGCAACAGTACAGTACTTTGAGCACAAACTGGAACCACAGTCAGATTACATGCAGAAAAAGTTAGATCTGATTTATTCAGGGGACTTGAACAAGGGAGGGGCAAAATCAGGTTAAATAGCTTAAAGGTTATATCAGTCAAGCAGTTATGCATGTGCTTTGAGTCCCCCACACAGTCCACCTCTGGGTACCCAGGTGGAGAAGAGATGGGCTAGCCAGGACTCTTGCCCGTGGTTGGCTGGCGTCGCAGCTGGTTGGAGCCCTGCGATGGAAAACACAACATGCACAGTACATAATATTTGTGATCTGGAGCCAGAGGGCTCAGTTCATAAAGGAAAGGAAGCAACAAGACAATCAGATGACACTCAGATTAAGCTGTTGTTGCAGGAAGCTACCCTGGTATTTACTCGTGATACCCAAGACTGGACACAGGCTGGATGAAAATCGAGACTGCAGGTTGTTGATCTGGAATGCCAGGAGAAGCAGGGCCCACACAAGTCACAGAGGCATCATTCCTGTTCAGGCGTGGAGCAGGGGGCTGATCCCCAGGCAGGTCTCTCATCGATGGCTTCTCTGTGCAGTGAATAGTCTGGCTGGGCCAGTCTGGTAAGGCCCAGACCACATGGAGACAAATTTGGATGCAGTCCGTTTTGGGCTGGATACAGCTTCCAGCAAGCAGAACACAGTTCACACAGTGGGGAACTAACTCACAACCCACTAGCAGCTCATAGCACATTTACATGTACGGGGATTCTACTGTACCAGGCAAAGCGATCCCCAGTCACAATCGCAAAGTCTCTGCACACACCAGGAGCTTAGGGGTAGCTGGAACTCCTGACAGGCCGATTGCATTCCGTAAAATCTTCGGTCTTCTTCAGGTTGAGCCTGGCCCACTTCAGTAGCTTACTTTAGTCACACAAACTTGGATTTAGTCCAAAATAATTCTCTTCTCTCCCTCTCAGGAACAGCAGACAGACATGCAGGCCAAAACTTAGCCCTTTCACAGTTCTCCCATGCGAATCCACTAAGGATTGCTGCTCAAAACCACTTCAGCTCCTCTCATTTCACTTCCCAGCTCAGAACTAACTGAAAACTGCAAGCAACCCAGGACTTCCCCAAGATCCAAAAGATCTGGTTGGCTAATCTGGCTATCAGTCAAAGCAAGAGCTCCCCCTTCAGTTGCAAAAAAGGCGCAAAAAAGCTCCAAACTACAGTTCCTACAGATTTTGAATTCAGACAGCTCCTGTAGTCCGGCTACATTTTAGGTCCCTCCCAGTACTGATTGGTCCAATTTGCAGTCCAGGACCAAGATAGTGGAGACAAACAAAACAGTCCTTGCTACAAAGAAAGCAGGTTAGACAAACTACATTATCATTATCACTCTAAATGATTTTCAGTAAATAGCTGCATCTTTCAACAGAGCTCCCTCTCAGATTACTTAAGCTGCAATCAGGCAGCTCTTAAAGACACGGTACACAGAGGCTATACAGGCTTTGGTAATCACATTTAAACTGCTAAAACGCAGGACACCAGCCTGGCAGTGAGCAGTTAGGCAAGCTCAAGGAAGACTTTTTGGGAACCTCCATTTGTAGGGGGGTTACATCTGGATGGCCTAGGCCTTGAAGGAACTAAGCTGGAAGCTGATTTGAGGGACAGAATGCATCTCTTATTGCCCTTATAGCTACAGAGGAGGAGGAGGAGGAGGAGGAGGTGGGTTCCTACATGAAAAAGAACAACTCTGAGCGCTGCATTGTCCTGCATCTGCTGCAACTGCAGTGACATGGAAAATGACAGATGAAGAGACGGCCAAGTCCAGCTGTTCACATCAGCTGCAGGTGGATGCCAGATGCTTGCTGGGAGCAGAAGCGTGGAAGGTGTGATAGCACTGAGGGGCAGCACCTTGTTATGGAGACAACACAATCTAGTTTAACATCTGAAGAAGCTTTGTTAAAATCAGAATGGACTCATTCCCCTTGTGGGAAGGAGTGGCTTTTTATGGAGACTGCAACTTTGGAATCTGTGGAGACAAACTCTGTGCAGAGTGATAGCATGGTGGTGATCCTGCAGGGAAATCAGATGGTGCTCTCCTGACAGATAAGGATTTTATTCTGGATGTCCCATCCACCTTTTTCTTCTCCCCGAGCCTGCTGTGTTTTCTGTATTGGTCTGGGAGCCCAGTAGCATACAGTGACACTATTGCATTGTCTGCTGTTATAGAGCTGAATCTGCCAAATGGACTAATGCAGTGAGAGTGCAATAGAAAGGGGTTTGGATAAGATCTCAGACTGATCCTATGTGGGACATGTAGGTAATAAGACACGATGGGTGTGCACTGAACAGATATTACCGCACACCCAGGGATATAGTGAGGCAAGAGGCCACAGACCGAGTGCCTTAAGCCCCTGGAAGTGTAGTAATATCCGTTCAATGCACACCACTGGAGAGTCTTATTGCGCTTATAAAATGGGCTACTTTTTTAAGTGTTTACAGTTTCAAAAACAGAATTTTATTTGTATAAAAAAGGCTATTCTTATCAGAATTTCTGATGAAATAGTCCTTCCTCCAGGTATAAGATGAAGTCATTGTATTTGGTATTGTGCTTTTCGTAAGTGCCTTTCACCCCCCAACCCACACAGTGTTATTATGGTGGAAGACAAATTGGGACAGTAATCGTGCTGCTACTGGGTGTGCTTTCTTTTTCTTTATTAGTACTTTTTTTTTAAATATTTTTATCAGCAGAACTGATTGTAGGATTGTTTCACAGGTAGAGGATTGAGCGGCCCCTCCTCTTGCCGTGACTATGTGATCATCCTTGCCGAGCGAGCGGAAGTACTTTCTTGCTGCCACCCTCAAGTACCACTTATTAAATAGAAAAAAAAAAGAAAATTTTCACTCTCTAATATGTGCATTAAAGACAGCGAGGTTTCCTGCAGGCAGGGTATCAGGAATAGAAAGCAAGAGTGGTTGAAAAAAGACATCCGACAGAGATTGTCTGGTAAGATTAAAGAGACACAGATGAGGGGCTGACTTTTTTGAACACTTGTTTTCTGCCAAAATGGAAAAAAGTTAACAGAGACTGGCTCCAGAGTTTCCCTGATTGGCCGCAGGTACGGTATGAGCAGCATTAGTGAGGAAAAAAATAGTGGCATTTAAAAAAACAATCGTTGTAATGGAACACTATTTGTTTGGTTTTTTTGCACTGTGGTCCTGCTTTTAAGTACTTGTTTATACCTATGCATTGAACGGATTTGATGCACAGGTGAGAACCAATCAAAAAGCAGGATTTTCTCTCCCCATTTTCTATCTCATGATATCAGGTGATTCCATGTTTGATGACAGTTTTAAAACTGCTGCTTATCTACAGAGAGATTTTGGGTAAAATATGAACTTAAAGATGCCCACTTGTGGGCCCCCTTCACAATTACCCCCCTGAGCAAATAAGCTTTGAAAGTTATTACAATGTTATTTGAAAACAAGCATTTGTCAATGCCAAATGTTGTCGTGCTGGCATTGGCAGTGGGAGTGGTGTAGCTAGAGATGCATAGTGCTGTGATTTTGTGAATGTGTCTCAAAAGGTGATTTTGCACAGCGAGCACGCCATTGTGCGCCACAGCTGTGGAAACACGTTTTGGACAGGCTGTGAAAAATGTCAGCTGGACTGTTGATAAGGAGACGTGCTCAAATGCCAGTGGTGAAAATGTGGCATGAAAATATTGCAGATTGATGAAGTTACAAGGGTGCGTGGAAACTGGGCAATGCACGCTTGCAACACAGTCATTGTATGGAGATTCGGCACCAAATTTTCAACATAGGCATTTTAGGACCTCTGCTCATGAATAGTGTCACCGTCATTTCCTCAAACTGTCCCGAAAACTGATTTCGCACAGCAGCCGTGCAATTCTGTGCCAGACGTGCGAAAACACATTTCAGGCAGTTGCAGTGTTCATAAGGAGGTATGGAAAAATGCCAATGATGAACAGCTGGAGTGAAAGTATTACAAATTCAGAAAGTCATGAGCATGCGTGCAAACTGTGCAATGCATGCTCATAAAACACTCATTTTATTGACTTTCGTTCCCAAATTTTCAACATAGGCATTTTAGGGCATCTGCTAATGAACAGTGTCACTGCCATTTCCATCATGTGTCTCAAACACAGACTTTCCACAGCGACCACGCTATTCTGCGCCGGAACTGCGAAAACAGATTTTGGTCAGGATGTGAAAAATGAGAGCTGTACTGTTCATTAGGAGGTGCAGAACAATGGCACTGTAGAAAATCTGGAGTGAGAATATTAGAAGTTGCGAATGTACGAGCGTGCATGCAAACTGCGCAACGCATGCTCTTAACGCAGTCATTTTATGGAGTATTGCCACCAAATTTTCAACACAGGCATTTTAGGACCTCTACTCATGAACAGTGTCACTGTCATTTTCGTAATGTGTCCCGAACACTGATTTCGCACAGCGAACACGCTATTGTGCTACTAAAGTGCGAAAACACATTTTGGCAAGGATGTGAAACATGACAGCTGTACAGTTCACAAGAAGGTGTAGTAAAATGCCAAATTTGATAATCTGGCATGAAAATATTGCGAATGCGCTAAGTTACGAGTGTGTGTTGCTCAGTTGCTACACATGCTCGCAAAACAGTCATTTTATGGAGTATTGTCACCAAATTTTCAACACAGGCATTTTAGGATCTCTGCTCATGAACAATTCACTGTCATTTTTGTAATGTGTCCTGAACATTGATTTCGCACAGTGACCGCGCTATTCTGCGCCAGAAGCGCGAAACACATTTCGGGCAGGATGAAAAATGACAGCTATATGGTTCACAAGAAGGTGTGGTAAAATGCCAATGTTGAGAATCTGGCATGAAAATATCTTGAATACACTAACTTCTGCGTGTGTTTGAGTTGATCATACACTTTCGTAAAACAGTAATTTTTGGATTTTCCACCAAACTTGCAACATAGGCTTTTTGAGAGCCCTCTCATGAACAGTGGCACTGTCATTTCGTTACTCAGTCCCAAAAGGTGATTCCGCGCAGTGACTGCAAAATCACCTTTTGGGACTGAATAACGCCATGACAGTGCAAGAATTCATGAGAAGGCATCCCAAAACCCCATGTTGAAAATTTGGGGCAACATTCCCAAAAATGCCCGAGATATGCATTAAAGTTGAAAAAACCCTATTCATTCCATTATACAGCTTACCGGCATTTCTTCAGTTCGCGGTCGGCTTTGAAGAGTGCAGATGTGTTCCCGGTCCACAGAAGATCGTCACGCCAGACTCTGCAGGTAAGTATGGGGTAGGGAGGCAGGGTGCACAGTGTGTGGAGTGCGGGTGGGGGGCATCGAGACTACGAGGACCGTTTTCGTTTTACAGGTAAAAAGAAAAAAACATTGTGGGACAGTTTTCATTTTGCAGGGCATTTGGCACGCTGGGGTGGGCTCCCAGTGTACCACTAACTGTTTTAGAGTGTAATGTGGGCGACGGATTGGGCACCCTCGCTGCACACAACACGGGGAGGGAGGAGGAGTAATGCCGACTGGGATTGGGCACCCCCATCGGCACACAAAGACAGCAGGGAGGCGCGAAATGAGGGGATTGGGCACCCCTCGGCATTCAACAATTGGGGGGAGTTTATGCCGACAGGATTGGGCCCCCTGTCAGCACACAAAGACAGCGGGGTGCGATCTGAGGGGATTGGCATCCCCTCAGCATTCAACAATTGGGGAGGTTTTATGCCGATGGGAGTCAACAATTGGGGAGGGTTTATGCCGATGGGAGTGAGCTCCCCATCGGCACCTAGGCACATCAGGGGTTAACCGACAGAAGTTGGGCACCCCGAGTCGGCAGGCGTTGAGGCGGCCTTTCGCCGACCATGCATATATGGCGGCGTAGCACGGGCAAGAAAAGCGACCGCTGCGTATGATGAGCTTTGCTGCATTGCAGCGGACTTTCCTTAGATGTGCTCTCACCACATTATGTACGCATGGTGTGGCACCGCATGCAAGCTGATTGTGGAATGCGGACGCACCTACTGGTGCGCGGCCCCGCATTCGCCCACACCGCACTCTAAAGCTGCACTGTCCCACTCATGCGGCTGGCGCAAGCCAGCCAACATAATGAAGGGGTCAGTGTCTTGGACACACTGTATTTGTTGATACAGAGCTGTGACAGTCAGACCCTATAATGTATTCAGAACAAATATAGAAAGGGGTCTGCAAATTCAGCATTAAACAGTAGCAGACTGACACTGGGATTCAGCATTTTCCCAGCATTTTTTCTTGGGTATGACAGAGTATTTGTTTCAATGCTGGTCAACTAAATGCATGGAATGAATGTATTTCTTGCTCCCACTGAAGTAATGCCTATGACCAGCTTAGGTGTGGCCTGGAAATGAGCAGAAATGTGTCCTGGCTTATTCTGAAGGCCTGTACTGACATCTTATCAAAAGTCTCTGCTGTTAGACTGTTCCACAGATTCACCAAACCCTGGAAGAAAGAGTGCTTCCTAATGTTGCCCCTGAACTTGCTACCTCTGATCTTCAGGGTGTGTCCCCGCTTCCTGCTGGAGGACATCAGGTCAAACAACTCCATATATCCACCTAGTCCACACCCTGGAATATGCAGAAGACTGTGGTCATGTCTCCCCTCAGCCTTCCTTTTCTGCTGGGTGAACATGTTTTAGGCCTCTCCTCATACATTTTGTCCCTCATACCCGACCATTTTCAGTGGCCCTACACTGCAACCTCTCCACTGCTTCAGTTTTCTTTTGGTAATGGAAGCCCAGATCTGCATGGAGTACTCCAGGTGGGGTCTGACTAGGGCCTTGTAAACAGTCAGGATTCCTTCCTCAGCTCTGTTCAATGCCCCCCCCCCCCCGTCGCTTTAATGGGGTTTTGCAGGACCTGGACAAGGGAAGTGTCCTGCATGTCTTATACTTGGATATCGGTAAGGCTCTTGACTTGGTGACCCACAGTTGGTTAAAGAAGAAGCCGAGGGATGCCAGAGTGAGTGACACATGAACTACGTGAGTGGGCAGCTGGCTTAGGGAGAGGACTTTGAAGGTGGTCACCAATGTGGAAGGCCAGGAGTGAGGCAGGTGATGAGTTTTGTTCCGTGTTCCACAGGGGTTGGTCCCGGGCCCAGTGCTTTCCAACGTGTTCTTATGTGTGTCCTCCTGGGTGCCATGGCCGGCACACTGCCCGGATATCCATGCGACCTCTTCTCCCCTGCAGTGAACCCTTCCTGTCTGCTCAGATCTGAGGCAGGTCACCACCTCTGCATCCTGCAACACAAGTGAAACCTAGTCCAGGCCTGCATCAGCTACAGCAGCTCTCTAACACCTGGAACAATCCCTAGTCAATGTCACTGCCCCTTCCCCCACTTAAAGCAAGTCTCTGATCAAGACTTCAGTAAGGCCTTTGACATCGTCCCATATAGGAGGCTGGTGAGCAAGATGGAAAGCCTGGCATTGGGTTGGAAAATAACAAGCTGGGTGGAGGCCTGGCTGTCAGGAAGAACTCAGAGAGTGGTGCTAAACAGGGTGCACTCCGAGAGAGCGAGGGTGAAGAATGGAGTGCCACAGGGGTCAGTTTTGGGTCTGCTTGGCTTCAATATTTACATCAGTGATATTGCTGGGGGTTTGAGTGGGAAGGTGTGCCTATTTGCTGATGATACAAAAATATGCAATAGGGTGCACACCCCGGGGGGTGGAGCACATGAGGGAGGACTTAAAGACGCTTAAAAAATGGTCTGGGACATGGCAGCTGAAATGTAATGCCAAGAAGTGTGCTGTGATGCACTTGGGGAGTAGGAACAGAAGAGCAGGGTACACCCTAGGTGGGGAGGAAATTAAAGTAACAGAACATTAGAGGGATCTAGGGAGCATAGTCACCTCGAACGTAAGGTAGGAATCCAATGTAGCAGGGCGGTGGGAAAGGTCAATGGAATGTTGGCATGCATAGCCGGGGGCATTACTAGCAGGAGGGAGGTAATAATGCCCCTTTACAAAGACATGGTGAGGCCACACCTGGAGTATGGGTTTCAGTTCTGGAGGCCACATCTCTGCAAGGATGTAGATGCACTGGAGGGGGTTCAGAGAAGGGCAACCAAGATGGTGCAGGATATGCAGGGAAAGTCATACGAGCAGAGGTGTAAGGAGCTGGATCTGTACACGCTGGAGACAAGGAGGGAAAGGGGAGACATGATTGAAACTTTTAAATATGTAAAGGGGCTCAATAAAGTGGGAGAAGAGGGTTTACTTAAGAGGAAGGAGGGGGTCAAAACTAGAGGGCACAGCCTCAGACTGCAAGGAAAAAGATACAGAGGAAATGTGAGAGGGTGTTTCTTCATGGAGAGGGTGGTGGAGCCCTGGAACAGACTACCAGACAGAGTGGTGGGGGCTAAATCGATGGAAGAATTCAAGAGAGCATGGGACAAGCATATGGGGCTGAGTATCGGGGGGAGGGGGAGGTGTGGGGGGAAAAAGGGCAGACTAGATGGGTCGGTATGGTCCTTTTCTGCCGTCAAGCTTCTATGATTTTATGATATGATATGATATGATATGAAGTCCCACTACAAATCACCAGTATCATGTCCCCAGTGCCAAGCCCTCTCTCGGGCCTATCTAACTCATCTAGCTAATGCACGTTATATTAACCCAGTGATGTACATTGTGCTATAACTGCTGTGATCCTCTGTGGGGCAGCCATGGTTCTACCCATTATTTTATTTCCCTGGGGCTACCTTGTCATGTTGCAATAATTTACTGCACCAGGACGTGCTGCTTACCATGTACTTGTTTCATATGGTTTTGGAATGCATAATGTATGTAATGTATGAGTACTGTAAGATTCCTCACTGTCCTGTTCCTTCCTTCCCCCAGGTCACAACTGAAAACAAGCCCTGGGTTCTGTGTGCTTACCTGTTAAAAACATGTTTAAAATACAATAAAATAAATTAAATAAGTAAATAAAATAAATAAATATATGACATTGGGGAAGGTACAGTATATGGGCCAGGATTTTGTCATTTGCTGATGACACCAACATATTTGGCAGAGTACATAATGAGGAAGGCATCCCGGAACTGAAAAAAGATCTTGCCAAGTTGAAGAAATGGGTCGGAGGTCTTGCAGCTAAGATTCAATGCCAAAAATTGTAAGGTCACTTACTTGGGGAGAAAAATCCCTAGGACTGAATACTGGATGGAGGAGTGTGCCTGGAACACACAACAGAAGAGAGGGACCAGAGAGTCATAATCAGTAAAGAACTCTGCACACTGCAACAAGGCACACGGCAAGTCAGACAGAATGCTTGGATGCATACAGAGGTTCTTCTTGAACAGAAGAAAGGAAGTGATCCTACCACTGTACCACTCACTGGTCAGGCCTCACCTGGAGTACTATGCCCAGTTCATCAGTCCACAACTGAAGAAAGATAGGGACCAGGTGGAGGTCATTCAGAAAAGAGCAGCTAAGATAATCCATGGTGGGGCGGGGGTGCTGTGGAGCCTGAGCTGAGCAGCAGCAGTTTCTAACAGCTCTAAACGAAAGCATTAAAAATCACTAAAATCCTCTACTCTGGATACCAGAATCGATTTTCCAATATAACCAGCAGAAAGAGTGACCTTGATTTTGTAGAAATGGGTAATCCCAAGAAAGATAAAACCATTGGTGGAATGGAGAAAAGTAAAGGAACTGGTGGGGCCTTGTGATCTATGCCAGTGCCACAGGCTGAAGTAGAATCTGGTTCTATAGAAACCATAGCGTCACTGGGACAAAAACTCCAGAACCTAATCTCATCAGTCTCTACCTTAAACCAAAAGGTGGATAACTTCAACAGCAGAGTTTTAGTAGTTGAAAATGCGGTGGATGGACTTAAAAGCAAGGACATCCGAAAACATACAGATGCTAACTCTACTACAAGTGCCCTCACGGTAATGGAGAATCAGCATCCCCAGGCTAGGCTAGAGGCCTTGGAGAATCAGGCCTGGTCAGGGAACTTTCGGATCATCGGTCTCCCTGAAGGCAGTGAAGGAGACCACCCGATCATGTACATACATGAATGGCTCACGGACGAGTTATTATCTGAGGGTGATGATGTCTCCTGGAATATTCAGAAAGTCTACTGTGTCACTCCCAGGGGCTGACCCCAGAACTTAGAGGAACCTCGCACGCTAATGGTAGTGACCTCTGGAGTGTGTACCCGTGACCATATCCTGCGATGTGCCCGTCGAGTCAGTCCTCTTATGCGAGACGACAGTCAAGTTCATATCTTCCTGGATATCAGCTATTCAACTTGACAGAGAAGGAAGAGATTTGACAGAGTGCGAAGATCCCTGTGGGAGGTAGGAGTAACACACATCGTAATCTACCCAGCTAGGCTCCGTATCACTCATCAAGGGAAAGTGTATTTATTTTCGGCCCCAGTAAAGGACAGTAAATGGGTCACCTGGCTAGTCGCTGCAACCAGAGATCGAAGGGAGGAAGCTGAAAATGAAGAGGCTTTTGGAGACACCTGAATCTTTGGGCCTTAAAGTAGGAACAGTGCGTTATATACACTTTCTTTTAAACTAAGTGCTCCTCGTTGTCTCACAAGGCAGCTTAATGCCCTCACTATTCTGTTGTCCACGTAAAAGTACAGGAGTTAAAGTGTGGGTATAATTTTACTATTTTAAACTGTTAAAGTCTGTTTTGTTTAAAATTTTAGGTTTTACTCTACCCCCAACTTTTTGAAATGGGAGACTAATTCTGGACATGGGGGAAAAAAAAGGAGGGAATTTCAGTTTCCTCATCTGAAAGTTGATCTTATTTGATGGTGACTAAAGTAGGAGATACAAGTTTTTTAATCAAAGCTGTAATTTAACCCTGCTGCAGAAATTTATTTTAGTAATATTTTTCACATGAAGGCTAACACATGGCAACATTAGTCCCCGATGCGACGCGTTCCTTTCTTTTAGGCTGGATGTTGACGGACAATCCTTTATTTTTTGAAGTAGCCATGTTGCTCCTGGACTCAAATAACATAGCAATTGATGGACTATTATTTAGTGTTAATTATAGAGTTTCCCTCTACTGATATACCACTACATAGTGAATGCAAGTTTTATTGTATCCTTTGATTAAGGGGCTTTCTCCCCAGATGGGTTGATATTTGATGGTCTGTTCACTATATGTAAAGTATACTGTCATGTTCTATGATAAAATGATACACAAAGTATAAAAAAAAGAAAAAAAAGATGATCCATGGCCTGCAGGGAAAATCCTGCAAGGAAAGGTTGGATGACCTCAACGTATACTCTCTGGAGACTAGAAGAGGGAGTGGGGACATGACTGAAACCTTCAAGTATCTGAAAAGCATCAACAGACTCGACTGGCAGGGGTTGTTCAAGATCAAGGACAGAAACAGCAGGAGGGATCATAATCTAAAGCTGGAGGGAAGCAAATTCAGGAGGAACATGAGGCAATACTTCTTCACAGAGAGGATGGTGGGCAAATGGAACCAGATGCCACTGGGGCTGGTTAGTGTGCTGACGCTGAACGTGTTCAAGAATGGTTGGCACAGACATATGGGACTGGGGAGGTGGGAATATAGAGAGGGAAGGGAAGGGAAGGGTAAGGAATATGAGAGGGTAAAGATAGGTGGCGAAGGGAATTATTTAAATGGTTACAGTCAGGCCAGTACTAGACTGGTTCCTGAACCAAAGTAGGGACAGGAGAGGATGGATGGACCACTGATCTTTATCTGTCCATATTGACTAGATGGACCACTGGTCTTTACCTGCCCATATTGTCTGGATGGACCAGTGGTCTTTATCTGTCTGTACGGACTGGATGGACCACTGGTCTTTATCTGCCAATATTGACTGGATGGACCAGTGGTCTTTATCTGTCTGTACTGACTGGATGGACCAGTGGACTTTATCTTCCAATATTGACTAGATGGACCATTGGTCTTTATCTGCCCATTCTGACTGGATGGACCACTAGTCTTTATCTGTCTGCATTTATTGGATACATAGAAACACAGAATTTGCCATCAGACAAGGACTGCTTGACCCACCTAGTCTGACCATTTTTCTCTGCCTATAATATCACAGCAAATCCTACTTGATCTCCAGCCCGCTGGGCTTTATCTGTCCATATTTGCTAGATGGATCACTGGTTTTTATTTTAACTGCCAGTATTGACTGGATGGACTAGTGGTCTTTGTCTGCCCATAATGACTGGATGAACCACTGGTCTTTATCTGCCCATATTGAATGGCTAGACCAATGATCTTTATCTGCCTATATTGACTGGATGGAGCAATGGTCTTTATCTGCCCATTTTTACTGGATGAACCAATGATCTTTATCTGCCCATACTGACAGGATGAACCAATGGCCTTTTTTGCCTCTATTCTCTATGCTTCTATGTTTCTGTGTTCTGAATTCAGGTATGTCAACCTGAACTACACAAACACCTTCAGGTGTAATCTGTGTGACGAAAGGGGCACTCTTACTGACAGTGTCCATGGGCCTCGCACAATCAGGTGGACCAGTTAGATCAAGATTCTATCCCTGTCCAGGCTCAGCAAGCCTGTGCTAAGAGGGAAAAGGCACCAATTAGGCAACAAGCCCCTCAGGTACAGGTGCCAGATGAGAGCCAGTCTGCTGGACCTGAGCTTTAAGAGATACCGGTTATTGAGTTCTACCACTGGGTACCCCCTCAGATGCTGTTGGGTGAGCAGGGGAGTTCAGGGGGGACCACTTTGGGCATAACAGGCCTGACAGAGACTCCCAGGTGATGGTTGGTGAGGACACAGCTATTCTACAACATAGTCCAGCTGGGGAGGACACAGGGATGCCTCTTCCCCATTTTCTCCTCTGGTGGGATGGCAGTGGTCACTAGGAAACATAGACTAAGGGAACAAATGCGGAAGACAAAAGTCCCAAAAACTGATGTGATACAGTTGGAAAATAAGTTTGAACCATTACAAAGGGACAAGCAGTGGGTAGATACAGAGGGGAAGGAGGACCCTAATGCCTTCTCTGTTGTCTCCTACTAGAGATACTCCTCTTTGGAAAATGAGGAAGTTCTGTCTGAATCCTAGTCCTTGAAGAAAAAGATAGGGAGGACTGCTCTAATAGTTAGGGTGGTAAAAAGTAATGTATGGTGAGGGCTATTCGCTAACTTTTCTTTTTCAGTGTTGCATGCTGCCAAAGGCAGGCATGAACTTATATTGTGCTACATTGAATGAGAACAATTTTAAAAACCTTAAATGCCGTGTTATTACAATTCCAGCTTTGCAGCCGTTCCCTTTTGGCACCGTCTTTTTGCAGGATACCTGATTACAGATGATTTAAGAGAACAAGAAGACATGCTATGAAGCTGGAGGGAGACTCAGGGGAGATGTGAGCAAGTACTGCTTCACAGAAAGAGTGGTGAATGCCTGGAAAAGCCTCCCAATTGAGGTGGTGGGGGGCAAAAACAGTAACAGGCTCCAAGAATGCATGGGATAAGCATAAGGGATCCTTAGAGGTGAGAGGGGAGAGTGTAAAACCAGAGATCAAGTTGGGTCTGCGGTGTTATAGTAGGTAAGAAAAATGGTCAGACAAGGTGAGCCAAGTGGTCCTTATCTGCCGTCAATGTCAGTGTTTTTGTGATTTCTGAAATAACTCAAATCCAACCATCCTGAGTTTGGGGGAGTTTGTTCTGGTCCTTTGGGGAAGACACCTGTAATGTGGTAAGTGTGTGCTTTAGGGGCATGAATGTTGTGGTCTATGGACTGGTCAATATTTGCCTGGGGCCGTGCCATGCCTTTGGATGTTTTTATGGCTGGTTCCTGGTTACATTTGATAAACATGTATGCTCCTCAGACTAAGGCATAATGTATTGACCTTTTTATGTTAATATAACCTCACCTATATGAACCATCCCATCTGGTAGTTACACACATACACAGAAATGTGACAGCAGAGAAAGGCACCACGGCCCATCTAGTCTGCCCAACACCCTCTAGTCTGCCCAACACCCTACTCCCCCCTTCTGTTATGCTTCCACCCACTTTTCCCAACCCCTTAAATCTATCCCAAGCCCTCTTGAACACCTCCATGGTTTCAGCTGCCACCACCTCCTCCGGCAGCTTGTTCCAGGCCTCCACCACCCTCTACATGAAAAACTGCCCCCAGACATTACCTCTGTATTGCCCACCTTCTTGTATGAGGCTATGTCCTCTCGTGTTCACTCCTTTCTTCAGTTTGAACAAGCTGTTACCCTCTACCTTATTTATTCCCTTCAGATACTTAGAGGTCTCAATCATGTCCCCCCTCTCCCTCCTAGTCTTTAGAGGGTACAAATTCAGCCCTCTCAATCTTCTCTCATAGGGCACATTCTGCATCCCTCGTACCATTTTGGTTGCCCTTCTCTGCAACCTCTCCATCAGCTCAACATCTCTTCGTAGGTGAGGCCTCCAGAACTGCACCCCATACTCCAGATGTGGCCTGACCATGGTTCTGTATAATGGCATTAGCACCTCCCTCTTCCTGCTGTTAAAACCCCTCGCAATGCAGGCCAGCATTCCATTTGCCTTTCCCACCGCCCTGCTACACTGGCTGCCCACTTTGAGGTCACGCGATACCATAATCCCCAGGTCGCTTTCTGTTTCCTTCTCCTTAATCACCAACCCCCAAGGGAGTAAGTTTTCCTCCTATTCTTCCTCCCCAGGTGCATCAGTGAGCACTTTTGTGTATTAAACTTCAATTTCCAGGTGTCAGACCACCTCTACAGCCTCTCCAGGTCCCGCCTCATGGCTTGCACCCCACTAGGTGAATCCACCCTATTGCAGACCTTTGTATCATCTGTGAACAGGCACACCCATCCTTCCAGACCCTCTGCTAGGTCACTAACATAGATGTTAAAGAGTATCGGTCCTAGCACTGACCCCTGTGGCACCCCACTGGTCACCGCCCATTCCCTGGAATGTCTCCCAATTACCACCACCATCTGACTCCTTTCCTTCAACCAGTTTTCCACCCACCTGGTGATCCTGTTGTCCATTTTAACTGTGGATTGGCACTGGTAGCTAGGGGCCTGCAATCCCAAAAATTGTTTTATGATATGAATTTCCTCCCTCATTCAACTGGGCTTTAAGATCCTTATTGCATGGTGCATGGAAATGACGCCACAAGTATTGTAGGGGTACATCATCCAGGACTGATTTTTTTTTTTTAATTTCCCTAATACTCCCTTTTCGAAGGGCAATGACTGACAATTTCATTTCTGCTTGTTTCTTGGAGGATTCAGTTATGCCCATAGTTGGCTGGGGCCTTTGGCTCTTGAACTGCTCCTTGTTATCACAGGAGGAAGTTCAAGCAGACCTACTAGATCTTTATGCACCTAGAAAATCAATTCTCGGTACGTATGACGATGGGAAGATTCTAAAACAGATTTCAGATTCTTACTGCAGGCCAAAGCCTCCCTGTTGAAGACAGCTAGGAGAATATCATAATTAACTAGGCTGCAAAGCACAGCTGTAGAAATTAATTACTAATCTAAACAAAGGTGAAGGATTTTTTTCTAGACAAATTCAGGACATAAAGAAGGAAATTCTGACATTGCAATATAATAGGGCTATGCCTTTGTTGGCAGAGTGCAGTCTGGCATTCAAGGCAAGCAACCAGCAACGTGTCATTTTGAGAATTGCCAGGAATGGGTTAAAAGATGGGGTGTAGAGGACTTTAAAACAATTCAGGGTTTTTAATCACTTGTCGGAAGTGGAACACTACATAGAATCCTGCTTTGGTTGTCCAGCACCAGTTTGTACTGACACAGAGGCTGTTAGAGGGGTCAGATTTGCCACAGTTACCTGACCATCTACAGGTACGTAGCTCCCTGATCTCAGACGTTTCGACTGAAGAGGTGAAGCTTGCAATAAAGTCTTTGCATACTGACACTGCACTGAGCAGGGATGATCTAACTGAGGAATTGTTGAAGTTTTTTTCAATCCACTTGGCAGGTGACCTTGTTGACCTTTTCAATTTTCTCTCCTCTTCAAAAATGTCTGACAGTAGGTACAGTATTGGGCAATCCTAATTTTTCTGTTTAAAAAGGGGATGTGACAAATACTTGAAAGTGGTGACCTATTTGTCTGCAAAGAATTTGTTGAAAATTCTCTATAAAAGGCTGACATGCATAGAAGGGCATCTACTAACCCAGACTTGTTCCATCCCTGATCGATCTAGACAGGAAAATCTGATTGTTCTAAGGGAAAAAATGAAATGGGGGAACTGGGGTACTTGGATGGGTATGTTCAATCTTTAGACCAAAGAAGGCCTTCAATAGGGTGTCACATCACTTCCTTATTTCAGTATTGAGGAAGCACAAGATTCTGGAACCCTTTATTGGTTGGGTTTACCGTTTATACGAAGAGGCCACTGTGCAACATAGGGTAAATGGTTAGCTGGGAAGAACTGTGCTTGTGAAATGGGGCATCCTGCAAGGGTTTCCTTTAAGCCCTCTACTGTACATTTTAAACCTACAGTAGATCCCGTTTTATAGGGGATGTCAAAATACTAGCATACAAGGTGTCACTGGCAGTGATAGGGTTCTGCCTCTTAAGGTAATAGCATATGGAGATGATATCTGCCTGCTTGTACTGGATGCTGACTAGGGGAGAGACGTGGTGTAAACTCTTAACAAATTTTCCATGGTCTTGGGGTTGAAAGTTAACTATGATAAAAGTGTGTAGGGATCACAGTAGATTAGGGGGTTTGCCTGGGGGTACTGTCCCAAATCTGGTGGTTATTAAATTGGTCAAGGCCTATATTAGGATTTCAGGGATTCGCTTTGGAACAGGAGACATGTCTTTGACGATTTAGGAGGAGAAATTGGAGACTGGCTGATTAAACGTGGAAAAATGGAAATCCTAGCAGATATCCAAGCTTGTGTATGTGATTAAAACACTACTGTTTCCATTTTGTTTTTGTCAGTTACATATACCATCCCCCTCCCCCCACCCCCGCTTCAGTGGAAACAAGGCTTTTCTGTCTGTTTTTTCAGGTGCTTTGGGACAGTGTGCTGTGCCTTTGAAGAAAGATGGTTTGAATATGTTAAATCGAATGGCTTTCTGTTAAACCATTTTTTCAGCTAGTACTTTTGGCCCTGGTCTAAAAGGTTCACCCAAGCTCCGGGTCCTTCAAGTACTGCATTATTTGGCTCTCTTTTTACTGGGGTAGACAGTTTTTAAGGTAAAATGGTTAGCTGACAGGTCTTCACCTACCTCCCGACCAGGTAATATTAGGGTGGTTTTTCGCTGACAGCACTGTACCAGAGTATTATTAGTATGTTTTAACTGATGAAGTTCAAAGCCCATATTTAACTCCTTGCTTTGTAAAGAGCCTTGAGATGTTTGGGAGGTTAAGTGTTTTGCTCAGAGTGACACAGCAAGTAAGGCACATTTGTGAAATTCGAAACTGTGTTCCCCAGGTTCACCACCCTGCACTCTAGCCACTAGGCTACGCATCCTCCCTGTTTCCCCATCATCCTTTTGCTGCATGCAACAAACAGCTCAGTATTACAAATGGTCAGGAAACAGCTGGTTCAGTCTGGTAACATCTGGGTTTCATTGGCTAGTTGCCCATAAACACAAACATTCGGTAACATTTCTGTCTCCACACAAACTCCTAACAAACTATACTGACAGTATTCAGGCTACATTAAATGTTCCATTCTGCTCTTCTGGGTAGTCAATGTTCATTCCATTCTAAGGTAGTCTCCATATGAAACAGATTTCAGCTGGAGCCCTTGACACCTACAGAATGACCCCCATAGGTTTGCATTATTGCGGCCCATTCTAAAATGACTTGGTGCTGACCTGTCGGTAGAGTGGTAGTGCTACTGCCATGGGTGACCAGAGATCAGGACCAAGACTGGGGCATCACAGGGCTGGTGGGAGGAGGAGGAGGAGGACTGGGCTTCTCCAGAGAGGGAGGTAAACCAATACCACCTCAGTAATGTGTACAAATGGGTGGCAGTGCAGGCAGAAGCAGCTTGAGAAGGACATCTGGTTTCGTGTGACATCACACAGCTTCACGTGTGCATGGAGCCCCTGCTGCCATTATCCTGGAGGGCAAAAAAGTGGAAAAAGCTGGGGCCCTAGGACAATGTCCTATGTGAGACACTTGGACTCTGCAGAGCTTCCATTACTATAGGCAACTATTTATATCTTTATTTACGGTTTGTTGACCGGGTAAGTGCACTAGACAGATTCTGCCTATTTTCAGGCACAAACTGGGGAAGGGGGATACAGATGAATGCCAACTGACCTTGAATCAGATTAAGCTGTTGGTGGTATTTTTAGTGAACTAATTCTGTGTTCACCAAGAAGTCTGGGACACCCTGAGGAGGGTAAATCACTGGGTAGCCTGGAAGAGTGGGTGGGGTTACAGGGTTGGGAAGTCGCCGTGGGGCTGAATGGGAGGGGTTCCTGAACAGGGGACATAAACAATAAATAAAATTATCTGGGAAAATGGAATGAGCTGATTAGTCAATGAATCCCCAGGGGGTGTGAATCCAGCTGAATGGGCTAAACAGGCCTGTGTAACTCACACAGGAACACAGAATCTTCCGGCAGATAAGGATCACTTGGCCCACCCAGTCTGTCCAATTTTTCCCTGCCTATACTGTCACTGCAGACCCTAGATGATCTCTCAGTAGTCCCAGTACTGAACCCTGAGGTACACCAGTGGTCACTCTCCCCTCCTTGGAGTGAGTGCCATTTACCACCACTAGAGATGTGTTAAGTCCATGAAATTCACAAATTTTGCAGATTTTGCAGAGTGCATTTCCTGAAATTTGCACAATCTGTGGCCCAGGAATTGCACGGATTTTGTCACAAAGTGTGAAATTTTGCCAGCGAATTTTGAGCTTCACAGAAAAAATGCTCGTATATTGCCACAAAATTCATGCAACTTGTGTGTAGTGAATTTCCATGGGTCGCCCAGAAGTTCACGAAGCGTAAATGTTTGGCATTTCACGGCAAATTTGCAGGCAACATTTTACTTTCGCAACATCTCTAGCCACCACTCTCTGTCACCTATCTTTCAACCAATCCTGTATCCAGTGTGCCACCTTGGGCTCCACCCGCAAACTGCCCAGTTTCCTTATAGACCTCTTCTAGCTGGGGCCACGGCTGGGAGGCTCCAGTCTACATCAAGCAAATTATAAGTCCCCCCCTCCTCAGCAGCACCTCCCCCTTTTCTACCGTTGAGCTGATGGCCTCCCCCAGTGCCTTATCCAGTTCTTCCCGCTGTGTTGGAGGTCTATATATCGCCACAGAGTAAATAGTGGTTCTGGCTTCTGTCTCCAGGGTGTCCCACAGCACCTCCAACCTTCCTTTCCACCCTGGTTCCTTTGCACTTCTGTCTCTTTGATACACTCCCTCACATACAGCACAACCTTCCTCCTCCCTCCCTCCCCTCCCCTCCCTAGCCTCCCTGAACTCAGTGTATCCTGGCCTTGGCCATGTCTCAGTCCTGACTCCCTGTGCACCACAACTCAGGTTTTAACTCTTTATTTGTACATCAAATCAGACTATTGTACCTTTGTTTAGCCTTGTTTTCTTTTAATGTGCACATGTAATATGTTTATTGTACTCTATGTATACATTATATGTATCAATCATTAATACAGTGTATATTTTTATTATTGTATTACCCGTTCCCTTTCCCCTGGGTCGCACCTGGAAACGAGCCTTGGCTCAATGTGCCATTCCCAGTTAGGAATTTTCAAATACATACATACATACATACATAACTGCATACATACATACATAACTACATACATACATAAATACATACATACATACACACAGACATACAGACATACACACACATATACAGACATATACACACATATACATACATATACACAGATGTACACACATACATACATACAGACATACACACATAAATACATACATACATACACACGTACATAAATACATACAGACATACACACATAAATACATACATACAGACATACATACAGACATACATACATGCAGACATACATACATACACACATACATACATACAGACATGCATACTTACGTACAGACAGACATACATATATACAGACATACACACACATACATACATACATATAGACAGACATACACATATACATACATACAGACATACATACATGCATACACACATAAATAAATACATATAGACAGACATGCACACATAAATACATACATACATACAGACAGGCATACTTACATACAGACAGACATACATACATACAGACATACACACATAAATACATAAATACATACATACATACAGACATACAGACATACATACAGACATACACACATACATACATACATACACATATAAATACATACAAACAGACATACATACATACATACAGACATACACACATACATATATACATACACACACAGACATACATACATAAACACATACATACATACAGACATACACACATACATACAGACAGACATACATACACAGACATACATACATACACAGACATACATACATACACACCTATATACATACATATACATACATACATACATACATACATACATACATACATACACACATAAATTTAGGAAAAAAATTAAATTATTAGCCATAATTGGTCCGACCAATGCAAGGTATATATCAGTGTGTTCATGTACTTTCAAACTACATTGATACATTCAGAATTAATCAATATTGTTTTATCATATAGATGGATGAAAATGGTATCAACAAAATTAAACTATATTGACCAGACTCGAGTTTTCATTAAAAAAATTAAATTAAAGAGCAGTCCACACCTCCAAGAGAACTTAAACCAGCAGTACTATGCAAAAAAAATTGTGCTTTTTTGTCAGTTTATTCCCTGTGCTCTGTTGAGCATTTCACTGGTAATCTTTCCTGCTGGCATTGTACTATCTCCCTGTAATTTGCTCGGTTTCCTTTTGTTTTTGTTTACATTTCTGCCTCCTGCCATGTTGACAGCAGCAGTAAAAGATAGGCAGACAGGCCGGCACCATATTTTCTGTGGATCTACACAACATTGAAATTGATCACTTCCTGGATAGGTAGTACTGCTGCTTTAAGAAATATATGTATTATTTAGGCACAGTTTGGCATATATATCAAACTAGTTCTGTATCTCTGGTCCTGGTTATTTTTTTACCTAGGTCATTTATATGAAAACTGGATCTTTGTTCCTTAACAGTTCTTAAGCTCCTTTTGCTTATAGCCTACCTGAGGTCATACTACTGCTTGTGACATCACTGTGATTCCTATGGCAATGGATGGTGATGTCACAGTGGAGGATTATGACTACAAGTGAGGAATGAGCTGCTGCAATAGATAATCTCTTAAAGGGAAACGGGCTTTACCATGGGCCTGACGCTCAAATCTGGGGCTGGTCCCAATGTACACTTTGTGTGCAAAACCATTTTGGTTTACTTACTGTTTAGTGTAATACAGTAGATTGTATCAGACTAATTTTACTTAGCTCTAGGCTGACATCTTGTGTTACTACATATCTCAGATTCCCCTGCAGCTGACATCAGAGCAGTAGGCAGCAGTGAAAAGATTCAACAGCGTGCAGTGTATGTTAGAAACATAGAATCTGATGGCAGATAAGGACCGCTTGGCTCACCTAGTCTGCCCATTTTCCTACCTAACAGATAAGCTGCAGATCCTAATTAACCAACTGCTTACTTCCTCCTACCCCCCACTAGGACTGCCTTATGTCTGTCCCATGCATTCTTGAATTCCCCCACTGTTCTTGACTCCACGACCTCCTCAGGGAGGCTGTTCCATGCATCCACAACCCTCTCTGTGAAAAAATACTTCCTCACATTACCTCTGAGCCATCCCCCCTCTATCTTCAAATTGTGCCCCCTTGTTCTTGCACATCTCTTTTTCTGAAAGATGCCACCCTCTTGGACTTTGTTGATTCCCTTGAGGTACTTGAAAGTTTCTATCATGTCCCCTCTCTCCCTCCTTTCCTCAAGGGTATACATATTAAGCTCCTTTAGTCTTTCTTCATATGTCTTCTGGTGCAGACCCTGCACCATTTTGGTTGCCCTCCTCTGGACAGCCTCCACTCTGTCTATGTCTTTGAGGAGATGGGGTCTCCAGAACTGCACACAGTACTCCAGATGGGGTCTCACCAACTGCCTGTACAGAGGGATAACAACTTCCTGTTTTCCACTATTGATGCCTCTCTCTATGCATCCCTGTATCCCCCCAGCCTTCCTTACTGCCTTCTCACATTGCTTGCCCACCTTTAGGTCATCTGATATAATTACCCCCAGGTCCATTTCCATTTTACTGTTGTCAGTATCTCACCCCCCATTGTGTACTCTTGCCCTGGGTTTTTGTTTCCCAGTTGCATTACCTTGCACTTCTTTGCATTGAATCTGAGCTGCCATACATCTGACCATTCCTCCAACCTTGCCAAGTCCCTTCTCATCCTTTCCACTCCATCTGGTGTATCAACCCTGTTGCAGATCTTTGTGTCATCTGCAAAGAGACATACTTTTCCTTCCAGTTCCTCTGCAACATCACTTATAAAGACATTAAAAAGGACCGGTCCCAGTACTGAACCCTGCGTTACCCCGCTAGTAACCCTCCTTTCTTCACTGTTGACTCCATTTACTACTACCCTTTACGTCCTGTTGTCCAGCCAATTTTTTATCCAGGCTACCACCTTGGGACCCACTCCAAGGCTGGCTAACTTGTTAGAGTTTATATAAGCAGGTCCCACTGTCCTCCATGGGTTATGTACAGTCACAGAGGATTGTACTTAGCACTAAGAGAAAAACAGACCCGGAAAACATCCAATTGGAGATTTCTAAAAACTCTAACATACACTGCAGCCAGATACTGAATCTTGTTACTGGTGCCTACTGCTCTAATGTCAGCTGCAGGGGATTCTGGGATTTGTAGTAACACAAGATGACAGCCCAGAAGTAAGCAAAATTAGTCTGATAAAATATAATATACTACAGTAAATCTTAAGAAAACCAAAATGTTTTTGCACACGAAGTGCACATTGGGACCAGCTCCACACTTCAGTGTGAGGCCACTGGTGCTGACAGGTCCCCTTTAAGGGAGAAAGATCTTGTTTTCACACAAAGCCCCTGAATAATAAGCAATGGTGAGAAGAACCTGTAGATGATTGATGAAGTACAAACTGAGCTGTACCTACAGTAACTGTGATGTAAGAGTTTTCACTGAGGTGTCAAAAGCTCTTCATGTACATAGCCCTAAAGATCACGTCTAAATGAAAGATAATTTCTTTGAAAATGGATAACATTGCAACTGTTAGGGCTGGAAACAGTTTTTTAAACAAACTTGGAGTCATAGCAACAAAAAAAGTCTTATTGATTCCTTTACCATAAATTAATATGTTGAAAAGATTAAACTTTATTATACTTGCTATCATTTCTTTTTCTCTTACTTCAAAAGTTGTCACTAGGTTACTAAAAAATGCTGGGTAATTATGTTATCCTTTGTGGGATACTGACACAGGCACAAGGCTGTGACATCGTAATGCAGCTTAGCCTGAAACAAAGAAACACATTTTTTATTTACTGTTTTTCTGCACCCTTCTGCTCCGACGTGGTGGATATGTAGGGGGGGAATTCACAAAGCAGTCACACTTGGCACATCTCAGCTGCCCCGGTGCAGATGAGATGCGCCAAGACCAAACTATGGTATTCACAGAAGATGCGCCGGAATATGCTCCCAGCGCATCCCCTCTGTGAATACCACAGTTGCGCCCAACCCGAGAAGTGCTGGCGCAACCCCCTGGTTGGGCTGGGAAACCGATGGGGAAATGCATCTCCAGAAGCACTGCTCCCAATGTTGATATTCACAGCCCCAGACACACAAATGGGGCCATTAGGCATGCAAGGCACAATGGGACCATTTGCATGTCATTATGGCCCCATTTGCATGAAGCCTGCAGGGATGCACCCGATGGAATGTGCCAGGATCACTGCAAGGGCTGTGTGCAGTAAAGTCCACACACAGAATCCCCGGTAGTCTAGCAGCACCCACCCCGCCTCCCTGCCCATAGTCCTGTACATCTGTACATGTGCCACAACTCCCTGGTAATCTAGTGGTCCCCCCTCCCTGCCCGTATCCCAGTAAGATGGACATCTGTCCACAGTCCCTGATAGTCCCTGATAGACCAGTGGAACCCCCTCCCTGCCCATATCCCCGTAATATAGAAAGCTGTCCACAATCCCTGGTAGTCTAGTGGTACCCCCCCACACTTTTGCGGACCCTCCACCCACTCAGGCACCCCCACCCCATGCCGCTCCCCCCATATCAGCATGTGCATAGGGTGGCGGGCAGCACAACCCACCTGCAAACCTCCATGGCTGCCCACTGACTAAGCTTTCAGTGGTTGACAGCATACAGTATGCCTGTAAGCCCATTGGTAGCCCCTGTCGACCAATGGGCTTGCAGTGTGTACTGTAAGCTGTCATTCACAACACTGTGAATGGCCTGTCATTCACAAAGTTGTGAATGAGAGTTTACAGTACACACTGCAAGTCCATTGGTCAACAGGATCTACAGTTTGCAGGTGGGTTGTGTTGCCCGCCGTCCTACTCACATGCTGGTATGGGGCAGGGAGGGGGATCCACTGGACTACCAGGGATAGTATACAGGGATGATAAATGATGCTTGGGGATGTGGATGGGGGACACTAGCCTACAGAGTCAGCAGTGGGGGGGGATTGTATCATGGATCGGGGTTATGGACAGGAAGGGAGGGCACCTCTGGACTGCCTGGGTAGGCAGCCTGCCATGCTGCTGTCTGCAGTATGGCTGCCTGCCATTGGGCGGACACCCACTTAAGGTCTACTTTTTGTAGCCTTATCTTTTGGAGGAGCACCTCCGGACTTACTCCAGAGATACACCTCCAAGGTGGGTTGTGAATATGGCTGCACCCCATATGCATGGGCACACCCCTGCACAATCCCTTCAGATGCACCGCATAACATTATGGGTGGTGTTCGGCGCATCTGTGATGCACCAGCCTAAGGCTTCCGAAGCAGGACTTGTTGATCCGAAAGCTAAAGCTATTTGTTCTTTTTGTAACATCCTTTTTGGCCCAACAAACAGTATCAAACCATTTGTTCTGGATATAATGTAAGGGGAATTTTACAAAAGACTTGTGAAGTGACCAGATTATATTATTTCTTATGTCCAAGGTATACTTTCCCAGTTTACTCAACATGTCACAGTGATGTGTCTGAAAGTTACATCCTAGAGAAAATCTAATTAGTCTGTACTGGTCTTTATCTAACTTTAACAGCATCCATTTATTCGCTGCCCTGTAAATATTACTATCATATTCCATAGCAGGTAAAACCATTTGTTCAACCAAGATCTTTCTAGTTTTTAGATCTAAACACCTAGATTTACACCTAAGTGCTCCTAACTTCCTGTTTATATTTTTAAGTATATTCGTAATATGTCAGATAAAATTTAACTCCGCATCATATGTTATTCCTAGGTAACGATATTCTGTCACTTGTTCTAACTTTGTTTTGTTTGTAGTATACATAGTCAATTCAGACTCCCTGTCCTGTCCTTCCAGAATGTTCTGGAAGGACAGGACAGGAAGAAAACGTTTTTGTTTTGTTATTGCTGTTTGTTTTTTATCCTCCTGTAGCGGGTGTGGGCAGCTACCAGCCCCCTCCCTGCACTTGGCTACTGTCCCTTGCCACTTCCAGGGAGCCAGTCCCCCACATATTCCTCCATGGCAGGGTGGGAGAAGGGGGCCAGCCTTTACCCCAGAAGATACATCCAGATATCGCTGGGACTAGAGCAGCCAGGCAGACTGCTGAGACACGGACGGGGCTCTGCAAAGCCCAGACCCCTACTTTTCAACGTTTTCTCTCTCTTCCTCATGCTTGAGTGCACACACATACTCCGTCATCTGTCAATCTTGGGATGATTGGTGGGTCCACAAAGAGGGGGAGGAGCAGCCTTAAAGATTTTTCATTTCCTGACTTTTTGTGTTTTAACCCTAAATGATGCATTAACACAGTTTTTTGCATATTTATATATATATATATATATATATATATACACACACACACACACTATGGGGGTGGGAGCTTTCTCAGTAGAATATATAGTGTTATTTCCACTGGAGTTGGATAAATCCTGATGACATCAGCAGAGTGAGGATAAATGACATTTATCCACACTCTGCTAATGTCACCAGAGTGAGGATATCTTCCTGAATCCGGCATTCTAAATGAAACTGCTTCAGAAAACAACTTCTCTTTCTCACCGAAGCCTGCAACTTACTCAATTAGCATTGCAAAAGACACTCACCTGTGTCCCATAGTGTTTCTGAGACTCCTAGCCCATTACTGTGCTGATTCTCAGCTTCAAAACAACCTGCATTCTAAATGGAACTCCTTCACAAAGCAGTTTCTCTTTCTCAGTACTACCTGCAACCGTTTCTCTTTCTCACGGAAGCCTGCAACTTACTCAATTAGCATTACAAAAGACACTCACCTGTGTCCCGTTGTGTTTCTCAGACTCCCAGTCCATACAGAAAACTCACACACACACACACTCACACCACACACAGAAAAAGTACACAGAAAAAAATGTTCCTAAAGCTTCCACCCCCATGGTATAAATCTCACAAATGATATGCAGGTCGTGGGATATGGAAAATCTTCTCAGTCCTGCAGAGTGAGCTGTGCATTCTCAATACAGAGCTCACTCTGCAGGAGTGAGAATATTTTCCATATCCCACTCCTGCCCATCATGTATCCCATATATATTGAACACAATTGCACTTACCCCAGTAATGCAAAGCATCATGGGAAACATATGCAAATCCCAATGACAGAATTTGGACTGGTTCTACTTTAAGCAGAACTGCATGGTGCCAGAAGGCCTCACAGTGCAATCATGGAGATTTGCATATGTTTCCCATGATTCTTTGCATTATTGGGGTATGTGCAACTGTGTTTCCTTCAAAACTTGGCTGTATGGCCAATATCCTCTGGGATATATATGTAGAAAGTGAGAGAGAGATTTCTATATAGCTATACATACTGTATAGAGTCACCCCCCTCCTAATATCCTGGGATTAACAGGTCCCCCAGTCATGGTTAGGTGTTGCACACGTCTCCGTGACTACTATAATACTAGCTGTCTCTCTTCTTGAACTAGATGGCTGTCCCTAATTTTGCTGCCTAGACTTCTTGCATTTAAACTATGTTTCTAAGCCTCTCACCTGCCTAGCCTCTTTTCCCCCAATGGAACTCCCACCCCCCAGCTTGTACCCCAGTGCATGCTACACCTTTTCCTTTGCATGGTCCATGCTTGCCTCCTCTGAATGGAGGAGATCTTGCCTGATCTCCTTTAGCTAGTAATGCAGTCTAGTTCTCCCGGGGTTCTGCCTCCCCATTATTCAGATTAAATGGCTATACATCAACATTCTACTGGATGTTCTCTGCCAGTTGCATTTCTTGACCAGCAGTTATGGATAAACACAGCAGGCTGTTTGATATTCATATTTTCTTTGTTAAAAACGTTATTTTTATTAGGTTTTCAAATACAATTAAAATCAGACAAACATGAACGGAATGTGTTGCCATACAAACATAATAAGCGGATAACAGTGTTGTGCATCACCAAATAAAAACATCAGTCCCATTAAGCATTTGTTTGGAGTCCTGTATTGGTGTGCAAGTCAGTTTCTTCAAGTAATTCATCCACCAAGACCACCTGAAATGAAGTTCCTTGGTCTGCATATTGAGAACTGCTGTTCAGTATTGCATTTGTCTGGTTTCTTGCAGTCTAAGTATAAAGCTCCTTTGGGATGGGGGCAGAGCATTGAGCCACTTACTAGTAATGGCTTTGAGGACTATAGCCATAACTCACCTATAAGCATAGACCTCTCCTTTCTTGACATCTTTATAAGTGTACGTCCCCAGAACAAGGTCATGAAATGAGTTTGATATAGATGCAGGGAGGGCCCGAGTTAGGAAGGCATGTACCTTGGTCAAATACGTAGTTAGATGCAGACAGGTACAAAACACATGGCATGTAGTGCCTTCCTGGCTGTAGCTCCACCAGCATTTCTCTGACTTAGCAATACAGTGTTTTGTATGAGAAGGGGTGAGAAAAAAAAATGCAGCAGAGTTTTCCATTTGAATTCCCTGTACCCTGGGGATGTAGTCATTTTAGTTCCCACCCTAATAGCTCTGTCCCTTCTCTGATCATTATTTTGCTGTCCTGATACCTGCTACCAGCATCCCAAGTCAGCCAAGATACCCATGGTTTCGCAATCTTGCAATATTCTAGTTATCCCTATCACTGGTTTTATAACAGCACCAATTTTCCATGTAGTATCTATAAAGTCCTTCAATAGGGTCAGAGGCCACAGGATGTGTGGTTTGACCTTGGGCTGTATTAGAAAGTGATTGACTTGCAAATATCGAGAACATGCTCTGTGTCCTAAGCCGAATTTTGCTTGCATTTATTTATTTCGTTTTTCTTATCTAGGTTAAAACACTAAGCAATCAAATACCCATTGTCAGGATGGTGTCCTGTGTCATCAGTAGTTTTATCTGTCTGCATGAGAGTGCTCCAGTAAGCCTCCATGCCTGTCTCTTTAAGAGAGCTATTATTCTGTGTGAGGAACTTAGTCTGGACTGGATCCAAGTATTTAAGGCTCATGACCAGCCAGACCGTCCTTATTTCTGTTCCATTCTGCAGTCGCTATTTGCGCAGAGGGGGCTTTGTTAGGGAAAGTGATTATTTGCTGTTTATCTGCTGTAATAATAATAATAATATAGGAGTTTGTCTAACCTGCCTTTCATTGCAGCTTGAACTTTTGCATAAGAGCTACCATTTTGGTTCTGGACTGCCAGTGCTGGACCAATCGAACCTTAGGGGATCTAAAATGGAGATTGTACCCAGAGATCTTGTGGGATTGAAATTCTGTAGGAATTGTAGTTTTTAAAGGGACACTGTCAGCTTCCGATGCTAATTTTATGGTGTCAGCACTCAATACACCTAGAGGAAGCACTGTCAGTGTGCAAAGCAGTGGTGGCATTACATTTTCCGATTTCATTGAGAATATGCATTATTCTTCCTAATCTGTATTAGGAGCAGTCCAATTAAAATCCGTGCAGCGCATACCCACGAGCAGGAATGGCGCCGAGCCGCGAGTACGCTCATTCATGAACGAGTTTGTCATTTAGTGTCATAGGGGATACACTGGTTGCAGGGTGAGAGCAGCTAGTGGTAGAGGGGAACATTCTCTGGGCACCGCTACAGTCATTTGGAACTGAGCCCCCTTCCCCCCATACAGTGGCAGTCCACCTCCCCCGTACATGCCTGTAGATCATGGCACTTCTGGAGCAGGTGCCACAGCAGTGCCCACCTGGGTCCAAGTCTGTTGCCCTCCTGCCCACCCTCCAAAGACTGCCAGTCTATCACTGGGTGTCATGAGGGTGGAAAGGCATTTTGTGGTATGTTAATACTTCTTTGGATACCGGTATTACATTTATAACAGACTGGTGTCATTCGCATCCCATGATTGTTGGGGGCTTGCAATATTTGCTAATAGTAGCCCATATTTACAATCATTCACACTATTTTGTCATTATTATAATTTTAAGCTGGTGCAGATTATTCTAGGACACTCAAGAACTGTTATTCTACATATTCCCCCAAGATCTTTGAAATATAATAATAATTTATTTCACTTAAGCACCTTTCAAAATACCAAGGAGCTTTACAAAAATTAAAACCACAATAATAAAATCAGGAAGAACAATAAAAATAAAATAACGGGTCCCTTCATTACATATCACTAAAGGCCTGGCCCATAAAAAGTTTTGTAGCCTGTTTAAATCCCCGTTATGGGAACGATATTTTGAAGCAATTGGTCATTCATATGTCAGATGCCTTAGAGATGATTGACAGGGCCAGCTCCCCGTGCTTCATGTGCCCCTGGACCCCCCCGGCATGCACTGTCACCCCCCCATATCCTCGTGGCCACTCTACTGTTGTGCAGGGTGGGGGCAGCTGGATCCTTGTGCCAATTCCCATAGGTGCACCAACTGTTTGGTGCAGTTGTTGGCTTACAGCAAACCCAGGAGTTTGGTGCAGGGACCCTGATTTTTGTAAAATTGGGTGCAGGGTTTCTGGTTTCTGGCGCACCCAGAGTTTGCTGCAGCCCTGGAGCGATGCAGCTTGTGTTGCTCTAAGGGATCTTTGCAAACTGAGCCCTCAGCTTTCCGGTCCACATTGATTAATGAGGTAGGGCAATGTGACCTGTAACATAATGGATTTTTATCTTATTTTGGTATAGATGTGATTACTGCCTATATTTCCACTCGCCAAGAAACTCCTTATTGGTCATGCCCCACTCTATTGCTCTGGTCAGAGGGTAAGGATGTCCTCCCTGTAGGTTTTGTAGAACAAGCTAGGGAACCCATCGGCTCCTGTAGCTTACCATTTTTGAGGTACAGGACGGCTCTGGTGACCTCTTCTTCTGCGATAGGACTTTCTAAAAAGCTTTTGTCTTGTTCTACTAAGTGCGATGGGGGTGAGGATCTGCATAAAGGCCTGGGTAGAAAAGAGCAAACTTTTTCGCAATGTCTTAAATTAAATGAATACTTCTGCTCTGTCTTTACAATGGAAAAGGATGGACCAGTGCCACATGGGGGAGAAGGAGAGGGGCTGGGGGGGGATAAAGAGGTAATAGAGACTGAAAAAGTGAGGGAGAGGCTGCTGGCACTGAAGGTAGATAAATCCCTGAGACCAGGCGGCATACACCCTAGGGTGCTGAAAGAGCTAGCAGAGGAACTGGTGGGATTGCTGGCTGTTCTGTTCACTAGATCCCTAGAGTGGGGCGTGGTGCCACTGGAATGTAGAACAGCACATGTGGTATCCCTCCACAAGATTGGACCCAGGGATGACCCGAGGAACTATAGGCCAGTCAGCCTGACCTCAATAGTATGTAAACTCAAGAGACCATACTAAAGGAAAGGCTGGTGAGATACATTGAGGAGAATGATCTACAACATGGAAGGCAGCACAGATTTATGACTGGCAGATCATGTCAAATGAACCTGATCAAATTTTTTGATTGGGTCACAAGGGGGGAGGCAGACAGAGGCCAGGCGATGGACATCATATACCTGGACTCCAGCAAGGCCTTCTATTCTGTACCACACAGGAGGATGATAATGAAACTAAAGGATCTAGGGGTGGAGGAGAAAATGGTATGGTGGGTAGACAATTGTTTGAGTGGTAGAACCCAAAAAGTAGTGGTGGGGGAAGAGTTCTCCAGCACCAAGGAGGTTACCATCAGGGTCCTGCAGGGACTGGTGCTGGGGCCAGTGTTGTTCAATGTCTTCATAAGTGGCATCAGAGAAGGCATTAAAGGCAAGATTTGCCTGTTTGCAGATGACACCAAACTCTGTGGGAGGGTGGACACAAAGGAAGAGATACAGGACTTGAGAGAGGACCTCTGTAAACTCGAGAAATTGTCAGGAGTCTGGCAACTTGGCTTCAATGCCAAAAAGTACAAACTGCACACAGGGGCCAGGAATCCTAGGACAGAGTATTACCTGGTGGGATTGGGTAGCTGCTTCAGAGGAGGAAAATGATCTGGGGGTGATGATAACTAGAGATCTAAAACACACCACTGAATGCAGAAAGGCAGCAGCAAAGGCTAACAGGATGCTGGGGTGTATTACAAGCGGATTCAGTAGAAGGCAGAGTGAGATCATTTTGCCATTGTAAAGGTCAATGGAAAGACCACATTAAGAATACCGGGTAAGGTACTGGCATCCATACCTTAAGAAAGACATAAGCATACTGGAGGGTGTCCACATGGGAGCTACCAAGATGACTGAGGGGCAACAGAATAGATTCTACCATGAGAGGCTGGGAGCCCTAAGAATGTACTCCCTGGAAGAGAGGAGGTAGGGAGAGGGAGGATATGATAAAGATCTTCAAATATTTGAAGGGGATAAACAGAGTGGAAAGGGAAGGTCTCTTTAAAATGAGCGAAAACAGAGCCACAAGGGGACATAGCTTAAAGCTGATGGGGGAGGTTTATTTATTTATTACATAGAAGTCCCTTTAGGCTGTGCCTATTTTTAAAGGTTTTAGGGTCAGATACAACAGAAGACAACAATTAGCAGGTATATAATACATCATACATTCATGGTGCAATCCAAGTCAAAGCAAAGAGATACAGAGTGGCAGTATGAACTAGAGGTGTAATACAGTCATACAATACAAAACAATTAATACAGGACACTCAGTCATAGAATACAATTAATGTGCTACTGGCTTAGGAGGGTTGTTAGGAAACATTTCTATATGGAGAAGATTGTGGCCACATGGGATGAGCTGCCAGAAAAGGTGGTCTCAGTAAGGACAGTGAGGGCTGGGACAAACACAAAGGAAACCCAAGGGACCAAGAAGGGGGAGAAAGGAGGGAGGGGAAGACATGGCGGAGGGCATGGTCACTGGCATAAGCCATGACCCTTCAGCATTTACTGAGGAGACGCAATAGACCACATTTGCTTTCTTCTTCTGGCTATTTTGTAGGCTTGTATGTTTGTATGTCTTGAGGCAGATGTATAGGGGGAGGCCTGGGATTTGACTTTCTAAAGTAGCCATGTGCCTATCTGCTTGTTGCTTCCACAACTGTGTACCCAGGACGCACCCAGCTCAGTTTGCCACTTACATAATATTTTGGTCTAATGTGTCTTAGCGCACCCTCTGCCTTTTGTACTTCTAAATTGAAAATCTATTGGAAAAAAAGAAATCTATTGAAAATAACGAAATCATGGGACCATCTCTGGGACTGGACAAGAGCTACTGGGAGACCAGCTGACATACAGACCTATAAAACAGCCAGGAATACCTGTATCAAAGCCATTTGTTTGGATAAAGTCAGCTATTGTAGGAGTGCTCTTTCCACACATGGAAGGAATTTCTGGAGCAACATAACAGAAGTCACAGGGAAAGATACAAAGAGGCACCCACTATGCTGAACGTAAATGGTTTCATCATCATTGACCCCATCCAATTGCCAATATCTTTAATCTGGCATTCACTGACCGTAGTCATGTGCTGCCCGCTAGTTTCTTTGATCCAGACTCCTCCCTGGCTCCTCATGGTAAACTGGTTAAGAAGCTGGAGCATCCTTATTTCTATTCCAAGCAATCCCCAAACGTGAAACCAAAAAATACCTACTAAAGGTACTTGGAAAAACCAGAACTAGTGGTGACTCTCTTGACTTGAAGCTCATAGCCCTCACCCTTGACCCCTCTAACCAAGGTTATCAACCGTTCCCTCATGCTCTTCCAGTTCCCTCTCAAGTGAAAGTCTGCCCTGGTGACCCCAATCCACAAGAATGGTGACAGGGCGCAACACAGAAACTACAAGCCTATCTCAATCCTCTCTCCCTTATCCAAATTAGAGAAAATTGTTGCAGATCAGTTGGTAGACTACTTGGAAAAATACAACCTGCTATGCCCACAACACCATGGCTTTCAGAAAGGTCACAGTACCACCACCACACTCATTGAATTTAAGGGCTTCATTCATCAGGCACTTGATCAAGGTCAACTTGTCAGCACCACCTTCATTGACCTGTCAAAGGCTATTAATTGAACAACTTGCTGATCTAGGGCTGCTCCTTAACACCCTAAGGTGGTTTAACAGCTATCTCTCTGACCGCACTCAACAGATTAAGATTGGTAATGCCCTGTCCTCCAAACAGCCTGTTCAGTCAGGTGTCCCCCAAGGGTCAATTTTGGGGCCCCTGCTATTCAACATCTTTCTGAACAAACTCCCTGCCTCCTGTCATCAACATATCCTCCTGTAAGCAGATGATGCGGTAATTTTCTCAAAGAACTCCAGTCCCTCTCTCTTGGAGGGCCACCTTCAGAAAAGTTTCATGGATATAGAGGCATGGTTTGTGATGCAGAAACTAATGCTCAACTACAAAAAAATGAAGATTATGCTTTTCCATGGCACACATAATAAACATAACAACAAACAGCCAACAGTCAGAAATAGCGCCAGTGTCACCTTGGACCAGACGCATTCTTTCAAGTATATTGGAGTGACCCTGGACTGTACTCTGTTTTTCACCAGTCATATTGATATGGTCGCCAAATCTGTGAATATCCACATCGGCCTTCTGTATAGACATAAGCACTGCCTGACTTCCAAAGCATTTAAGCTTGCAATACAAATGTCCGGAATATCCAGAACTGGGAAGGGAGAAGCCAGAGAAGGCAAGGGGGACAGCAAGGTCAGCACCCAGGGTGGGGGCTGACCAAACGAGCAGACACGAAAGACCGTTAGGCCTATTCTGCTGGCATTTTAGTATGTTAGTAAAGTGCAATTGTCTCGATCATTGACTATAGGCTTGTTGTCTATAGACCTGCCTCTGTGTCTGCCTTACAGTGTGTTGCCATTGCTCTGAACAAGTCCTGTAGATTACTGATTGGTGCTGTCCTCTGCATGCACACCTGCGACGTCTATAAGCAGGCTAACTGGCTTCAACTTCTGGGAAGAATCGCTTACCAAACCTGCCTGGAAGTAAAAAAGGCATTCCTTGGTCTTATGCCCGCTGGGGTACAGAATCTCCTTAGACCAACCAATAGCACTCACCACACCAGAAGCTATGATAACTCTGCTCTTCTTGTACCCCACTGTCACACCTCTCAGGGCCAATGGTCCCTTGCAGGCAGAGCCACTAAGTTACCGTATTCAACTTGCTTAGCAGCGAAGTCACCAATTCAACCACTCTAGGCCTGTTCAAACTTAATCTTCATCATACTCCCGTGACTCGGGCCTCATGTAACTGCTTCACTTAAGTACCCCGGGCTGACACGCCTGTCTCCCTTCATCTCCATTTTCTCTGTTTCTATGCCTCTATCCACCTCCCATAACCCCGCTACACCTTTTTTCTCTTTCCCTTTTTTCACCTCCCCTTCCCCCTCATAGAAACATGGAAACATAGATTTTGATGGCAGTCAAATTGCTCTATCTCTCCACTAGCTCTCCTACTCCTCTACTCCCCCTTCCTACTCCCCTATCCACTAGCCCAGGTCCTGAATATTTTCTGACCTCCCACCCCCACCCCCATAACTACCTCCCTACACTTACGCACCCCATCTCTCTGTGGAGGGGTTGTGGGATGACAGATGGACCAGACATCGAACTTCTAGTTCAACACACAATCTCTGAGTGATGTTTATTCAAAACACAGCAGCTAACCTTAAGCAATGGCATATCCCTTCTTCAGTACATCAGTTTGCAGCAACAGACTGTGTATGTCCTTTCTCTGCACTTAGCCAGCACCTACTGACACTGATCTCTGATCTAAATAGCAGCTGAGTTTCAGCCTCCACCCCTATGTGGGCCTTGTTTGCTTGGTTAGTGGGGACTCAGAAATAAAAAAAAAGCTAAAAACAAAGAACCTCAGTGCAGAAGCACTGAAACATGGGGTTACTCCAAAGGGCATTGACAATAAGCCAAGTTTCAAAGAAACACAACATTACCCATATTTCCATAATGCAAAGCATCATGAGATATATGTAAATTACCATAACATTTCAGACTTGTTCAACTTACAGCAACTTACATGCATTTTAGATAACACAACTAACTTAATTTCTATAATAGTCACCTAATACTTTTTACCATTATCAAAAACACCTAGTGCCATGGTATTTTCAATATTTACAGGTTTCATAAACATAAGGTATACTGTACATCAAGGTATTTTATGACATAGTGCTATTACATACTAAATCCAACAATGATAAACACAACCTGTTTTACATACGCTTGGAGGTCACCAAAATAACCTCCCTGTATGAGCACCTGAGAGGGAAAAGTAAAATTAAAGAGGACACTATAGCATAGTCAAAAAAAGGGAAGAGAGAGCCCACAGGTGGCCAACTATATGAACTAGATATTGTAAAGAATAGATTAGTCTAAGAAACACAAGAACTGTTGCAGCATATTTAAGAAAAGGTCAGTCCTCAAGAGTGGCAGGAGCTCCCTGTCACATATCCCCCACCTTAACAGAGAAGCAGTTATTGCAGACTGCTTACCACCTTCCTGTCCCAGGAAGGAGTGGGAACTTTCACCCATCCATCTTTAGAAGCTCTGTCTCAGGGTCCCTATTAATGATAAATGTTCTGTCATAAACACAGTAGTTATCAGCATTCTTTACCCTGAGACATTAACACATTTCTTAATAGAGACTAACAGTACCTTTCCTGAACTATCTCTTTTAAGGGAAAGTACTTCATATTTCTTAACCAAAAAATCTGGAGAGCTGTAAGGTCCAGTACCACAGAAACAATTTCTCTGGGGTGAGTAAATACCTGCTCCAACCCACCAGACATGTCAGTTTTAAGCAGGGGCCCAGTCCTAGGTTCAACCCCTCTACATAAACCCACTATGTCTATTGATTCATTTTACTTGCTACAGTTACAGATACCTGAGGGTAGACACTCTTTTGGTGTTACCCCACCAGAAAATGTCACTCTTTGGCCATTCTAGATGCTTCCAGCAAGTTATCCCCACTTCTGACACCAACTCCGTGGAGAGGTTGTGGGATAACAAATGGACCAGCCACCAAACTTCAAGTTCAACACACAACCTCTGTCTGATGTTTATTCAAAATGCAGGAGATAAGCTTAAGCAATGGTATATTTCTTCTTTAGTATATCAGTTTACAGCAACAGACTATGTATGTCCTTTCTTTACACTTAGCCAACACCTACTGACACTGATCTCTGCTCTAACTAGCAGCTGAGATTCAGCCTCCACCCCTATGCGGGCCTTGTTTACTTGGGTAGCGGGGGCTCAAATAAAAAAAAAACACTAGCTAAAAACAAAGAACCTCCATGCAGAAGCACTGAAACACGGGTTACCCCATAGGGCACTGACAATAAGCCAAGTTTCAAAGAAACACATCACACATATTTACATAATGCAAAGTATCATGGAATATATGTAAATCACCATAACATTTCAGGCTTGTTCAACTTACAGCAATTTACAGGCATTTTAAATGGCACAACTAACCTAATTTCTATAACAGTCACCTAGTACTTTTTACCATTATCAAAATCACCTAATGCCATGGTATTTTCAACATTTACAGGTTTCATAAACATAAGGTATATACATCAAGGTATTTTATGACATAGTGCTATTGCATACTAAATCCAACAATGATAAACACAACCTGTTTTAAATATGCTTGGAGGTCACCACAATAACCTCCCTGTATGAGGACCTGAGAGCGAAAAGCAAAATTAAAGAGGACACTATAGCATAGTCAAGAAAGGGAAGGGGGTGCCCATAGGTGGCCAACCTAATGGACTAGAAATTGCAAAGGATAGATTAGGCTAAGAAATAGAAGAACTGTTGCAGCAGATTTAAGAAAAGGTTGGTTCTCAAGAGCGGCAGGTGCTCCCTGTCACACTCTTGTATGCCTATATCAGTTTGTATCTTCAATCTCTGCTACTTTTGAAACTCTTCTACTCTGATGACAAGGCTTCATTTTGCTGCATTAAAATTCTCTGTATAATTGTGTACATGTACTCCACTGTTGGTAAAGATAGTCCCTGTTTTTTTTATTGTATCTAACCTAGCTACTATGTCTAGCCATACTGTTTCTTGTGTTAAGTAACCTTGTACTGTGTAAACCTATTTCTTTTTGTTTTTTTGTTGTCTTCTTTTTTATGAACTTTCAATGTGGAACCTTTGTAAAAGAGCCTGTGACTCAAAATTGTTAATTCTGAATTCCCAATAAATAAATAAAAATAAATAAATAAATCCTACAGCTCTTGTCCTTCTTTAGTAAGCTGCTGTGGGGTCTCTACTTTGTTGGGTCACTGTTTGTGTGTTTTTAAAGATCCTTAATATTTCCCTCTATTCTCAGGCAGTCTGCCTCTGCTAGTTTTCTCTGGTCACTAGTAGGGGAGATCAGCGTACCTCTTAGTACTGCCTGGATGACATTCCACTTTGTCATGGGGTGGTTTCTTCACCTTTGTTGGGCTCTAAATAAAGCTGAGCTTCCTGTTTCATTCTGAGGGAGCTGGTCTCTTTTGCCAGGAAGCCCACAAACTGTACATATGCCATCATTTGTAGGTGACCACAGGGCCAATCTCCACTGCAAGGAAGAGAGGGGCATGGTCTGAGTGAATGATGTTATATATATGACAGTCTGTGACTACCTGTAGCCAGTTGCTGGGCATGAAGCAAAGATCTATGCCTGAGTAACCATTGTGTGGGTGAGAATAGAAGGTGAAGTATTTTTGTGTGTGAGTGGGTGGAAAAACCTCCATACATTTTGTTTGTTTTTTTGTTTAACCAAGACAGACACACTAAGCTGAAAGCTTATTTGCAGGTGCGACCTGGGAGCACAAGGAAGTTAAGTGGCTTGCTCAGGGTCACACAGTATGCACCTCGTCGGCTGTGCAATTCAAACCCAGGTCTCCAGATCTGTAGCTCAGAGTCTTAACCCACTGCGTTATACTGCTTCCTTAATCCAGGAGCCCAGTCTGGTCACCCATGCCATGCAGTGCTTTAGCCATTCATAGACTATGTTGGTTAGAAGGAAGGGGACTTATCTATTTAGTGATTATAAAAAAAATTATGCATTTGTCTTATAGTATTTGGTAAGGGCTTTCTGCGGATGGAAATCAGTCACCTCAGAAAGGTTGTTGTGCACATTCTAAGTTGTGCACATTCCAAACATCCTGTTATGCATGTTTCCTCATTAGCGTATGCTGCATTTCCCCATCGTGTTTCGCTCTCGAGGTCCATATGCTGTTATCTCAACCCCTCAATGGAAACACAGGCTCATTGTGTATGGTCACCCATACATTATTCCTTATATGTAGTATTAGTTGTAGAGCTCTAAAAAACCCTGCGGAGTGTATGTTGGGGCCATAGGTATTCAGCATAGACAATGGCTGGTTTAGATAGATTGCATTGACAAAATACTGTTTACCAGCCTTTAGGGTCATCGTAATGGGACATAACCCTCAATGGCAGGGACCCATGAATCAGTATTGCTACTCTGCACTTCTTGATTGTGGGATGAAGGCTGCAAAACCTGCCCCACCCATGCTCTTCACAGCTTGAGATGCTCCGCAGGGGGCCTAGCATTTCTTGCGTAGCAGCTACTGTGCCACCCAGGTTCCTTAGTTGGGACAGGATCTGCTTCCTTTTTTTTTCTTTGTTTCTTTCTCCGCCTGCTGTTCCCAGTCCCAGTGGCATTGCTCCAGCCCCATCACTGACCCGTCTCATGGAATTACAGGTTAATCACCACTTACAGTGAAGCCCACTAGGATGAAGAGCAGCACTGCAGAATTCTGCAGTAGAATTACTGCAGCAAACAATGTAATTTCAATGGGAGTTAACCGCTTTTGTCAAGCAGGAAACCTGTGATACTGCACTTCATCCTGGCAGTCTTCACTGTACATGGAGCCATTTCAATGGGTGGCCTGTCATGATGGGTTGAAACATAGAAACATAGACTTTGACGGCAGATAAGGACCGTGTGGCCCATCTAGTCTGCCCACGAGCTGGCAGGTAGATAGCGCTGTGGTTTAGGGTACTGAACTTCAAACCGGGAGACCTGGGTTTGAATCCCACAGCCCCCACTTGCATACTGTGTGACCCTGAGCAAGTCACTTAACTTCCTTGTGCTCCCAGGTCACACCAGGAAACAAGCCTTGGCTTAGTGTGCCTTTCCTGGTTAAACAATTTCCCCTTTCCCTTGAGCAGTGCCTGTGGGGGATACTGAACAAGTGGGGGTGTTACTGTCTGTTTTCTCCACAGGCATCTGCCTGTGATGTACGCATGCATATTGATGCACATGCATGCTGCATCTCCACACACACCCATGTCTGTTGGTCCTATCACTGCTGCCACCCAACATCCATTAGGTGGCAGGCAAGCCATGGCACTGAGGGCCCCCCCTCCGCAAGGGAGAAGAGCTGCCTCAGGACTCTCAATTCTCCCTCACCTGGCCGGCCCCTAGTCCATTTCTAAACTTGGGTCACCAGTGTGGCAAGAGGTAAGGCACAAGTGTCTCTGCCCTCCATGCCACTTGGCCAGAATTTGCAGTCTTTTTACGAGGTTGTTCATTCCCTTTACATTCTAGGATATAATTTTCAAATGAGCCACGCTGCTGTTAGAGGAAAGATAAAGTTAGACCACTGGCAGGATCTTGGGTAGGGAAAGTAAGTGGGCTTTTGGCCACGTACATCTGCGCGCCTAGGACTGACACTATGGGTATTATACCTTTGTCAATTACAGCACAAACAAACAACATGGAAACAAATACAAATACAACCTCCAACAGGCAGGAGAACAAAGTGCAACAAGTAAATTAGTGAAATCAGTAATCTTGTATCATCTCGGAAGGAAGATCTTCACAGGGGCACAAGTGACTACCCATCCTCTGAGACCTGCCCTTTCTGTGGGGCAGATCACAGAGGGGCGTTTTAGGGAATTATTCCTCCGACCCGATGGCCATACCCTGTGGAGTGCCCTAAGGATCTGTCCTTTCCCCCATGTTGTTCGCAGTGTACATGCTGACCATCAGTGAGGTCATTAGGGGGCATGAGCTGAGCTTTCATTGCTGTGCTGATGATACTCAGCTCTTCCTGTCCTTCACACCCTGAAGGCCTGATGCCATCGACGTGCTGAATAAGTGACTGGATGAGATCCGGACTTGGATGTTGGCCAACTGGTTGGGGCTCAGCCAAGGTAAAGCTGAAGTATTAGTGGTGGAGCTGGTCCGATTGGGGGGTCAGGTGGCCTCTGGGGAAAGTCTAGGTCTTTTTATTGGCCTGACTGAACTAGAGGTCTCCCCCAAAGTTAAAAATCTGGGCATTGTTATTGACAGTGGGCTAACACTTGATTCTCAGGTGTCAGCCGTTGTCTGTGTTGGTTTTTACCATCTCTGCAACATCTCCCAAATTAAGTCCCTTGTCCCTCCTGAAGACCTGGGCACCCTAATACATGCATTTGTCACATCCAGGCTTGACTACTGTAATGCCCTCTACCTCGAGGTCAGTGGAGGTATGCTGAGGTGTCTGCAGCTGCTGCAGAACACTGCAGCCCTGCTTTTGATGGGTCTGCCAAGATCCTGTGATATTACACCAATTCTGCATAAACTGCACTGACTTCCGGTGCATTGGTGCTTTTTCTTTAAAATAGGTCTTTTGACTTATAAGACCCCACTTGGGTTGGATCCAGGTTACCTCAAAGAGCTCCTGCATCCCTACACCCCTGGTCATTCCCTTAGGTCAGCGGGGGAGGCCCTCCTGGAGGTACTACGGATGAGACTAACATCGTCAGGTGATCGGACCTTTGAGACTGCAGCCCCAGTTCTTTGGAACTCTCTTCTGGGCTACCTCTGGGAGGCACCTTCCTTGGAGAGCTTTAGAAAGGGTCTGAAAACCTTTCTATTTCAAGCTACCTTTGATTCATGACTAGCAACATTATTTATATTTTTAGAGAGCTGTTTTGATGAATTTTGTTATTGATTTTGTTGAATTAACTAATCATGTGCTTTGTTCACTGTCTGTTTATATTTGTAAGGGTGTCCTGAGCCTCTGGGGAAGGGCACCCAAAATTAATACAATCTATTGCCTCTACAGGGCGATGCACCATGGGCCCATGCATGTCGGTGGGCCACTGGTTCCCGGCTCGTATAGCTTAGCTGGGGGTAGAGAGAACGGCCACCCAAGTAGCAGTGCCTAATAAGTGTAATCGTATTTGAATCCAGCACAACAAAGGCAACTAGTTAAGTGAACTCCCCCTCCCCAGAGAGAGAAAGGGATCCGGGCGTAGGAGGTCCTGTAATGTACAGGGCGGGGGTTTAAGGATATCCTCTTTTATGAGTCATAGATAAAGCTGTAAGGAGAAGGCCACTCTGAAGGTTCGGACATATCCCAGCCAACCAAGTGAATGGCACAGTAAAGGGCCTTCAGGCTAACTTCATTCTTCAAACTGTCATGAAAGGCCCCTGTCCTCATGGAGGAGACTGGTTATAGTTTAGGCCAACTCCATCCTAAGAGGCCCACATTACCCCTCACTTTGCCAACTTCATTATTAGTATATTTAGAATCAGATAGCTTGTAGTCCTGGCCACCCATCCCCACTGTTCTGTGAACCATTTGTTATATTTTATTGTTTATTTATTTAGTGATTTGGAAAAGACCTTAGAGAGCAAGCTCTTTTACAAAGGTTCCACGTCATAGATTGCAAAACAAAGTACAGTAGGAGAAAGCAAAGTGCGTTACAATGAGCGATACAGCTTGGATTCAGAACTGACAGAATAACTCAAAACATAGGTACAAGTTAAATAACGAAAAAAACACTTTATGAGGGTGGGGGGTGGATATGCAGCCACAAAGTGCCTTGTCAGTAGTTCAGAGGTACAGGGATAGCTGGCAGAGGGGTGAAAGAAGGGAGGTACGAGAAAGAGAGAGGTAAGTACTACGGTGGAGGTGAAAGGGTGGGGGAAGAGGGATGATAAGGTATAGGGAGAAATGGTGGGGTGAGGGGAGGCTGACCAGGCTATAGCACAGAACCCAGAAAGGTGCACCTGACCAGAGCCACAACCCACTGGTGTCCATCCACCATATTTTAACAGACCCCTGATTGGGAGGAAAGGGGTGCATACAATGGAATCTGGCACAGTACCAACAGGTAGCCTCTTAATTTCTACCTATGTTTGTAAGTGGAGGTAGTGCAGCCCTGGAAAGAAGCCCCAAGGCGTCCAGGATTGAATGGCAAACCCCATAGCAGTGAGCAGCAAAGCGCAACCTGCAAAGAAAAAAAGAGTCCAGCATAAGAGTCCTGGTGGTGATGATGGCAGGAAAACCAGCCATGCTGAAGAATGAAATTTGAAGAAATAATTTCTCATTGTCTGCTGGCATTTCTTCTTCTTTGGAGTGTGCTTCCATGGACTATCTCTCCAGTCTTTAATGACTACGTAACTGAGTCCTGGGTCAGGAAGCATAATCAAACCAAGAGAAATTGTCAAAATCCACAAGCAGTGATTTATTATCATAAGTGACAGGAGAATAAAAACAAACAGAAATGTACCCACTGGTTTTCAGATGAGGCACTCATTTCTGAGTTCAGAAATCTACCATCAGCCAGCTCTATGTTACATCTTGTCTCCAAGTCCCCCTGAGGACACTTGCCTTGTCTTTTTATACACATTTTATAACCATAGCATTGTGACCCAGAACTTTCAGAACCTTGTCAGTTTCTAGCTTCCACCAGAGCATTGTGACCCAGAACTTTCAGAAACCTGTCAGTTTCTAGCTTCCACCAGAGCACTGTGATCCACAGCTTCAGAACGTTTTTTTTTTTTTTTTTTTAACACTTTATCTCTGGAGGGCCAGGGCATCTCTCTGGTGTACCCTCTTGGTCTTCGCCTCTACTTCCCACCTGAAACCCCTCTCATCACCAGGAGTACAAGGGCTGAGTTACCCCCTTCCCAAGCCTGTGGACATGGCCGACCCCCTGGAACTAATCCCCCCAGGGTGGGACCACCACGCCTTACCTGGTGACCTTTCTGGAACTTAGACTGTCAGTCCACAGCTGGGTCAAGGGGCTCAGAAGAGCTGGTGGGGAGGTGGTTCAGTATTAGGGATGTGTGCATTGACCACTGAGATCACTGTCGCTTTCCTGGACCTCCCGGGGTTTTTCTGTGATGTTTCCCCCGAGATGCATCATGCAATGACCCGGCACTGCTCCACCTCCACTGCCAGCATTTGCTATCGCCTCGCTCCCCTCCAACATACCCACTCATGTGCTGCCGCCGGTCTCCACTGGGAGTCGCTACAGAGCGGGGAACCCCCTGTGACCCACACTGGGAGAGGATAGCAGTCCTCCAGATGCTTAATCCTCTCCCTCCCCTACTGACCCCGGCATCCTGAGTCCATTCACGAACCCGGGCAACCGGCATGGCGTGAGGTGTGGCATCCAGCACCTCAACCCTCAGTGCCACTGGGCCGGTGAGCTTCAGAACCTTGTAGGTTTGTAGCTTCCAGAGCACTGTGACCCAGCTACAAGCTAGCCTCTTTGGCTGACAGATTCCATCAGTCTGAGATCAAAAGGTCACACTCTGTTATAGCTGTTTCTGTAATCATTTCAACAGTAATAACTATATCTAGTTTACAAACCAGGGAACCCAGTTTTATGCATATGTTTTATAACTATATATAAGAAAGGTAGAGACAGTGAAAAGGGAAAGAGAAAGAACCGCAAGTAAAGACAAGAGTTGACTGTGCAGTCCAATAGAAAAGACACAACTAGTAGGGAGAATCCTTGCTCCAAACTCTCTTCACACAGCACAAATGGGACAAGGCCTAACCAATCCTGTCACATATACCTCCCCCACTTAAGAGTCAACCTGTTTTCTTTTTCTTCTCTCTTCTTTTTAAAATAGTTTTCCAAAACCTTCCCACACTCTCATCACATTATTGTTAGTTCTCTGAAGTCACCATACTCCCTTTTGGAGGCAGTGTAGTGCAGTGGTTAAGGGCACTGAGCTGCAAACCTGGAGACCTGGGTTTGAATCCCATCTGCCCCCACTTGCATACTGTGTGACCCTGAGCAAGTCACTCAATTTCCTTGTGCTCCCAGGTCACACCTGGAAACAAGCTCCAGCTTAGTGTGCCTTTCCTAGTTAAGCAAGTTTCCTTCCCTTCCTTCCTTTTATATCACGTTACACCATACAGTTCTCTGCACATACAGATTCTGTATATCATTATTTTCTTTCGTCTCTGACCTTTTGATTTCTCAATTTCTGAACCATACCATGACAAAAAAATCTGCATTGACATTCTCTTTTCCAGATTTGGGCAACGCTTTGGATTTAAATGGCTGTAGTGCCAGGTACCACCTCATGATTCTGTTATTTTTATCCTTTATTTGATTCCGCCAACAGAGAGGACTATGATCAGTCATACAGTAAACACAAAGTGAGTTTCTAGCAAATACAATTTAAGGGACTCCATTGCCCACTTGGCCGCAAGGGCTTCCCTTTCAGTGGTGGAGTACCTTTTCTCCCTGTCGTGCAACTTCCTGCTGACATATAAAATGGGACGCTCCTTCCCGTCTATATTCTGGTTAAGGACTACACCTAGGCCTGCCTCTGAAGCATCTGTTTGTAATAGGAATTGCTCTCTGAAGTCTGAGCTTTTTAACACAGGGTCTAAACATAATGCAGCCTCAATTGGCCTAAAAGCTTCATCACCCTCTGGGGTCCATTTTATATTATTCCAATGTCTTTTCTTTGTATGTTCAGTGAGGGCAGTAGCTAGTTGGGCTAAGCTGGGGACGGACCTCTGGTAGTAACCAGCCAGCCCTAAAAATGACCTGACATGTTTCTTGTTTTGGGGACAGGGCTGTTAGCTATAGCATCTAGCTTAGAAATTTCTGATTTTATGTCTCCATTTCCCAAAACATACCCTAAATATATGGTTTCCTGCATGCCCAATGCACATTTGGTAGAAGTAATGGTCAGACCTACATTTTTGATGGCTTGGATAATGGCTCGTAGGTGATCCATATGACTTTTTCAGTCTGGGTTGTACACCATGACATCATTCAGGTAAGCTGCACAATAACCCAAGTGAAAGGTCAGGACTACTTCCACATACTGCTGAAATGTGAAATATGGCAGATTGGGGGTGGGTTTAGCCCAGTACTGGAGGGAGGAAGAAGGGGAGATGAGGGAGGGCGATTTAAGCCAACAGTGGTGAGGAGAGGGTCAGAAGAAGGGAAGCAGAGACAAAGGGGCCCAGGCCAGGAAGAATGATTGCCGGGGAAACCAGGTCAGGAGACAAAAGACAAAAGGAAGGAGGAGATAGGGACTTGTGAGGGGAGGCGAAGAAGTGGCAAAAGTCATGGAGTGGAAAGGAGAGAACAGGTTACTATGAAGAGAGAGGGAGCGGGCATTTGTGAAGGGTCTTCAGAAAGCAGCTGTGCACTGCTAGAGAGGAAGAAGGTGGAGGAGGGAAATGATGAAATTAGAGGAGTAATTGATAAATGCCTGGACCAAACCGGAGTGGGGGGAAGTTCTGCTGGGAGAATTGCAACAGGGGCAAAAGGGGTTAAATAATGTGCGTGAGGAAGAGGAGCTGGAAATGAGAGAGGGAGATGAATGGAAGCAAGCAGGGAGTAAGAGGGGTGGAATCGTAGTGCTGGGGGACTCAATACTAAGAGGAGTTAGGTGGGGTAGCAAGGGGGAGAGGCATAGTCGCATTTGGGTGGAGGCCATGCCAGGAATGACAGCAGAAAGGTGGGACAGTCTGTTCTGAAATATGCTAGAAGGGGTAGGGACAAGCCTCATTTAATTATACATCTTGGGACAAATGACCTGGCTGACAAGACAGTAGATACAGTTCAGAGGAGGTTTGAGGAACTAGCACAATTATGTGAGGGGGCAGGAAGATCAGTAACTTTTTCCAAGATACTTCCCATGCCAAAGGCAAGCACAACAAGAAAGCTGAGAGTAGAGGAATTTAACGGATGGCTAAGAACCTGGTGTTGTGCTAAAGGGTATGGGCTGTTGGGGAGTGGGGAGGGACCTGGGGACAGTAGTCTCTATGCCAAGGACAGACTACACTTGAGTGAGGAGGGAAAGAAAGTGTTGAAACAGAGGATGGAGGAGTACATAGAGGAAGTTGGGAATTTAAACTAGGAGTGGGGGGTGGCAGTTGGGGAAGAGATATGCAGAGACCACAGGTTGGGAAACCATATGAGCTTACCCCCCATAACAGTGACAAAGGACAAATGGCAAGTACTGTTGGTGATGCTAGGAAAGGAGGGCAGGATGGGAGGGGGGAAAAGGGTGGAAGGTGGTTACCCTTAATGCTAGGAGCCTTGGGAGGAAAACTGCAGAGTTACAGGTTCTCATGGCAGAGGGAGAGGTGGACATTGCAGTCATCACGAAACATGGGCCACCCAATACAATGACTGGGACCTGTCTGTACTAGGGTACAGGTTATTTCGTGAGGGACAGAGTGATTGGGAAAGGAGGGGGTGGCACTATATGTGAAGGAAGGACTGAAGTGTGTAAGGGAGGAAGGGGAGGAGGGTAGTACGGAGTCACTTTGGATGCAAATCCAGGATTCCTAGAATAGGATTCTTAGAATGGGAGTGGTGTGCAGGCCACCATCTCAGACGGAGGAGTTAGACAGGAACTAGCGGGACAGATCAGGAGAACCTGCAAGAAGGGTAGTGTGGTGATTGTGGGGGACTTCAACATGCCAGGAGTGGACTGGAGCACCCCAACAACCAGGAACAGAAGGGAGCAGGTACTGTTGGATGCCTTCCAGGACAGCTTCCTGCTGCAAATGGTCAGTGAACCAACCAGGTTAGGAAATACCCTTGACCTTGTGCTGGCAAATGGGGACTTTGTGAGAGAACTTACAGTGGAGGAACCGCTGTCAGGGAGTGACCATCACTCAGTATGGCTCACATTGGATATGGGCAAGGAAGGAGTGGAATCTGGCACAAGAGTTCTGAACTTCAGGACGGCTGACTTTGGGAGGATGGGGGAAGTGGTAAAAGGGTTCCTGGCCAGAATTCAATCTAGTATGGACACTAACCAGAGGTGTGAGCTCATAAAGCTGGGGATAGTGGAGGCAACCAAAACCTGCTGCAAAGCCCAGAGCAAGAAGGCTAGGGCTAAGAAACCGATCTGGTTGAGCAAGGAGGTCATGGAAAAGGTAAGGAGGAAAAGAGCTGCCTTTAGGAAGTACAAGAAAACAGGGAGGGGAGGACAGGAGGAGCACTTGACAGAATCGAAGGAGGTGACAAGGGCAGTAAGGAGCCAAAGTATCTCGGAACTCAGGCTGGCACAAGGCATTAAGAAGGGGAGAAGGACTTCTTTAAGTACATCGGGAGAAAAGAGTTATAAGGACCACATAGTAAGGATTAGGAAGGAGGGTTGGGTGGAAGAGGGTGATAAGGCAGAAGCACTAAATGAGTACTTCTGCTCAGTGTTTACTAAAGAGAAGGGGGGGGGTGACACCCAAGGTGGGAGAAATGGCAGAAGCAGGGGGGAAGTGGTGACAGATGGGGAAATCATGGAGAGCAGAGTTGGAGAGGGTTTGAAAGCACTGAGGGTGGACAAGGCGCCAGGCTCAGATGGCATCCACCCCAGGGTACTGAAGGAGCTGGCAGAGGTCCTTGCAGGACCTTTGGCAGACCTATTTAATGCCTCACTACATTTGGGGTGTGTACCTCAGGACTGGAGGATGGCTCATACGGTGCCCCTCCACAAGAGTGGCCCCAAGGATGAACCGGGAAACTACAGACCAGTGAGCCTCACATCCATCGTGGGTAAGCTAATGGAGACTATCCTGAAGGAGAGGCTGGTGGCCCTTCTAGAGGCCAAAGGACTACAGGACAGCAGACAGCATGGCTTCATACATGGCAGATCCTGCCAAACCAACCTGGTCGAGTTCTATGACTGGGTAACTAGGCAACTGGACAAGAGCCATGCAGTGGATGTCCTGTATCTGGACTTCAGTAAGGCATTCGACTCAGTGCCACATGGAAGGCTGGGAAGGAAGTTAGTAGGCACAGGGGTGGGTGCAAAGCTGGTGAGATGGGTGGGAAACTGGCTGCAGGGAAGGCAACAGAGGGTGGTGGTGGGTGGAGAGCTCTCACACCCAAGGGCAGTGATGAGCGGTGTTCCACAGGGCTCAGTGTTGGGACCAGTGTTGTTTGGGATATTCATTGCAGACATATCATGGGACATCAAGAGCAAGATCAGTCTGTTTGCTGATGATACCAAGGTAGGCGCGGTGGTGGATGACCTAGGAGGATGGAAGGGGTTGCAGGATGATCTGGCAAAGCTTGAAACCTGGTCAGACACCTGGCAACTGGGCTTTCATGCCAAAAAGTGCAAGGTGCTGCATTTTGGGATGAAGAACCCAAGGAGGAGTTACCAGCTAGGGCGAGTGCAGCTAGCCCAGACAGAGGAGGAGGAGAAGGATCTGGGTGTGCTCATTACAGGGTCAATGAACAACTCGGCACAATGTAGGAAGGCAGCTGCAAAGGCCAACAAAATGCTGGGTTGTATTGCAAGGGGTATATCCTCGAGCAGGGAGAAGGTGATTCCGCCACTGTATAGGTCATTAGTTAGACCACACCTGGAGTACTGCGTGCAGTACTGGTGTCCGATATCTGAAGAGGAACATTAAGTTACTGGAGGGGGTGCATCGCAGAGCGACAAAGATGATCAAGGGGCTGGGGGACTTATCATACGAAAGGAGGTTGAAGGAGTTGAACATGTACTCACTGGAGGAGAGGAGAGACAGGGGTGACATGATTGAAACCTTTAAATACATGAAAGGAATAAACAAGACGAGTACACAGGTGCTGTTCAAAGTAAGGGAGAGGAGGGCCACCAGGGGCCATGATATGAGACTGGAGCGAGGAAGGTTCAGGAGGGAGATGAGGAGACACTTTTTTACAGAGAGGGTGGTGGCTGGGCGGAATGCGTTACCTGCTGAAGTGGTATGCAGTAGAACAGTGGACTGCTTCAAATGAGGATAGGACAGGACAACGGGGAGGGTTAATGAAGGGGAAGGGTGGAAGGGAGGGGCAGCTGCAGAATAAGGGGTGCTAGCTACACATTCGAGCTGACTTGATAGACCTCTAGGCCTTTATCTGCAGGCAAATTTCGTATGTTCATATGTGGCAGGTGTGCCACGTAACCAAAATGGCATGGTGGTGAACTAATAGAATCCAGTAGGCACAGGAAATGCAGTTTTGTCCCTGGATTCATTTGCTAAGGGAATCTGCCAGTAACCCTTGGTAAGATCAAGGGTACTTATGTAATTGGCACTTTCCAATCTGTCCACCAAATCATCTTTCCTGGGCATTGGATAGCTGTCAAATTCAGACACTTGATTAAGTTTTCTAAAATCAAGGCAGATTCTCCCCCCACTTCTTATTTACAATCACCATCGGTGATGCCCAAGCACTTCTCGACTCTTCTACAATACCCAATTCTATCATTTTTTCTATTTCCTTATCTACATCTGCCCTTAACCTCTCTGGTATTCTGTATGCCTTTTGTGTAATAGGCAAGCATAACCTGTCCTTATTACATGCTCAACACCTTTTGCATGGTCAGGTACCATAGTAAAAGTACTATTAAATGTCTTTACCAAGTTATGCAGTTCTGCAGTTTGCTCTGGGATTAAGGAAACATTTATCTTTACTGCATCAGAAGTTAGTTTGTTCTAGCCTGCCATAAGCTATGTCTTTAGCTTTCTTTTCAGTTTCTAGCAATACTAACAAAGCAGCCCATGCTGTTTTTCAACCAGTTTTTTTAGGAGATTAGCATGGTATATTTTATTTTTATTTATTTATTTGTATATTAAAATCTTGGATTAATACTTTTGAGCAACAGCTCTTTATATAGGTTCCACGTCAAAAGAAAAACATCATCATAATAACAATTACAATAACCGGTACTGTATATTGCAAGTGTCACCAGGCCTGAATACATCTAGGTAGAATACAGCAAAAACTGTAGATTTGCTAAAAATATACAGATTAAAATTGAGGTGGGACTAGACACACTGGGATAGGTAAAAGACAGAGACAAGGGGTTAAACAAATACACTCCAAACAGACAGTACAATTCATATAAACAACGAAGGCGGTGTACAAGGTATGCCTGAGTCAGGTAATAGCTAGCTTACTAAGGGCTGGAAGGTATAGCAGATCAAAAGTGTGGGGGGGGGTGGACGAGGGAAGGGGAAGGAGGTGGGTGAGAGGAAAGGACGTGGGAGGAAAGCGATAGAAGGGGATAAGCAGGGGAGGGGTATCAGACAGTAAGTACTGAAGGGGTGATGGTACAGTAGGGTAATGCAGGTAGAGTGTGAGACATAAGACATGTATGGAGGAGGGAGGCAGTCTTAGTGGTAGCAGTCACAGGTAGCCTCAGCGACTAGGCACTGTCGTAGCAAATGTTTGAAGGAACCCAGCGTGGTGGTATTTAATATATCAGATTGCAGTGAATTGCTCCAGTGCGGGGCTCTGTATGCGAAAACACACTGTCCTAGTGCAGTATGGCACCTTGGGGTTCTGAACATCTGTCTGGAGGAGTTTTTTGAAGCTCGCTGATTTAACAGAGAAGTCAGAAGGGCTTGGGCGTCGGGCAGCATCATACCAAGGCTGACTTTTTAGCAATCAGATAGGTTTGAAACCTGAGCCTGCTGTCAAGTTGTAGCCAGTTGGCCTGGGAGTAAAGATCGCATGTGTGGGTCATTTGGTTAGCACCGGTGAGAAGATGGCAGGCTTTATTTAAGGCTGTTTTGATGTGCTGGAGGGTTGTGTCCGTAGTTGATCCATATATAATGATGCCGTAGTCAGCAAGTGAGATAACAGAGCTATGAATGGCAGGGTGCAATGCATCTGGGGTCAGGTTGCGTTTGTGTCTGTAAAGCATACCTATTCTCCAGTTTATTACGTTCAAGGTGTTGTCGATGTGCTGGGTGTAGGACAAGGAAGACTCAGTAATTATACCCAGGTACTTAAATTGTTGGACTAGCTTTAGGGGTGATCCCTCGACATTGGTGATGGTGAGCGGAAAGCTTCTGTGCTTGCTGTGGCTACTGGTGAACATCATAGTCTTAGTTTTTTTGTAGTTCAAGATAAGCTTCTGGTCAATAAACCATTTTTCAGCAGATGTAAAACCTTGCTGGAGCTGGTCCTGAAATTGCTTTGGTTATGAGTGACTAGTGAAAATAATGGCATCATCCGCGTAAAGAAGTATGTGGCCATTGCAAGAGTTTGGGAGCTTTTTTACAAAGATACTAAATAATAGTGGGCCCAGGATGGAACCTTGTGGGACCCCGGAGCATACTGGCCTGCTTTCAGAGTGAGCATCTCTGATTTTCACTTGTTGTGACTGGTTGTTCAGGTAACTAGAGAACCTAGTGGAGGTGTCTGGGGAAAGTCTGATACCGGTGAGTTGTTTGATAAGGAGTGTATGATTAACAGTATCAAAGGCTTTGGTTAGGTCTATAAAAGTTGCCCAAACCAAGATCCCTTATTCCTGTGAGTTATGGATGAATCCTGTAAATTCTAGTAGGGCTGTGACAGTACTACGTCCACACCGAAATCCATGCTGTTGAGCACATTGCAGTTGATATTGCTCCAGGTATTCCACGAGCGGATCAGCCACAACCCACTCCAGGGCTTTAGAGAGTGGAGGGAGGATTGAAATGGGATGGTTATTTCCAAGAAGTGCACAGTCACCACTCTTATGCACTGGGGTGACCATTGCAGATTTCCAGCATTTTGAGAATTGTGAGAGGCTGAGAGATAGGTTGATTATCTTAGTGAGGGGCACAAAAACTTCATCAAGTGCAAAGTTTATAAATTTAAGATCTAGGGAATCCCCACTGTTTCTTGATTTCCCAAGTACTTTCTGGAGGTATCGCCTTGCTTCAACTTCAGAGACAGCCTTGAAATAGAATGGTGAGTGGTCATGTAATGGGGCATGGGTCACCTAGTTTCCACCTGTTCGAGCACTGTTGAAATAGTCTGGGGGCAGAAATCTGCTGAGGTCTGAGAACGCCCTATTGAATGTGTCAGCAATGATTTTTGGCTCCATGGTTGGGGGTTCCATCAAGATTCAGCATGTTGGGGGTAGTCTTAGGGTCTTTCCCTGTGATATCATGGCTATTCTTCCAGAATGACCTGCTGTTATTTCAGCTATTTGAGAGGGCATCCTTGTAGTACCGGGTTTTGGCCAGCTGGATTGCACTGGTGCACTCATTTCTAGCCCTTTTGTAGTTTTGAATATTGGTTTTGGTTCCTGAAGCCCATGCCTTGTACCACAGGTGGTCCCTAGCTTTCAGGAGTTTGATAATATCTGGAGTGATCCAAGGGTTGTAGGTCCCCTTTACTTTCCTGTTTTTTAAAGGTGCGTGCCTATCACAGACCACGTTGAACCGACTGATGAAGTGGTCAAGCGCAGTATCGATATTGCTTGTGGTATATATATTACTGTCCAGTCCTGATTCTGTAGGTCAGTTTTTAGCTGCTCAAGGTGACCATGAATCAGTAGTCGGTTGGTAATAGTCCTGGCAGGGGGTTTGCAGTACTTGTTGGACCAGCAGCATATGACGGGGGAGTGATCACTAAGTCCGTCCGGAAGAACAGTGATAGCAGACACATGCTCTGGTCAGATGGAAACCACCCAGTCCAGTAGGGTGCCATTTCCGGATCAGTAGTTTAGTGTGGTGGGGGTCTCCATAAGCTGAGCAAAGTGAATGACTGACAGTGCGATCTTGTGGGCCGATGCTGTAGGGGAGAGCCAGTTGATGTTGAAGTCTCCTGATATTATTATTTCAGAGTGCAGGTTCGGGCTGCTTAAGCTGTTAAGTACTGACATGAAGCCATCTGCTGTATTCCTTGGCATATCTTAGTAGGATTTTTCTGGTCAGGGGTCTCAGTCTCATAATTAGCTGTGCCAGTACGTCTAAGCACTTTGTAAGATCCTTGCCACTTCATTAACAGTTTGTTTTCAGAAGTGGGTAACAACAACAATACTATTTTGTCTGGCTCAAAAACTTTTCCTTTTATCACACAATCATAATATACCTTCTGCTGGTTTTGCACGTCTTCCTGACAATTATGGACAATTTCTACATACTTGGCTAACTTCTTTCTCGGCACATACATATGTGTTGTAATAAATTTCTTTAGAGGGGTTATCTTCCCATGTTTCCTTTATAACATCTAGGGGTCCCCTAGGTTGTCTATCATACAGCATTTCAAATGGCGAGAACCTGTTGATGCCTGTGGCACTTCTCGGTAAGCAAAAAGCAAGTATGGTACATACTGGTCCCAGTCTCTTCCTTTCACTTTTCACAGGCTTTTTTAGTATGCATTTTAGGGTCTGATTAAAATGCTCAACAAGACCGTCTGTTTGAAGGTAATAAGGGGACATTCTTATGGCAGTAACACCAAGTAATCAGTAGCGCTCCTACAGCAAGGTCGCACCATAATTACTACCTTGATCAGTAATAATTTCTTTAGGTTAGCCCACCCAGCTGAAAATTTTTGCAAGCTCTGCAGCCACTTTTAGGGATGTTACAGTGCGCATGGATACCATCAAAATGAATTGGTTACCTCGTTTACGTCTATCTAAGGGACCAATCACGTCCATTTCAATTCTGTCAAATGGTACATCTATCAATGGTAGGGGCTGCAGAGGCGCCTTATCTCTCTTAGACACAGGGGCTACTTTCTGACATTCAGCACAAGACCTGCAATAAGTAGCCACATCACCAAGGATCCCAGGCCAGTAAAACCTGTACAGCACCCTGACATGGGTGCAATTCCCCCCCCCCAAGTGACCAGCCATAGGACTATCATGTGCTGTCTGTAACAACCCATTTCTGTACGTCTTCGTGATGACCAGTTGTTCTACCTGTTCATGAGTCTGCAAATTAACACAAACTCGGTACAGTGGCCCATTACGCTTTTTGAACACAGCTTCCCCTCTTTTTGTTTCACCCCTACCTGCTTAATGTAACCTTGGAGGGAAATATCATTAGTTTGTTCAAAAGCAAAATCACAATCAGTTATCAGTCTGTCGTCTTCTATCTTGTTTAACATGGGATTAGGATGTAACCTGAACAGTACACCTTTCTTAACAATATAATGGGGACAGGCTCTGTTAACCACCCCAGGGCCAATAAGCACACCATCAACTCTTTTCACATACTGGTATCACCTGAAACATGTGTACTGCCATTTTGTAGTATACTCCAGTCTCTGAATTTCCAGGGAATCCCTGGTTTGGCAAAATGATCAGTTCCTTCAGTCATCTCATAGGCTTCTTGCCCACTTTTCAACCATTCTGCTTAATAGGCCATGCCTCCATCTCAGATCACACGATTTGCATCTCAGGGTGTATTTTCTTCTCCACTGCGATCAAGCACCTCATCACTGGCAGTCTCTGCAACACTCACACCTGATCCTCCAAGACCCAGCAACAGGCGTTCCTCCAACTCCGATTCTGGATCAACAAGGTAGCACCCGGGAAACACAAGAAGCTTCAAATGCTCCTTCTCAGGTATCATGGACCTGAACTGGTTTTCTGTACTTTTACTGGACTCCCTCTGGCCTCAGTCTGCAACAGATCAGGCCTCTCCTCGCATCCTGACCTTGTCCAGATTGTTCAGGGGCTTTCCTGACAGACTCACAGTGCTGTCCCTGGTGGATTACTCGGACCCTTGGGTATCTCTGCACAGCCTCCATCCATCGTTCTGTGAGCCAGTTCATCAGTTCTATTACAGTTTTCGTGATCTTTATCGTTTCCTTCACTGCCCAAAAGTCGTATCTCGGCCACTCCATGGTGTCTCTGCTAGGCGCAGTACTGCAAGCCTTCTGTTTGGTGGTCATGCCTATTCTTGACAAACCACTGCTGCATTCTTGTCTGGCCACACTTGTCAGATATGCTGTTTGTTTTATAGCCCGCCATTTGAACAAGACAGACAGGCCTTCTGGTTCTGTTGCTGCCTGTTCTTTCCATCTCTGATGCTGGCTATAATGTCTTGGCTCGGACTTGTGTCGGTGCTAGCCTGTCTGCCATGGTTCTGGTGATCACTCCTGGTCTTTCTGTTTCTGGATCCATACTTTTCTGCTCTGCTTCCCTGGTACAAGGTCGGGCACCCACAAACAAACTCTTGGCCTTAGAGTATGTATGGCATAAATCCACTTAGTCTGACACCAAATGTAACTGAGGCCAGGGAGAGGAAGCATAAGCAGACCAGGAAAAATGGCAACATTTTTCAAATGGCAGGCAATACAATAAAAAGAGACAGAGAAGCAGAGCAAGAAAGAGAGAGCTTGAATACCTAGAGGCACAGAGAAAAGAAGAGATGCAGTGACAGGAAACATGGGAAGATAACCCCTTTCAAACAAATCTATTACATCATATACTGTACGTGTGCATGGAGAAAGAAATTAACCAAGTATACAGAAATTGCCCATAATAATCAGGAAGAGACCCCAAACCAGCAGAAGATATAGTATAACTATGACCATGAGGTAAATGAAAACATTTTTGAGCCAGATGAGAAAGTATTGTTATTGTTACCCACTTCTGAAAACAAACTGTTGGTGAAGTGGCAAGGACCTTACAAAGTGTATAGATGTACTGGTACAGTTAATTGTGAGACTGAGACCCCTGATTGGACAAATCCTACTAAGATATACCATGCTAATCTCCCAAAAATAGGTTAAAAAAACACCACAGGCTGCTGTGTTAGTATTGCCAGAAACTGAAAAGGAAGATACGGACATTGCTTATGGCAGGCTACAACAAATTGTAACTTCTGATACAGTAAAGATAAATGTTTCCTTAACCCCAGAACAAACTGCAGAAATGTGCAACTTGATAAGCAAGCAATAAGATACTCTGAGGTGTGGGTTATGGCCTGATAAGAGCATGCCCCAGGTGCACTATTAGGCACGAGGCATTTGCGCTGAGTGCCTTTAGCACCTGGGAAGTGCTCTTATCAGGCCATAACCCATACCTCAGAGTGTCTTATTGCACTTATAAAATGGGTCCCTCAGTAAAAACATTCAGTAGAAATGCACATAAGAAATTTAAATAACATTATAAAAAATTATGATGTTATCAGTTCAAAAACACAAAAAGTAGTCCATCTCATTTTATTATTGTGAACATGCTTTAGTAGGGGGCTGTGGTGTCTGTCTGTTTGTTCCCTCCTCTCCTCTCCCACTCAGATACAAAATCATCCACAATGTGCTTTTTCATGTGTGTGTGTGTGTGTGTGTGTGTGTGTGTATATGTGTGTGTGTGTGTGTGTGTGTGTGTGTGTGTGTGTGTGTGTGTGTGTGTGCGCGTTTTTAGCATTAGGGAGGAAACGCCCAATTTGAGCTACTTACAGGAATGGGAGCATGGGACCTCGCCAGCCTCTGTATTTAGTGGTCCTGATAGTCTCTGTCTGCCCCCCACCACCACACACATACATAATCCTCAACAATATGCTTTTTCTTTTACACGTGTTTTTCTGAACAAGCAACCCAACACAGAGTGAGTTTTCCTCTAAGGAGTGGGAACGAGCGTGTTTCACGCCAGCCACCGTATTCAGTGCTTCTGTGACACCACTTCCCCATCACGATTCCAGCAGCTCTCTGTGATGTACATGCTTGAAACCGTAACTGGGAATGCTGAAATAAATACATTAATAAGACAAATATTCTAAAAAACCCAGTGGAGGAGTGGGACAGGATCGGGTCTGGCACCTTCTGGAGGAGCAGGTTGCAGGTACAGTCTTCATCTGAAAGCTGCAGCGGGCACGAATCGTGATGCTCACCGGATCAGGCTCTCCTCACAAGTTACTGACATCAGATTGGTATTTTTATTGGAGGGAAAAGGAATAAAAAAGTTTTCCTGTGGTGCTATTGTAGTGTAAATGGTGGCTCCAGTAATGGATATCATTTTGCAGGGCGGCGGATGGGCACACCGTCAGTAGGTGTTCATTGTTGTCAGCATGATTTCTGTGGTGTAGTGAGTCCTGAGCGGCTGAAGAGATATCGGTTGACAGGTTATGGGCTGATAAAGACACAGCCAGATGTACCCCTCAGGCAGTCAGGAGCCAGAAAACTTTCAACCCATTTTATGAAGGCATTTGATAGTACTGTAACCCCCCCAGGTCCTGGGTTGATGTTATTTTATTTAGCACCCCGGTGCCTCCATTTTATAACCCATTACCTGGTGAGCCTGGGTTCGAGGAGAAAAGATTCACTCGGCATCAGGGCTAGGTTTGTACTTCTGGACAGGGGCACCCAAGTAACTCTGGACACAGGAAACAAGAAGTGTGAATGTCCAAACCAGGAGTGGGATTCTAAACTGGGGCTTTTATTCACACACACATACACAGGAATACAAAGCAGGATGGACCCCCATGGGGCTACACTCATTGGTTGTACAGAACTATTGAGGTCAGAACACATCTTCATCATCGTCATCATCATCACAACTATCCTCCAATTCTGAACACATTGGGCTCTCAGCCCGAACTGGTACTCTCACTCTCTCTATGTCTCCTGGATTTCCTGCCGTGGCACCCCGGCCAGCACTTGGACATTTTTCTATATAGCATGGATATTTATCTGGTGGCTCCCTCTACCACCCATGAGCACTTCCTAGCTCCATGAGGGAAATCATCAACATCAATCCCACATCTGGGTACTTTCCACGAACACAGGGCAAGCGCCAAGAAGAAAGCTATAGGTGCCCAAAGTAAATCCGTAGAGGTAAATCTGGATTCTCCAGATGGGGGTCTCCCACTTTTTGTCCCCAAATTCATACCCGGCCATTAATTTGGAATCAACACCTTTCCTTGTGAACCTCTTGGTTTGTAGAATGCTATCTCGAAATGTTTTTCACATTTAACAATCTACAGTCTCTGGAAAATAGTGTCCTGACTTGTAACACTCTTTAAGTGGCTATGTCCATCCCTGTAAACCCCCACTGATTAGATTCATTTCAAGCCATGCACAACTTAAGTACTGTACTTGGCTGTCCTTTCCTGACCCACAGCAGCAGGTACTTAACACAATAGACTTGGTGAAATATGGCTCTCGGGCAGAGCAGACTCATCCTGGATTGCAGGTGCCCACAGGTTTCTCTCTGGAAAACACAAATAAACTCTGGGTTCCTCAGCATAAATCTTCTAGGCAGCTTCTTTTCCTTCAGCAAGGCCAGGGGAATTGTCCCTGAAGAGCTGATCTTGTTTCCCCCATCCCTCTCAGGGATGGGGCACTGAAACAACTGGGGGACGGTCTCAACCATTTCAACTGGGTATCTTCTGTGTCTCCATCAAGGGCGAGAACACACACCCTCTACAAAGGTAGCTCTGTTACAGAACTGAGAGCTATGTGGGACTGCCAACTGTAGTGCACCTCCTCCCTCCACTGAGTCTCCCACTAGACTACTTCACACTCTCCTGAAGACTGACTTTGAAAACCCCGTTCTAAACCAACTCCCAGCTGCAACATTCCAATGTGGCTTATGCTGCTGCGAGAATTCTATATGATGTCATCCCTCCAGCTCAGCTGAGACTGAGGACAGAGTGAGACAGTGTGAAATCCATTTAACTGGTGTTTCACAAGCTGTCTTCCCTGCCTGCCACTAGATCTAAGTGGGATTCTAGTAACCTCGGGTGACAGGGGGGTTACAGTACTTTTACTATGGTAACCAGCCATGCAAAAGGTGTTGTGCATGTAATAAGGGCAGGCAAGGCAAGCCTATGAGATGACTGAAGGGACTGATCTTTTTGCCAAACCTGGGATTCCCTGGAAATTCATGCCTGCAACTCTTACCTTTATTTGCGGATCTTTCTTTTCTGTTCTGAATCTACCTTGTCAGTTTCGAGCTTCCAGCAGGGCACTGTGACCCAGAACTTTCAGAACCAAGTCAGGTTCTAGCCTCCACCTGTGATCCAGAGCTTCAGAATCTTGTCAGTCTAGCTTCCAGAGCACTGTGACCCAGCTACAAGCTAGCCTCTTAGGCTGACATGTTCCACCAGTCTGAGATCAAAAGGTCATATACTCTCCCTTACAGAAATAATTATATGAAATGTTTTCATGCTGCACACATAAAACTACTCATGTAATATGTGTTCTGCAAGCATGATTTTTATGTTAAATTTGAACTGATTGCATGCATGTGGCATGCATGCAGCAAGCAAGTGTGGAAAGCATGCTTTTTATGTTAAATTGGAACAAACTGCATGCATGTGGCATGCGTGCAAAAAACAAGTGGTCACTGATAACTGCACACATGAAAGATAATTGACTTGCTCAGGAACACACAATATACAAGTAGGGGTTGAAGAGATTCAAACCCAGGTCTCTCAGTCTCTTGGGTTGCAGTTCAGTGCCTTTAACCACTAAGCTATACTTCCTGCATACATATGGCTCACTTGTTCTTCAATACAAATGTGCATACATCTGCACCTTACGGCATGCTTATAGCCACTGATAGACTTTTTAGTTTTCTTGTCCCCCCTCATCTCAACTGCATAGCTGAACTGTAGCACACATACCAATGGAAACACATGTGGTTCTTCCCACCCCCAATACACACACTTACCCACAAAACTACTTAATTATTTCTGTCTGGTCTGTATTCCTACTATTTTCTCTTCATAGTTTTGAATGCTTCCACACAAACAGACTTTAAGGGTGACACACAAAAGCAGCAATAACTCAACGCTCACCCACATGGTCAGCCCCCCCCAGCACACACAATGTAGCGGGTGTGGCCACACTGCTACAGACAACCCATCAAGTACACATATAAGTCGAGAGTCTCTTACCTGAGTGCTAGGGAGCCAGAGGTAGGAGTCTTTAAGAGATGATGTCCATGGGTCAGAGTGTTGGGACGTACCCCTTGAAAAGAATGAAGCTATTTTTTATTACTATTTTATACATTATGATGGTGAGTTGGAGAATAATGAAGGCTACTGTTCTACAAACAAGGCCCTTTTTAGTCAAGTGGTGGCCTTCATTAATCTCCAACTCTTCATCAATAATGTATAAAATAGTAATACAAAAATAGCCCCGTTCATTTCAATGGGGCACACCCCTGCACTCTTCCTTGCCCTATGTCATAATGTGTCTGAGCATGGGGATGTGGAGGTCAGCTTCACTGGGGGGGGGCTTAAAGTGAAACTAACAGGAGGCAGTATAGCACAGTGGTTTAAGGCTCTGAGCTGCAAATCTGGTAACATCCAGCAGACCAGACCTGGGTTTGAATTTCACAGCTTCCACTTGCATACTGTGTGACCCTGAGCAAGTCACTTAACTTCCCTGTGCTCCCAGGTCGCACCTGTAAAAAACTTTCAGCTTAGTGTGCTACTCCTGGTTAAACAACTTAAAAAAAAAAAAAAAACACATGTAGGATTAAATTAATCAGTATTGTTGCCAATGGAAATCTGCTTTACATAAGCCATTGACCAAACCTGTAACACTTCTAGGACCAGAATTATAACCCATTCAGCTGCCCCTCCCTTTATAGCTGCAGGCATCCATTTTCTTAATCACAAATGACATCACATCAGGAGAGGCACACTAAGCCGAAGCTTGAGTCCAGGTGTGACCTGAGAGCACAAGAAAGTTAAGTGCTTTGGCCGAAAGTCACACAGTGATTCAAGTGGGACTGTGGGATTCAAACCCAGGTCTCTACGCTTGCAGCTCAGAGCCTTAAACCACAGCACTATACTGCATCCTTGATGGCAAGGAAGGTTGGGGGGGGGGAATAAATGTTTTTACCCAGTCCATGGGGATGTGAACTTGTCTCTAATCTGGAAGGGGTTGCTATAAATAAAAGTTGAGTGCTGCCAGTGCCAACAGTTCCCAAGATCCTTTGGGGTACTATTGCTTTGTACAATGTTTTGTGACATTTCGTAAAATGTTTAGTGCCTGTGTGATTTGCAGAATATTCTGCTACTGTGGTAACACTGTAAATCATTTTTATTCCTGTACCTATTTAGTTCCAGTATGTGTTAGCAGTGAAGTAGTTGTGTTTTAATTTTTTGTTAGCATCATGTTCTGTCATTTGCAAGAGTGTAATGTAGTGGCTAGAGTGCAAGCCTGGGGCCCATGAGATGAGTTTTTCAAACCTCAGTAAAGTCAAATACTAACTTTGTCACACTGAGTAAGTCACATAACCCCCCAGTGCTCCTGCCCACCTAACAGCTGAAATAAATAGCAGCAGGACCCCACTGGAAACAAGGTGGCACATCTCAGCTGGACTATCCTGGGTAAATAAGTTGTAAAAAATAATTGTTTTGTGTTGGTGTGTGACAGGATAGATGGCTATCAGTACCAGATCCTTCTGAACATAGGTGCCAGAACCTATAGGTGTGGGGGTGGACACCCCCCACTTTTTCCCTTGAGCATTCAAAGTACCCCTTTAATGCATGCAATGTTAGAAGGGAAGCAATCTTGATCTCTTATTACTACAGTGCCCCCCACACACACACACATACAACACTCACATTTCCCCAGGTTCTAGCACTACTCCTTCTGAAGGTTGCAAAATTAAAAAAAAATCTTCATTTAAACACCATCCAGAAATAGGTTTTCTTTCACCAAAGTAAAAGAAAAAAAAAAACACAGCAGATTTGTTTTTCATTTCATGATTCCAACTGTTTCACACTGTCTTTCCAGCAGGAAAGCTCCAGTAGACCCCTTCTTTTTGAGATAAAACCTTTTTGCTTCCCTGATGCTCCCAGGTGCAATCACTAAATCATTAAGTGGCTGGTAGTGACAGGTCATCAAGGGGCCCAGCTCCTTCAGGATTAGAGATAAGTTCACATCCCCAGGGACTGGGAAAAAAACATTTATTTTTTTCTTTTCCTCTTACCTTCATGGAGGCAGTATAGCGCAGTGGTTTAAGGCTCTGAGCTAGAGACCTGGGTTTGAATCCCACACTCCCCACTTGCATTACCGTGTGACCCTCAGCAAGTCACTTAACTTTCTTGTGCTCTCAGTTCACACCTGGAATCAAGCTTCAGCGTAGTGTGCCTCTCCTGGTTAAAATATTTATCGGCTATATGTATTTTCCCCTGATGTGATGTCATTCCCTGTGCCTGTGAGTTAGAAAATGGATGCCTGCAGCTATAAAGGGAGGGGCAACTGAACGGATTATAATTCTGGCCCTAAAAGTGTTACAGGTTCGGTCAATGGCTTATGTAAAGCAAATTTCCATTGGTAACAATATTGATTAATTTGATCCTGCATGTTAGTTTCCCTTTAAACCTGACTACAGTGGGGCTCCAATACTCTGTACATACCATACCATTCAACTGTCCCTGAATACAAGGGACGGCCCTCATTTTACCCCTGAAAACTGCTCTGCCCCTCATCCATGCCTCATGGAAAACATACTGCTCACACAGAGGATGTCCTGTAAATTTAGACTTTAAGGCAGGGGCACCATTTCAGATTTCAGCAGGGGGGAAGCCAACAACCAGTGGAGGTCAGGTGCTAGTTAGGTTTTTTTTAGTCCCAGGGTAGCAAGCTCTGGAATGTCTGAAACATCTCTAAAAGATAAAACATATTTGTTGTAACTGAAAAGTGATATGCAAATCAGGAAAAATTCAAATGTATAAGATTCATCTGTCCATACCCTGGAGCGATGCATCAGATTTGTGCTTAAACCCACCCAGTTACTAACCATTTTTTTTTTCTGGCTGAAGTTCTGCCCCCAAAAAAACTCTGTTCCAATGTTCCAATTTCTCTCTCCAACTCCATTCCATTCAATGCCCATCCCATATGGGTCATGAAGCTGCCCAAAGTTGCAGAAACATGAAAAACATATCAATATTTCAGTCCATACTCCTTCCCCAATCCCCCTGTAAAAAAATTATTTACTTTTACTTACTTGGCCATCTGGCCAGAACCAGCGGCCTAGACCAGTATGCCACCAGCCTAGTTTTCAGTCCGCTCCTCCTCTGTCCTTCTGCCAGAAGTTGGATGCCAGAAATGACCATCCCAGGTCTCCAATGTGGTCTGCAACCAGGTCACCTCACCAACCGAACCCACCCAACCTGTGTTGCTTGCTCCTTGCTTGGCTGCTGCCACACAGCACTGATCAAGGCCTATGAAGACTGCCCACACTGCTGTCACTACTCCTGCGAGGCCAAGCTTGCTGCCTTCGGGGGCCTGGGCTGTTTTGTTTGCAAGGCGAGCCTAGTAGAGTAAGTAGGTAGCCTAGTCTTGTGTAAACTTTTACCTCATCCCCAGCCCCTTCAGCCACCAAGGGAGATGGAGACTCACTAAGAGTAGACCAACAAAAATATGCCACCACAACACTGCTATTGAGAATTCAGTGCTCACAGACTCCTCCAAGCTGTAGTGTGCAGCCTGTTTACTCTGTGGCGGGAAAGACAGTGTCCCACTTGCGTGACTCAAGTGCTCTTGCTTGGCTGGAGCTCTTCCACGTCACATGTGATGGCGCCACCACAAACAGGTGGAAAGAGTAGACAACACAATACAGACACAGTTGAGTCAGGAGTGCACCTGCAGTGTGAGTGCAGCACAGGCTGGGGGGAACACTTATTGTGTAAAAGATTAAATCCAAATTTAATGCCATTGTTGCCACACCATAAGAACAACCTAGGCACAAATGTGGGACGGGGGGTGCAACTGCCACCCTCTGCCCTACATAAATGACACCCCTGCTTTATGGTAGAAATTAATTTTCAGGGGCTAACATCAGTACAACTAAATACAATGGTTTTAACTGTGTTCTCAGATACTGTATCTCCATGTTTCCGGATGTGTCCAGATCATCACGAGAGCTGTTACACTTTGCTAATAATCTCAAAGAGCTGTTTCTGTAATCATTTTAACAATAATAACTATATTTAGTTTACAAATCAGGGAACCCAGTTTCATAAATATATTTATAACTATATATAAGCAAGGTAGAGACAGCAAAGAAGGAAAAAGAAAGAACAGCGAGTAACGGCAAGAGTTGACAGCGCAGTCCAATAGAAAAGACAGAGATAGTAGGCAGATTCGTTGCTTCAAATTCCCCTTACACAGCACAAATGGGACAGGGCCTAATCAACCCTGTAACAGTCTGACTTAGTAGTAGGGGTTTTGTTCAGGTTACGAGGAAGGTTGTCATGCTTCCCTGCCACAGGCTGCAGGGTTTTATTTAACTCTAAAAATTGATTAGCGTTTTGCTTATAAAAGTTCTAAAACATTGTGAAAATGCATAGCACTTGCCTCACTATGTTTAACAAACATAACACTTCTAGGAAACCTATATAAATGCTTTCTGTATAGTTAGTATTGTCCCAAGAAAAAAACTACTAATCAATTATTTAAAACCCTGGGCTGGGTATACGCTGCCTGTTGTAAGGGTTTTTCGATCACTTCAGCATCATCGTGTGGGATTGTGATCCCTAGCTTTTTAAGGGTGGGCTCGGCGGCCTCCACGAGGTTAGCAAAAGTCAGCGTTTTGTCTCTGGCATAGATGTTGTGCTTTATTAGAAAGGTGAGGCGGCACGTTATCTGTTTCTTTCACAGCTGCTTGTAAACAGTGTACATTTGCCTTCATTTGCCCTGTAATTCCATAGAGTAATCTAGTTCAAAGACGAATCTGTGCCCTTGATAGCTCACCTTTTTTTATACCCCAGGCAGTAGAGAGGATTAGCTGCGTTGTAGCATACCTGAAAAACAAAATGATCTCAGAGCATGGCTGGGCTGTAGGTGCTGTTGGGTTTTTTGCAAGGACCTTGTATGCTCTCTCAATTTCCAGCTCATGCTGAGCAGGGAGTGACAAAGGCATCACAGAGCAGTTGCAAACAGGGAATAAGAGGTTCTGTCCTCAGTAAGCCCATGAATTCTAACGTTGAGCCGCTGATCTCTGTTTTCGGCATGCTCCTGCCAACGATGCATGTGTTGTTGCCAGTGGTACAGGGAGAAGAGGGCCCTGCCATGCTGAGCTGTGGTCTCTGAGACCACAAGGCCAGTCTCTAACTGTGATGTCCAGAGCTCAGCATCAGAGATCTTTCCTGATGTCCTCGATGTTTGAATTTAGCTTGAGGACTGCGTAGTTAGGGGTCTTCTGCTCTGACCAGAAGTGGCGCAAGCTGACATTCTTGTTCCATCTCTGATTGAGTTCAGGGATGGGGACTGCGAAGGCCATGAGTCAGAGCAGCTGCGAGAGTGGTGGTCCTGGCTTCTGGTGAAGGAGTGCTGTGGCATTGCCATTCAACGAGTCTGACTGCTTGGCACGCCTAGAACAGACTTCTACAAGAATTGTGAGTTTAAGAAGTATCGTCAAGGTGGATGGGTGTAGAGTCTTCCCGGGTGTGCTGAGCTGGCACAATCAGGCTGCTACCTTCTTAGAAGTGGAGCCGAAGTCAATATTCACATTTTCTTCAAACTGTAAAACATTTTCTGTCCTGCCTATGGGGGCAAGTATCCATCACAGCATTCAATCATTAATGCTTCACATAATGTCTTTGTTCAAGGAGCTCATACAGGCTTCAGATGTGCCTTCTTTCTGTGAGATATCACAGACCTTCAGTTCTTTAAAACAGGACCATAACTCACCTTAACTGTGTAAGAGAAACATCTTTATGAACACAAAAATGGCATAACTCAATTTGTGTCTGCAGAACAGTAAGCTCATAAGAACAAAAGCACAACTAATCAGATTTTCAAATACTGAAAGCATATTCTCTCAGAAAGAAAAGTCTCAGGTGGGGACAGAGACAATGTTGGAACTAATAGAAAAATAAATGATGGCAAGAATGATAACATTTCTTCTTTCTGTGTCATCCCACATTGTAATTTGTTTTTCCATAACTGCTGGAATGAAAGCAAAGCAGTACACTACATTCTCACGCGGAGGGTGAGAATACATTTTTATTTATAAATTGCATATCTTTGACTGCTACCTGCAGCATGCAGCAGCAGAACTTGAAGAATCTGAATTAATGTTTCTTGTACGAAAGGCAGTCACCTGTTTTGCACAATGCAGACACTAAATTGTCTGCTTTTTCCTCCCACGATGCTGGAAGAGACCTGGTGGGCTGCGTTCTGATCAGCACTGGTGCGTTCAGTTGTCTTGCTGCCACTTAAGCCTTTATATGCATAAAATGAACTGCCTAGACATGGTTGTCTTACAAGTCTTTCGACCTTTTTCTGCTGTGCTATACAGAATGAATAGGTTACCCAAGCAAACAAAAACTAATAATGTTCTGACTAGGCAGATTTTGGCCTCCCTGCACACATCCAGACCATTAAGCTCTTATACCATGACCTCAGTCGGTTCACGCAGACAAAGGGCACAATAATCTCTTGATTAACAAGGAAAAACTATAGGGACCTTTGCTAGAAAGGAAAGTAAGGCTGACATAACCTTATCCTCATGAAAACAAAGCAAAGAGCACTCCTGACATGGGAGAACGAAGAGATTGCTAATACTTTCACTGAACAAATAGCTTAGAGGAAGTAACTCCTGATATAGATAATATCTTGCAGAACCTGTAAAAGTTGAAAAAAGGGTCTCACAAAGGCATTATGGATGGCATGGAGACCCTTTGCAGATGATGTGTACTTTGGTCTGGACTTGTGGATGGCTGCTAAAAGTTCTGGTTACATCTGCATGGGACTGCAGAAAGAAGATGTCAAAGCATTTTAACAGACCTCACCGGCTGCTGGGTGGAAGAACTCTGTCCACCTCTTTTATAGAAAATGTAAGATTTTGCACTACTGCTTTGCTCACCCGTCACATTATAGATGTAGACTGTTTCCTGGAAGACATGAAAGTGGCTACCATCTTTTCTGAACAGCTTAAAATGAGGAGAGGGACCATGTAACTGGCCGTGGCTGAGCCAGATGTGGGTGAAATCCAGATCCATGGTGCAGGGAAACCTGAGGTGAGAGCCAGCTGGTTCTTAACTGCTGTACCAGGTAGTCTGATTTGAGATCCAAGGCCTCCTTAATTAGTCTGAAGCTAGACTGAAGGCTAATGGTTAAAAGAGTTAAAAAGACTCATGATTTATTGTGGTGGTTGGTTTGGATGGTTAAAAGGACTATCCCTGCTTTCTTACAGATATGCATTGATTTGACATCTTCACCTCCCATTATGAAGATGGAGTTGCGCAGCTGTATTTGTCAAATTGATCTGCTAAATATATATTATGCCAGCCTTGTATATGAAAACAGAGCCACCCTATTGTCATTATCAGTTCGATTCTAAACATATATTGCAGCAGCCCTGTATATGAAATTATGATGAAAGCAGGTTTTACTTGTTTGCAGGGATCGATATCAATTTGTATGCATTTTGCATATATGTATATATTATATATATATATATATATATAACCCCTCAAATGGGGGTTCCCAAAAGACTTCCAGGAGCTTGCTTGAATGCTCCAAGCCTGAATGGTGTTTGGCGTTTAAGCCATTTATCAGTGAGTGTTTTTAGAACCTCTGGTACTGTCTCTTTAAGAGCTGTCTGCTTGCAGACATAATTAGTTTGTATGGGGACTGTGTGCTTCTCTGTTTGAGTACCACTTGAGCTGCTGCCAATTCACTCCATTTTTGCAGTCACTAGGAGTGCAAAGGGAACCTATCTGAAAGATGTAACTGTTTGCCAGAAATCATTTACAGAAATAATGAAATTACAGTTTGTCTAACCTGCTTTCTTTGCAGTCAGAACTGTGTCTGCCTAGTTCCCCATTCTGGTTTTGAACTGCTGAACTGGACCGATCAGTGTGGGGTAAGCTAGCTCTAAAATGGTGCCTTGGACGAATCAGAACTTGGACTCATAATCTGAGCCAGCCACAAAGAGGACTGTATGGGCAGTGACTCTGGGAGATGTAGTTTAGACTTCGCGCCTTTTTGGACCAACAGCAGCAGTCTATTGTGAGTGACAGCCAATCCAGTCAAGAACTGGGAGGAACTCAAAGGAAGTGCCGGTTTTGTCTGTTGGGAGTTTCAGTTGAGCTTTGGCAGTGAAGGGGAAAGGAACCCTGTGCTCCTTCAGTGCACAGTTTTAGTCAAAAAACATGTGTAAGGTCCAGAGTTCCAGTCTGCAGCTTGTTAGGACTGAATCCGTCCTGTGAAGAGAATCAAAGGATATCTGAAGAGTAGAAACCAGGCTCACCCTGTAGAAGACTGGAGGAATTGCTGAAAATTGCACTCGGTCTGTCAGGAACTGAATCTGCTGTGTGTTCTCCCGGGTATTGTGCAGTAATTCATCGGGATACAGATGCAGCCTGCCTGGTATAGTGCTTTCTTTTACCATATAAATGTGTGAAGAGGTTTGTGTACCTCAAGTGAATCCTGCTGCCATTAAGTGACTTTTGCCTGTGACTGTTTACCATATAAATGTGTGAGGAGTCTCTTGAGCTCAAGAGTAGCCCTGCTGACATTGAAGGACCCTATCTTATTTGGAGGTCGTGAGTACTAATTCAGGGTCGCTCCTGTTGAATTGCCACATTAAATCCAAATGGAATTACTGTACTGCTGACTGTTTAATTCTCCTTTTCTCTGGTGAAAGGGCCCTACCAGCTGCCATGGTTTGGACTAGCCGCTAGGCTTGGGTACCCAGGGACAGTAACTGATAGGGATAGGCCTGTGCACAGAGCCATAGGTAGATGAGTAGAGGGATAAGCTAATTAACCTGATTTCCCCTGTCCTTGTTATATCCCCTAAATAAATCAGAGCTACTTGTTTCAGCAAAGTTATACTGCCTGAGGTATTTGTCTATGTTAAAGTACTGTACTGTGATTGTTGCACTGTATCTTATTTCACAGGAGGTCCCAGTGCCGAACCAGTCCTGGGGTAAGTGTATACTGTGAAGGTAATTCTGATATATTGTGTGGGCCACTAGTGGGAAGAAAGGGGTTGCAGTGTCCCAGAGGGCTGTGACCAAGTTAGTTTAACTATTGCAAACCCTGACCTCTGGGTGGAGGCACCCGCCATTGGATCCAGGCCCCTCAACCTGTTAGTGGCAAATCAGGCAGGGGTAGTAGCCCTGGGATAGCGCCATCTAGGGGTTATATATATATATAGATATAGATACTATGAATTGCTGCATTGAGTGTTTTTTATTTGGTAACTAGATAAGGCCCACTAGGCACAAGCACCTGTTTTCAGGGGCGACCTGGGAGCACCGGGGAGAGTAAGTGATTGCTGAGTCACACATTATGCAAGTGGAGGTAGTGAGAATCAAACCCAGGTTTGCTGGGTGTACCAAGCTCATTCACAGCTCTTTACTCTGACCTGTAGGCTATACTGCCAGCTTTGATTGTATTACAATTTTTTATCTTTTTAATTCACACTTTTTTACACTGTTCTACACTGAGATTGATGCGTATTTTTTTGTGTGCACATTGTCACTTTAAGAATTAGATCACTACATAAGAGCATGTTAATGTGAGAATGGCCTCCTTGAAGAAGAGCTTATGCTTGAAACTGGTCAGGGCCTTGAAGTCCGCTTGTAATTTCCAACGCTGGTGGCTTTATGTGTTTTTGCACAGTATTAAAATAGCAACAAGGCATCTACCAGGTGGCACTGAGGGTTGAGGCGCTGGACACCATACCTCATGCCACACTGGCGACCGCGCTCAGGAACGAGTGTGGCAGCTGCAGGTCGGCAGGCAGGAGAATGATTGAGTGTCCAGAGGACAGCTTTCCTTCTCCTGAGAGGGGGAGGGGTTCGGCAGTCGGTGCCAGCCTGGCCTCTAGCTGTGGCTGGAGACTGGCGCACCGATGCCACAAGACAGGGGTCGAGAGTGGTGCAGATGCTTGATGGTGGCATGCATGGGAGTGTGCACAACATCGACACAGGTGTCATTGCACGCATCACCTTGACAAGAAGGAAAAGCAGAAAAATCAGCAGTGCCCACAGAGAATGAAGTGGGAGCTCGCAGGCTCCGCTCTCGGCCAGCCACAGCACAGGAACTGTAGATCTGGTCTTGGAGGGGTGGGCCCCCCTCCGGCCTCACCAGGGGAGGTAAGCCCTGGAGCAGCTGCTGTGCCAGTTGGTGGACGCCAGGGTGATGGGGCTGGGGCTCTCCCAGATTGTGAGGGCTGTGGGGGCAGGAGCATAAACAATAATAAAAAATGAAAAATAGCAACAATATTAGTATTTGACGTCAGTGCTAGTCTTTTTCATTTGGATTGGGCTAATACTTGCCAGCTGAATCTCCTACGGGATTCCAGACTTGTTTCCATTCAATTTATAACTTGTACACCTCTCTCTGCACGTCTTGCCTCATGTGCCACTCCATTCGCTCATGTAAGCCACTATCCCTGCATTTGGGCTTTTAGTGGCCTTCAACCAATCTGAGCTAGGAGTGGCCCAACTCCAAAAAATGGCTCTCATTTCTTAGGAGAGTTGCCTGGACAGTCTGGTTCTCTGGAATCACAACCCCAGCACCAGCATCCTACCTATAAAATATCCCAGTGCCTTAGAGAAGGCCATGATTATCACTAGAAATTTATTCAGGCTGAGACGAGTATGAGGGGAGGATTTGTTGGTGAAATATTGATCCAGAGTCTTGATTTTAGTTATCTCCAAGCAAGTTATGGATTTGGATATGAAGTATGCATCAAATAGGTTTATGAAAACCTGGAGATCCCAAGGCTGAACTGCTCCGAGGATTCCACAATGAATCTGACTGATCTGAAGAAAGAATCTTTGGATCTAATATCAAGAATCAGGTGATTCTCATGAGCTCTTGGGACTACTCAGTAAACATATAGGAACTTGTTTGCCTCGATTGATGTAGTACTGGTATTACTGCTTCTATGCTGAGCAGGGGAGTCAATGTCGAGTCCACTGCTTGATATTGCCTGGGGCTTGGTATTGGCCCCCAACGCCCAGTGCACAATCCTTGGAGAAGTCCACCTAAAGAGAAAGGTAAAGAACAAAATATTAATGTTGGATGCACCAGGTGATGAAAAGTTGCCAGAAGGATTATTGGTTAAACCCAGCATCTTGCCTGCCCGTGCCCATGCCTATGCACAATGAGTGATGGTCTAGATTTGAAATGTGTCAGATCTAGAGGTCCGGGTGAACAGAGGTGCAATCTAGCTACAGTACACTGTGCAGACACTCCAGTATTACCCAATAACAAGTACTCTGGCCAAAAGGAGAGAGGACCCTGACTTATTTGACTTTGGTGATTCCCCGCTGCTAGCTGAATGGAAGGCAAGGATTAGCAAGAAACTCGCCAGACAGACCAAGTGTTTTGTTAAAGGAATGGGACATGGGTGTGTCCAGGGTGCAGAGCATCATATATGCCTGCATGATGACTGGCCATTCGAGAGAGATCAACGCCTCTCCCCAGCAGACATAGATGATGTGGAGACACCTGCAGGAAATGCTCGCTGCCGGCGTGATACAGGAATCAAGGAGCCCATATGCCTATCCCATTGTGGTTGTGCATAAGAAGAATTGGTCGGTGAGGATGTGTGTTGATTATCGAACCCTGAACCGGCGGACCGTCAATACACTATGCCCCATACACAAGATGCCCTGGATTGCTTGAATGGGAGCAAATGGTTCTCAGTATTAATCTTTGCAGAGGATATTATCAGATTCCGATGGCCCCAGAGGACCATGAGAAAACAGTCTTCATCTGTCCTTTGGGGTTCTACAAATTCCTGAGAATGCTACAGGGGATTTTGGGCGCCCCGGCCACCTTTCAGCGACTGATGGAATGTGCGGTGGGAGATATGAACTTGCTAGAATGTCTATTGTACCTAGATGATGTCATTGTGTTCGGACGCACATTAGAGGAGCATGAGACCCGACTGTTTAAAGTGCTGGACAGATTGGAAGACTCAAGCTATCCATCGACAAGTGCCAGTTTTTTCAAACCTCCGTGAAGTATGTGGGGCACATAGTATCTGCAGAAGGAATAGAGACCAATTCCAGTAAGGTTGAGTCACTGACTACTTGGCCCCAGCCTCATAACTTGAAAGAACTACAACATTTTCTGGGGTTCTGTGGCTACTACCGCAGGTTCATAAAAGACTATTCAAAGGTGATTTGCCCGCTCCTGAATCTTACTCAGGGTTACCCCCCCTACCAACCGTGAATACAAGAAAGGGTCTATCAAAGAACCAGAGAAAGTGTACTTCCACACAGGTGAACCTTTTGGGCCCCACTGGACACCCGAATGTGAAGCAGCCTTCCATGAAGTCATATACTAGCTCATCCACACCCCCATCCTCACCTATGCTGACCGTACCAAGCCCTATGTGCTGCATACAGATGCTGGTCTGCAGGGCCTAGAAGCTGTGCTGTATCAAGACCACGAGCATGGTTTGAGACCAGTCGCTTTCGCCAGCAGGAGTCTGACCCCGTCTGAGCTAAACTATCCTGTGCACAAGCTGGAGTTCCTTGCCTGAAAAATGGGATATCATTGATCAGTTTCATGAGTACCTCTATGGGGCAAAGATATTGGTGAAGATTGACAATAACCTGTTGACCTATGTACAGACTTCAGCTAAGGTAGATGCGACTGGGCACCAGTGGCTCTCTGCCTTATCAACCTATGATTATGCTGTCGAATACAGACTGGGACTGAACTATATTGATGTTGAGCCTGTCACGAAGGCTCGCTTCAAAAGTGATTGGGTCAGGCTGTCTGAACCTGACATCTGAGCATTGTGCCAAATGTTTGACAGCGATGAACAGATGTCTGCACACAGTGGACTGTTTAGTAGATTGCTTGGGCCCTCCTGATACCTGTATACCGCTGCCTATTGCCATTTCTCTGCTCTAGATATTAGTGCACAACCTCAACTTGACAATGACAGTATTCAGTTGGCTCAATCCCAAGATCTTATGATTCAACCCACCCTTGATGTCCTGCGTGCGGGAAATATGTGTCTAAGTTGCTTTCCCCTGACTTGCAAACTGCCCTATTGTTTAAAGAAGGCCCCAGGTTGAAGTTACTCAATCAGTTGTTATACAGAGAGACAGTGGATCATAGTGGTCAAGTAGACAAGCAACAATTGGCTCTGCCCACAGGCCTTAAACACTTGGTACTGATATCCCTCCACAATCACAAAGGGTCACATGGGGTACCTCGGCATTGACAGGACTCTCGACCTGGTACAATCTCGATTCTACTGGCTTAAGATGGAGGTATGTTGAGCACCATGTAAAGACTTGTAGTCGCTGCCTCCAAAGAAAAGCTTCCTATCTCAGAGGGCTGCCCCTTGTCAATATCACTACCAGCACCCCCATGAAACTGGTCTGCATAGATTTTTTGTGTTTAGAACCTGATCAACAGAATATCGGCAATGTGTTAGTGGTTACGGATCATTTCACATGGTATGCACAAGCTTTTCCAACTAAAGAGCAAAAAACCTCTACCATGGCCAAGGTGCTAGTGGAAAAATTCTTTGTCCACTATGATGCCCCCCAGCAGATCCACTCTGACCAAGGCTCACTACTCAAACTGAGCTTAATGGCCAATTCCAGGTTGATTGTTCTTCCTTCTCAGTATGGTGCCCCTGCCCCATATAGCCCCAAGTTAGCTGACAGGGAAGGGCCCCCTCCTACATTGTTTAATGTACAGGAAGTTATAACATGAATCAGTATTGTGATGTCAAAAGTATGTTAATCATAATGGAATCAGTATTACCTGTATGAAACATGAATAAGTATTGTCCATATGGATATAGTATCATGAAGTGTAGTGAATGTGTATAGTAAAGTAATAAGTTTACGTTAACTGATACATGATGGTACAGACTTGACATGGACGCCAAGTTTTCTCCAGGCAGGGAAGGGTGTAACCCCCCCCCTACAAATGGGTGTTTCCAAAAAGTCTTCCTTGAGCTTGCCTAAATGCTCACTGCCAGGCTGGTGTTGTGCGTTTTAGCAGTTTAAATGTATTGCCAGAGAGTGCCTCTAAAGCATCTGTGTACTCTCTTTTGTTTTTCTTTTTTTACCAATTATTTTACCAGGTGAGACACACTAAGCTGAAAGCTTGTTTGCAGGTGCAACCTGGGAGCACAAGGAAGTTAAGTGACTTGCTCAAGGTCACACAGTATGCAAGTGGGGGCTGTGGGATTCAAACCCAGGTCTCCAGATTTGTAGCTCAGAGCCTTAAACCACTGTGCCATACTGCCTCCTTAAGAGCTCTGTAATAGCTGCATGGATTGCTGTCATAATTAATCTGAGAGGGAGCACTGTTAGAAAATGTACTTGTTTGCTGATCATTTGTTGGAGTAGTAATAATATTGCAGTTTGTTCTAACCTGCCTTCTTTGCAGCATGGACAGTTCTGTTTGTTTCCATCATCTTGGTCCTGGACTGTCAGAATGAGCCAATCAGTACATTTGGGACTCTGAAATGGAGCCTGCCTACAGTGGCTTGGTGGGGCCAAAACTTACAGGAATTGTAGTTTGGGGCTTTTGGCGCCTAAAATAGCCTGGAGGGGGAGCCCTTGTTGTGACTGACAGACAGATCAGCCAACCGAACCTTTTGGATATTGGGGAAAGTCCCACACTGCTTGCAGTTTCAGTTAGATCTGAGTTGGGAAGTGAAGTGAAGAAGTAACAGCTCAAAATAGTTCGAGCAGCAGTCCATAGTGGATTCGTGCGGGAGAACTGTGGAAAGGCCTGAGTTTGGCCTGCATGCCTGCCTGCTGTCCCTGAGAGGGAACTTGTGCTTTTTTTTCAGACTAAACTGGATTTGAGAGCTTTAATAGCCACTGAATTGTGACCTGGTTTAACCTGAAGAAGACCGAGGATTTGCTGAATGTAATCGCCTGTTAGGACTTCCAGCTACCTCTGAACTCCCAGATTGTGCAGAGACTCTGTACTTATGTAATCGGAGAGCCATTTGCCTGGTACAGTGGAATTTCATTACATGAATGTGCTGTGTGCTTATAGTGGGTCATGATTTGGTTCCCCCACTGTGTGTCTGAACTGCTTTGCTTGCTGGAGGCTGTATTCAGCTCCACGGACTGAATCTGTATCCATTTCAGTTTGCCTGACCCTGCTACACTGGCCCAGCCAGAATACCTGCTACTATGAGAAATTCATCAACAAGAAACCGCCTGGGGATCAGCCCCTGCTCAATGCCTTGAACAGGAATGACGCCTCGGTGATTCGTGTTGGCCTCTACTTCGGGCACTCCAGCTCAACAGCCTGCAGTCTCGATTTCATCCTGCCTGTGTCCAGTATTGGTATCGTGAGTAAACATCAGGTAGCTCCCTGCAACAACAGCTAAATCTAAAAGTGTTGACATCTGATTGTCTTATTGCCTTTTCTTTTCAGTAACTGAGCCCTCTTGGCTCCAGATTACAAATAGTGTATGTTGTGCATGTTGCTTTTTATCACAGGGCCCCAATCAGCAGCAACGCTCCTGGCTAGTCCACGTTTTCTACCTGGGTACCCAGAGTGTGTGACGTGTAGGGACTCTGAACTGCATGCATAACTGTCTGATTAATATAGCTTTTAAGCAAATCAACCTGATTATGCCCTTCCCTTGTTCAAGTCCCCTGAATAAATCAGATTTAACTTTGTTTGCATTTAATCTGACTGTGGTTCCAGTTTGTGCCAAAAGTATTGTACTGTGCTATTTGCTGTGCTTAACCTTGTTTTACAGGGGGTCCCCAGGGTCAAGCTAGAAGAACCTGCCCTCGTGGTGAGTGCAAACAGTGTGGGTAATTGCCTGGTGAATAAGGGTCATCGTGAAAGTAATTATTGTATATTGTTCAGGCCACTAGAAGGGAAAGAGGGGTTACAGTGTCCTGGTGGGCTGTGCCCAGGTTAGCTTGACCACTAACAACCCTGACCCATTTCATTACCAAGGCCCTTTAACCTGCTACTAGCCAAGCACGCAGGGGTAGTAGCCCTTGGGATAGTGCCATCTTGGGGTTACAATTGCAAGAATCTCTACTCCCTGGGGTTTTCTCAATACTGGAGGTTGCAAGAACTCCCAGCCTCTAGGGCTTTCTTAATACTGGAGGCTACAAGAATCTCCAATGCTTTCTTAATACTGGAGGTTGCAAGAACTCACAGCCCAGGGCCTTCTTAATACTGGAGGTTTCAAGAATTCCCAGTCACTGGGGCTTTTTAATGTTGTAGATTGCAAGAACTGTGTCCTGGGGCTTTTTAACTGTGGAGATTGCAAAAAAACCCTAGTCACTTTTTTTTTTTTTTTTTTTTAATGCTTTGCCATCTTAACTGTGTCCTGTGATTCCTGTAACTCGAATTAATGCTGTATTGGTCTCTTGTTTTACGTAACACCTGGGTCGCCCTGAAAAGGGACTCGGAGCTCAGTGGGCTTACCCGGTCACAAAATTTAATAATAAATACATAAATAAAATGTTTCAGGTTATAAGAAACCCCAGTCACTTGTTTTGTTTATGTTGCAATATTGCAAGAACCCCAGCTCTTGGAGCTTTTTAGTGTTGGAGGTTGCAAGAACTGCATACCCTGGGGCTTTCTTACAGTAATACCGAGGCTGCAAGAACTCCCAGTCCCTGGAGCTTTTCATACTAGATGTTGCAAGAACCCCCAACCCCTGAGGTTTTCCTAATATTGAGATTGCAAGAACCCCCAGTCACTGGGGTTTTAATACTGGATGTTGCAAGAACCCCCAGTCACTGGGTTTTAATACTGGAGGTTGCAAGAACCCCAGTCACTGGTGTGTTTTTTTTGCTCCTTCCCAGGTTCCCTGGCTGGCCACTCTTTCGGCTGCCTAGACCTACCGCCACCAATCTGCTTCATTGCCATCCATCGCCCTTCAGTGCCACAGCCCCAGGTAACCAGCATAACCCTTCATCGAAGGGTCCTCTTCGGGGAGAAGCACCCATTGGAGTAGATACACATCCCAGGCATGGAAGGGTCAGCTCGAACACTTTGTGCTTCATGGCAACAGGCACCAGCGGGTGTCATCCAGTCGATGGGGGTCCACTTTTCTGCCCTCCTCACTCTCTCCTTCCTTGATGGACAGCTACCAGGGATGGTGGTGTGTCAAGGCATTATGCCACCTAGAACATCACCTAAGCCACCTCCAGGTGCAAAGGCCTCCAGGAGGGAAACATCCAATGGACACTTGGACTCCCTCCCTGCCAGTCTCTGCTCCTGATACCTGGGCTCGGGACGTGAACCTGGGTCACCAACATGCCAAGCAAACACGTTCACTTGGCTCCACAGAGTCAGCAAAGGTGTATTTTTTTAACATGCGAGGTTGCAAGAAACCCAGTCAATGGTGCTTTTTTAATGTTGGAGATTAAAAACAAACCCAGTCACTGGTGCTTTTTTAATGCTGTAGGTTACATGAACCCCCAGCCCCTGTGGTTTTCTTAATACTGGAGGTTGCAAGAACCCCCAGTCTGTGGGGTTTTCCTTATACTGGAGAATGCAAGAACCCCCAGCCCCTGGGGTTTTCTTACTGGTCCAGGTTACAAGGACCCTTCCCCAGTCCCTAAACATTTTTTCAATGTTGCAGGTTGCAAGAACACCTGGGGCCCGATATTTAAAAGATTGCTTTGGCGCAAATCCAAGTTTGCCCACTCAAACCTGTGTTTGCATGGATGTGCAATATTGAAAAGCCTGGTTAACGCAGGCAAACAGGATTTGCACTCACGCAATACTCCTGGGGGGGCACAATGTAAATGAAGGTGTGGGGACCTGAATATTGGCGCAGTCCCATGTTCAGAGTATTTGTGCCACACAGGACCATTTTGCATGGCCCCTTTGTGCAGCGCAGATACCGTCGACTTACAACACAACTTACTCCAGCACAACCCTAGCAGTTGGGGTAAAAAGTGCGTCGCCCCCAACACAGTAGTCCCTGTTACTAGAGGGCCCCCAAACCCTGCTGATCATCAGCCTGATGCGTGAAATAAATCAGTCCCTGGTAGTAGTGATCCCCTCCCCTGCCAGTCACAGGCTAATGTTTGAAATAAATCAGCCCCTGGTGCTAGTGGTCCCCACCCCCAACAAATCGCCAGCCCGACGTTCAATAGAACGCATTCCTGGTGTCCAGTGGTACCTCCCCACTTGATGTCTGCATAATGCTAAAAACAATTTTGCCTGGTGTCCAGTGGTCTCTCCTCCAACCCAACACTGCTTAATGTGTACACATAATGTTCCCTGGTGTTCAGTGGTCCTCCCCCACCCAACACTCACCTAATGTGTACATATAATGTTCCCTGGTGTTCAGTGGTCTCTCCTCCAACCCAACACTTGCTTAATGTACATACGTTCCCTGGTGTTCAGTGGGTCCCTCCTCCACCCAACACTTCACCTAATGTGTACATTTAATGTTCCCTGGTATCCAGTGGTCCCTCCTCACCCAACACTCACCTAATATGTACATATAATGTTCCTGGTGTTCAGTGGTCCCTCCTCCCACCCAACACTCACCTAATGTGTACATTAATGTTCCTGGTGTTCAGTGGTCCCTCCTCCCACCCAACACTCTCCTAATGTGTACAATAATGTTCCTGCTGTCCAATGGTCCCTCCTCCAACCCAACACTCACCTAACGTGCACATGTAATGTTCCCTTTGTCCAGTGGTCCCTCCTCCCACCAACACTCACCTAATGTGTACATATAATGTTCCCTGGAGTCCAGTGGTCCCGCCCCCAACCATCACTCACCTAATATGTACATCATACGTTCCCTGTTGTCCAATGGTCCCTCCTCCCACCCAACACTCGCCTAATGTGTACATATAATGTTCCCTGGTGTCCAATGGTCCCTCCCCCCACCCAGTACTCACCTAATGTGTACATATAATGTTCCCTGGTGTCCAGTGGTCCCTCCTCCTACCCAACACTCACCTAATGTGTACATATAATGTTCCCTGCTGTCCAATGGTCCCTCCTCCAACCCAACACTCACCTAATGTGTACATATAATATTCCTTGGTGTCCAGTGGTCCCTCCTCCCACCAACACTCACCTAATATGTACATATAATGTTCCCTGGTGTCCAGTGGTCCCTCCCCCCATCCAACACTCACCTAATGTGTACATATAATGTCCCCTGGTGTCCAGTGGTCCCTCCTCCAACCAACACTCTCCTAATGTGTACATATAATGTTCTCTGGTATCCATTGGTTCCTCCCCACCCAACACTCACCTAATGTGTACATATAATGTTCTGTGGTGTCCATTGGTTCCTCCTCCCACCCAACACTCACCTGATATGTACATATAATGTTCTCTGGTGTCCATTGGTTCCTCCTCCCACCCAACACTCACCTAATGTGTACATATAATGTTCCCTGTGTCCATTGGTTCCTCCTCCCACCCAACACTCACCTGATATGTATATAATGTTCTCTGGTGTCCATTGGTTCCTCCCCATCCAACACTCACCTAATGTGTACATATAATGTTCCCTGGTGTCCAGTGGTCCTTCCCCCCATCCAACACTCACCTAATGTGTACATATAATGTTCCCTGGTGTCCATTGGTTCCTCCTCCCACCCAACACTCACCTGATATGTACATATAATGTTCCCTGGTGTCCAGTGATCTCTCACCCTACCCAACATTCACCTAATGTGTACATATAATGTTCCCTGGTGTCCAGTGGTCCCCCACCCAATCCCCATCCTATCTTAAAATGACTTTCCTTGGTGTCCAGTGGTCCACCCCAATCCCGGTCCCCTGTATTTGAGTTATACCATTCCCTGGTGTCTAAGCGGACCCCTCTTTCCTATCTCTGATCCATTAGAAACTGCTACCATTCTCTGGTGTCTCAGCAGATCACCCTCCTATACCCGATCCCCATGTACTTGATGTTTTATCATTCCTGGTGTCTAGCAGACCTCCAGCCCTCGGTAGGTAGTGTCCACCACCATTTCACTTTCATCCTGACCCCTGAGCTGCGATCAGCATTCTTCACTTTCCACTACGTTGGTTGATGATCAGAGCTGTCAGTGAGCGCGGTACTCGTTATAGTATGTGCTCACTGACAGCTCAGTCAGCAACCAGCCAATGTGGAGAGTGGAGGACTGTGCCGGTCGCTGGCTCAAGGTCAGGATGGAGGGCAGTGGGGTGGTGGGGCACTACCTGCCAGGGTGGGGGGGGATGGGGGTCCACTAGACACCATGGAATGATATAACTTCAAAAACAGGAGATCAGGGATAGGGAGGGAGGTCCACTGGACACTAGAGAATGGTATAACTTTCTAATACAGGGGATCAGGGATAGGGACCAGGGTCCGCTGGACACCTGAGAATGGTATAACTTTCTAATACAGGGATCAGGGATAGGGAGCAGGGTCCGCTAGACACCAGGGAATGGTATAACTTTCTAATACAGGGGCTCAGGGATAGGGAGCAGGGTCTGCTAGACAAAGGCTCTTAAAGCTTGCTGCATGCAACTTATCAGTCCCTGTAGTGAGACTTGGATCTTTACTCTGGACATTAAAAAGTTTAGCTTTGACTTTCTGAGTCCTGTATTTGCTGTGCATGAGTGTACTACACTTGAAACCAGTATAATAACTGGCCATCAATTTTTTTTAATGGGGATGGCCTGTTATTATTTGCCATAATAACCAGCTGGTTTTTATGGCAACCGCATACAGAGCCCTGAAGTTGCGGTTTGAGACACCTCTAGAGCAGCGTGTGTACGACTTGCAGTTTTACTTTTGAAAGGACATTGAACTAAAAGCACAAACAAAGTTGTAATTTTTAATCTAAAGTGAAAGAAAACTACCCTCATTTTAAATCAGGCCAAAACTGCCGTATAAGTGCTGCTGTGAAAGACCAACCTATACTCGCACGTTAAATGCAGTATTAAACTGGAAATCTTCCACTAAAGGAAGTTACACTCCATGCTAGATGGCTTAGAATTTTTTTTGAGGTGGAGATTTATTGAATGTTAAAAAATGAATGTACTAGCAAGGCAATGGGCTTGGGGAGGAAGCCAGTCTTCCTGGTCTGCTCAACAGTACTGCCTGTACTGCACCAAACAACAATACATTGACACCTGTGTAAGTAACATTAAGAGGAGAGGTGAGAAAAAAATTGATGACTAGAAATTAGCAAGCTATGGTACCTGACAGGGTGGGCAGTATTGGGCAATACCAGACCACCCAGGGCATAATGAGGCACGACACCACGGGTGGAGGACCTTATAGCCCCTGGAATGTCTGGTATCGCCCATATCGCTTACCCTAGAGGGAATTATTGCACTTAGAAAATGGGCTAACTGTGTAATTTTTTTATAGGATTACAAAAAAACCTAAAGTAATTCTATAAAAATTCAATTTTTTCTCTCCTTTGTAGTAGTCCCTTACTGTCAAGCTCGCAGCAGAGGCGCTATGTTTGGTAGTGTCCTGTTTGAACCCTTCCCCCATTAGTCTGTACCCTTCTTTTGATCTTGTTTTGTTTCTGCCATCTAAAAAAAGTGGTGCACAAGAACAAGCGGGCATAATTTGAAGATGGGGGGGCGGCTCAGAGGTAATTTAAGGAAGTATTTTTTTACAGAGAGGGCTGTGGATGCATGGAACGGCCTTCCGGAGGAGGTTGTGCAGTCAAAAACAGTGGTGGAATTCAAGCATGCATGGGACAGTCATAAGGCAATTCTAGGGGGTGGGGGTAGGAAGAAGTAGGCTGCTGGTTAACTAGGATCTGCAGCTTATCCATTAGGTAAGGAAATGGGCAGACTGGGTGGGCCAAGCGGTCCTTATCTGCCGTCAAATTTTATGTTTCTGTGTTTCTATCCCATTGGTGCAATTTATTTATTCTTTTTTTTTCTCAAAGTGCTGCCTGTGGAAGCGACAGGGAATGCAGTACAAAAGACATGCTAAAGTTTGGCTAAAATTAAAGGTTTTCAGGTGGTGGAGTGACACGTGGTCCCTCTCTCCCACATTACCATTCTTTTCTTGTAAGTTGCTCTCTGTCCCGCCTGCTGGAGTATGCTCTGGTTTCGGGAAACAAGTTTTTTTTTTTTTTATGTACTTCGTCATACTGGCAGAGATGGTGGAGGGGTTGAAGACAGGTACAGGGGAAGGGTTCTGGAAGCAAAATCCAATGCAGCGAGAATATCCAGAACTGGGAAGGGAGAAGCCGGAGAAGGCAAGGGGGGCAGCAAGGTCAGCTCCCAGGGTGGGGTCTGACGAAACGAGCAGACGCGAAAGACCATTAGGCCTATTCTGCTGGCATTTTAGTATGTTAGTATCTAAAGGGGTAGCATGGCTGGCAGAGTGGGTCATGACTATGCTGATGCGCTGGATAAAGGTGGCACAGAAAGCAGGTGGGCATCCGTTTCCCCTCGGCAGTGTGGAGAATAGTGCAAGAGAAAGCTGACAGGGCAGGTGGCCAGAGGATGCTACAGTGAGGTCTGTGAGTGAGGTATTTTGTGAGTTTTTCTTCCTTTTTTTTAACCTAGTTAAGAGTAGTCGGTGGTGGTTGGAGAGGCAGCCACTCACTAAGTAGCAGTTATCACGCAACAGGCTAGTGCTACTACTGTCATGCAGAAAACTGTGTGTTTTTTTCAAATGAAGAAATCAATTTAAGTGTGCTACAAAACCTGTAAGAAATTACTGTTGTGCTTCTCATGTGATATGATCAAGGCATTCAAACACCTTAAGTTCAAGTTCAAGTTTATTGCAGGAAAACTCCATTGAGCAAGCTCATTCACAAGGAGGTCCTGTAGGGCATTAACAAGGTGAAAGAGTCTAACATGTTTAAATATAAGAAAAATAGCAGGACAAGAGGACACAGCATGAGATTAGAGGGGGCCATTAGGGAAATGTGAGGAAATTCTTTTTCACAGAAAGGGTGATGGATGCATGGAATGGCTTACCACAAGAAATGGTGGCTATGAATACAGTGCAGGGCTTCAAACAGGCATGGGATAGGCATAAGGGAGCAATACAAATGTCTATGAATAGATAGGCCACTGACAGAGCAAAGGCCAATGGCACATTTATAAGGTAGAAAAAGAAATGGGCAGACTGGATGGGCCTTGCGGTCCTTATCTGCCGTCAACTTCTATGTTTCTATGTTTCTCCTTATTGTCAGCCACTTCAGTGATGGTGGCATCTTGGGAGGGGGTAGTCACCTTGCTAGTTAATGAAAAAATGGCGGCCACTCAGTTTTAAAATTCAGACTGGCACAAGGATACCAGTTTCTCAGTCAGGCATGCCAGGTTGGAACTTTTTATTTCCTGGGCATCTATTGAAGATTAATGTACCCCCATGGCAGGGGTACCAGACAACCAGAGCTCAGCAAATAAAAAGCTAATTTTCTAATAAAAAATAAAGCATGTGGTAGATTGTTTACTCGAATTTAATACACATGTAACCACCCCCGCTACTTTACACACTTAGCTACCCCTGGCACCCTTAACTGAGCACAGACTACTTCAGGACCACATTTAGATAATGGTACCATCCCTAGCTTTGGGTATGTGTACTGGGCTCATTACTATAGAAATCAAAATGATTGGGGGTGTACAAAAGCAAATAATGACCTATAAGGTATTTACAAAAATCAGGTCCTGAGGAGAGAACTTTTTGCTAGGGCTATGCTAGATCTATACTTCTGGGGATCCAGTAACTCCACACAGAAAGCAATAACGTAACTGTCCAAACCATAGTTAGGGTTCTAGAGTGTGACTATATTCCAAAAGATGTTCTCTAAAGCAAGGGTGGACTCCCCAATGTTTACACATTGTGGCACCTAGGAACTTGCAGAACAACAAAACGACTGTATCTGACAGAAACTCTGCGTACTCCTATATTTCATCGGACACTGAACATCTTGTACTGGCATCCCATATTTCATAGGGCATTTACTTTCTTCCAGTGGCACTGGCCAAAATTGGACACACATTTACTGGCAAACCTCTTTCACCTTGTGTTCCCATTTTTCATAGAACAATGATATTTCTTCCAGGGGCACTGGCCACAGTTGGAAATACTTCTAGTGGCACTGGCCACACAGTGAACATACAGTGGCTAATTACTAGCACAACCCATTTCATGGGGTAAAATCCTCTTCAGACATTGGCCACATGTCCAAAGTAACCAGGCACCCTTACTGAACCTGTAGTGCTGAACTGGTTACTCCAGATGGGGGTCTGCCCACCCTTTGCTCCCAAATCCATACCGAACCATTCTTCAGAGTTACACCTTAAACATCTTAAACACACTTGGAAAATGCTTTAAGGAATGAACTTTTACATCCAGCATTAACACACACTACACTGGTAGTGGTACAGAGAACTAAAGTCCTGAACAATGTGAATTAATCATAATTCTGGACATCACACTTGTCAGCCAACTTTAAACTGAGAACAGTCTCAAACTTCTGAACAGAACAGGTACTTGCTTTCTGCAGCACAAAGTCAGATCTTACTCACTGTTAGAACATTACAGGCAGCTTCAAGACCTTCTGATCAAAAAGGGATTGCCCTAGGATCCATCCACCTGCAGTCCTTTTCACCTCTCTGGGGATGAAACTCAGGAGATCCTGCTGTATACAACGGTTTCCACCACTTTCTTGGCAAACTGGAGAATATCAGGACTAGGGTGAGAAAGCAGGCAGTCCACTCATAGCCCCCAGCTGAGCAGTATTCACTCCCTCAGCTGAAGCTCTTCACTCCAACTAACTCTCTCAAGATTCTAAACTCCCTCACTCACAGCTGCTGTGACTTATGCTGCTGTGAGAGTTCCAAATGAACTATTATACAATGTGGTAAATCCGATATGCTGAATCCTGCATCCTGATTGGTTGGCTAGCACAATGACCACCGTGATAAATCCTCCAGTGTACCCACTGGAAGAAGTGCCAGTCAACCTTATATGGTGCTAATCTGATCGCTTTCACTTAAAACGAAACTGCTGTGGTTTATCCCGTCGCCGGTTCGCTAAAACAGCGCGGTAAAGTTTTAGCAAAATTACCTCCTCTTTCGAAGTGTAGGGACCTCAGTCAGTTATAACATAGTTAAAAACATTAAAAACAACATTCGGCATTGTATAGGGTAATATTTTTCCAGGGAGGAGCACTGGAGATTTATTGCTGGTGATTCGGTCACTACGCGCCTGTGACCGAATCACACCAGCCGTGGTAAATCCTCCAGTGTACCCACACCCTGGAGGGATAAATTACTTAAATCTCTCTCTCTCTCTCTCTCTCATCTCAGCTGAGGCCAAGTAAACAAAAGAGTGGGTAGATGAAAAACCTATTTAACCAGTTAATCACCAGCTGCCTCTCCCTGCCTAGCACTGGAATTGAGGGAATTCTAGTAATCCCAGGGGGCTATGTGGTTACACTCACCCCTGCCTGGCAAATGACTGTCCACAGTCATATCTCCACCCGGCACCAGGCCATTCTACCCTCTGTGTTACCTACATGAAGGGGTGATTAGGCCCTCTCCTACCATGTGCCAGGCACAGGCAGACAGCACTAAAGGAACAGAGGCTGGCTGATGAAACTTCAGCCCCTATCCTATGATCTAGCTATAGATTCTCAGTGGCTCCAAGAAAACTGATTAAAGTATGCCCTAATAGACAGCACTGATGACCCCTATCTGGGTCAGGACCACCAGCCTGCCTGTCTCCTAGCCGTCTAGGGGAAAATCTATCTGACTTAAACTACCTACTGGGGAACCTATCTATCTCCCAAACTTCCTAGGGTACCTGTGAACAACAATGGAAACATACATTGCATTGCATTACATTTCCTAAAGTTTCACACCTGTGAAGAAAAACATGTTAACACCCTGTTAACCATAAACAATTTTAAAAACACTAAGAAAAGGGGAACTTGGATGAGTTCCAACATCCTCTTCTTCTCTTCTTCAGGAACACCTGCAAGAGAAGAAAAGCACAAAAACACATTCTGCATTCCATACAGTGCCTAAACCTCCACCGAACACTAAAGAACCCCCAAAATATTTTTTTATAAAAGTACAAATGTAAAAAATGGAAAGTAGACATTAATACAACACATTTGGGGATGGGATGCCCTACAGAGTCCCAACTAATGACAAGATTACTGTTGCCCATGGGCATTGTCCATTGAAGAGTATCCTAGGCTAAAGCCTACTGAAGAACAGTTCTTAAACAGGATAGGGCCTGTATAGCACTGCAATCCATGGTGAGAGTCTTTGATGAAAATTAAAGTTCCGTGGATAGTTTTCAAATGTAGGATGTGTTGTGCAAAGTCAGTTAATGTAAATAAAAAGTTGTCTTACCAGCTCCTTGAAGAGCAAGAACAAAAACAAAGGATAACCTTACTTCTATGAGCTGAGGACCCTTTCCCTTCAGACCAGATGGCATCTTCGTATACTGTTGGGATGATGTCCCTTGGAAAGCAAACAATGACACAAGAATACTGCTGGAATTATATCATCTGGAAAACCAAAGGATGGAACAGGAAAACTACTGGACTGATGTCCTCTGGAAGGCCAGACGATGGAATAGGAAAACTGCTGGGCTGATGAATCTGGATACACCTGAATAAATCCTGTAATACCTGAAGAGTTGCATCTTCCTCCATAGATACTACTGCTTCGGATAACAGACACTGGTCTGCCACTGCTCGCTTCCTTTAGGCATGCTGGCATATTCACAGGAGTGGCATCATTAAGGGTAGTACCACCAGGGTGTGGGACTATGACCCCATCTGGGCATTCAGAGTTGATGTTGTGAAATGTCTCATTCAGATCCCCATCCACAATTTGCACAGTGTCCATAAACAAAGTCTTGCCCAGTCTCCAGAATTTAAGGTGATCACTTATTACTTTGTCCCTTACACATTCTGCAGCACCACAGTACACATTCTTGCTTACCACTTCCAACAACCAGGTTTGCCTGTTCTGTTCGATTTCCTCCCAGACTCGGCGAGGAAAGGTAGGAAAGGACTCTCCATTATGTGGCATCCGCCCTCCTACATATCAGTCTGTCCTCCTTGCAACTCTTTACTAGTCTGCCGCCCATGGCCTGGCTTGGGGTGGCCAATACTGGCCAAGCCAGTGCCTCAAACTTAAAGAATGAAAGAACTTGTCCCCTACTATGTCTGGCTCCTCCGAGACAACAGCTTGAAGCGACTCAACTGGAGCCCTCAACATGAAAATACCCTTCTTCATCCTCCTCTTCCTCACTCATTATCTGTGCCCAAAAGTGAGCAAACGTTCTCACTCTTGAGACATTCCATTCCTCACTGGGTGCAGAGGTGGACACCTCCCAATTCAATGTGTCTTGCAATTTGTCCTCTTCCACTAGGCTAGGACTCAGACCCTGTCTCCACAGGTCAACTGATCCCTCTGTTACACTGTCCATCTGGGACACAGGCGTGGAAACCTCTCTCTGTTCCTGCCCTTGCAGTGGATCAACATCAGTTTTACTTTCTCTTTCTGTAACACACTCTGAAGAACTTTCCCAACAGGTTTAACCTGGTGCTGTGCTGCTACAGGCAGGGTCCTCTGCCAGGGTCCACGGAGAGCAAATTGAATTCTTGTTGCCCTCTCTGGCGCTGCACCCCTGCTTATTCCATACTTCACAAGGCAGTCCGAGGAATGGGGTATCAGAAATACATCCCTTCCAGCCTTTAGACACACTATGCAAAGTCTCACTGGACAGCTAGGGATTGTACATCTGGAGGTAACCTTTCACCATAGAACGCTCTCTCTGTCTCTCTTAGTGCTGCCACCTCTTTGGTGATCATAGTTCGGGCATAATTTGAGTAACGGGGAGTTCTCAAAGCCATGTCTGAAAGAAAACACACAAACTTTTCATTACTGACTTGCTCACTAGTCACATATTGTCTCACAAAATGGCTCCCTGCTGCTGTGCTTACATTGCTGACCTCACTCTGTAATGGCATTGGTAACTTTTCTCATGCATCAAACTCTGTTCACTTGCTCAAATCTGTGTTTCTGACCTTTCTAGCTACTGAATTTACTTTAAACTGCAGTTGATTGCTCTGCTGGTACATTTCAGCACATTCACATGAATTTAAACTGGCATCTTGACTTTGCGATCAGCATTAATTTAGGAAAACTATTTACACGTGCTCAAAGTCACTTGTAAGCACCACAGTCTTTCTTTGCACAAAACTGCCTGTTTGCTGCACCCACCATATACAACTCACAGTTCCTTTCGCTTAGAAAAATTTACTGTTGCTGAAACCATTATCACTGCTCACAGTCTAGGCTCAGAATTTCTATTTGTTGCACCTGCCTTTACAACTTGCAGCCCTTCTTTGCACAAAAATCACACTGCTTGCACACAGGTTCAGCTTGCTTGATAAACTCACACAGTTTGTTTGCACAGTTAACTTGTTTACTCACTGAATTCAGTAGCTGGTTCCTTCCGATGGAAAATTTCGGCCTGCTGCTGATCCTAGGAGGGCCTCTGGGGTGAAACAGGCTGGTGGTCCCTCCAATCATAGCAATGAATGCCTCGATCACTCTCCAGTCGCTCCAACAATGGGTTGTGCCTGAAATTACACAGTACTATTCTGTTTACTAAAGTTTAAAATGTTCACAAGCCCCTCAATGGTTGATCCTGGTCTAACCAGCTTGCACACTACTCTCTCTCTCCTCCTCGAACACTCTGCAGTGTACAGATGCTGGCCAGGGGACAGGTCTGGTTGCAGTCATATCAATGACTCGACGCTATGCAAATGAGCCTCTCTCTCTCCTTGCTTGCTTTTCGTTCATGGTGATCTTCGAGCAGGAGCAAATTTAAACCACAAACTGTAACTTTTTTTCTCGGCTGCAATTTCAGCAGCAGGAGCACCGTTTTGACCATTTTTACCACAGTTTCTGGACAGTTTCTCTAGTGACTCATCCAATTTGCACACAAAGCATGTGAAACTTTCAGGGCATATATCTAAGTCTATTCCTTAAAGTACACAATACTTTTGTCACTTAAAATTGCATTTTAAAAGTTGTGTAAGCATTTTCTGATGCAGAGACTGTGACACACATTCCAATGCTTTGCTGTCCATTAAAAATTGAAAACACACAAGCATCTCTGTTTTTTACTGTACTGGAAGGCACAAAGCAGTACATTTGGATGCCGCTCTGGGCAAAAATCCTCTGTCCAAAGCTCTTTCTGTTTGGGCTACTCTGCCATTAGACAGAAAGGTGCTAGACATACCTCAGCAAAAATCTCTGGTTCTTTCCCTAAATTAAACATCACCAGATGAGCCCCATTTTTGTAACCCCTCCGCTATTTTACAGTTAGCTACCCTGGACCCTTAACTGGACACAGACTACTTCAGGAACACATTTAGTAATGGTACTATCCTTAGCTTTGGGTATGTATACTGGGCTCACTACTACAGAAATCAAATGAGTGGGTGTACAAAAGCAAAATATGACCTATTATGTATTTACAAAACCAGGTCCTGGGAGAGAACTTTTGCTAGGGCTATGCTAGATCTATACTTCTGAGGGTACCCAATAAATCCACACACAGAAAGCAATAACGAATGTCCAAACCATAGTTGGGGTTCTAGAGTGTGACTTTATTCCAAAAGATGTTCTCTAAAGCAAGGGTGGACCTCCCAAGGTTTACACATCGTGGCACTAGGAACTTGCATAACAACAAAATGACTATATCTGACAGAAACTCATGCATTTCATATTTCATAGGACATTGAACATCTTGTGCTGGCATGCCATATTTCATAGGGCATTTACTTTCTTCCAGTGGCACAGGCACAACTGGACACGCATTTACTGGCAGACCTCTTTCACCTTGTTTTCCCATTTTTCATAGGACAATTACACTTCTTCCAGGGGCACTGGCCACAATTGGAAATACTTCTAGTGGCACCGACCACACTGAACATGCAGTGGCTAATTACTAGCACAACCCACTTCATGGGGTAAACTCCTCTTCAGACATTGGCCACATGTCCAAAGTAACCAGGCACCCTTACTGAACCTGTAGTCTTTATCTGATTGCTCCAGATGGGGGTCTGCCCATCCTTTGCTCCCAAATCCATAGCCAACCATTCTTCAGGGTTACACCTTAAAAATCTTAAAACACACTTGGAAACGGACTCGGGAAGCTGTGAGTCGGCAAGGGGAGGATAGGATCGAGCATCCAGAGGGACTGCTCTTCTATCCTGGGGTGGGTTTGGGGAACGCATTGCTCAGCAGCAGCCCCCAGTGGAGACTGGAGGCACTACGTGAGCGACGCAGTGAAAGGGACCTAGAATAGTGGAAATGCCACCTGATGGCCGCCAGATGACAGCTCTCTGTCCCTTGATGCCTCCGATGCCTTCGGTGGGCCTCCTTCCTCAGCAGCATCCCCCGGGCTTATTGAGTAGTGCGCTGGAACTCTCTCCCCGTCCCTTCCCTCGAGGAGAGGGACCCACCCGCAAAGGGTTACGCCTGGGATATCCTGGGGATGGCTGCTGGCGTGAGGATCGGAGAGCTCGGCAGGGCTAGTGTGGATCGAAAAAGGACCTGTCAGAGCCCGAGAAGTGGGGTCACCAGGTGAGAGGAGGAAAACACACTTGGAAAAACACTTTAAGGACTGAACTTTCACATCCAGCATTAACACACACTACACTGGTAGTGGCACAGTAGAACTAAAGTCGTGTACAATGTGAATTAGTATAATTCTGGACATCACACTTCTCAGTCATCTTACGGAGAACAGTCTCAAACGCCTGAACAGAACAGGTAGATGCTTTCTGCAGCACAATGTCAGATCTTACTCACTGTCAGAACATTACAGGCAGCTTCAAGACCTTCAGGATCAAAAAGGGGATCCATCTACTAGCAGTCCTTTTCACCCCTCCGGGGATGAAAATCAAGAGATCCTGCAGTGTACAATGGTTTCCACCACTTCTCTTGGCAAACTGGAGAATACCAGGACTAGGGTGAAAAAGCAGGCTCTCCACTCAGAGCTCCTCAGCTGAGCAGTTCTCACTCTTCTAACTGCAGCTCTACATTCCAACTAACTCTCTCAAGATTCTAAACTCACAGCTGCTGTGGCGTATGCTGCTGTGAGAGTTCCAAATGAGCTCATCTCTCTCATCTCAGCTGTGGCCAAGTAAACAAAAGAGTGAGCAGGTGAAAAACCCATTTAACCAGTTAATTACTAGCTGCCTCTCCTTGCCTAGCACTGAAACTGAGGGGATTCTAGTAACCCCAGGGGACTGGGTGACTACACACACCCTTGGTGTGTGTTGCCTAAAACAACCCCTTGAGCTTCGATCTAACGGTTTATGTAGCATCACACACCTTGGGTGTGTATTAAATTCTTATAACGCACACCACCCCAAGCATTATTCTCTATATTAAATTCATTAGCAATCGTACCAAGGTTATTACACTTTGTAAAATGGAACTGGTTCACAAATTGAAAAAAAATGGCATTGAAAAATTAACAAACATGACTGTCTAAAAAATGTTACATGACCATTCATTAAAACTACTGGTTAAATTATTTAATAACTGGGTTGAAAGCACTTACAAAAGCCATAACAACAGACTTTTATCATAATACATGGCTGGTTATTATGGCATAGCTGTCAATTAAACTCATTCAAGTAAAGAAAACACTTTTTTCTTGTGCATTTTTAAGCCACATAAACAAATTGCCATTTCTTGCAGTTGTGCACTACATAGGCCTTTTCTCAGTACAAAAGCCATTGAAAACAATTGTCACAAAGTGTGTCAAGTACTATACTAGAAAATAAAAGCATCTCTTGCAGCACATACTTTTCTTTTTGGTGTGTGTTTTTTGGTCCTTGCAGCATTTTCAGCTGAATTTTCAGAATTAGCCCCCCACCATGGCAAAAAGAAGTTTTCAAGTGTATGTTTTTTTCTCAAAGAGACATATTCCATGTAGCCCCCTTACCCCACCCCTTGGTGTCTAGGGGTATGATGGTGTCAGTCCATGGGGAGGGGGGTGCTCACAGCTGCAGAAAACCCTTCCAGAAGTGGTCTTCTTTTACCTAGGCTGTAGGTGTACCAGGGTGCCACTCAGCCCCTCGGTGCTGGGCTGTAAAGAAAGTTCTGATTAGTAGCATAACAGTTCATAATGCCAATAAACACTCTGCAAATTGCAACAAATACAGGGATCCCTTTTAATAAATTGATAAACTGATAAATGTCCAAACAAGTTACTCTATGGAGGAGTTAACACTTCACAGCGGAGGATACACTGATTTTGTTCGGAACCGTGTGGTCACATCAGAACATTAAAGTATCCAGATCAGGATGGTCACAATGAGTCCATTTTCAGGGAATCCATAAATGGTGCATGATCCAGACAACCCCAGATAACTTTGCTGGCAATCCAGTCCATTGTTTAAAGCTTAAGCAGGCAGCACATAGTGATAGTCCTCAAACCCCACCCCCCTCCATCTTGACTCCTTACTCTCTCCCCCACACCCTCCTCCTACTCCCTTCAATACTCTGGGTTTCGCTCCCTTAGGCTCCCTCCCCATAAAACCCTTGCTGGCCAGTCTGCCTTCTCTTTCTGCTTTCCTAAACTCTGGAACTCTCTACCCTTAAACATTCGCTCTGCTTCCACTAAGCCCACCTTCATTTCTCTTCTCCACTAACACTACTCCCCCTCTTGCCACTGCCACTAATGTGCATGGCCTTGCATTTAGTTTGCTCCTGACTGCAAACATGCTGTAATTGCGGTCATGTATATTGCACTTATTTGTATATTCTTTTACTGCTGACACTGTACATGGCACTTTTGTTATCTCCTGGTACTTTTATACTCTGGTAATCCTCTCACTGTATAGTCACTGCATATTTTCACTTACTGTATAAACCTTTTGCTTTCTCTCTGAAAACTGTATTGAGTGTATCCAAATGTACTCTCTGTACTCCACATAGTATGCTACTGTATTTATTTTGTAGCCATTTTTCCCCTCCCAGAACATATCTGGAAACGAGCTATTTGAGCTCAGTATGTTCTTCCTGGTGACACCTCAATAAATAAATAAATAAAACAAACTAACTCCCACAGACTCCACTGCTCTGACCTCTCAGTTCAGGGCCACATCTACACTGTCACATTTGGGGCTTTTCTCTGTGCAGACTGGTCCAGCATGCCACACACATCGGGGCTGGCTGCTCCATTCCCTCTCATCTCCAAAGCTCTTCCATGGCTGCTCTACTCAGAGCCACAGATTGGCTTCAAAACTGTCCTTTCTCCCCTGGGGCAACAATTCACCATGGGCATCTCTGACAAACTTCTGGCGATTCACCTTCCAGTCAGGTGCTTACAGGACATGCGGGAACCATCCTCCTCCTTCCTACTGACATGTTGCTCTCTGAACACCCTGCACAGAGTACAGTACTTCTGGGCAGAACAGGATCCAGGTTCAACTCCCAGGATTTCTCCTGGCAGCTCCGCTACCAATGGCCACTGCCATGTCAAGCACGGGTCACAGCCACGACTTTTCTTTTACCCACAGAGCACTAGTCTACCACACAAGTGGCAATTGCCCCACTCGACCCCTATCTCTCAACCAACTTTCCCCTTTTTTCCCACAGTCACTTCTGTCTGCCCCCAGGATGCCCGCTGACAGCCATCATGACAAGCAGTCCCAAGGTGGCAACACTATTAACCCCTGCCTACACAGGACACAAAGTCACAAAAAACACCCAGGCTGTACTAAGGTCCATGAAATAGTGTAAGTTACAACTTCAGAACCCGGGTGGGGCCTGCATCCTCAATGTAAATATCTGTGTTTATGCAATGTATTCATCATTCAACACAGTAAATGGCAAGGCCAGCCTGGTGGCATGGAGTGCAGAGGCACCTATGCCTCACATGCTGTCACACCAGCCGCCCTGGGATCAGGAACATTCTTGGGCCACTCAGAGGTTGGCTGGGAGGAAAAGGACTGAGCATGCAGTGGGTGCTCTCCTCCTCCGGTGAGGAAGAATGGACTGTGCCACCATAACACTGCCTCCTAGGCGACCATAGGTAGCAGTACGGATGGTCAGTAGTTCTGGTGGGGACGCCTCCTGGCAGGAGACATGAGCACATCCTCCGACTTGCACAAGTCAAACTGCCACCTCTGCAGAGCGCCTGTGGGTCAGGGAGAACACGGAAAACACTGCTGGCTGTAGGATGTCACCCCACGGAGCCCCACAGGCCACACACCACCTACTGGGCTCAGGATGATGGCTCTGAATGTAGCACCGGACAGGGGGCTGGGGAGACCCCCTGATGACCCTGCCACAGAGAGAAATCTGTGGAGTACTCCGTAGCCTAAGGTAAGCTGCAGAGGTGGTGGGTGATGGGGTTGGGGGAACTGCAAGGGCCAAAGTGGGCCACCAGCATAAGGGGAGAAAAAAAAACAACAGTACACGCCTTAGCGAATAAATTCTTTAATCTTTCACAATGTTTTCCTGCTACTTTTTTGTTTCAAAAAAACCCACCAGTGGTATAAAATCAACTATGGGATGTCCACATTATTTTTTTTTAAACACTCCCTTGGTGTGTGATACCAACTCAACCCCCTTGTGCTTCGCACTTGTGGCTTATATGGTATCACACACCCTGGATCTGTAAAAAAACTCATAATGCACATCTGCACATGTATTATCCTATATTTATGCAATAGGAGTAGGCACAGGAATGCTGATAAATCCACTGATTTATATATGTAGTAACTGCATCATCACCGATTTATACATATAGTTACTTATAGTCATCCCACCGCCTGCCTTCCCACCGCACTACTTTACTTAACCTGAGCCCAGACCAGCAACAGACACACAACTAGTTGATCCCACAAAACCTCACACAAAGCAAATGCAACCGCCTCCATAACTAACACAAACTGCGCTTAACCCCTCATGTTGCTGACAACTAACAGGCTCCCTGTTGAGCACAGTTATTTAGTCTGTTCCTGTATGTATCTGACTGTGTTTACTTATTCCAGTTTTAGTTTTCGCTGTATTTTTGCATTCTTTGTTTAAAGACCAAATGTATCTAAATGTTCTCATTCTAATTCTATTGCCTTGTTTGTCTCAATCCTCTGTATAATCACCTACTTCTTCTAAATGTACTAACATGGAACCTATGTAAAGAGCTCTGAGCTCAAATGGTTAATCCGAGAACTGAAATAAATAAATATTTTCATGTCCCAGAAAAAAAACACTAGTTTTCCATTTCATCTTGCTGCCACTGATTTCCACTCCCACTAGCACAAATACACTGCAACTATGACCCAAATCCCTTACCCTTTCACTTGTGCCAGCTAACTCATTATCTATGGACATCTTGAAACCTGCAGAAAGTACCATGGACAGTCACTCTGTGCAAGGGCAGGCCTCAGGCAGCTAGTACTAAAGCCCACCATGCAGGGTGCAATTTTGGACCTGGTACTCACCAATGGGGACAGAATTGAAAAGTCATGGTGGGCAGGCACCTGGGATCCAGTGATCATTGTATGGTATGGTTCAGCATAAGTACAGTGGCAGAGTCAAACCACACAAGATGAGGGTCCTGGATTTCAGGAGAGTGGACTTGACTAAGATGGGGATATGTCTAAAGCATGCCCTGGCAGGGAGGGGCAAAAGAGGGGGAGGGGAGGAGTAGTGGACCCATCTGAAAGCAACCATAGTGGAGGTGACAAACCTTTGCATTAGACAAGTAAACAAGGCCAAGAGAAAGAGAAAGCCATTGTGGTTCTCAATAGGAAGTGGCCGGGGTGGTAAGGGTGAAAAAGATGGCTTTCAGGAAATACAAGGAGACACAGCGGGAGGAGGACAGGGTAGTGTATTTGTATAAACAGAGGGAGGCAGCAAAAGCAATCAGGAGAGCAAAGGCACAAACAGAGGAAAAATAGCACAGGTGGTAAGAAAAGGGAAAAAATACTTTCTATTTCATTGATTTAGTTATTGAATGTTTCAGCAAAGGCATACTGAGCAGTGATAGCTTGTTTCAGATGCATCCTGGGCGAGGGGTGGGGAATACTTTAAATACAATTAGCAAAAAGACAGACGTATATGACAATGGAGAGCAGGTAGTCAGCATTAGGGTGACACAACTGAATGAACACTCATACAGCAACAGAAAAGTGCAGCAAATAACAAACCGACCAGTGAGTAACACTGACAAGTGCCGACCTGGCTAGTGAACACAGAGGTAAAATAAGGGAGGTGGAAGGTTAAGCACACTTGAAGAATGGGGAGAAAAGGTCCTTTAGGAGGAGGTGAGGACCCAAGGGAAGCAGCATGACAGATGGGCGGGGCGGAGTTCCATATTTTAGGAAGTGGTAGAAGAATGCTGCCTGACCTGATGAGGGGGACCTAGGTGGGATAGATAAGATGTGGTGGTTGAGGTTTCTAAGGAATGAGAGGAAGGAGGCTTGAGGGAAACAGAGGAGAAGAAGTAAGGGGAGAGAGAGGAAACCAGAATTTGGCAAGAAAGTTGACACAGGGATATGGCGCCCATCCGATAGGGAAGGAAGGAGAGAGACTGGTAAAGGTGCAGTGATGGGTAATGGAGGGCAGTCCAGAGTGAAATGGCAGAAGTGGAAAAGAGAGTCCAACCTGGTTAGGGAAGATTTAGGAGTACATCCTCATAGTCAAATATAGGTAGGATCATTTTCTGGACAAGGGCGCAGCGTGCTAGCAGTGGAATACATCCATGATGTCTGTATAGGCACGAGTTTGGGGTGTCGCTTTTTTGTGGATGGCATCTATGTGTCCAGAAAAGGTGAGATTCCAGTCAAGCCGAACTCAAGGTACCTAAATGAGAAACTGTCCTCGAGTAAAATCCCATCTAGGGTGTGGATAGAGGGGAGGGGATTGAGCCGAGAGAGTCTCTGCCTTGTGCCGAAGGGCATGAAGACTATCTTCTTGGTGCTCAAGAACGACTGATTACAGTGAAACCAGAGCTGAATCTTGTGAAAGTCACGCTGAAGTTTGGACGCAACATCAGTGGCAGAGGGGCCAGATGTAAACAGGACTGTAATATGTGGATGGAGGTGCAAGGGCAGGCAATGGGAAGGTAATTTAAGAAGATGGAGAAAAGTAGTGTGCCCAACTCAAAGGGTTGTAATTCTGATTACTTCTTAAAATAAAATAAAAAAATTAAAAATAAAATCTCCATGAGGGAGGCGGAACCAGGGCGAGAGCCCCATAGACCCAGGTGTACATATTAACAAGGGAGGGGTGGTCTGTGGCCCTGGGTTGTCCACGGGTTTGGTGAAAGTTTCCTGAGCACCACCCAAACCTGATTGTGTTGTTGCCTGCCTAGCACCTCCCCGAGACTGTATTTCCTGCATAAACTGAACTGTTTGTTTAAAAAATCTGAACTGCTTGCTACTGAACTGTGTTATCGAATTGTGCCCTGATATACCAGACATCCAGCTTCACCTTGGTTGCCCACACCAGCCTCTCCAGAGCCTGACGCTGACCCAGGAGGTCCCTGGCCCATCCGCTCATCTACAGCAGAACCATCTCCAGTGACATCAGCCTGTTTCAAGTTCCACCACAAATGTTCCAGCATCAGTACTGTGATGATAAGTGGTAGGGAGCCGCTAGTGAGGTATCCAGTAGTGAGTCAGCTTAGAGCCTCCTGGCTCAAGTTTGAAGGATCACAGTTAACACTGGGCATGCTCTTCTTATTTTGTCAGCCATCCGTAAGTACATAAAATTCAGTTGCTCCATAGCAGCCGCCTGAGGATCGCATCACCAGTAGTCTTCTTCTTCAGAGGTGTCCTGGGCACCAGGGACCTGCCGGTGGTCGTTGCTGCGGATCGTCCAGAAAACCATCTGCCAACCAGAAGCCTTCAGCTTATTGGCCTGAGTCACAGAGGATCATCAAGTCCTTCATCATCCAGAAGCAATGTTCCTCTTTGTGTTTTCTTCATCCAGGGGACACCTCATTATGGCTTGTTTGTAAAAAAGCACTCTGAGTCAATGCCCACCTGATGATCAGCCTGTGCATAGGAAAGCTTGGTTCACCCATTGCTTCATAATCTCAGCCAAGTGCACGTAGTACTTGGACTGAAAGGTGTTAACCCCTGTTCATGGTTGGACCAATTGTTGGTCCTATTCATATGGTTTCATTGTTTATTTTGTTACCCTGTAGTGTTTTAGAAAACTGTCATCTTGTTTTTATCGTCCCTGGTAAATAAACCTCTTGCATCTTGGTCACTGAGTAAGTTTCCTGCCTCTCCTTCCAGATTCATCTGGCCTGTCCTGAAATTGTTAGGGAACCTTTCAGCTCCCCACACACCAAACAGGAAAGGGATTTGGGGTAATCATATCTGACTATCTAAAGGTGTCCAAATAATGTGACAAGGTTATGGTAGAAGCAGGGGGTGCTGGGGCATAGGAGAGGTATATCCAGCAGAAGAAAGGAGGTGGTGATGCTGCTATACAGATCTTTGGTGAGGCCTCATCTGGAATACTGTATCCAGTTCTGGAGGCCACATCTCCATAAGGACATAGACAGGTGGAGGTAGTTCAAAGAAGGGTAACAAAGATGGAGCAGTGCCTGCACGAAAAGTCATATGAGGAGAGACTGGGAGAACTCAATATGTATACCCTGGAAGAGAGAAGAAACAGGGGAGATATTATAGAATCCTACAAATATCTGAAAGGCATAAATTGGGTACCAGAGGCTAGCATCTTTCAGAAAAGTAGATGTCCAGGAATGAGGGGACATGACATGAAGGTGGAAGGAGGTAGACCAAGGGGTAGCATGAGGAAATATTACTTCACAGAAAGGGTGGTGGATGCATGGAATAGACTCCCAGCAGAGGTGGTGGAGGCAAACACAGTGAGGGAATTCAAACACGCATAGGCGAACCCCAGAGATTGGAATGAGGAGGTAAAGCCGGAGATCAAGTAGAGTCTGCGGCTTACACAGTAGGCGAGGAAAATGGGTAGACTGGATGGGCCTAGCAGTCCTTATCTGCCATCAGTTTCTATGTTTCCATGAGTCACTCATTTTCCCACAAAACATGTTAACAGTTAACCTTTTTAGGCATTTTCTTTCCAGATTCTTTCCGCTGCCTGCTCTTCTGACTGCCCACTAGCTCGACATTCCACTCAGCCTCCCACTTCAAAGGTTACAAAATTCTGGGAACAGGCAGCTGTTACTGAAAAAACACCCACTTCAAAAGGTTACATTAGTAGCAGTGCTTCCAGCCAAGTTGGACATCTCAAAGTGCTCACTAACAACAGCCACCATTTTGTTCTATAAATTTTCTAAGCGCTGCTTGTTCCACCAATCAGTGTCAATGCTAGCACAGCAACGTGCCATCTTGACATTATGACCATAGTAACAACCACAGCTAACTCACTCTACAAGGCAGACTAACAAGGAAGAAGTAGGCTGCTGGTTAACTAGGATCAGCAGCTTATCCATTAGGTAGGGAAATGGGCAGACTGGTGGGCCAAGTGGTCCGTGATTCGTCCAAAATCTATGTTTCTATATAATGCACAGTCTGTTGTGTGTTACTGCTGTGAGTAGATTCTTGCAGTGTGTGCTTTTCATAGTATGCATGTTTTTGCACATATTCCTCTGCTTTTTGTGTTCTTCCCAGTCTGAATTAAGGGTGGAGGCCTTGAATTATGGCTTACATTCACCCCTGACTTTAAATAAAGAGAGGAAGTCACTATGTAGCCATTTAGTGACTGTGCCCCTGACTCGCCTTTTGATGAGAGGTACATGCGTAAGTATGATGTGGCATTCTTTACATCACTCGTGCTCCTGAGATACGATCAGTCAATTTGATTTAGTTCATTTAGGAAGGCATGAAGGTAGGAGTTTAGAGTATTCCTAAACTGAATAATTATTGGAGGGACCCTTGTAGACCAGGTTCTTCAGACACAGTAGATGAGAAAGTGGTTGTTTCTATTTACAGTGAGGAGACCTGTACAGATGATTTGTTCTTTTCTGTTTGATAGTATCTGACCTGTTAGGGTGGACTGGTTGCTATTATGAGATATTAGATAATGAAGTCTGACCTCAGAAAGCTCGAGGAGTGGTCCGGAGCATGACAGCTGAGATTTAATGCCAAAAAGTGCAAGGTCATGCACATGGGAAGAGGAAACCCAAAGATGGCATATGACTTGGGAGGAGTTAGACTAACTACCTCCAGCCAAGAGCGTGACCTGGGAGTCATGATTTCAGAAGACTTAAAAAGGGGGAAACAAAGTGAAAGGTGACACAAAAGGCCTCCTAGCATGCTGGGGTGGATAGGAAGGGAATCACTAGTAGGAAAAGACAGGCAGTCCTGCCACTGTATGGAGCTCTGGTCAGGCCACACCTGGAATACTACATCCAGTTTCGGAGGCCACGCCTCAAAAAGGAAGTTGACCGTCTGGAAACGGTGCAACAAAGGGCAACTAAAATGGTTCAGGGGTTGCAAAAAGGGTCTTACAAGGAAAAAATAAGTGAATTAAACATGTACTCCCTGGAGCAAAGAAGAGAGAGGGGAGACATAATAGAGACATTCAAATACATAAAGGGCATAAATAAAGTGCAAACACAGGATCTTTTCCACTTAAAAGAGAACAACAGAACTAGGGTGCATGATATGAAGCTAAAGGGAGGAAGGTTCAACACCAATACAAGGAAGTTCTTCTTCACGGAGAGAGTGGTAGATGCATGGAATAGCCTGCCACCAGGGGAGTGGTGGGGGAGGGAACAGTTGGGGAATTCAAGGCAGCATGAAACATAGAAACATAGACTTTGACGTCAGATAAGGACCGCTAGGCCCATCTAGTCTGCCCATTTCCCTACCTACAGGATAGGCCGCAGATCCTGGTTAACCAACAGCCTATTTCTTCCTACCCCCCACAAGAATTGCCTTATGTCTGTCCCATGCATTCTTGAATTCTTCCACAGTTTTAGACCCCACAACTCCTCAGGAAGGCTGTTCCATGCATCCACTACCTCTCTGTGAAATAATACTTCCTCACATTGCCCCTGAACCGCCCTCCTTCTATCTTAAAATTGTGCCCTTGTTCTTGCACACCTCTTTTTGAAAGATGCTACCCTCTTGGACTTTGTTGATTCCCTTGAGGTACTTAAAAGTTTCTATCATGTCCTCCCTCTCCCTTCTTTCCTCAAGGGTATACATATTAAGCTCCTTTAGTCTCTCTCCTCATCGGCTTCTCTTGCAGACCCTGCACCATTTTAGTTGCCCCCTTGGACTGCCTCTATCCTGTCTATGTCCTTGCGGAGATGGGGTCTCCAGAACTGGACACAGTACTCCAGATGGGGTCTCACCAACTGTCTGTACAGAGGGATAACAACTTCCTGTTTTCTGCTGATGATGCCTCTCCCTATACATCCCAGTATACCCCCAGCCCTCCCTACTGCCTTCTCACATTGCTTGCTAACCTTAAGGTCATCTGATATGATTACCTCCAGGTCTCTTTCCTTTTTTGTTGTTGTTACTACCTCCCCACCCATTGTGTATTCTTCCCCTGGGTTCTTGTTTCCCAGGTGCATTATTTTGCACTTCTTTGCATTGAATCCTTGCTGCCATACTTCTGACCATTCCTCCAACCTTGCCAAGTCCCTTTTCATCCTTTCCACGCCTCCTTGTGTATCAACCCTGTTGCAGATCTTTGTGTCATCTGCAAAAAGGCATACTTTTCCTTCCAGTCCCTCTGCAATGTCACTGATGAAGACATTAAAAAGGACTGGACTGGGCATGGAACAGACACAAGGGAACCCTCACACACAAGGGCAATTAGAGAGTTAGAACTGAATCAAGGGCAGACTAGATGGACCTAAAGGTCTCCTTCTGCCATCACCTTCTATGTTTCTCTGGTAGGTTCAGGTATTGTGTTCGATTTAATTTACTTAAAGAAGCAGTACAATGAAATGGGGCAAAACATTTGACCCTACTTATTTTTTACTATAAAAGATTCCAGGCATCTCCCAGTTTCAGTAACATTTTGTAGTTCCACCAACATTTGAGGATTTTATAAATGTTTCAATTTAGTTTATTCTCAAGAGGAAAAAAAAAAGATGGCCACCACATTTGAATTATATCATCGTATGCCTGGTAAGGGGTAGGATCAAAAAAATAAAAGACTCGTGGTACGCAGCATAGGAAGTTCCTTGAAACATAGATTTGACAAGTATGCTGATATTTTTATCAGTAGTTGCTGAATCTAACTTTTTGGAAACACATTTCTCATTGCACTGCTGCTTTGATAGCGACCTGTATCTCTTTGCTTCACCACTGAGATGAACTTCACAAAACAACCGTACCGGGAAAAGGTTTGGTACTACATAATGGACTAAAGCAGAAGACACAGATAACAGCACATACACCAAGGACTGAATAATAATTACTTTTGTTGTAGAACATGTGCTAAACAGTATCACCTGGTACAAAACCACATATAGTGGCAGGTAACATCAGGTAAACCTCACGTTTGCACATGCACCTGCGTGCTTTATCAGAGAAGTAACGGCAGGTGCTGTAGCAAAACGGTGGTTTACTTAAGTTATCGCCACTACATGCAGTGTTTAGTCAGGTGATGTGTTTGCGCACGTGGGCATTTTTCTATAAATAAAAGTAAATTTTAAGTGTTCATTTCTTGGTTTGTGTACTGTTATCTGTGTTTTCTGCTTTAACACCTGACCAATCTAGATTTGCACCTCTAGGACATTAATTTGTGCAGAATGGAAACTCCACTTCCGAAGTGCTTTTTTTGTAATTTCTTTTTTAATTTCGCTGAAATTCCAAAAAGCATTTCTAAGTAAACTGCTGAAATACGATATTGCAGATTACATAATCCATGGTATAATATTCCATGATATGGCAGTAAATTAATCCGTAGTTTACATAAACTGGTGTATGTGATTCTACAGTTAACATTCCATTTTCAGAATATCATTAGGCAGAATTTCTGAAATTCTTTGGAATTTCAATGAAATCTGAATTTGGAAATGCCACACTGCTTTGTAACCATTATTCTTTATAGATGTCCCCAGATGACCAGTAAGAGAGTAATGGCCAGCTTGTTCACCCACGGGTGTATAACAAACCAAGTGGCACTATTTGTACATTACTATCAATAACCTGGTATGACACCATTCAGAGAGAGAGAGTCGGGAATTGAAAATTGTCCTAATTCACTTAGATTCCAATAAAACATAGTATATCAGAAATCCACCACCTTTTCTAGAGGAAGAACAGTTACTCATGATCAAAATAAATCTAGAGATGCAGTACACCGAGTCTGGATTGAAGGGTTTTAACCAGGACTCGGTGATAATATTGCGTATCAGCGCTATAAAACCTAACCCTGGACTCCAGTTCTGTCTTCTTAGCTAGCAGACTGCTTATACAATTTGAAGTTCATTCATGTTAAGCCACTTACAGTAGGCGTGATAGTATAGGGTGCAGCAGGGAAGGAATGGCCAGGATTAGCCTCAATGTCCCCAGATAATAAAAGGGGTATTGAAGCCCAGTTAAGCTGATAAGAGTGTATGCTAGTACAACATTTCTCAAATGTGACCACCGTGGCTGCATGCAGCCAGTGGCAGGATTTTGTGTGGCCATGGAGCTGCCGAGGACTCATCTCTGGGGAGATGGGGCAAAGCGCAAACAATGCTGGCTTGTCAGTAGTCTGAGTGAGGTCAGACCAAGCTGCATAAGCAGTAGCCACTCCCTTAGGTCACAGACAGATCTTGTAAGAGTGATGAATGGGAGGGAGCGGATCCACAACGTGCCCAATCAGAAACCGAGCTGCATGTCCAATCCAGAAAGCCACCAACCCAGACATGAAAGCCACAAGCTGCTACACTGCACTCTTCCAGTACACAGAATCTGCTGTGCTAGCTGATTCTTCCACCCCATTGCACTGGACTGCCTCATCCCACGGACTCAGACCACCATATGCCATTGACTACAGCTGCCTGATCCTACCAATTCAGACCCCTCCTGATGTTGCCAAGTTGGACTACCTGACCCCACCAGACTGGACTGCCTGATCATACTGACCTGGACTGCCTGCAGATTCCACCAACCTGTACCACTGTCCGCGATCCTGAAACACTGATGGATCCTGCTTGTTAACTGATCACCGGTGTCCACCACAGCACCTTGCCCAGTACTACCAAGGCTGGGATATTTATTAGGAAAGAAAGGGGGCATTTGAGAGGGCATTCAAGGTAGCAGATCATACTGTTGCAGGGGATTCAACATTTTTTTATTTTTTATTTTTTTTAATAATTGGGACTCCAAGGCTGCTTTGCATTGGTCAAGCAGCCTGGGGCAGGTGGGTTGTACTGCTGGCAGGGGAGTTTAAGTTTTTTTTTTTTTTTTTTTTAAATTCATTCAGACTCTGAGGCAACTGTTTGCATTTGTTAAAGTTGTTTGTGTTTATGGGTGTACAGTTGCAAGATGTGACTGTGTTTTAGGGATCAGGTTGTGGGATGCGTGTGTGTGTGTGTGTTTTGGGGTGGTCAGGTTGCGGATGTATGTGTTTTAGGGTCAGGATGCATATGTGTGTGTGTGTGTGTGTGTGTATTTTAGGGGGTCAGTGTGTGTGTGTGTGTGTGTGTGTGTGTGTGTGTGTGTGTGTTTGTGTGTGTGTGTGTTTGGGGGGGTGAGATTGCAGGATATATGTGTTTTGGGGAGTTAGGTTGCGAGATAGGAATCACATTCCAATGTTGATGTCTTTCTCCTTCATCCTCTGGAAGTATTGTTTTCATTTTGAAATGATAGTATTTAACCAAGCCTGACGGTCTGGCTGCTCTGGAGGGGGAGCGTGTAGTGATAGATTGCCTTGCTCCGGGAGTGCTAGGAAAGGGCCTGGAGATCTCCTTTTCGGTGGATGGAGCAAAGGATGTCATTTTGTGTTTGCTGTGGCAGAAAGAAATGGTATGATTCTCTGTTTAGATCAGTGTGTGTAAAGACAAGCCAGTCTAGTTTCGAGGGGGTGCAGTTTAAAACATTTTTAAACTACATTCCTTTTGTGCTCTTTACATGGGAAGATAATAAGAACGTTGAGAAGTATTACAGGTTATTGTGAGGGCACATCTTTGCTGGGCCCTACTTTGTAGCCACTTATTTTTTTTGGTCTTGAGAACCACAGGGCTAGTATATTTAAACAATAATGACTGAACAACCAATCATTTCTGGTGATTAACAACTTGGGGAAGCTGACCGAGGCACAGAAGAGGGCCAACCCCACCGCTTGGTCGTTAATCAAAAGGAAATGACCATTGTAAGGTCATTATTGAGATTATAAGTCTAACTGCATTATAAACAGGTAAAGACATCTTTTTAAAGAGTTTACAAATGTATTGCCTCTTTGATCTGTAACAGGTATTTCCTATTTATTTTTTATTTATTAGCATCTAGGATTACAATCACCTTTGAGCCAAGGCTCTTTTACAAAGGTTCCACGTCAGGATGAGAAAAAACAAGCAGGACATTAATTATTACAGAATTACAGGTTACGGTTGTTTAGCATCACATGAGTATATACAGATTAGGTGGTACTAGGGGCATGCAGAGGACAGGGATAACATTGATAACGAGAACTTGGTGAGACACGAGAAGAAGATGCTGCCAGAGGCAGTTGTCAAAACACACAGGAAGTGCAAGTGGAAAGGTGCAAGAGGAGGAGGGGGAAGGTAGAAGGGAGAGTAGTGGGGTGGATGAGAAGGGACAAGTGCCAAAAAGGGAACAGCAGGTTCTAGGGGATTAATGGCCAGTACAGCAGCCAATCAGAGTGCACGTTTGTCTCATGAATAATTAATTAGACTTATAAATACTAGTATTTGACAGGGTTGATACCAGACACAGCTTTTCAGATAATAAGCAATGAGTAGAGTGACTTTGGGATGGAGTAGCCATGTAGGACCTACACAGTAGTAATATTTTTAGTAGGCAAGGCATTAGACATGGAAATGTCAGCTGGGGAAATTGATGCATTCACACTCTTAGGCTGTAGCTTTTGAGTCTACTACCAGGAGAAGATCCAGAGTGATAAGCCCTGTACAAACAAAGATTCTAAAGTCACCCATAGAAACACAGACAATGACAGCAGAAAAACACCAAAGGTCCATCCAGTCTGCCCCTGAATTCCCTGTCTGCCCCAGGACCTATTGTCCAAATAGGATTTTATCCCTCCCAGTCCATCCCCTCTTGCTTCCCTCCCTACTGCTATTGAACTGAGCAACCATCAAACCCTTCACTCTATACCTGCATGTTGGCACCCGCCACCTCTGCTGGCAGACTGTTCCACAACTCCACCACCCTTTCTGTAAAGTAGAACTTCTTCACATCCTTCTTAAACCTTCTCCCCCGCCAGTTTTCACTCATGACCTTAGGTTCTTGCCTCCGTACTCCTGCAAAATAGTTCCCTCACAGTTAGCCTTGTTTATTCCCTTCAGGAACTTGAAGGTTTCTATCGTATCCCCCCCTCAATCACCTCAAGTGAGTACATGTTCACTGCCGTCGGATAATCTTTATAAGCTTTGCCCTGTTGGCCCCAAATCATCCTGGTCACGCTGCATTGCACCCCTCTCCAACCTGTCCCCGTCCCTGTCCTTCCTTACGTGAGGTCTCCAGAACAGAGCACAGTATTCCAGGTGTGGAATCACCAATGACCTATATAGAGGCTGGAGTACTTCCTTTTTCCTGCTATGAATAGCCCTTCGATACACCCCAGCATCCTGTTAGCCTTACTATAGGCCTTGTCACTGACTTGGTTGGGGGGGTCACTAGTGATGACTCCCAAATCTCTTTGCTCTGACATAGTGTTCCAGTTTTACTCCCCGCCCCCACCCATCCAGAACACTGTTCTATTTTTTTTTTGTTTTTTTTTGCCTAGGTTCATAAGCTTGCATTTTCTGGCACTGAATTTCAACTGCCAAATGTCAGATCACCTCTCTCTAGTCTTTCTCCATAATTCAATTAATGCAGTAAGTGTTGTGTATAAATGTAAGATCTGCAGGTAATACAGCTGGATAATAATAGGACACTAGTAAGCAATTATGTGTACATATAAAGATCTCCTGGACTGTCAACAGATTGTGCAGTCCAATCTGTCTGCAATCTGGTGGAGTCTTGTCACAAGAGAGGTGTGATGAGTTTGCTCGATTCTTCACAGATACGGTTGTCACCATCAGGTCCGGAACTTGCCCTGCCCCCTCTATGAGGTGTTCTGGGAGGTTGTGGGCACCTGGTTTTCCTGGTCCGACTTTGGCCGGCCAGACATCATGGACATTGTGAGGATCATACAGACTTTGTGGCCAACCAGCTATAGTTTGGATCTGGGCCCAACATGTCTCCTGGTGGGGTGTGTTGAGGAGATCACCTGATCTTGGCTGAGATACAGTAGTTTGGATGTTGTTGGAGAGGGGGGTCTTTCCTGATCCCCTGAAGGAGACGGTCATGCGACCGCTCCTGAAAAAACCCTCCCTTGACCCAGACTGTCTTGGCTAACTACAGACCTGTCTCTAACCTGCCCTTTGTGGGTAAGGTTATTGAGAAGGTGGTTGCGCTGCAGCTGGATGATCATTTATCTATCCACAATGTCTATGATTCTCTCCAGTCCAGATTTAGGAAGAGGCACAGCACCGAGGTGGCCCTCGTTCTGGTGTTAAATGCTTTCCTAATAGCTAGAGATCAGAGGAGCTGTTCCATCTTGGTCCTCCTTCATCTCTCAGCGGCACTTGACACTGTGGACCATGGTGTGCTGTTGGAGCACCTGTGGTTCATCTATGGACTATTGGGTACTGTCCTCAGATGGTTTCGATCATTCCTCGAGGGTAGGACGCAGAGAGTGGTCTCAGAAATTTATTCCTCTGACCCTCTCTCCCTATCCTGCGGGGTACCGCAGAGTTCCACTTTGGCACCCATATTGTTCGCTGTGTATATGCTGCCATTAGGAGACATTATTAGGCAGTACGGTTTGAGTTTTTACTGTTACACAGATGATACTCAACTGTATGTGTCATTTGTACCTGAATGAGGAGATGTCCTCTTGGTGTTTAACAACTGCCTATCCGAGACCCAGGACTGGATGAGTGCTAGTTGGCCAAGGTAGAACCTGGATAAAACTGAGGTGTTGTTGTTGAACCCAGATCATTGAGAGGGGGTGTGTTGGCTGGACAACTCTCTGATCTTTGGCTCAATGGTGTCCGACTTACCACCTCAGATCAGGTGCGTAACCTGGGTATTTTCTTTTATGATGGCCTGACCTTAAATTCACAGGTGCCAGCCATTGTCAAGACCTCTTTACCATCTGAGGAATATTGCCTGGGTGAAACACCTGGTTCCTCCTGAGGAGCTTCCAACACTGCATGCCTTCATGACCACTCGCCTTGACTACTGCAATGCCCTCTACCTATGGTTACCAGGGGGTGATATTTGCAACCTGCAGCTGGTGTAGAATGCGGCTGCCAGGCTTTTGACCGGTACATCTAGGACCAGTCATATTACGCCTGTGCTCTGCGGACTGCACTGGCTGGCAGTGCAGTGGCATATCACCTTCAAGGTTGGTCTGCTAACCTATAAAGCCCTACATGATCAGGGACCAGCTACCTGCAGGATCTCCTTCCTCCCTACCGCCTTTCGACCACTCTGATCCACCGACAGGATTGCTAGAGATTCCCAGGTGCGAGTGCAAACATCTGGGGCCCGCTCCTTTGCATTTGTGGCTCCTACCCTGTGGAATTCTCTAGCTCATCGGGTAAGGCAGTGCCTGTCCATCCAAAGTTTTAAAACAGAGTTAAAGACCTACCTTTTTGGACTGGCATTTCCAGAAGAAGGTTAACATCTAATTAGAATGGACTGTCATCGTATTTCTGATCTGTGGTTTTACTGGATTTTAACTTATTGGTGCTTTGTGCATTATATCTCATTTTGGGGTTTTTGTTGATTTTATGTACAGTACTTGATCAATGGAAAGGCACCTTTTACAAATAAAATTTGATTTGATTTGATGTAAGATACAATAAGAATAAAGTACGGTAGGGTACCATATTAGTACACCAGGTAAGGTGTAATTACATAGCAACATTACAATTGCATCCATAGAAAAACTGGTTACATGTCATGAGTTACTGAAGGAAGCAGAAGAAATGAGGACAGAAAACAATATACTGGGCTCACACTGGGGGAATAACACCTCCTGCCAACTGCCATCCCAAGCTGACACCCCCACGTGTGATGGTCTTACAATCCTGTCCCTGTTCTCCAGCCTGCTGCACTCTGGCTCACTTGAAGTAACTGTCCTTTTAATGTCCAGGGAGAGGGTTCACCTTTGCCATCCTTCCTTGCCACCTTTTTGGAGTGTGAGGGGTTTATGTGACTAGGAGTACTGTGTGCAGTTCTGGAGACCCAATCTCCGCAAAGACATAGACAGGATGGAAGCTGTCCAGAGGAGGGCAACTAAAATGGTGCAGGGTCTGCACTGGAGGACATATGAAGAGAGACTTAAGGAGCTTAATATGTATAGCCTCGAGGAAAGGAGGGAGAGGGGACATGATAGAAACTTTCTAAGTACCTCAAGGAATCAATAAAGTCCAAGAGGGTAGCATCTTTCAAAAAAAGAGGTGTGCAAGAACAAGAGGGCACAATTTGAAGATAGAGGGGGCGGCTCAGAGGTAATTTAAGGAAGTATTTTTTTCACAGAGAGGGTTGTGGATGCATGGAATGGCCTTCCGGAGGAGGTTGTGGAGTCAAAATCAGTGGTGGAATTCAAGCATGCATGGGATAGTCATAAGGCAATTCTGGGGGTTGGGGGTAGGAAGAAGTAGGCTGCTGGTTAACTAGGATCTGCAGCTTATCCAGTAGGTAGGGAAATGGGCAGACTGGGTGGGCCAAGCGGTCCTTATCTGCCGTCAAATTCTATGTTTCTATGTTTCTATGACCTCCTGGTATGGTCACCAGCTCCTTGGAGGAGTGAGTGGAAGGCGGAAAAGGAACATCCACAAGCTCCCACCCACAGAAATCACAGAATCACAAAAATTTGTCTGCAGAAAAGGACTTCATCGGCCAATCAAGTCCACACTTTTTTCCCTCCCCTACTCTTCTCCACTGTTGCAGGCCCTCCTCTCATGACCCCCTGAGTGATCTGCTGCATGCCTTCTGTCATGGCACTGAAAGTCATGGGAGCAACAGTGTAAACAGATCTGGACCCTCTGACTGAGGGTCCACTCTCCTATTCTCTCTTTGTTGCCCGATTGGTGGGTGGAGAGCACTTGACCAGAACCTCATGGAATCGTAACTGAAGTGACCAGACCAGGATGTCCTGGTTGAGTAGAACCACAAATAAAGTATGTATACGATACTAGGGGCAGGATTTTCAAAAGCTGTAGATCACCACAAACCCAGAATGTGGCGCATGGATCTTGCGTCAGTCTAACAGGATTTTCTATTCCATGCGGCAGTTGCCGCAAGTTAGACCAACTTTTTCTGCTCTGATTTGCGGCAATCCTGGGGGCGGTTTTTACACAGCTTGTGACAGATATTTGGCACAAGCTGCTGTAATTCATGGAATCTCTCACAACTGTGCCTGAGATTGTAGAGTGTGATGCAATTGCATCAAAGGGTTTGGTGCAGTGCCAGAACCGAGGCTATGCCCAGGGCTGAGCCAAGCCCTGAGCCATGCTTTGAAAATCCTTCCCTAGGAGTATTTCATCAAGGAGAACCGCTACCTTTTTCTAGTTACATTTGCTTGTGTTTGTACAAGAAATATTTTGTTACAAAATGGCATTTCAGAGGTGTGTCACTGTTGAGCCAATTGCAGCTGAAGCTGCAAGGGGCCCGGCAGTGCAGACCACTGACCAGACACTCTAGTCATGACACTACTCACTGCTTGATGGGTGGAAACTTTGCATATTTGAAAGGAGTCAGACACTCTACCACACAGCGGCCGGCTCATTTCATTTACATGATGCCACCCATCAGCTAGCTGAGTGGAGTCATTATCGCTGACAGCTAAGCTTCTCCCAACTCTGTCCATTCCCACCTCCTTCCGATCCACAGTAGCCTTCACGCTACCCAGCCACTTATTTTTGGCTCCCCATCCCAACCAGTTCATCCCTTGCCCAGCCCTCTCTGGGCTTAATGCTCCAATCTACACATCCTGAACACACACCTTCCCATCCAGTTTGCTGATCCTAACACACAGCGGTGTATTGCACCATCTTGCACATGTCAAGTTGTGTCCTGAGTGTCCCTTGTGAGCCCCCTCCCTCCACGACATCAGCGAGCTATAAGGTTACTTCCTCCAGCACATGAAGAAGTAAACAAACTGGGTTGTGTCATGTAGTGTTGCTCAGATAGTTATTTTGTGGATCCTACCACTATCTGTCAGACAGTGTTGGTATCTTACCTAGGATCCTACCAGAAATCCTACCAAAGACAAATGTAGGATCCAGGGTCAGATAGCAATGGATCATAGGATCCAGGGAGCCTAGGTCAGATCTAGGGATCCTAGGTCAGCTAGTTAGGATCTGTGGTCAGATAGCGATGGATCCTAAGTCAGATCCAGGGATCCTAGGTCAGATAGTTAGGATCCAAGCTGGATCTGTTGCTAGGATCCACAACGCTTGTAGGATCCATGAACTGGATCCTAGAGTGTAGGATCCATGGTCAGATAGCACTGCTGTCCTACCACAGCAACTATCTGGCCAAATGGCAGGTATCTGTTGGTCTCCTAGCTTCAGGATACTATCTGAGCAACACTAGTTGTGTATGTGAAGGCACTGAGCTACAGATGCAGATTTAAACCATGTTTCACACCAAAAAAAAAACAGTAGGGGTGTGAGGCAATGGGAGCAGACATTAAACTGCATTTCACTTCAATGGGAGCACTGCCTTTTCAATGGGAGCACTGCCTTTTCATTGGGAGAACTGCCTTTTTAATGGGAGTGCTGCCTTTTAATGGGAGTGCTGCCTTTCCATTGGGAGTGCTGCCTTTTAATTGAAGTGCCTCCTTTTACCAGTCAGCCAGACAACTGCAGGAGCTGCTGTTTGGTGGTATCCTGTAAGTTTGCTTCTGGAAAGCCACACTGGTCATGCCAATACCCTGTGCCAGACTGGAGAAGCAGTTTACATCAGGTAAGGAGAGAAGGGTTGAGAAACCGTGGAGATCTCGATTCCCATTGATGTTGGCTAGTTTTATATAAATAACAAAAAAACAATCATTACAGTCAACTAAAAAGACTTCAGTATCTTACATCTTTGGCTTCAAAAGAGGTGAGACTGTTGAGGCGTTTAATTATGCATTTCACTATGTCGCTGTGTGCAAATCCACAAAATAGGAGGCAAGTTCTACTTGCTTCACACAGCTCACTTTGCTGTTTCACTATTATAACTTGTGTTATTGTATTGTATTTATTTAATTCACCAGGAAAAGGCTTTGTTGAGCACGTTCATTTACACGGAGGTCCCGAGTAGGACAGCATACAAAATTTAAGATAGTGATACATGTTACAGAGGTACACAAGCCATAGCAGGGTTCACAAAAGCGGCAGGGCTCACTTATGTCACAACTCTAATAATTGTATAATTTGTTAATTACCACCTCTGCACTATCCGTGTCAAACACCTGCACAGCTTAATACATACAAGCAATGCTCAGCACTGACAAATGTTTGTTCTCTTAGTTACAGAGAAACACATTTTATTAATGATCTAGAAAAAGGTTTGTCATTCTCCTTAAAGGAATACCAATAAATTACTTTCTGATAATAAATAAATAAATGTCCTGGCCATTTTGCTCCACTCGTCTCCAGGCTACCACATGTATGAGTAGTTTCCCCCTGCCAATCATAACTCAGTTTTATCTACTACATGTATCTGTTGAACTGATTTACCTTCAGTTGTTATGGTTATGCTCCTCAAATTTACTGTGTTGCTATCTATGACTTCTGTTTTTGTGACAGAATGTTATTACAGTTTTTTTCAACCTCTTGTCTCTCTCTTCACTTTCCTCGCCTTCGAGGACAAATCTGAAAACAGATATTATGTTATCAATGCTTCATGTTGTATATACAGTATTATGTCAAATTATACAATGCTGTCATATTAGCAAATTACTCAGTTGTGTCAACACATGAGTTAATACTCAGCTGTGGTATCAAACGGTATCATACAATGTCAACATATTAGTAAATTACTCAACTGAGTCGACATATTAGGTAAATTATGCAAAATATAGATACTTTTGATTGACTATTTCAAAAGTTTCATCAGGAAAGACATACTGAGTTGCTAACAGCTCATTATTGCAAATGCAACATATCACTTTTGTTATTGAAAGGATACTGTCAACCCCTTAGGCCTCAAATGTCTGCAGTTTAAAAACACATGTTATAATAGCAGACATTCAGTAGAGATTTCTGATGTATTTGGCAGCTTGATTCTTTCTTTTTAAACATGAAAAGAGATTGCTCATCATACTGGTGTTACCACATAAAACGTGTTTAGTTACAGTCCTTGATCAACTCCCAGCGCATTTTCCTGGACTTGGGAATACCCCCAACAGTCTAACTACTTATGGTTCAATGGGAAGAGATGAGACATTTGCATCATGGAGTGGCTGCATTATTTCGGGGTGTTCCTACTGTTCAGGAAGTATGTGGTAAGTGTAGATCAAGGATTTTAAACAAAGCAAGGTTGGGTGGAACTAAATTTTTACCATGTGTTTTAGTTCTGCTAAGGAAACACGCAGGTAAAACAACCAGCAGCATTCATGATTTCTACAGAAGGTAAGTGATCATAAAATGTGGGTTTTCAACTAGAAATAATATGATGAAAAAAAGGTTTACAGCATTCCTTCAATACGTTATTATGTTTGCTTGCACGCATGTGCAAGAAACATAGTGCGATGATCAAAAATGCAGTGCCGTGCAGTTGAAAGGGAAAGCTACGCTTCAGTGAGCAGAAATAATATATCGCATACTCATGTATGCTCCCTCCACACACACACACACACACACACGCACACACGCACACATACTGTGTGCTCGTGGCCCCCCCACGCACACACTGTACAGCCAACGGGGTGCTCAACTCGCCGCTGCTGCGCCCCCAACAGAGTTCCAGATGCCACGTTGGGAGCCCACCCCAGCATGGCAACAGATCATATGGCCGATGAGGGTGTCCAATCCCCCATTGGCTCCAGGCCCCCCAAACAGCCTTCCAGCTGCCACACTGGGAGCCCACCCCAGCGTGGCACAAGTCCTGTGTCGTCTGTTTAAAAAAAAAAAAGAAACCTGAAAGAAAAAAAACTTCCCTCGTTGCCTGTCCTGACCCAATCTCCACCCCCCCATGCCCACCCTCTGTGCACCCTGCTTCCCACACCCCTCCTCACCCCATACTTACCTCTGGAGCTCAGTGCGACAATCTTCGTGGACCGGGAACAAGTCTGCACTCTTCAAAGCCGACCGTGAATTGATGAAATGTCAGTAAGCTGTATAATGTAATAAATATGTTTTTTCAACTTTAGTGCATATCTCGGCATTTTGGGAATCTTTTCACCAAATTTTCAACATGGGTTTTGGACCTCACCTCATGAATTCTGTCACTGTCATGGCGTTAATCAGCTCCAAAGGTGATTTCATGGTCACTGCATGGAACCACCTTTCAGTACCAGTTTATGAAATGACAGTGTCACAGTTCATGAGGTAGGCCCCCAAAACCCTATGTTGAAAATTTGGTGAAACAATTCCCAACAAGCATTTGTCAATGCCGAATGTTTGCTTACTGGCATTGGCAGTGGTAGTAGTGAAGTTACAGAGCTGCGTAATAGGAATGGCAGTGAAGTATTGAACTGAAGCCAACCCCACCACCACCCTGCAGAGAGTGACAGGCATTGGGATGTGCATTTGGGTCGTCAGGCATAACGGCCACGCCATTTCACCACACCCCACTCTGCAGAGACTGACAAGTGTCACGTGTTCCTTGGGGTCTTTGGTCTTATGCGCGCACCCATTTCATTAGGAAATACGGTGAGATGGGTGCAATATAGAGAATGGGGTGAAGTTTGGGGCGAAGAGTCCAAGGCATACCTCGATGCCTCTCAGAGACTGCAGGGTGGAATGGTATGAGTATCACAAGCAAGAATCCAAGTCACACCCTGATTCCTCGTCATTCTCTATAGGGTTGGGCGATTTAGTTGAAAATCCTAATACCTCAGGCATTCGTTGGTATTTTAACTCCAAATTTTCAACATGTTTGTTTTGTGACCCCCACCTCATGAACAGGGGGAATATCAGTTTGGTAGCCGAAAGCTGCTTATGCACAGTGACTACGGGATTTAGCACCACAGGTGCAAAAATATTCCGAACAGGCTGTAAAAAATGACAGATATACTCTGTCATGGGGAGGTGTAAAAATGGCTATGTTGCAAATGTGTAGTAAAAATATTTAAAAAAATGGTGAAGTCACGAGCGTACATAGAAACTGTGCAACGCACACCCGTTATATAAGTAGGTTGGGGATATTTTATAGCAGATTGTCAACTCAGGCATTTTGGTGCCTCTGATCATGAACAGTGTCACTGTGATTTTCTTGATCTGTGCCAACAATGATTTCCGACAGCGACCACGCATCTCTGCACTCGAGTGTGAAAACACACTTCGCCATGTTGTGAAAAAATGGCAGCTGTACTGTTCATAAGGAAGTATTGAAAATGCCACTAGTGAAAATCTGGACTGAAAATATTACAAAGTCATGAACTAACGAGGATGCGTGGAAACTGCACAATGCTCACTCGTAACACAGTCATTTTATGGACTTTTGTCACCAAATTTTCAACATAGCCATTTTAAGACCTCTGCTCATGAACAGTGTAACTGTGATTTTCTTAATCTGTCCTAAACATTGCTTTCGCACACCAACAGCACCATTGTGCGCCATGTGCGAATAACACATTTGGGTGACATATGAAAAATTGCAGCTGTACTGTTCATAAGGAAGTTTAATAAATGGACATGTTGAAAATCTAGAGTGAATATTAAATTGCAAAAGTTACGCATGCATAGGAACTGTGCAACGATGCTCGTAAAAGTCATTTCTAGGCATTTTTCCACCAAGTTTTCAACATAGCCATTTTAAGACCTCTGCTCATGAACAGTGTTACTGTGGTTTTGTTAATGTGTCCCATACATTGAGCTTGCACACCGACTGCGCCATTGTGCGCTATATGGAAACACGTTTGGGCAGGATGTGAAAAATGACAGCTGTACTGCTCATAAGAAGGTGTAAAATGGCAATGTTGGAAATCTGGAGTGGAAATATTGAAAATTAGCAACCTACGAAAGGCAGTGGAAACTGTGCAACGACACTGTGAAAACAGTCATTTTTAGGAATTCTGTCACCAAATTTTCAACAGTGCCATTTAAGATCTCTGCTCATGAACAGTGACACTGTGATTTCTTAATGTGTCCCATACACTGAGTTTGCACGCGTCATTGTATGCCATATGCGGAAACACATTTTGGGTGAGATGTGAAAATGACAGCTGTACTACTCATAAGAAGGTGTGGAAAAATGGCAATGTTGAAAATCTGGAGTGGAAATATTGAAAATTCGCAAACCTATGAGCGTGCGTAGGAACTGCGCAACGCACGCTCGTAAAACAGTCATCTTTAGGAATTTTTTCACCAAATTTTCAACATAGCCATTTCAAGACCTCTGCTCATAAACAGTGTCACTGTGATTTTCTTAATTTGTCCTGTACATTGATTTCGCACACTGACTGCGCCATTCTGCGCTACAAGGGCGGAAACACATTTTGGGTGAGATGTGAAAAATGACAGCTGTACTACTCATAAGACAGTGTGGTGAAATGGCAATGTTGAAAATCTGGAGTGAAAATATTGAAATTTCTCAAACTTACGAGCCTGCTTAGGAACTGCGCAACGACGTCAGTCAAAGTCATTTTTGATTTAATAAATTAACATGGGTTTTGGGTTCTCTTCATGAGGATAAACATTGTCATGGCGGTATTCGGTCCCAGGGTGATTTTGCAGTCACCGCGCAGTCACTGCGCCAAATCACCCTTCAAGCCCGAATAACGCCATGACAGTGACATCATTCACGAGAAGGTCCCAAAACCCTATGTTGAAAATTTGGCAAAATTCCAAAATGCCTGAGAGATGCATAGTTGAACCCTCCTATCTAGCCCATTATACAGCTTACTGGCATTTCCTCAGTTCATGGGTCGCTTTGAAGAGTGCAGACGTGTTCCCGGTCCATCGAAGATCGCGCCAGAGTCCGGAGGTAAGTATGGGGTGAGGGGGGTGGGGAGGCTGTGCGCAGTGGGTGAGTGCGGATTGTGGAGGGGTTTCGGAGACGCGTGGGACAGATTTTGTTTTACAGGTAAAAAAAAAGACGTCATGGACCGCTTGCCACGCTTGGGGTGGGCTCCAGTGTGGCACAACGACTTTGGGGGAGCGTTCAGCCGACGGGGATTGGGCACCCCGCCGGCAAAAATCTTGACGTTTGCCACGCTGGGGTGGGCTCCCAGCGTGGCACAAGGACTTTGGGGCTGCTCAGCCGATGGGGGATTGGGCACCCTGCCGGCAAAATTATTGATTGCCACATGGGGTGGGCTCCCAGCGTGGCACCAAATACTGGGAAGGGAGGAGCGATGCAGCGCAGCCGACGGGGATTGGGCACCCGTCGGCTATCACGCTGGCGGTAGGGGGCGCGTGACGCCTGTGGGGGAGCTGCGCATGAGCAGCTTCTCATCGCTGCTCACCAGCGTAGCTCCCTTTTCAACTGTGTTACTGCATTTTGGAAGCTGTCTAGACAGCTCCAAAATGCATTGGCTTGCAGGGCCGCACCTGCCAGCTCGCTGCCTGAATTGGAGGAGGAGGTGACACACCTCCAAATCTCCGATGATGGCACTATGTTTCTACACATGCGCAAGCAAACATAAAATGACTATTTTACAAGCATGTGTTGCACTGTTCCTATGCACGCTCATAAGTTCGCACATTTTCAATATGTTCACTCCAGATTTTCAACATTGCCATTTTACCATACCTTTTTATGAGCAGTACTGCTGTCTTTTCTCACATCTGACCCAAAAAGTGTTTCCGCGTATGTAGCGCACAATGGAGCAGTTGGTGTTTGAAATCAATGTTTGGGACAGATTAAGAAAACCACTGTGACACTGTTCATGAGCAGAGGTGTTAAAATGGCTATGTTAAAAATTTGGGGAAAAAATTCCCCAAAATTACTGTTTTTCGAGCATGCATTGCGCTGTTCTCATGCGCGCTGGTAAGTTCGCTTATTTTCAATATTTTCACTCCAGATTTTCCAAATTGCCATTTTACCACACCTCCTTATGAGCAGTACAGCTGTCATTTTTCACATCTTGGCCTAAATGTGTTTTCGGCCATGTAGCGTACAACGGCGCAGTCGATGTGCGAAATCAATGTTCGGGACAGATTAAGAAAATCACAGTGACACTGTTCATGAGCAGAGGTGTTAAAATGGCTATGTTAAAAATTTGGTGGAATAAGTCCATAAATTGACTGTGTTACGAGCGACCATTGCACACTTTCCACGCACCCTCATAACTTCATGGATTTCTAATATTTTGAGTCCAGATTTTCACCACTGGCAATTTTCCACACTTCCTTATGAACAGTACAGCTGTCATTTTTCACACCATGGCCGGAATGTGTTTTCGCACTTCCAGCGTAGAAATGCGTGGTCGCTGTGGGAAATCACTGTTCGGGACAGATTAAGAAAATCACAGTGACTCTGTTTATGAGTGGAGGTTACAAAATCCCTGTGTTGACAATCTGCTGTAAAAATCCCCAAACTAATTGCATTATGGGTGTGAGTTGCACATTTTCTACATGCTTGTGACTTCACCAGTTGTTTTAATATTTTCACTGCAGAATTTCAACATTGCCATTTTTGAACCTCCCATGAACAGTACAGCTGTCATTTTTCACACCCTGTTCAAAATGTGTTTTCGCACCTGTGGTGCCAAATGGCGTAGTCACTGTGCGAAATCACCTTTCGGCTAACAAACTGATATTGCCACTGTCGATAAGGTGGGGGTCACAAAAAAAACATGTTGAAAATTTGGAGTGAAAATGCCAACAAACGCCTGAGGCATTAAGGTTTCCGACCATAATGCCCCAGCCTGTATAGACTGAGAGACATCAGGGGTGTGACTTGGGATTCTCACCTGTAATGCTCATACCATTCCACACCCTGCAGCCAGTGAGAGGCACCGAGGTATGCCTTGGACTCTTTGGCCCCAAAGTTCACCCCATTCTCCTATACCGCACCCATCTCACTGTATTTCCTGATGGAATGGGTGAGCATAAGGGCCAAAGACCCTATGGCACACCGTGACACTTGTCAGAGTCTGCAGGGTAGGGGAAATGTGAAATGGTACCGTTATGCCTGACAACCCAAAGGCACACCCCAATGCCTGTCAGTCTCTGCAGGTGGTGGTGGAGTTGGCTTCAGTTCAATACTTCACTGCCATTCCTATTATGCAGCTCTCTAACTCCTACACTACCAATGCCCATGCCAGCAAGCAAACATTTGGCATTGACAAATGCTTGTTTCTAAAACAGCAGTGCAACAGTCGGGTGAAAATTTTGACCTATACTTTTCTGCTATTTTAGATTGCCACTTACCTCCTGACTTGTATGATACCCTTCTTTCCAGAATTTTAGTCTGCTTTAAAACTATTTTTATGTTGGCGCTTGCGCAGCCAACATCTTGCGGTAGTGCAGATTTGGAGGTGCAGTCACTGTTGGGCGAATGCAAGGCATGCATCAGTAGATGTCCCTCATTCCCCAATCAGCCTGCATGCTGGCGCCACACCATGCATACATAATGGGGACCAAGCGCCCAGCTGAAGGTCTGCTGCAATCCGTTACAAGCTCGTCGGGCAGCGGCATCTCCGGCATTCTTGGCCACATTATAAACATGGCAGCTGCCCAACTGCTGACTTCAGGGGTGCCCAATCCCCCCGCCGGTTTACTGTGGCCCCGATGTATGTGCCAACGGGGGAGCCCACTCCCCGTTGGCATAAAGCACTCCCCCCTCATCTGTCATATGCCAAGGAGGGTGCCTAATCCCTGTCGGCATAAATTAACCCCTCCTTTTGTTGTGTGCTGACGAGGGTGCCCAATCCCCCGTCGGCTGCAGCACCCCCCCAAACAATTAGGTGGTACACTGGGAGCCCACCCCAGCATGCCAAATCCTCTAAGGAAAAAAAAACCCTCCCTCAATGTTTTTCTTTAAACCCTGTAACACAAAAACGGTCCCTCGCAGTCTCCCTCCCTCAACCCGCACCCACCCTCTGCACACCCAGCCTCCCCACACCCCCCTCACCCCATACTTACCTGCAGAGTCCGGCACGATGATCTTTGGTGGACCGGGAACACGTCTGCACTCTTCAAAGCAGACCGCGAACTGAGGAAATGCCGGTAAGCTGTATAATGGAATAAATAGGGGGTTTTCAACTTTGATGCATATCTCAGGCATTTATTTGGAATTTTGGCACCAAATTTTTAACATGGGGTTTTTGGGACGCCTCCTCATGAATTCTTGCACTGTCATGTTATTTGGTCCTGAAAGGTGATTTTGCAGTCACTTCGCAGAATCACCTTTCGGGAGTGAGAAAAGAAACAACAGTGACAGTGTTCATGAGTGGGGCTCTCAAAAGCTTATGTTGCAAATTTGGTGGGAAAAATCCACAAAAATTACTGTTTTACAAGTATGCATTGTGTATTTGCCTCGCATACTCGTAACTTAGGAAATTTGCAATATTTTCACACCACATGTTCAGCATTGGCATTTTTCCACACCTTCTTGTGAACCGTGCAGCTGTCATTTTTCACATCCTGCCCGAAATGCTTTTTTCGCACTTCCGGCACAGAATAGCGCAGTCGATGTGGGAAATCAGTGTTCGGGATAAATTACGAAAATGGCAGTTACACTGTTCATGAGCAGAAGTCCTAAAATGCCTATGCTGAAAATTTGGTGACGATACTCCATAACATGACTGTGTTACGAGCGTGCGTTTCGCGGATTTGCCGCCAGGATTACGTAAGTTCGCGGCGAACTTATAGAAACACAGAAACATAGAATTTGGCGGCAGATAGGGACCGTTTGGCCCACCTAGTCTGCCCATTTTCCTACCTAACAGATAAGCTGCAAACTGGTTAACGAACAGCTTACTTCTTCCTACCCCACTAGGACTGCCTTATGCCTGTCCCAGTGCATTCTTGAAGTCCCCCACTGTTCTTGACTCCACAACCTCCTCAGGAGGCTGTTCCATGCATCCACAACCCTCTCAGTGAAAAAATACTTCCTCACATTACCTCTGAGCCGTCCCCCCTCCATCTTCAAATTGTGCCCCCTGGTTCTTGTACATCTCTTTTTCTGGAAGATGCTACCCTCTTGGACTTTGTGGATTCCCTTGAGGTACTTGAAAGTTTCTATCATGTCCCCTCTCTCCCTCCTTTCCTCTAGGGTATACATATTAAGCTCCTTTAGTCTTTCTTCATATGTCTTCTGGTGCAGACCCTGCACCATTTTGTTGACCTCCCTGGACAGCTTCCACTCTGTCTATGTCTTTGCGGAGATGGGGTCTCCAGAACTGCACACAGTACTCAGATGGGGTCTCACCAACTGTCTGTACAGAGGGACAACAACTTCCTGTTTCTACTATTGATGCCTCTTCCTATGCATCCCAGTATCCCCCTGCCTTCCTTACTGCCTTCTCACATTGCTTGCCCACCTTTAGGTCATCTGATATAATTACCCCAGGTCCCTTTCTATTTTTACTGTTGTCAGTATCTCACCCCCCATTGTGTACACTTCCCCTGGGTTTTTGTTTCCCATGTGCATTACCTTGCACTTCTTTGCATTGAATCTGAGCTTCCATACATTTGAGCATTCCTCCAACCCTGCCAAGTCCCTTCTCATCCTTTCCACTCCATCTGGTGTATCAACCCTGTTGCAGATCTTTGTGTCATCTGCAGAGACATACTTTTCCTTCCAATTCCTCTGCAATGTCACTTATAAAGACATTAAAAAGGAACGGTCCCAGTACTGAACCCTGCGGTACCCCCGCTATTAACCCTCCTTTCTTCACTGTGTATTCCATTTACTACTACCCTTTGTGTCCTGTTGTCTAGTCAATTTTCAAAGAAATCTATTAGATTCGTCTGACACGACCTTCCCATCGTGAATCCATGCTGCCTTGGGTCCTGTGCCCCACTGGCTTCTTGGTACTCAACAATTCTTTCCTTCAGAAATGATTCCATCATTTTCCCTACCACTGAGGTCAAACTAACTGGTCTGTAGTTTCCTGCCTCTGTCCTGCTCCCACCTTTGTGAAGAGGAATCACATCTGCCCTCCTCCAGTCCTCGGGTACCACCCCATCCTCCCATGATTTGTTAAAGAGAGTAGTCAGCGGTGTCACTAGTTCTACCCTTAGTTCTTTTAGAATTCTTGGGTGAATCCCATCAGGCACCATTGCTTTGTCCACCTTCAATTTTATCAGTTCTTTCAGAACCCTTTTTTCTGTAAATGGACTGGTATCGACCCCGTCTTTGGAGTGTTTCTCTGTTTGGTTTAGGTAACTCCTCCTCTTCCTTTGTGAATACTGAGCAGAAATGTTCGTTCAGTATTCCTGCCTTTTCACTGTCACCCTCACCCACATTCCCTCCCTTTATTAAGCTTCAGTATCCCTCCTTTGGTCTTTCTTCGCTCCTAATGTACCTATAAAGGTCTTATCCCCTCTTAACAGAATTGGCTATCCTTTCCTGGTTTGGGCCTTTGCTATTCTGACTGCCTTCCCAGCCTCTTTCTGCTTTAACTGATAAAGTTCTCTGTCCTGCTCCTTCTGTGTTTCCTTATATTTCCTGAATGCTGTCCTTTCTCTCTTAACTTTCCTGCCACCTCTTTTGAGAACCATAGCGTTTTTCCTTCGTTGTGTTTTATTGATTTGCTTTACACAAAGGCTTGTTGCCTCTGTGATGGCTGTTTTGACTCCCCATTGTTCCTCCACCCTCCTTCTTGCCTGTTTGCTATTGCTTTTCTGAGGCACTCTCTCATTTTCCCAAAGTCAGCCCTCCTAAAGTCCAGTACTCTTGCTTTTGTATGGCTTGATTGTATGGCTGTGTTTATCGTGAACCACACTGTTTGGTAGTCGCTTGTTCCCAGATGGCTACCCACTTCTAAATCTGAGATTCTTTCTCCATCCTCATTTGAGAGTACCAGGTCTAAGATTGCTCCCTCCTAATGGGTTCCAATACTAGCTGTCTGAGGCATGCCCCTGTAGGGCATCAAGAATGACCCTGCTCTGGATGTGCCTGCAAAGGTGCTCCAGTTAACATCTGGCATATTCAGGTCCCCTATCAACAATATCTCCTTTTTCTGCCATTCTAAGAAAGCCTTCTATCATTTCCTTGTCCATTCCCTCCTCTGAGATGGGGGTCTGTATACAACCCCATACGGATTGTGGTGCCATTTCCTGTCTCCAGGGTGACCCAAAGTGCCTCCTGTCTCTGTTTACTCTTTAGTTCTGTTGCTTTGATCCCTTCCTTTACACAGAGAGCTACCCTCCTCCTCTTTACCCTCCCTGTCCCTCCTGTAGATTGTGTATCCTGGTATGTTGACATCCCAGTCATGGTTCTCTGTGTACCATGTTTCTGTGACTGCCACAATATCCAGGCAACCCTCTTCCATCAAGGCCACTAGTTCAGGGAGCTTGTTACACAGACTACGGGCATTGGTACTCATCACCCTCCACTTTTTGATAGCCTTACCCCTTTTAGCCCCATTTCTGTCCTTACTGCCTTTGCCTTTTTTTACATTTAAATCTGTTCTGCTCCCTAATAACTTCTGTACCTTGGTGTTTACCTCACTAATCACCATGTTTTGTGGGGAGGCTCTGGATTTCCCTGCTCCTTTTCAGTGCTTCCCCTCTTGGCTAGTTTAAATGCTCGCCAATGAAGCATTTAAACCTCTCACCTAGGATCCTGGCCCCCCTGGACAGATGCAGACCATCAGACCAGTATAGGTCTGCATCCCTCCAGGTGGCTCCCCAGTCCCCAATGAAGCCAAAACCCTGAGCTCCACACCAGTTTTTCAACCACTCATTGAATTCCCTGGTGAGAAGTGCCCTAGCATCTCCCTTGCCATAGACAGGCAGCACCTCTGAGAAGGTTACCGTATGCGCTACTTGTCTAAGGCCCCTTCCCAACTCTATAAACTCCTCTTGCACTGCTCTGATCCCATTCCTAGCCAGGTCATTTGTCCCTAGGTGGACAATGACATCCAGCTCCCTCCCTCATGCAGCTCCTACCACGATCCTGAGGATTCGCTTCCTGTCCCTCCAAGCTGTGGCACCAGAAAGGCACCTTACCTCCCTCCCCTTCCTCCCCATTTCTACTCCCTAATGATTGAGTCCTCCACCAGGAGTTGTTTCCCCTGTGGGGTCCCATGCCACCCTCCTGTGGGTCTCCTTTGTGAAGGTTCCCAGCATCCTCCTTGGTATCCACTGCAGGTGCCCCATAGAGGAACCACTATCCACCAGAAGATTCCAGATTTTCAACATTGCCATTGTTCTGCACCTCCTTATGAACAGTATAGCTGTCATTTTCACATCCTGACCACAACGCGGTTTTCGCAGTTCCGTGCAGAACAGTGCTCTCGCTGTGGAAAGTCCATGTTTGAGACACATTATGAAAATGACAGTGACACTATTCATTAGCAGAGGTCCTAAATTGCCTATGTTGGAAAATTTGGGGCCGAAAGTCCATAGTACTAGTGTTTTGACAAATGTAAGGCAGTAGTTTGCATGCACGCCGTGGACTTCATGCATTTGTAATATTTTCACTCCAGATGTTCAAAATTGACATTTTTCCATACCTCCTATGAACAGTATAGCTGTCATTTTACATATCCTAACTGAAATTTGTTTTCATCGTCCGCGAGAATTGCATGGTCACTGTGTGAAATCAGTTTTCAGAGCAGTTTGAGGAAATGACGATGACACTGTTCATGAGCAGAGGTCCTAAAATGCCTATGTTGAAAATTTGGTGCCAAAAGTCCATAAAATGACTGTGCTGCAAGCCTGCATTGCGCAGTTTCCACGTAGCCTTGTAACTTCATAAATTTGCAATATTTTCATGCCAGATTTTCACCACTGGCATTTGTGCACACCTCCTTATCAGCAGTACAGCTGCCATTTTTCACAGGCTGCCCAGAATGCATTTCCGCAACTGTGGTGCACAATGGCATGCTCGCTGTGGGAAATCACCTTTTGGGACACATTAACAAAACCACAGCGCCACTGTTCATGAGGGGAGGTCCCAAAATACCTATGTTGAAAATGTGCCAAAAACCCCACAAATAATTGGGTTGTGGACGTCTGTTGCGCAGTTTGTATGCATGTTGATTGCTTCACCAATATTTCATATTGCCACTCCAGATTTTCAACGTTGCCATTTTTATGCCTCCTCATGAACAATACAGTTGTCATTCTCCACATCCTGCCCAAAACTGTGTTTTCATCCCTCTGTCACTAAATGGCAGAGCCGCTGTGCAAAACCACGTTTCAGCTAACAAAGTGATTGTGCCGCTTTTCATGAGGTGGCTTGACAAGCAGCCCATGTTGAAAATGTGGAGTGAAACTACCACTACATGCCTATGGTGTTAGGGTTTCCAACTGTAGCACCCCACCTGGTATGGACTGACAGGCATCAGGGTTGTGACTTGGGATCATCGGAGGCATACTCACGCTCATTCCACCCCACACCTCACCCTGCAGCCACTGACAGGCATCATGGTGTGTCATGCACTGCTCGGCCACAAGCTTCACCCCACGCTCTATACTGCACCCACGTCAGTGTATTTCCTCATGGAATGGGGTAAGTATAATGCCCAAAGACCCCAAAGCACACCACAACACTTGTCAGTGTCTACTGGATAGGGTGCGGTACAATGGCATGAGCATTATAGCTGACAACCCTAAGGCACACCCCAATGCCTGTCAGTCTGTACAGGGTGGGGGTGGGGTTAGCGTCACTTTAATACTTCACTGCCGTTCCTATTGTGCATCTCTGACTCCAGCACTACCAATGCCAATGCCAGTGAGACAACATTCGGCATTGACAAATGCTTGTTTCATGTCTGAAATAATAAAAAGAGCATTCCTTTTAATTTGGCTTGGATCAGGTTTTAATCAGTATTTGTAGCTGTTTTTGAACAACTATGGTTCTGTAAGGTCAGAGAGCACTGCCTGCTGCATAATAGTTAATTAAAGTCACAAACAGAGTAATATATAAACAACTGATGGACAAAAACAGCTGAAAATGCTGATGAAGACTTGGTGTGCACTGTATTAAAAGGAGCGCTCCTTTTATTATTTCAAACATGAAAAAAAGTATTAGACTCAAATTGTGGAAAGAAAGGTATTATACAAGTCAGGAGGTAAATGTCGATCTAAAATAGCATAAAATAGTATAGGTCAAAATTTTCACCAGATTGTTGCTCTGCTGCTTTAATTTTTCTGATTTTTGGTTTGCATTAGGGTAAAACAAATAACTTTTACATGACTAATACTTATTGTACTTCCATTGCAAAATTCTCTAATCACATCATGAAAAATGCCCATTTACCATTCCCTTAAGCCCCAGATTTTCCTGTTTTCACAGGCTTCTCCTTTAAACGCATGGAAAGATAATACAACCAGTATTGTCAAACTGTTTCTGTTTACTTCCACTATTATTGGCCAATGTTATGAATGCAGTGGGGGTGCTTTGTTGCTGGAATAACATGATCTCCTGGTGGTGTCGTCCTTGTTTTTTATTTATTTATTTAAAATCTTGGAATTACAACCTTTGAGTCAGAGACTCATTTCCAAAGGCTCCACGTCAATACACAATACAGACATAAGTAAATACAATAGACAGTACGGTTCAATTAAGCAATAAGGCATGACAGGGTGTGGTATATCATGGGATATCGTCACGTCTCAGGTGGTTGTGCACGAGGCCACAGGCCAAGTGTGTCCAACGACCTAAGAAGTGACAATATCCTATGATATACCACACCCTGGAGTGACTTATTGCTATTATGAACTGAGTACGAGGTTTTATTAATAAAAAAAATTAAAAAACAGGTTTTAAAACATTTTATGAATGCGTTTTTGGGTGGTGTAGGAGTACATTTTGAAAAAATAGTTCTCAGACAGTAGAAAGCAAGGAGGCTGGTGGTGCCGAAAATTTTTTGAAGCCGTGATGATGTAGCCCGATATCATCATGACTTCAAAGAGCTCTCAGCCAATCAGATTCCTCTATTTACGATCCTCAGTTCATAATATACAGTATACAGTATACAATGTCAGGGCAGTTTGATGACAATACAGACATAGGTAAATACAATAGACAGTACGATTCAATATATAGTATACACTATAGAATGCCAGGGCAGTTTGATTGCAAGGTTACAGCATGAGAAGTATACAGAGTTGTCTAATACAGTGCTGAGGCTATAGGCTGTGGGTGACACAGTAAACAGTACTATGCCGGGTACAGTGCCAGGGCACTTTGACTTCCAGTTACCTTGTTACTGGTTGTTCCTTCAATCCTGGGGGATGGGGTAGTGGAGGAATGTGTTGATCTAGCACATAGTGGGTGTGCTCCAGTGGTATGGCAGGATATTGGGGTTCGTGTGCCAATTCCCACAACCCCACACTGTGACTGGCGGGGGCGGAGAGTGTCCGGGGGGGGGGCTTGTCATTGGCTGCTAGGCATTTGTGCACCACGTGCTGGTCAATATGACAGTGAGGAAACTGGCATCTACTGTAAAGATAACCTTTTACCTGGCCACAGAAAGGGTCCTGCTGTGGCAACCCCATCCTTGGCTTTGTGGATGTAACGATCATGTGACTACCCTCAATGATGACGAATAGCATGGCTTGAAATGGGTGTTTTACCAGACCCACTGATGCCAGCGGTGTCTTGTGTGCTGATGGCTGGAAGCCCTCTTTAATAGGATCTAAAATATTCCCGGGCAGTAGATTCCTTAGCTACATTTTTGTTATCATTGGATGCTGTTCCCACTGGAGTTCTTTAGTGGAATTATTCGTACCCTGTCAATTTTCTAAAGATCATCTTCCCATGCATTTGTAGGGTATTAAGCATTTGTGATAAAACATCCCTCTCTTGCAGTTGTACATCGTAGTCAGGGTGTGCAGCAGGCCAGGTTGGAGACCCCTACATGATAGACAAGCATCCTTTTTCGATATTCTTTATCTGCCCAGTCCTTAGTCCTGGAGTTGTGCTGAATTAAGGCTCCCCCAACTCTGTCCCCTGCGAACCCCATCCCGGCAACCTGTCCAGTGGGGATACATGATGCCGGGTCTGGAACAGTGTTCCATAAAGGCTCCCCAGCTCCATCCCCTGCTAACAATACTGATCTGTCTGGTAGGGGTCAATGCTACTGGGCCTGGAGCTGTGTTCTATAAAGGCTCCCATTCACACCCTTCTAACCACACCTATCTGTCTGGTGGCTGTCAATGGTGCTAGGCCTGGAGCTGTGCTTTATATAGGCTCCCTAGCACCAGCCCTTGCTAACACCACAGGTCTGTCCCATGGGGGTCCATGGACTAGTGCAGGGCTTGGAGCTGTACTCTGCAAAGGCTCCCCCAGCTCCATCCCCTGCTAACCCCACCTATCTGTCTGAGGGAGGTCCATAGTGTTGGGCCTGTGGAAGCCCCCAGACAGCATCCTAATGGACATGTGGTTTCACCTGGCTTCTTTCAGCACTCCCCTCCCTGCCATGCCTGGTAATGGCCACCTATCAGCCCTGTGCATACACAGACAATGTCCTGTGATGGGACAAGCTCCCTGGTCATTCACAGGAGGTGCTGTGGTGCCAGAACCCAGTACCATCCCTCCCTGGCTGGTATTGCTTCCACCTGGTAGCATCTCCCTGCCTATGCTGGGTCACCCAGATGGCTCGCAAAAGGTACAGCCCACTAATTAATGTGATCCAAAGAGGCCATAACTGTGCTGCTGAAAAGAGTCTGCTTGGATATTAACATATACTAATTGTAAACCGGCCTATCAGTGCAGTGGGAGTACTGCCACTTGCAACACCGGTGGCCCAGGATTTGCAACACCAGTGACCCGGGATAGGGAGCAATCTCATGTCATTGGGTGCCCGCAGCTTGCATATGTTATAAAATGTGGCATGGGTGGGGGGTTGCAGTCTCTGCTTTTCTTTTCCACAGACGCTACTTGGGTGTGCCCGTCTACACACTCATCTGCCCCCTTTTTCAACATTAAATGTCATCATGTTCTTAGCTGACTCACACAAATGTTCAACGTGTGGCTGGGGTTTCAAGAGGTTTACACCATAGGCCTCCACATCTGTGGCACACAGTTACAACCCGTCCTGGTGGTTGCTTAATTAATCTGATCCTTCTAAGAGGGAAAGTGTGGTTCTACTCCAGCTGTCATACCGAGCAGCAGGGAGTGACTTTTTCCCAGCCTATCATTTTGGCAACTGATTGCCAAACACATACCCAGTGAGGTACAGGTGCCTTGGAAGCAGTATTACTGTTCATTGGTCTATTTGTATATTGGCACCCCCTGCAGCTACATGTAGGACCAGTTTAGACAACATTTCATGCTTAATGGTTTATTTTCAGGCATAGTTCACAACTGTTTCAAAGTTCTTAACATGTTCTTCATAAATGCTCTTGAATTCTCTGGTACCAGTAGGTACCTCTTATAGACCATCTCTGTATTTCTGCTTATTCTCTACTGGGTCATAATGTTGCATGCTTAATAGCACATGACATCATGGCTAAACCTGCACAGCGCTGTAAGTTACAGCGAGTGGTGCAATACCATGAATACTGCTGTATGCGGTATTGCACCACTCAAAACATCCCAGGCAGAGGATAAGACCTCTGCTGGGACAGGGTTCCACTGAGCAGCTGCTGTGGCTCAACGGACTGAGCCACTGCAGCCAGGAACCCAGGTGCTGCATCTGAGACTGGTTCAATTCCTGTCTCAGTAACTTTATTGTTTTTAAACTTTGAGTGCTCCCCAAGTTGACCACCCCCGAGCTGAGAATTATGACCCCGCCTGTTTATTCCTGGTACACATCATGGGCTTGATTAGGTAGTGTCTTATAGTACAGAAAAGTAAACTCCCCAATCAAGTGCACTGAAATATTGCTGGAGTTAAAAGGTTGAACTGTGATATTTCTTTCATTCAGGAAACTAATCTCTACAAGTGGAACATTTAAAACTAAGTAGGATGTGGGTGGTGAAGTCTTTGTGGCTTCACACCCCAGAGACAAAAAGTGGGCACAACTATTTTCATAACAGGATGCCCTTGAGGTTATAGCTGTGGAAGAAGGCTGAGATGGTATAGCCAGGAATTTATACTTGTATTAGAGAATTGGTGGAACTGTAGGCCCCCTTCTGTAAAGCAACCAAAAGGTGTGCTGACCCTCCAGATAAGCACTTCCCTCACCCCTATTTCCAGTCAATAAAATGTAGTGAGTCAATGCTCTTAATAGATTCACAACATTTTATTTTATTCAACACACACACTACCAAACAGACAGAAGTTGGTTGGCTTTTAGTTACATTGTTCAGGATAAATTGTGATAAACCTCTGCACCACATCAAGGTAGCCAACCTTACAGAAGTCCACTCAGAGCAGCACTCATGCATTCATACTCGATAGGGTCACTCATTCGATCATGGCCTCTAAGTTTAGCACCCACACATATTCCAAAGATCATTCACAAACTCACACTAAAGCATCCAAGGATGGGAAAAACAGTTCTTCAGATACATCAGGCTCCATTTGTGTTTGTTGCCCTGGCCCGAGGCTCATGTTGCCCCTGGACTTTCAAGACTTTACTGTACTCAGCAAAGTGCATTGAGTATGCCTGCTGACACCCATGGTATGCAAAGTGAAATGGTGCCCCTGATTAACATCTACGCTCTGAATGACAGGGCTGCCCCCTTCAGGGTTGCCAAACTTCAAGGAGGACATTTGAACATGGGGCAATGTATCTGTGTCTTTCCCCTGCAGTAGATCGCTCCTCTGGCCAGGTTGCCATGAAGAGGCCAGCCACCAATAAGCTTAATGCTTCAGTGGCAGAACTAGGAATGGTGGGCATATGGCAGTCTATGCATAAGGAGGGGGGAAGGACTATACGTTCTGCTCACATCCACACTTGGCCAACTGCAGAACTGATCTCTTTGTTACCCTAAAGGCTCACTTACATAAAACCATAAATTGTAGTAAGAAACAAATAATGTGACCTACTGGGAATTCAACCCAGACCTCCCGGCAATATATTGCACCAAAAACATCTAATCTTACATAAAATCAGCAAATCCTTAATGTGTTCAATGACCCAATCTGATCATGCTCTGGTAGAAATAATACTACAGCTGGGGACAGGGGAGAGGGGAACACTAAGGTGCCTTCATTTGTCTGTCCTCAATGACACTGATTTAAAAACGACCGTAAGGAAAGCTATCACAGACACACGTGAGCTTAATCACTCTCAAACAGTTATGCAAGCAGCAGTACAGGACACCATAAAAACAGTAGCAAGCGGTCAGTTATAAGTTCAGCCTCTGGAAAAAAAAGCAAGGGATAGCAGTGCAAGTGAAGTTATTGTCCTGAATGCAACAACTTGAAATCACTCATAAAGCGAATCCCGGGAATGCCAGAATACTAAAGGCCCTGTCCCAGGCAAGGCAGAGGATTACCTTTTTTTTTTTTTTTGCAAAAAATCATTTTTATTGTACATACATTAATCCATTTGTCATTTCCATAACATGTTCACTGGTTTATACAAAAATACAAATATGACTTTAATTCTACATCTTTGGGGAAAAACCTTCTTGGGACCAGTCCTTTATTTCAGAATTGTATAGCTTCCATACGGTTTCATGTACTAAAGTATCTGTTGTTATATCAAGCACTTATAAATAATTGTTTCCATTCCAGTTCTGGAAAATTTATACTAATCTCATTTTGATTCCAATATTTTAGAAACAATCTTTTAATTGCCATTACATTTGCTTTAAATAAGATTCTATGATTTTTTCCATAAGACTGATATTAAAGCTTCAATTACTATATCCGTATAATTTAACCAATGTTCTCCATGGAAGCCTATTTGTTCCAGTATTTTAAAGGACTGGGTCCACCAATTTTTGCTCCAATTGCAGTCCCAGAACATATGAAGCAAGTCTGCATCTGATGCGCTGCAGATCCAACAATCTCCTGAATCTGTCATCCCCACTTTTCTTAGTCTGTGTGGTGTAAAGTAAGCTCTATTAAGAATTTTAAATTGATGGATCTGTCTCTTGTTAGTTTTGTAGATATGTAATTGTGACATAACCAATAACCATTGCTGTTCTGTTAATTGGTTTATTTCTCATTCCATTTTTTTTATAGTATTTTTAGATTTTGTTGATTTTTACAGAGTTTATCTTTTATCCAAGAGTATAATTTTATTTTCCCTCTTTATATTTTAATATCCTCTACCGTTTTCTATTATTTTATTATTTGGAGCTCTTTTCCACCTATCATAGTCTTTTTGTATATACTACTGATTTGGTTAAAATAAAATATCTGGGATTGACTTAAATTTAATTTTTTCTGAAACTATTCCAGGAGAGTTTAATCCTTTATAATATAAATATCCCATTTTTGATCCCTTCTGCAGCCATAGATTGTTTTTAATATTTTCCCTTGTAATAGGAAATGGGGATTACCCATATATCATTTAATGGTGATTTAGCTGCCTGCCATTCTGTAGTTTTCAGAAATTGTTTGAAGAATTTTGCTTACATTTTGACTATACTACACTTAGATTTTATTCCTGTAGTCCACAAAATAGCAGGTTTTAAAATGTATGTTTTCTTTAGTGCTCCTTAATAATCAAGTTCTCCCAGTCTAGATTTATTTCATTAAATTCCCAATTTATAAGTAATTTAACAATAAATGCAAATTGGCAGATTGATATATCTGGACAAGGCAGCCCCCTTTTGATAAACATATCTTTTCCGAAGCTATTCGAAATGTTTTACTGTTCCAAATGAATTTGTTAAACAGTCTGTTTATCTTTTTAAACCACTGGATTGGAATTGAGGAAAAAAATTGATTGCAGCTTGTACAATAAAGTTGGGACCGCAACCATCTTTATGAGTTGAATCGTCCCCCATAATGACAAATAAAACTTGTTCTAGCCTTGGAATTTTAATTTAAAGGAATTATAAATGGAGCCAAAGTTTAAGTCATACCACTCAGCCAGTTTATTTGAAATCATGATTCCCAAATATGTCATATCTTTCTCAGGAATTTTTATGTTAATTAATGTTTTGTAAATCTCTGGGTTTTTAATGTTAAAGACCACCATCTCTGATTTTGAGTCATTTATTTGTTTCCTGCAATTTTAGAGAAGGGTCTAATTAGTTTCATTAATTCATTTAAACTTTATTTATTTATTTAAGAGTTTTACCAGGAAGGCATACTGAGCAGTGTACCACTGATTCCAGATGCACCCTGGAGGAATAAAGGATAGGCAGGATACAGTAATAGTAGAAGTTACACATGTACATGTTCAATGCAATCATATTAGAGTAGTCAAAATCCTATATACAAATAGAAAATATAGACAGGGTGGTATAGGTAAGGTAGCAACACGCACAGAATTATGTATTTATCCAGCAACCAACATCACACAATATGCAGGGTTGTCAACAATAGGGAAAAATAGCGGAGTCAAATAAACAACTGACAACAAGGCTGCAAGGACTTCAGCAGGGCAGGATGCAACAGCAACTGGTAAAGAATTGAGTCTTAAGTAGAGCATTACGGTGTGGAGTGCTGGTGTCGTGTCTAATATCGGCCGACAGGGAGTTCCATAATTTGGGTATCGTGAAGCTGAAAGCAGCCTGTCCGGACCTGGTGGACCTATGAGGGATGTGAAGTAGCCAAGAATCAATGTTCCTGAGCGAGTAGGCTGGAGGGGGAAGAACATTCAGGGTGGTCGCCAGGTAGGAGGGGAGGAACTGTGACCAGAATTTTGCAGCGGTTCTAGCACAGTGTGCCAATCTCCAATTGTGAAGAGAAGGGAGATCCAAGGACTGGTAGAGGTCACAGTGATGTGTACTGGGAGGGCACTCCAGGGAGAACTGGCAGAAGGAGTTGAAGAGAGGGTCTAGTCTGGTCACGGAAGATTGAGGGGCTGCACAGTAGACTACATCCCCATAGTCCATTATTGGAAGGATCATTTTTTGAATGATAGCCAGTCACCTTGGTAGGGGGATGCAACTTTTATTACGGTATAACGCACCTAACATGGGGGTGTAGCTTCTTAAGTATAGCATCAATATGCGCAGTGAAGTCAAGATGCTGGCCTAACCAGACCCCGAGGTATCTGTAGGAAGTGCAAACCTCCAGGAGGGAGCCTTCTAATGTGTGGAAAGTTGGGGAGGCTGGAAGATGGGACAGTTTGGCCTGAGTGCCGAAAGTTAAGGAGACATTTTTTGGGAGGTTTAGAAATAGCTGATTTGAATGGAACCAGCATTGGATGGACTTTGTTCCGGTTCCTGGACCAGAAGTAATATGAAGTAATATGTCATCTGCATAAGCATTATACTTCATTTCTGAAGATGCTAATTTAATTCCCTGAATGTTTTGATTTGCTTGTATTTCTTTTAATAGACGCTCCAGCCTTATAACAAACAGGGAAGATGACAAGGGACACCCTCGTCTGACTCTCTGCTGTAGGTTAAAAGGTTTAGATAGAATTCCATTATTTTTTAATTGAGCTACATAGAGGATAATGTTTGGTCCTCTATTGGTAACCGGTCAGTTAACTGTCGATAGGTTGCCAGGGTGACTGTGTAAACCTTGAGAGCAAAGCTCGAGAGGTTTACGTCACCATGGCAACCTCGAGACGGTTAACAGTGACCGGTTGCCGATAGAGGGACCATACATTATTTTTTATAGTGTATGGTCCCACGTAAAAAGTAAAACGGCTGCTTACTTTTAATAATAGTCACCGCAGGCGGCTTCAGTCCTTCCCTAACCGCTGCATTCATTCGTCGGTTCCCCGTTGAAAAAAGTAACGACATGTGACAGACCAATCAAGAAGAAGACTTCCATCGAGCGTGACGAGTAATTTATAGGTTAACATCATATCTACGCTACATCGATAGTTAATAACCTTAGGAAATTATGATTTCCTAAGGTTAACAGCGTCACCATACATTATAGGTTTATATAGATGATTTAATGTAATTTATAAATTCTTCAGGAAAATTACATTTTCCCATTGCCTGAAAGAGGTATGACCATTAGAGCATATTGAATGCTTTTGTGGCATCCAATGAAAGGAAAATTGCTTGTGTCCCTGAATTTATAAGATATTCTGTGATAAACTGCATTTTGCATAATCCCTTTTGTATATTCCTCTCAGGTACGAACCCCACCTGATCTTTGTATACTATATTTTTTAAATGAACCAATATTCTATTGTTTACAATTTCTGGGTATATTTTATAGTCTGTGTTCAGAATTGCCACTGGTCTATAGTTTTCTGTTCTAGATAGGTCTTTACCACTTTTGGGTATTAGTGAAATATAGGCGTGGTTAAATGAATCAGGTAGACAGTTTTGATTTAGTATCTGATGGAACAACATCTGTGACCATGGACCCAATATTGTTTTGTATGTCTCATAAAATTCTAAAGTGAACCCGTCTGGGCCTGGGCATTTTCTCTTCATATTTTTGATTGTTTCTAAAATTTTCTTGTTGTGATATCGGCTCTACCAACTTGTCCTAATCCTCAGCTTGAATTTTTGTTTTGCAAAATTTTTCATAATGTCGATCTTTTTTTCCAGATTACATTCTGATGTATACAGTTTAGTATAGAGTTCCACAAATTCTTTTCAATTTCTTCTTGAGAGATACATGTTTGATCATTTGTTTTTAATCAATGTTATATCTACTTTTTTCTTGTTCCTAATCCTTCTTGCTAATGTTTTCCCTATTTGCTCAATATATTGTTTCCAGTTCTTGTTTTTCTTTGTCCAGTCCTGTTTAGTTTGATATATCTCTGTATCATTAATAAAATTTCTTAACTCTGTTAACTGTAGTTTTATCAGCATTCCCCCTTCTAACTTCTAATTCCAGGGATTTGAGTCTCTCCAGTACCTGCTGCTGCCTTAGTAATCTATTTTTATCCCCCCAATAAGTTTCTGAAATCAATAAGCCTGTTAATGTAGCTTTTAAAGCATCCCAGCTGCCTTTAATATTATCCTTCTTAATGTTATTATCTGTAATAAAGTGCGTAATAGCCATTTCAAACTTTTTATAAAGTTCTTCGTTTTTAAAAATATATTTAGTCTCCATATGTTGGATTTTTTTTGAGGATTCCTCCCAACCAATATCTGAAGTGACCAGATTATGGTCTGCCATTAGCATAGAATGCATGCAGGGATGTATCAGCAAGCAGGAGAGAAGCAGATCCCTGGAAACAAAAATGTAATCTAGGTGTGAAAACATCTTGTGCCTCGCTGAATAAAAGGTAAATTCTTTTGTATTTGGATTTAACTTCCTCTGTAAATCTACCAAATTGTTAGAAACTAGGAAGTTACTTAGTTGCTTAATTTTTTATTTGTCCCAAGATGAAAAGGGTGAGGATTTATCCAGTGGCTCCATAATAGGACAATTGAAGTCTCCACCCATAATAATATTACAAAATTCAGAATTATAAATGAGTTTAGTTAATTCTGTGAGAAATTGGGTAAAACCTGTGAAGGGTGCATACACTGAGCGTAACAGCATATTTGAGTCACCTGTCTTTATCTTTACAGCTGCTATGTGGCCATGTGAATCCCCCCCCCGTATCTACCACTGTACCTTTAAAATGTTTGGAGAGTAATATTAGTACCCCTGCCTTTTTTATAGAGGGACCCAATGAATAGTAGATTTCACCTTTCCATCTTTTCTTCAATTTTTCCAGTTCTTTTTTATTTAAATAGACTTCCTGCAAAAAAATGATATCGAACTTTGATCTTTTAATGCGTGTCAAAATTCTAGACCTTTTTATGGGGGAGTTAAATCCATTGATGTTCCATGTGGCTACCTTTAATGCATACACCATTTTAAATATACTGCATTATTTTTCCTTTCTTTTCCCATCCTTAATGACAGAACCATCTTATACTGCTTTTTGTGCATCCTGTTCCCATTCCCGGTACAGTAACCAGTGATATTCAAATTAAATATATGGATTATGTCCTTTCCTCTTTTCCTCACCAGTTCCCACTGCCCCCACCCTGCATGCCTCCCAACCTCTTGCCTAATGAATCAGGGACAAGGCTTAAAAAATCAGGGACAAAGACCCCAAATCAGAGACACATCTTAAAATCTGGTACTATTCACTCAGAAACCTGATAGATGCATTTTCTGAAGAATAACAAGTCTGTTACTTTAATGTTTGACATTATTTTGTGCTTTTAATCCCCACTGTTCTGTCACAAGAACACAAATTTTTCAAGGAAGAGAGGAAAAATTTGAGGCAAAAGGACATCCCTGAAAATCAAGGACAGCTGAGAGATATGACCCGCTGTTCTGCCATAGATCCAGTCTGGCAGTCTGTTGCATACACTTGTGTGATGTGGCTAGGTTCCTAGCCCCCAACCACACCCAGTTTTCCATGTCTAGCAGAAGCTAATCATTTTCATACGACTGAAAGTGGTCCGTAATCTGAGTCTGAGATCTTGTAGTGCATCTGACGCAGAGTCGAAAGAGAATTTGATTGTTCAGCAGCACTTTAAATTTTGCAGGGTAAATCACGTAAGCCTTAAATCCTTTTTCCACAGAAACTGTTGTATTTTGTTAAATGCCTCCTTTTCCCCCATAGTTATTTAGAATAATCATTCCTGAAGGAAATCTGTTGCTCTTTATATATGAAATTGGGGTTCTTATAGTACGATCCCATAATACTAGGCTGGCCCAGTGGTGCTGAGGATTGAGGCACTGGATGCCATACCTCGTTCCATGCCGGCAGGTTTGGGAGGCGAGCCCGGACAGTCGGGGTTGGCAGGGAGAGGGAGGATCGAGCATCCGGAGGACTGCCTCCCTCTTGGGAGGGATCCAGGGACAGCCCGACATCACAGTAGCTCCCAGTGGAGACCAGAGGCACTGCACCACTTAGGGCCATCTGTAGGGGTAAGACATTGGGCGTCTGCCTTCTGGACGTGGGTGGGAGCATCCACGTCATGGGCTGGGTGACATTGCACATCCCACATGTGGGACGTACAAGAAAACACCCTGGCAATCCAAGGAGGGAACGAGGGCCTCAGGCACCTCCCTCACATCCCCAGCACCAGACAGCCATGCCGACAATCCATGGCCGACTTCCAGAAAGGGTGGACCCTCTAATTTCAAAAGATGCGCCAGAGGGAGGGCGGGCCCTGTCCTGGGGTGATACGGGCACTGTAAGTCCCTCAATGGAAGGGAGAGTTGGCAGGGCTGTCATGTGCGGAGTAGTAGGGATCAGTCGAGTATGTACCTCCAGAGATGCCTCAGAGTGCCGGAGATAGAAACAGAGTCTGAAAACAAAGATGCCACAATACTGTCCTTCCCACTTGAAGTGAGCAATTCCACAGTTAAGGGTCTTGGGCCCAGATCTCCTTTAACCTGACCTAGCCAATGAACTCTGTCAATAAACTGGATACTGAGCTGCTGCTAGTCCCAAGTACATATCTGAAAATTTCTGTGGTAATATTCTTCAAGGATTTTGTTTCTCTCATTCTTGCAGGATTCCAAAATTCTTATGTTTTTATTGCCTCGCTCAGTTCTCCAGATCATCCATTTTAATTTGTAGATCTGATTGGGTTTTCTAAAAATGTTTTATGTCTTTTACTAATGGTTGAACTGAGTCTTCAAATTGAAATTGACGTTTTTCTAATTTGTCCATTTTTTTAGCTCCTTGCACCATTTTGGTTTCTATATTTTCTACTGAACTTTTCAAAATCTCGATGGCTTCCTCCGCCAGTTGTAGTTTTTCTATCGAATATTATGGCTAGATTGAATACTTCCCAATATTAGTTTTGCCCATTCAGGTGGCAGATTGTTTGTTCCTTCAGCAGTTGTTTCTCTGCCCTCCTCCCCACTGAGTGTTCTGTAAGGGGTTGTGTTTGATCTTCTTCATTAGGGGAATAAAGTCATCATTTGAACCTGTTTCTTGTTTATTTTTATTAGGAGTGGTATTGTTACCCATCTGCTTCCCTTGTTTTTCTTTCTTTTTCCTCTGTCTCCTTTTTTGGTGGAATTTTCCAGTTGGATGGACCTGCTGGACTACAACAGTTTTTAAAGGGAATCTGCAGCTGTTTATAATTATTTTTGTATTATTTTATTTCTTGAGAGATCCCAGTACCTTTTTCTGTTCTTTCAGGGCTTTCCTTGCCCTGTTATTTGTAGTTTGAAATAACTTACTTAGGCGTTTCTCATCTTGTATGTTTTTTCTGCTGACATAAATGTTCTCTACTGTTCCCAAAATATCACAGCCTCTATCAGCTTAATTTTTGTAATATACAGAACTATGCTTCAATTTTGTCTTCATGACACCAGATCAGCTCTACAGATTCAGATTCCTTGTAAAGGAAAGTCCTTCCACATTTATACAGTAGATAGGTAGATTAATTTTTGCAGTACTGAATTCTTTAATAAAACGGTGACTATGGTCCTTTTCAGTTTTATAACACAAAGCAGACTTCTTCTAGTTCAGTTCTTTCTTATTTAGATGGTAAAACACATTTTTGTCACCTTCCCCGAACTTCTTTACTTCTTTGAAGACCGTTCTCCTTATTCCAGAGCAGCATCTTGGAAACAGATTTGATAGCTCCGTTAAAGTTTTACTCGCTAATGAGATTTGAAGATCTTGGCGCTTTCAGATATTTTTCCAATGAGCAGAGTCCACTGGTTACTTCATATTTGTTTGCACGGCAACATGCTTCAACCGAATCCCAGTTTAGTGTTGGATTTTAAACTGAATAAAACTTATGGTAGCTTGGCCGCCATTACCTGGTATGTTTCAACTTTTTAAGACAGGTTATCCACGCCAGTAACACGCAACACTACATCTTCTATTTACAAAGTTCTAAGTTACTTTTGTCAGAGTTGTGAAATTTTCAAGATGCCATCAGTGAGTGCTCTGAGGTGCTTCTGAGGAGAGGGGTTGGCCATTATGCCTAGCTAGCGCCTGTGCACATCAATCCCCCCTACTACTTCAGCCAAGGCAGAGGATTACATAAATTACGCTAATCATAAGTACTATGAAATATTGGGGAGGGCCACTAAGCTATTGGTGCACCATTTAAAAAAATGGCAGCTGATGGAGAGTACAGCAGAGTGAGGCTCCAAATACCCAGAAGAATAGCAGAATGCTTTAAGCATTTCTATGAATCACCATACACAGAGGAAAAGGATCAGTAGGCCACTAAAACTGCCTAAACAAAATAAGACTAAAACTTTCATTCCAGACATGACAGCAGCCCTAGACAACCCCATTATTGAGGAGGAAATTATGAAGGTAATCATAGAGTCTAAAATGGAAAGGTCCTTGGTCCGATGGCTTTAATGCTGAATTTTATAAACTATTCAAGGAAGAACTCACTCCCATCCTAAAACACACTTTCAACACCTGCACATTTGAGGGTAAACTCCACTGTAATGGCAGGAAGCACTCATTACAGTTATTCCAAAACCTGGCAAAGGCAGAGACCCATGCAGCATTCCGAGCTATTTCACTGCTGAATCAGGACCATGAAGTTCTTCACAAAAATCCTTGCAAATAGACTTCCAAACTGTATCAGTTTGATCATCCATCCAAACCAGATGGGGGTTATCCCCAAACAGCACCTCCATAGCAACATTAGGCATCTCCTAAATATCCTGGCTCATCATCAAAAAATGTGTCTATATTTTTAGATGCCAAGAAAGTGCTGGATTGCTTAAACTGGGTCTATTTGCAGACAGTTATGCAGACCACTGGGTTTGGGGAGGGCTTCTTGTCCTGAATTCAAATGCTATATCCAAAACCTACTGCTAAGGTAAAGGTAAACGGTACTATCTCAGATGTCTTTACAACTGAGAGAGGTACGAGGCAGGGGTGCCTCCCATCCCTGTTCTTTTTTGCCTTAAGCACAGAGCTCCTTGCAGCCATGATGGGACACGCGGCCGGCAACAGAAGGATTGGAGTGCGAGGAATACAGAATCGTATCTCCCTTTATGCTGATGATAGTTTGCTTTATGTAAGTGATCTGCAGAACACTGTCCCAGTTCTGAGAGCCATCCCACAATAATTTGGAGAAGTGTCTGGTTTTAAGATCAATGAGGACAAAACTGAAACCTTGCTGATCAGTGGCAGGCTACCTCAGCTATTTATAGACACATTCCCCTTTAAATAGGTGTGAGATAACGTTTACTACCTTGGCATTCAAATTCCAGTGCGCTTTAAATCAATTACATCATATTAACTACACACCCCTATACAAGCAATATACTCTGCCCTGAACAGATAGAACCAATTACCACTGACATTCTCAGACAGATTAGAAACAGTTAATGGGACACTGTCAACCCCCTTTAGGCCTCAGTCTAGCCATAGTTTAGAAAATACATTTTATGATTGTTCACATTGTGCAGAATGTGCTGATGTAGCGGGTCGTTTTATTCTGATTCCTTGTTTCTTCTTTTTAAAAGAGAATAACAGACTGCACACCACACTGGTGTTACCACACTTGAGTGTATTTGTTTACATTCCTTAATCAATACCCACTGCATCTTTCCTTGACTTGTAACACCCCAGCACATTCTAACCACTCAGATGCAATGGAGGAAAGGAGATCATTGTATCATCAGTGGTTGCACTGTTTGGTGTGTTCCTAATGTTCAGGAAGTATGCAATCAAAGTAAATCAAGGATTTACATCAAAACAAAGTTAGCATGATAACACATTAGCCTGCATTTCAGTTCTACTAAGAAAGGAGGCAGACTAAACAACCAGCAACACCAACGAATTTTAGAGAAGGTAAACAATCATAAAATGTGGGTTTTCAGCTAGAAACAGTATGATGCAAAAAGGGTTAAGAGTGTCCCTTTAAAATGAACATTCTGTCCAGATTTTTATTTTTATACTCTACTCTTCCCCAGTTGATCACCTGGGGTGACTGGAAAGAACGTAAACATATGCTAACCAGATTCATTTGGGGTGGCAGGAGACCTTGAGTGTGATGGGTAACACTGAACGAGACGAAAAAGAAAGGGGGAATGGGTCTCCCCAGTTTCCTGCAGTATTTTGAAGCTGCCCAGTTGGCACATATAACAGAAATGATACAGGCCTCAGAGGTTAATTGGCAGAATGGCATGGAAAAGCAGGCACATGTGTGTATTCCCCTTAGATACCTACTGTGGCTGGCAACACTTGGACCTACGAATATAGCCAACAGATGGACTCGCTAGCCTAAAAGTGTCGCTGCAAATGAAATGGAGTGCATAACCTCTGCTTTACATGTGGCAAAATTCCAGTACAATGGTTACCCAATTTTGTCCCAAATAGAATTAATAATGGGTTTCAGAGATGGGCATGGGCGCAACTGGTCTTTCTTACTCAACTCCTTAATTATCAAAATACCTTTAAAAGTTTTCCACAGGCCGGCCTGGTGGCGCAGAGGGTTGAGGCACTGGTGCCTTATGTCTCATCACACTGGCGACCCGGGTTTGGAAACGGACTCAGGTGCTGATGGGTCGGCAGGGGTAGGAGCTGGATTGAGCGTCCGGAGGATGGTTCTCCTCTCCTGGGGTGGGCTGGGGAAAGGCATCGCTCTGTAGCATCCCCCGGTAGAGGGGAAGCACAGAGGTAGCGCAAGCTGGGGAAAGCAGGAAGAAACACAGAAACATGGCATATCCACCCACCAGGATGACAGCCACCCTGGACCAAGTGCCTCCTAGGACTCCGCTATGACCAACCATAGCAGCACCCAGACGCATTGCCTAGGCCACCAGGCCCTTTCTCCTCGGAAGAGGAGGACTCACCCAACAAAGAGTTATGTTGGGGTACTCTGTGGTGGCTGCAATATACGGTCGGGCGACGGTGACGAGAGGGGTGCAGGTCTTCGGGGGCACTGGGCCCAAAGGGGGGGGTGAGTGGATAAAAATAAAAATAAAAATTTAAAAAAAGTTTTCCACACATAGTACAAGAATTTGGCCTGAACAGGACAGAGTTTAATAGATGTTTACAGTGCCGGGACTATATTCTTAAAAATTACATGGTACAAGGTCTCACAATAGCACTACCCCATGGTATTACCTTTATATGGAATAAAGCCTACATGCCACATCAAAATGGATTTGTAACTCAGGCTTCTGGCTTAGTACATAAAGAGGAGGGGGTTACAAGCACTCTTAAAAGTTCAAATAGCTTGGGAAAATGAAGCAAACACTCAACTACCCCAGGAGTTTTGGTCCCTAATCTGGCAAGGTAAGGTAGCTGCTGTTCTACGGCCTCTGTGTCCCAGCATGAATTCAGGTGGAAAATGATAAATCAGGTAATTTATTATCCCTGTGATTCTGAAACATTACAGGACAATACAGTCCAACAGATGCCGGAGAAACTGTGGGAAACAGGGATCCAAGTTCCATATACAGAGGGCTGAATTTGTACCCTCTGGAGACTAGGAGGGAGAGGGGGGACATGATTGAGACCTTTAAGTATCTGAAGGGAATAAATAAGGTGGAGGGTGATAGCTTGTTCAAATTGAAGAAGGGAGCGAACACGAGGGGACATAGCCTCAAACTGGAAGGTGGGCAATACAGAGGTAATGTCAGGGGTCAGTTTTTCATGGAGAGGGTGGTAGAGGCCTGGAACAAGCTGCCGGAGAAGGTAGTAGCAGCTGAAATGGTGGAGGAGTTCAAGAGGGCTTGGGATAGATTTAATGGGTTGGGAAAAGAGGGTGGAAGCATAACAGAAGGGGGAGGTAGGGTGTTGGGCAGACTAGATGAGCCATGGGGCCTTTCTCTGCTGTCACATTTTCTGTGTATCTGTGTATACTATGGGACTCTCCTCTGATTAAACCATACTGGAACACAATAGCCAGCCAAATTAAAAATATCCTCAACATTCCACTAAGCCTGTCATTTGAAAACCTAATTCTGGAGCTCCCACCCAGGGTGGCCAGAGGGAACCATAAAGGTTATCGTTCCCATATTTTAATAGCCGCAGTTGGTAAAGCACTCACTCAGAAGGGGCTGACCCATGCCTGTCCCATGGTGTCACAGTGAATAAGAATTATAAATACTATCAGGTCCATGGAAGCTATTACCGTGCAGCTCAGACCACAGCAAGAAAAGTTGAATGCTAGGTGGCTTCCGTTCTTTAATTACAGGGAAAAACAGAAGGGATACCTGTCCTACACTAACTGCTGATGCAGCAATTCTAATTTTATCTTTTTTTTTTGCCATTTATCTGTCAGGGTCAGTACTAGATACCTTTATTAGACTGCAGTTTTATGAAATGGTCTTTTTACGTTCGCTTGCGCGCATGCGCAAGGAACGTTTTGGGAGAGTAGCACACTTGGAGGTGTGCCTCTCCCACCCAATGCACTGCTCCCTTGAGCAGGCGTGGCGGTCCTGCACCAATGGGTGCAGGAGCTCAATATGACAGCGGTGTTCCTCTGCTTCAAAGGAAGCACCGCTGCCATACTGGTCGTAAGCCTCGCGTCATCGCTACCTCCCCAGCGCCGTCAAGCCGCCCCAAAGCTTTGGTACCACGCTGAGAGCCCACCCCAGCATGGCAAATGTTGTTTACCGATGGGGTGCCCAATCCCCGTCGGCTCCATGGCTCCCTCGTCGTCCTGCTGCCACGCCAGAGCCCACCCCAGCGTGGCAAACGGTCATTTACTTTGCCGACGGGGTGCCTAATCCCCTGTCGGCTCGCCTCTGCGCGTAGTTTGCTGACGGGTGCCCAATCCCCGTCGGCTCTTCACCCCAGCCATCTTCTGCCACGCTGGGAGCCCACCCTTAGCGTGGCAAATGTCCCACGCCGTCCTTTTTATTTTTCAACCTGCAAAACAAAACGGTCCCGCTGGCACATCTCCCAGCCCTCCCACAACCCGCACCACCCACCGCGCACCCAGCCTCCCCACACCCCTCACCCCATACGTACCTCTGACTCTGGCGCGATGATCTTCGTGGACCGGAACACGTCTGCACTCTTCAAAGCCAACCGCGAACTGAGGAAGTGCCGGTAAGCTGTATAATGGGCTACATAGGGGTTTCAACTTTATTGTATTCAGTCATTTTGAATTTTGCACTAATTTACGGGTTTTGGGACCTTCTCATGAATGATGTCACTGTCATGGTGTTATTCAAGCCCAAAGGGTGATTTCAGGCACCGCGCAGTTACCGCGAAATCAGCCTTCGCCTTGAATAACGCCATGACAGTGACATCATTCATGAGAAGGGGTCCCAGAAAACCCATGTTGAAAATTTGCAAAAATCCAAAAATGACTGTTTTATGAAGTGTGCGTTATGCAGTTCCTACGCAGGCTCGTAAGTTCGCGAATTTCAATATTATCACTCCAGATTTTCAACATTGCCATTTTATCACACCTTCTTATGAGCTGTACAGCTGTCATTTTTCACATCTCACCCAAAATGTGTTTCCACATGTAGCACACAATGGCGATCGTCGGCGAAATCAATGTATGGAACACATTAAGAAAATCACAGTGACACTGTTCATGAGCAAAGGTTTTAAAATGGCAATGTTGAAAATTTGGTGAAAAAATTCCTACAATTGACTGTTTTACGATCGTGCGTTGCACAGTTCCCACGCACGCTCGTAGGTTTGCGAATTTTCAATATTTCCACTCCAGATTTTCAACATTGCCATTTTACCACACTTCTTTATGAGCAGTACAGCTGTCATTTTTCACATCCTGCCCAAAACGTGGTTCCGCCTATGTAGTGCACAATGGGGGTAGCAACAAGATCATGCTGACAATTTATTGTGCAAATACCAGCAATCGCACAGGGCATTAGGGTAAAGCACCATACATGTCAAACACCACTGCAAATACCTGCAAGCGAACGTTCGGCATTGACAAATGCTTGTTTATACTGTATCAAGTTTAAAATGAAACACAGAGCACACATTTTATTCTAGTTCTGCTGTAACCTTTTTATTTTAGACACAGAATGAACAATCAGCTCAGTAACAGAAGGGCATTGAAAGAACTGTGCCCCATTGTGCGCTACATAGGCGGAAACATGTTTTGGGCAGGGAGCAACAGAGCCACTACCACTACCTCAGAGGTTGCGAAGAAAGCACAGCAATTGGACCACAGTGGGCTCAGGGAGGGAGAGGATGGTGGAACAGAGGCACACCCAGTCAGTTGTTCCACACCACAATCCATACACCATTCTGGGGGGGCATAGCTCCCCTATGGATGCACCTGCAGAGGAGACTAAGGAGGCTGAGGACAACTGTCACAAGGGAGGCCCCAGGAAGGAGGCAGAGGACACCACAAGGAAAGGAAGCAGCTCCTGGTGGGGACTCAATAATTAGGGATAGAACTGGGGGGCAGGGAAAACTGAAGTAAGGTGCCTGCCTGGTGCCATGGCTTGGAGAGACAGGAAGCGCATCCTCAGGATCACGAGAACAGCTGCATGGGAGTCTGAGCTGGACGTCATTGTCCACCTAGGGACAAATGACTTGGCTAATCATGAGATTAGAGCAGTGCAGAAGGACTTTGTAGAATTGGGAGGGGCCTAAGACAAGTAGCACACACAATATCCTTCTCTGATGTGCTGCCTGTCAATGGCATGAGGAGGCAAGGCACTTTATGCCATGCAGTTTAATGAATGGTTGAAAAAATGGTGTGGAGCACAGGGGTTTGGCTTCATTGGGGACTGGGGTTCCACCTGGAGGGACACCAGCCTATACTGGCAGGATGGTCTGCATCTGTCCAGGAAGGGAACAAGTCTTTTGAGCAATCGGTTTAAATGCTTCATTGGCAAGCTTTTAAACTAGTCAAGGGGGGAGGCACTGATAAGCAGCAGGAAAATCCCAGCCTCTCCCTACAAAACAGGGTACTAAATGAGAAAAAGACCGAGGTAGACAGGTCAGTGGGGGATGCTGCAAAAGAAGGTAAAGCCATCAAAAAATGGAGAGCAATGAGTACCAATGCCCGTAGTCTGAGTAACAAGCTTCCTGAATTAGTGGTCTTGATGGAGGAGGAACATCTGGATATCGTGGCAGTCACAGAAACATGGTACACACAAAACCATGACTGGGACATAAACATACCAGGATACACTATCTACAGGAGGGACAGGGAGGGTAAAAGAGGAGGAGGAGGAGGAGTAGCTCTTTACATAAGGGAAGGAATCAAAGCAACAGAACAAAATGGAAAACAGGGAGGAGAAGAAGCACTGTGGGTAAATTTGGAGACCGGCAATGGCACCACAATCCGCACAGGGGTTGTATACAGACCCCCTTCTCAGGGGGAGGAAATGGACAAGGAAATGATAGAAAGAATACTTAGAATGGCAGAAAAAGGGGAGATATTGCTGATGGGTGATCTGAATATGCCAGATGTTAACTGGAGTGCAGTTGCAGCAGCCACTTCAAAGAGTGGGGTTATTCTAGATGCCCTACAAGGGGCATGCCTTAGACAACTAGTATTGGAGCCCACTCGAGAGGGAACAATCTTAGACCTGGTTCTCTCAAATGGAGATGAAGAGAGGATCACAGATGTAGAAGTGGGTAACCATCTGGGAACTAGCGACCATCGAACAGTATGGTTCACAATAAACACAGCAATAGAGTCAAGCCATACAAAGGCAAAAGTACTGGAGTTTAGGAGAGCTGACTTTGCCAAAATGGGTGAGTGCTTAAGGAATGCACTTGCTAATGGGCAGGAAGGAGGGGTGGAAGAACAATGGGGAATAATTAAAACTGCCATCACAGAGGTAACAAGCCTTTGTGTGAAGCAAATTAACAAAACGAAATGATGTAAGAAACCACTATGGTTCTCAAAGGAAGTGGCAGTGAAGGTTCAAGAGAAAAGAAAGCATTCAGGAGGTACAAGGAATCACAGAAGGAGCAGGACAGGGAACTGTATCAGTTAAAGCAAAAGGAAGCTGGGAAGGCAGTCAGAACAGCAAAGGCCCAAACCAAGAAAAGATAGCCAACTCAGTTAAGAAGGGAACAAAACCTTTATAGGTACATCAGGGGAGCAAGGAAGACCAAAGGAGGGCTAGTGAGGCTTAATAAAGAGGAGGGAGGTGGGCAGAGGGTGACTGTGAAAGGTAGAGATACTAAACAAATATTTTTGCTCAGTATTTACAAAGGAAGTGGAGAGGTACCTAAAACAAACAGTAGAAACACTCTGGATACAGAAGTTGATACCAGCCCATTTACAGAAGAAAGGGTTCTGAAAGAACTCTTAAAACTGAAGGTGGACAAAGCAATGGGGCCTGATGGGATTCATCCAGAATTCTAAAGAACTAAGGGTAGAACTAGTGACACCACTGACTACTCTCTTTAACAAATCATGGGAGGATGAGGTGGTACCCGAGAACTGGAGGAGTGCAGATGTGATTCCCTTCACAAAAGTGGGAGCAAGGCAGAAGCAGAAAACTACAGACCTGTTAGTTTAACCTCAGTGGTAGGAAAATCATGGAATTACTTCTGAAGGAAAGAATTGTTGAGTATCTAGAGGCCAGAGGGCTCAGGACCCAAGGCAGCATGGATTCACAGCGGGAAGGTCATGCCAGACAAATCTGATAGATTTCTTTGACTGGGTGACCAAAGTGGTAGATCAGGAGGGGCTGTGGACATGGCCTACCTAGACTTTAGCAAGGCATTTGACACAGTCCCACACAAAGATTAATATACAAGTTAGCCAGCCTCGGGTGGGTCCCAAGATGACAGCCTGGGTAAAGAATTGGCTGGAGAATAGGACACAGAGAGTAATAGTAAATGGAGTCCACTCTGAAGAAAGGGGGGTTACTAGTGGGGTACCGCAGGGTTCAGTATTAGGACCGGTCCTCTTCAATGTCTTTATAAGTGACACTGCAGAGGGACTGGAAGGAAAAGTATGTCTCTTTGCAGATGACACAAAGATCTGCAACAGAGTTAATGCACAAGGTGGGGTGGAAAGGATGAGAAGGGACTTGGTAAGGTTAGAGGAATGGTCAAATGTATGGCAGCTTAGATTCAATGCTAAGAAGTGCAAGGTAATGCACCTGGGAAACAAAAACCCAGGGAAGAGTCACAATGGGGGTAGATACTAACAACAACAAAATGGAAAGGGACCTGGGGTATCACATCAGATGACCTAAAGGTGGGCAAGCAATGTGAGAGGGCAGCAAGGAGGGCTGGGGGGATACTGGGATGCCTAGGGAGAGGCATCACCAGTAGAAAACAGGAAGTTATTATCCCTCTGTACAGACAGTTGGTGAGACCCCATCTGGAGTACTGCGTGCAGTTCTGGAGACCCAATCTCCGCAAGGACATGGACAGGATGGAGGCTGTCCAGAGGAGGGCAGCTAAAATGGTGCAGGGTCTGCACCAGAAGACATATGAAGAGAGACTTAAGGAGCTGAATATGTATAGCCTCGAGGAAAGGAGGGAGAGGGGGGACATGATAGAAACTTTCAAGTATCTCAAGGGAATCAACAAAGTCCAAGAGGGTAGCATCTTTCAAAAAGAGATGTGCAAGAACAAGGGAGCACAATTTGAAGATAGAAGGGGCAGCTCAGAGGTAATTTAAGAAAGTATTTTTTCACAGAGAGGGTTGTGGATGCATGGAATGGACTTCGGAGGAGGTTGTGGAGTCAAAAACAGTGGTGGAATTCAAGCATGCATGGGACAGTCATAAAAGGCAATTCTAGGGGGTGGGGTGGGAAGAAGTAGGCTGCTGGTTAACTAGGATCTGCAGCTTATCCAATAGGTAGGGAAATGGGCAGACTGGGTGGGCCAAGCGGTCCTTATCTGCCATCAAAATCTATGCTTTTATGTTTAGCTTCCACTGAAACAGTTCAGTTTTTAAGGCACTGGGCTGGCTCTTCATTTATAGGTCACATTGGTCATGTGACCTTGTTCATACTGTCTTGTGGATTCACATCAGGAAGGTCATGTCAGACAAATCTAATCAATTTCTTTAACTGGGTGACCAAAGTGATAGACCAGGGAGGGGCTGTGGATATGGCCTACCTAGACTTTAGCAAGGCATTTGACACAGTCCCGCATAAAAGATTAATAATCAAGTTAGCCAGCCTGGGAGTGGGTCCCAGGGTGGTAGCCTGGGTAGCAAACTGGCTGCACAACAGGACACAGAAGGTAATAGTGAATGGAACACATTCTGAAGAAAGGGGGGTTACTAGTGGAGTACCTCAGGGCTCAGTACTGGGTCCAGTCCTCTTTAACGTCTTTATAGGTGACATTGTGGAGGGTATGGAAGGAAAGGTATGCCTCTTTGTGGATGACACAAAGATCTGTAACAGAGTTGATACACAAGGGGGTAGAAAGGATGAGAAGGGACTTGGCAAGGTTGGAGGAATGGTCAGACATATGGCAACTTAGATTCAATGCAAAGAAGTGCAAAGTAATGCACCTGGGAAATAAAAATCCAGGAGAAGAGTACACAATAGCAGGGGAAGTACTAACGACAACAATAATGGAAAGGGATCTGGGTGTAGTCATATCAGATGACCTAAAGGTGGGTAAGCAATGTGAGAAGTCAGTATGGAGAGCCAGAGGATACTGGGATGCATAGGGAGGGGCATCACAAGTAGAAAAGGAAGTGGTTATCCCTCTGTATAGACAGTTGGTGAGACCCCATCTGGAGTACTACGTGCAGTTTTGGAGACCTCATCTACTAAGGACATAGACAGGATGGAAGCAGTCCAGAGGAGGGCAACTAAAATGGTGCAGGGTCTACATCAGAAACCATATGAAGAGAGACTGAGAGAGCAATATGTATACCCTTGATGAAAAAGAGGACGGGGACATGATAGAAACTTTTAAGTACCTCAAGGGAATCAACAAAGTCCAGGAGGGTAGCATCTTTCAGAAAAAGAGATGTGTAAGAACAAGGGGGCACAAGAACAAGGGGGCACAATTTAAAGTTAGAGGGGGGACGGCTCAGGGGTAATGTGAGGAAATTATTTTTCACGGAGAGAGTGGTGGGAGCATGGAACCGCCTTCCTGGAGAAGTTGTGGGGTCTAAAATAGTGGGGGAATTCAAACATGCATGGGACAGACATAAGGCAATTATAGTGGGGGGTTGCAGGAAGTAGGCTGTTGGTTAACTAGAATCTGCAGCTTATCCAATAGGTAGGGAAATGGGCAGACTGGGTGGGCCAAGTGGTCCTTATCTGCCGTCAAAGTCTATGTTTCTATGTTTCTAACACCCCAGTTTCCCATTAGCAAGTTATACTCTGCCACCACTAGAAGTCACTGTTACTTCCCCCTCTCCACACTACTTCCTGCTCTCTTCCTACCACTCACCCTACATATCTATCTCTACTCTCCCCCTTCCACTACTGTCAACTGCACCTCTATTCCTTGCCCTTGGTCAATACTGAACCCCCGACCTTCTACATCAGAAACGGTTACCCTAACCACTGCACCTTCGCAACAACCTAATATCCTAATGTTCATTGGTGCCTCCCAAACCTCCAGTGTTATAACTACCATGCTGCTAGTAGCATTTAGGTTGGAAACTGTGTAAGGATAAGGGGACAAACTACAGGGAGGGATTTCGAGGGGGCACTAATGCTGTGTGATCTGTACTGACAGCAGTTAAATCAGTGTGATCTGTACTGGGGAACTGTTAAATAGTGAAAGGGTTAAATATGTGGGAGAAAGAACTTAATGGGACTTCTGGGGGCACAACTGCTGTGTGACCTGTACTAGAAACTGTTAAATAGTGGGAGGGTACAGTCCTGAGAGGGATTGAAGAGGGCATTACTGCTGTATGATCTGTACTGAGAGCTGTCAAACAGTGAGGGTAAAAGTTCCAAGAGGGACTTGTAGGGGGTTTAAAGCTGTGTGATCTGTACTGAGAATCTGTTAAGAGGTAGTGGAATTTGTAAAAAAAAAAAAAAAAAAATTGTTTTTGTTTTCTTTTGTTTAACCTTAGTAGTAGTAATATTAGGAGCCTTGTGTATCTTTGACAGGTGATTGGGTAATAGGCATACCAGGTGTCAGTTTAGGAGTACAAACATATAGAGCCAAAATTATTGCTGAAATATTAACAGCATTGACTGTATGGCTAAACTGTGTAGGTTACGCATCTTACATTCTACCAAAATTATTGGTAGGACTGACATTAACATGGAAAGGCAGCGCAGCTGGAGGGGCAGTCAAAGAGGGGAATCATTGGTAGCGTGGTAGGGTGTAGTGGGTACGGGACGGACATGGTCTTAAATTGGGCTTGGAGGATGGGAGGATGCATGGTGTGCAGAAAGCTTGCACAGCTAAGGGAGGAAGTGGGGTGGTTGAGGTGGGTAATAAGCGGGGGGGGGAACAGTGGGAAGGGGGTGGAGGAACAGGGACAGTACCAGCTGGGTGTGGGGAGAAAATAGAGGCCCACCGAGGGATAAGGCACATGGGTTGAGAACATCGTGGTACAGAGGAATGAGGATCAGAGGAGGTCCAGTGGATGCATCAGAGCACATAGAGAAGATAGCGGCAACACAAGGTGGGGAGGCAAGGGACCTAGGGACAGGAGTATAGAGGAAACGAGGGTCAGGATGTGTGAAGTTAGTAGGTTCAGGAGAAATTAGGCAGACATCTGCTGCTTGGCGGAAATCAACAAGGGCACAACAGACAAAGGAAAGAGAAGCAAGGGAGCAGAACAGGAAAACAGATTTGCACCTCGAGGTACTAGTGGAGGATGATATGGAGGAGGCGTCTCGAGGAGCCAGCAGAGGAGGGAGCAGGGGCAGGGAAATTGGGAGAGATGGACCATTTGGGGCCAAACCAGGGAGAGGTAAAAGTGGCGGATGGTCTCAGAGTAACAGGCAGCAAGGAATCCATAGAGGTAGGAGAAAGGGCAGGGAAAGCAAAAGAGCAGGAGATGGCCCCTTTGGGGGTCACCCATGGAGAGGAGTTCATAAAGAAAGGAGAGAAGGAAATGAAGAAAATGGAGGCGTGCCTGGGGCGGCAAACAAAGAGGGAATTATCCAAAAAGAGCAGGAGATAGCCCCTTTGGGGGTCACCCATGGAGAGGAGTTCATAAAGAAAGGAGAAAAGGAAATGAAGAAAATGGAGGCATGCATGGGGGCGGGCAAACAAAGAGGGAATTATCAAAAAAGAGCAGTGGTGAGGAAGAAAATTCCCTCAAGGGGGACACAGAGCACAGAGGAATCAGGAAGAGAGACTATATGAGGGGCAAGTAAGGAAAGTGTCAGTGGGGAGGTGAAGGGGTGTAGTACATGCTCTAAAAGACATTCAGGCAGTAGAAGTATAACCACAGAGCACAAGGAAGGGGCAGAGCTAGTGAAGAGGGGTGGATAGGAGAAGGAGGACTGAGGGTAAGTCCATGGGGGGAGGAGGAGAGGAAGTGGAAATGGGAGATAGCGAAAATTCAAATGGGGCAAGGACAAGGAGGAAAATGGAAATAGGGTGACCAAGGGGAGGCATGAACTAAGGTGTAAGCTGGAATACCAAAGAACATGCAGGAAGAGGAGTACAAGGTGGGCTCATTGGGACTCTTTTATAAAGGGAATCTGACGGGGGAAGGAGCAAGGAACAGTGCAGTATGGGTTCATGGTATGCCAGGTATGACAGCACTAGACGTGAGGCACAATATACCATCTTGGGGCAAGCATCAGGATGGGAGGACTCACTTGGTGTTTCTGTAACCACCAATGATCTGGAGGGAACAGTCTGAAAGAGGTACAGGCAAGGCTCAAGGAGCTTGCTAGGTTCTACAGTGGAATGGTTTTCCCTGCATTTCCTTCTGGAGGTGTTGCCTGTACCAACAGCAAGCACATCTAGAAAGGAAAAGATTGTGGAATTCAATCAGTGGCTGAAGGGATGGTGTAGGCAGATGGGGTTTGGATTAATAGGTGACTGGGGATCAACGTGGGAGTAAGAGGGACTATATGCCCTGATGGCTGCACCTGAGCTTAGAAGGACAGCTGTACTAAAGGGCAACCTGGAGGACTTTACAGTAAGGAACTTAAATTTAAACCCATTCGGGGGTTAAAGAAAGACCACTCATACAGGTAGAAGAGTTGGGAGACTATCAGCTTCCTCCACAGGACAAAGAGGTAAGAAGGCAACATGCAACAACAGGGAGGGTTGGAAGGGAGGACAGGGAAGAGGGCACTACATGGTGGAGGTGATTAGTAACAAACGCCAGGAGCTTGGGGAATAAACTAAAGGAATTAGAGGCCGCCATTGTGGAAGAGGGTCTCGACATAGCAGCAGTAAGTGAGACTTGGTGGACTGAGCATCATGCCTGGGAGACAGTCATACCTGGTTACCGACTGTTTAGGAAAGACAGGGCGGGGAAGAGGGAAGGGGGTAGCATTATATGTCAAAGAAGAAATTGGGGTCACGGAGGGGCTAGAAGAGGATGGGGAGACTGAGATAATTTGAATCTTTTAGACAAAATAAATGGGAAATCATTGTGGATGGGGGTGGTTTACAGACCTCCTACACAGGGGGAAGAGGGGGATAAATAACTTATACAGTCAGTGATAAAAATGGCACAAAAAGGGAAGATTCTGCTAGTGGGGGACATAAACCTCTCTGACATCAACTGGGAGATCCCAGCAGCGGTATCAACTAGGAGCAGGGGGATCTTAGAGGCACTACAGGGGGTATTCCTGCAACAACTGGTAAGGGAGCCCATTAGGGGAGAAAACCTGTTAAACTTAGTCCTCACAAATGGGGACAGTGTGGAGGAGGTGGGGGAAGGATTAGGCACAAGTGACCACAGGGCTGTAAGGTTCAGGGTGAAAACAGGGAGGGAAGTAAACAGGACTAGAACTAGGGTAGTGGACTTCAAGAAAGCAGACAAACAGAATGAAGAGGATAGTTTTATTTTTTTATTTATTTAAGTCTCAGATTACATATACCCTTGAGCTAAGAGCTCTTTACAAAGGTTCCACGTCAGTAGAAAGGACAACCGATTAAACAGGACAATAAAGTACAGTACAATAAAGTGTAAATAGGAGGTACAAAACTCATAATGGACACAAAGTCATAATGGACAGTCAACGTAAAACAACAGAGACACACTATGGTAATCAGTTTCAGGCACAGGAAAATGCATACAGTACATTGATATCAGCCAGCAGGCTTTGTCAAGACAAACAGGGCACAGGGTGTAGGAAGGGATGTGGGAGGGTGGGCTGGGAAGAGAAGAGAGGGGTGGGAGTGGAGGGCGTGAGGAGAGGTGGGGCAAGAGGAGGGGGGAGGAAGGGTGGAGAAGGGGTAGGGGAGATGCAGGGGGGAGTGGTAGGAGGCAAGAGCGCTAAGTTACTATGAAAGAGGTTGAGTGCTAAGGTTGAGGTTTGGGAAAACATGGTTGAGGGAGATAGTCACAGGTGCTAGCTGTTGAGAGTAGTGACCAAAGCTTGGCATTGAATGGGCCCAGCTTAGTTTCGGAGGTGATGTCACTGTTGAGAGCATTGATCCAGAGGGGGGCCCTGTAGGTGAATGATCATTGACCCTGGGTGGTTCGGCAATGAGGGACCTGTAGGAGCTGAGAATCAGAACCTCAGGTGCAGTGTGGATTATGAGGGGGGCTTAGAAGATCTTGTACTCCAGCTTGCAAGAGGCCTAAGGTTATTTTCTTGGCCATCAGGCAAGTTTGATATTTGATGCGATTTTTAAGCTGTAGCAAACCAGTTAGGACAAAGAGGCCACACGTGTGGGTGAGATGGTGGGCTCCTGAGATGAGACGACATGCCTTGTTGAGAGCAGTGGAGATACCCCGGAGGGCGGTATCAGTCGCAGAGCCATAGATGATCAGTCCATAGTCAATTATAGAAATAATAGAGCTCTGCACAGCTATCATTAAGGCTTCAAGGGTCAGAGATCGCCTGTGTCTGTAGAGTAGACCAATATGAATATTTACAGCTTTAGAGATGTTATCTATATGCACCCCATTTAATACTGTAGGTTGCTGTCTATGGTGACTCCAAGATACTTAAAGAATCGTACCTGTTCGAGGGCAGCAGCAAGGCAGTTACTGATAGTCAGAGGATGTTTCCTGTGCTTATTATGGGAGCTGCTGAAGAGCATAGGCTTAGTTTTTTTTTATAGTTTAGTACCAACTTGTGATGACTAAACCATTTCTCTACCAAGGCAAATCTGAGTTGTAGCTGGTTCTCAAGGGTAAAGTCTCTAGGTGAGTTGTGTAAATTACAGCATCATCTGCATAGAGTAAGTTTGTTCAGGGCAGGAGCTTGGGAGACTGTTTGGAAGAGACTAAATAGGAGTGGGCCCAGGATGGACCCTTCAGGAATCCAGAGCAAACAGGTCTTGAATCAGAGAGGACGTCGGCAATTTTGACTTGTTGAGTACGTTTGCCCAGATGACTTTTAAACAAAGCACTGGAGTCAGAGGAGAGCCCTGCATTAAGCAGTTGTTCCAGTAGTAGAGGGTGATGGACCATGTCAAATGCTATTGTCAAGTCGCTGAAGGCAGCACCAACTAATTGACCATGGTCCAGGGAGCTGTGTACAGAACCGGTGAATTCCATAAGGGCCGAGGAGGTGCTTTGCCCTTTTCTGAACTCGTGTTGTTGGGCACATTGGATCGTATGTTTGTCGAGATATGCAGTAAGCTGGTCAGTTACAATGCGTTCAAGAGCCTTAGAGAGTGGTGGTACTATGGAGATAGGCCGGTAGTTCACGTGAAGATTCCTGTCTCCACGTTTGTAACCATGGCTGCTTTCCATTTATTGGGGAACTGTGCAAGTCTGAGTGAGAGATGGGGAATAAATGTCAGGGATGGGGAATGTAAAAGGATGTGGAGGAATTATGGGCAGCTATTAAGGGAGGGATACTGAAAGCCACTGAAATTTGCATCAAGAAGGTTTGGAAGAACTGAAGAAGGAGAGGAGACCTCTATGGTTTACAAGGAGGTGTCCGCAGTCAGGAGAGGAAAAAGGCATTCAGGAGGTATAAGATGACACAAAGGGAGGAGGATAGGGAGCCATATAGAGATAAGTGGAGGGAGGCAGGGCAGAAGATAAGGAGGGCTAAAGAGGTCAATGAGGAGAAAACAGCAAAGCAGGCCAAGAGGGGAGATAAAACCTGTTTTAGGTATGTGGGAGAAAGAAGGAAGGCACGACAGGGAATGATGAGATTGAGGGGGGAGGGAGGAATAAAACTGGAGGGAGACTTTGAAAAAGCAGAGGTATTAAATAGTTACTTCTGTTCGATCTTCACAAAAGAGTGTGAGGGTAGAGGACCAGAGCTGGAGGGGAAGAGATGGGAATGCAGGGGAATGGATTCTAGAATCTTCACAATCGATAGAGTAAGGGAGGAATTGGGCAGGTTAAAGGTGGATAAAGCAATGGGACTGGACGGCTTGCACCCAAGCTACTCTGAGAGCTGAGGGAGGAGCTGGCAGCACCTTTGACAAGACTGTTTAACTTGTCCATGGATTCAGGGTGGGCACCTGGGGACTGGAAGAGGGTGGAGGTGGTTGCACTATACAAGGGGGGAAGCAAGGAGGCTGCCAAAATCTACCACCCTGTTAGTTTCACCTTGGTGGTGGGAAAGGTAATGGAGATGATAATGAAAGAAAGGGTGGTAGCCTACCTGGTGGCCAGCGATGTGCAGGATGAGAGGCAGCATGGCTTCATGAATGGGAAGTCATGTCAGACCAACCTGATAGAGTTTTTCGATTGGGTGACATAGGTAGTGGACCAGGGATGGGCAGTGGATGTGGCCTATCTGGACTTCAGTAAGGCCTTCCCACACAGAAGGCTAGTAAATAAGCTGGAGAGCTTAAGGGTAGGCTAGAAGGTAACTAGGTGGGTGGAAAACTGGTTGATGGGAAGGAGACAAACAGTGGTGGTAAATGGGGTACATTCCAGGGTAAAGGGGGTAACGAGTGGGGTGTTTCAGGGGTCCGTACTGGGACCCCTACTTTTCAACATTTATATCAGTGATCTAGTAGAAAGACTAGAGGGTAGGGTGTGCCTGTTCGCAGATGATACGAAGGTCTGCAGTAGGGTGGACACCCGAGGTGTAGTGGAGGCCATGAGGCAAGACCTGGAGAAGTTGGGAGAGGTGGTTGGAAACCTGGCAACTGAAATTAAATGTGAAAAAGTGTGCGGTGATGCACCTAGGGTGGAAAAACATTCGAGCAGCTTATACCCTTGGGGGGAGGAAATCAAGGAAACAGAGCAGGAGAGGGATCTGGGGATTATTATATCGAGCAATCTTAAGGTGGAGAACCAGTGCAGCAAGGCAGTGGGAAAGGTAAATGGTATGTTGGCTTGCATTGGGAGGGGCATAACTAGCAGAAGGAGGGAGGTGCTAATGCCGCTGTACAAAACAATAGTGAGGCCGCACCTGGAGTACGGGGTACAGTTCTAGAGACCGCACCTATGCAGGGACATTGAGGGGATGGAGAGGGTTCAGAGAAGAGCAACCAAGATGGTGCATGGGATGTGGGGAAAAACATATGAAAAGAGGTGGAGGGAGCTGAATCTATACCCACTAGAGACTAGAAGGGAGGGGGGGACATGACTGGAACTTTTAAGTGTTTGAAGGGGATCAATAAGGTGAAGGAGGGGAGCTTGTTCAAAAGGAAGGAGGGAGCTAGAACAAGGGGGCGTAGCCTCAGATTGGAAGGAGGGAAATACAGAGGCAATGTGAGGGGGATGTTCTTCACAGAGAGCATGGTGAAGGCCTGGAACAGGCTACCAGAGGAGGTGGTGGAATCTGAAATGGTGGGGGGATTCAAGAGGGCATGGGAAAGACATATGTGGTTGGGAGGAGGGGGGAAGTTCTGAACCAGTAAAAGGAGGAGGGGAGGGGAGGAAGAAGTGTATATAAGGGCAGACTAGATGGGCCGGTGTGGTCCTTTCCTGCTGTCAGATTTCTGTGGAATCTGTGAATCTGGTTTATCTGGGCTTCATAACCATCCACTTATGCTAAGCAAGAAGCCACAGTAGATTACACGTAAATACCAGTGTCCTTTGATTTCCCCTTAAAGAGGTGCAGAGACTGTGTGGTGCCTGTATTAATGCTGATAATGCACATCTGTTATGCCTATGAATGTAAAACAGTGTGATCCTTTTTATTTTCAATGAACTTTATAAGTTTACAAAATGTTACTGGGATGAGTAGTTAAACTAGCTTGGGGGGAGGCTGTAATATCAAGGGAGGCAAAAATTGCTCCCTCCCCACATGATGATGCAACAAGGATGGGAGGCCTGAGAAAAGGAAGCTCTCCCAAGGCAGAGGCACAAGAAGAAAGGGGTGGGAATGAAGCAGAGGACAAGGGGTATAAATCAAGAATGCAGGAAGAGAGGAGTAAAACCGAAGGAAACAGACAGGGTAACAAGAGAAGAGGTGGGGGTCAGGTGGAGCTTCAAGGAGCAGCACAGGCAGGAGAAGGGGGAATAAAGGGAGGTGGGGGTGGGGATAAGGTATGGAGAGCCATGTGCACCAATATAAGGAGTCTGGGAAATAAAATTCTGGACCTGGAGACCGTCACAAAGAATACTAGCCTGGATTTGGTGACAACGGTGTTATGGTGCACTGGCAGTCATGGCTGGGATTCAATCATACCAGGCTACTCTCTGTTCAGGAGAGATAGGGAAGGGAGGAGGGGTTGTACTACATGTGAAGGGGGAGGAAATCAAGGCTATGGAAATACAGGGGCATCCGGTGGAAAAAGAAGGGTCTGAGATGCTGTGAGTCATCCTGGAGAAAGGCTCGGGGGGCCGCTATCCATACAGGGGTTGTATACAGACCTCTAGGCGTAGGAGAGAGGAGTTGGATAAGGAATTTGAGGAAGAATTCATCAGGATGGTAACAAGGGAGGTGCTGCTAGTTGGGGACTTTAATCTGCCAGATATGGACTGGAGCTTCAGCAAGAAAGCATGGCATTCCTTTTCTCCCTACCAGGGACTGTTTTCAGGCAACTAGTCAACAAACCCACTGGGATGGGGCAATGCTGGACCTGGTGGATACAAACAGTGACAACACTGCAGATGACACAGTGGGCAGTCCCCTAGGTACCAGTGATCACCATACAATATGGTATGAGATTACGACAGCAACAGAAGCAAACTGCATGTATGGCAGCCTAGATTCAATGCAAAGAAGTGCAAGGTAATGCATGGGAAAAAACCCAGGGAAGAGTACACAATGAGGGTGAGATACTGACAACAACAAAAATGGAAAGGGACCTGGGGTAGTCATATCAGATGACCTTAAGGTGGGCAAGCAATGTGAGAGGCAGAGGAAGGCTGGGGGACACTGGGATGCAAAGGAGAGGCATCAATAGTAGAAAACAGGAAGTTGTTATCCTCTATACAGACAGTTGGTAAGACCACATCTGGAGTACTGTGTACAGTTCTGGAGACCTCATCTCTGCAAGGACATAGACAGGGTGGAGGCTGTCCATAGGAGGGCAACTAAAATGATGCAGGGTCTGCATCAGAAGACATATGAAGAAAGACTAAAGGAACTAAAGATATATAGCCTCGAGGAAAGGAGGGAGAGGGGAGACATGATAGAAACTTTCAAATACCTCAAGGGAATCAACAAAGTCCAAGAGGGTAGCATCTTTCAGAAAAAACAGATGTGCAAAATCAAGGGGCACAATTTGAAGATAGAGGGACAGCTCAGAGGTAATGTGAGGAAGTATTTCTTCAGAGAGGGTTGTGGATACATGGAACAGCCTTCCTGAGGAGGTCGTAGAGTCAAAAACAGTGGGGGAATTCAAGAATGCATGGGACAGACATAAGGCAATTCTAGTGGGGGGTAGGAGGAAGTAGGCTGTTGGTTAACTAGGATCTGCAGCTTATCCGTTAGGTAGGAAAATGGGCAGACTAGGTGGGCCAAGCGGTCCATATCTGCTGTCAAATTCTATGTTACTATGTTTCTAGGACGAGGTCCTGGACTATAGAAGGGTGGATTGTAAAGAAATGGGAGACTGCCTCAGAGACTGCCTAGTTGTGTGTGTGTGGGGGGTTGTCAGGAAGGGGTAGAGAGACAGTAGGGAAAAATAAGGGAGGGCATAATTAAGGCAACCAGCCACTGCGTGAAGGAAATGAGTAAAATGAACAGAGACTGTTATGGTAGTCTAGGGGACGTAGCCACACTGGTGAAGGAAACAAGGGTTGCTTTCAGAAGGTATAAGGACACAAAGAGGGAGGAAGACAGGGAGGCATACCAGATAAAACAAAGGGAAGCAGATAAGGCAGTGAGGGAGCAAAGGTGCAGACAGAGAGAAAAGGACAGCCAAAGGGAAAGATAAAGGGATAAGACTTTCTTCAGGAACATGATGTGGAGAAGAGAAGAGCAAGGCAGGATCATAAGGAAAATGAGGATGGCAGAGAGACTATGCAGAAGGGGACCAAGAAAAGCAGTCATCCTAATTGGTACTTCTGCTCATTCTTCACAGTGGGGGGGGGGGTACCACCAGGGAACAGCAGGAACAAGACATGAGGTTGGAAGGGGGTAGACTAAGGGTATGCAGAGAAGTATTTCTTCACAAAGGGTGGTGGATGCTTGGAATAGACTCCCAGCAGAGGTGGTGGGGGCAAGCACTGTGGAGGATTCAAGCATGCATGGGACAGGCATAGGGGAACCCTAGCAACAGGAACAGGGAGGTTAACCAGGAGATCATGTAAGGTCTGCTGCTTTTATAGTAGGCAGGGAAAATGGGCAGACTAGATGGGCCTAGCGGTCCTTATCTGCCGTCAGTTTCTATGTTTCTAAGAAGGGGTGGACTCAAGTCTATTTTTATAGGAAGGAGTTTGAAAGGACCTTGCCGGTCTGAAAGTGAACAAGGCTATGGGACTGGAGGGATACATCCAAGGGTACTTAAGGAACTGACAGAGGCATTGGCTGTCCCACTGACAGCTTTATTAAACAGCTCCTGGAAACAGACGTGATTGTGGAGGGCTGGAGAAGAGCAGACATAGTCCCTCTATGTGAGAGTATCAACAGGGAAGAGTCTAGCAACTATAGGCAGGTGAACCTCACCTGAGTGGTGGGGAAATTAATGGTAACTCAGGCAAAGGAAAGAGTGGCATGGGCTGCAGGGCCATAGGTAGCATGGATTACATGGGGGCTATACTGAACAAATCGGATTGATTTCTTTGACTGGGAGAACAGGCAAATACATCAGTGGATGGCAGTGGAGATGTCCTATCTGGACTTTAGCAAGGCCTTTGACACTATGCCACAGAAACCGATTAAGACATTAAGCAGCCTAGGGTGGGATCCAAAGTGGGGAATAGGGCTAGAAATTGGTTAACAGTTAGGTGACAGAGTGTGGTTCGCAGCATGCACTCTGAGGAAGGATGAGTGACCAGAGGACTGCTGCAGGGTTCAATACTCAGACCGGTCCTCTTCAGTGACATTGTAGATAAACTGGAAGGGAAGGTATGCCTTTTGGCAGATGACAACAAAATCTGTAATAGGGTAGACAATCAGGAGGGTGTAAAAAAAAGCATACGGATCTGGGAAACTCCAAGAGTGGTCAGAAACATGGTAGTTGGGGTTCAATGCTAAAACATTTAAAATTATGTAGCTATGGCATAGGAACCCAGCAACTGAGTATACGATGGGTGGGGAGGTACTGTCAGTCACTAAGCGGGAAAGGGACCTTGATGTTATCATAGCTGATGACCTCAAAGTGACAGGACAGTGTGAAAAAGCAGAGTAGGGACATTGCAGTGCTGGGATGCACTGAAAGAGGAGAGTATCTCCGCAGGAGGAGAGAGGTGGTATTGCCACTGTATCACTCACTGGTGAGACTCCACCTGGAGTACTGTGTCAAATTCTGGAGGCCGAACCTCAGAAAAGACAGAGGGTGGAGGTAGTCCATAGGAGGGCAACTAAAATGGTGCAGAGGTTGCAGCATGAGGGGGGAGCTGTCTTTCAGATGAGACATTAAACCGAGGTCCCGTCTGCCTGTTCTTTGGTAGCCCGTGACATGGGTGACCATGACTGAGCGCAAACAAAAATGGTGACTCAATTGCGGTGCATGTCATGGGGGCTACAAGTGAGGTAGAGTGATCAGATGGGGGTGGGTTCGCGCATATAGTGACAGGATGTCGCTACATGTGCTCGCACGGGGGGAAGCGAGCACGCTCAGCAAGGGGAGAGAGGGTTTTTGAGGGTGGTGCCATGGTGAGCTACTGAGCAGGCCCTGTGGCATGGTGGGTGAGTTCAGGGCTTGGGTGGACAGGAGGGTGTTGGGTTGGGGCCTGGGCAGGTGCGTTTTGTTACCCAGGCCTGAATTTTTTTCCAATTTGCACCTCCCCAACAGCCACCCCTGGAGTTGAGAATTCTATAGTAAGGGTGCAGGGTAGCCCCCGCATTACATTTAAAATTGTAAGTCCCCAGTGCCCTTTGCTGTGAGAGCCGGGCATGACCTGCCTTATGGCGATCGCGTCATGTGTCACCATTATGACATGGAACTCTGTTCTTGTGGTCATTCAGGTGGATGTTAAAGATCCCATGGCACTTCTCGAAAACAGTAGGGATGTTTTTATTTCAAAATATATGAACATACAAGACAAAATAATTATGCTACAAATAAGTCATTCATTTCTCATATATCTGTCTCATATTTACAATAACACCATCTGTTTGTGTCCTAAAACAGTACTTTTCCTTATATTTTATATTATCATGCATTCCCTACAACTTATGGATCCATAAGATTTCTATATTCTTTCATTTCAAAAAGACAGTCTTATTGCCCTCCTTCACTGGAGTGTACCCAGATCATATTGTGGGCCTGTTGTTGAGAAGATCCCAAAATATAATGCATTGGGTGTTGCAGTCCAACTGGGTAACCCGTGCATGTCTGAAAGGCTAATGTGCAGAACTGGAGAATGAATGGACACTCAAAGAAGAGGTTATCCATAGACTCCAGCTGTGCTATACACATCTGTCTGGGGCATATACATTCAGCTTTTTCTTTATGTTTAAGTTATCCTTCACAGGAATCTTGCCATGTACACTCAACCAAGTGTTAACCCACATCTGGGGAGGTATCCTCTTTTCTGTCAATAATGCAGCTATGCACTAATATCTTTTAGGGGTCTAGAAATGTATGTAGGTTGTTACAGGAAAAAGTGTTTTGAATATGGTATAAAACTGTTTCCTTTCTTGAGTCATTAGTGTTCTTGTGTAACTTTCAAATTTTAAGTTCACTAATACTGTCCCTTAAATAAACTGTGAGTTAGAAGATTTTACATTGCTTTGGGATCACTCCATTTTGGGCCCATGTCTGTAATGTTAGTGCTAGTTGATCTACCACCCAATCTGTAATTTCTCCAATAATATGGGTATAAAGTTTGCATACAAAAATATGCGGTGATAAAATGGGATGGGGTATATGAGTTTTAATCCCTTCTGGTATGTCTAGGTATAATATCCTCTCTTGATGGGGTTCAAGCAGCTGCCCATATACCTTGGAACAAACAGCTGAATAACCTGGTCTCCACATCTTTGGGAGGATATATATAACTGACATATAAGAGTAATGGCAGTAGATAGGCGTGCAATATATATACCCTTTTTTTTTTGCTCATTCGCCATTGGTTCCATTTAGCGCTCTGTCTAAGGCTATGTTTAGTAAATATTCCCATTTATACTGGGCATTATCAGGGTATCCAAAAACGACCCCTAGTATCTTGGCTCCAGTATTAGTTATGGGTACATCAAGTATATGAGTTCATGTGTTCTTGTTGGGCCTATAGAGACGCATGTGCTCTTCTGTAGGTTGATCTTTGACCCTGATATATTTGCGAAATATGTCAAAATTTGTGCTACTGGTACAGCTGAAGAATGATCTGCCAGTATTATACACTAATCGTCCGCAGATCCTAAGGTCTTGATTTCACAGTCTTGACTAGATACTGATAAATCTTGTACCCCTGGGTGTAAGTTAATACTCCAAATTAAGGGGTCTAGGGACAAACACATAAGATGGGGCTAAGAGGCATCACTGTCTTACCCCATCTTGATGTTACAAGCATTCCTATATGTCTGTTGATATATGGGAGATGTTCAACGCTTGTAACATATGTGGATCCACCATGTATATTGTTGGGGAGGCCATATTGACATGCTGCCATATCCTGTTTAATAAATTGAATTTGTTCTGTATGGTCCTGCACTGTCTCAATTTGTAAGGAAATCAATGTATAGAGTTGTTGTCTGAGCTGTTCATATTGTGTTGTTTTGTAGGGCACGAGCAAATTGTCCCATTGTTTTATAGTGTTTAATCAAATCTTTTTAGTCTGTTCCCACCATGCTATTAGATTCTTAGACAAAATATGACCGATTTCCTTGCTGCAGTCGTGGATTGAAGCCTTGTTTTATTTCTGGTATATCTACTAAGGTAGAGTTAAAACACATACCCTTTCCTAGTGTTATGTCTGGAGAATAAGACATTCTACATTCTAGTAAGGAATGATCAGATGTGAAACCACATGAACTTTGGAAACTACTATAGGATATGGGAGAACAACTAACAGCCAATTCTTCTTTAAGGTATCTTGGAAATAAGTACATTGTGGGAAGAATGCTGCAAATAAAGACATCAGTTAACTTTGGTAATGATTGGGTTCAATAGTCCAGCATCACAGAATGTTTTGACTGTCTTAAGACCTCTATCTTGTTTAAGCCTAGCACAATTGAAAACTCCCCACCATAATACTGCTCTTGCTTTCAGCAGGTATGGTTGTATTACACTAAAAAGCTGAGTTCTGTTGGCTCTTTCCTGTGAGGCATATATATTAATTAATCTGAAATTCTGTTTATCTAAAGTAAAGTTCATGAGCATAGCTCAAACAGGATGTATATCCAGTCCTCTTGTAATTTTAATTAATGGGTTACCTATACAGATGCCTCGCCACTGACCCATACGATGGTCCCCATATCCAGTTAGCATTGGCTGTTTGCAGTTCTGTGGTGGTAAAAGTCTGGTATCCTGAAACACTATCACATCATATTGATTCTGCTGGAAATACTGAAAGATCAATGTAAGGTTTGGCGCTGTGTTTGCAAAAGAAATTCGCTTGAGCCTTCAATTCTCTTCCAAGAGTTTTTGCAGTTATTCAGATTTACGTGCATGTTCAGTCTTCATCTTTGTTTAGAGCTAGCTATTCAATTTGCATACAGTGTTTATATAAAGATTTCTTATCTTAAATTAATGCCAACACCCCATTATAATCCTATCATATAACAAAGTAACATATTAATCTTAGGGTGTGGTGAATTTGAGTCAAAACATAGGTAAGACTTCATTTCTTCAAAGGTGTTTACAACATTTCTTGCACAACATTTACAACCTTCTCGGTTGCACACCATTCTTAAACAGGTAGTACCATCCTAATAAGGGCACATCATCCTGTTAAAGATAATTATCGGACATTTGATATTAAATGTTGTGAAACATAAAAGTATCACAAGACATTTGGCTATATAGTGTGAAAAACTATATCACAAGATAGTTGACTAAATATTGTCAGTTGACTAGATATTGTGAAAGGTTATACTGAAAGAAAATTATATTTTAAAATGAAAATGTTACACTACAATCCTCCCTTTGACTCTCTATATTAGGAGATTACATAGGATGTTGTAGCCATTGTAACATTTGTATCTGTCGAATCATGTGTTTCATCTTACGATACAATAATACTTGTATAATAACAAAAACACATATAACTGCAATACCACATACTTCCACTATCAGGGTTGGACTAGTACCCAAAATAGCCGAGCCCCAATCCCACCAGGATGTAATGGGGATATATGATGACTGCTTCTCTACCTCTTTAGCAGAGGCCTTTTATGAAAAAATAAGTCCTTTTGTTTGTTAACGATACAACAAGGCACCAAGTGTCATTTTATCAATTTTTGGTAATTCAGAATGAGGTGGAGTTGCCAAATCAGTGAGCAAATCCAAGGCCAGACTGGAACCATCAATATGGGTAACATTTGTTTGGCTATAGGCAGGACGTTCCCAGAGGGTTCAATTTCCAACCCACCAGGTCTTGTCCCTACACCGCCATACATTCCAAGGTTGACCTGCGATTACCCACCATAATTGGTTCCATCTCATAGCTTGGCAGTATTCATTTGCAGATGTTAGGGTAAATTTACATTGATCAGGAAACCATGGGGCAGTTGATGTCTCTTCCCCACATATTAAGGTTTCATGTTCTTGTACACACTGTTGCTTAGGTAAGACATCATATTCATTGTGTACTGAAATAATAGTGTCACCTGGTATTTGGAGTCTCATGATCTGGTCATGTAGTAATACTCCCAAATTACTAATTTGCCACAATATTTTCGGTAGTTCAAAACATGCAGGCATTATCACTAGTATGGGAATCACACGTCGCAGCATGTGTGCATATTGATTTGGTGAATTCCATACTTTCATCATAGCTAAGGGTGGTAGGAATACAGTGGATGATCCAATAATCTAGTCACATTGGTCTCACCTATTCCTAAAGGTAACCTATTTGTTTCAATTCTATTTCATTCATTGACTAAATAAATATGTGCTTCAGCAGCTAATTGAGAGCAAGCCAGTTCTATATAGCTTTCTCGAGACGTTTCCGAAAGTGAGTTATAAAAACGGGCTGCTATTTCAGCAATAATCTTAAAATTCTGTAAGGTTTCTCTAAATGCAAACCAATCAATTTCTTCATTATCAGACACTAACTTCACAGTAGTTGATAATGGTCACGTAGCCATATCTTTTAAAGTCGTTTCTAAAGAACGAATATGACTCTTTAAAACCATAGCATCAATACCATTAGCAATTCCTAATCCTGAGATTAACCAGCCCCACACGTCTCTCTTACGACGAGATAAGCCTGGTGATGCTTCTGCAGGAATTTTAAATGACCACGTTTTGTGTCTATCATGGTATTGATTTAAAATATTATTATAATACTGTTGCCACACTATTACTGAAGCCTGATCCCTACATTGAGTCAGTAATCGTGGAAAAGGCAAATGTAGCAAAACATTAGAATACTCCAATTCACATGGATAATATAGAGAATACACATTTTGTGTTAAGATAATACCATCTGATGGGGGCAAGAATTTTTGCCCTGCTATACCTTGTATTTGGTATTGTAAATCCTATACAGCAGATTTACTAGTTAAAGATACATTGCAGGCCATTCCAGGCCATCGTGCATTTGTAGTATACATTAACAAAGAATATTTATTTGTTAAAGGCAATACTGTGCAAAATTGCTTTAACCCTACTGTATATGTAACAGTTGTATTATATAGAAAATGCCACATTTTACGTCGTGATCATTTGTACCCCTAATATGATGTATTTAATAATGTTATGTTAGATTGAAATTGTAACATGTCCTTTAATTTCATTCAAAACAATGTTTGTTGCACTGTTGTTAAATTGGTGGTATCACCCAAGGTAGAATGGTAATAGATTCCTTTCTGGGCTGTTGTGTTCTCTACACACATCGCCGTGCCAGGCCGGGCTTCTGGCACGCATCACCACGTCACATCGTGACATTGTCCATAGCAAATAAAGTAACATTTGATAAGAAGATATCCAGTGTGTTCATGTCATTCTCCCAACATCACTGGAAAACCCCCCACTGTACGATTGGCAAAGCTCCAGTTGTATAAACTGTTCCAAATGTGCCCAGGGCATCCTTTGTGTGTCTGTCAGAAGTTGCCAGGATCAGTAAGGTACTACCAGTACGAGTACAGGAAACATCATTGTTCTTCACCTATTAGGAAAAACAGAGCAGTATCAGTTGTCATCATTGAAAGGCTGATACAATTTACATTGGTCCACATGGACTCACTTGGTCTCTGTAGACCCTTGTTGAATTCGACGGACCTGAATGACCCATGGCCCCAAAACATTAATAATGGTATAGGGCCCCATCCAATTAGCATCCCATGGTCCCTTTTGACCATAATTTTTCACCATGATGCGATGACCCTGCTCAATGGGCAATATCACTTTTTCATCATGTCTCTGTTTGTTTTTCCAGTGAATCTGTGCCACGTATCTGGCAGCATGGGGCAAATACAGAGCTAACTGTTTCTGTATTTGTAGTAAAAACACATCCGTTTTGATGCAATCTAACACAGGTGTAGACAAATCTAGATCCAATGGATAATACAGCCGCATATCCTGTCCAGTCATCAATTGATGTGGGCTATAGCCAGTACTCTTGTTTTCCGTACCTCTAATACCCATTAGGATTCCTGGTAAGTGCATCACCCACCCTTTACAAGTATCAAACACTGCCTTTTTCAGTGCATTTTTTAGAGTGTGATTTAACCTTTCTACCATACCCAAGGACTGTGGATGGTAAGGTATATGCAAACATTGAGTGATACCTAAAATATCACACAAGGCTGTCATTATCTTCACTGTAAAGTGAGTCCCTCTATCACTTTTAAGGAATCTGGGAAAACCCCAGCGTGAGAACACTTGTTCCTACAATGCTTTTGAAGTAGCATGTGCACTATCTTTGCGTACTGGTAGTGCTTCTACCCATTTGGAAAATATGTCAACAATGACTAATAAATATCGGAACCCCCCTTTTGCAGGCAAGGGCCCCACATAATCAATTTGTAAGCTGGACCAAGGACCGTCCGCCAGGGTTTACACTCTAATGGAACCCTCTTATCAGGCACTGGAGGATTCATCTTAGCACAGATGAGACAAGCCTCCAGGCCTTGTTTGACATCTTTTCCCATTTTTGGCCATCAATATTTTTGTGCCAATATGTTAGATGTTTTGTGGAGTCCACAATGACCTCCAATTTGATGATTATCTATAATAATATATTTTCTAAATGAAGTGGGTGGTATCCACTTCCTAAATCCAGGTTGTCGTTCCCATACTACCATATCTTCCCATATGGTAACATGTCTGGTTGCACACCGTCCAGTGACTTTCCATTGGTTCCAACAACCCACTATCCAAGCATCTGTATCTTGGATATGCCCCAAACTTGGAACTTGTGAGACGGCAGCTATCCATTTAATATGGTGTTTATCAAATTCGTCCATCTCCACAATTGTAGAATCACCTCCTAGAGGTCTACCCATAAATTTGTTTGTTTGGCTGCAACTTGAGCCAGATTGTCCACTAAGCTATTGTTTAACTCATGGATATCATTTGGATTCTTTTGATGAGCTCTTACTTTACAGGTTGCTATTCTTAGTGGTGTCTGAGTGCCTATATCCCATATATGTTGTAATATGGGAGCAAAAGCGACAGGTTCTCCAGATGCTGTCCGTATTCCTCGTTTAGTCCAAATTGGTAAAAAGTCCAATAAGGAATTCACTACAAAAGCACAGTCTGAGGAGATATTAATAGCCTCCCAAGGGTAAGCCATAATAGCTCCACAGACTACCTCCAATTCCGCTCTAGGGGCAGAAAATGATGATGGGCATCATACTAATATTTATTGATTAGTACCTGGTGTCCATATGGCATATCCCGTGTGGAAATGTCCCTCCTCCCAAAAGCGAGAGCCATCTACATAAACATCTCTTGCTTCAGTATTTGGTTCTGCAGCAAACATGGGTTTAAAATCAATTCTCATTATAATTCCACAATCATGTGCCTCTCCCTCCCATGCCATTAATTCAACTAACATAGGTGAGGTACATTTTTCAACAGTGATATTTTTCCCTTGTAGAGCTAAAGCCCATTTAACCAATCACTGTGAAGACACACCTCTCACATCCCTTTCAAGCAGAAATTTCACTGGAGTGTGAGACATTTGCAGGATAATTCTATTAAACACCACAATATGTTCGGTAGCTTGTATAGCCCAATATACAGCTAACAAATGTTTTACACACTCTTCATATGTCTCTTCAATAGGTGTTAATACACGAGAAAAATATCCCACAGGACGTAAAGTCCCTGCTCTCTTTTGTAACAGTACAGCATTGATCACCTGATCTGTCGCATGTACCCGTATTACAAAATCAGAGGAGTCAGGAGGGCTAATGAGGGCAGGCACCGTCATTAGTGCTTGTTTAAGAGCCATAAAAGACTGCTGATGCTTTGGTTCCCACTGGAGGATATCTGTCTCTTTTCCTCCCTTTAACAAATTGTACAGCGGTTTTGCCATACTAGAAAATGTTTCTATAAAATCGCTACAGAAGCCTCCCATTCCCAAAAACTGTTAAAGGGCTGTTTTCATTTTAGGTCTGGGTAACTGTTGTATGACTCGATTCTTATCTGGGTCTACAGATACGTCCTTCCTGATTAATACAAATCCTAAAAGGTGACTTGTAGTTCCCAATTTGAGCTGTGCTCCAGTTCAATTTGAACCCTCCTTTTGTAGTACAGTTAACAGCTCATTCAATAAACTGACATGTTCCTGATATGGCGTCAGTCTGTAACAATATGTCATCCACATATTGAATTATTGCCTCAGGAGGAAAATCCTAACAATATCTCAGCTAGACATTGATGGAATAAAGCTGGTGAGGAATGAAAACCCTGGAGTAAACATTGGAAAGCGTACTGTTTATCCTGAAAAGTAAAGGCAAATTTATATTGACTATCAGGACGGACAGGGATAGACCAAAAGCCATTTGACTCATCTACTACAGTATAAACTGTAGTCGTAGGAGACAGCCAAGATATCAAGTCAGGAAACCTCGATACCATGGGGGTGACCAAGGGCGTGACCTTATTCAGCACCCTATAGTCCACTGTTAATCTCCAGCTACCATTCAGTTTACGTACCGGCCAAAGAGGGGAGTTCACTGTTGCACATATAGGTCTAATGACCTTCTGTGTTCGTAACTCAAACTGTCTCGCTGCTATAAACTCATACGTACTGAACAGTAATCTACCCTCTGTGTCTTTATACTGATTGTATGTATCCTACCCTTGGCTGTAATTTTCCCCCAAATATGTTATGTACAAGCCTTTGCTCATTTCTGTACTGTCTAAGCATTTCCAACTACATATGTGGGTCTCGGCCCCCAGGTCACATCTGGAATCGAGCATGTTGCTCAGTATGTTTTCCTGGTAAATCTCGTAAATAAATAAATAAAATAACTGTTTCAGTATTACACATATTTCTTCATAAGCTTCTTTAGAAAAGCATACTGTTTTTGCGGAGGGGTCAGGTCCTTCAATTTGACTTCATATTAGACACCCTGCCACACACTGTAGCATTTTTAGCCCAAATTGTTTCATTGTTGTCTAACCACAGATACTATCCATTGAGGTATGTGTTTCCATAATTCCTCTAAGTGGTAGATTTTCAAAGATTTTATAGTATATATACTATGCGAATCATCCACATTTGGTCCTGGGTTAGTAGTACTTCTTTTCCATAAAATCATGTTACTGAGATCTACTACCAAACCATGCTGTGAAAAAATGTCCATACCATGATGGTACCTTCATGTGTGTGTTTACATTCCAAAACATACATTTTAATTGCTGTTCTCCAATCTGGACCATAACTGGTTTTGTTAGGTATGCTGTTAATATCCCCGAGAAGCCCTGCAAACTTATTTGCTGCTTCCCATGGGTTGTTAAGGGCATATCACTATATGTAATACTAACTGTAGCTCCAGTATCAACCGATACCATAGTCTGGCAACCCTGAACCATAGACGATACAGTAGGATGACCCTCCCAGTCCTCTATTAATTTACCTATGACTTGGAAGGTGGGGGCTTCATCCCATCATTGCCCTAATTGTATCAGTTCCTCTTCATCAGGTTCCCTTTTATTGGTTGCCACAGCCTTGGTAATGACCAAATTACTGAGCATTTCAATACATTTTTGTAAGTCTGCCTTACCACATGGTTTAACATCATTACCAAGAGCTTGTGCTCATCTCCTTTCCATTACCAGTCATTGTTTTCCCTCCATGTCCCCACCTTTTGCCCAACAATCCTTATTAAAGTGTCCTTCTTTATTACAATTATTACAGGTTTACCTCCTTTTACACTCTGTTTTGACAATAGCGGCCACTGTCCGCTTGTCCTTTCTGTTTTCTGGGCTTTGATCATCTTGTTACATTCGCCAACAGTCTGTCAACAACTCTTCTTTTTCTGCACATGTGCGCGCTAGCTTACACAATATGCATATTGACGCAGAGACTAAAGTAGCCTTCTGATCTATTAAACTAAGAAATGGCTCCTTATCTTTACTAGATTCGGCCACACCTCCATAGGTGGTGTATGCAGCATATAATCGGTTAATAAACATAACCAGGGATTCCTCAGGAAATAATTGTACTTCATAAATCTTTCCCCAATCTGTGTGGGACACACCATGCATGGACTGTAAAGCAGCTTGGATCTCATCCACAGTTGCCCAATTATCATTGGTAGCAGGGTTAGCCTGCGTACCAACCATGTTAGCTGGAAGGCTGTGGAGTAACACGGCAGGTAGGGAGAGCATCATTACTTTACATGCATCTTTGTTGGTCAGATTAAAATTAGCTACTAACATTTTCAGCTTTGCACAGTAGGACACTGGATTTTGTCCAGGCTCCCATTTGCCCAACTGCATAGACTCTTGTATAGTCAAATCTCAGGAGAATTTTTGAACATATTCCACCTTTTCAATGGCTTCTTGTACTTCCTTTTCTAGGGTGTGTGCATCACTATCCTCTTTTAACCTTTTCAGCTTGGTCTCTTTGTACCTTTCGCACTCCGTTATTTTCTCCTCTAAGCTTTTTTTATGCTGCTCGTTTTCTGGTTTATCGAGACGAGCTGTGTAATTTTCAATACTTGCTGTAAGTACCCTTATCTCCTCCTCTAATCCCTCCTGAAACTTAGGAGTTAACTTTTTCATCCGTTTACATTGACGGGGCAATTTTGAACTTTCCCCAGTCATTTTTGTAGTAAAGGGGCCATTTTCCATGCCTCTTTCTACTTGGTTCTTCTTCGCTCTCAGAACTATTGGAGCTCGAGGAACTGTCTGTAACCACTTTACAGCTACAACAATGTTTGGGCTGAAAGGGGTGTTTAACCTGCAGAGGTGCCATTTTATATTTTTGGACATCTTCACCCAATGAGGTTATTTGGTGTCTTAATTCTAAGGAGATCTGGCACTGCCGCTGTGCCTCTGCTTGTAATGTGTACAAGGACTGTTCTTTATATGAGAGGTCTTGGGCATATTCTTGATTTGCCTGATCTAATCTTTCTACTGCTTGCTGCAATTGTCTGGTCAGTGCATTAATTTGAGCCTGACTCTGTTTATTTATAAATTTAATATTCTCTTCTAACTGATTATTCATAATCTTTAACCCACAAACCTCCCCTTGAGCCACATTTACTTTATACTCCATTTCTTTGGCATCAGTGGCTCACTTTTGCATTTCCTTCTCTAGTTTTTCTTCCATATCTGTTATTACAGTAACACATTTTTCTGACTCAGTTTCTTGGAGAGCCAAACCTTCAGTACATTTCTCTTCATGTTCTAACATCTGCTTTTTCATGTTACACATTCTAGCTGTAATTTCATACTGATATTGCACATACCTTTGACAGATGTTAGCTAACTTAGTTCTATGCACTTTAACTTTCTCATTTCTGTCCGTACATTGCTTCGTAAAGCATAAGTACGCATCTTCCTGTTGTTCAGGAGAGTGATATGGACCTTTCTTTAAATGCATTTCTAGAAATTTATGTAAAATGGTATCCATACTTACGTCTATCTTGTGGCTGGCAAATCATGTGTGACTTCACACCAGTCCTCTTGAGTCCCTTATTCGACTCCCTTCCGTACTTGATTGATCAGATCAGGTTCAGTAAGGCGTTCCCCACAGTTTAGCCCCTTCGGTCCGTTTGATGTCGTCAGCAACTGTATAGACTGTCTTCAGACATCTGAATCATGGCACCAATTGTAAGGTTTGCATTGTGTTTGCAAAAGAAATTCATGCGAGCCTTCAGTTCTCTTCCAACAGTTTATTGCAGTTATTCAGATTTACATGCATGTTCAGTCTTCATCTTTGTTTAGAGCTATCTATTCAATTTACATACAGTGTTTATATAAATATTTCTTATCTTAAATTAATGCCAACACCCCATTATAATCCAATGATATAACAAAGTAACATATTAATCTTAGGGTGTGGTGAATTTGTGTCAAAACATAGGTATGACTTCATTTCTTCAAAGGTGTTTACAACATTTCTTGCACAACATTCACAACCTTCTCTGTTGCACACCTCTCTTAAACAGGTAGTACCATCCTAATAAGGGCACATCATCCTGGTAAAGGTAATTATAGGACATTTGATATTAAATGTTGTGAAATATAAAAGCATCACAAGACATTTGGCTATATATTGTGAAAAACTATATCACAAGACAGCTGACTAAATATTGTCAGTTGACTAGATATTGTGAAAGGTTATACTGAAAGAAAATTATATTTTAAAAATGAAAATGTTACACTACAATCCTACAGTCGATTTTCTTTCTTTTGCTTTCAGATTTTAGGCTGTTAGTGTTCAAGGATGCCCAGTGCAAGTCACAATTCATGTAATTTACAGTCAATGAGACAGTTTTTTTTTTCTTAAACTGTATCTACTGCCCATAAGCCATTTTTTCTTTAGCTTTGCCTCTACCTGGGGAGTATTTTCCCCTGGTTCTGGAACTCCTCCTTTACTGGATGAGTGGTCAGACATCTCGTCTGAGTCGTCTCCCATTTCTGTATTTCCCCATAGAAGGGCCTCGTATTTATTTTGTAAAGGTATTCCCTCCTCATTTTGTCTTCTTTTAGTATGGGATTTTGTGGTTACAACCAGAAAGATTGAGCCTGCTTGTGTAGGTGGGGGAGGGGGGCATCTCCATCCAGGAGGGTCCTGCTTCTGGGCTCTGAGGAGGGGGAGAATTGGGGGCTGGGGGTTCTGGTTGGGACTCCATCTCTTCCTGTCTGGGTGTCTTGGTAGAAGGGCTTCCTTCAGGTTTAGAGGGTCCCGCTTCAGGGTGGGGAGGTTGTCTCCTATTCTCCCTTGGGGGTGGGTTGTTCTGCTGCCTGGTGTTTGCCTGGTAGCTTTGTTTATATAGAAGTCCTGTTCTGCAAAGTCACTGTTCCCATTATTATGGGAAGCCCAGGGACAGGCAAATATAGAATGGCCAGTTTCATCACACAAGTGGCAGACTGGGAGAACTGTACAGCCAGCTCTGGTGTGTCCCATGCTGCAGTTATTGCTTAAGTGTCTAGCTGAACCACACTTGTAGCATTGTCGTGGCTATCCTTCATAAAATAAGACCCCTTTGTCTTTCCCTAAATAAAAACAAACAATCAGGAAGGTGTTTAATACCATTATCATCCTGTCACAGTTTGACCTTTACTTTCCACCCCCCCCCGGGTTCAAAAAACCTTCCTCATCAACAATTGGTTCAGGTGTATCTTGTACATCACATTTGCTCCATAACCAATATAGAAACATAGAAACATAGAAGTTGACGGCAGATAAGGACCGCAAGGCCCATCCAGTCTGCCCATTTCTTTTTCTACCTTATAAATGTGCCATCGGCCTTTGCTATGTCAGTGACCTATCTATTCATAGTCATTTGTATTGCTCCCTTATGCCTATCCCATGCCTGTTTGAAGCCCTGCACTGTATTCATAGCCACTACTTGTGGTAAGCCATTCCATGCATCTACCACCCTTTCTGTGAAAAGAATTTCCTCACATTCCCCTTAATCGGCCTCCCTCTAATCTCATGCTGTGTCCTCTTGTCCTGCTATTTTTCTTATATTTAAACATGTTAGACTCTTTCACCTTGTTTATGCCCTTAAGGTGTTTAAATGTCTCGATCATATCACCTCTCTCCCTCCTTTGCTCAAGGGTATACATATTGAGCTCCGTTAATCTGTCCTCATATGTCTTCTGATGCAGTCCCTGCACCATTTGGTTGCCCTTCTCTGGACTGCCTCAATTTGGTTAATGTCCTTGTGAAGGTGTGGCCTCCAATACTGCACCAGTACTCAGATGGGGCCTAACCAATGTCTTGTACAGAGGATTATTACCTCCCTCTTACGACTTGTGATACCCTACTAATACACCCTAACACCCCTAGCCTTACCTACTGCTTTAGAGGTCTGCTTGATGATTTCAGGTCATCAGTGATGATGATGCCCAAGTCTCTTTCTTCCTTTGTGACTGCTAGCAACTCCCTCCCAGCCTATAAGTGGCTTCAGGGTTTCTCTTCCCTATGTGCATGATTTTGCACTTCTTTGCATTAAATCCAGTTGCCACTCTTCTGACCATTCTGCTAGTTTATCCAGATCTCTTCTCATTCTGCCCACCCCATCTGGATCATCTACTCTGTTGCAGATCTTGGTGTCATCTGCAAACAGACAAGCCTTACCCTCTAGTCCATCTGCTAGGTCACTAATGAAGATGTTGAATAGGACTGGCCCCAGGACTGATCCTGAGGTACCCACTTGTGACTTGCATCTCTGACTGTATACCATTTACCACCACTCTCTGTTTTCTGCCAGTCAACCAGTTTGCCACCCAGTTGACCAACTCCTGACCACCCCGAGCCTACCTAGCTTATTTATCAATCTTCTATGTGGAACAGTGTCAAAAGCTTTGCTGAAGTCAAGGTAGGCGACATCAACTGCTCCCCTTGGTCCACCACTCTGGTTACCCAGTCAAAGAAATCTATGAGATTAGTTTGACAGGACCTTCCTTTGTAAACCCATGCTGTCTTGGATCCTGTGCCCCTATGGATTCCAGGTGTTACACTATCCTTTCCTTAAGGAGTGCTTCCATAATCTTGCCCACTACTGAGGTAAGACTGACCGGTCTGTAGTTCCCGCCTCCTCCCTGCTACCACTCTTGTGGAGTGGGATCACATGAGCCCTTCTCCAGTCTTCTGGGACCCTCCTGTGATCAGAGACTCACTAAACAATTCTGCTAATGGCTCTGCTAGTTCCTCCTTTAGCTCCTTAAGTACCCTGGGATGTATGCCATCAGGTCCCATTGCCTTATCCACCCTGAGCTTAGAAAGCTCTTGTAGGACCCTTTCTTTTGTGAAGGGTAGTGCTCACCTCCTCCTGTGTCCATGATGCTGAGCTGTGGGCCCTGCCTACCTTCTCTTCAGTGAATACTGAGCAAAAGTATCTATTTAGGATAGATGCCTTTACAGGGTCCTCCTCCTCACTGCTCCCTTTTCTCCATTAGCTTAGAACACCTCTGGACTTTCTCCTTTCACTAATGTATCTATAGAAAGTCTTGTCACCTTCTTTTACTGTTTGTGCTAGTGTTTCCTCAGTTTGGGACTTTGCCTGCCTTACTGCCTTACCTGCTTCCCTTAGGGCAGTTTGGTATGCCCCTATCTTCATCCCACTGTGTTCCTTATATTTTCTGAAGGCCAGCCTTTTGGCTCTGACCTTTTCTGCTACTGTATTTGAGAACCAAAGTGGTTTCCTTCTTCTTTTGCACTTCCTTTTCTGTCTAACACAATGGGATGTTGCTTCAAGTATTGTATCCTTAATGCTTGCCCACTTTGCCTGTACCTCCTCACCTGTGTTTCTTTTGCCAGGGCTAGCTTAACTCTGTTGGCCATCTTATCAAAGTCAGCTCCTCTGAAGTCCCATATTTTTGCCTTGGAATGGGATGATTTAGATGTAGTAGCCAATTGAACCATACCATGTGATGGTCACTGGCCCCAGGTGACCTTCTACCTGGAGATCTGTGATCCTTCTTTGTTAGTCAGTACTAGATCTAGGATAGCCCTGTCTCTTGTGGGTTGCTGTACCAGTTGTTTGAGGCCCTCCCCTGCAGGGAATCCACTATGAGTCTAGTTCTGGCAGATGTTCCCTGGTATTGACCAATCTGTATCTGGCATGTTGAAGTCTCCCATTATCAGAACCTCCCTTTAGCTGTCATGTTTTGTATATCTTCTAACAGTAATGTGTCTATGTCCTCCTCTGGTCTGGGGGCCTGTAGACAACCCTAGTTCTTATGGCTGTCCCATTTCCTGTTTCCAGGGTGACCCACAGTTCTTCTGGCTCCTTATGTGTATTCTGAATTTCTGTAGCTTTGATATTTTCATTAACATACAGGGCCACTCCTCCCCCCCTTTTTGCACCTCGGTCTCTTCTGAACAATATAAAATATCCATGATATTAACTCCTTCATTATGAAACAATATGGTTACCAGCTTGAAAGTGGGTTTAATTAGAGGGATCACCTGAAAGGGGGCCTATAGTGGTGTGTTTTAAGACCATTGTACAATTGCCAAAATCTGTCTAACAAGGCAGTATATCTAAAGCTCAAATCAAAAGTAGCTTCCCCTGGAGTGGGTGTATGAGGGCATACACCTCCACAGGGGCAAATCCCACATCTTGTTTTAACAGAGTCTTACCTACATAAAACCTATCTGTGGGTAACTCCAATCCTCCTACATAACGTAGTCTAACTGCATGCCGCCTTTTTGCGTGCTCTAAAGTTTTTTTAAGGAAGCTGGCATACGTAACCAGAGTTTCAATGGTAGGCACATTGTCAGAGTTAATGTGTACATTATTTATGTCCTTTTCTATGGTATTTCCAGTAGTTAAAGTTTGTGGTGCCACTTCTGCAAGAGCCTCATAGAATACCTCCAGAGGGTTTTCTAGAGGCGAGAAGGAGATAGCAACTGCCTGTGAATTGGGCTCATCGGGTTGCTGCTCCTTAGTGAGTTCTTCCGAGCTGTCTCTCAGTGCAGCTTCTATTGCTGAATTACCTGTATTCAGGGTTTTAGCCATCCCTTGCTGCTGTATGTCACAGGGAGTTTCATTCTGCCCGGTGAGCTGGTCAGTTCCGTTAATAACAGTTGTGCTTGTCTCAGTAAAAACCGAGTCGGTATTAGTTGATAGTACAGCTGTAGTTGTACTACATGAGGGTAAATTATCCCCTCTTTCCCCCTAAAGATGAGGGGAGTCTTTCTTGTAGCCTTGCTGGATTACCAACACCAGAGCAGTTGACAATACCGGTGGTGCTCCTAAAATGCTTGATCCCGGAAGTGGGACGTCCAGGTCCGATATCCAGGACCCGTTTGCCTGCTGCAACCAGCCAGCACCTTGCAAGGCTGTTTCTGGCATCCAGCCAGCTTCTATCATTGTGGATGTTAGTTCAGCCGCTTTGGCCAACCCGCTACATGTAGGGGATTTAGCGGCACCAAAAAAAAAAAGGCAGGAGCTGGTGAAGAAGTACCTGGGGTTGATTTGCATTTCTTTTGCTCATCAAGCCATTTCTTCTGATGTGAGTGTTCCTTTTCCAGTTTAACAATCTGCTCCAATAGTTCCTGTTTTCGCTTTGTTGTTGAAGCTTCCAATTGTTGTTCAGCCATAGAAAAATTCATTTGTTCTCAGTTCCCCTCCGTTTTCATAGCCGAGATTTCCTCCGTAAAGTTTGCCGATAGTGCTGTTTCTATTTCTACTGAGGAATCGTCCTCTGGGACGCTGTGCTGGCCACCCACAGCAGGGTGCTTCCCAGCCATCCTTTTCCACTGTCTGAGCTCCACCTGGCTCCTCCATGCCTTGGTCAGCAGGTCCCCCTGCTGGTCAGAGTAGGGGTGTTTATTAAAGGAAAAATCAAACAAGTAATACAAAACAAAAATTTCTAGTACATAATCACAATGTCTCAAATCATAATCATGTAAGATATTATACAAGAAAAAGAAAAAAAATACAGTCCTGTTCAAAACCACAAGAAGTACTTCAGTGTGAGACTAGCCATTATATAGAGAATAATGGCTATGCAAGTGTGCTTTGTTATGATTTTTTTTTTTTTACTGTATTGCGTTGATGACCCTGTACACCTCCGAGAGCTTAAGCTCGAGAGGTTTGATTTGGTCATCACACAATGAGGGTGGAAAAAAACAGGTGGGGTTGTGCATTTGAAAAGGTTCTACCTCTTGACCTTTGGACGACAGCTATCATGACTCTTTGCTCTTCACTATCCATTTGATTAGGCTGATTGTGTGCTGCCCAGGGACAAGTGAGATAAGAATGTCCTTTTGTGTCAAACAGATTGCAAGTTGATCATTTCTGCAATGTCCACTGGTATGTCCCAGTTCCCCACATAGTGTGCATTTCAATTTGTTGTAGAGGCTACTGATATGTCCTGTTTCCCCACACCTATAACAAACTTTGGGCTGACCTTGATAGAACAAAACTCCCTTATTCCTCCCAATAAAAAAAAACTTTTAGGCAGGATTGGAGACCAGTCTCAGCTGTATGCAAAACAACCCTCACTTTCCATCCCCCAGTCCAAATTTTCACATCATCAAAAATGGCTTCTGGGTTTTCCATGACTGTGCATCTTTGGTTTAGCCAGTATAAGAGGTCAGTCATGCTAACCCCTTCATTACAGAAAAGCACAGTTACTGTTCTCTTTGCCGGTTTGGTCATTGGGATAACTTCAAAGGGCGACCATAATGGGGTCACTTTCAAGTGATGGTATAGTTCTAAAAATCTCTGTAGTACACTATTTAATTTGAAACTGACATCAAATGTCTGTTCACCAAATACATGAATTAAAGCATATATCTCTGCTGGTGTGTATTTCAAAGTGTCTCTCAGCAATGTTCTACTAATGAACATACAGTCTGGAAACACCTCCAACCCTCCTTTATAAATCAGTCTAATGGCATTATGCCATTTAGCTGGATAAACAGCTTCACAAAAAAAGGATGCATATGTTCTGTTCCCCCTTGGTTGCTGATGTTCCCCTGAGTTAGCATCTTCTAGGCGTTAAGGCAATTCAGGCCTGGAGGTACTAGGACTTAGTCCCCCATCATTGGGTACTTGTTCCGTAATTTGTACCTGGGTCATAACAGTTTCTGTAACCTGAGGCACCGTTTTAAGTGCAAGGTGTGGGGGTTGTGATAACTGTAATATTTCAGGAATGTGTGGCAGTGACACTGTGCTCTCTGTAAAACTCTCTGGGATCACACTCTTAATATTATTAGGGTAGACATTAGATGCTACAGTGTCAGTGTCTGGCACAGTTACTAGCACCCAGATAGGAGATGGCCCTGACACCCATTGTCCAATAGAGTTCATTTCCCATCCAGCATTTTCTAATGCTGTCTTTACTGACCAATCTGAAATAATTTTCTTTGGGGTTTGAGGGCTACATCCTAGGCCAGAAGTGGGGGCTTCCGATACTGCCATTCCCGAAGTAGTGCCCTGTTCAGCCAAGTCAGTGCCTTTCTTGTTATTTCCATTAAAAACAAACAACAAAGTAGAGTTTCCACTTGCCTGGAATATAAACGTTGTTTTAACCACATTTTGCTCCGTAGTCAGAACGCTCCTCCGTGGGGACATCGCGAACTGCTGAGAAGTACTGCCAGCTGTGTCTACAGTTTGCAGCTGGGCCAAAGTCTGGTTGCTAAGGTGCATCATCACTTCGTTGACAGGTAGAATCAGTGCATCCCTTGCTGCTATTGCATCTCTCAATGTTTTATGTTTTTTGAGACACTCCCGTTCCTCTCGCAACAATTGCAATTCAAGGGCTTCATTCATCGGGATAATTTAATTCGGCACTTGTCCTTGTGTCTGTTTAGCTTCACTGACTTTCTCCATTTCACAAGGCTTGATAACAATATCGTCCGTTTCCATCTGCGCTTCCAACGCTCCCTCCAAAACATTTGGAGCATCGAAAAAGTTTTCGGTCTCTGAAGTAGGTAAGGCAGTGGAGGAGACCAGCTCCACAGCCTCCTGCATGTCCATCTCCTTCAGCGGCTCCATGGAAGTGGCCAACAGTAGGCCGGAGTTTCCCCCTGCTGGAGAGTAGAGGAATTTTTATTGCAAGACAAAAGTAAACACAACTGGTACAAATATCCTACAGAAAATGAAAACCAAGAAACAAAACGTAAAAAAAAAAATTTAAGAACTATTACATACCAAATCTTGAGGGCAGAGAAAAAAAACAACACATAACCTTCCATATGTAATGAACACTTATTACATAAAAACACCAAACATTCTGTGCATCAAACACCCAATTAAACACCACTGGTCTCCGCAGTGGAAAAACTAAAACATGACATCCTGACCTTCAGCCCATAGTATGTAATGAAATTCCCTTCCATCGTTTTTTCCACTGTTCCCATGTCATTCAGTCTTTATCAGGTTGTGCTTGTGTTTTTATTTCCTTCTCAATCATACGAACCAGCACATGGGGTGAAATCACTTTTTGTTGTAGAACAAACTTACAGCGAACCTGTCACAGTAAAAATGTTATACAAGTAAAAAGTAAACAAACCATACTGGGATCTATAGGCTGTGACAGCTGTAACATCCCAGTAATCACATTCTCATATGTAACATTTTTCCATCCAAAATCTCCCCATCGATTCCCAAGGTCTTGAGCACAGGGGCACTATATAAGGAAATGCTCTAGTGTCTCAACTTGTTATATACACTGTTCTCTAAGGCACAACCATGAGGCCTGATGGGATTCATCCCAGAATTCTAAAAGAACTAAGGGTAGAACTAGTGACACCACTGACTACCCTTTTTAACAAATCATGGGAGGATGGGGTGGTACCCGAGGACTGGAGGAGGGCAGATGTGATTCCCCTTCACAAAAGTGGGAGCAAGGCAAAAGCAGGAAACTACAGACCTGTTAGTTTAACCTCAGTGATAGGGAAATGATGGAATCACTTCTGAAGGAAAGAATTGTCGAGTATCTAGAGGCCAGAGGGCACAGGACCCTAGGCAACATGGATTCACAGCGGAAGGTCATGCCAGATGAATCTGATAGATTTCTTTGACTGGGTGACCAAAGTAGTAGATCAGGGAGGGGCTGTGGACATGGCCTACCTAGACTTTAGCAAGGCATTTGACACAGTCCCACACAAAAGATTAATATACAAGTTAGCCAGCCTGGTGTGGGTCCCAAGATGACAGCCTGGGTAAAGAATTGGCTGGAGAATAGGACACAGAGAGTAGTAAATGGAGTCCACTCAGAAAAAGGAGGGTTATTAGTGGGGTACTGCAGGGTTCAGTATTAGGACCGGTCCTCTTCAATGTCTTTATAAGCGACATTGCAGAAGGACTGGAAGGAAAAGTATGTCTCTTTGCAGATGACACAAAGATCTGCAACAGAGTTGATGCACAGGGTGGGGTGGAAAGGATGAGAAGGGACTTGGCAAGGTTAGAGGAATGGTCAAATGTATGGCAGCTTAGATTCAATGCTAAGAAGTGCAAGGTAATGCACCTGGGAAACAAAAACCCAGGGGAAGAGTACACAATGGGGGGTGAGATACTAACAACAACAAAAATGGAAAGGGACCTGGGTGTAGTCATATCAGATGACCTAAAGGTGGGCCAGCAATGTGAGAGGGCAGCAAGGAGGGCTGGGGGGATACTGGGATGCATAGGGAGAGGCATCACCAGTAGAAAACAGGAAGTTATTATCCCTCTGTACAGACAGCTGGTGAGACCCCATCTGGAGTACTGTGTGCAGTTCTGGAGACCCAATCTCCATAAAGACATAGACAGGATGGAAGCTGTCCAGAGGAGGGAACTAAAATGGTGCAGGGTCTGACTAGAAGACATATGAAGAGAGACGAAAGGAGCTTAATATGTATAGCCTCAAGGAAAGGAGGGAGAGGTGGACATGATAGAAACATTCAAGTACCTCAAAGGAATCAACAAAGTCCAAGAGGGTAGCATCTTTCAAAAAGAGGTGTGCAAGAACAAGAGGCACAATTTGAAGATAGAGGAGGGCAGCTCAGAGGTAATTTAAGGAAGTATTTTTCACAGAGGGTTGTGGATGCATGGAACGGCCTTCGGAGGAGGTTGTGGAGTCAAAATCAGTGGTGGAATTCAAGCATGCATGGGACAGTCATAAGGGAATTCTAGGGGTTGGGGGTAGGAAGAAGTAGGCTGCTGGTTAACTAGGATCTGCAGCTTATCCAGTAGGTAGGGAAATGGGCAGACTGGGTGGGCCAAGCGGTCCTTATCTGCCGTCAAATTCTATGTTTCTATGTTTAACCATTCTTCCCCCTCTTATGTTTGGCATTACCTTTTATACCCAGTCTACCATGAGTTCATAGCCACATCACATCCCACATTCGGTGGGGGTCATTTTATCCATAAGATAGACTTCAATAGCTGGATAATATACAGGCCTAATATTTTTATATTCTATAGGAATTTGAAAGAAATTCTCCTGTATCGCCTCATATAATATTTTTCTATTAAGAACTTGAAACCTGTGTCTTAGTAATAGGCCATTTTTTAATCTTTTCTAATGAGGACGACATAAAAGCTGGCCATGCATCCTTCTTTTTTCATATCAGAGCCCTTGTTCCCATTTTTGTAACAAGGGGTGTAATCCATTGTGCTGCCACCCTCTTCCATTCAGCTGTTCCTGGTTTCAGGAAGGCCGAAAAAGTGGTAAAAAGAAAAATGCTATGACAATAACTAATAGGATTTATGAGCTGTAACCCATCATGTCTGATTGTTCTATATAAGACCTCTCGTTTTATCGGGTTAAGTGTAATACCCCAAACTAATTGAAAGGCTTGGCTTAAAATAGAGACATCACAAGAGCTAGGTGGTGGAAATATGGCACTCACATGTGACAGCAGCGGTAGTAAAACCGTGTGTACCAGTGACACCTTCTTTCTTTTTGACTGCTGCCAGTTCTTCCAAATTTGTACTTTTTTGTCACTCTGTTCCAATCTATTCATCCATTTCAGTCACGCCATCTCTGGATCGCCAAATGAAACCCCCAAAATTTTAAGAACCTGGTTGGTCATACAGATATTCTGCATCTCCACTACAGGAGTTGTACTAGCATTTAATGCATAACCCCTACACTTTTGGATATTCAAAGATGACCCCATCAATCGAGGAAAACATTGAACAGTAGTCAAAGCTCTCTCTGCCGACATTTCATCTGCTACTACTAGGCACACATCATCAGCATACGTTAAAGCTTTAGTGAGACCAACAACACCCTGTATATCAATATTGCAAATCATAGCATTCTGTTGAATAAGTTTCAAGAGAGGATCAAGACAAAAACTATATAGAAGTGGGTTCAGGGGGGCACCCTTGCCTCACCCCTCGGCTAACATGAACTTCCCTTCCACGATGACCATTTATTAACGGATTAGTGGAGGCAATACCATATAGTTTTAGGATCCAGTTATTGAATACCCTAGGGATACCATATTTTTCTAAGACCTTCTGGAGGTACAGATGTGAAACCTTATCATAGGCCTGTTCTTGATCCAGGCTCAATAGATAACCCACCAAGGCACTTTGATGCCCTAGGGTCGCCACCTCCCGCAGTAGGAGTAAATTGTCTGTTATATTTCTCCCCTTAATAGTACTGACCTGACTTGGATCAATAATGAGGGAGGCCACAGTCCCCAACTGTTTTGCTAAAATCTTCATTAAAATCTTCAAATCTGTATTCATGAGGCTCAAGGGCCTCCAGTTACGTAGCAACTGTCTGTCTCCTTTTTTGTACAGAAACAGCTGTATCGTTTGTCCAAACTAAGGGGAAATATCTCATTTATCCAGAATTGTATTATAAACTACCTGTAGTATGTCAACCAGATCAGTTGTAAATGTTTTATAAAATTTAGTAGTTAGTCTGTCCGGTCCTGGTGTCATGTTTACATGGAGAGATCTTATTGCATCTAAAATCTCAGTCACAGTTATTGGCAAAATTAGTCAGTCTAGATCTGATTTTGGGATCTCCAGTATCTGACATGGGGTTAGTAACTCTTCTATCATGGAGTCAGTAATGTCTGGAGCAGTATACATCCATTCTATATGCTGTACTACCTCCTCTAAGATATTACTCATAGATGTTACAATACTCCCCCTTCCTGTATGAAGAGAGTCCATAGTTCTCTGACGTACTCTGGTTCAACAACTTTCATAAATGTCACAAGTAGTCCCTTTTCCAGGGGTGCCTATCCGATGTTCATAAAGGAGAGAGGACGCTCGGTCATACTGTAGGGTCGCCAATTGTGTCTTGAGATGTTGAAGTTGTCCTGCATATTCTCCATACCCATCATTAATACATGACACCATTCTCATAAATTGTCCCTTTAATTTCAGATATTGAAAATATTTATCTGTCTGCTGACTTGGAGATCATTTCTGTACAACCACTTTCACATCTTGCTTCATCTGAATCCACCATCGACTGATGTTATCTTCCAGATACACCATCGATTTCCTAGCCCCCAAAATTTCTTGGATCTGCTCCACACACCATCTATCTGAAAGTAAGGTATTATTAAATTTCCAAATCCCTTTCACTTGAATGATCCCTTCCCCCAGTGTAAATCTCACTTTTACCATTAGGTGGTCAAAGGTTTCCAGTTGCATCGTAAAGGCCTGCAGGCATTTTAAATTTGGCAATGAAAAAATATAGTCAGTCCGAGTAGCCAACTTGGCCTTGTAAAAAGTATAACCCCCTGAAGCATGAATAGTTCTATAAGCATCCACCAGACCCACTTATACAATTTTGGACATGGCCCCTAAATCACAATATGTTTTGGACAGTCGTGACCTTTTATCTGTGGCAGTTAGTACACAGTTAAAATCTCCCACCCAAACCAACAATCTTGAAGTAAATTAATATGGTTTAATAAGTTGTAGCAAGTCCACCCTGTCTTTCCTTCTTTGAGGCACATACAAATTTACCATTCTCCACTGTTGTCTATTATGTGTAAAATCTATGATCAAAACTCAGCCTGAACAAATGTCCAACACCTTTGAAATATAATAATCCCACCCAAAAAAGAGTATACCCCCCACACATCTTTCAAATGTCAGGGAAAAAAAGGATGGACCCAACACCATAATTTCTGAGCACTTTCAATGTCAACCATTGTATAGAATCAAATATCCTGAAAGCATGCTATATCGATGCGATTATCTTTTATGTTAGTAAAAGTCAGTAGACGGCGCTTCCCATTTCTGATACTATTGATATTAACAGTAGCAATGCTATAGGCATGCACTGATGTCATAAAGAGAAAATTAAATTAGTGTCACAAGCCATCAAAATCAGAAAGTTGCAACCTAGAAAAAAAAAAAATCACTCAAGTCCCAGACTGTTTCCCTACACGTGGACTCTGTCTTGGCATAGTCCCTAAATGTTTCTTTTTTGTCCTGACTGCATGTACTTTCGCAGCCAAGCTCTCATCTTCAGAATCTGAGGACAGTCCTTTCTGAGAGAAAAAGGTCGATGATGATTCAGAATCCTCTCCAATATCTGAATCCAGGGATTGTAAAACTTCAAACGCATTCGAGAGGATAACCTGAGCCTGTATCTTACACAATTTTGGTAATTTTGCCTTAGGGTTTGCACTTTTAATGCCTTTTTTTTTGAAGCCACCACAGTGGTATCAGGAGGTGGCATCTGCATATCAGACGTTGGGTTAAGTTTTATTGCATCATCTGTGTGGCATACTTCAGTTTCCACCGATTGGTCCACATCCATCTGGTTTGTGGCGTCTACTTCACTCCGGTTTACTGGGCATCCAATATCTGCTATAGAAGTACCAGGGATAGAAGGAGAGGGAATATGAACTGGCAGAGCCCCACTTGGTACCACTGAAGGAACTGAGTCAATCAGAAGTGCTTGCCGAGCACTTTCTCTGTCTGCCATATTTCGTTCTCATACGATTTGTTGTGTATCAATACTGTGCTTTTGCGCTTTTTCTATCAGCAGTTCCTGATTGAGACAATCAGTTCTATTGTGGGCTGTCCAGTCACAAGCACAATATATATGTCCAGCGTGGTCACACAGAGTACACATACATTCATTTGTACAGTCATTGTTGGTATGCCCACATTCCATACATAGAGAACTTTTCACTCTATCACATGCATTGCTGAGGTGCACATGAGAGCCACATCTAAAGCAGGTCTTAGGCTGACCCTGGTGAAAACAATGACCTCTTTCAGAGCCTAGAAAAAATGCACTTCGCAGATGTGTTGGGCCCTGTGGACCCGATCTCAACCAGATTTTAAACTTCCAACCCCCCCGTCCAGATATGCTCCTCATCCAATATGGGGGAAGGGTCACCAAGTACTTCACATTTATTTTGTAGCCAGTATTGCACATCAGATATAGCTACTCCCTCATTTCAGAAGAGGATGGTCACTTGCTTAATTAGTGGTCTAGTTAGAGGGGTCACCCGAAAGGGAATCCATAATGCTGAGTGTTACTTTTTTACATAGGAGGCCCAAAATCTATCTAGACCTGTCGGAGTTTTAAAACTCACATCATGTACTGTGTCACCTGATGCATGAATCAATGCATAAATCTCATTCGAGAAAAATTGCAAAGATTCTTTTATAAGCATTTTCCCCACATATATTCTGTCTGGAGTGTGTGGTATTGAATGCAAACTGCATTTTTTCGTTGTGCAGGGATAGGACCTTGAAATCCAGCATCTCCCCGGGCAAAACTGTCACCACAGGGTCGAAGGTTCAATGCATATATTTCCCCCTCCAGCAGCATTTTCTCCCCCAGCAGTATTTTCCACCTGTTCCCCACGTTCCACTCTATCTCCCCATTGCAGTGGAGTTTCCACTATCCTATTAGGGACAGTGACGAGCTGTGTAGTGTCTTGAATAGGGCTGTTTGTATCCCCCACTCCATCAAGTTTATCTGGAGCAATAGGTACAGCAGTGTCATCTCCCAGTTCACTGTGTGTGTCCATATTCACAGTCGGTTTTGCACTACCTGGGATAGGTAGGTTGTTAGGATCAGGCATCCAACCACCCCCCTCCTTCTGTTTCCACCCTGCTCTAGTTAACGCCATACCCACAGACCATTGTCCTGTATTTCCACAGGTATCATCACATACATCCATTGTACGACCTCGTCTTAAACCTAAGCTCGGTATCGCATTTACTTGAGACTGTGTCTCAAACTCAGAGCTAGGCCCCAGTATTTCATCCACAAAGTTAGTTTCATGATGTTCTACTATAGCAATCACATTTTCTGGTGTAGTTGTACTTACTGCGACTGGTTTCATGGCAGCTACATGCGGTAGAGTCTTCTTCTGAAAAGTGAAGAATTCATTCACATATCTGGACTGACTGATGCGGTATGGGCTGCGCCATTGGCTCATGCTCTGAACCAATGGGCGTGCATACTCTGAACTGTCAGTCCGCTGGCCATGGGTATTAGTGGGTGGGTGCTGCCGTACCGGCTGATGGGGAGGGGTGGTGGGGATCCATGGGCGGTGGGGTGGGGGGTCCACTAGATCACCAGGGATTTTGGACTTGTGGGGTGAGGAATACCACCCACGATCGGTTCCGTTCTGTCCACTGGACCACCAGGGATATTGGACTTTGGGGGGTTACTGATGCCCGCGATCGGGCTAATGGGGGTGGGGAAATACAGTTATGCCCGCGATCGGGCTACTCGGGGGTGGGGAGTACAGTTATGACCCGCGATCAGGCTAATCACGGTCCACTGGACCACCAGGGATTGGAGACATGCATTGTCCCCTACTGGGCGTCCTGATCGGGCTGCAGGGGGGCGTCGGTCCCAGCGGCTGCTGCCTGGCAAGCGCCAGGCCTAGAATCCTGGGGATCGCGTGGCACCACCATGCTAATGGCATGCAAATGGGGCGTAATCAGATGCAAATGGCCCCCATGCGCCATGCATAAATTATGGCCCATTTGCATGTCACCTTGAATATCGCAGGTGTTGTGCATGGCGCAATGGAACTTGCACCACTGCATCTCAGTGCTCCACTCTGACCACTTGCGCTGGCACAGTTCCACTATGCCATGCACAGTGGGGGTGGCCAGGGGGTGATATTCAAAGCAGTTACGCCATAGCGCAACTCCGTTGAATAGCACCCTGGCCACACCCTTGCGCAACTATTTTGAGTGGCGCACAGGCTTTCGCCACAAACTGGCGCAGTTTGAATATCTGGGCCTATATGTTAAACATAAATCTCCTCTTACTCTCCTATATTGCAGAGAGTAGAGGCCCAGTTTTTTAAATCTTATATCATAGTCCAACTTACTCACAGCAAAATTATTTTAGTAGCCTTTCGTTGTACCCTCTCTATTAATTTTTTCCGTTCTGACCACTTCCAGAGCACACACGGGCAAACAAAATTCTAGAAGTGGTCTTAAAAGACTAGAGTAAAGGGGGACCAGGCCCGCCGGGCTTCTACTTTTAATATTTTTTTAGGATACAGCTCAAAATTTGGTTCCTCTCTTTTACAATATTTTGGGTGTGCATATCAAATCTAAAGTTGTGTGAAATAGTGACCCCAAGGTCTTTTTCATTTGCAGTGATTTGTAAGATGATGTTGTTTAGTTTATAACTGTAAAATGGATTGTTTTTCCCCAAATGCATCACCTTACATTTTACTTCATTAAAGGATAGTTTGTTGTCCCTTGCCCAATTCTCAAGATGAGTAAGGTTATTTTGAATTTCTAAAGCTGACGTATGATTAGTTACAATATCACCCAGTTTGTAATCGTCTGCATATTTTTCCATCCAGCTATTTTTATAAAGAGGAAGCACTGAGGATATTAATATGTTGAAATTATGGTACGATATAACTGTAATTAAGGCATGGGAAGCATACAACAGTGTTCCAAACAATGCCTATGTGAAAACATGCCGAACTGGGCAGAATGAAACATGTATCCAAGCAGAGACACCGTTTCCCCAAGAATTTAGTTTATGTTAGACACCAGTGCTGAATTTAAGCTACATCTGCATAATTAACTTTCTTAAAGTGGGCATCATGACAGGCTGTCCATTAACTCTTGTTTGTTGTACTTTGTTTCTAAAGGACCGCCATCTGCTCCCAGGAATGTAATCATTACCATAAATGAGACGCTTTTTCTGGAATGGAGCCCACCAATTGACACGGGGGGCGGAAGGATCTTGTTTACAATGTAATCTGCAACAAATGTGGGTCCGACCCAGAGCAGTGTGAGCTGTGTGGAGGAGGAATACGCTTTATCCCTGGACAGACAGGCCTGACAAATTCTTCTGTGACCATACTTGACTTTATGCCTCACGTGAACTATACCTTTGAGATCGAGGCAATGAATGGCGTCTCAGAGCTCAGCTCCTTCCCTAAGCAGTTTATTGCCATGGCCGTCACCACTGACCAGGCAGGTAAGTGCCCCTTTCTGTCCATCTCTTATGTTATGTGAGGTACTTTGTGGTTGTCATCAGACATGGCATGCACTTTGCTTACTTTTTACTACGAAATGGACCGCATTGGTTTTCCGTTACCAACTTTAGATTTTCTGCCATGAGTTTATGGAGGTTGGTCCCCCTTCCCCCTGTTTATGTGCCCTACCACTCTGCTACTTCACTTTGCCAGACTAGCAGACAGATCCATTGCCTAGAACACTCAAGTCTAACATACTGACACAGCTGATTGTATCGTTCCCCCCCCCATACGTACTGTACAGTTTGCATGAAACTATCACTCCAATGAGTTGGTTTTGCATTGGTTTCCAAAGTTGGCAATGCACTGGCAACTCAAATTGGGTTGTTTAGCAACATGTGACCATCTCAAGATGCCCTTAATCAAATGCTTTTGCAGCGTAACTGGGATGTGCCTACAGCACTGATTACAATAACAATGCAAGACTGAGGAGCAATTCTTAGGTGACATTTTGTTGAAAATTGTTGTGCTGGATCCAGCAACATTTCTTCAACTTATTTAGTAGTGCAAGATTTCCTGCAGGGTGAAAAGCACATTTTGTAACTATTATTTTGTTTTCACTAAAAGATTCCTGGCCAGCCCACCAGCACAGAAGCAGGGTTACTGCTGAGGATGCAGACCCAGGTTAAGGAATGAGCCAGGGTCATCGGGGGCTGGCCGGGGGGGGGGTAGGATCGAGCTTCCCAGGGGATACTGTCCTCCTCCCGGGGGGGCTGCTTTTTCCTGCTGCAGTACTGTGGCATGTAGAGTTATGGGTGGCAAAGTGCACAGGACATGGGTGAGAGGGATGTGTCACACTGCGTATTGCGTGTGTGTGCCAATGCACACTTATATCAGGGATTATATCCCAATGCTGGCATCCCTACGGGGCACAGGGGCATATGGAACAGAAACAGAACAAGGGAAACCAAAATAAATAAGAAAAAAAACTCTTCCACTTACAGTTCCATGAAAGTCTGGTATACCCAGACCAGAAAAGGCAGGTAAATTCACCAAGCCAAAGGAGAGGAGGCACAGAATCTCTGAATAAAAAAAAGAGAGATTCCAGATGTAGTACTTGAGTATTTATAATTGCAAAAAAGATAGATCTTTGCCAAATCTTTCTTGCAGCCCCAGGGACCCAATATTCAAACCGTTAGCACCATGCTAAGAGGGTATGATCCATGCCAACTGTACTTTGAACATTCAAAAGATAGCTAGGGAAGTGCCAGGGAGATACTAGGAGAGGCCAGGTGATGGAGGGGGCTTCAGTGGATACCAATGAGGTACTTCACTGTGACTATGTGAGGAGGTTGCACAGACACCAGAGGAGGCATGTGTAGTTTCAATCGTACTCCATGCGGACAGGATGAGCATTACGTGAGGGACTGCATCCGCTGCCCAATGCATGGAGCAAAGTACGTGATAAGGACCTGTAGACTGGCAGGTAAGGGGTTCTTTTGAGTCTTGCATAAGTAAGTAGGGCCATTAGCATTTCATACGCAAATATTGCAGTTGAGTGTTTTGGCACTATGGGGTTTTACCTCTCAGGAGTCTGTTTTACAGTTCAGGGAGGTGCTTAGTATGAGTGGTCACTCCTGCAGTTTTGCATTTAAACAAGGGTTAGGCATTGCTGTGCACAGAACTCACTGGGGGCATAGTAAAACCTGAAATCACTGCCCAAGGTGTTAGCATTTGGTTCCCAATTTCCCTCCTTTTGTGCCTCACACAAAGTTGCACAACAACAAGCCCTTTGCATGCCACTTGGTGCTGAGTTTGAATATTGTGTTCTAGGGGTTAAATTGGACAGGAACCAGTGAAACTCAGTACCACCTCCTATTACAGAACAGTATGAAAGTTTTGCTTTGCTGTCACCTCTCCTATTTAAAACAGTATAGGAGGTTCCAGATCCTAGAAGATACAGCACCCCCAACAAATCCAGAGATGAGTATTTGCCCTCGTAAATTTCAATAACCTGCTATACCCCTTAACACATTTCTTAGTGCAACATGTGTGGGGTAGACTTAGTGAGCAAGAGGGTTTGGGATGACTACATGGGGCTAAATAAAGGCAAAAGATGGCATGGAGGATGGGGCAAGATAAAGGACAGGGGTGGGCAGATTGGATGGGCCATTGGGTCCAATTCTCCCGCCAAGTTTCTATGTATATTCTATGCCTGCAGTGTTCAAGATGTTGCAGGTAAGCATGATCGGTTGACAGCGCTGTACAAACTGATGCAGAAGGTTTCCATTTTTGACTAAATGTGATCCCTCGCTATGCTCCCCACCATCCAGCTGTCCCTGCCAACTACCTTGTTGCACCACCCTACCACCTTGAGGTCATCAGATATGATTACCCCAAGGTCTCTTTCCTGTTTAGTGACCATCAATACCTCTTCCCCCATTTGTCTAACTGGGGACAATTGGAGTGAGAGGTACTCGGGAAGAAAAGTAGTGGACATCTGAACCATGGTTTACATAAATGACCAACATTTCCTTACAGACAGATGAAGTATACCTCAGGGCATCTTTATTTTAAAGTCGTGCCATATTCAAGCAGATCCATGTCTTTTGTCAAACGATCCTTCTTAGTACTCCTCCGTGCTGTCCTGTGAAAACTGGCCAGGGCATAAGTCTGCAGCGTAATGCACATCAGATATACGGGCCATGGCCAGAGCTGGGACCCACTTATGGCTCTAAATAATCACATGATCTGGGAAGACATCTCCTCCTGCTACAGGGATCATGGTGTGCACAAGCAGGTTATGTGCAGTTCATGAAGCGATGGTCAGAACTGGACATCATCAGGCTTTTCACTAGCACCCAGTCTTGGGTACCACAGCTAGTGAAAGTTCACACTTCAAGCTCAGTTAGCACTGGGTTTAATTTGAACAACACACAGTCTCTATACCTCATTAGTCATAGTATCTCCTGGACCCAGGGGCCCTTCATCTTCTCCATTCCTCTTTCCTATTCTTCTGCCCCCCCCCATCCAGTCTGATCCATTTCTGACTACAGCGTCCTCCGCTTCAGGTAGTGTTTCAGTAGTTTCTCCACATAAGTAGAAGGGGTGTCTAGGGCCAAGCCCAGGATGAACACCGCAAGTTTTTCACTCAGATGTCTATAGTGGACCTTTGCCCTGAACAGTGTCTGGCGTATTCTCTCCTCCTCCTCCTCATCATCAACATTTGCCCATGTCAATCACTAATGCTAAGAGTGGGCATGACCTAACAAAGCCAACATTAATCCCCTCACTGCCAAGGCAGTCCCCACAGCACAATTAAAGGGAACACTAGGGAATCCCAGGAGTTACATATATGTGAAGTGACACTCTGCTCATCGCAATTTGTTGCTGTAAAGATTATTATGATGTCAACAGCATGCATGGACTGTATCAGGGCTATTTATACAATTGACCAGATAAGGACTTCATAACATTTTTGGACAAGGCAGAATATATTTGTCTTCAAGAAACTTGGGCTTCACAAATTATAGAATCTCCACTGAATGGTTATTTGATGGATGAATTACAGTATCAGCTAGAAAGGACAAGATGATGGGTTGATATTTTGGTGGTTTAATGATGTTTATAAAATTGACAACCAAGTTCGAATAACTGATGCTGACTCAGTAAAATTACATACCCAGTACTGTACATTTTATGTTGGATCCTCTTGAAGGTGCATTGTGAATGTTTATGTCCCTCAAGTAGGTTCTGCGTATTATGATGATAGCATCTGGAAAGGTTTGACTCATTAAATTGACAAAGCATATCCTAAAGAAGGTTTTGAACTATATGTCTGTGGCAATTTCAGTGCCAGAATAGGCACATATGACAACTTATTGAATACTGACTACTTAATTCCAGATATTCCATTGGCACATTATTCATGGTAGTTATTGGATAAAGTAATAAATAAGAATGGATAGCAGTTAATGGGGCTCCCTGAGGACAATGGTTTGACAACTGTGAATGGCAAATTTGACTTTCGTGCCAAGAAATGCAAAGTGATGCATGTTGGAGCCAGGTACCCAAGGAGCACGTACTACCTGGGGAGGTCTGGGTAACAGCAATGGAGGAGGAAAAAGATATGGGGGTGATGATAACTAGCAACCTGAAGCACTCTTTGCAGTGCAAAAAGGCACCAGCAAATGCCAACAGGATGTTGGGGTGTATAGCCAGAGGGATCAGCAGTGGGCAGAAGGAGGTTATACTGCCCCTTCAAAGGTCACTGGTTAGACCACATCTAGAGTACGGAGTAAGATACTGGTGTCTATACCTTAAGAAGGAAATCAGCCTGCTGTAGAAAGTCCAGAGGAGGGCTACCAAGATGATTCCGGGTCAGCAGGGGAAGTCTTACGAGGAGAGGCTGAGAGCTCTGAAAATGAATTCCCTGGAGCAGAGGAGGGAGAGATGGGATATGATAGAGAAATTCAAATACTTGAAGGGGACAAATAGGGTGGACAGAAAGAGTCTTATAAAGTTGAAGGACACCAGAACCATGAGAGGGCACAGTTTGTGATGGAAGAGGGATGCCTGGATATTGTGGCAGTCACAGAAACATGGTACACAGAGAACCATGACTGGGATGTCAACGTACCAGGGTAGACAATCTACAGGATGGACAGGAAGGGAAAAAGAGGAGGAGGATGAGCTCTCTATGTAAGGGAAGGAATCAAAGCAACAGAACTAAAGGGTAAACAGGGAGGAGAGGAGGCAGTGTGGGTCACCCTGGAGACTGGAAATGGCACCACAATCTGCATAGGAGTTGTATACAGACCCTCCGTCTCAGGGGGAGGAAATTGACAAGGAAATGATAGAAGGCATCCTTGGGATGGCAGAGAAAGGGGAGATATTGCTGATGGGGGGGCCTGAATATGCCAGATGTTAACCGGAGCACTTTTGCTGCAGCCACATCCAAGAGCAGGGCCATTCTCGATGCCCTATGGGGGACATGCCTCAGACAGCTAGTTTTGGAACCCACTCGGGAGGGAGCAATCTTAGACCTGGTACTTTTAAATGGGGATGGAGAGACGATCTCTGATCTTGAAGTGGGTAGCCATCTGGGAACAAGTGACCACAAAACAGTGTGGTTCAAGATAAACTTAGCTGTAGAGTCAAGCCATACAAAAGTGAAGGTACTGGACTTCAGGATGGCTGATTTTGTCAAAATGGGAGAGTGCCTCAGAAAAACACTAGCAAACAGGCAAGAAGGTGGGGCGGAGCAACAATGGGGAAACATTAAAACCGCCATCACAGAGGCAACAAGCCTTCATGTGAAGCAAATAAACAAATCAAAATGAAAGAAAAAACTCTATAGTTCTCAAAAGAAGTGGTGGGGAAGGTAAGGGAAAAACAAATAACATTCAGGAAGTATAAGGAAACACAGAAGGAGCAGGACAGAGAACTGTACCAGTTAAAGCAGAAGGAAACGGGGAAGGCAGTCAGAATAGCAAAGACCCAAACTGAGGAAAAGATAGCCAACTCAGTTAAGAAGGGGAATAAAACTTTTTATAGGTACATTAGGGAGCAAAGAAAGACTAAGGCAGGGATACTGAGGTTGAATAAAGAGGAAGGTGGTTGGGCAGAGAGCAACAGTGAAAAAGCAGGGATACAGAACGAATACTTCTGCTCAGTATTCACAATGGAAAATCATGGGGAGATACCTAATCCAGTCAATAGAAGCACTCTGGATGGGGGGGTTGATATTAGTCCTTTCACAGAAGAAAGGGTTCTGAAAGAATTCCTAAAACTGAAGGTGGATAAAGCACTGGGGCCTGATAGAATTCACCCCAGAATTCTAAAAGAACTAAGGGAAGAACTAGTAACACCACTGACTACCCTTTTTAATAAATCATGGGAGGATGGTGTGGTACCTGAGGACTGGAGGAGGGTGGATGTAATTCTCCTTCACAAAAGTGGGAGCAAGACAGAGGCAGAAAACTACAGACCTGTCAGTTTGACCTCAGTGGTAGGGAAAATGATGGAATCAATTCTGAAGAAAAGGAACTGTTGAGTACCTAGAGGCCAGTGAGGCACAGGAACCAAGGTAGCATGGATTCACAGCAGGAAGGTCATGTCAGACAAATCTAATTGATTTCTTTGACTCGGTGACCAAAGTAGTAGACCAAGGAGGGGCTGTGGACATGGCCTACCTAGACTTTAGCAAGGCATTTGACACAGTCCTGCACAAAAGATTAATAAACAAATTAGCCAGCCTGGGAGTGGGTACCAAGGTGGTTGCCTGGGTAAAACACTGGCTGGACAACAGAACACAGTAGGTAATAGTAAATGGAGTCCACAGTGAAGAAAGAGGGGTTACTAATGGGGTACCACAGGGTTCAGTACTGGGGCCAGTCCTTTTTAATGTCTTTATAAGTGACATTGCAGAGGGACTGGAAGGGAAAGTATATCTCTTTGCAGATTACACAAAGCTCTGCAACAGGGTTGATATACGAGGTGGGGTGGAAAGGATGAAAAGGGACTTGGCAAGGTTGGAGGAATGGTCAAATGTATGGCAGCTTAGATTCGATGCAAAGAAGTGCAAAGTAATGCACCTGGGAAACAAAAACCCATAGGAAGAGTACACAATGAGGGGTGAGATACTGACAACAACAAAAATGGAAAGGGACCTGGGGGTAGTCATATCAGACAACCTAAAGGTGGGCCAGCAATGTGAGAAGGCAGTAAGGAGGTCTGTGGGGGATACTGGGATGCGTAGGGAGAGGCATCACCAGTAGAAAACTGGAAGTTGTTGGACCTCTGTACAGACAGTTGGTAAGACCATATCTGGAGTACTGTGTACAGTTCTGGAGACCCCATCTCCGCAAAGACATAGACAGGGTGGAGGCTGTCCAGAAGAGGGAAACCAAAATGGTGCAAAGTCTGCACCAAAAGATATATGAAGAAAGACTAAAGGAGCTTAAGATGTATAGCCTCGAGGAAAGGAGGGAGAGGGGGGACATGATAGAAACTTTCAAATACCTCAAGGGAATCAACAAAGTCCAAGAGGGTAGCATCTTTCAGAAAAAGAGATGTGCAAGAACAAGGGGGCACAATTTAAAGATAGAGGGAGGGACAGCTCAGAGGTAATGTGAGGAAATATTTCTTCACAGAGAGGGTTATAAATGCATGGAATGGCCTTCCTGAGGAGGTTGTAGAGTCAAAATCAGTGGGGGGAATTCAAGAATACATGGGACAGACATAAGGCAATTCTAGTGGGGGGTAGGAGGAAGTAGGCTGTTGGTTAAGTAGGATCTGCAGCTTATCTGTTAGACAGGGAAATGAGCAGACTAGGTGGGCCAATCGGCCCTTATCTGCCATCAAATTCTATGTTTCTATTTTTGAGACTGTGAGGGGAAGTTTAGGAGGGGAGTTAGGAAGCCTTTCTTCATGGAGAGGGTGGTAGCCAATTGGAATGCTCTGTCAGTGGAAGTGAAGACAGTGGGCAGCTTGAAGAGGGCCTGGGATAGGCATAAGGGGAAACCTTGGGAACTGAGGAGAGCAGGAGAGTGGCAGGGATGACCAGGGGTGGGGTCAGGTTCAGTGGCATAGGCTAGGGACCCTGCAATGTAAGCAGACTTGATATACCTGTGATGGTCTTCTACTGGTGGCTCTTTCGTATGTTCATAAATTTCTGATGGATGAGGTTGAAAGTTTCTCCTTTTTGCACATACAGTAATCATGCTTCTATAACTCATTATAGTTTAGTTCCAATTATGCAGCTGTTTTGCCTTATGGATTTTGTAATTTCCCCTCAACCTGAAAGTGACCACATTCCACAGAAAATTATAAAAAGTTTAAACAGTAAACCAATGACTGAAATGGAATTGGGAAATGACAGAGAATCCTACCTGGATAGAATTGTGCTATTATAATACTGCCAAGAAGAACAGCTTGGTCTAGACAGCACTACCCTAGACAGCAATAGGGGATTAACAGCGCCTATACTAAGTATTCCCCAGGTTGCTGTCTGTGGTACTAGGGAACACCACAATGACAGAGGAAATCAGGAGGTACTATGCTGCTCCTGTGGTGTGGAGGGCTAAGGCAGAAAGCAGCTTGGCAGAATGGTGGTTGAGATCAGGGTTCTAATCCTGATTTTCCTTGTGGGGTCTTTTTCATTTTTATGTTGCTTGCACGCATGTGCAAGAAACATAGTGCCATCATCCGAGTTTTCGGAGGTGTGGCACCCATCTTCCAATTCAGTCAGTGTGTTTGCAGGCGGCGCGGCAGCAGTTTGCCAATGAATGCTGCAGCTGTCTATGACGGCAGTTGAAAATGCAGTGCCGTACAGTTTAAAGGGAGAGCTCCGCTTCAGTGAGCAGAGCTCCCCCGAAACACACACAGGCACGCAAGCATGCATATTGTGCTCATGTTCCCCCCCCCCACGCACACACTGGCCGAATCCCCTGTCGGCTCCACGCCCCTGTGTTCCCTATTTGCCTTACTTCCTCAGGCTACCTGGTCTCCAGATGCTCCTTCCAGCCAACCAGGTCTCATTCCATTTTTCTGTACTTACAACCTATGGTATCCTAGTCCTGCATGGAGTTATGCCAAGGTCACATCTAAACATATGGCACTTCCTTGTCCTCATAGGTGCTCACTGTGTTCCTAGTTACATCCAAATGCGCCAATGCTACCGCATTGAGCGTGCATGAACGGAACTTGCATTTTAGTTAGTTTTGTGACATTATTTCATCTTCACCAGGTCTTAGTAGTTTGGAACCAGATCAGGTCAATTTCCAGAGCCAAGGTATGTAAACATATTTTAATTGAATCTGTTTATAGTGCGGATATTTGGTAGGAGATACAGACATACTCAGAAATAATTTCCAACAGTTAGAGATTTGCCGACTTGAGAATGGTGAAAAGTTCAGCAGACGATTAATTCAGTGATGTGCCCCCACCCCCAACATTGTACAAGATTAGAATGTGTAGGGTAGATACATGTTTCTGCTACACAGCACGGACTAAGTCTGTTCCCTGAGGAGTGGAGTAGCAACCCTTTAGTTTAGTGTAGTCCGATTTCATTTAAATGCATGGCCCTAACCAACTACAATAAAGGCAGAGCATAACACAGCGAAGATCCCAGGTGATGGGAAACAGCAATTTTATGTATGGGCACTAGTTTCTGACTGAACGAGTAAGCATGTGTAGCACCGTGTTACTCAGTGCACAACAGTAAACAGCCGAGTCGGAGATTTGCGCTTTGGAGATTTTCAGACTGACTGCTTTGGTTGAGTCTTGGAGTTCGGCTGCAAATCTTCCTGAATATGCTTCTGCAGTTTTTTGATATGCACTGACAAGCAGGTTAAGATACTCCCTGGCTCCCCTTTGGCTTTTGGTTGTACCAGAACACACATGGACTAGCAGCAGCAGTAAAATTGCAGAATAAATTGACCATTTCTCCAGTAAAACATTGAGCAAAGGAAGGCTGGGTAACATTTCCCCCCACTGATGTTCCTGTGAAGATATTTAAATAAAAAAGGGATATGCTGTAATGTAACATAATTATATAAGTAAGACACACTTACCATTTGCTTCAGATTACTTTTTTTATTTAAGTATTGCATTTTCGCAATAAAAAGCGTTTCCAAGTAAGATAAAAATGAAAATATATGGAATCGAAATATACTGTACTATTCTTATTCTGTACTTGCAGTATTGGTACACTTGCCAGGCATGATTTTGTGCATGATGCTTATCACAAAGGCAAACAGTCTACTGAAGCAAATAATTGTTTTCCCCTGTACTTTTCAACTCACCAAGCTTAATGAGGACAGTACACAACGTGCATATGAGCACCAAGGTGAAGTGTTAAAACTAACGACGCTCCCCAGCTGTGCTCAATAAATACCCTGACAATTTAAAGCATCCGCTAAAGGTAGTGAACCCTGAGCAGCAAAAGAAGTCAGAAGGTAACGTGCGACATGTATAGTTTGTGCTTTGTGACCAATTGTGATGGCATAAAATGCACAATTAGATATGTTGGGCCAGCTGATGTCGTCAAACACCCTTCAGTAGGCTTCAAATCCAAAGTAAAAAGCGTTGTCAAGTATGCGTGCCACCAGAAACATTTTGTTTATAGTATCTTAAGTTTAAGTGCATCTATCTCAGCAATTGTGCTTTACTCCTCCGGGAAACGCACAATCATGCTTCTGAAGAAGTCTGAGCTCATTTCTTTGTGTTCCTGGGTTCAATTACAAAATGCATTTAAAGAACGCAGTGACATGTCCCAGTGCTGAGAAATAGCAGGCATAGAACAATACTTAGGAGGATGCGGTCTAGAAATATCCATTAAAACTAAATCAGTTTGGTATTGTAAAGTCATATTTTATAGTTCTTACCTATATGGTACAATTTACGGTACACAGAACCCACACAGAGAACAGCGTGCTGAAGCATAGTGCCTCAAAACTGTACACATTAATCTCATTCATAGTTCAGTCCAGTGGTACTGTATGCCACAAACTATAACACCCAATTGTTTATGTACTTTAAATTGCCGCCCCCACCCCACATGGAGTATAAACTCCCAGGGATTGAGCAGGGGACAAATCTCTGCTAACGCGGAAGATGTCAGATCGGTTTGCCAATGGCTATTTCAGGTGTAGAATTTACTGGAAAGGGATTTAAAGAAAACATGCCGTATATTGCCATTTCCCTCCAGAACAAACTGATGCCTAGTGTGCAACACAAGAAATCAGAGTTGGTAAAGTACATTTTTTGTATTTCTGATTTTCTTTTATCTCAGCCCCCACCACACGCACCCACACTGTAATTTGTCGGGCCCAGGAGCAAATTATTAGAGGCATTTTACCTTGCATCAGATACACTATACTTTTAAAATCATTTGATTTTTCGTGAACTACACAAAAATGGTGTAATCACAGGAGCCCATCAAGGATGCTAACAGGTGGAGAACTTTGTATGGGGAGCTTCAAACGGTCTCACTTAAGACCTATGCTCCATTCATTGTCCACCCCTCCCTTCATGGCCACTTAGAGTTCTAGAGTTTAATATGTATGCAGAATTATTTTTTACATACTTTTAATCAGAGCCCCTGGTGTTCTCCGACAGAATTTTCTGATTTCTGCGGCAGGGCTCCTTGACTTCTGCGGCAGCATTTTCTGATTTCTGCAGCATGATTTATTCATTTCTCTGGCAGAATGCAGTCCTGTCATTGGCTAACTATGATGTGATGTCATCGATGACATCATATGCTGAGCATAGAGGAGGGGCTTCAGGATAAACGAGGTGGGAAAGAAAGCCTGACACTATGGAAAAACAGTATATTTATATGAAAATTCACCAAAAACAATGAATTCTGCGGCACTATATATATTCTGCGGCATGATGCAAATTCTGCGGCAAAATTCTGCAACCGCAGAACCGCAGAATTCCAGGGGCCTTGCTTTTAATATTGCACTAAATATATTTCCATTATCTGTCAGAGTCCTATGTCATTATTATACCTACCTTTTTATAACTGAACTGATACGTTAGGGGTTAAATGGCAAATGTTGCACCATGAAGCAAAAAAGTGGCAATTATTTCTGCAAGATTTTAGTCCTAGTTGCTGAGCACCTCACCCCTCCCCCTATGAAAAGATTTATCAAACCCACTTTATAATTCACAGTAGGAGAAAACAGTACACTGGGTTCAAGCCATGTACAGCTAGCAACACAACCCTTTCAAAATTAAAGGATGCCGCAGTGAATACCACCACCATTCCCAAAGTATAAAGCTGGAACAGTGGAGAACCCAAAATACAGGGCTGACATAGCTGTCAATGTGACCACTCACATAAAAGGCTGGCACAGCTGGCAACCTCATCCTTCCAAAATAGAAGGCTGGCACCATTAATTACTACCCCCTCCAAATTAGAAAGCTTGCATAGGTAACAACTAGAGCTGTGCAGAATTTTTAAACTTCACTTGTGAAAGAATTCCACAAAATTTCAGAACCCCCACCTAATTCCATGGAATACTGATGAAGTTGAAGTCTGAAATTCTGAAAGTGGTTTGCAGCTTTGTATTCAATCTATGGATTAATAAATCATAGTTTATGCAAAGCCTGAAAGTGTTGCATAGGTTATACAAACTGCAGAAAATGAATCCCTGATTTCAACTAAAATACTTTCAGAACTGCTCAGAGTTTGTCAACAAATTCCAAAAAGTATATCAAAAGTGGAATCAGCATTCTGCTGGAAGTATTCCTTATTCTGCACTGCTCTAACAGTTAACCCATTGTTCCAAAGTAGAAGACTGTCCCACCTGAAAACCCCTTTCTTTCAAAAAAGAAGGCTGGCACAGTCAACAATAATACCATTCCAAAAAAGGATGGCACATCTTACAAACCCTCTCTCCCTTAATAGAAGGCTGGCTGTGGGAGTCTATACCTGGTACTGGATCACCTGCTCAGTTCATTTTCATTTTATTGTTATGTTGCTTGCACGCATGTGCAAGAAACATAGTGCCATCATCCGAGTTTTCGGAGGTGTGGCACCCATCTGCCAATTCAGTCAGTGTGTTTGCAGGCATGGCCACAGTTCGCCAACGAATGCTGAAGCTGTCTATGACAACAGTTGAAAATGCATTGCAGTACAGCTGAAAGGGAGAGCTATGCTTCAGTGAGCAGCGCCCCCTGGGAGAGCTATGCTTCAGTGAGCAGCACCCCCCACACCCACGCATGCATGCACCCATGCATATTGCATGCTGATGCGCTCCCCCACGCACACACTGTACTGTATGGCTGATGGGGGTCCCCAATCCCCTGTCAGCTCCATGCCCCCTAAAACTTTCCAGGTGCTTCGCGGCTGGAGCACCCAGGCGTGTGGCAAAAATTGTTATGTGCCGACAGGGTGCCCAATCCTTCATTGGCTACAGCACCTCCCCAGAAAGACTTGTGGCACGCTGGGAGCCCACCCCAGCATGCCACATTCCCTGGAAAAGTGAAAAACGGTCCCACAATGCCTTTTTTACTTTTTCACCTGTAAAGAAGGAAACTGTCCCTCGGTAGTTCTCCCTGGCCCCTTCCCACAACCCACACCCACCCACTGCACACCCTGCCTCCCCACACACCCCCTCACCCCATACTTACCTCCGGAGTCTGGCGCGAAGATGTTTGGTGGACTGGGAACACATCTGCACTCTTCAAAGCCGACCGTGAACTGAGGAAATGCCACTAAGATGTATAATGGCATAAATAGTTTTTTTTTTCAACTTTGATGCATATCTCAGGCATTTTTGGGAATTTTGGCACCAAATTTTCAACATGGGGTTTTTGGGACCCCTCCTCATGAATTCTGGAACTGCCATGGCGTTAATCAGGCCCGAAGGGTGATTTTGCGGTCACTGCACAAAATCACCTTTCGGGACTGATTAACGAAACAACAGTACCAGTTTTCATAAGGTGGGCTCTCAAAAAGCCTATGTTGACAATTTGGTGAAAAAATTCCTAAAAATGACTGTTTTACGAAAGTGCATTGTGCAGTTCCTATGCACGCTCATAAGTTCACAAATTTTTAATATTTGCACTCCAGATTTTCAACATTGCCATTTTACCACACCTTCTTATGAGCAGTACCGCTGTTATTTCTCACATGTTGCCCAAAATGTATTTCTGCCTATGTAGTGCACAATGGCGCAGTCGGTGTGCGAAATCAATGTTCGGGACAGATTAAGAAAATCACAGTGACACTGTTCATGAGCAGAGGTATTAAAATGGCTATGTTAAAACTTTGGTGAAAAAATTCCCAAAAATGACTTTTACGAGCATGCATTGCACTGTTCCTACGCACGCTCGTAAGTTCTCGAATTTTCAATATTTTCACTATAGGTTTTCAACATTGCCATTTTACAACACCTCCTTATGAGCAGTACAGCTGTCATTTTTCACATTTTACCCAAAACGTGTTTCTGCCCATGTAGCGCACAATGGCGCAGTCAGTGTGTGAAATCAGTGTATGGGGCAGATTAAGAAAATCACAGTGACACTGTTCATGAGCAGAGGTCTTAAAATGGCTGTGTTGAAAATTTGGTGAAAACATTCCCTTCAGCTGTTCTGCAATGTTACGAATGAATACATTGAACAGGACTGGACCCAGGACCGATGCCTGCAGCACCCCACTCATCACCTCCTTTCCCTAGACAGCACCCTATTTACCACCACTCTCTGCCTCCTGTCTGTTAGCCAGTTTCTAACCCAGTTTACCACCCTTTCCCCCATGCCCAGCCTACCCAACTAGTTTATCAGCCTCCTATTTGGGATGGTGTCAAAGGCTTTGCTGAAATCAAGGTAAGCGTTTTCCACTGCCCCACCCTGATTCACTTCCTTTGTCACCCAGTCAAAGAAATCGACCACATTTGTGTGACATGATGTCCTCACTGTGAATCCATGTTGTCTATGGTCCTGGGCTCCGATGGCTTCTAGATGCCCCACTATCCTTTCTTTAAGCAATGTCTCCATGATCTTCCCCACTACTGAAGTGAGGCTGAAAGGCCTATTGTTCCCTGCCTCCTCCCTGCTGCTGGACTTGTGTAGAGGGACCACATGTGCCCTCCTCCAATTCACTCATGTTGAATGACTCATTGAACATGGCTGCCAGAGGTACTGCTATCTCCCTTCACAGTTCTCTTAATATCCTTGGGCGTATGCCATCTGGTTCCATTGCTTTGTCCACCTTCAATTTAGTGAGCTCCTGCAGGACTCTTTTGCCTTTGAATGGACTATTATCCACCTCTTCACCCCCTTAACGCTGCTGTGCTGCTGTGGCCTTGCCCCTCCACTCTTCTGTGAATACTGAACGGAAAGACACAGTGAATGTCTTGGGAGGAAGGCATGGAAACTATCACTTCAAATACCTAAACAGCACATACAAGCAAGCAACATTCGGCATTGACAAATGCTTGTTTTACAAGGGGCCATGGAAACAGTTTCCATGGCCCCACATATTTCTTCTTTCCCCAAGATCTGCTTCCCCTTGAGTGGGAATCTTAAAGATCAGGGGATGAGGGGGGGCAGAGACCCCCACATTGGGGGGTGTGGGAGGCAGAACCCCCCTACCTAAATATATACAGTATTACTTGTTTGTTGGCACTGTGTTACGAGGCAGCATTTTGTTGAGCTGCTGTTTTGAAGAGCACTGTCAATATGGTACTGTTCTGGACGGCGCTGTTATTGACAGCGCTCTTCTGACCTAGTGCCCAGAGAATTTACAGAAAGTATTCCAGAATGTATTTGTGACTAACTTTCCAAATGAGCTATCTTTAGAAGATTCCCCTTTCAAACTATATGATACTTGCTTGTCTCTACAGAACTTTTATTATTACACTAAATAAGCTATTCAGCATATCAGAAAGAAAATAAAAAGGTTGCCATGGGTTCCCTATGCCGTTGTCTGCAAGGCTTGATCCTACTGCAGATTCTTATGCTAAGAAAGCAGCTCAGAGATTTCCTTTGATATATCATTTGATGCAAAAAGGGTGAGAAAACACGTGCACAAAATGCTGTATAGTGCTGCCAATACCTGCCTTAGGAGTCATATATCTTACTAAATGATTGACACACCATGATACTGGATTTAAAAAAAATATTGAATTTATTTGTGCAAAACTGCAATATTGGAACACTGCCACGTGGGGGCAAACTTCCCGCAAGGCAGTGAGTCTGTATTCCATTTTGCGAGAATAAATTCTATATTAATTTTTAAATCCAGCACCTAGGTGTATGCCAGTCATTTGAACCATTAAATATCATTTGATAGCAGCCATTCATTTTTACGAGCAATGAGACTCCTTTATGCACAAAATTGCAGTTAATTCCCACTATAGCCAGTCCCAACTTGCCTTGCCGATACCACAAGGGTGTCACTCTCATTTCTGTCACTCTCGTGCTCACACATGGCAAATTTTAAACAACCAGAGGAGTTTAACTTTAAACTGTGTTGCTGTGGTCAGCGCTGTGGAACATAGGTAGCAAAAATAAGCAAAGGCTGAGCGTGTGCCTGAAAATACAAGAGTGATGAAACTTCCTTCCGACTTGGGGAGTTTGGTCATCAGTGTATTTGCCAGCATACCCTTTACCTTTAGTTACTATTTTGGTAATAAGTTTTTGGTTTCAACATGATTTCCTCCCTCTGTGTTGTGTTCATTTTATGGCTATAGAGACTGCTTTCTTTGGCACAATGAATTGATCCATAAACACGTCAGTGAAACGATTTATAAACAGGTCTCACTGGCCCAATCCATAATTCTCAACTGTGGACATGGATACAAACCCACATCTGCTCACATACGGAAAGAGTTGGGTTGTCCAGTCTCTATCCATCTAGTAGAAGGCAGTGTGTTGTAGTGTTTACAGTAGCCTACGAACCAGGAGCCGCAGATTCAAATCCCATCAAAGCCATTAACTCACTAACCATGACCTTTTAGGGTTGAAGTCCACCCAGCTGGAGAATTCAGTAGACACCAGACACCACTGAAAATGAGATGTTGCATTTTGCTAGGGCCACCATACTGTATGTAAAATGGGAACATTGGCATGGTTACAAGGCTTTATTAAAGAGCTTTGAGATGGAGTATGTTAACAATGCCTGTCACAGATAGTCCTTACACTGTGGGGTGCAGGAGATATTATACAAATGTATTATATTTCAGAAGATAATTCTCAAACATTTTGGGAACAATGGAACCCTTTTTTTTGCGGTATTAAGTTAATAATTTAGAACTGTCCTGTCCCTTGCTTGCTCATTTCAATCCAGGGTACTTTGATGGTGATATTGTTTATGGAAACAACAGGCAGGGAATATATGTGAGGTAGTGTACTGCCCTGCTCGACTGACCCCCCCCCCATAGACAGGTATATGATGAAGGACTCTCACTTGTGTACTTGTCACCCATTTGTAGGCTGAAATTAACATACAAGAAAGGTGCCTTCTGACCCCCCAAAAAATCCATTAACTCACTAACTGTGACCTTTAAGGGTTGAAGTCCACCCAGTTGTAGACTTTAGTAGGCATCAGACACCACTGTAAATAAGATGTTGCAGTTTGCCAGTGCCACCATATGTGAAAAGGAAACCCTGGCATGGTTACAGTGCTTTATTAAAGAGCTTTGAGATGGAGGTGTGTTACCATGTCTGGTATTGATATTCCCTACAATGTAGGGCTCAGGAGATATGGTACATAGACACAGCAGTATGGGGAAGGTAGTGGTTTCATCTGCACATACTTTATTTATTTAAAAGTTTCACCAGGAAAGTCACACTGAGCAGAAATGCTAATTTCCAGATATGTCCTGGGGGATAGGGGATTGGGATACACAGTAAGTACAGCAGCAAATATCAAAACAGTGAATAAAATGATATACAAACAGGATTACAAAATGCATAACATTACATTGCAATGACCATTTAACAACACCATGAGAAAAAGTGCTAGGAGACTATAAAGCAATAAAAACTATCAGTAACAAACTCTGGCAGAGCCACTATAGCTACAAATGCATTAACTAGATAAGGGTGTTTCAGGGCCTTAAACATATACATGAATTGCTGTTGCACACACTAACTGAATCAAAGTACGGTAAATTGAGAAAGGACAGATAAATAGAATAATAGATAGATAACTGTGTATTACAAGACAGTAATACCATCGAGAGGTTTTGGGGATATGGAACCTCGAGAGCGAAGCTCAAGAGGTCCTAAAGTCCCCAAAACCTCAAGATGGTACTACTGCCTTGTAAAACACTTATCCTTCTGTTATTTTTTGTAATATATGGATCCATTGATAATACTACAGTTGGAGATGACCTTTGAACTGTAATATCAGCAAAAACGATAGTATTATCACTTTCCATGCTAGTATTATTGAGAGTAGTGATGTATTACTGGAAAATATTTGTATCACTTAGTGTAGTATTATTGAGGCTTATTCATATATTACAAAAAATAATGCCACTGTCTGTATTACATTTACCTATACATTTCACATTCTAGTTTCTGCCCTGTTATAGCAATCAACTCTGCAGAACCGGGCCATCATATACATAAAGGTACTGTACCTTAACTGAAAACACTGCTGAGACAACAATATGTTGTGACAAGGTGGAAGATAAACACAGTGTTAACACATGTTTACAAAGACATTTGATGTGTTTAATTGATTTTTTTAGAGATTGTTATACAGTACACACACACACACACACATAATTAGTATTATATAAAAGTGCATATACCCAAATGTCAATGTAAATATTACACATTTCATTACAAGTTGTTCTCCTGATGGAAGATCTTACTGTACAAGGCCTAAGAAATTGGTGTTAGGTAAAAGTAAACTGGGCTAGGTGTGTTATTGAGGGTATTGCATAATTTATCTTTTATTGCTGCTCCATCCCAGGCACACACAATATGAAAATCAACAACCCCTTGATATGAAGCAACAGGAATTAGTTAGTGCAAGGACAGAAACAAGTAGGAGACTAAGTAAGTGGGTAGACAAGCATGAGTATGGTAAGACAAATAACAGTTCAAAAAGTCTCACTATTAGAATTCATTTTTTTACAAATGTCTCTTCACAGTTGACAATTTTTGTAAAAAAAATAATACCAATGGGAGTTATTCCACATAACACATAATTTAAGTGCAAGGAATAAAGTTAATAAAAATAAAACAAAGTGGAATAGAAGAGAAGCAGCTATAAAATGAAAGGGGGAGGGGGGACAAATACAGAGCTATTCCAGTGGCAACAGGTGATGTGTTCAATTGCTCTTCATCTCAGGTGTATGCACAGGCAAAAATAACATAACGTATATGGTATAAAGAAAAATAAATAAAATGCAACTCACTGCAGAGCAGATTTGCAGTCATATACAGTACTGTATGAGCTAAAACAAGTTAAGTGATCAAGTGCCCTGTCATATAGAGAGTAGTACTTTCCAGCACTTTCCAACATAATACCACATGAAATAGGAATGGAAAATTAAGTTGCAGCTAATGGCAAAAAAATTCAATTGGAGTTAACACTTGAGCTGCAGAAAAAGAAAAAAAAAACAGTAAGACCACATCAGTAACAGTATTAGATACCAATATAGAAAAATGTCCACTGTACACTCCAGCTGCGAGAATAATCCACAGTCAGTTAGATGCTTCCCCCCATCTCCATATAAGAAATCCAATAACAGCTGTATGTCAGTTGTACTCACAATAACAAGCTTTACTGATGCACGATGCAGATAAATGGAAAACAAAACAATAATTAGTTACAGCACCAAAATATGTGTCCTTATCTGTGTTGGCTGGCTGTATGTGTGTTTGTTGGGGGGGGCTTGGTGTGATATGTGTGTGCGTGTGTGTGTGTATGTGTGGTGGCTAGGTTCATGTTGGCTGTGTGTGTGTGTGTGTGTGTGTGTGTGTGTGTGTGTGTGTGTGTCTGTGTGGTGGCTAGGTCTGTGTTGGCTGGCTGTGTGGGGGGCAGAGTTGGAGTGAGTGGCTGGCCCTGTGTTTATGTTTCTGTGTGTTGGCTGGTTGTGCGTGTGTGTAAGGGTTGGGGGTGAGTGACTGACACTGTTTGTGAGTGTGTGTGTGTGTATTTGTTTGTGTGTGGGTGAGTGGCTGGGTATGTATGGATGAGGATGGTTGGTGTGCTTCACAGGCGGTAGTGGCCTGATAAGACTGTATGTTTGAATGCCAGTGTGAATGGACCTCGTTCAGGCTGGCTATATTGATGTGTGTTTGGGTGTGGGGAGGATGGCTCAGTATGTTTGGGTGGGGAGTAAGTGCACTTCACAGCCCAGAGTGACCCCATCAATTTACATGCATGAGTGCTGGTGTCATCTCCGAATGGGAGGGATGCACCAGTAAACATTCCCTTCCAACCCTTCTGCAATGTCATCATTGAAGACATTAAAATGGACTGGCAACAGAACTAATCAGAGCTGTCATTGTAAGTATCTGAATCAGAGGCAGCTTAAGCACCTTCACTAGGAATGTCACTAGATGCTACAGGCTCAAATTGGTATGGCTGGATACCAGTATCAAAGTTTAGATCACTATCCTCCACATCTTCAAATTCTTTAACTTCAAACATTGTAGATATCATTTAAAGGCACACTGAAAGCTTTGTGAACCGAGCTTTTTTAATACAGCCATGCACAGCATGAGCCAATGATTCAGGCCAGTGTGCTATGCTCAAGTCTGTCAGACAGGCAGGAGGCATATGCTTATGGGAACCTGTCTCCCCAACAGGGGTATGTGATGCCATTAGGAGTGTAAAAGGAAATTGTCAAGTCTATTTTTGAACATCCCAAAACTGTTTGAATGGACAATATCAGAAGGAAGCATATTCCAGAGGGGAATAATCCTTTTGGTAAAGAAATATCATCTATTGTTTTTTTAGGGTGAATCAGCTTCAACTGTTTATTATGAGATTTAAGATTTAGATGTCTGTCAGCCAGTGTCAGATTCAAACGTTCTCCTAAGTTTTCATCCTTGCTTATCCTATACACACGCAGAAGATCGCCCCTGATTCAAAGGAGATCCCTGAGGGTGGGGGCTGAGCTCAGTTTTCCTGAATAACATAGGGAATATCAGCAGACAAACTCTTTTTTTTTGTACTTTGTAAACTGAATTCAAACATAAGCCTATAAATCAAAATCTACCCTCAATTCTGGCAAAACAAAACTTTTAAATGAGCCGTGTTTAAGTGTCGTTGGGCCATTAACTTGGAGAGCTGTAAATAGAGTGTGACTCAGAGTGAGTGGCATGTTATTAGAGATGGTGATAAACTTTTGAGCTGTGCTTGTTTGAACATTCTGTTTGGGCTGCCATTTAGACTAGGGAGAAATGTTTTTCTCCTGTCAACAGGGACATTGTTGTGAGACAGTAGAACTGCACTTACATATGAAAAAATCATTGCCAGAGCTCCTTGCTGTAAAAAGAAACACCATTCAGTTTTTTTGTGTTTTTGCATTTTATGAATGTGCTGTGGTATACTTAACAGCACTGTAAAGGAAATGGTCAGCTCCAACACTGTTGGCAATCCTGGGTGTGGAGCTGAGCTCAGTTTTCATGAATAACAAAGGGACTATCAACAGACAAACAATCTTTTTTTGGTACTTTGGAAGCTGAATTCAAACAATTTTTTTTTTTTGGATATAAAAGCCTATATACTATCAAAATCTACCCTCAATTCAGACAAAACAGAACTTTTAAATGTGCTGTGTTTCAGTGTCTTTGGGTCATTAACTTGGAGAGTGTGAAGGGGTTGTCGGATAACAGATGGACCAACCACCAGGTTCAACACACAATCTCTGTGTGATATTTATTCAAAATACAAGAAGCTTCTGCAATGCCATATTCCTTCATTAGTACATCAGTTTGCAACAATAGACTATGAATGTCTTTTCTCTACACTTAGCCAACACCTACTTATCTCAGATCCCATCCACTAGTTAAAACGTATCCATAACCCTTAAGCAAGCCCTCATTTGCTTACATAGTAGGGGCCCAAAAAAGAAGAAAAACAAAACAAACTATAAACAAACAACCTCAATGCAGAATCACTGAAAGAACAGCTACCACAAAGGGCATGGGCAAATCAAGTTTCAAATAAATACAACATCATACATACTTCCATAATGCAATGCATCATGGGATAAATGCAAATCACCATGGCATTTCTGACTTGTTAAATTTACAACAATATATATACATTTTAAATAACACAATTAGCTTAATTTCTATAATAGTCACCTAGTACTTTTTACCATTATCAAAACACCTAGTGCCATGGTATTTTCAACATTACAGGTTTCATAAACATAAGGTATATTATGACATAGTGTTATTACATACTAAATCCAGCAACAATTAACACAACCTGTTTTACATACATCTGGAGGTCACCACAATACCCTACCTGTACGAGGACCTGAGATGGAAAAGAAAAATTAAAGAGGACACTGTAGCATAGTCTAGAGAGGGGAGAAGGGGGTGCCCAAAGGTGGCCAACCTTATGGACTAGAAATAGTAAAGGACAGATTAGGTTTAGAAATAGAAAAACTGTTGCAATGGATTTAAGAAAAGGTCAGTCCTCAAGAGTGGCAGGAGCTCCTGGTCACATATCCCCCACCTTAAGAGGGAAGCAGTTATTGCAGACTGCTTACCACCTTCCTGCCCCAGGAAGGGATGGAGCTTCTACCCCTCCATCTTCAGAAGCTCTGTCTCAGGGTCCCTATTAACGATAAACATTCTATCATAAACATACTGGATATCTTCATTCTTTACGCTGAGGCATAAACACATTTCTCAACAAAGACTAACGGTGCCTTCTCATCTCCTTTTAGGGAAAGTCCATTATATTTCTTAACCAAAAATCTGGACTGCTGTAAAGTCCAGTACCATAGAAAGACTTTCTCTGGGGTGAGTAACTACCTGCTCCAACCCCACCAGACCTTTCAGTTTTAAGCAGGGGCCCATGCCTAGGTTCAGCCCCTCTACAGAAACCGACTATGACTCTTGATTCATTTCACTTTTTACAGATATAGACACCGGAGGGTATACACTCAAGGTGTTACCCCAACACAGGTTCCAATCCATTTTCCACCCACTTCTTCTTTGTAGGTTTTCACTCAGAAAAGAATAAAACACATGTACCACCTCAGACACCTTGTCTGCTCTTGGGTACCTCTTTCTTTGACATCAGGCCTGACCCCTGATCAAACTTGCTACACTTTTGCCTACAGAAAAGGACCACTGCAGGGCCACATCTGGCCTTGCCTGCAACCAACTTGACCCCTTTGTCTTACACACAGTGTCTGCGGGAATGTGGAAGGAGCAATAGTAGTTTGTACTCTCCTATGTCAACTTTTTATAACCTATGACCCCAAATCCTTGGTCATCTTATCCCCAGGCAGGTCTCTACAGAAACCTACAGGACCCCAAGGAACCTCTCATGCTGAATACCCTGCAATCTCAAACAGCAGGTTCCTAAACCTTTTAACTCTGGGGTGTCTTAGTAAACATCCATTTAATCAGTGTGCTATTTTCAGTCATCTGTTACCATCTAATACCTTGTAACCCATGTGAGAGTTTCCCTTTTTCCAAGGGTGACATTTTTTTTACATGACCTCTACCCTGCTTAACTTTAACATACTGTAACAGTTTGGCAATATTAGCATATTTAGCATGCAGTATACCCCAGTCAATGCTGTTACTAGATTTAGCTGCATCAATACAAGAAAAGTCCCTTCAGCCTCATGGGCTTCTCCTTGCTTGCTTGGAGTCTTCAACCCCAGCACAATATCACTAGGCACAGTCTTACCTGGGTTCATGCATTCAGGTTCCACACCTGCATCTCCGACCTCCAACAGGTAACATCCTGGGAACACAGGAAACAAAGGAATATCCTGCTCAGTCAGGGGGCCCTCCTCAAACTGGGCCCACGAAAAATCCTCCTCCGACTCTTTGTCCAAGCTCTCGAGCAGGAACCTCTCAAGCACCTGGCACCAGTGTCCCGCCTCTCTGTGTAGTCAGTCTGCTTCCAGCTGTTGCCCAGTTATCCAGTGGACCATCCTCATCAGGGTCTCCACCTCCTGGGCATTGTCTGTTGCACTACCAGTCTGCCTTAACCTGCATCTCTTCATCGTCTTTAGGCTTGGCCTTCCTCTGAGCTCCCAAGTCTGGTCCAGGCAGCAGCTTCTCACCATCTGTCAACCATGGTTCTGGGCTGAACTCCATAGACTTTCTTCTCCAACAGCTCCTAGTGCATCAGTCCACCTGGGATATCTGGGCGATATCCACCTGAAAACATCCCTTGTCAGCCAGTCCCAATGCTTCCAGCAAGTTATCCGACTTCTGACACCATGTCTGTGGAGGAGTTGTGGGATAATAGGTAGACCAAACACTAAACTGCAGGTTCAATACACAATCTCTGTGTAATATTTATTCAAAAAAACAAGAAATAAGCTTCTGCAATATCATATTCCTTCTTCAGTATATCAATTTGCAGTATTAGACTATGCATGTCCTTTTTCTGCACTTAGCCAGTACGAAAAAATTACTCACCTTAGTAATTGCTTTTCTTCTCATGGAGTCTTGCTGTATTAGGACTTAATGCAGTTAGCCACTGCACTCGAACTGCTCCGGAGAGGATAGGGTTAACTCCAGAGCAGTCTGGAGTTCCACAGCGCGAGGGTGCTGTTCAAAGCTCTATCTGGCTAGTTTCAAATGAAACTGCCAGGTTCTTTACGAAGCTAAACTAATATAGCAAGTCTGAGTGGAAAAGCTCTACACTAGCCATTGGCTACCTACCAGTAGTAGGACAACAAAACACAACAACAATCATAGAATAATAACAAAATCACCTGTTATTGTTAGAATCTACATGACAAGCACTAATAGGCCCCTCTCCCCAAAGACTCAAGTCCAGAGGGAGCCACCTATCCTTAACAAAAACAGAATCACCTAGTTCCTAACCCAAATGAACAAAAGGGGGAACTAGAGAGAAATTGAAATGGCATGGACAGTGCTTGCACCAATTTGACAACCCCATACTCAAGTAGGAGTTCTGAGCGGGGTAGGAGGGAGGGTTGTCCTAATACAGCAAGACTCCATGAAAGAAAAGCAATTACTAAGGTGAGTAATTTTTCTTCAAACACCATGAAGTCTTGCTGCTATTAGGACTTAATGCAGATTATACAGCGGTACCTCCATGGAGGAGGGTCAGAACCTACTTGGGGAATAGGCTCTGAAGCACAGCTGTGCCAAACCGAGCATCTCTCTTGGACTGGACATCCAGGGAATAATGTTTGGTAAAGGTGTGGACTGTTTTCCAGGTAGCAGCTTGGCAAATTTCCAAAATGGGAATATCTCTAGCAGCCGCTAGAGATGCAGCTGTACCCCTGGTGGAATGAGCCCTCAGTCCTGAGGGAGGTTCTCTACCTAGTTTTTGGTAACAGAACTGGATACAAGAGACAATCCACCTCTCAATTGTCCTCTTAGTGGCAGGTCTCCCTTTGCCAGCTTCTCCATAGGTAAGGAAGAGCTGGAGGGATTCGAACCTGTGACCCTTGGTGCGTTCCAAATAGCAGCTTAGGGCTCTTTTGATGTCCAGACTGTGCAATCTCCTCTCCCCTGAGGAGGAATGCTCAGTGAAAAATACTGGAAGAGAGATGGATTGGTTGAGATGAAAATCTGAAACCACTTTAGGTAAAAACTTTCTGTTAGTCCTAAGGACTACCTTATCTCTGTGAAAAGAAATAAAATCTTCTTCTACTGACAAGGCCTGTAATTCACTTATACGTCTAGCAGAAGTGATAGCCACTAGAAAAACAGTCTTCCAAGTCAAAACTTGAGGGTCTGCCGAGACAGAGGCTCAAGGGGTTGCATTAGCTGAGCAATGCAAACATTCAGGTCCCATGCAGGAGCTGGTTCCTGAAAGGGGTTAGTGTGAAGTAACCCTTAAAAAACTTGGAAAATACAAGGTGAGAAGAAAGGAAGCAGGCTTCCCGCTGACACAAAAGCAGAGACAGCTGCCAGATGAACCTTTAAGGTAGCTGGCCTAAGGCCTAAGGAATTTAAATGGACCAAATAGTCCAGTAAAAAGGGCAGATTAGCAGATTCTGGGATAATCTGCTTCTCAGAACACCAAATGGAAAACCTCTTCCACTTAGAATTGTAAGTGGCTCTAGTGGAAGATTTCCTAGAAGCCTTTAAAATATTCAGGACACCTTGAGAAAGGTGTAAATCAGCAAATTCTAACTCCTCAAGAACCAGGCCTTGAGGTGGAGGGAATTGAGGTTCGGATACCACACTCTCCCCTGTGCACAGGTCAACAGGTCGTGGGTCCTGGGCAAGCTCAGGGAGGGTGGAATGTCAGGGACAGGAGGAGAGGTACCAGGGCTGTCTGGCCCAGTCTGGAGCAATCAGAATCACTCTGCAGGGCTGAGTTCTGATTTTACTAGTACCCTGAAGAGGAGAGGAAGGGAAAAGCATACAAGAACTTCCTTTCCAATCCAACTGAAAGGCGTCAGTGGGACTGATCCCAGAACTGGAGGCCTGCAACAAAACAGTGGAAGTTGGTGGTTGTCTGGGGCTGCGAAAAGATCTATCTGAGGGTGCCCCATCTGGCAAAGACTGACCCAGCATCAGAAAATTCAGAACCCATTCGTGATGGCCCTGAGAAATTCTGCTGAGGGCATCCTGGCCAGTTGTCCTTCCCTGGAAGGTGAACTGCTATCAGGGAGGTGTTCAGGAGTAAGCCAGAGACCACAACTTCATTGCTTGATTGCACAAGGCTGATGACAGTGCCCCTTGCTTGTTGATGTACCACATTGTTGTGGTGTTGTCTGTCCTGACTTGGACTACCTTGTTCTGGACAGTAGTCGAAAAAACCTGGAGAGCTAAGAGAACAGCTCTGAGTTCCAAAAGGTTGATGTGGAGCAGAGATTCCTGAGGGGACCACACTCCCTGAGTGGAAAGGTCGCCCAAATGTGCCCCCCACCCTAACAGGAAGGCATCCGTGGTGAGGGTTAGGGAATGAAGAACGGGTAAGAAGGGAACCCCCTGAGTTAGATTGCTTCAATCCTGCCACCACTGAAGGGCTAGGATCAGGGTTTTGGTCACTGGGATTAACTTGGATACGGGGTCCTTCCTTTGAGACCAATAGGACCTCAAGTGGAACTGGATGTCTCTCATCTGAAATCTTGCTCCCTGCACGACAGCTGTGGAAGCAGCCATGTGTCCTAGGGTTGCAAAAGTGCCTTGCTGGTCGAGAGACCCGCGGGGTAAAGGAGGATGCCAGGGCAATGAGTCTGTCCACTCTTTCGGAGGGAAGAAATGCCCTGGCTGACTTTGTGTTCAATTCTGCACCTATGAAAGTTAGTACCTGAACTGGTTCCAGAACTGACTTTGGAAAATTCAACAGGAATCCCAGAGAAGTGAGAAGTTGCTGGGAGACTTGCAAGTGAGGATTTTACCTGATCTGGAGACTGACCCACTATGAGCCAGTCGTCCAGGTGAGAAACACAGCAACCCTTGCCTTCTTAAATGAGCCACTACAGCTAAACTTTTTGTGAAAACCCTTGGAGCAGAGGTAAGGCCGAAGGGCATTGCTCTGAACTGGTAGTGGCCAGAGGGTAGTTCGAACCTGAGGTACTTTCGGTGAGAAGGCCTGATCAAAATATGAAAATAAGCGTCCTTGAGGTCCAGGGAAGCTAGCCAGTCCCCTGGCCTTAGGGAAGGCAGAATCATTGCCAGAGTTAACATTTTGAACTTTGGTTTCAAAAGATGCTTGTTCAGAAACCTTAAATCTAAGATGGGCCACCACTCTCCTGTCTTTTTTTGGGGTAAGGAAATACCTCAAGTACAGACCCTTGCCCTGATGGCAAGGAGGAACTCTTTCCACTGCTTTGCAGCCCAGCAGAGAAGAAACCTCTGCTTCCAAAGCAAGGGCTTCTGAAGGATCTGCAGGTGGAAAATGTCTGGCTCTCATCTTTGGGAACTGTTTGAAACTGAGAACCAGACCTTGGCTTACCACCTCCAGAACCCATTTGTCCGAAGTTAGGGACAACCAGTTCTGGCTGAAATAAGCCAACCTGCCCCCCACCGGTACAGGAGAATCGGCCCTGGGCACCCCATCAGGGTGCCTGCTTGGCAGCAGCTTTAGGCTGAGGAGAGGGAGATGGTCTGCCTGTGCCCCGTCTACCCCTGCCTCTGAAAAAAAAACCCTCTGTGCAAAGGCTGAAGAGGCCTGAACTTGATAAAAGGGCCTGTGGTAAGGCCTGCCCCTACCCCTGGGGGCATGCCTTTGTGGAGTGGCATGCCTCTCCTTAGCTTGGGCACTTTTGTAGGTAGTTCTGTATTCATCCATTTTCTTCATGTAATTTTCTGTTTGATCCCCAAACAGAGTTTCTACTACAGGAAAATCTATAGCCTTTGCCTGAGTATCTTGGGACAGATTAGTGCATCTAAGCCATGCCAACCTACGGAGAGCTACAGAGTGGCCATGACCCTAGAGGAAACATCATTAACATCAGCGGCAGTATGAAATTGAACTTTAGAGGCTTCAATGCCATCAGCAGCCACTTGTTCCAACTCACTAGCCAGCTGGCCTGGGCCTGCTAGCTAACTGCAATATAGTGTCCCATCTAGATTTCTGATATCTAGCCACATAAGCCATATAATTAGCCTGCCTGAGTCCCAATGAAGCTGCCATATATTGCTTTTTCGCCATGGCATCAATCTTCCTGGAATCCTTATCAGGAGGATGTGACGTCAGGGAATATATAGCCTTGTCAGGCTGCAGCTTGAACAACACCTACATGACTACACTGCTCGGTGAGGAAGTCTGTATCAGGGCCTGATAAAGTATACCTTCTGTCCATTTCTTATCTACAGGAGGAACGGAATGAGGATTTTTAAAATCTTTGTTGTTTGCTTCCTAAATCACTTATGCAAAGGAAGAGACAACCTTCTAGACTCTGGAATATCCATCATTTCTACATAATCAGGCTCCTCTTGCTCATCCACAGCCTCCTCTAAAGGGAGCTGGAGGGTTTCTGCCACCTTTTATAAAACATAAAATGAGAAGGGACTCAGACAGCAAAGGGGAGATTCTAAGGGTCTATCTGGAGAAATCCCGGTTCAATGAGCACGTCCAGACCTTCCCAGTCACAAATACACTGATCAAATTCCTCCTCCCCTCCTGTGGTTCATAAAACTCCTCAACATCATAATCCTGAACCACTGAACCTGAACGAGCCACCTTTTCCCAATTGTAGGGGCTCGACAAGTCCAGACAAAGAACTGAACAATCTGAATGGCTTTTGCTATTTCTGCAGCAGTTGGAGAGACAATTTTGGACTCCAGACCTGCTGATTTCTTTATCTTTTCGCTGGAGCTGGTTTCTCTGAACCAGCTTTTCTTTGCCGAGGAAGTCTCGCCCTGGTCAGAGGCACTCCCTCTGATCCAGTGGGTACTGGACTGGGCTGGCCATCAGGTCAGCAGACTTTTAGCCTCTAGTTCCCTGAGCCGGCCCAATCTCTTTTCAGGGTGGCTGCAGGAAATTTTTACACCCTGGCAGTCTGACAGGAGGTGGTCAACCCCAGACAATAGACACAAGTGGTGTGTGGATCAGCCTTGGCAAAACTTCCCCACAGACATCACAGTGTTGAAACCCAGTGGGCCGGTTTTCTTTTGGGTTTCTCAGACATAATGCCAGCCTAACCAACAAACTTGCCCTTTAAATGGCGTTGCCAAGGAACAGACACCCTTATCGGTTCCTAACCGTGTGTCACGGTATTGGAAAAACCCAAATAAAATTAAGGTTTTAGAACCGATAAGAACTGGCACCGTGACTTCTAAAAGCCAAAAATCGTAAAATAAGCCAACTGATCGGTTCAGACTGAACCGATACTGTATTTCCACACAGACTTTATTTTTAGTACTTACGGTTACCAGATAGAGCTTTTGACCGAAAATGCGGTAATTTTTAAAGACTTGAACCGCAAAATGAACCGAGCTGATCTCCGGAGCAACTGTTCAGTGAAAGCAGAGTAAAGAATCTGGCAGTTTCATTTGAAACTAGCCAGATAGAGCTTTGAACAGCACCCTCGCACTGTGGAACTCCAGACTGCTCTGGAGTTAACCCTATCCTCTCCGGGGCAGTTCAAGTGCAGTGGCTAACTGCATTAAGTTCTAATAGCAGCAAGACTTCATGGTATTTGAACTACTGATTTCTGATCCAGTGCATTAGCTAACATGTACCCATAACCCTTATGCAAGCCCTCATTTGCTTACATAGTAGGGGCCCGAAAAGAAGAAAAACAAAACAACTATAAACAAAGAACCTCAATGCAGAATCACTGAAAGAACAGTAACCCCAAGGGCATTGGCAACAAATCAAGTTTCAAAGAAATACATCATCATACATACTTCCATAATGCAATGCATCATGGGATAAATGCAAATCCTCATGACATTTCTGGCTTGTTAAGTTTACAACAATATATATGCATTTTAAATAACACAACTAGCTTAATTTCTATAATAGTCACCTAGTACTTTTTACCATTATCAAAACACCTAGTGCCATGGTATTTTCAACATTACAGGTTTCATAAACATAAGGTATATTATGACATAGTGCTATTACATACTAAATCCAGCAACAATTAACACAATCTGTTTTACATACATCTGGAGGTCACCACAATACCTTTCCTGTACAAGGACCTGGGATGGAAAAAGACAATTAAAGAGGACATTGTAGCATAGTCAAGGAAGGGGAGGGGGTGCCCAAAGGTGGCCAACCTTATGAACTAGAAATAGTAAAGGACAGATTAGGTTTAGAAATAGAACTGTTGCAATGGATTTAAGAAAAGGTCAGTCCTCAAGAATGGCAGGAACTGCCGGTCACAGAGAGCAGTAAATAGAGTGTGAATCTAGAGACACAGAGTGGCATGTTATTGGTGACAGTGATAAACTTTTGAGCTGTACTTGTCTGGAGGATCTGTTTGGGCTACCATTTAGACCAGGGAGAGATTTTTTTCTTCTGTCAACAGAAACATTGTTGTGAGAACTGCAGAACTGCACTTACATATGAAATAAATTGCCAGAGCTCCTTGCTGTAAAAAGAAACACCATTCAGTTTTTTTTTTTTGCATTTTATGAATGTGATATGCTTGACAGCACTGTAAAGGAGATGGTCAGCTCTAACACTGTTGGCAATGCAGGCTTCACTTTCTCCTGGCCCATGGGAGGAACGGTACCTCCCATGCACACAGTTCCACCTCTTTTCCCCTCCCACAGCCCTTACATTGCTGGTACTGCTCCCTCCCACATAAAAAAGATCCATCTGTCTTCCCTCCCACAGACTTAACAAAATAAGCCTGTGCCAACGTTGAGATCCATGCTAAACATAGGCTCACATTGATTTCAGGACGGGATCACAATAATGGTGGACTCAACTATTGTGTTCCATGGAAGATAATTTATGCAGGGAGTCCTTTTCTCAGCAAAACATCTGCAGGCTACACCTACTGCAGCCGTAAAAATGGTGAAGGAGAATTTTAACATATCCACGGGAAGGGGGGAAAGGTCCTTGAGGAGGGAGCTGAGGATCTCAGGGGAGTCAGTGAGATGGATTGGAGGTGGGAGGGAGTTCCAGATTTTTGGGAAATGGTGAGAGAATGCTGCCTGGCCAACAGATGAAGTCCTGGATGGGATGCTTAAGGTGCAGTGGTCATGGTTTCTAAGAGAGTGAGAAGAATGTGGTTTAAAGGAAATAGAGGAGGAGGAGGGATAGGAAGGGAGAGAGTGAATCCAGAATGGTACCAAGTCACTATAGCATGGACAAAACCGTGCATGAAGAACTGTGCTGTCTTAAGCATGTATGGAAATACAGTGACAGGGGTATGAGAGCGATACAACAATATCACTACCCCTGTCGTTGTAGAACGAAACACAGAAGTGAAGAAAAGGTTTGTGAGTACTGCTGGTCGAATGCTCAATCGAGCCACTCCTGTGGTGGAGTGGCCAAGGCACTCGACCCAGCAGTGAGTGAGGGGAGGGAGATCAGGGTTCAAAACCCTGCTTGAGGAACATTTCATTTCACTCCCGTCTGTGCGGCCATGAGTAAGTGTCACAGTGGGAGTTTTAACTTACCCCTTTGTCCACACCCCCTCATAGTTGGTTATCATTATTCCGGGGTGTGTGGGGCCAAAGCCCACCATGTTGGGGGTGGAGCCCCCCTACAAAAACTGAAGAATGCATTGGGTGTGCAACATTTGTGTGTGGTTGGCATTATGTAACATCGCTGTGTTACAGCATGCTGTTGTCTGTGCGTGGTCTTTACCTGCGCAGTTTCATTGGTGACATTATGAACCAATGCCACCAGAATTCAACAAGAAAGTTGGCACAGTGGATATGTCACCTGTCAGCTAGGGAAGGAAGTGAGAGAGACTGGTACGGGGTGCAGTGATGAGTTCGGGGAGGACAGGCAGGAGCAAAATAGCAGAAAGAGCCAGTACCTAGAAGATACATTAACAAAACTCTCCACAGTGGTGTTGTTTCCACACCCTTCACAAGTTCTGTTGTAAAATGTGAAGAAAAACATCATAACACATGATTGGCTATTAGCTGTGCATTAGAAATTTCTAATGCATGGATTTTTCCAGGCACATCAATATTTAATAAATTAATATTTATTAAAATATATAAATATTTGTCTTTTTTATGTTATGTTCCCATTTTATAAGTATAAGACACTCTGGGGGTGGCCATGTGTCAGAAATGTCTAATGCACCCCTCTTTACGTCTTATTGCTTACATCCTGAACATAATGTCAACATTCCCTTTTCAAGTTGCCACATCGCTTTTTAGAACTTTACATATCAGGAATACATATTCATAGGGTGGGGATAGCTCTAAGGTAGTCGTTAACATTCTTTGTAGGTAATGGTTAGAGTTTTCACACTTAGATACTTCTAGAGCTGCACAAAGTGGTCGCACCGAAGGATGTTCCAATGCTGAATTCATATTCAGTGAATGTGACACTTTCATCTTCGAGTCAGCTCAATCAAACTTTTGGGTCAATTCAGATTATTTTGACCTTTGGTCAAATAATTAATCAGCTAACTATCTAGCCCTTCCCGGCTGGCAAATGCTAGTTCTATTCAATTCAATTCAATTTTTATTTAACCAGGAAATGCACCATTGAGGCAAGCTCATTTACAAAGTGGTCCTGGAGGACAATTTATCATACATACGGTAAAAGTAGAAAGCAAAAAAACAGCATTGATATACGGTTACATAACAGAGACCAAAAAATAATAAAAGGTTGGCATTGTAATGCAAGCCTAGGGATAACAGAGAAAAAGCAGAGAGAGGAATAGAGCAGAGAAGTAGAATGGAAGGGAGGGAGAGGGAGAGGGGGGAGAGAATAGTGGGAAAAAGAGGGGGAGCAAAGAGAAAATGTATAGGGGTAAGTAAGGATAGGGATAAGGGGGACTGAGAGCAAGGGTGTAAGAGAGGGATGAATTAGGAATAGGGAGAGAGGTATAGGTGGAAGATAGAATTGGTTTTCATTTATGATAATAGTATTGAGTAAAAAGTATAGAGTAAAGAGTATAGAGTGAAGTGCTTAAGTTGGGAAGAAGTTGGGGGAGGCTATGTGAGGGGTGTCTAGGTGGCGTAACACTGACATTTTTGAGACAGTGCAGAGGTTAACCTTGCTTTGAAGGAATTTGGGCCACATAATTGAGCCAGTTTCAAGGAATCTTGGATAGAATTCAGACAGAGAATGGCATAGCTAAGGAGGCAGTACCAAACCGGGATCGGATTCTCGGAGTGTCAAACTGATGCAGTCATAAGCAGAAGGAGTATGACCAGGCGAGATTGTAACGAGACTACAGATGTGTGGAGGCACTGTCGAAGTTAGAGCCCTGTAAGCCCAGAGAGAAGCATTCCAGCATCTATGAGCAGTTAGGGATCCCCATCCTATTTGTGCGTAGAGGAGACAGAGGTGTGTATTTGAGGGTGCGTTGGTAACGAATCTGATTGCCCTATGATAGGGCACGTCTAATTTGGCAAGGGCAGTTTTGGTCCCATGGCTGTATAGCAAGTCGGCGTAGTTGATGAGGTGCAAGAACATGGAGGAGACTAGCCTAAGTTTGGCTTCAAGAGAGAGAAGGCGACGAATCTTAAAAAAGATTCCAAGTCTTTGTTTGAGCTTTTTAGTGAGTTCATCAATATGAGGTGAGAAGGAGAGTTGGTGGTCCAGCCAGAAACCAAGATATTTCAATTTGTCAACAACCTCAATGGTTTCTCCCAAGATGGTGGTAATTTGTAAGGAGGGCGGAAGGGTTTTATAGTCACTTAGACTATCTTTGGGTGAGAAAAACATTACTTTAGTTTTTTTAACATTTAAGAGTAGTTTTAGATTAAGCAGGTCATATTGTAGTAAATTGAAGTCTTTGTAGCTCCAGGCAGGCTTCGTTTAGTGAGGGTTTGGCAATGTAAATAACGGTGTTGTCAGCGAATAAGTGGACACTAGAATTTGTAATCTTTTGATTGATGTTAATGCATACTGAGAAGAGAAGGGAACCAAGGATAGAGTCTTGGGGGATGCCTCTTTGCATTGATTTTAAAGGAGAGAGAACACCCTGGGAAGAAACCTGTTGCAGCCTGCGGTGAGGTATGAGGAAAACCAGTTGAGAACATTGTTGTCAATACCTAGGTTATTCAGCATTGACAGGAGCAAGGAATGGTCAACCGTATCGAAGGCTTTACTCAAGTCTAAGAAAAGCGCACAGACAGATTTTTTTATTATCCAAAGCAGTCAGCCAATCATTTGTGACCTTAGCCAGGACAGAAGTTGTGCTGTGTAATGGTCTGAACCCAGACTGGAGAGGATTAAGGAGCGAAGCACACTCTAGGTAATCTCTGAGCTGGGCATGGACAATTTTTTCTAGCAGTTTGGAAAGAATGGGCAGGAGAGAGATAGGGCGGTAGTTATTAAGATCAGATGGATCACCAGATTTGAGAAGAAACATAGAAACATATAGACTTTGACGGCAGATAAGGACCACTAGGCCCATCTAGTCTGCCCTTTTCCCTACCTACAGGATAGGCTGCAGATCCTAGTTAACCAACAGCCTCTATCTTCCTGCCCCCCACAAGAATTGCCTTATGTCTGTCCCATGCATTCTTAAATTCTCCCACAGTTTTAGACCCCACAACTTCCTCAGGAAGGCTGTTCCATGCATACACTACCCTCTCTGTGAAATAATACTTCCTCACATTGCCCTAGAACTGCCTCCTTCTATCTTTAAATTGTCCCTTGTTCTTGCAAGTCTCTTTTCTGAAAGATGCTACCCTCTTGGACTTTGTTGATTCCCTTGAGGTACTTGAAAGTTTCTATCATGTCCCACCTCTCCCTTCTTTCCTCAAGGGTATACATATTAAGCTCCTTTAGTGTCTCCTCATACAGCTTCTCTTGCAGACCCTGCACCATTTTAGTTGCCCTCCTCTGGACTGCCTCTATCCTGTCTATGTCCTTGCGGAGATGGGGTCTCCAGAACTGGACACAGTACTCCAGATGGGGTCTCACCAACTGTCTGTACAGAGGGATAACAACTTCCTGTTTTCTGCTGCTGATGCCTCTCCCTATACATCCCAGTATACCCCCACCCCTCCCTACTGCCTTCTCACATTGCTTGCTAACCTTAAGGTCATCTGATATGATTACCCCAGGTCCCTTTCCTGTTTTGTTGTTGTTACTACCTCCCACCCATTGTGTATTCTTCCCTGGGTTCTTGTTTTCCAGGTGCATTATTTTGCACTTTTGCATTGAATCCTAGCTGCCATACGCCTGACCATTCCTCCAACCTTGCCAAGTCCCTTTTCATCCTTTCCACACCTCCTTGTGTATCAACCTTGTTGCAGATCTTTGTGTCATCTGCAAAAGGCATCCTTCCTTCAGTCCCTCTGCAATGTCACTGATGAAGACATTAAAAGGACTGGACCCAATACTGAACCTACGGTACTCCACTAGTAACACGCCTTTTCAAGTGGACTCCATTTACAATTACCTTCTGTGTCCTGTTGTCCAGCCAATGTTTTACCAGGCTACCACCCTGGGACCCACTCCCAGGCTGGTTAATTTGACTAATAATCTTTTGGGGACTGTGTCAAATGCCTTGCTAAAGTCTAGGTAGGCCATGTCCACAGCCCCTCCCTGGTCTACTACTTTGGTCACCCAGTCAAAGAAATCTATTAGATTCGTCTGACATGACCTTTCCGCTGTGAACCCATGCTGCCTTGGATCCTGTGCTCCACTAACCTCTAGGTATTCAACTATTCTTTCCTTCAGTAGACTCCATCATTTTCCCTACCACAGAGGTCAGACTGACAGGTCTGTAGTTTCCTGCCTCTGTCTTGGTCCCACTTTTGTGAAGGGGAATCACATCCGCCTTCCTCCAGTCCTCGGGTACCACACCATCCTCCCATGATTTATTAAAAAGAGTAGCCAGTGGTTTCACTAGTTCCTTCCTTAATTCTTTTAGAATTCTGGGGTGAATTCCATCAGGACCCATTGCTTTGTCCACCTTCAGTTTTAGGAGTTCTTGCAGAACCCTTTCTTCTGTGAAAGGACTAGGATCGACCCCCCTATCAAGAGTGCTTCTGTTAATTGGATTAGGCACTTCCCCCTCCTCTTTTGTGAATACTGAGCAGAAATATTCGTTCAGTATTCCTGCTTTTTCACTGTCCCCCTCTGCCCACCCACCGTTCATTCTATTCAGCCTCACTATCCCTCCCTTTGTCTTTCTACGCTCGCTAATGTACCTATAAAATGTTTTATCCCCCTTCTTAACTGAGTTGGCTATCTTTTCCTCAGTTTGAGCCTTTGCTATTCTGACTTCCCTCCATGCTTCTTTCTGCCTTAACTGGTACAGCTCTCTGTCCTGCTCATTCTGTGTTTTCTTATACTTCGAATGCTATCTTTTCTTCCTGACTTTCACAGCCACCTCTCTTGAGAACCATAGTGGCTTTTCTTCATTTTGATTTGTTTATTTGCTTCACACAAGGCTTGTTGCCTCTGTGATGGCAGTTTTCATAATTCACCATTGTTGCTCCACACCTCCTTCTAGCCTGTTTGCTAGTGCTTTTCTGAGGCACTCTCCCATCTTGCCAAAGTCAGCCCTCCTAAAGCCCAGTACCCTCACTTTTGTATGGCTTGACTCTGTAGCTGAGTTTAATGTGAACCACACTGTTTGATGGTCACTTGTCCCCAGATGGCAACCCACTTCTAGATCTGAGATCCTCTCACTGCCCCCGTTTGAGAGTTTGAGGTCTAAGATTGCTCCCTCACAGTGGGTTCGAAACTAGCTGTCTAATGCCTGCCAGTAGGGCATCAAGAATGGCCCTGCTCTTGGATGTGGCTGTACAAATGTGCTCAGTTAACATCTGGCATATTCAGGTCTCCATCAACAGAATCTCCCTTTCTCTGCCATTCTAAGAATGCCTTCCATCATATCCTTGTCCATTCCTTCCCCCTGACATGGGGGTCTGTACACAACCCTGTGCGGATTGTGGTGCCCTTTCCAGTCTCCAAGGTGACCCACAGTGCCTCCTCTCCTCCCTGTTTACTCTTTTGTTCAGTTGCTTTTATCCCTTCCTTTACATAGAGAGCTACTCCTCCCCCTCTTGTCCCCTGCCTGTTTCTTCTGTAGGTTATGTACCTTGGTATGTTAACATCCCAGTCATGGTTCTCTGTGTACCATGTTTCTGTGACTGCTACGATATCCAGGCATCCCTCTTCCATTAAGGCCACCAGCTCAGGGAGCTTGTTGCCCAGACTACTGGCATTGGTACTCATTACCCTCCATTTCCTGATGGCCTTACCCCTTTTGCCTATCCTGTCCTTCTTGCCTTTGTCACTTTCTCCATTTACCCTGCCCTTCTCCTATCGACACCTCCATGTTGGTGTTTGCCACACTTACTACCGTGATTGTTTGGGGGAGCTAAGATTTTCCTGCTCCTTTCCAGTGCCTCCCGTTGGCTAGTTTAAAAGCTTGCCAATGAAGCATTTAAATCTATCACCTAGGATCTGGTTCCCCTCTCAGACAGATGCAGCCCATCATGCCAGTATAGGCTTGCATCACTCCAGTGGACCCCAGTCCCCAATGAAGCCAAATCCTGGGCTCCACCAGTTTTCAACCACTGATTGAATCCATGAGTGCGGAACACCCTAGCCTCTCCTGTGCCATAGATGGGTAGCACCTCTGAGAAGGTTACCGTGCGTGCTACTTGACTAAGGTCCCTCCCCAATTCCACAAACTCTTCCTGCACTTCTCTAATCCCTTTCTTAGCCAGGTCATTTGTCCCTAGGTGGACAATGACATCCAGCTCCCTCCCCCTGTGCAGCTGCTCCGGCAATCCTGAGGATTCGCTCCCTATCCCTCCAAGCCATGGCGCCAGGCAGGCACCTTACCTCCCTCTCCCCTTCCTTGCCCAGTTCTACCTTCCTAACAATGGAGTCCCCCACCAGGAGTTGTTTCCTTCCCCTGCAGGGTCCTCTGCCACCCTCCTGAAGGGGTATGATGTGAACTATCTTCCAGGCAGGCAGGAGAGTGCCATGAGAAAGTGAGAGATTAAAGAGGTGCGTGATAGGTGGAGCTAGGATGAAGTAGCCGAGTTTCAGATATAGCAGGTCAAGACAGTCCGCACCAACGTTCTTTTTGGGATCAAGAGCTAGGAGTAGGTCTTCCACCTGTTTTAAAGAAACCGTACTAAAGCTGAAGGTATGATCTGTGAGTTTGACCATCTGGGGGCTAGACAGTCCTGGGGGCGGGAACAATTTTGCAAGCAGGGGAAGAGTCAAAGGCCAGACCAGCAGTAGCAAAGTGGTTATTGAGCTGCTCTAAAACGGAAGGTGTATCTGTATAAGTGACACCATCCATGCACATTTTGGAGGGTAGCGGTGGCGAGGGGGAGTGTCCCTGAACCTCACGGAGGATGTGCCATAGCTTTGATGCATTGTTTTTGGTAGAGTCAATTGCAGTAAGAAAATATTTAGCCTTTTCTGCTCTGATTAGTTAGTGCAATTATTTCTGGCTGCTCTGAAGATTGTCCAGTCACTGGTGGATTTGGTGGTACAAGCTTTTTTCCAAAGTGCGTCTCTTAAGCGCAAGGCAGATTGGCGGGAGGGAGTGAACCAGGGGAAAACTCTTTTTCTAGCTCTGAGTTTCACCAAGGGAGCGTGCTTATCGATGCCACTGAGCACTAAGGGATGAAAATATCTGGGGATCACCTTTGACTCGTCCTTCTCCTTTCATACCCATATCAGTGCCCTATCCTCTGCCATGAACACTCGGATTGGGCTCCTCTATCGCCACAAAGACTGCCTCCCTGACTTCACCCTGCGGTTGGCCATTACTTCCTCCATCCTGTCACTAGTCGACTATGGCCTCCCCATATACGCAGCTGCTAGCCCCACTACCCTCACTAAAGTCCAGACCTCCATCAACAAAGCCTGTCGGCTCCTGGCGGTGCCCAAGCAGAACCCACACATGCAAGCTCTCGCCTCCACGAATATACTCAATCTGGAAGAGCATGCTGCAATATCACACTGGTATACTAGCAAAAGACTCTTCTAGGTCTGTGTCCCCCTGGTGTCATGGCTCAGCTCCAGCCTGCTTCCCACTCTACCATCACCCATGCGCTTGCAAGACTGCCTTCCTGGTGCCTAGGCCAGGACCTCCCTTGCCCAAAGGTCCTTTACTGCAGGGCACCAACCTGGTACAACTCCCTCCCCAAGCACATCGCTAACACCCCTAAAATTGGTCAATTCAAAACTGCCCTCTTGCAACCACCTACTCTGGCACTGAAGTGTATGTGCTCACGGTAAGGCCATCGCTCTCTCTCTCCAGCCTCGATAGCCTGCCCCACTGCTTTTCTCTGAGCTCGCCTGCATGACCTACCAGGCTTTAACAGTGTTCTCCATTCTGTACTATGGTAATCTACCTATTCTCTATGCTATGTATAATTTACTCTGTAAAACACCTATGTCTTATGCTATGTATAATGTATGTACACAACTGTATTGTCTCACCCTGTCTCGCCTCACTACTTGTTGTCTCCCCCTCCCTGTGACGAGGTGCCTTTGTAAATGAGTCTATGACTCAAAGGTTGTAAATCCGATTTATGAACTAAATAAAAAAAATAAAATAAACAAGGAGTAAGCTGCAGGAACAATTTTGGCAAGGTCGAAATCTTGCCATCTGATTTTGTTTAGGTCAGCCAAGAAATCGGCAGGATTAAATTTGCAACAGTTCCTTTTGTATATAAAGTGGGGAGAGGTCCCAGTATGTGGCATGAACCTAACACAAGCAATGGCCTTGTGGTAGCTAATATCATTATACCTCCCTTTCCCCGCCCCAGTCACTTTCTACCCTCCTCCCCCTTCTCCAGACTTCTTTGATATACTATAATACTAATATCAGGGATGTGAAGTGTCTGAAGGACTGTTTACACAGTCACTTTTGCACTGGAGCAACCCGAGTGCCATGTAGATATTTACCCGATTGTGGCAAGTCATTCACTGCACTGCTTCAGGAACTGCTGCAGTCTCAGAAATGAGGGTTGAAATGAGCGGTGTAAGCAACCATGTGGACAGGCTGCACCGCTCGCTCTGGCGTCTCAGTGCCTCCCGGCATCCTCCTCCAGGGACAGATGACTGCCGCCCCCTTCCCCGACTCACAGCACCTCTCTGGCATGTCTTGCATCAGCGCTGGAAGGGCCATATAAATGCAAAGGAATAGCCTCTGGAGGCAAGGGTAGTACTGAAACTGTCCACAGCGGAACCATAAGTGGCCATGTAAACACGGCTTTTGTCTAGTGTGTAGCATCTAGTGTCCTTTTTGCTGAAAACCCATTTGTTCTAACAGGCATTTGGAACCATTTAATTAAATTTAGTGAAGTCGTGGGGCAGTATGTTTTTATGTGGGTTACCACTTGTACCTGTCATTTTTTTTTTTTACTTAATTTTAATAACTGCTTCTAAATTGCCACCTGTACGGTGCTTAGAGCCTGGGATAGGCACCTAACAAATAAACTTGCCTTGCCTTGTCTTGCCTGTGGCTGGACTGTCAAAGCTGAACCAAACCTAGGCGGTTCGACTCGAAGCTGAACTGAACTTGCCAGTTTTCACATTTGCTCACCTTTAGTTTCACCATGCCTGTGCACAGTATTTGTAACAGCAAGGAAGACAACTTTTCGGCCTCTCCACTGGTGAGTGAGGCCAGCCCCAGTACGTTACACCATAACAGAGTAGCAAAATACCCTCAAAGCTGTGCTACCAGCTAGTGTGCATTGCCTTGCATGCTCCAGTCTAACAAGATGGGTCTGGTGCTGTTTGCCACTGCTGTTGAAGGGCTGTTTCTTTCTTTCATCACACTGGAATCTGTGAGTTTATGTTTTATATATTTAGATGCAGGGTTACATTCACCCCCTCTGAACTCCAGTGCCTAGGTAAAGGAAAGAAAACAACACTGTGACTTCTTCATTTGGGAGAACCCTTTTGCGGATCTATGGTATACAGAGATCTTTTGATTCAGTACAGCATGTCTGGTGGCTTCAACTTACCCTGTACCAAGTTTACAGCCTTGTTTCTCGGCCAGGGAAGCAGCACACTGCCTCATTAGGAACTGTAAAAGGCATAGCAAGTCATCTGGTGCTCTCTATAACAGCCTTGCTTGGAATTCAGCATGAGGGAGTAGTGGCACAGGGGACAGCAGCGGCTGAATGTGGACATATTGAGACGGGTGACGGGGCTGTTTAGGCTGAGACAGTTACCACAGTAACATATGGGAGGAATTCATCAGCACATTTGTTAGTCTGTAGCCAGTACTACTGTATCTGACCTGTCCTTTTTTTCTTGTTAAAGCACACACTATCAGAATATGAAACATGCTATCCACCACTCTGTCATTATTCGATACCTTTAGGGGGGAAGGGAACATTGTTTAACCAGTACACTAAGCTGAAGCTTGTTTCCAGATGCGACCTGGGAGCACAAGGAAGTTAAGGGATTTGCTCAGAATCAAACAGTAAGGACCTAGGCAGCTGTGGGATTCAAACCCAGGTCTCCAGATCTGCAGCTCAGAGCCTTAACCCACTGCGCTATACACTGCCTTTACATGGATTAGAACTTCAGTTCCGTGCAGATACAGTATAATACAAAATATTTTTTTTCTTTTGTGTTTGGATTGGCAATGATTTTACTTCACATTGTATGCAGCAACATTTACAACATTCTTTCACATTTGCTGATACTGAATTAGCCAGAATAGGCCTTGAATATAAAGAGCAGCCCAGCTAGTACGTTTGGGAGACCTGGCTTTTACGAAGGCTTCCATTGTAAAGTAGTGCAAATTAGGTAGGAAAAAAAATCCTATAAATGGGCCATTTCTTGAAGAATGATTAATAGAACATAGGAGACCAAGGATGTAGACTAGTTGTACCCTTTGGTTATATTCCAAAAGAAAGAAAAACTCTAACTTTGACAAATTTCAAGCTTTTTCTTAACAAACTCGAGTGAAAGTTTTCGGAACACCCTCTCTCCACCACAACCACTTTACTGGTGACATGCAACTCCCACCAAAAATGGGTAATCCGCATGTGCCCACCAAGCACCCATTTTGGCTGGGAGTTATATGAGTCATCACATTTTACAGCAAATGCAGTTTCCACTACTGGCTTCTCCATGTTTCAAAGTTTGCATTCACCAGCCTAATGTTTATATATTTTATATTTTTCTGTCCAAATTTTGTTGTCTCATCAGTATTCTCTGCTGGCTTATTTTTTTTTATTATGCTTTTTTGTGCCAGCTCCCCTAGCCCCGATGGGGTCACCAGGCTCTGGCTGCTGCCCCTCATACTCAGGCCACCCCGAGTGGGGCCACTGATATACAAACTCTGGTGGCCAGAGGGATGGCAATGGAGCCCGCTCACTAGCAGGGGCTGGCATTTTGTAGGATTTAAACCCCACGGGGCCGGGGATGTGCGATGAAGACCTGCAACCACCCCGCCCCCTGAACATGCAGGTGCCGACTGCCGCAGAACTCCCGGCCTCTGCCATGGGTCATTCATGTGTCAGACACTGAACCCCACCACCCATCAGAGTAGGAGAGCAGTCCAACGGATGCTCAATCCTCCTCTCCTTGGCCGGCCCTCCAACTCCCAAGTCCATTCCCAAACCCAGGTCTTCGACACCACATATGGCAACCGTGCCTCTGCACCAACGAGCCAGCCTTTTGGCTGATGTTTATTTTCAGTTGATTTGTCTACTTGTCTCTCAATATGTCTCTCAAACTGCATTATCATGTTTCCCTTACCTCCGGTCGCACCTGGAAATGAGCCTCAGCTTAGAGTGCCTTTGCCAGTTACCAAATTTTAAATAAATAAATAAATCACTAATGTAGTTACTGGGGATGGTGTTCCAAAAGCTTTTACCCACATTTGGTGAAAAAAAAAAGCATCAGATTTACAAAGTTAGAAAATTGCCTACGAAGTAAAATAAGACTGCAAGCATGCACCGTATGGCTTTATTTGGCCTTAGTCTAGTTTCACACCACAAGTCCTGTACCAATATACAGTGGTGTATATGACACAAGATTGTCATGGGGCAGATGGCAGCCTGCCAGGAAGGTGAGCAGAGGGTAAGTACTGGCTACCTTTTGGGGAAGCAGGAGGCACTGGTGTGCAGGAGGCTACTGGGAGATGGGAGGGACCACTGGCTACCAGAGACTATTTCTTCAAGGTCAGTGGGGATCAAATGAGGGTGGGAGTACCACTGGACACCAGAGAATTCTGTATTCTTTAATACCAATGGGGACTGGGTGAAGCTGGGGGTACTACTGGATACCAGGGAATATCCCTTAATACCAACAATGATTTGGTGAGGGTGGGGGGTACCATTGGACACCAAAGGAACATTCTTTAATACCAGCAGTGATTGGGTGAGGGTGGGGGTACTACTGGATAGCAGGGAATATTTATTTTATACCAGTGGGCATGAGGGGAGGGAGGGGGTCCATTAAACATCCATGGATGTCATAAATATAACTGAATACCTATGGGGATTTGGGTGAAGGAGGGGAGAAAGCCATGTCAGATAGTCCGGGGGCATCAATCAGGCTGCACCATGCCTGAGCACTAGTCACAGCACAAACACATGGTGCAGCTTCGTTGCTAGCCCCGTAATGGAATGCAAGTGTGTTGTTTGTGACCTGCATCCATTGTGGGGTCAGTAACATTTTACTCTTTGAATATGGCAGTGTGGAGCACAGACACTACCCCGTTTGGGCTGCACTGTTACTCCTCCACTGCTGTAGTCAGCATGCTGGCCACATACCACTTTATGGCCAGCAGGTGCCTCTGTTTTGTGCATTCTCACCTGTTAGGGCCCCGCACTAACACAGCTATATTGGAACAGCAGTTGTGCTCTCAGCATGTACACAATTACTGTCCCAATATAGCAGTATGAGAGCACTGTGCTAATTTGCACACAGGATGGGTACTTTACGTGGCTCAAACTTTGATGTTTGAATATGGGACCCTTAGTCTCAAAAATAAAACAATCTAGATGGTTTTGTAGAGCCTTGTCTGTGAACATCAACTGAAATCTAAAACAGTGCAATATGCAGCCACTTCCTGGACCACACTTGAAGCAAGCTACAGTTCTGGTGCAGTACACATCACTATAAAGCTGCTCTGTGGCCATTAACGAAGCAAGCTACGGGTCTGGTGCAGTACATGTCACTGTAAAGCTGCTGTGTGGCCATTAATGAAGCATGTCACAGGTCTGGTGCAGTACACATCACTGTAAAGCTGCTGTGTGGCCATTAATGGAGCAAGCTACAGGTCTGGTGCAGTATGCATCACTGTAAAGCTGCTCTGTGGCCATTTACGAAGCAAGCTACAGGTCTGGTGCAGTACGCATCACTGTAAAGCTGCTGTGTGGCCATTAACGAAGCAAGCTACAGTTCTGGTGCAGTACGCATCACTGTAAAGCTGCTGTGTGGCCATTAACGAAGCAAGCTACAGGTCTGGTGCAGTACGCATCACTGTAAAGCTGCTGTGTGGATATGAAGCAAGCTACAGTTCTGGTGCAATCGCATCCTGTAAAGCTGCTGTGTGGCCGTCAGAAGCAAGCTACGGGTCTGGTGCAATGCGCATCACTGTAAAAAGCTGCTGTGTGGCCATTAACGAAGCAAGCTACAGGTCTGGTGCAGTACGCATCACTGTAAAGCTGCTCTGTGGCCATTAACGAAGCAAGCTACAGGTCTGGTGCAGTACACATCACTAAAGCTGCTCTGTGGCCATTAACGAAGCAAACTACAGGTCTGGTGCAGTACACATCACTGTAAAGCTGCTCTGTGGCCATTAACGAAGCAAGCTACAGGTCTGGTGCAGTACACATCACTGTAAAGCTGCTCTGTGGCCATTAACGAAGCAAACTACAGGTCAGGTGCAGTACACATCACTATAAAGCTGCTCTGTGGCCATTAACGAAGCAAGCTACAGGTCAGGTGCTGTACACATTACTATACAGCTGCTCTGTGGCCATTAAAGAAACAGGTTACAGGTCTGGAGCATTGTTGCAAGTCACTATATAATGTAACTGCTATGGGGCCAATCACAAAGTACTGTAAGCTGCAGTTCTGGTGCCGGTAAAATCACTATGCTGCTGCTTTCCATGCGGCCCTCAGGCCTGCTTTGCCACTCATGAGATATGAACTGACCAATATACTCTTCCCAAAGATAGAAATCTTTTAAGTCGGCCCATATCATACCCCCTATATATTATAATACAGGGGTGCGATAGTGCTCCCATAGTTAGGATTAGTACAGCACTTCAATGGTAAATCTCAATTTTACCACCTTAATAATGTTGGCATTTTTCAACAAAGTTGCCCAGAATTGGTATGTGCTGTCATTCTGTCAGTATCACAAGATGTGGAAAGTTTCTTGATGGCGACTTTTAAGTTTTTTGAGCTATAAAGTGGTCAAAAAGCCAAAAATGGACATTGTTTTTCCCATGGGATAACATGGTGTTTTTTGGCATCATCTGCAGCTCACACAGAATGACCATTTTCTCTGAAATTTTTAGGGATGATGAGGTGTGCTCCAAGGGTGTGCCTTTGCTTGTCTTGGTGAAAAAATATATTAACATTTTTGAATTATAACAATTTTTGTGATAGCTGCAGGACAGGCAGTTCAAACTGAACTTCCTCAGGACAGGCAGTTCGAATGATAAATAGCAATTATTGTTCAAATGGTAAATAGCCATCCCCGCGCGCACACACCTGTGGATCTCGGGGAACTGAGCAAAGACTTCACGTGGGTGGCTCTCGGAGAGGGGGGGGCACAGAATATGGCAAGCAACAGAACATGTGAAAGAAACTAGAACCCAGAACCTCTCTCTAGCTCTTGCTAAGCGAGAGAAGGACTGCCATGTTTTCAAATTTCTCCGGCCCACCCACAAACTAAACCCAACCAATAAAAACTTTTGCTTGGGGGGGGGGGGATTGTGCTGCAGCCTTCTGTGCTCAGAGACTGACTAGTTCTCTACTCCTGACTCCCACCACCACTCCTCCCATGTCCCATCCCCCCGATTCACCACCCTGATGTTGTCTACCTCTGTCTCTAGCAGACAGCCCCTGCAGCACTTCACTTCACTGAATCACTTGTTGTTCTTTAGAGCCATGGAGCCCTCGGACATTAGCAGCTGAAACTGCACCAAATACTTTCCATACAAGAGCCATATTACACCCCTCGGACATTAACGGAGGCACAATTGCTTTTATTAAATAAGTTGTTCCAACACTGCATAATAAGTATTCCCACTGCATACAAAGTAGTCCCTCCATATCATAATCCTTGGACATTAGTGGAGGCAAAATTCCATTTTCTACTAAGCTTCGCTCTCCCACAGTAGCTGCAAAATGGGCTGTTGCTGTACAGTTGTGCCAGTGAACCATCAAGACACCACAACAGATGACTGTGAACACACCATCTGCTTTGTTCTGTCATGTCAGTGGTCTTGGGAAAATCTCTTAATACAGAAGTCTGTGCCCCTGTATTCACATTGCATAAAAAGTATTCCCTGCCTAGTATAGCCCTCGGACATTAGCAGAGGCAAACAATAAAAAATGCGTTTTAATATGCACTACCAAGCAACCCTGCAAATTTTATGTGAGGATAAACGGTACCAACTCAAATCTCCTCCAGAAGCCCATTTATTTTTACATAATTTATTTTTATTGTTTGTTTATTTTTTATTTTAGTCTTTGGTAACTGGGTAAGGCCCACTAGGCACAAGTGCCTGTTTTCAGGGGTGACCTGGGAGCACTGGGCAGTTAAGTAACTTGCTCAGTCACACAGCATGCAAGTGGAGGTTGTGAGAATCAAATTCAGGTCTGGTCTGCTGGATGTATCAAGCTTGTTCACACCTCCTTCCTCTAACCTCTAGGCTATACTGCCATAATAAGGTATCTCAGCCAGTGAACCTTCTCACAGCACCCTCAGCCAGTAAAGATCGCAAGGGATAAGGGCCTGAATCCAAACAGTCAGAGACCCCATGTAAGCCACTTGACAACCCAGCACCTGAATCTGATCCTTGGCAACTACAAAAATTGAAATAGCAATGGCATGGGGTAGACAGAAAAAGACTGTAATTTCAGCCTTCTCGTGTCAGCTGCAGTAGGAGCTCTGGCTCTCGAATGTCCTCTCCTGAATCAACTACCCCTCCCTGTGAACCAAATCTCTCCTTACAGCTAACTTCAGGGCCCGGTCACCTCTCCTGTACAGAACTCGCCAATCACACCTTGCTATGCGATAGCAACGTCCAAGGACGTGGACACAGGTCCCATATTTTTGAATCAGCCTTAGGGGTCTGAGGTATCTCTTCACCCCATTTGGGCCTTGAGTCTTGAAAAAACTATTGAATAGCAGTCATGGGAGAATCTGAGCCCCATCACCTGAAATGTTATGACACCAATTGTCATAGCACAATGTGGATTAATGTCACTTATGTGTGTGTCATATTGCTGAGGTAAATGAAAGTAATTATAGATCAGAAAATGCTGCAGTGTTTATAAACTGGTAATGGAAGGCATTTAATCCCGACTTCTGCTATTGCACAGACACGGTGGGATGGGGGGAGATTAGAGTAACGGTATTAGATTTTTCATAAAACTACAGCTGGGGTTTAATTTAGTTAGTCTCATTGGTTCCAGGGCTCCTTTTAAGGGACTGGTCTGATAAGGTGGAAAAGAGCTGCTCTCTGTTTATGTTGATGCTGAGGTTCAACACTACACTATGGAGCTGTTAACACACTGGAGGTTGTTTTGTTTTCTCTAGCTAAAATATGGTGCCTAAACCAGACCACTATGAGTTCTCACTCCAGTTTCTACCTTGGCACCATTTCACTGTGTGAAGTTGTTGTCAAGCAAGGGCACAATCTAATTCGCTTCTCATTCACCAGTCACACCCCTTCCCTATTTTGTAAATCTTCATAGCTAGTGCTGGAACCCTGTGTTGCTGTACGAGTGAGCCAGTGTTGTGCAAGCAGAGATTAGCGTTGCCTCCCCCAATGCGGTGCTTTGAATATGGTATCATTGAAATACGACCAGTTAGCACCTCTGAGGGGGACAACGAACTGTCATAAAAACCTCAGCCCCCCACCCTTGTATTTTTAAGAGTACCTGCCTCCATTCCTCACCCTAGAACAATGCTTCGTTGGCAGTGCACCCCTGTATATTTGGTTGTAACTTACAAATCCTTCTGCTATGACAGATCAAAATATTTTCTATATCCAATTCACTCCCTGACATAAAACTTACCTCCTGGCCACTGCTGGGTATCACGCATCAAACTGCTGTCATTTTCCTGAAAATTTACAATTTTTGCAATGAAGGGGGATAGCAGGAGGAGATGGGGAATGGGTTCCGCTCTAAACGTGAACACACGGGGGTGGATATTAGGACGACAGGGGTGGACATTTGGGGGGTTTCGGCTGGGCTATCCTGAGTAAATATATAGTAAATGCTAGGGCTGCCCATCTGGAATACCTTACCCACGTAAGTGTGCAGTTCATTCTAGGTGGATGTATTTAAACAGGAACTGCAGTTTTACCAGTTTAAGCAGGCTTTTATTGGTACCTAGTGGCCAAAAGTCCCAAAGGAGTCAATCTCTAGTCTTCTCTTTTAACTGTTTATTGTAAGACTTTAAATTACAATTCTTTAATGTCCAATTTTTAAATGGATTTAGTTTTGCTGACTTTGCTTGGTGTATTTTGTATAATTGTAACTCTTCTCTTTTGTACTTTATTTGAGAACTGTACATTGCCTTAAGAATAACGGACTGGTCACTTTATAAATACATTTGCCTTGGCTTGCCTAAATTTCTTGTTTTTATTTGTGGAAGAATCTTGTCACGATCACCATATGTCCCTTATTGCTTCTAGTAAGGTTACTGCTCGCATGCCGATGGATGTATTCAACTGTTCAGCTGCCGCTCTGTTACCCAGGATTTTTTTTACACAGTTTAAGTCTTTGTTTTGTATGTTATGGTTTTATGTTTCTTTCCACCCAGTCCTTCACCTCCACAGTCTTCTATTCTTCGGTTTTCCATTTCTGTCCGCTCCACACTCCAGTCATCTATTCAGGTTCCAGCACGATGGCACTCTGGCTTTCTGGTCCCTCCGTGCTTCTCCTCTCCATTCCATAGAAAGAAACATAGAAACATAAAGTACAAAAGACTCAAACTGTGTTCAAAAAAGCTGGATAACAGAGTGGCAGCTGAACAGTTTAACATATCCATTCGCATGCAAGCACTAACCTTTTTAAAAGGAACAAGGGAACCACAGCGATCGTGACAAGATTTTTCTACAAATAAATACATATTTATTTATTTGTTTCCCAGATTACAATAGCTTTGAGGCAGAGGCTCTTTTACAAAGGTTCCACATCAGGTAAAAGACAAACACAGTTACATAGTAAGTTACAAAAAACATGGCAGTTTTGACACTACATAGCTCATGCATACAGCCCACAATCACAATCTGTCTGAGCCTGTGCTTTTTAAAATGAGGTATGTCAGCCAGCTCCGTGGTGCTCAGTGAAGGGGTTCACCTGGCATGCTGGTGACCCGGATTAGCATCCCGAGCCCGGGTACCAGGAGTGGAGACTGGCAGGGGAGGGGTTTCATAAGCATCCATTGGACACTTCCCTCCTAGGGGAGTTTCACCTGGGCACCTGCGGGCAGATTGGGTGATGTGCATTGGGGACATGCTGCCTTGACACGTTCCCTCCCGAGGTTGCCCTGTGCTCATGCAAGGCTGAGAACTGTGGTGGGCGGGGGCACAGAAAATGGAAAAATGCTCCCCGACCAGCTGGATGATGAGTGCCCCAGCTCCTGCCACCTGAAGCCTCTGAGTCAGCCCAGATCCAGCCTTGCAGCCCCTGGGATGCGCAAGCTGCCAATAAGGTGATTCTCCCCCAGAAGAGAGGGACCCCTCCTGGCATAAGGGATAGGCCAGGCTACCTAGATAAGGCTGCAATGGGGCTAGTGGATGGTGGCGGGGATTGGAGGGTGGCAGGGAAGGTGCTGGCGCTCCGAAGTAGTGGTTGTTTGGGGCTGCTACGGGGAGGTGCAGAAAAAAAGTGAGATATGTGCAAAGTCTGATCATGATTCAGCCACTGTTACAGTGGAAACTTTAAGTGTCCAGGAGAAATAAAATGTTAATGGTGTGTTCGTTTTTACACTATAAAGTAGAGGACCTATAGCAAAAATGGTCTCTCAAAATTAAAACTGGTAATGTTAAAATAAAAGGATTTCCTAACAGAGCCCTTCTCTAATCTTTATGGACTGCACATTTGCAAATGTAGCCCTGGCACCAGCCTGTCCGAGGGCTACTACCCCTGCCTTGCAGGTCTGCCCAAGGTTAAGGGGCCTGGGTTCCCATGTAGCTGTTACTGGGGGTCCTTTCCCAAATATGAAAATAAAATGTGCGGTGCCTCCACCCAGAGTACAATTTAAGAGGGTGTGATCATTACCAGTACAAGTTCCTGGGATGCTGTACCAGCCCACCTCCCCATACTGTCAGTCACACACATGGACTTACCAGGACCAAAATCCCCCAAATTCAACACTTGGCATTTTTAACTTCAGCTAATAATATGCTCACTAAATCAGGCTCTCGAGTAAAGACTTTTCCAAACAGTAACACCATATTTATTTACATGGGGAGGGTTAGGAAGAGGAGATTGGATTACAGGTTAAGCAAAACGTTTTTGTAATTTGCAGTTAAAGAGTTAACATTTTCAAACAATCATTTACCTTTTGATTCAAAACCACATTTTAATTATTGCAGCCACCAACTATCTAGCTAACTGCTGTAGGTTTTAACTTTCACAGACCCCCAACTGGTACCAGTTCAGATAGCGCCCCCCACCCCAGAAATCTGCCCCTGAAATCCAGTCCTCTAGTTGTAGGCCTGTGGTGCCACTGGTCGGCTGGCGTTGGCACACTTACTTGAATCAAATTAACTTTTTACATCTTCCTTTGATTATTTTAAAGTTTTCTACGCCGTGGGACCTAAACTTGTGTTTATACATATCCCAGATGCAGGGCAATTCCTGCTTTTACTCACGGTCCTGCAAAATCAGTCTCTGGTGGCACTGTGACCAAAGTCTTGGGCTTGCTGGAACAGCAGAACCTTGAAATCACTTGCTGGACAGACTTGAGAAAAAGGGGCAAAAATGCTGCAGCTTGGATCTTCAGCTTGATTGAAGGTCTCGTAGCTTGTCCCCTTAAGCCTGTTTAGGCCCGTTGCAGAGCTACTGCGTAAAGCTCACCAACTACTGGGCAACCCAGACCAGGGAGTAGCTCCACAGGCCAGCTCCTTCACATGTCACAGTTCCGTAGTACCTTAGCATGTGCTGGTGGCCCCCTGTAGCCAGCAGACCCCACTGGTGGGGGATGGCAAGTTCCCCACCTGGCTCTGAATTAGCTGGAAATCTCAGGATCTTTCTTTCTCTCATAGTGACCAGCTCCAATGTGCAGCCAGAGCAATTTCTTTATCTTTCCTGCTTCCCAAGCCTTGAAGCAGCAGAGTCTGAGTGGCAGCTTCACAGCAGCGGTTTCTTCCCTCAGATGGATTTCAAACTGGAGGACTGGCCAGACACTTGGCAGTTGGGGTTCAATGCTAAGAAGTGCAAAGTTATGCATTTCAAAGCAAGGAACCCAAGGAGGTGCTATCAGTTGGGGGATACAGTTACCCGTATATATGCATGTATAAGTCAGATTTTTAGGAACTGAAAATAGTCTTCAAAAACCATGTCCGACTTATATGGGAGTCATTACAGTGTAAGTTAAAATTCATTGAACAGGCCTAACTTAATTCTCCTCAGCATGGCAGTTCACACCTCATTCCTCGCTTTCGGCAGTCTACACAGAGTTCCACACCTGTCTGTGACACCTCGTTATAGCTCTAAATGCAGCCCATTATTTTCAGTCACTCCTGAGTAACTGTCTACGAGACCGTTGCTGCTGTTTCCAATTGATTTAGCATTAATGGATTAGCATTTAAGTTAGGTACATGTACTTAGCCCTCACTTGTCATTTCAGACATGTCAGCACACAAAAGAAAGAGATGTGCATACAGCGCTGAGTTTAAACTCATGGTTGTTGCGTTTGCTGAGTCACAGTCGAATGCAGCCACCAAGAGACAATTTTGCATTAATGAGAAGTTGATACGGGACTGGCGATCCAGAAAGGCTGATCTTATGGTCGTAGAGAAATCAGTAACATAGAAACATAGAAGTTGACGGCAGATAAGGACGGCAAGCCCCATCCAGTCTGCCCATTCCTTTTTCTACCTTATGAATGTGCCATCGGCCTTTGCTCTGTCAGTGGCCTATCTATTCAAACACATCTGTATTGCTCCCTTATGCCTATCCCATGCATGTTTGAAGCCCTGCACTGTACTCATATCCACCACTTCCTGAGGTAGGTCGTTCCATGCATCCACCACCCTTTCTGTGAAAAATAGCTTCCTCACATTATCCCTTAATCGGCCTCCCTCTAATCTCATGCTGTGTTCTCCAGTCCTGCTATTTTTCTTATATTGAAACATGTTAGACTCTTTCACCTTGTTAATGCCCTTAAGGTGTTTGAATGTTTCGATCATATCACCTCTCTCACTCCTTTGCTCAAGGGTATACATATTGAGCTCTGTTAATCTGGCCTCATATGTTGTCTGATGCAGTCACTGCACCATTTTGGTTGCCCTTCTCTGGACTGCCTCAATTTAGTTAATGTCCTTGTGAAGGTGTGGCCTCCAGTACTGCATGCAGTACTCCAGATGGGGCCTAACCAGTGTCTTGTAAAGAGGGATTATTACTTCCCTCTTCCAACTGTGATACCCCTACTAATACATCCCAACATCCTTTGCCTTACCTACTGCTTTAGTGGTCTCTTGGATGATTTCAGGTCATCGGTGATGATGATGTCCAAGTCTCTTTCTTCCCTTGTGACTGCCAGCAACTCCTCCCAGCCTATAGGTGGCTTCAGGGTTTCTCTTCCCTATGTGCATGATCTTGCATTTCTTTGCGTTAAACCCAAGTTGCCACTCTTCCGACCATTTTACTAGTTTATCCAGATCTCTTCTCATTCTGCCCACCCCGTCTGGATCATCTACTGTGTTGCAGATCTTGATGTCATCTGCAAACAGACAAACCTTACCCTCCAGTCCATCTGCAATGTCACTGATGAAGATATTGAAGAGGACTGGCCCCAGGCCTGATCCCAGAGGTACCCCACTTGTGACTTACATCTCTTCTGACTGTATATCGTTTACCACCACTTGCTGTTTTCTGCCCGTCAACCAGTTTGCCACCCAGTTGACCAACTTCTGACCCACCCCGAGCCTACCCATCTTATTAATCAATCTTCTATGTGGAACAGTATTGAAAGCTTTGTTGAAGTCAAGGTAGGCGACATCAACTGCTCCCCCTTGGTCCACCACTCTGGTGACCCAGTCAAAGAAATCTGTGAGATTAGTTTGACAGGACCTTCCTTTTGTAAACCCATGCTGTCTTGGATCCTGTGCTCCTATGGATTCCAGGTGTTGCACTATCCTTTCCTTAAGGAATGCTTCCATAATCTTGCCCACTACTGAGGTAAGACTGACTTGTCTGTAATTCCCTGCTTCCTCCCTGCTACCACTCTTGTGGAACGGGATCACATGAGCCCTTCTCCAGTCTTCTGGGACCTCTTCTGTGCTTAGAGACTCACTAAACAGTTCTGATAATGGCTCTGCTAGTTCCACCCTTTGCTCCTTTAGTACCCTGGGATGTATGCCATCAGGTCCCATTGCCTTGTCCACCCTGAGCTTATTGAGCTCTTGTAGGACCCTTTCCTTTGCAAAGGGACTAATGCACACCTCCCTCCCCCCTGTGTCCATGGTGTTGAGCTGTGGGCCCTGTCCTACCTTCTCGTCAGTAAATACTGAACAGAAATATCTATTTAGGATAGATGCTTTTACATGGTCCTCCTCCTCACATGCCCCCTTATCCCCTTTGATCGTAAGGCGAATAAAGCTGAACCCATCCCCTGTGTCAGCAATAAAGGAACAACTGAGGAACTGGGTCATTGATATGCGGCTACAGGGATACATTGTAACATGTACTGCCATACACCTTCATGCACTAACCCTTGCCACTGAAGAAAATGGCTTGATGACCAGAAAAAGCTTCTATGCGTCTGCCGGGTGGTGTACCTGGTTTATGAGAAGGCATGGACTTGCACTTCGGCAGCGTTCAAACATAGCCCAGAAACAGCCTGCAGACATTAATGAAACGGTAGACAGTTTCCTTGACTTCATGTTAAAGGAACACAGAAGGCATGATTTCCCACTGTCAGCAATAGGAAATATGGATGAGACTGCTGTGAGCTTTGATCTCCCATCCAACCATACGGTTCATTTTAAGGGGGAGAAAACAGTCACTGTACGGACATGTGGGGCTGAAAAACTGCATTTCACTGTTGTTTTAGCATGCTTCGAAGATGGGACAAAATTAAAACCCATGGTTATTTTCAAAAGAAAGACATACCCCAAAGAAAAGATGCCGCCTGGCGCTATGGTAGAAGTACACCAGAAAGGGTGGATGGACGAAGCGCTAATCAACAAATGGTTAACTGAGATATGGTCTAAAAGGCATGGGGCTCTCATTAATAAAAAAACTCTGTTAGTGTGGGATATGTTCAGCGGGCAGCTGGTGGACTCAGTAAAAGCTAACTTGCGGAGACAGAAGACATATCAAGCGGTGATACCGGGTGGCTGCACAGCATTACTGCAGCCACTCAGTGTAAGTTTAAATAAGCCTTTCAAGTGCAGAAGGAGAGAGCAGTGGAGGCAGTGGATGATTTCAGGGGAGAAGGAGTTTATGGCTGGTGGGAACATCAGGAAGCCAAATCTCGCTCTTGTATGCCAGTGGGTAAGAGATGCCTGGGACTCCGTATCCTCAGAGACAGTCATAAAATCTTTCAAAAAGTGCAGCATTTCTAATGCCGTGGACACAGGACTGAAGACCATCTATTGTATGACGATCTTATTGCTGACACTGAGGGGCAGCCAGATACAAATGCAGAGGAAGAGGAGGACATACCATCAAACGAGCTGGAAGATATATATGATGACACGCCTCTGTCTCTAGTACAGCTGCATGCCTTGTTTGACTCAGACAATGATGCTACTGAGGGGGTTTTGGGTTTCGAATGAATTGGTATGCAGAGCACTAAATTATTTAACTATTTTTTCACAACTAGCACTATACTTATTTTCTGTTTCTTTTTCCCCACATAACACTGCAGCCACAAAACCTGACCTGCCCTGACCAGACCTGGATTTCAGAAGTGCCCTGTGTCCGTGAAGCACTGAAGTTGCTTACTGGCTTTGTGACTGATTTTTTTACTTTAAAAAAAAAATAAAACATTTAGAAAATGCCATTAAGTGTGTTGATGATTTATTTTGGAGGGGAGGGGAGGTGGATGCACAAATTAGTGGCCCGACTTATACACAGGTCAATGAGAAATCAGCCAGTTTATACTTGCGTATAATTCCCCCCGACTTATACGCGGACCGACTTATACGTGAGTATATACGGTAGCCAGTACAAAGGAGGAGAAGGATCTTGGGGTGATAATTACAGGGCAAATAAACAATTCAGCACAGTGCAGAAAGGCAGCAGCTAAAGCTAACAGGATGCTGGGGTGTATTGCGAGAGGAATGACATCCAGGAGAGGGGAGGTGATCCTGCCTCTGTACAGGTTGTTGGTGAGGCCTCATCTGGAGTACTGCACGCAGTACTGGCACCTATACTTAAAGAAGGATGTTAGATTACTGGAGGAGGTACGGTGCAGAATGTCAAAAATGATCCAGGGATTGGAAGACAAACTCTAAGAGGGAAGGCTAAAGGAGCTTAGCATGTACTCCCTGGAGGAAAGGAGGGATCAGAGTGATATGACTGAGACCTTTAAATACATGAAGGGTATAAATAAAACTGGTTCAGAGGGGATATTTAAGTTGAGGGGTGGGAGAGACACGAGGAGGCATGGTCTGCGATTGGAGGAGGGAAGATTCAGGAGAGAAATGAGGAAGCATTTTTCATGGAAAGGTGGTGTCTAAGTGGAACACTCTGCCTGAGGAAGCAGTATCCTGTAAGATAGTGGGCAGTTTTAAAGGGGATGGGACAAGGTGAGGGTGAGGCCACAGTGGGGGAGGGAGGGGAGGGAGGGAGGGCAGCTGCAGTGTAAGGGATGCTAGCTGTGCATTCAAGCAGATTTGACAGACCATATGGCCTGTATCTGCTGGTGGTTTCATATGTTCATATGTTCGTAACAGCTGCTGTAGGTCTCTGGGACTAGGGCACCTGTCCAATCCTTTAGCTTATAGAAACATAGAATCTGATGGCAGATAAGGACTGCTTGGCCCACCTAGTCTGCCCATTTCCCTACCTGCTGGATAAACTGCAGATTCTAGTTAATCCAGCTTACTTCCTCCTACCCCCCACTAGAATTGCCTTATGCCTGTCCCATGCATTCTTGAATTCTCCCACTGTTCCTGACTCCACAACTTCCTCAGGAGGGCTGTTCCATGCATCCACAACCCTCTCTGTGAAACAATATTTTTCAACATTACTTCTGAGCCGTCCCCCCTCTAACTTCAGATTGTGCCCCCTTGTTCTTTCACATCTCTTTTTCTGAAAGATGCCACCCTCTTGTACTTTGTTAATTCCTTAAGTTACTTGAAAGTTTCTATCATGTCCCCCTTCTCCATCCTTTCCTCAAGGGTATACATATTAAGCTGCTTTAGTCTCTCTCCTCGTATGTCTTCTGGTGCAGACCCTGCACCATTTTGGTTGTCCTCTTCTGAACAGCCTCCACTCTGTCTATGTCTTTGCGGAGATGGGGTCTCCAGAATTGCATGCAGTACTTCAGATGGGGTCTCACCAACTGTCTGTACAGAGGGATAATAACTTCTTGTCTCTTTCACAGTCTCTAACTCCAAACAGCAGTCACTCTCCCTCAGGCTCACTCAAAGCTCCAGCAAATCTCTCTCTCAGATTCACAGGGTTTCTCTCAGTCCCTCTGATGCATTGACAAAATTCTCTTTTCTCACCGTGCAGGTGCAGATAAACACAGAAGAGGCTCTCTCTTCAACTTTTTAGCACAAGATTCCAGTCTATTTTCCATAATCCATTTTCAAATGCCAAAATCAGTCCTTAAACCTTTCATCCTTCCCTTTTCTCTCTTGACACTTTGAGCCCGATTCCAAGACATATGGCGCAACTCGCCAGCACTTGTGAGTTGCGACATATGCCGATACGCTGGGGACCCTACGCCAGATTCCAGAACAGGCAGAGTCCCTGGTGGCTACATCCTGTGACTTGCGGCACCCTAGGCAGTGCGCCAAAGGGAGGCTGCACCTCAACAGGGTGCCGGAAGCCATAGCAATGCCCTCTGTCAGGGCGCAGGTCCCCTTCCCATAGCCCCGAACACACAGACCCCCCAACGACCCACTCCCCAAAACAATTGCCCTGCCTATTGAGTGTGATAGACAAGAATGCAAACTATTTTCAGGCAGACAACCAGGGAGAGTGGCATGCGGCGGTACAGGCAGGAGTACAGTATCCAAGCCAGAAACTAATTTATGCAGCAGTGTGTCTACAAGACAGTCAATACAGTGGGTCAAAAAAACATTTTGATACAATAGTGAGGAGACAATACTCAGGCAGGTGACTACAAGTGCAGATATGAGAGCAAGTGCCATTAGAGGAACAGGTATAGCTACTAGTTGGGAGGCACAGGAATGTCAGAGCAGGAGCAAATGTCAGAGTCCCTAAGAAAGGATCGATGACCCTTTTGAAAGCTTGGTGGGATTTGGAGAGTTTGACATTTAGAGGAAGGAAGTTCCAAGTTTTGGGTACAGGTATCACAAAGGAACGTTCCCCCTTTTTTGTGGAACTTCTAGGAATTAAAAGAGGACATTGTTCAAAAGGTCGCGGGGGGGGGGGGTAAGCTAGAGTGGAATGATTTAACATATTTGAAAGGGTCTCAGGAGCTCCAGGTCTGACTAAGTTATCAGTCAGACAGCCAGTAGTATAGAGCTGATGTGAGGACAGGGAGAGCCAGCCTTGACAGGAGTAGAGTTGGCAGGAATGAGTTAGTATGGGTGCAGAAAGTGCAGCTCAGCGTATGCTATTGTAGCATGTGCTGCATTTTTGGAAAGCTCCTTTGCTCACTTCAAGATAGGCCATGGAGCCATATGTAAGACAAGGACGGAATATACCCTGAGCTATGGCAAGCCTGGCAGCAGAATTGAGGGAGTACCTGATTTTATAGGCCAACCTAAGTTTTATGTTAACCACCTGACATGTGGCTGCAATGTTTGAAGGTTGAAATCAAGAGATGGGTCAAGAGTGACCCCAAGATACCTGAATGAGTTGACCATCTCCAGGGGGAGCCTTCTGGGCCCTAGGTTGAGAGGGCATAGGTACAAGATTTTATTCTAGGCGAGGAGCCACAAAGCATGGCCACCATTTTCTTAGTGTGTAGAAGAAGCTTGTTTAGTAGCAGCCATGCTTGTAGACAGTCAAAATCAGATTGACGATTAGCATTTATGGAGGACAGGTCTTTAGCACTTGAGTAAAGTACCATGTCATCCACATAGAGGATCCTAGAGGATGAACAGGGCAGAGTGGGCAGATTGTTAATAAAAAGAGTAAAAAGGAGTGGGCCAAGGCTAGATCCTTGGGGGACTCCAACAAGGGTGGGGGCAAGGTCAGAGACTGCAGTTCCTATTTGAATGAATAGCCTTGCCTCTCTGTTGCCTCTTTCACCTTACCTTGGTCTCTGGTCTCCCTTTTGCTTAACACAGGGACCAGGACCACTGGAAAGGCAACTTAAATGGCCACAGAATGGCAGAAAATGAAATACGCATCTGTGCACGTGCTGAGCGCTGGCCCTGCACTGGAGTGCAAATATGGGTGGTGGCTCCGCAAGTTAGCTCCCCAAGCTCCGTTCTTGGAAAAAAAACAATGCGGGGGCCAGAGGGAGGATCCAGACCACCAAATGGGGACTGCACAGGAGTGGGGGAGAAATGGGGAAAACTGGAGAAGCTCAGCACTAGTTTGAGGGAAAACCAAAACCGGGGAGGCCCCAAGGGGGCAAACAGGAAAGGCTCTGAACAGGGGAAGGTCACACAAATAAATCTCTAAATCCATTAAAAGGGCCACTACACATGTACACAGCAATGGTGTGCTGCCCAGTTTTTTATGTTGTCTTGCGTACACAGCGCAAGCAACATTTTGTAACAGCTTGCTGGAGTAGCAGGTTGTGGAGGTGCGACCATGTTGTGGCCAATGGCACTACTGCATTCTTGGGCTGGTCTCTGTGGCACCAATGAATGAGCACGCTGTCTATGACAGCATTGCAGAAGCATGCCAATAACTTGAAAGAAATTCGCCACTGCAATGAGGGAGCGCCCCATCATTGCAGGGCATGCCATGCCTGCTGAAACATTTCAATAAACATGGCGGCGGCTGTCACTGTCCACCTCTCACAATCCCCAGCAAGCCGACTTCGGGGGTGCCCAATCTCCCTGTTGGCATGCCCCCCTCCCCAGTTTGTTTGCCGATGGGGGAGCCCAATCCCCGTCAGCATAATGTTCCCCTTGTTTTGTCTGCTGAGGGGGGTGCCCAATCCCTCTCGGCATCATGCTCCCCCCCACACAGACATGCTTTCTTTGCCAACGGGGGGCCCAATCCCTGTCGGCTTCGGTTCCCTGTCCCCGAAAAACACAGGTGTCACACTGGGAGCTCACCCTAATGTGCCCAACAGTTGGTTTATTACACCTGTAAATGAAGAAAACCTTCCCTCGATGTCCATTCCTAAAAAAAAGAAAACAGTCCATTGGTGCGTCGGAAGCACACCCTCCCCCAACCCACACCACCCTTTGTGCACTTACCTTCCCACACCCCCTCACCACATACTCACCTCTGAGCCCAACACGATGATTTTCGGTGGAGTGGAAGACGTCTGAACTCTTCAAAAGCCGATTGCGAACTGAAGAAAATCACGGTAAGCTGTATAATGGCATCATTGGGGGTGGGGGGGGTTCAACTTAGGTGGCTATCTCAGCCATTTATGTGACTTTTGGCTCCAAATTTTCGAGATGGGGTTCTTGGGACCCCACCTCTTGAACTCAGTTACTGTCATTTCAATATTCGGCCCCGAAAGGTGATTTTGCGGTCACTGCGCAGAATCACCTTTTGGGACTGATTAACGAAACGACAGTGCCACTGTTCATGAGGTGGGCTCCCAAAAAGCCTATGTTGCAAATTTGGTGAAGATATTCCAATAAGTGACTGTGTTACAAGCATGCATTACACAGTTTCCATGCATGCTCGTAAGTTTGAGAATTTTTTAATATTTTCACTCCAGATTTTCAACATTGCCATTTTTTCACACCTCCTTATGAACAGTACAGCTTTCATTTTCCACATCCTACCAAAACTGTGTTTTCATACATCCGGCGCACAATGGTGCAGCCACTGTGGGAAATCAATGTTCTGGACAAATTAAGGAAATCACAGTGACACTGTTCATGAGTGGAGGTGTCAAAGTGCCTATGTTGTAAATTTGGTGAAAACATTCCACAAAATGACTGTCTTATGAGCATGCATTGTGCAGTTTCCATGCACGCTCATAACTTCGAGGACTGTTAATTTTTTCACTACAGATTTTCAACATTGCCATTTCTTTACATGTCATTATGAATGGTACAGCTGTCATTCTTCACATCCTGCCCAAAATGTGTTTTCTCACATCTGGCGCAGAATGGCGCGGTTGCTGTGGGAAATCAACGTTCGGGACAAATTAACAAAATCACAGTGCCACTGTTCATGAGCAGAGGTCCCAAATGCTTTCATGAGGTGGGATCACAAAAACCCCATGTTGAAAATTTGGAGTGCAAATACCAACAAACACCTGAGGCGTTAGGGTTTCTAACTGTAACATCCCACCCTGTAGAGACTACAGGCATCAGGGGTGTGACTTTGGATTGTCGGCTGTAATACTCAAGCCATTCCACCCCCGCCCCCATTCTGCAGCTAGTGACAGGCATCAAGGTGTACCTTGGACTCTTCGGCCCCAAAGTTCACCCCATTCTCCTATACTGCACCCATCTCAATGTATTTCCTTTTGGAATGGGGTGAGCGTAAGTTCCAATGACTCCAAGGCACAGCACAACACTTGTTGGTGTCTGCAGGGTGGGGTGAGGTGAAATGGCATGAGTGTTATGGCTGAAGACCCAAAGGCACACCTCAGTGCCTGTCAGTCTCTGCAGGGTGGGGTGGGGTTGGCGTCAGTTCCATACTTTACTGCCATTCCTATTATGCAGCTCTTTAAACTCCTGCACTACCAATGCCAATGTCAGCAAGACAACATTCAGCATTGAAAAATGCTTGTTTTTTCTTGTTTTTCTCTAGGTTTCTTCTGACAATTTCGTGGGAAAATGTTCTGAGTTCACTGCTTCCATTGTATGTAGATTTTCTGAGAAATAGCAGGGTATAGATTATTTCTTAGAAAAGCACCATTTGGCAAGCAACAGTGGTAAAAGTACAAAGATACAGGCGGAACTTGAAGCTGTGCTTTCTCTCAGACAATCCTGTGACTTCCAAGCTCTAAATCTTAAAAACAAGCAAAAAACAAAACACTTCACCAGTAGATCAGAATGGTGCCACCAATCTCAGTACTAAAATGCAGGCATAAGTGATGGTGCACCCACTACCTCAAGCAAAACAGAGCTATCTGGTGATAGGAAAAGGACCTTCTGACTCACTACATATGGGAGAGCTCCAAATATTCGTATACTCACTCTTGTTTTATTGTTGCTCTGTCAGGATTTTCTCAGCAAGAAAAAAATTGTGCCAGACTTTGCTTCAGAGAAACCAATCAGCAGAAATTCTCCATTCAGATATATTTACTGATACGTGTCCCGTTACAAGTTCACAAAACAGAAATTGCCCTCATTAGATCAGATAACGCTAGTGAGTAGCAAAGCACTGAGATCGGGCGAGGTGATGGACAGATGGTTCCCAGTTACAGGTCTTTTAGGCATCTTTGATAGTTACTGAGCACCTCTGCACAGTCACTAGGAGCCCTGAATGTTAATCTGATCTAGTAATGGCAATTTATTTTTGTGAACTTGTAACTTAATACATGTAATATAATAACTGTATCTGAATAGGGTATTTCTCCTCGTTAGTTTCCCTGAAGCAAAGCCTGGCAAAACCATTTCTTGCTGAGAAAATTCTAATGGAGAAATAAGAAAAAGAAAGAAACCCAGTACTGTTTTGTTCTTGCCTGGAAGTTTTCCTAGCAGAAGAGCAATACATATGTTTTTGACTGTACATAGTGGGCGCTATAAACTTTTTGCTAGTGCAGGGATAACCTTTTGGACAAGTATAATTTGGTATTTTTAATATATCCAAGATTACAGAGAAAACTATGCAGTATAGTCAGATTTATCTGCTGCACCAGGAACAGACTGTGACACTCAAAGATGTAACAAAAATAAATAAATAAATAAATAAAAATCAGCATTCACACCTCATTCGAGGGAGGAGGAACCCAGATTCCAGCAAAGACCTACAGAGAGGCTAATTTTCACGATGGCAGCGTTTACGGTTTTTGAGCGGCAAAGTGGTCAAAAAGTCAAAAATGGAAGTTTTTTTTCCCCATAGGACAACATGGGATTTTTTGTCCTCATCTACAGCACATACAGAATGAAAATTTTCACTGAAATGTTTAGTGATGATAGGGTGTGTGCCAAGGGTGTGCTTGTGGATGGTTTGGTGAAAAAATATATTGCCAATTTTGAATTATAACGATGTTTGTGATAGATGCAAGACAGGTTGTTTGAACAGTAAATAACGTTTACTGTTTGAACTGTATTGTTCAAATGGTAAATGGCCATTTACTGTTTGAACTTTACTGTTCAAATGGTAAAGACCGTATCTCACCATTTTGAAGCCGCCATCAAATAATATCCTCCCTCAAATACAAGCCGCATACCAAACAGTATGTTATTAATAAAAGCCGCCCCAGAATATAAGCCCAGATTTCAAATGTGGAAAACGTTCAATATATCCACATAATCACCATCACTGATTACTTTAATAATGTCCTGTGCTTTTTTATTTTTTTAATATCCCTTACAACTCATGCTGGTGTATTCGCAAATTCACTGTCACTCTCGCTTCCAGATGGCGTGCTGCAGTATTTGCAGATTCACTCGCAGCACGCCAGTCACCATTCGCCAGTAGCTTAGTTAACAACCCAACAGCCCATTTTATAATTTCCCTACCAGTGTTGGCTGATGCCCATTCCATAGTTCGTGTTGCATAGTGCAAAGTAACGAGTTAGTTCTAGGTCCCATTCGTCACAGACTGTATATGTGGAAACTGACCGACACCATGGAGCAACTTTCCTGGTTTCTACCACATGGTACCGGTATGTTGCTACCACGTGGTAACAACCCGTTTGCAGTAGCAACAAAATGAAAGGACAACATACTGAAATTTACAAGTTTTTTTATTTTGTTTTGTTTTTTGGCTGCCATTTAGTTACTGAAAGCATAATGAACTGAAAGAAATGCTCAGTCAGCTTCATCCTTGCTGTCTAACTCGGCATCTACTTCACTGCCTTCACGGACAGCATCGGTGCTTACTAATATAAGCCACCCCCATATTGTATTTGCCTCCGAATTAAAGCCGCAAGTAAAAAATAAAGTTTTCAATAGAAGCAGCGGCTTCAATATAGTGAAATACGGTAACAATGTACTGTTCGAACAGTAAATAAATATTTGCCATTTCTTAACAAAAAAAATGGTTTGGAATTTTGGGCTGAAATTTTCAGGATACAAAGGGCATGCCCCACAGATATGCCTTTTGGTGGTTTGGTGAAAAAATATTACTGCAATGCATAGTTATAAGACGTTGAAGTTTCCCATAGGATAGCGCTGTAATGGTCAAGGTACCTTTTGGCAGCTATGGCTAAAAAACACTTTGAGATACGTATTTTCTGTGAAACACAGCTCAGTACACCTTTAGGTGAACTAAGCAGTTATGCATGTTGCCAACCCTTCTTTACATCTGTGAGGGAAATTTTTATGAATTGGGCTAAGGTGCCTGTGATACTGTGCCATCATAGACTGAGTGCTCCACCAGAGAAATGAGGGTTAATTACAATGTCTCTAAACTTAAGGATAGATTGTGGTGCAGGGCCCATAGGGCCCCGCACTTCCACATATGCATAAAATTATGGGGTGGTGGGAGCACAGGGCCCTCCAGGCCCTACACTCCCACAGGGAGATGAGGGTTAATCACAATGCTCTACAGTTATGGATAGATAAGAGCACAGGGCCCAGAGGGGCCCTGCGCTTCCTCATATGCATAAAATTATGGGGTGGTGGGAGCACAGGGCCCTCCAGGCTCTGCACTCCCACATGGAGATGAGGGTTAATCACAATGTCTCTACAGTTATGGATAGATACGAGTGCAGGGCATGGAGGGGCCCCACGCTCCCATTTGAAAAATGGACAATTACAATATGCATGCACTGGAGCACACAGCCTGGAGGACCCTGTGGTTCCACAACACACTATGGACTAATGGGAATGCAGGGCCTGGAATGCCATGTGCTCTCACAACCAAGTATGGGTAAGATTACACTTTTAAAAAAGTAAGGAAAGTCATGGCAAAAAAAAAACTACATTAATGCATGAGTTAGGGTTGTTATTAAAGTGTCAAAAGCTGGGAAATTCAACGTTAGGGTTTCCAATCCTAACTTCTCACCCCTACTCCTCCAAGCAGCAAAAGGACAAGACCACACGAGCAACCACAGACAGCCATCATCAGATAAGACAAAAAACATACAATGTTTTTCGCTGCAGATGGAAGTCCACGATACTGGTGTCTGCCTGGAACATTTTCCCAGTGTAGGTGGTGGGCAAAAATGGTAACAGGATTCAAGAATGCATGGGGTAGGCATAAGGAGACCTTAATGGTAAGGAAAGGAGAGGAGCCGGAGATCAAGTAGGGCCTGCGGTATTACAGTAGGTAGAAAATTGGCTGACTAGGTAGGTAAAGTAGTCCTTTCAGCCCTTTTGTAGTCTCACATAGCCATGGATACCATAAAACATACACACAATTGATGGGCCTACGTTTCTGCATCTGCAGGTGTAATACATACACACCGACCTCTGGGTGCAGAAGTGCAGATACCACAAAATCCATGCTACGAAAAGTGCAGCAGTACTTCTATCTGCAGAAGCAAAGTCCTCTGAGGTTCCTGTGTCCTTCAAAGGTTTCCTCTTCAAAGGTTACACAAGGGGGCTGCTGTTCTGGACCCAGAAGTTGGTGTATGTCTTACACCTCTGACTGAAGAGACACAGGACCCTCTTTGCTACAGAAAAGGCTGGCCCCATAGGGACATAGAGAAAAGAAGTCTTGTAATTTGGATATAATGGGTTTGTATCTGGCTGGAGGGGCTTGTGCTTCCGTATACAGAAGCAGTGTGGTGATTTCAGTATAGAAACACAGAATTTGACAGCAGATAAGGACTGCTTCGCCCACCTAGTCTGCCATTTTCCCACGGACTGTAACACCACAGACCCTACTTGATCTCTGGCTCCCCCCCCCCTTTCCTTACCACTAAGGTTCCCTTATACCTACCCCATGCATTATTGAATCCTGCTAACATTTGGCCCCCACCACCTACACTGGGAGGATGTTCCAGGCATCCACCAGTCTCGTGAATTCCAATCTGCAGTGACAAGAGGGTGTGTATATTTTGCAGTTTGCATGCCACAGATACAAATCTACAAAGGTAGCACATTAGTGCTATTGCATTTGTATCAGCTGGAAACAGTTGTATGTTTTTTATCTTACCTGATAATGGCTGTCTGTGGTTGCTTGTGAGGTCTTATCCTTTTGCTGCTTGGGGGGGGGGGGGTGAGTGGGGTGGAAACCCTAACGTCAAATTTCCCAGCTTTTGATGCTTTAATAACAACCCTAACTGATTCTGTTTTTTTGCAATGAAGATATATATATAGCTCATATAATATATATGGTATGCCGTATACAGTATATATACTGTATATACTATATACTAGTATATTCACACAGTAAATATGGATTTATTTAGAAAGCAACAAAGGACTAAAAAAGTATTGTTTCTTAAAAGAGATTTGTGTTGAACTTAGAAGCCTTATTTTTGTAGACTTCATTTTTATGTTTGCTTGCGCGCATGCGCAAGAAACATTATGTGGCAGCTTAGGAGAGAAGCGGGTTGTGGAGGTGCGGCACAGTGGCATTCTTGGGCTTGGCTTTGAGTACCCAATGCAATGGCATGCTCCTGCTGACACTAGTTCTGCAAGCATGCCACCAACTTGAAACAAACTGGCTGCTGCAATGAGGGAACGACCTGTCATTGCAGGACAGTGCCTTGTGTGGTGTAACATTTCCATTAACATGGTGGTGGCTGTCGTTGTCCACCTCTCACAGTCCCCATGAAAGCTGATGTTGGGGGTGCCCAATCCCCTTGTCGGCATGGCCACTCCCAGTTCATTTGCAGATGGGGGAGCCCAATCCCCATTGGCACAATGCTCCCCCATTGGTAGTGTGCCGAGGGGGGTGCCCAATCCCCCTCGGCTCATGTGCCCCACCCCCCAGAACACAGACACATCTTATGTGCCAACAGGGTGCCAAATCCATGTCGGCTCCAGGCCCCCCCAACAAACACCCAGGTGGCATGTTGAAAAGAAAATAATGTCCCGATGTTGTATTTTTTCCCCCGAAAAAACAAAAAAATGTCCCTTGTTGCCTCCGGTGCCCTTTCCCCCAACCTGCACCCACCCACTGCACAACCCACCTCCTCACACCCCCTCACCCCATACTTACCTCTGGAGCCCAGTGCAATGTTCTTTGGTGGAGAGGGAACACGTCTGCACTCTTCAAAGCCGACCGCGAACTGAAGAACTGGCGGTAAGCTGTATAATGGCATAAATGTTTTCTTTTCCAATTTAGGTGGATATCTCACCCATTTTTGCAAAGTTTGGCACCAAATTTTCAACATGGGGTTCTTGGAACCCCACCTCATGAATTCAGTCACTGACATGTGGTTATTTGGTCCCGAAAGGTGATTTCACAGTCACTGTGCAGAATCACCTTTCGGGACCAGTTAGTAAAATGACAGTGTCAAAATTCATGAGGTGGTATCTCAAAAAGCCTATGTTGCAAATTTGATGAAAAAATCCCAAAATATGACTGTGTTACGAGCATGCATTGTGCAGTTTCCATGCACACTTGTAACTTCGAGAATCTGTAATATTTTCACTCCAGATTTTCAAAATTGGCATTTTTTCACACCTCCTTATGAACAGTACAGCTGTCATTTTTCACATCCTGGCCAAAATGTGTTTTCGCACATCCAGCGTACAATGGCACGGTTGCTGTGGGAAATCAACGTTTGGGACAGATTAAGAAAATCACAGTGACACTGTTCATAAGTGGAGGTCCCAAAGTGCCTATTTTGAAAATTTGATGACAAAATTCCACAAAATGACTATGTTACAAGTGTGTGTTGCGCAGTTTCCCCGCACACCCGTAACTTCGAGAATTTGTAATATTTTCAATCCAGATTTTCAACATTGCCATTTTTGCACACCTCCTTATGAACAGTACAGCTGTCATTTTTCAAATCCTGCCTGAAATGTGTTTTTGCACATCTGGCGCACAATTTATTTATTTATTTATTAAAATGTTTCACCAAGAGGGCACACTGAACAACAAGTTGCTCATCTCAGGGGGTGACCTGGGGCAAGGGGTTACATAGGGTTGTGAAAGATGATCAGTTACAATAGTATGTGGGTAGTACAAACAATACAACATTGTAAGATTGTGCAACAGTTGGAACACATGGTATTGTACAATAAACAGTAGTGGAACATTGGGTAAATTACAATACTGTACATGTCCAAAATCATACAAAAGAATGCATAAATGTACAAAACAGTAACAGTGCGATAGAACCATTTATAGTGCATGAGTGTACCAGGAGCAGGCTCGAGGTAGTATGCAAGTGTTGTTGGAGTAAAAAGGATGGGGTAGGTTGTGCACACTGGTGACCCAGAAGGGCAGGTGGAGAAGAGAGGTGGAGAAGCAAGAACTGAATATGAGGAGAAGGGGTAGCCATTTCCTGATTTCCCCCTTCAGGATGTTGAGAACCCTGCCAGGGGGTTCATGGTAGGAAGGCAGAAACTGGGGATATGTATTAAGGAGGGTTAAAGTAGGAACAGCTGAGTGAGAGGTAATTGTGTAGGGCAGAGGTAAGGGATTAGTTGGAGGAGGAGTGTCATATTTCAGGGGGGAGGGAATTCCAGATTTTAGGGACGTGATGGGCAAAACCAGTCTGACCGATGAGGGTGGAGCGGTGAGGGATCATCAAGGTGCGGCCGTCATTTGATCTGAGAGAGTGGGTGGGTGGAGGTGGAGTGGAGAGAGAGGATGAGAAATAGGAGGGGAGCCCCTGAACCAGAATTTGGAGGTTAGTTTGGCACAGTGAGAGATGAGTCTGTGAGATAGTGGAAGGAAGATTAGAAAGCGATAGACTTCACAGTGGTGGGAGTGGGAAGGTGAGTCGAGAGCAAAGCGGAAGAAGGAGTTAAAGAGAGTGTCCAACTTGGTCAGGGAAGATTTTGGAGCAGCACTATAGACTACATCACAGTAGTCAAAGATGGGGAGTATCATCTTCTGGACAATTTCATGCCTCGCAATCAGCAGGATGCAACTACAATTCCTATGCAGCGCACCAAGCCTGGGGTGCAGTTTCTTCAGGATAGCATCAATATGCACAGAGAAGTTGAGATGCTGGTCCAGCCAAACCCCCATATATCTAAATGAGGAGGTGTCCTCCAGGATAGTCCCATCAAGGGTTTGGTAGGTGGGAAGGGCCGGGAGCCTAGAGAGTCTCTGCCTTGGCGTTTAGAAAAAGCTGGTGAGAAGCAAACCAGAGCTGAACTTGGTTGAAGTCATGTTGTATGCTGGTTTCCACAGCAGCAGGGTTTTTGCCAGAACTGTACAAAACAGTATCGTCAGTGTACATGTGGACAGAAGAGGGTGAGCAGGCTGTGGGAAGATCATTAAGGAAAATAGAGAAGAGTAAGGGACCAAGCACTGAGCCCTGAGGGACACCAGTGTTGATGGGGAGTGGAGGGGAGATGAATTAAGGATTCTCACCGACTGGATCCTGCCAGTGAGGTAGGATTTAAACCAGTTGGTGGCTGATGGAGCAAGGCCAGCTGAGGAGAGGGAATCAAGAAGCAGAGGATGGGAAACTGTGTTGAAACCTTTGGTTAGGTCGACAAAGATGGCCATCGTCCATTCCTGAAAGGATGGAGTCAGTAAGCCTTAGGAGGGAGGTGGATATTGAGTGGTTCTTCTGAAAACCAGATTGGAAGGGGGTGAAGAAGGAGGAATTGGAGAGGAAGGGTGATGGTTGAGAGATAGAACTAAATGTTCTTGAAGTTTGGCAAGGGTAGGAAGAAGGGAAATGGGGCAACAGTTGCCAGGAGTGGATGTGTCACTACCCTTGGGGAGAGAAGAACTACAGCGTGTTTCCAGGATGAGGGTACTTGGGCAGAAATAAAGGAGAAGTTAAGGATTAGGGAAATAGGATAAGCAATTGCAGGAGCAGAAAGGTAGAGAAGTTTAGGATCAAGCACGTCTGGTGAGGAGCCTTTAGAGAGGTTGAGGGATAGGAGAGCACTAAGAGCTTTGTCAGAGGAGATAGTAGAAAAGGAAAAAGGGGGAGGGGTAGGCACTGGCTGAGGCGAAGGGCAGAAGTTAGTAGGTGGCAATGGGGAGAGGGAATTTAGAAGAGACATGGCGCATGAGGTGTAGTAGGCATTAAATTCATTGGCCATGGAGCCAGGGTCGGAGACTAGGGAGTTTTTTATTTTGAGAACTGGAGGAGGAGAACTAGCGTGGTCACTGTGGGAAATCAACGTTCAGGACAGATTAAGAAAATCATAGTGACACTGTTCATGAGCAGAGGTCACAAAATGCCTATGTTGAAAATTTAGTGAAAGAATTCCACAAAATGACTGTGTTATGAGCGTGCATTGCGCAGTTTCCATGCACTCGTAAGTTCGAGAATTTTAATATTTTCTCTCAGATTTTCAACATTGCCATCTCTTCACACCTCCCTATGAATGGTACAGCTGTCATTTTCACATCCTGCCTGAACTGTGTTTCGCATCTGGCGCAGAATGGCGCGGTCGCTGTGGGAAATCAACATTCGGGACAGATTAAAGTGATCTTCTGACTTAGCGCTATACAGTATTGGGCTTCATAGCCCAATACTGTATAGCTGCATGAGCAGACAGGAGGAAAATTTTTAATTTTAAAGTTATTGCCTTTTGTTTTGGAAGGGATCGTAATTGGCGCCGAAGCCTCGGCTAGCCGATCCCTTCCAGCTTCCTGGTGCCCGCGCTCCACTCAACTCCACCCCTGCACTCTCAGAAATTGTGATCTGTGGCCAGGGAGAGCATGGGGTGAGCCCCATACAAGACTGTGGGCTATTTTTAAAGCAGGTTTTTAGCCATTTTAAACAGTCTTAAGGGAAAATTAAAGCAGTCGCTTAACTAGTAAGGTCCCTACTAGTTAAGTGACTGCTTTAATTTTCCCTAAGACTGTTTAAAATGCAAAACCTTTTAAAAATAGCCCCATAGACTAGATGAGGCTCGCCCCACCTCTCCATGACCACACGTCACAATTTCTGAGAGTGCAGGCGCGAAGTTGGGCAGAGTGCCGGCACCAGGAAGCTGGAAGGGATCAGCTGACTGAGGCTCCGGTGCCAGTTATGATCCCTTACAAAGCAAAAAGTAATAACTTTGAAATTAAAATTTTGCCACCAATCAGCTCAGGACGATATAAGGTATTGGGCTATGAAGCCCAGTACCTTATATCAGAAATTTCCTTTAACAAGATCACAGTGCCACTGTCCATGAGCAGAGGTCCCAAATGCTTTCATGAGGTGGGGTCACAAAAAGGCCAAGTTGAAAATTTGTAGTGCAAATACCAACAAACGACCAGGGCATTAGGGTTTCTAACCATAACGTCCCACCCTGTACAGACTGACAGGCGTCAGGGTTGTGCCTTTGGATTGCCGGCTGTAATGCTCATGCCATTGCACCCCCACCCTGCAGCCAGTGACAGGCATCAAGGTGTGCCTTGGACTCTTTGGCCCCAGAGTTCACCCTATTCTCCTATACTGCACCCATTTCAGTGTATTTCCTTATGGAATGGGGTGACTGAAAAGCTGAACACCCCAAGGCACACCTCAACACTTGTCGGTGTCTGCAGGACAGGGTGAGGTGAAATGGCGTGACCGTTATGGACGACAACCCAAAGGCACACCCCGATGCCTGTCTATCTCTGCAGGGTGGGGGTTGGGGTTAGTGTCACTTCAGTACTTCACTGCCATTCCTACTCTGCATCTGTCTTACTCATGCACTTCCAATGCTAATACCAGCAAGCAAAAATTCAGCATTGACAAATGCTTGTTCTAATACTGGTTCACATTTTGTTCTTGTGCTATCTTTAGTGGCCCTCGGGTAAACTCAGTAGGTATGTCTGACTTTCACACTAGGTAAGGCACTGGTTTTGTCTACCATTGCCTATAACCTGCTGCTGTTGTTTAATCTGATGTCTGTCACTAACTTCCCTGTGCATTGTCTGTCATTTTCATGCTGTCACAGCTGTCCCATTTCAGTATGGTGTAATTTTACATGACATGAACTGCCTGTTTGCACTGAGTGTATCTAAATCCAAGTCGCCCCTGAAAAAGGGACCTCTGGTCTCAGTGGGCTCACCCAGTTATCAAAATGCCATAAATAAATAAATAAATAAAAATATACACAGTGCCCAAGCCATATGGCTGTAGACGCTGTACAATGCAGTATGACTGAACAGACAGGCAATAAGACAACAGACTGAACATAAAATTTAGTATACAACAGTAGCACATCAGCAATAGTAAAATCCTTTCCTCTGTCCTAGACCAGAATAAAAGTAAACTGACTCCTAGTAACTCCCACAGCCTCACTGTCCAAAATTTGTTTGTGTGTGTGGGGGGGAGGGGCTCTGCAAACTGATTGGCAAGGCATTCCATATAGGTGGAGCTGCTGCAGAAACAGCCCTATCTTGAGACTGCCTTAAATGGAATCAGGGGACAGAAATCATACTTGCACAGTGCAGCAGAGGGGGCGGCCCACACTATATAAGGCTAAGAAATCTTAGGTAGTTGGGACCCAGTCCATGCAGGGCTTTGTATGTTAATAACACAATCTTGAAAGTGATGGGCCACCAAGCTGCCAAACTGGTAGCCAGTGCAGTTCATGCAGAATGGAAGGGATATGCCCAGAGATCTTGATTCCAGCCATCAACCTGGCTGCAGCATTCTTCCCCAGCTGCATGCAGCACACCAACCTTGCAAATAAACTTAAGCATAGAGTGTTGCAGTAATGAAGTCTGGACATCACAAAGGCATGCACCAGGGTCACCAGCTCATTGTGTCCTATACAGGGCTTGATCTGGGTGATCTTCCTTAATAGGAAAATCAATCGTGGTCCACCACCACTGCCACCACTAGTTGTAAGGACCATTTCAGAACTGTATAATAATCCCTTGTTAAGGTATTCCAGTTTTAGGCACAGTGCATCCATGTTTTAATAGCTATACATAGATACATAGACATTGATGGCAGAAAAAAGCCTATTGCCCCTTCCCCCAGTGTGCACATCCTACCTAACTACTCTGCACTTTCCCAAGTGGCCATCCTTCCCCTTAATGTCTGCCCCTCTCCCTTTCTGACTAAGCTCATATGCCTGTCCAATTCTTGCTTGAAAATGCTTACTGGTTTGGTCTTTACCACTTCTTCTGCCAGCTTGTTCCACTTGTCCATCACTCTTTCCATGAAAAAGTGCTTGCAACTTCCTTCTTGGCTCTCCCCCCACACCGTGTAGGTTTCAGTATATTCCCCCGTCCCTGTGTTTGAGTACAAGGAGAGGAGTTCCTTGGCATCCACCCTGTTTATTCTGCACAGGTACTTGTGTGTCTCCATCAAGTCACCCATTTATTTTCTCTTCTTGAGGGTGTATATGACCAAGTCCTGCAGCCCCTCCTCATATGACTTGCCCTCTTGTCCTTGGACCATCTTGGTTACCCCATGCTGTACTGCTTCCACTTTGTCACAGTCTTCCCACAGGCGTGAACTCCAGTACCTTGCTCGGTACTCCAGATGTGGTCCTACATCTGTACATGTCAGTGGTCTATACACTGGGAGGAAGACCTCCCAACATCTGTAATCCTTCTCCCTATACATTCCAAAACCCTGTTTGCCTTTTCTGCTAGACAATTCCATGGGAGAGACACTAGAGAATTTTGTGATTATAAACAATATAAATTACATCTCACTGTTCTAAAATTGTACTCACCACCATTTTGTAACTTAGAAGCACCCACTGAGTTTATTAAAAAAACAGTAAAGACAGCACAATATAAGAATTGGATCCCATATTTGAAACACACCTTCTATGGGAGAAATGACATACAAGTTCAGCACAGTTCTCAGTTACACTTTAAGTGTCTGCTTTAATGTAACTAATTATTTCTTGTATGTAACATGATAATTATACTGTAGTTACATGTTTAATGCATGCAATTACATTACAATTGCAATGTAGTTACAGTGTAACTACACTCCAACTACAGTGTAGTTAAGTCACACTTAAAGTGTAACCCAGTTCTCCTTTAAAAGCAAGAGTGCATTTTTTCCATTGTAATTCATTTATTGAATTAATATCAGTGTGGCATAGTGTTGCAGATTAATCAAGGTTCACAGTCCATATCAAAACAGTATTTTAGTGAGGTTTCGTACAAAAAGCAGGCCCTCCAGGTCTGACCTTCTGTCATCCTAATAAATAAGTCCATAAATAATATACAACCGAGGCCGACAAACAAATGAACAAACAAAACTGAGCCTGAGGTGGATGCAGATGACAAGAAGAAGACAGGGAAACAGGGGGAAGCTATGTGAAGAAGAGCCTGCGTTAGAAGAAGCAAATGAATTGAAGCAGCCGTCTGCAAATGTAATTGCTTTAAAGACCCCACAGCAAGCATCAGCAGAATTGGTTTGTAATTTAGTGCGTCCTTCACTTTGAACACAGTCCCTAAAGGTTTATGGGGAAAGTCATGACATCTGCAAACACAATTTGTTTCTGATTGACTTGCCAAGATTAATGGCTTCCTTTACTGCCTTTGACCAGGGGAATGTTTCATGTTTTTGCAGGCAACGGCATTCATTTCCCTGTCTTTTGCTGCGTATTCCCCTAGCTGAAGTCATGATCCTCTTCTAGTGACAGCATAATCATTTCTTGGCAACAGGTTGTAATGTCACACGTTGAGTATTATGTGACTTAATTTAGAAAATGCACAGCTGGGTCAATATGTTTTGAGGAGGTAAAGATCCCATTTTGAGGCTAATGTCCTTTGTAATGAGTAACAAAATGGAATAGAAATAGAGACACACATGAAACATAAGCTGAATTTTGTCAAATATTATATTTTCAAAACTTCTCACAGGGGTGATTGACACTCTTTAGGTTATTTTTTTGATTTTTATGCACCCTTTTACATTGGCCCTGGTTCTATGCCAACCAGGCTATGGACCCAGTGACATACAACACTCTAGAATTGAACCCTGGCTCCAGACCTGCCCAGCTTCAACATTCAGAGAGCATTTTACACCTTGTCCAGAACACTTCCACTTATCCCAAGCTTGGCAACCAATCCCTGCAAAGGATGGAGCCAGGTAATCAAAGCATCAGCCGGGGGAGTGGGAGAGACAAGTCTGCATCCTCCGCTTGGCCAGAGCACTTCATATGCTGCATTTCTGTAGCCCCATCCCCAGGAGATGATAACCCTAAGAGCAGTACCTGTGTGGGAGCACAACTGAGAACTCTAATGTCTCCCCCCTCGCAACAATGCTGCATGGACACCCTTCCCCTGACCTTCTTAGTCACCATAGAACAGATATGGTTCAAGTTATTTCATGGACCCTGGATTTACTGATCATCCTCTGTTTCATTATGTCCATCTCCTGCTAACCCAAACAGTTGCCACAGGATTTCGACATGAACTCAGCCTGTTCACTTGGGGAGTGGAAAATACTGCCACTCCCATTATGATGGGTCTGGTCCATCTAGTGCCCTGTATGATGGCAAACTAGACCTGAGGGATTCCCTTTGCATCTGTCTTACAGTTCCTATACCAGTGCAAAGTATAATACACTGCCAGGATTTGCCCCTGTTGACCCTCCTCATAAGTACTGTACAGTGTTCAAAACAGTTGATATCCTTCTGCTGAGGCTGATGTTATTATTTGCACCACAAAGGAAAATCTTGTTTGGAGTCTTCCTCATGCCTTGCCCCATTGTGGAGTCTCTTCTGCAGATCAGCTTTCTTTGACTTGTTCACAGGGCAGATCTCAGTTGGCTAGACTAACCTTTCAGGTCATGGGTCCACAGCCAGGATGACATTAGTTCCAAAAGTCTGTCTTCAGTGCATCGTGGATGTGAGGCATTCATCTCCCAGGGGAGGGACAGCAGTGACCATTAGGTGTTGGTACATCCTCTGCTAGCTGGTCAAGGATCGTCACTGGTGTTGGTCATCAAGGTAGCTGCACCCCTAACACCCAGCCAACAGATGGATACAGACAGTGATTGGGACGGTGGACAAAACAGGACAATGGGGTGGGGGATGACAAATGCTGTTTTAAAGTAGAACTGTATGACACTTATATGCTACCTGTTCCATAGTCAAAACCCTTTTTAGACAAGCTGCTATCCAACATGGTGCAGCAAAATCCTGGTATCAACTAAATTGCAAGATCAGAGCTAATGATTCTGTCCAGGCTCATCTGAATACATTATTATTTAGCAAATATAATAATTGCTTTCAGTTAAAATGATTAGTTTGTTTTGCACGTGAAAATCAGGAGTATGAATGTTATCGATGTTTAACTTATTGCTGTTCTAGTTTAGTAACCAATTACTTTTAAAAGGTCAGCATTGTTAATAGGCTTCTCCTGTCTACAGCTATATAAAATAAACTGTTTGTATTACTACTTACTGTACAAGCTTGTATTTTATGTAGAAATCACCGCTAAAATATTGATTCATATTCTCTTATTGTTCTATTGTTACCGGCTTTTAGTAAAGGGAGTGTTTTTTCTGATTCATGCACTGGTGGTAAGGGCCGTTTTAGAAATGTATGATGTCAGCATTGCCCTGTGGCCCAGCGAAACTGCACTGCACTTGTTTGCCAGTGGCTTGGGTTCCTAAGACGGCTCAGGGAGCCAGGATCAGAGCAGTTAAGGTTGGGGAGTGCTGCCGACCACAGCCTGAGGCAGGTTAGGGAGGGAGAAGTTGGTGCAGACTGGCACAGCTGTCTCTCAAGGTGGGCCAGGGAGACAGTTCCTTTGCGAGAGGTTGCGCATGCGTACGTTATGTTATGTTGTGTGAGGCCATCAAGAGGCTGTAGCCAATGTCGGGGTGGTGGGAGGAGACAAAACCAGGGAATGAAAACCAGGTTGTTATCAGAATGATGAATGGCAGTGTTCTTCATGGATACTCAAAGGGGGTAGTGGTGATGAGGGTGATGGGGAATGGCTGAGGGATCTACCATGGGGTCACACAGAGCTGCAGAGTGATTGGGCAGCAACACAGAGAAAAAGCTTAATCAGTAAAGAAACTTATGACGTAGTCTCTGTCTTCGGTAAAATAACAGTACATCAACGCTCTGACTCAGGAAGCCTGACAGAGAGATAGAGGAAAAGAGAGAGATTGAAGGGACAGACAGACTAACAGACAAGAACAGGGTCTTAAAAGTTTATTATAAGAGTGAATTGTCGCCTTCTTGCCTGACTGCTTGTGGGACACAAACCCAACTGCTTTTGCGATGCTGTGCCTGCTGCTTCAGTGTTTTCCGACATGCTCAGCACTTTCCATAATAAATGAAGCAGTCTACTGTAATAATGATGAGGAAAAAGTGTCTTTCTATTTTTGTCTTGTTAGTTCATTCTGTTCACTGTTGCTGAGCTGTGCTGCCACCATGCAGGTTGGTAGTTTGCTGAGATCTTTGTTCAGCTCGTATATTGTTGACACATTAATGTAGCCGCTTTAGAACTCTGTAGTTCAAAGGTCATAAATGACATCATACAGTTCCAAAATTACCAGAACTGTACACAGAACAGACATGGGCACTGGGATTGCTAAAAGGTTTGAAAAGACATGAAAAATTACAGACTCGGAACCAGTATTTCTGAAACAGATTCTGCAGTAAAAAGACTAACCAATTTAAAGGCAGTTCTCCTGTAGAACTGGTAAACCAGTATGAGGTATGTTTTATAAATCATGACACCATCCTTGGCCAAACAGGACTGTTTATTTCTACTCTAAACATTCTAGCTACTTCTTTTTCTTTTTTTTCCACAAGAGGTTGTCTCATGCAAATAGTTCTAACATTCTACAGTTGTAAGTTCAGTTAGAACAGTCCATTTTATCACAAAGGGGGTTCTCTAATTTTCACAGACAGTTTTATTTTACATTTCAGTTGCATTTTTTAAAAACAGAAAATATTCAACATGTTTATATGTACACTCCGTGTCTCTTATGGTTATAATAGTTTCTTCTCAAGTCCTTTGTGTGCCGGCGGTGCTCAGCTGTGCTTCACAGTTCTCTCACCCAATGAACTCAAGAATACACTCTTGAAAAGACACAGTAACGGTACACATAAACATATAAAAGAGATACTTTGGTATCTAGGATAATGAATAATATTAAGGCAGAAATACACTTTTACTTGAATAATTTTCTGAAATGATCTTCTTTCTTTATTGCTGTGGAGATGTGCATGAAAACTGGATCCTTGTATTCCGAACCTTTCTGCTCCTACTTTTCTGTCTGTGACATCACAGTTTGTAGCTATGGAAATTATGATGTCAGTAGCAGTGGATCCTGAGCAGCAGAGGGAGACACAAAAGAAGTAGATAACGTCTTAAATGCAAGAATGCTGGGACCTAGTTACCACCCACAATATCACTGGCTGCAAAATAGGGTACAACCAGATATGCCAGTATAGTGGCCCACAAAACTGGTATTCTGATAACAACAGATTTGTTCCAGGGACAGAGATGCTGCCCAGCACAAATCTTGGAATACAAATTGGCAGGCACTATGGCCTAGAGGTTAGAGTAATGAGCTGTTAATGATCTTGGTATATCCAGTCAGATCTGGGTTTGAGTCCCACAACCTTCATTTGCATATTGTGTGACCCTGAGCAAGTCATTAAACCTCCCCCATGCTTATGAGGCACCCTTGAGAACAGACAATTACTTGAAACTTGTTTGTCAGGACCGTCTTGAAAATAGGCCACCGGCCTAAAGTTGTGATAGTAAGATCTGTCTCCTGGATAAAAATAAATATTTTTACTACTTACTACTACATTGTGCCTAGGGGCCTCACCCAGTTACCAAACAATTAAAAAAAAATTAGGCATTCCAGCTTTTACTGTGTTCAAACACAATATCACCTCATGCTGGTACACATAGAGGATAATGACGAGGTTGCGGTTGTTAACCACGCTGTAATCACCTCAAGTGGTTGCCAGGACAACCTCATAAACCTTGAGAGCACAGCTCGGGAGGCTTATAGTTGGCATGGCAACCGCGAGAGGTGATTACAATCATGGTTAACAACCACGACCTAGTGATTGTATTTATAGTGTATGGGTAGGGTAACATTTCCTTTGGGAATAAAAGAGCTCCATTCCATCTTTGAATGTGAACAGTGACATTGCTTAGCACCAAATGAATGCAGTCACCAAGTCAACGATGAAATAAGAATGCCCATTCAGACATTTATTGAGTTAACACATATAGCGCTGGTTTAAAACAATATGCAAAACATGAAAGCAGATTAAAATATGGAACATTCAATGGAGTGTTCAAAAAAACTGTATGGTTTAAAACCGTTATTTTCCAATTGGTCAGCTGTGGTCACCTTTCTCCATATGTCAGAGCTCAACATCAACGTCAGATTTGAAGGAGGATGGCATAGGCACGAACATCCGAGGAGCTGCCACAACATAGAGTAAAAACAAGGTATGGAATTTGCGCTTGTTTGAAGTGCAGTCATGGACAGCTGATCAATGTTCTGTTGATCGACTTACTTCAGCTGGTGACATTATAACCTGTAATCTCATCGGAATGATGTAGGCAGGCTAGGTTTGCAGAGTTCTGATGTCATACCAATGGGATTATCAGGGTGTAATCTAATTGATTTTTACAGTAACAGTAGCAGTCCACATACTTCATAAAAGTTGCTTGCACACAGTTTTGCTTTGTCACAACAGACATCACCTTCTACACAAGTTTGTCCATCTGTTCTAGTGTAGGCTGAGAATAACAAAGGGCAAATGTAGTTCATCTCTTTAGAACTCCTCAGTGTACTGTAGTCATAATCTCAACAAGGCACCATGTCAGAACCCCAAGGTAATGTCCATTTAGAACATGTGGGGTAAGAATACCAGAGAGGCAGTTTGCAAGAAAAGCAGTATGTGGAATCTGTAATAGGATGTTGAGATCCAAACAATTATTTTTGTGGGCCTCTCCAAGACACACATACTCACAAGCCTTGTTCTTAGAGCCAGTCATCATGAGCATGTAAACACTTGTTCTAGTCAGGCTGCTAAGGCTTTGCCAGAACAGAGATCGCCTGTACATCTGATCCACCACAGGCTGAGAATGACAAGTACAGAGATTGCCTGTACATCTGATCCACCACAGGCTGAGAATGACAAGTATAGAGATTGCCTGTACATCTGACCCACCGCAGATTGAGAATGACAAAGTGCAGAGATTGCCTGTACATCTGATCCACCACAGGTTGAGAATGACAAAGTGCAGAGATTACCTGTAGATCTGATCCACTACAGGCTGAGAATGACAAAGTACAGAGATTGCCTGTACCTCTGATCCACCGCAGGCTGAGAATGACAAAGTGCAGAGATCACCTGTACATCTGATTCACCACAGGCTGAGAATGACAAAGTGCAGAGATTGCCTTGTAACTTGGTAATAAAATATTCTTTCTCAGGTTCTTGTTGGAACTGCGCGAAAGGAAGAGATGACAGAAAAGTGGTGTCCAGATAATAATAATGATACAGGCTTACAACCAACAGTGTAATCACTGGGAGGGTATCCAGCTTCCTTACCTATGTACGGTAGATGCAGCCTCTAGTCGCAGTAAAGCTACATGGTCCAAGGGGGCTTACACCCCCGATAATTGTCAAAGATGATGGCATCCTTGTCACCATGGGGCATGACCTCCAAAGCACAAGCCACAGCTGCCAATTCGATAAATTGTGAGGAGATAACAGTGCACTTCCTAGAAATACGTCACCATCTTTGTCTAAAATGATCACCCAAAATCCTGCCACCTGCTCTCCATCTACATAGGAGGCAGAGCCATCTGTAAAGATACGATATATGGTGGTATCTTCCAAAACATCTGGTGTAGCTAGTAGGAATGGTCCCGGCTCAGGTAAGTCAGGAGGTTGGAGTGCACAGTCATGGGGTTTACCTGTGCAGAGTAGGCCATGGGCCAAGATTGAGGGCATTTTAGCAGGCAGTACTTTGATGTCCCTGTCCTGCAAAAGCAAAGACCAGTGGGTGAGTCTGGTATTGGAAACTGAACCATCTTTTACTTTGTCTGAAAGCAAAAAATTAGTTGGGGTGTGACAGGTATGCAAAACAATAGGGGCATACCCAATGATGTACAGAAAATGTTTGACAGCCCAGAAGGTTGCCAAAAGTGTCCTTTCACAAAGACTATATTTTTTCTCTACTGGGGACAGCATCTGAGATGCATAGGCAATGGACCTGTGGTACCCATTGTACTTTTGTGCCAGCACTGCAGACATGGCCACATCAGAGGTAGCAGTTTCCAAATGGAATGGGAGGTTTGGGTTGGGATTGATCAGTGCTGGGGCTGAGGCCAAGGCCTGCTTAAGCTGTGTGACAGCTTCCTTGTGAGTGGTGCCCCATGTCCATGGGATGTCCTTTTTTAGAAGTTCATACAAAGGAGTGGCCTTCAAGGCAAAGTCAGGGATAAAATTCCTGGAATAGTTTACCATTCCTAAGAAGCGTCTGAGTGTTACCACGCTAGTAGGAAGAGGCAGATCTTGCAAGCCCTAGATCTTCTTGACAGCTGGGCTTCTGCCTTGGTCTGTGATGCATAGGCCAAGGAAGATGACCTCTTTTTTCACACAATTGTGCTTTAGAGGGGTTGCACTTGAGGCCTGCTCTCTTGAGGAGAGACAGAAGTTCATCTAGAAGGGCCAAATGATCTTCTTTCATGGTAGTTACTAGAAGCAAGTCATCCACATACTGCAGAAGACACTGGGGAGTAGAGAACCCCTGCAGGGCATCCATCATGTGGCGATGGAAGAGGGAAGGGCTGTTGTGGAAGCCCTGGGGATGGCAGGTCCAGGTGTACTACCGTCCATCAAAGGTGAAAGCAAATTTGTATTGGCTTTCCTGGGCTAATGGGAGTGACCATCTTTGTCTAAGATGTCAAGGGCTATGAACCAGTTTTTGTCAGGTGTCAACAGTTTGAGCACATCAGGTGCTGATGCTACTGTTGGTGCGAAGGTGGGGGGTAACTTGATTAAGTTTCCTGTAATCAATTGTGAGTCTCCAGGCTCCATTTGGCTTTTTCACAGGCCAAATAGGAGAATTGACAGTGGAGACAGGTTCAAATCACTCCTTGTTGAAGCAGTGATTGGATGGTCTTTCACAGTGATGGTAGGGCTTCATCAGGAAATGGATACTGCTTCTGCCTCACAGGGTTGGGTCCTGTGATTTTAGTGGTGTTTTGCATCCTACCACAATCATGCTTGTTTGTAGCAAACACATCAAGATGTTTTTTCAGCAAAGGAGCAAGTGCAGAAAACAGGTCATGACTTTTGAACAGAGCCATGACGTCATACTCCTTGCTGTTATGGGAGATGGCTGCCACCACGTGCGAGTCTGGAATGGTGACAGCATGACATTGTCCCTTGATTTGTAGAAGTAGCCTGTTAGCTAGATCCACTACACAGCCGTATAGTGCCAGAAAATCAATTCCCAGTATATTGGGGTGATGACATAATACCATGAGGTCAAAGACGAAATAAGTCCTGAGGTGGCCTGCCACCACAGGCAGAGGAACAATCAGTAGATGTGTGGCTGGGTGTCATCTACACCCTGGGCACTGGTCTTCCAGCTGGTAGACCAGTCAGATGAGACTGGGTCCTCACCATGGAGGACTGACATGGCTGCTGTGGTATCCAGAAGCATGGTAAGGTGGCAGCCTCTGACCGTGGCCTTTACACAAGGCCATCCATTTGTGTCAACAAGCAAGTCACTCACAATCCAGACTGGGGCCTATAATTGTCAATCTGCATTTTCAGAATTATTGCCATCATCCTGTTCCTGGAATCTGAGGCCTTCAGGGTCTCTCTGGGCCTCCTGTATGTCTTGCACAGGATGCAAGTGCACCGGCCTGCACAGATGTTTCCTCCTCAGTCATCGCATCGGCCTGGAAAGTAGCTGATGCTACAAAAGGATTCTTTCCTCAGCTGCTTGGTTGTTCAGTAGCTGAAGGCAAAAAAGGATTTCCATGGCTGCATGGCTTCCCAGAAGCTGGAGCGAGGGCTGCTATGGTATGCATAGGCCTAGCCTCTCTCTCAGCATGGACCTCCTCCAGCAATTTGCAGAGGGTCTCGTTCTCGTCTTTTAGGCTTTGATAGCTAATACCATTGTGGTTCTGGCTATCGAACTGGGCATTTGGATTTTTCCAACTGCTTCTGTCTCTGTTTCTGTTGTTTTTATAGTTCTGGTCCCCCCCCACCCTTGTGTGACTGCTTGTCATCAGAAGGGGTGTCATTCTTCTCGTTGTTACCTTCCACGGTATAGTGGGTAGGTGTGTCGGAGGCAGGCTGTACTGCAGCTACCTGTGCTGCCGGGGTTTGGATGGTGCCAGTTTTGTTGGTTTTACTGGAAGCGAGATTACAGAGAGACACCTGGTAGGCACGCTCTGTTTTGGTCAGAATTTCCGCAAAAGTGTCAGTACTCGGGTAGACATTAAGCTCAACCTTTTCCCACAAGGCAGGAGTCATGTTCTGAATGTACAAATCCTTGTACTCACTCTAATCTTGGTGTGCAGCCTCACCAGCCAGGCCTTTACCAGCCTCGTAGGGGAGCCACAACTGTTGATGGTAAGCCGCAGGGCTTTTCATTTACATTCTGCTTAACCTTGTAGGCCAAGCGAGCTCCAATGATGCCTGGGGTATTGGCAGCAAGAAGTGCCACAGCAATGTCATTGTAAGTGAGCATCTCACAGTTGCGTATAGTCTCTGAGAGTTTGGCCCAGAAGGTAGGTTCTATTGTCTGTTGCAAGACTTGAACCTGGTACTCGGGTTGGAGAGAAAGCTTTTTGCAAAGGGAGCGTACCTTCTCCAAGTGGCAACTAAGGTTGTCAGTTGGGCCCATCTGTCCAATACTTTGGGTTATTTGCTGGACAGAATGAGCAAGTTGTAAGGGGTTGGAAGTACGAGGACTCACATTCAAATCAAGACATTCCATGGTGCCGCGAAGGGCAGCTTCTGCCACCACATTTGCGACTGCCTTGAATGCATGATCCTGGTTGACAGTACCCTCAGACATTCTGTCAATTTGATCCCGGAGGGCATTCTGTTGGCCCTCTGGTACAGCGATATTAGTAATAGCCTCTTGGATTAGGCAGCAGACCTCTGCCGTGTCATCTCTGGAGAGGGGAGCAAGCGGATGTGCACCATGGAATACAGGCCATCCACCTGTATCATAGGGCTGCCATCTTGGCGTTGTACATTACTTTAGCTATGTTTGTGAAGATGTGGCAATTTGGGGATGGCTGGAAAAAATGACAGCCCTATGGGGGGTGGACTTTTTAGTGACATGGCATGCCTCGTCATAAAAGTCAGAGTCATCATCGCTGGATGGCGCAATGTCAGTGGGTGTATACTGGAACCCATTCATAGCCTTAACATGGCCAGCAAGCACCTGTCTTTGATGGCGCATCTTCACCATCTTTGCTTTACATTTCTTATGATAAACTCTTGCAGTGCCCTGCTCAAGACCCTTCTCAACCTCATGCTGCAATACTCTGTACGTGGCGCCCAATTCGATGTTTTCCCTAAGCTCTTTGTCTAAGTCACAATGCACTCTCTCATTCTCCTCTTTCAACTCTGCATTCTCTTCTCTTAAACCCTCATTCGTATCACTCAAAATATCATTCAAGTATGCTAATGGTTTCTTGTCACATTTCAACCTTTCACAATCATCTCTCAACATGCAAATTTCGCACTCAGAGTCTTGAGCAGCACAATGCAACAGTCTGTTATTGGCATCGCAGAGTAACTGTGTCTCCTCCATCAGTTTCTGTTCCTTTTTCTGTAACTCCGATGCCTGCAAGCCCATTTCTTTTTTTAGAGATGCATTTTGCAGTTCAAGGGAGGCACGCCTCACTGTGAGACTCTCAAGAGTGGCATGTAGAGCCGCAACCAAGAGACCTTTAAGGTTGCATTTCTTGGCTGTTTGTTTGGACTCTAAGTAGTAATCTGAAATTAGCAGCAATTGATTATCTGCAGACTTCACATCCAGCATGAAATCTGTCCATCCACCATGGTATCTGAGGAAGTTTTAGACATCTGGTCTCATTTCCGTGCAAAGTTCAGGCATAACGAACAAGGGGTAAACAAACAAACAAATAAGCAGACGGAAAACTGGATAAAATCTTTGGCGCCATTACCCAAAAGCTTTCCGGTCCCTCGTGGGCAAACGGTGGTACCAAGGCAGTACACTGTCACTTGCAAAGGGAGTGCAAAAGGTGCTATGCCCAAGACCAACAACCACTGTAAGTACGAGTAGGTCCAAGTAGGCGAGAAATGCACTACACTACTCGACATTCAAAATGAATTGAATGGAATCTTCACCTTGTACATTCCATACTGCACACAGTCACCAAATGTAACTCGGTAATAAAATTGCCTTTCTCAGGTTCTTGTTGGAACTGCACAAAAGGAAGCGATGACAGACAAGTGGTGTCCAGATAATAAATATAATTTATTATTGGCAAATAATAATCATACAGGCTTACAACCAGCAGTGTAATCACTGAGAGAATATCCAGTTTCCTAACCTGTGTAGGCACAGTCTCTACTCTCAGAGAAAGTACATGCTGCAAGGGGTCTTATACCCGGATAATTGTCGTGGTAACTGCTAAAGAAGATACATAAAAAGTAAGCAATTGCCTAAAACTGGTGGTGTCAGTAGCCATCTTAACTAACATGAGAATTTGCTTAGCTTGTAGAAGATAAGTGAACAATAAGGTCTGTGATGCTTCCAAGGACACTTGCAGTTACAGTTGTGCACAAGCACTAAAGATGGCATTGTTGCCCAACTTATGATTATACAATAAAATATAATGGATAACATCTTCCATTGGCAGAATACATTATAAAAGTATAGTGAAGCATAATATGCATTAGAGAAGTACAGCAGAAATCAGATCCTGACATGTAAACGATAAGTGCCTCTGCCCTAAGATTAGTACATATTCCTACATATGTGTTGCTGTCCGCGAGGTGGGGGTACAATCAGGGGTGCTGGTCCTTGGATAACAGCCTGTACATCTGATCCACCACAGGCTGAGAATGACAAAGTACAGTGATTGCCTGTACATCTGATCAAAGGACAGAGAATGCCTGCACATCTGATCCACCACAGCTGAGAATGACAAATTACAGAGATTGCCAGTACATCTGATCAAAGGACAGAGATCACCTGTACATCTGATCCACCACAGACTCAGAATGACAAATTACAGAGATTGCCTGTACATCTGATCCACCACAGGCTGAGAATGACAAGTACAGAGATTGTCTGTACATCTGATCCATCACAGGCTGAGAATGACAAAGCACAGAGACCACCTGTACATCTGATCCACTCCAGGCTAAGAATGACAAAGTATAGAGATTGCCTGTACATCTGATCCACTCCAGGCTGAGAATGACAAAATACAGAGATTGCCTGTACATCTGTGTCCTGCTGATATGGGTCTATGCATGAAAAAGGGCTACCAAAGTGTGACATTAGTGTCATTTTTTAAACTCTATAATTTAATGATTATTATAAGCACTTCTTAATGCTTTGACTCACCTTATAAAAACGTAGTGTGGTGTGGGATAACTCCAATTTTGGGGTCTGAGAAGAAGCCTTCTCAAAGTTGCACGTGTATCAGGGGACATAAAAGCAGGTCTGCACATGTAACATGGGACAAAAAAGCAGGGCTGCATGTGTAACAGGGGACATAAAAGCAGGACTGCACGTGTAACAAGGGACATAAAAGCAGGGCTGCATGTGTAACTGGGGACATTAAAGCAGGGTTGCACATGTAACAGGGGACATTAAAGTACCACAGGTGCACCACTACCTGTCTGCACACAACATGGAGGCATGCCACCACTCATCTATAGACAACCTGAAGGCACACCACCACCCATCTGCAGACAACATGAAGGCATGTCACCACCCATCTGCAGACAGTATAGAGGCATGCAGCTAAATACCTGATGGAATCTTTTAATGAAGTTCATCATTAAAGTATGCATTCTAATCAGGGCATCATCAGTCCATACACCTGAATAATGGACTGTCCATGTAAACTGAACACAGACAACACCCGCAGAAAACAGCATAGTTGGTTTTCACAGTAAGTTTTTTTTTTTTTTTTGCTAGGCCAAGTTGTGTAAACCCACCACACGTGTATGACATGGCTGACCAATATGGCTCAGAGAATAATGTATCCTAATTAGAACACCACAACAAGCGGCACGGGGAGAGTGTTTTTTAACATTAAGCTCCACCCCTCCAAAAGCAGTGACCATATGGTTTTGTGCTATGATTAACAATTGGCTGTGGTTGCCCTGCGATGCAACCAGAAAATCCACAAAGGCACAATAATAAACACTTTAAATGTGCAAAGAATAGAATACTGCAGGCAGCGTCAGACAAGTTAGCTAATGCAGCTGCATCACCCAAACACCATCTGAATCACAGCACACAAACCAGCCACCCCACCAACATCAGTTGTTGCCTACTTAGGCATACAACTCAGTGGTGCATGAACAGGTAATTGTGTAATGGTGTAGCAAATACATGTATAATATGCATAACTGTTTGGTTTTTTTGGGGGTGGGGGTTGTGGACATAGTCACACACAAAATGGGTTTTGCCAAGATCACCAGCCCAGTACAAGCTACCTGTTTGAATACAAAAGTGCATATCTGGGGTTGTTTGGTGATTTTGAATTTAAACCAAAATGGCAGGTAGGGTGGTGTCCAAGCTAAAGAAAACAAAATAAGCAAATTCATTTTGTTCATGTTTTTGTTAAAATCCTAATACAATGTTCACACAATTACAAATTTACTAACAAAGTTGTTCAAATTACTAAATCACTTTTTAAGTGAAGACAAAAAAAGGATAAAAACAAAAAATGCAATACGAGACATGCATCATCCCATCTGCCAAAAATTAAAAAAAATTTAATACTGAACCCAGGCATCCACAGGTCTACCAACAAAATGGCAGCAAGCATAGACCCATCTGGTAGCAAAAGGAAGCCATGCGTGCACACAGCTGCAGACAAAAGGAAGGTATGCAGCCATCTGTCTATAAAAAAAATGGAGGCATGCATCCACCCATCTGAAAATCAAAATGGAGGCAATTATACACAAATAAGCAAACAAAATCAGGGCATGCATCCACCCATCTGCAAATCAAAATGAAGGCAATCATGCACAAATCTGAAAACAAAATGAAGGCACACGTCCACCCCTCCAAAAACAAAATGAGAGGAAGCATACACCCACCTGCAAGCAAAATGAAGGTATGCATCAAGCCATCTGCAAACAAAACGGAAGCATTCTTCTAGATGTCTGCTGACCAAAAATGGAGACACACCGCAAAACATACCACAAGGACCCAGTCAAAAACGGTCATCAGACCTGATACTCACAGACCAAATAGTGCACCAATCCCTCCCCCCAGCAAAATAAATAAATAAATAATTGGTGACCACATGGTTTGGTACCCAGATTGACAAAATATGCTGTAGGTGCCCTGTGATGCACAATGACAAAACAGAAGTGGTGCATCCCAATAACAAAGAAGCCAGTAACAAACACATTATGCAATGCAATAGCCCATCACAACCAACGTCAAGATTGTGCCAGGCAAACCTACCACGTCACCTAAATTTGTGGTTGCCACCAGCCCAGTGGCATGGAGGGCTGAGGCATCTGTGCTTTACCTACTACCATGCCGGCAACCAGTCAGCGTGCCATAGGTGGAAGCGTGCACTGAACGGCCATTGCCAACATTGCATGCTCTACCTGGGGGAAACACAGGGCAAGGAAAAATGAGGTCCCAGATCAAGCAGAATGATGACAGCTACCCACCGCAGGCCTGACTCTGAATGGCACCCCACAGAATCTGAATCCTAATCAAGGTGAATTTAAGCAAGGGGGAGGGCTCCTCACCACCCTGCCACAGAGGGTAAACTGTGGGGGAAGAAGAGGTTAGCTGCCTTATGTCGGGGTGTGAGACTGGGAGCAAGGCTGAAAGATAGATGGCAACAGGTGGGGACTCGAAGTAGAATCAAATAAGGTAAAAAGAATAACATTTGTGGTTGCCTAAGTTGGCCACACCAAACTAACATGCACATCTGATCAAGCCACACCTCTCAGCTGTACCGCATCATGAGGAACAGTTCCTCATTTTATTCACAAAAGCCCCTTGTTACATATTGAGAGGGTTTGTCCAATGTTCAGCAACATTATAAAGCACAAATGCATAGCAGTTCATATGAAAACTGTATTATTTATTTAACTGCAAACTTTGTGAACACAGAGGCACACATTTCAACAGTGGTCTGAGCTTCTGAATAATAGATTTGATGAAGTGTTCCACATTCTAAGGGGCAGTGTTTCACATTTGGGGATATACTGAGGTACAGTGTTCATGCAACTGTTTGGTAGGAAGAAGCACACATTCAGGAGTGTTGGTGGGTTGTACTGCAGTTCCCAGGTAAATACAGAAAATATATTTTTTTTTAAATACCAAAAACCACAATAAATATCAGACATCACACTCAACCTTTTTAACAACCCCCAAGAAAGACAATCATTGTAACAGCAGTATGTAAAATACCATCCCAACATATGAAAAGCACATTTAAAACAGAGCATTGACACTAAAAATCAAAATAAATATCAGTATCCCAAAAATAAAGAGCCAAGGATGAGATACAGGTACCAAACCCGCCCCAATGACCAAACAGTGCAGTGTGCTAATCCCAGACACTCTCCAATCCCAATCCCATCCCTCCCCAAAACCGACCGTAACAGCAGCATGTAAAATACAGTCCCAACACAAAAAGAGCATTTAAAATACAGCATAGCAACTCAGAAAGTTGATCTATGCAACCTCCTTATCAGCTCCTTCAACAAGACCTCATGGTGAACAGGGACATAAAGAAGTTTAAGGTCCCAAATTCCCATTTTAATTCAAATGGCAACCCTTACACCAAATCATGAAGGCAAAAAGGAAAATCCAGGGTGTGGGTCCATCTGCACTATTAATGAACCCCACCCCCAATGGCTCGCTTACATTATCAAAGCTAGTAAAAATAAAATGACAGTATTTTGGGCAGCAGGCATGATTGGTATTTACCTGCTGCAGTGAGGATAGTGATGTAACGAGGGTCACACAGGAGGACAAGAGCTCTTCAGAACAAGACAGTCAATCACAGGAAAGGGCTAGAAATTGCAAGGAATTGACTTTTAAATCCCCCCATGGCCTGTCCCAATCTCACGCTGATTATAAGTGCCCAAATGTTTTCTCAAGTGGCTCCCCTGGACCCCTGCTGTCACACGTGAACATCCAGTGGTGGGGGACAGGAAAGGATCAGGTGAGCAAAGGGGGCAGCTTGTGATCATGCTGTGTGCTTAAAGAAACAGGGCAATTCACTGTAGTACCCTAAACACATACAGCAAGTAACCCGGGGACAAAATTACAACACAAATAGCATCAAAGTGCAGATAATTACAAAAGTTCAGAAGTAACAGAAGGGGACATTAATGGTTACACGCAAGACCACATTTTCAGGGCCCCTGGAGGTGGGTGAGAATCAAAGTAGCACAATAAGGAAGTGTGATAAATGAGAGCAGGACACAGAATTAGTTAAAAAATATTTTTTATTGCCAGAAAAGTCTAGTTAAATGACACTGAGAGACTATTTCACACACATGGGAAGCCATGTCACAAATCAGTACACAAATTTGCATGCATTTTGACTAATGAAAGTGCATTTTTTAAATATGGAATCATCTGATTCCATTAATGTTATCTTATGTATCTCCCCACATAGGCTACTTAAAAGCCCATATCAATGACTGTAATTATACTCAAAAACCTGCATATGTACAGCATTACAAACTTTACGATCCATTGGTAACCCATTTCTATGCACAGAGCCAGATATGTCTGCCTCCCTGACTGCCTCCCATGGTTGCCATGCCTTAACACAGTACTTGCCTTATTTGCTCTCTGCCTGTACCCTGACTGTAGCTACCTGTCTATTCCTATCAGTACCTTGTTGTTTGCTATTAACTAGTCTCTGAAATTGTTATTACCTGAGTTCTCTGAATGTACCTGATTGTACCTTGTTGTTTTTTGCTGTTACCTTGCCTCTGTATTGTTATTACCTGTACCTATGTAATTCTCCTGGGTCGTACCTGAAAATAGGCACTCGTCTGTCTAGCGTGCTTACCTGGTAAACAAAAGCTAAATAAATAAATTAAATCTGATCCACTCCAGGCTGAGAATGACAAAGTACAGAGATTGTCTGTACATTCCATCCACTACAGGCTGAGAATGACAAATTACAGAGATTGTCTGTACATTCCATCCACTCCAGGCTGAGAACGACAAAGTACAGAGATTGTCTGTACATTCCATCCACTACAGGCTGAGAATGACAAAGTACAGAGATCACCTGTACATCTGATCCACCACAGGCTGAAAATGACAAGTACAGAAATTGCCTGTACATCTGATCCACCACAGGCTGAGAATGACAAAGTACAGAGGCCGCCTGTACATCTGATCCACTCGAGGCTGAGAATGGCAAAATACAGAGACTGCCTGTACATCTGATCCACTCAAGGCTGAGAATGACAAAATACAGAGATCGCCTGTACATCTGACCCATTCCAGGCTGAGAATGACAAAGTACAGAGATTTCCTGTACATCTGATCCACTACAGGCTGAGAATGACAAAGTATAGAGATTGCCTGTACATCTGATCCGCTACAGGCTGAGAATGACAAAATACAGACATGTCTTTCATCTTCTTTGGGACTCTTCAGTGTACTCCAGTTAGTCTCAACAATCTCATGATGCCTTGCTCTGGGAATGGGGTCTGAGTGTTTGTATAGAGTTCATGGACAGATGCACAAAAAGCAAAACATCCTGTTGTGTGTCCCTCATCACTGTTCTTGGAGGTCCAGTACTCAGACTCACAATGTTCTTAGTAGTCCAGTGGATCTACTCCTCTCTAGCCCAATTTATCCACATGGGTCCCTGAAGGTTCCATGTCATAAAAGGCCTGCATAATGGTGCTGAGAGAAAACAGCAGCTGCACATCGCCAAAAAGCAAAATGGCGACATGCACTAAAATGCCCCTCGCAAACAGCTACAGGCGCTTGCTTTCGCTACAAAGGATGATGCAAACCTACTTTTTATGTGGGGGGCTATGCCTCCATGCCCCCAAACTTCATATAATCAACTCTGGGGGGGCATGATAATGGGGGAAACTTTGGAGGGTGGCTACTTGGGGAACAGAAGGCGGAAGGGGAGATTGTTGGGTGCACAGCCTACAGGTGGGGGGGACAAATTTGGGAGGGTGAGGGAAAGGGACATCACAATTGGCACAAAAAAATACACAAGCATTAAAAAGAAATAAAAATATCCCCACAGCCAGCCCCGAACCCAGGTCAGCCAATTCAAAGGCAGTGACTTTAACCAGCATACCAGATGGCCAGCTTGGAACTAGTCTGACCAACAAACCCTTAGATACTCTTCATAAGAAGTACTGAAAGTAAGTGCTGAAATTACAATGTGCTGTTAACAGAACATAGCTATTAAGAGCGCATTGCTCATTTCCCCTTCCCTATTTTTATGTTTCCCATGTTGACCCACTGAAAAGGAGTAGCTCTGTTCACGGGATACCATTCTGAATGTACCAGTCTCTCTCTGTACCCTGACAGAACTATGCAGCCAGCGCAGCAGTCTAACACTCCCTACCACCAGAAATCAAACTCTGGTCAGAGGCAAAATGGCTGTGGAGAGCTTTTGGGGTGCTTTTACCCATTATTTGTAATGAATTTGCACAATGAAGATCTGCTGAGAGGCAGTTTCAATGCGGTCTTCCTTTTACACATTTTTACAATGTGTTTTCCTAGAATATGCCTGCTGATTGCTATATATTTAGCCTGGATAGTTCACAAAAGAAATGGCATCTTATTTTCAGTTGGGCTCTACATCTACACAATAGTATGCTGCATGGGGTAAACTTAGAACACACTGGCCCGGTGGCACTGAGGGTTGAGGTGCTGCCACACCTCATGCCATGCTGGCAACCCGGGTTTGGGAACGACCTCAGGTCACTGAGGAGCCAGCTGGGGGGGGGGTTGCAGTAGGATTTCCCCTCCAGTGGTGTACGCCTGCTTCTCTGTAGTTTTGCACCCATCGGGTGGAGGCCCGATGGGTGCGCAGGCAGTAGGAGCAGCAATGCTAGTCGGTGGTGGGGTGGAAGGGGTCACTGAATCATAGAAACATAGACTTTGTTGGCAGATAAGGACCACTTGGCACACCTAGTCTGCCAATTTCCCTACCTACTGGATAAGCTGCAGATCCTAGTTAACCAACAGCCTATTTCTTCCTACCCCCCACAAGAATTGCCTTATGTCTGTCCCATGCATTCTTGAATTCTTTCACAGTTTTAGACTCCACAACCTCCTCAGGAAGGTGGTTCCATGCGTCCACCACCCTCTCTGTGAAAAAATACTTCCTCACATTGCCCCTGAGCCATGTCCCCTTGTTCTTGTACATCTCTTTTTCTGAAGGATGCTTCTCTCTTGGACTTTGTTGATTCCACTGAGGTACTTAAAAGTTTCTATCATGTCTTCCCTCTCCCTCCTTTCCTCAAGGGTATACATATTTAGCTCCTTTAGTCTCTCCTCATATGGCTTCTCTTGCAGACAAGAGCCTGGCTGGCGCACGCACCTCCACGCGTGTGTACACATGTGTATGCAGTGACCCCAGGAGGGGAGAAAACATAAAAACAAAGAACCTGTATATGAAAAATTTCTTTTTTTAAATTAGAACACACTGAAAACAACATTTTACATCTGAACTAGGCTACCCTGAATAATTACATTATAAAATTGGTAAAATCATGACCCCACTGAAAACAAGCTATTGCATCTAATCTAGGACATCCTGTGTAAATACAGTGCAAAAATGTGTAAATGAAGATCCCTATGACAATAAGATGCAGCACCTCCCCTGCACTATCCAGGATACAAAATATAGGATAAGAAATATTTAAAGGAAATCTACTGTAAACTGAACTTCACTGTGTTCACTAACATAAACAGTTTCTTTATTGTTTAATAACATATTAGACTGCAGTCTTTATCTCGAATGTTGTGGCAATGAGGATGGAATATACAGTGTGTGTGTGTGTGTGTGTGTGTTTGTGTTTGCATTAGCTCACTATATTTTTTTCCCAAAAAGCACAGTAAAAAGTGCTTGCTGATTGTTATATATTTCGCCTAGATACTATACAGAAGACCTGGCATATATCCGAGACAGTACTTATCAGACAGTGTCTTAAGAGGTTAAAAAAAACTGTAAATCTTTTTAGATTTGCTGGGAGAGGGTGACATTTATGAGGTATGAATCTTTTTTGAAAGACAATACCTGTCCAATTGAAGCTTGTAGCAAGAAAATGTTTAAATGCAAAGTATTTAAATGTGTAAGTTGTTGCATTTCAAAGGGGGTAAACAAATCTCTAGTTTAACAGGCAACCAATATTTAACAAGCTGTTTCAGTTTCCTAATGGCTATCTGATAAGCACCTTGGAGTTATGTCTCCAACATTCTAAACAGAAAGAAGGGAGTATTTTTATTTCATTTGGCATAGTGATTTGTAGATGTGGAAGGATACATTGAAAACCCCAAAATATGTGTTCCCCGATACTCCATTTTTCCAGCTACAGACAGCAAGATGGCTGTAGGCTCTGTCCACAGCCATAAAAATTGCCATAGATCAAGAGCATTGCTGAATGTCTGCACTGGTGGTAGCTGGCACTGTGAACTGATCTGGGTGCCATTTACATGCCAACTCCCACCCTTCTGCACAGAAATCCATTATGCTGTGCAGTGATGCGTAAGGGCTTGCAGATCTGCTGTGAGCATAGCATGGAGGGGTTGTAAGTAGGAGGCTGGTGCTAAAGCACACCACAGTGGCTAAACACCAGTCTCTTCTGGTTGAGACTTGGGCTGCTTTTGTCATGCGCATACCTGCAGTAATAAAGAATGGGGGATGAGAAACTGAAAAAAATATTTGAAATTAAAGCTGAACAGTCTGAATATAATGCTCTGAAAAAATTTTCCCAGGGACTAGAGAACCTCTTTAAAGTAACGTTCTAGTTACCAAAAAAAAAAAAGAAAAACACAGACACACTGTTGGGATCAGCAGAACTCTATTACATATCCCTAAATATCTAAATTTCAGGACCTTTTCTATATTACTTAAGACATTGCATGAAAACAGGATCTTTGTCCTTTAGACATCATCTGTTTACTATGTTCATCCCTGCCCTAGAGTCTTAATGCTCTGCTTATGGAGTCACAACCATAGAAAGCAGACACAACTGTTCCTGGGGGTATACCACTGCCTGTGGTAGGAGGCAGCATCTAATAACTAGCAACACTGTACCCAACAAACAAGAACATTCCATTTGTGTTGCCAAGGAGACACACTCAGCTGACAGGGGGCTCCGGGGAGCCAGCTGTTGAGCTATGTCATGAGGGAACGGGGCTTAATTGCAACTAAATCCCACGCAGTCCACCTGTGCCTCCAACCAGAGAAAGCAGCCACAACTGTTCCCGGAGATATACTACAGCCCGCAGTAGGAGACAACGTCTAACAGCCAGCAAGGCTACCTCCAGCAGACAAGAACATTCTGTTTGTGTTGCCAAGGAGATGCACTCAGCTGGCAGAGGGCTTGTGTCATATGGGGTCTGGCTTAATTACTACTAATGCCCACACTACCCTGGAAGCGCCACGCCACAGAAAAAAAAATCAATGTCAGAATATTGGTTTGTTTAGCCCTAAAGGCCCTAGCTTAGAAATTAGAGTCTGCCCTGGCCACTGCCATGGAGTCTCAAATCTTCCTTTTAACTGTGTGCATTTGTGTATAGTTTGATCTTCTTTTGTGATTCCTTCTGTTTGTTTTCTTTTTACTTTTGTTTTGATTGGTAACAAAGGTTTTTGGTTTTTACTTATTATTACAGACCCATCCAACCTGTGGCCAAGGCTTTGATTTTGGGATATGTTTTATTTCAAGTAATTCCTTTTTCTTTTAAATGTATTTTACTAGAGAACTGTCTCTTGTTACCTCCCAGCAAAGTGGCAGCCTCCAGTGTGGAATAGCGGCAGTGACATGTGGGAGCAGGGCTACAACCTGCATTAGGATCTGAGCCGCTGCAACAATTTGTAACTTCACTGGACACTGTAAGATCTGTTTTGGGCTCTCGCAGACCACCTCTTCTATCAGGGGAAATATCTGTCTCCTATTATCTTCCTGTGCACTCCCGGGGAAGTGGCAATCTCTGGTATGGAGGTGTGGCACTACATCCCACTTTAACAGCTGAGTCACTCCAACAATTTGTAACCCCACGGGACATTGCAAAACTTGTTTTGGGTACTTCTAGCCCACCTCTTCCATTCATCCAAGCTGTCCATTGAAAGAATTGTCTCCCATTACCTCCCCACTCACTTGAAGTGGTAGTCTCTGGTGTGGAGGCATGGTGGTGATGTGGTGGGGGGGCGTGGAGCTACAACCTGCTGTAAGAGTTGACCTGCTCCAACAATTTGCAACTCCATGGAACACTGCAAGATCTGTTTTGGGCTCTCCCAGACCACCTCTTCTATCAAGCACAGCTGCCCATTGAAAGAACTGTTTCCTATTATCTCCCTGATCCCTCCCTTTCAGTGAAGTGGCAGTCTCCGGTGTGAAGGTGCAGCAGTGATATGGTCTGGGGTGGCACTACAAAATGCCATAACAGCTGAGCCATTCCAACAATTTGTCACTCCATGGGATACTGCAAGATCTGTTCGGGGCTCTCCCAGCCCACTTCTTCTATCAAGCAAAGGTTTTTAGTGAAAGAACTGTCACTCGTTACCTGCCACCTCCCTTTCAGTGAAGTGGCAGTCTCCAGTGGAGGTGCAGTGGTGATGTGGTCTGGGGTTGGCACTACAACCTGCCATAACAGCTGAGCCATTCCAACAATTTATTACTCCACTGGACACTGGAAGATCTGTTTTGGGCTCTCCCACACCACCTTTTATATTCAGCACAGCTGCCCAGCAAAAGAACTGTCACCCGTTACCTGCCGCCTCCCTCTCAGTGAAGTGGAAGTCTCCAGTGTGGAGGTGCGGTGGTGGCGTGGTGTGAGGGCAGGGCTACAAACTACCCAAACTGCTGAGCTACTCCAGCAGTTTGTAACTCCATGGGACACTGAAGACAATGTGTTATTTTTCTGAACTTGATTTGGGTGCAAGAGTTGTAAAAATGATTGGGCATAAGTCCATGCTCTTTGGTTTATTTGCAGTGTCAAGAAACACTGATTTAGATATTGCTTGCTTATCTTCTGTTTTGGGTTCACTGAGTGGCAAAGAAATTGGGAGGTGTAGAGGAAGGAATTCTTTTGGTTCAGCAAGGCAAAAATACATATGGAGTAACAATGTGAACTGAAAAACTGGCAAGCATGGAACTGATTGGAACAAGGGCCCAGGGTATGTCTTCTACTCTTATCCTTAAGTGGAGACTTAGGCCCGGATATTCAGACTGCGCCAGGCTGTGGCGCAAGCCTGGGCGCAGCACAACTTGGCTGCGCAGGGTCATTGACAGTGTGATATTCAACGGAGCTGTGCCATGGCACAGCAGCGTTGAATATCACACCCTGGCCACCCGCAGTGCACATGGTGCAGTGGCACTGCGCCAGCACAAGTGGCCAGAGTGGAGCAGGGGGATGCACTAGCGCAAGTTCCACTGCGCTAGGCGCAAAACCACGATATTCAAAAGTGCACATGCAAATGGCGTCATAATGCATGCAAGGCACGAATGGGGCCATTTGCATGTCATTATGGCCCCATTTGCACACAGATGCACCTATCCCCAGTGACTTGCACCTGGCACCCTGCCAGGCTGCAGCCCTCAGGGACCGATGCCCCCTGCACAGCGCAGCAAAGTGCCCTGCTGCCCGATCGCGGGCATAAGTCAAATAATAAGATCGTCCTATATCCCTGGTGGTCCAGTGGACTGCTCGCAGCCCGACCGCGGGCATATTCTGTACAATGTAAGTCCTATATCCCTGGTGGTCCAGTGGACCGCTTGCAGCCTGATCGCAGGCTTAAGTATTAAAATTAAACCGTCCAATATCCCTGGTGGTCCAGTGGACTGCTACACACCCGATCATGGGCTTAAGTATTAAATTAAACTGACCATTATCCCTGGTGGTCCAGTGGACCACTCACAGCCCGATCGCGGGCATATGTAGGAAATAATGCTACCCCAAAACAACCCTGGTGGACTAGTGGTACCCCCTCCCACCCGCCCACCGAACCCCACTGCCCTGCTCCCCCAAGTCAGCGGGCGCGGCAGCTCCTCACCCGCCACTGCCCCACCGCCGCCGACTGACACCATATGGTAGGGCTGTACACCCATTAGTCCACAGTGTGAGGATAGGCGCAGAAAGTTCAGAGTCATACCACACAGTCCAGATATGCGTAATGGATCACATACGTGGACTGTGTAGTATGGTACAGGCTGCACCACGCCATGCACAACCCTTCTGAATATCCGGGCCTCAGAGTTTAATCCTGGACCTGGAGGAGCCTCTAAACTTGATATTCTTACAGGATATGGTAACGCAAGAAGCATAGCAAATAAAATCGATAAATTACACTACTGGGTGGAGAACTTAAAGCAGCAGTGCAATGTATAAAAAATTGCGATTTTTTGACAGTTTATTCCCTATGCTCTGTTGAGCATTTCCCTGGTAATCTTTCTCGCTGGCATTGTACTAGCACCCCATAATGTGCTCTGTTTTCCTTTGTCTTTGTTTACATTCCTGCCACCAGCCACGTTGAACAGGAACCCCCTCTGCTGCCAAATGCACATATGTATAACTGGCAGTACTACACAAGGACATCGGGAGTGTTCAGCACAAGGTCCCACTGCAGTAAGCAAAAGACGTGATGTGACGTGAAGGGGGAGCACAGCTGTAAATTAGGCAGCTGCCATACTTATTGTGGTGCCACAACAATTGAAACAAATTTTAAATATCTAAAAAATTAAAGATTAGTAGAAAACAACATTTACAGATATGGAAACCTCATCTATGGCTGCATGCTTACGACCCATAAACATAATTTTGATAATCATTTCCTGATCATGGTGTGCTGCTGCTTTAAAGTTTGATATTATCGGGTTATCAGAGACCTGGTTGTCTCCTTTGGCCAAGGAAAATTAATTAAATCTAGATGGGTTCCAACATATAAGACAAGATAGAAAGCAAAGAGGAGAGGAGTTATAAAAAGGAGTTTGGGCAATGTAGAAACAGTTCTTGCAAGAAGTATCACGGGCATTGATTGTTTAATAATGGTGAGATTAGAAAAGCTTAATCTTTTGGTGGGAGTAATTTATTTCCCACCTTAGACTAAAGTTAAATGTTTCAATGCCCTTACATTAGAAATTAGTGACAGTATAACAACTAAAAATGCTGTTTTGAAGGGAAACCTGAATGCAGATTGGGATCAAGATAAAGGGAAGAAGTTTAGGGAGTCCATGAGCATGTTGGGTTTAAAACAACATATAAACTCTCCTGCAAGATACAAAATGGATGTAATTCTGGTGCTATACTAGATTTAGTTTTCACTTCAATGGGCTTGGGAATGTCAGATGTGGCTGTATTGATGCCTGCTTTAGGAGACCACAGCCTGTTCAATGTCAGCTGGAGAGTATAAAATATAAGTTACCAGTGAACCAGGTACTTTCTAGAAGGGACCTTAAACAATTTAGGGAATCAGAGTCTAAAAACAGTATTAAGGCTTTTAGGTTGGAAAGGTGTTTCCTTATTCCCAATTTGGATACAGTGATTATTCTTCTACAGCTTTTAACAAAATGTGTAATTTGCACGCCCCCTGGAAATATGTTGTATTGAAAAAGGTCAATTAGCATGGATTGATGAGAAGTTACGTACAATAATTAGGCTAAAGAAATGCCTGCGGCAGAAAGCAAAGAAACTGAAATGTTCAGAACGTTGGAACAAATTTAAAATAATGAGTGAGCAATGTGACAAGCAGCTGAATTTGAGCAAAGCACAATATTTTAAATTTTGCCTGTCTTCAGCAAAAAAAAAAAAAAAGAATATTGGCAGCTTTTTAAGGACTGGAGAAATCTAGTTTGTCAGCAACTTCAGATTAATTTGGTTAAGGGTGGAACTTCCATAAAAGACCCCTGCATAGTGGTAGAGGAACTAAATCCCCCTTAATTCCCCTTCCCTAATTTGTGTTACTACTTCCTGGTTACCAAAATTCAAATAAAAAAATAAATAAATGTACTAATGTGCCGTACTTTTTCTCAATTGATTCTGCTATGGTATTGTGCCATAGTTCCCTGCTTATAGGTTTTCCTGTACCTTGTTTACTGATGTATTTTTTCAAGTGTACTCTGTATTGTAAAATTACATACTTATATATTGTACTCCCCTATCCTACCTCCCCTGGGTCGCACCTGGAAACGAGCCTCGGCTCAGTGTGCCTTTCCTGGTCACCAAAATTCTAAGTACATAAAATAAATAAAATCAGTATTTTTCTGAATTCCCTGATGTTGAACTTGTGGCAGAAGATAAGTTGAGTAACCTGGTAGGAGGGGTGAGATTAGGAGGCAGGAATGATTGGTAATGTTATTTGGAGAGGGAAATTAAATTTAGATGTAGGCAACTGTCAGTTAGAGAGGTACTTAAAGCTACAAGAAAATTAGAAGTGGACTTGTGGACTGGACCATTTAGAATCAACATTTCTTACGATTTGTGCTTGGGAGATTGCATCAACTATAACATTTTTTTATAACTTGTTATTAATGCCACTCCATATACACATGTAACTTTATGGGGAAACCGCTACCCCTGAAAACGTGTTATTTATACAGAAGAATAAATAATGAACTAACTTTCCTTCACATAGTATCTTTCTTTATTCTTTCAGCTCTTGTATGAGTTGATGTACGTTTCGGGACAACTGCCCCTTCAACAGAACTTTTTACAAGCTGTAAAATTAATTACAAAAACACAAATCAGAATGCGAGTTCTGTGCTACTGTGCCACACTTTCATTAGAATTCATAAACTGACTACTAAAAGTCATAAATTGTAAGCAGGGAGATCATACCTGCTCAAGAAACAAGTGGTATATGAAGCAGAAGATTCTATGAAGGTTTTTAGTACCTAAATTTAAAAGGAAGGACGGGGGGGTGAGGAACGAGAGGGTAGAAAGAAACAGGGTACAGGGTTATAAAGTTGGGCCATGAGACCTTTTATTTATAATAATATAAATATTTTCTTTTACATTTTAATGTTTGTTTATGCGTCTTTTCAGCAAAGGTCTACGGGGTCTTTTGACTACTTGAATATTAATGTTTTCTTTAAGCAAAAGCTCAAACTTAGAGAAAATAAATACGTTGCAAACAAACTCCCTGGTTTCCAATATTCCTACACAGCAATAGTAATGCACCTTAATTTTTAAGTGCCTCTCAGTGTTCTGGTCCAGGTTTAAGGTTTTTATATTCGTCCTATAGGAAAATCAGAAAATTACACCTTTTTGTTATCAGTTACTTCTGTCCTGCCCTGCTCTACTGTAGAACACTCATTGTAAATTTTTAGTTATATACACACACCTTCTCTTTAGAATCTCAAAGCACCCCTTGCTTTTCTCTAAGCTCTCTCTGCTCTAATTCTGTGGCTTTTACTTCGACCGCGATTCTCATATACTTTAACCAAAAGGGTTTTTACTTCCACCCGAATGCCATTCTCTAGGATGCCATGGCGTCTTTCTGTAAGTGCTGCTTCTCTGTGCAACAAGGAAGGGGCCGAGCCACAGTTTATCACGCTCTAGGAGGAGAGTGATGATGTCAAAGTGACATCTCCTGTGGCTCAGTCCTTTTAGAGGAAAACTGCACACGTTGCCCAGAAGGTGTACTCGCAGATGCAAGTTGTAGTGCAGTCCCCCTTCCCATAAAGAGTTTTGTTCCTCATCTGTTTGAGAGTTGGGGGATTATGAATGACAGCGTCGCCATCCTAATCAAATCATCCAGAGGAGCAAATAATTATTATATTATTCTAGATTCGACTCTGAAATATAGGATCACTTACTCGTACTAATACTTACTTTGTATATTAAATGACTTAGAGTGCTCTGTTATTGGTTGATCTCATGCTATTTTTCATTAAAACAGGACAAAAAATAAAGACCTAAATTGGGAGAAAGAAGTATCTAGGCAATAAGGTGAAGGGAAGGGGGGTTGAATTCATACACAAATTCCACATTAAGTGAAGGACTACACATGGTCAGAGTGTGAGGTCAAAAAACACAGAACTACTTATTTATATTATCTTAATATTTATTGAGAAAAGGAACTCCAGACGAGACTCTCTTTAAGTCCATAGCGGCACAGGCACACAAACTGTGGAATGCAATGCACTAACATGGGGAGGCAGTGTAGTGCAGTGGTTTAAGGCTCTGAGCTGCAAACCTGGAGACCTGAGTTTGAATCCCATAGCCCCCACTTGCATATCGTGTGACCCTGTGCAAGTCACTTAAATTCCTTGTGCTTCCAGGTTGCACCTGTAAACAAGCTTTCAGCTTAGCGTGTCTCTCCTGCTAAAAAAAAAAAAATTGTTGTGAAGTGTGCATTTATGTAAATGATACAGCTGAGCTAGAACACCATGTGCAGCACCAAACTATATGTATTGTATGTAATGTGTACCTAATGTGATATTTGTGTATTGTGTGCTGTTGTGCATTGTATGTCTGTATTGTACACCGTTGCATCTCAGTCGCACAATTAGTGTTTATAGGTCATTCCTGACACTGGGCTTTGGCCCAGTGTGCCTACCCAGTGAACAAGTTGATACAAAACAATGTACAGAAAACATACATTGCCGAGACATGCTGCACACAGATGGCACCTCCCATGTTGCCATCATCTGGCACCAGTCCTAACCCTGCCAGGCATTAGTGGGTGCCCCAGCACCCAGTGGACACCAGGGAAGTGCATCCATGCAGCACACACCTCCAGTTCCCCCATCGGTGTACACCAACACAATCCAGTGGACACATGCTGCACTAGGGGAATGGAGGGTGTTGAGGGGAGGGTGTACAGGTGGCCATGCTGCATCACATAGTCGCTACTGCCACACGGCTGGGACCATCCACACAGTGCACATTCTCCATTGACGGTAATGCCCCTGACAGCAGTGTGCCAGTATGTTGGTATGTGTGGCCCCCTTCAGGGCACATACCCTATTCCTGTCTGGGATCCCCGCACACATGGACAACCATGTGTATGGTAGTGTGGGGACCCCATGCCATTAGTGCAGCACCTGAGGATCACAGGACAGTATGACGTGGTGTCCACTGTCAGACCACACCTTCCAGCTGTGCATGTCACTGTGTGGATAGCACCAGTCACTGTTGTCTGACACACTGCAGCATTGTTGTGTACCTCACTTTATCCTCCACTATGGTACTGTACCATCTGATAAACACTGTGGCAGGAATAACGATTTGCCTCTGGTATGCAACACGACCAACCGTTCCTGTAGTGCTACTCCCCTGGGCCACATTAATCTTTGCATCTGTGTCCAAACCAAGACTGCAACTAATGTTCTGTGAGCTGTGAGCACACATGAAATATGGCTACCGACCTTTAATCCCAGTCGGACCTACAGATGGAGCTGTGAGTGCAGACAGGAAAGTGGCTACCATCCTGTAATTGTAGTCAGACCTACAGGTGGCGCTGTGTGCACCATGTTATAGCGCCGGGCAATTCACACGCTAAGCAGGCTGTAATGAGATGCTAATATGGCTGTTTGCCCTCGGATTGGCTGAGTAGGCTCATTTGCATAGCAGTTTTGAATGTAGCAAACTTTAGCGCCAGGCAAACGGGATTATGCCGGGCAAACGTGTCAGCGCCGCGCAAGACTGTAATGTTCCATTACATGGTTCTGCAGTATTTGAACTGCACTGTTGTTTGCTGCTGTTGTTGTGCTCCACTTCTTTGCAAGCACACATGTTGCCCACATTGTTCAGCCTTCACTCACTCCACTTCTGTGTGCACTGGGCCGCTGTTGCAGTTTGCACTGATCTCAGTTGCTATATTCAGTGCTGTCTTATTTGCTGGGCTATTGTTGCACTGCACTCTCAGCCCTGTTTGCACATTGTATTCAGCTCATTTAGCCCTGGGGCTATTCCTTTGAATATGGCTTGCAAATGGTTCTGGGCTGATTTTGTCTGCCATGCAGTGCTAATTGTGCCCCAGGGCAAGGTTGTGAATATCTGGCCCCTGATCGGCCAATTTTTAATAATGCATCAGATGGTAAGTAATAAAAGTCCTGTAAAAGAGTCCAAAGATGAGTCTCCCAAAAGTAACAAGTTCTTTAAAAGTTTTCAAATGCAAGTCACAAAAGAGGTGTAGTCCATTAGTCTGTAAGTAGATAAAGCAGAAGCCATTCCTGTATGGTAACTGTCCAAGGTCTGCAAAGAAATCTAATATGGTTGAGGAATAAAATCATTTCACCATGACAATGCATATAACCCATCCCCTCCAGAATATTTCAGATTTGTTATGAGTGAGATTCAGCCTGGCCATAATTGTTTTCCACCTTATAAATATCAGCTATCAAATCCTGCCACATTTTAATAGTTGGTATGGTGGCAGATAGCCGGTTTTAATAATAGTGGTCTTTTTACCAGTTTCTACGCAAATTAGGAGCAATTTTCTAGTTGGTAGTGCACACAGTCCCCTCAGCAGACGAGAGAGCAGGAACATTTGGTCCGATAACACAATCTGCATATTAAATACGTTACTTAGCTCATGTCCCATACTGTAGCTGTAAAGAGAGGCTGTTGTGTTGGACAGGCCCAAAAAATTTGTCCATGCATGGCTTTCAGGTTACCACTATTCCTCCAGCAAGACGCATCCCTATCTGGAAGGTATTTAATGTAAATTGCTGGAGTGCAAGAATATCTAATTGTTACTTTCCAGGAAAATTACCTTCATAGATGTGAAGAGGTTACTCTGTGCATGGTAATAAGGTGCTTTTGTCAGCAGTGGATGACGATTTCAAGCCCTAACTCTTGTTCCCAGGCCCTTTCTACTGAGTCTGCACAGCCATTCATTACCTGGGTCTGCGCCCTATACAAGTGAGAAATCAGTTTAATTCACTGCACAGCTTCCCCAAATTCCTTGTTCAAGATGTCAATGAACACTAATCCAAATATGTTGTTTGGTCATTTGGTAAGGTGCGGTTTGATACAAATCATAGCTTGCAGGTACCAAAACCAATCCTGAGGGTGCAAAGGAAACTGGGCATGTAATTCTGCAAATGTTCAAGGGCATTCATCTGTGAAGAAGTGTGCCACTAAATGAATGCCCATCCTCTCCCACCTGTGATACATATCGTCCATAGGAGCCAGTAGAAAGTCCATCATGTAGGGAAGGGAATGAAGCAAAAATCTGGCTGGGCACAAGGCCTTATTATCCAAAATGTCCTTCCAGATTTTTAAAGTGTCACTCGTGTATGGAATAAGTGTTATGGTATGCATGGGGGAAGGGGGGTCAGTCAACAGAACTTTTGACAAATGTGTTAAGTCCTCCTCCTGCAATTCAATAGTCTTCCAATGTGTTAAATATTCATTAGCGAGCCAATGTACCCTAAGAGAGGAACCAGCACCCTTCTGGATGTTATTATAACCAACCGACCTCAAAAAATCCAAAACATCCAGGTCCTACCAGACTCCCTAAGTGACCACTCCCCTATCCTATTTCATTGGGCAGTCCCCAATCCCAAACCCAAAGTCCAGACCACCCTCCGTAGGCGCCTCCGCCCTGGTGGGCTGCAAAACCTTAAACTATTCCTCACCCAGATAAACTGGTCCCCCATTCATCGTGCAACCGACATTGACACTGCCCTCGACTTCTTCACACACACCTTCAACATGGCCTGTGATCTCTTTGCACCCTTCACCAAAATACGATCCAAAAAGCAGAATGCACCCTGGGTTAGCCCTGCCCTTCTACAATTACTAAGAAATCGGGATAACCTCTGGCACCTTGCCACTGAAACGGGTCGGCTGTCTGATAGGCAGACTTACAATGCAGCCCAGAATAAGTGCTCTTGGGCCGCCAGAAAGCCAAGGCCGACCATTACCAGGCTACCCTTACCTCCTCCTGGGGCGTGGCCTGGACTTTCTGGGATAATATTAAACAACTAAATGGAAAATCACGCTCCCCTGCCCCATCCCAGCTCACTAGCAATGGCACTACCACCACCGAGCCTGCCACCATAGCTAACTGGCTCAACACTGCTTTCACTGACCTTAGCTCAGTCCTCCCTAGTAATTTCTTTGACCCTCCCCCCAACCAACCTCCCCCTGTCCTCCAGCACCCCAGCTTCCACCTGCGCAAGATTTCCGCCTGGGAAGCCAGACCCATCCTAATCAAAGCTTTGAATAGCAACAGTCCCGGCAGTGACTCACTGGACCCCAGTATCCTCAGGCTGGTGCTAGATGAAGTCCTTGCCCCACTCACCAGCATAATTAACCGATCGCTCTGCCTGGGACAATTTCCCACGGCTTGGAAAACAGCCATTATCACACCCGTTTATAAAGGGGGCGACAGGTCATCGGCCAACAACTACCGGCCAAGCTCCATCCCCCCCCAAAGCCCTGGAGAAAGTGGTGACCATTCAAATCACTGATTATCTGGCTAAGCATAACATCTTATGCCCAGAGCAACATGGCTTCCATGCTGGTCACAGTACCAGCACTGCACTAATTGAATTCTCCAACTTCCTACACTCCTCCTTGGATACCAGCTCCCTAGCTGGTGCAGTGTTCATCGATCTCTCAAAGGCCTTCGACACCGTCTCCCATCCACTTCTGCTGAATGCTGTCTGCCACACTGGTCTCTCGGCTGGCCCCCTAGCATGGTGCACAAGCTATCTAGCCGCTCGATCACAGTGTGTTAAAATCAATGGGATACTCTCTGATACCCATCCCATTCACTCTGGGGTCCCCCCAAGGCTCCATTCTGGGCCCCCTTCTCTTCTCACTCTATCTGAACACCCTGCCCAGTGCATGCCCTGGCAAAATTCTCCTGTATGCAGATGACACTGTCCTTTTTGCCACCCACCGCAATCCCGTCTCCCTTCAGGACACCCTACAGCAGTCTTTCAATAATGCCGAAGCCTGGTTTAAGGAGTGCAGACTCGTCATCAATCTTAAAAAAACCAAAGCTATACTCTTTTCCCACCCCCAAAACAAAGCTAGCAACCACCCACACTATATCCTTCCTAGTACCAAACAGCCACTGGAACAAGTCTGCTCCTACAAATACCTCCGGGTTACCTTCGACTCAGCCCTCACATTTCACAACCACATTGATGCCCTAACATCCGCCACTAACACACGGCTTGGCATCCTCTTCCGCCATAGAACCTGCCTTCCCCCAAATGCGCTCCGCTCGCTGTTACGCCTCCGCTTTTGTCCCTTGTAGATTATGGTCTACCAGTCTATGGTGCTGCCGACACGACTGCACTCAAAAAAATTCACTTAACCCTGAATAAAGCCTGCAGATTGATTACTGGTGCCCCCAGGCTCACACACACCTGTCAGCTGTATGACAAGGCTAAACTCCTTACCGTGGATGAACGGCTCCGATATCAAACCTGCCTCCTTACCAAAAAAACCCTACTCAGGCTCTCCCCCCCTGGGGTAATGGCATCCATCCACCAGATCCACCCACTATTGCAACACGGTCATCCAACAAGACCACTCTAATGGTCCCCAGGTCAAGAACCAGCCATGGCCAGAGGTCCTTCTGCTACAGAGCCCCATCCTGGTTTAACTCTCTCCCTGCCCCCATCACCAATGCCACCACCATCTCCAAGTTCAAAACCACCCTTTGAAACCAACTCTTCAACACTCGTAGCTGCTCCTGTCTCTGAAAGTAGCCTCCACCTCGACTTCTCATGACAACGCCCACTGAGTGGATCTCCACCTAGCCATCCCCACCACCGCTTCCAGGTACACCGTACCTATGTCTAACCTGGCCAGTGCCAGCTGTTTCATTGTATACCTATTAGATTGCTCAATTTTTGATACCAACTTGTGTAACACCTGTTCTCAATTACTTGTACCCTGTAACCTAAATGTATTTTGTCTGACCTCAGTGTGACGTGGCGCCTCTGATGAATGCCTATTGTTTTGCAAACCTATGCTATGTAACCTAAAACTCTATGTATGTCTTTAATGTGATGAGGTACCTTTGGAAACGAGCCTCTGGCTCAAAGGTTGTAAACTGATTTCACAAATAAACAAATAAAAAAAAAATGTAGTATTGTCCTCAGCTGTGCCGCAGTATGATAAAGAGACAAATGAGGGAAGGCTAGCCCCTCCCTCAAGTGTTTGGGAAGCTAAAGAACAGAAAAGCATACTGTAAGCCACTGCCTATTCCAAATATATATAGATATAATTTTATTCCAGGCTCCTAATTAAGAGGCTGGGGGTGTAATCAGAAGTTTCTGATCAAAATAGTGTCCTAGGTTGTATATTAATTTTTGCAGTGTCAATGTGTTGCATTAGCGTTAAAGTTAATTATTCCAAGACACCATGTCTGCTGCAATTTGATGTGAAAGGGGGTCATAACTGAGGGATAGTAATTTGGAGGGGTCTGTTGTGATCTGGACCCCTAGATACTTCAGGGAGGACATGCCCATCGGAACTGAAATTAGTTCTTAATGTCCGGGGTGGGGATGTAATTAACTGGCAGTACCTCCGTTTTAGTTGGAGTAAGTTGATATCCCACAATAAGTCCAAAGTCTGTGAGTATCTGCCAGAGAGAAGGGAGAACTGCTTTTGGATTCACTAATTAAATGAAACGGTCATCAGCAAACAGTGCCAATTTTTGATTGTGGCCACCCACCTCCAGTCCTAGTATTGCCTGATGCTGTCTGAGGGCTTGAGCAACGGGTTCTAAATAATAGAAGGGGGTACAAGGGACATCCCTGCCGAATTCCCCAATAGAGCCAAAAGGTCTGGGAGATCCAACCATTCACTGTTACATAGGCACTATATAAATTAGGTTCACCCATATTTCAGCACTGTTGAAAGCCACGCAGTCAAAAACCGTGCTGCGTGGAGACCCCAAAAGCTCACGGTCAAAACTGTGCAAAAATTATATGAACTAACTGTAAACCGCGTACACTGATTTGACCATGTGGTTTTTGACTACACATATATCCCTTTGCAATCATGACGGGATACCTATAAATTATGTATCAGCTTCCCAAACTGTGGCGGGAACCCCATTTTACCCAAAGTGACACTAAGAAATGATCATGCCAGCAAGTCAAACACCTTCTCTGTATCCACACTTAGGAGGAGGGAGAGAAGTTAACATCCTTGCTCTCTAATCACTTTATGTTTTTATTGTATGTTCTGATTGTGTTCTGTGTATCCTATTTGACCTATGAGACTATACACTGCTTGTAGTTTATTCTGTTCCATTCCTCATCCCCTACACATATCCCTGCTGTGTTTCTTCTGTAATGTACTGGCTTAGTCAGGACCTCCTTGCAAATGAGCCTCGCTCAATGGAGCTTATCCTGTTAAAACAAATAAATGAAATGAAATGAAATGAAGTTTCGACCAGGCGGTGTGGTATAAAATATGTAAAGTTATCTTAATATTGTCCTGGGCCTGCCAGGAAGCCACAAACTCAGTCTGGGCTCAGTCTATGGTGCCAGGAAGGATTTTGTCCAAATGCTTTGCCAAAGTAGGGGAAAGGGAAAGGGGAAACTGTTTAACCAGGAAAGGCACACTAAGCCGATGCTCATTTCCACGTGTGACCTGGGAGCACAAGGAAGTTAAGTGACTTGCACAGTGCACCACAGTATGCAAGAGAGGGGTGCAGGATTTAAACCCAGCTCTCCAGGTTTGCGTCTCAGTGCTCTGACCCACAGAACTATACTGCCTCTGTAAACAGTTTGTCACCATTCAGGACAGAAATGGGCCCAAATGAAGCACCTTGCAATAAATATTTTCCTGGTTTGGGGATAGTACAAATAGTTGCCATATTCCATATAGGTGTAAAAGGTGGAATTGTTCCTTCCATAAGAACTGTCTTACAGGTTGCCAGCAAGGGAGGCAAAAGCTGATCCCGAAAGGCCTTACAAAAACTGCACAGTATACCCATCAGGGCCAGGGCTTTTGCCATTCTTTAAGTTTTTTTGTATTGCGAGATCCAGTTCAGTTTTGACTGCCTGAGCATCCAGGATATGTTCCACTTGATAGAACTCCTCTCTTAGTAAGTGGAAAAACATAAATAATCTGTCAGGGATCATTGCGGAACTGGCCTGTTGCTAGACGTTTGATCTGGGTCACTATATTTAGCACTCCTTTTTTCTAAGCCTGTATGCCAGTGTTTTTGTTGCCCAAGATCCGGTTTCATAATACCTCTGCTCTAGGTAGCGGAGGACCAACTCTGTTTTATCATCAAGAATGCACTGTATTCTTTGTCACCTAGCTAATAATAATGGGACTATGGCTAGACCCCTCTGGCATGCTGTTCCTGCAAGTCTTTGAACAGAGCATGCGAAGAATGTAACAAAGCTGCCCTCATTTTTTAATGATGTGTTGCAAAATTGATAATGTGTCTCTCCGAAGGACAGTTTTTAAAGTGTTCCGCAATATACCAGCCTTTACACCCTCATGATTATTCTCTGTCAGGATCCGAGTAATCCTCTCAGTGGCATAAACGTATACTAATCTTTCAATACAGTGAATTGACAGACTGAATGAAGTGTCCCAGAAAATACGGGGAGGTCAGTTAGGTCAAATTCTATAAGTTTGCACATGTGGCCAAATGGTCCTGCTGTTTATCTCAGTGTTTACAAGGAGGGTCATTTGGGTAATAAACTTTCTCTGTTCCTGGAGGTCTACTGGCAGGGTGCCACTCTGGGATAGTGAAACTGACAATCTTTTGATACCAAAAGCATAGCAAATTGTAGGGCTATCTGAGTATATATATTGCTTTTGATAAAACAGGGAAATAGAGATTTTTCTAATGATGGAAACGCAGTGAGGGTCTGGTTGCCAGCAAAAACCTACAGATCCTGTTTATAAACGAAATTATTTTATTTGCAAGAAACATATCCTAATGAGAAAGGTAAAAAAAACAGATGTGTACTGAGACATATTGGAGTTTTCTCTATGAAAGGAGGCCCTCACTGTGAGCCAGGAGAGAAGGGGGTCAGAGTGTGGTGCAACAGGTTGACCGATGGTATGAGACTGGAATGGGGGATATCTGATCTGGCTTATGTTCACCGAAGACAAGAGACTGTACTGTTTCCGTATCCTCATCTGCAAGTTTGACCTAGCTATAGGAATGCTAAGTTTGCATTTTTATGGTTTAAGTCTTATTATTCTTAATGTTCTCTGCAGTGAGCACTTTTGTTTTATGTTGGTCAACGTGTAAATATATTGGGTAACTAAAGTAGTTCTTAGCACAATATACAGACTGGTTGTACATTTTGTGCACATTTTATGGATGTTTATTATGGATGTTGATTCCTAAATGTATTATCTTATTATATTATTACATGTAGACATGTTATTGTGTGGCATCTATTGCATTATTACATATAGACATGTTATTGTGTGGCATTTATTGTATTATTACATATGGACATGTTATTGTGTGGCATCTATTGTATTATTACATATATACATGTTATCGTGTGGCATCTATTGTATTATTACATATGTACATGTCATTGTGTGGCATCTATTGTATTATTACATATAGACATGTTATAGTGTGGCATCTATTGTATTATTATGTAACATGATTTGTGACTAAGTGACCTCATCGAAAATTAATCTTTTGATTCAACTGATTTGGAATCCCTGTTCATATTTTTATAAATAAAAATGTAACTTACTTACTTACTTTTTATGAAAGGAGTATAGTTTGTGTATTTCTGGGGTAACCATCATTCCAAAATGGCACATTGAATCTAGTTTAAGCAATTTGAAAAACACATTCCTTCCTGATACAGAGAAAAGAATGGAGTGATGTTTGATAAGACAGAACCCACACATCACCTGGGGTTTGGACATTTGGCCTTAGTTTGAGCCAAAGGGACTGGTGACTGGGCTCAGAAGGTCCAGCTATCCAGGGTGCACCCCCTTTGCACAGGGACAAGTGTAGGTGCAAAGATACGATGAAGGGCGAGTACAGGTGAAGGTCTGCAGTAACCAGCTGCAAGGGGGCACTAGTTGGAGTGCAGATGGGTGGGTCTGTCACTGTCTTTAACCAATTCTTTGAAAGGTGGTATATTTAACACATCATTATTATATCACCAAAGACAAGCGCCACAAGGATTACCCCATTTAAGACTCAAGTTAAGAGGGACATGATCAGATAATACTATTGGCAACATTTCACAATTTGGAATAAGATGAGAGAGTTTTCTTTCAAGATGTGGCAAAAATCAGTGCATGTATAGACCTGATGGGGGCCCGAATAATGGGTATATTTCCTATCATGAGGGTATAGGTGGTACTAAGCATCTACCTACCCTATGTCCCTGAGAAATATTTTACCTCTTTTCTGTACAGCTGATTTCCTTAGGGATTTAGGATTAGTGGTACCCATAGTGTCAAACATCATACTGTAGTCCCCACCAATGACCAGACCATCATATTGAATTTCTGCAAATTTTATAAAATAACATATTCCCCATAGGAGGGTCCATCTCTGGTGGGAGATATAGACTCACCAACCTAATGGGGGTTCCCATATAGTCTCTAGCCAAAATTGCCATTCTACACTGAGGGTCAGAATATTTCACCTTAATCTAGAATGGAGTGTATCTGGGCCCCGGGGACAAGCACCACAGCCCCCCCTCCTTTTTGAAAAGTAGATGCCACCATCTGGTGAAACCCCAGCCATATAACATATCTTTTTAATTGGAGCCTCATGCAGGGAATACTTCCTCCATGCTGGAAAACCAGAAAAGTCACACCAACGCCCAGAGTAGGTGATAGTCTAACCCCTTCAAATCACTGGCCAATTTCGCTACTACCCATTGTTTCAATGACCCTTGAAAAATTAGTTGCTAGCCACTTACATGAATTTCTGGAAGCTAATAAGAAAATCTCCCAGTTCCAGCAAGGCTTCTGCCCTGGTTACTCTTCTGATTCCACCTTATTAGATTTAAAAAAAATTATTATTTCAGGATTGGATGACAGGAAAGTTACTAAAGCAGCTTCTGTAGATTTGACAAAAGCCATCAATCTGGTGAACCACAGCATTTTAATTGATAGACTGATCGAAACCAGCATGCATCCTGATTCTGTAGAGAGGCTCAAGACTAATTTAGTAGGGAGGAAACCGAGATTAGAGGTGGCATATTGTTTATCTGCCCCCATGGACCTCTCGGGGGGGTACGTCAAAGTTCTATGATAGGCCGCCACCAGTTTGATTTATACAAATTACTTCCCACAAGTACTGTACCACTCTGGGATCAGCATGCGATGATACAGTATTGGTAGCAAGTGGTGACACAGTACGAGAACTCCAGCAGAAAATGGAAACTGACTTCAGGGCACCTCAGGAGTCATTCACTAGGTTGAAGCTAGTCATGAGTACAAAAGGACCCATTGTATGGGTTTTGGGGCACTTGATTAAAAAAAATAAGTTATGTATTATTGACCTCATTGGACAAGAATTGGTACGGGTTCACCAGTATAAATATTTGGGTGTGGTGTTAATGTTCATCTTTCGTGTTCAAGCCACATTCAAAGCATCTGCCTAAAGTCAGCAGAAAAAACTAGGGGCTTTAAGATGTGTCTCAAAGTTTCTTAAGAAGGTGATTTATTTATTTATTTAAAATTTTGGTAACCGGGAAAAGCATACTGAACCAAGGCTTGTTTTGCCTTAACATTGTTGGTACTCTATGCTACCAGTGATAGAATATGGGAGTAATGCCTATATAACAGCAAACAAAAAGGATCTGGGAAAATTAGATAAAGTATATATGACAATGGCGTATTTCATTTTGAAGTCCAGATACCTGGCCCGTCGTTGTGACCAGTATGCTCAATTAGGTTGGAATACTTTGGGAAACAGGTGAGTGAGAAAATGGCCAACCATGCTTTTTAAAATATCGAAAGCTAAAGACTGCCATCCATTGTCTCATTATTTGGTTTTAGAAAGTCATGATCACAGGACTCAGGGAACTAGGAATTCCAATATCAAAAGGCTGAAAGTTCCCAGAAATCATGCTAGATTTGGAGAAACAGGGATTTATTGGAATGCTGCCAGATATTGGAATAGGGTGAGCATTGCCACTAGGATGGTACTGATGCTCAGCATGTTCCAAAAATGTCTGACAAGTGAATTCCTCACGTAGAGTGCTAGCCACTGCCACTTTCATTGGCATTGTATGTTATGGTACGGCATGGCTCGATACCTTATTTCATCTGTTGACCTGACTTACATTACTGAGACCTGGCTTGGGGACAATTTTGACCCGGTTCTGGAGTCATCGGTTCTGGCTGGGTTCTCGGTTTTGCATTGCTCGAGTAGGTACTGCAAGGAAGGGGTGGCATCTGTTTTAGATTTGATCTGATCTGAACCTGGTGGCACACCCAGTGGAGGATACTGGGCTGTTTGAATGCATGGCCATGCAGGGGGTCCAAGTACGGGCTGCAGAACCCTCTTTGTGTACCGGCCTCAAGGTCACGAGGGGGAGTTTCTGCAGGAAATCACATCCTTCGTAACCAAGCTCATATTGGAATAACCAAGATGGCTTATCTTAGGTGATTTCAATGCTTGGCTGGATGGTGAATGTTTGCAATTTGGTCAAGATTTCCTCCAAAGCATGGAAGTTCTGGACCTTGCACAAATGTGACCCATCAACATGGTTGCACCTTGGACCTGGTGTTCTCCTTGGGGCTTGAGGTTAATATGCTCAATACTGATCCAGTCAATTGGTCAGATCACTATGTGATCAGGTTCAGTTTCAGGGCCCCCCCTTGTAGTCCATCCTCTTTGGGGATAGTCCAGTACCACCCTTTACTAACATACTAAAATGCCAGCAGTATAGGCCTAACGGTCTTTTGTGTCTGCTCGTTTGGTCAGCCCCCACCCTGGGTGCTGACCTTGCTGCCCCCCTCGCCTTCTCTGGCTTCTCCCTTCCCAGTTCCAGATATTCTTGCTGCATTGGATTTTGCTTCCAGAACCCTTCCCTTGTACCTGTCCCACCCCCTCTTGAACCCCTCCACTGTCTCTGCCTCCACCAGCCCCCTAGGCAGCGCATTCCATGGCTCCACCACCCTCTCAGTAAAGTAGCACCTCCTCCTTTCTCCCCTGAATCTTCCCCCCTCCAGCTTCCACCCATGCCCTCTAGTGGCCCCCTCCTCCTTCCTTCGAAGCACCCTGACTGTTCCTCCCCTATTTGCCCTCTTCATGTAGCTGAAGACCTCTATCATGTCCCCCGGTCCCTTCTCTCTTCCAATGTGTACATATTTAGCTCTTCGAGCCTCTCCTCATAGGTCCTGTCCCCCAAGCCCCAAATCATTTTGGTTGCCCTCCTCTGGACCCTCTCAGGAGGTTAATGTCCCTCTTTAAAGTGTGGCCTCCAAAACTGCAGAAGTACTCAAGGTGCGTACCTCACCAAGCAGTTATACAGAGGAGTATCACTTCCCTCCTTCTGGAGGTGATCCCCCTAGCGATGCATCCCAGCATCCTGTTGACCTTGACTGCTGCCCTCCTACAAGTCTCAGAGTTGTTCATCTTGACATCCACCACCACCCCCAGGTCCCTCTCAGCCATCGAGACTTGTAGCATTCCCCCAGGGTGTACACTTGGCCTGGGTTTCTGGCCCCCAGGTGGAGTACCTTGCATTTCCCTGCATTGAACCTCAGCTTCCACTTTCTAGACCATCTTTCCAAGCCTCCAAGTCCCACTGTGGGCCACCTTCCACCTCCCCATCCACCACCGCCCAGTTTGAGTCATCCATAAAGAGACTCATCTCACTCCTGATTCCTGTCCTTATGTCAGAGACGTAGGCATTGAACAGAAGGGGCCCAAGGACTGATCCCTGTGGGACCCCACTAATGACCCTCCTTGAGGATGAGACTATCCCGCCAACTTCCGGTCCTGGAGCCAGTTGCCTATCCATCTGATCATCTGGTTCCCCACCCCCATTTCTCCCAGCTTATCCAACAGGTCCACGTGAGGAACAGAGTCAAATGCCTTGCTGAAGTCTAGAAAGAGGACGTCCACTGGTCTACCCAGGTCCAAGGCACTCATCACCCAGTCATAGAACTCCACCAGGTTTGTCTGACACGATTTCCCTGGGACAAATCCATGCTGCTTACCGTACAGGCACCCTGACTTTTCCAGGTCCCCCCAGCCTCTCCTTGACAATGCCCTCTATCACCTTGCCCACCACCGATGTCAGGCTGACAGGCCTGTAGTTCCCTGCCACCTCCCTTGATCCCCCCTTGTGGATAGGCACTATATGCACCACCTTCCAGTCCTGGGGCACCCACCCTGTCCTCAGAGAGATGGTGAAAAGCTCCACCAGGGGTTTCGCCAGGACACCCTCAAGTTCCTTCAGCACTCTGGGATGTAATTTATCCGGCCCCGGTGCTTTCTCCGTCTTAAGGGAGCTGAGGGCTTCTCTCACTCTCTCTGGTGTGATTTCCACTTCCAGTACCTCTTCTCCCTGCTTAGCCTCCCCCTCCTGCCAGTGATGCCTCCCCCTCTCCCCAGACCCGCCGATCGGTAAGGGTCCCCCCTCCTCAGTATCTCTGTCTCCTCCCATGTATGATGCAGCACCCCCATTTTCTTTGGTGAAAACTGAGGTGAAGTACTCATTTAGTACCTCAGCCTGCTCCCCCGGGTCTTGTGCCCATCTCTCCCCTGATTTAATCCTGCTAATCTTCCCCTTCACCCTTCGTTTTTTCCCAATGTATCTAAAGAACCCCTTGTTCCCTCTCCTAAGTTCCCTGGCCAGGTTCTGCTCCTTCCTTGCCTTAGCCACCCTCACCACCCTAGTGGCCCTTCTAGCCATCAGCTTGTACTCCCCTCGATCCCTTTCACTCCTGGACCTCCCTGGTCCACCAGCAGGGTTTTTGGGCCCTACCGCATTTTCGTCTTACTCTTGCACAGGTGCTGGTAGCATCCTGCACCCCCCTCTCCTGATGATTTCCCACCTACTATCAGCGTCCATGTCTGACCCAATCCCATCCAAATGCTCCTTAAGGATCCTCCCATTTCCTTAAAATCCGCCCCCCTGAAGTCGGTTACTTCCGTCTTTGTGCAGCCTTCTACCCCTCCTAGGTCCAGGCAGAACCAGACCGTGGCATGGTCACTCCCTGCCAATGGGTCCCGTACCTCCAGGCCCCCAGTCTGGTCACTGTCTGCCAGGACCACATCCAGTACTCATGCCTCCCTGGTCAGTTCCCTCACCTGCTGAGTTAGGAACGCATCTTGAAAGACATCCAACAACCTCTGTTCCCTGGTCACAGAGGATGTCATAGTCTCCCAGTCTGTTCCTGGCATATTTAAGTCCCCCAACACCACCACCGTTCCTCTACCCAGTCTGCAGTGTCTCCCAACATCTGCCACCAGACTGTCCTCCAGCTCCTCCGCCAGGGCGGGGTCTATACACCTCTATTTTTACTGTCTTGCCCCCCCTTGTTATCAAGGTGACCCAAATCGCCTCCATGGTTCCCTCCGCCTCCTCTACTCCCCCTATGCCAATGCAGTTTTTGACTATCATTGCTACCCCTCCTCCCCTTCCCTCCCCCCTGTCCTTCCTGAACATACTGTAACCCTCCAGGTTCAGGTCCCAGTCGTGTCCTGCAGTGGCCCAAGTCTCAGTGACCACTGCCACATCCACTGCTCCCTCAGTTAGCATCACCTGGAGCTCAGGCATTTTATTGCCCAAGCTCCTGGCATTTAGCAGGACTACCTTCCACCCTTTCCTATAATTCCATTCCCCTGCTCGTGTTCCCCCGGGATTCTGTTTTCCCTGGTCTGCACTTTGCCAGTTGGCCTTTTCCCTCAATCCTCCAGCTCCCCAGGGGGGTGGAGACAGAGTCCATCCTTTATCGGCACCCCCTTAACAGCCTTTTCTCCCATCCCTCCCCCTTCACAAGTTTAAACCCCACTTTTCACCAATGAACCCCTCTATTTTCAACTTAAGGATTCCCTTCCCCTCCAAATTGAGATGGAGTCTATCTCTAGCATTCAGCTCCTTATCCTCCCAGGTCTCCCCCCAATCCCCCATCAACCTATACCCTCTGGCCTCACACCACTCCCTGAGCCACTGGTTTATCTCCCTAATCTCCTTTTGTGTTCCCCACTAGCCCTTGGCACCGGCAGGATTTCTGAGAAGGAAACTGTGCATCCTATGTCATGACAGACCCTGGCAAGCTCCTGAATCTTGCCTGTATCTCTAGCTCAGCTATTTCCCTCAATGTCATTTGTACCCAGGTGGACCAGTATGTTCGGGAAACCCCCACAATCCTTTGCCAGCTGATATACCTCGTGCTTAGCCCTGTGCACCGTTAGTCCAGGGAAGCATTTTGTTCTAACTGGCCAGGCTTCTCCCTCCCTATCCCATTTGATACCCCTGATCATAGAATCCCCCAACAGGAGCACTCTGACCGCTCCTTTTCCTCCATTTCCCCCCTTTCCATGTCCCTCATCCTTTCTACCGGCCCCTCCACCTAGCTGGCTCCTTGTTCCTCCTACTATCTGGGTGCCACATGCCACCCCCTTATTTACCATGGCCACCCCTCCCTCCAATCCTATGCCTCTCCTCCTCCTGAGTATCCTTCTGTACCTTGCTAACTCCCCCCTCACTGCTTGCGACTGGTCCTTCTCCCCCATCTGCTAAACTAGCCTGGCTCGTCCTCCCTTCCTTCCTGTCTCCATTTAGTTCCTCCTTGCTCGTCGTGCTCCCCTGGCCTAAACCCTCAGCTCCCTTTACTGAATCCTCCTTGTACTTCTGGTCCTTCTCCTTTACCTTTCCTCCCAACTGGTCCTTCTCCTTGTGCTTTCCTCCCTCTTCCCCCTGCCCCTCCTGCTCTGATTCATTGCTCCCCCCATTTTCCTGCATTCCAGGTCCCCCGTTCTTCCTGCTATCTGGCCCCTGCCTCCTGCCTCCCACTCCCTTTCCGTCTCTAACCACCCCTGTCGTGGCTACATCACCCCCCCCTCATCCTCGAGCAGAAGACGAGATTTGAAGCAGTTACTGAGTTTAAGGTCTGATCCACCTCCCCGCCTTGCTTCCTTCTGTCCAGCCCTGGCCATCTGCCTACTTCCCTGAGAATGCTGTCCCTCCATCCCTACTTTGTGAGGGTCCCCAGTTACCTGCCTGCTTCCTTGGTAGTGTCCTTTTGGACCCCTCTTGTAGGGTCCCTATGTGACCCCTAGTGTTCTCCTGCACTCCTTTCTCATGCCCCCACCCCCAGTGCTTGGTGCAACCCTGGGAGATCCCTAGCCCCTTCCCCAACCATACGCCCCCTTCCCCAGCTGTCTCCTAATCCCGCAACCTCCTCCCTAAGCTGTGCCAGCTGGTAGCACACTGGGCAACCACCGAACTTCCAAGCTCAGTCCAGTATCATGGCTGCTCCACACCCTGTGCACCCCACCACCCTCCCAAAGATGCCGTCCCTAATGATGTGTGGTTCCATCCCTCCAAATAGGTTTCCTTGGGTGAGCCACCAGGTTCCCCTAGTCCAAGATACACCCTACTGCCTAATCAGGTCACCCACTAATCTTAGAGACAATTCACTGTACACCAGTAACCCTGTTACTAGGTGCAGTATAACACATTAAACTTATAAGGAAATGAACAACTCCTAAGCTCCTCTCTCCCAACCTTTAAATCCAGCCCCCAGTGGCTAGAACTACAAGCTGCACCTGCAGCCTTTTCCTCAATTGCAGGGCAGGTGTTCCCCAATAAATTAGCAGAATTCTGGGGAGGGAGGGTGGGGAGGGTGGGTCTTGGGCAGACACCTGACTCGAGAGAGAGTGTATCAGCTCTGTGTCTCCCCTCTAAGCCCAGCAGCCAAAGAACCAGGCCCAAGCAAATCCCACCAAATAGGTTTTAAATCAGAAGAAATAGGCCTCCACCAGCGCAGCCTGTTACATAGTGAAACATCCACAAAATGAGCCCACTTACAGCCACCAAAGCAGTTTTCAAACCTCCAGCAGTCCCCAAAACAATACCCTGCTAGCCCCTTAGAAGTAAGAAAGAAAAGAACTAACCTTCTACCAAGTAAAATCCACAAGAACCCTGTGAAAACAACAAGCAGCAGCTACTGTCCTGGAACACAACTGATCCTGTCCCCTTCCAGTTCTTTCTGAGAAGACAAAGCAGCTAACACCTCAAACCTGATTCAGCTCTGCCTTCAGTCAATTGGCTGAGTGAGACCCGGCCAGACCATTAACACCCTTCCCCCACTATGCACTAACCTTTGCAGCTAGTGGAGTCAGCAAAAAGGAATCAAAATTCAACTCAAAGCCCCCAAAATATGTTTGCTGCCAAAGGAAACAGGTCTCCAATTTAATCAGCTTCACTAACAACACATCAAAATAGGCCTGAAATTAACAGATATAGGTCTCCAATTCAAATAACCATCTCCAAGCAAATCCCTCCAAATAGGTTTTAAATCAGAAGAAATAGGCCTCCACCAGCGCAGCCTGTTACACAGTGAAACATCCACAAAATGAGCCCACTTACAGCCACCAAACCAGTTTTCAAACTTCTAGCAGCCCCCAAAACAATACCCTGCTAGCCCCTTAGAAGTAAGAAAGAAAAGAACTAACCTTCTACCAAGTAAAATCCACAAGAACCCTGTGAAAACAACAAGCAGCAGCTACTGTCCTGGAACACAACTGATCCGGTCCCCTTCCAGTTCTTGGACTTGGACTGGATGGACTAATGGCTGTTTTGGATACTTTAGAAATGTTGTCAACATGTGCTGGTGGTGCGGAGGCAGTAGTGGCGGCCTATAACAGGGTGGTTACTGAGGGCTTTGACCTCATAGCCCCAGTCCATGTATGTCCACTGCTGTTGTGTCTCAGCTCACCATGGTTCAGTGGTGAGTTGAGGCCTTTAAAGACCAGGGGACGAAGGCTGGAGCATCACTGGGGGAGGTCCAAGGCTTGGGAGGACAAACTAGTTCTGATTTATCATTATCAAGAATATCAGAAGGCAATCACTAGGAAAAAGGCAGATTTTCTGTTGAGGGAGATTGCTGCTGCGAGGAATTGACTGGCTCAGCTGTTTCAGACTGTAGAAAGACTTTTCACCCTGCTTGTCTGGAGCCTGTGAGAGCACTTACACCTGCGAAATGCAAGAAGTTAACTCGGTTCTTCTGAGATAGGGTGTTCTTCATTAGGGCTGGAATTACTCCAGTTGGGCCAAGTCAACCCAGCAGTGGGGGACCTGGGGGTCAGGGACTCAATCTGTGATCTTAGGAGGACTTTCGACTAGTAATGGTGGAAGAGGTGTGCAAGGACGTCTCAGAGCTGCAGTCAACATTTTATAACCTGGACCCAGGCCCGATGCAGTTACTGGTGACTTTTGTAAGGCATCTAGACCCAGTGTTCACTGAGATCGTCCAGTGCTCCTTATCAGAAGGTAGTGCTTAAACACATACTGGTGAAACGTCTCTGGACCCGGATGTCTTGCCAAATCACTGCCCAGTCTCTAACCTTCCTTTCTTGGGAAAGGTTATAGAGAAGGTTGTTGCACTCCAGCTTGAGGCACACCTCACGGCCTTTGACGTCTTTGAGCCTCTCCAGTCTGGAGTTAGGTCTAGGCATAGCAAGGAGACGGAAATAGGGTGCATAATGACCTGCTCAGGGTGAGGGACAAAGAAGAATGGTCAGTTCTTGTCCTCTTGGATCTCTCATTAGCTTTTGATGCCATGGACCAAGGATGGTTGCTTTTGGATCAGTTCAGGGAGTGTGCAGGGCTCACCAGTAAGGTCATCAGCTGCTCTGAGTCCTACGTCCAGGACAGAACTCAGAGAGTAGTGCTAGGAAGATTTTCTTCACACCTGGTGTTCTGGCCTGTAGTGTACCCAAGGGCTCAATTCTGCTGTCCATGTTGTTTGTGGTATATATGCTACCCTTGGACAAGGTAATTAGATGTTATAGGCTTGGGTTTCACTGCTATGCAGATAATACCCAGCTTTATATGTCTCTTGCTCCCAGGGCATCAGGTGCCTGGACGAGATCCAAGACTGGATGTCAACGAGCTGGCAGAGACTGAACCCAGAGAAAACTGAAGTCCTAGTGATTGAGCTGGGCCATGGGGGTTAGTGGTGGCTGCTAGGAGAGAGGCCTGGCTTCAGCTTGGTCCCTCTGGGCTCCTAGCTGCTACTAAGGTGAACCATCTAGGATTCATCCTGGACAAGGGCCTGACAATGGAGGCTCAAGTATTGGCAATCGTTTGGAATGGCTTTTTCCATCCAGATCAAATCCCTTATCCCTCCCAGTGGCCTGGCCACACTGGTACATGTGTTCGTGACCTTCAGACTGGACTGTGGTAGTGCACCCTACCTTGGTGTTAATGGAGGTACACTGCAGCACATGCAGCTGTTGCAAAGTGCAGCTGCTCGATTACTAACAGGCCTTTCAAGATCATGTCATATCTTACCAGCACTGCATGATCTGCATTGACTGCCGGTGAAGTGGCATATCTCTCTTAAAGTAGGACTGTTAACATACAAAACCCTACGTGGGCCAGGCCTGGACTACCTGGCTGAGCTCCTGCATCTGCACATCCTGGTTCACCCACTCTACTATGCTGAGGAGGGCCTCCTGGTGGTTCCGAGGGCCAGGATGAAGACTTCGGGGGGACCAGGCGTTTGAGGTAGCAGGCCTGGTCCTCTGGAATTCCTTGCCTACAGCCTTGAGGGAGCCCCCCCTCGGTGGAGGCCTTTACGAGAGGCTTGAAAACACATCTATTTCAACAGGTGTTCAGGGAGTATTAGCAACTTTTGCCCCCTTCAAAAACCTATTAAATTATTTTACTTTCTTTATAATTTATCAATTTGTTTATTTCTGCTGTTTTAAAGTGAACAGGTTATATGTACCTATGTTTTTATATATTGCCCTGTTGTATTGGAATGGCACCCTGGGCTACTACTACTACTACTATTCCTCCTCTGCCTATTCTCTTTCTACCGCCCTAGCTAACTTCCTCACCCCTAATTGCTCCTGTACCTGATTTGGCCATGTGCCAATTGCTCCCCTCCCCACTGCCCGACCAGTGACCTTAGCTTTGCTACAAATGCTGGCATATAGCCCCAACCTATGCACTTTTGTCCTGTGCCTTTTTGTCCTGCACCATCATGTGTTCTATGTCTCCTGTTGCTTATACCTGCATATTACTATGTGCTAAATTTTCCCTTGTATTGCTGCTATATGTCAAGTAATTGTTATATGCTCCATACAATATCCAATGTACTCCATGTGTTGTTGCATGTAGTTTAATGCTATTGTCTCCATATGCTGCTATTTGCCTCTGTTATTTGCTCAGTTGATAACCTACGTGTTATCCAACCCCCTTGTACCCCCTCCCCCTAGGTCGCACCAGGAGACGAGCATCTTGTTGCACAGTGTGCCTTTCCTTGTAAAACTATTTCAATAAATAAATAAATAAATAAATAAAATACTACTACTACTACCTCCCTTGTTCAATGCCACATTCATCTGAATGCGGCATTTCTAGTATCGGAATTTGCCGCGTCGTGCCCTCATGTGCTATTTTTCTATGTGGTGGTATCTGGCACTGTATGAGATTGTTTTAAATAATTTTGTCACCGATGTGGATTTGTATAATGTAGTGTTTCTTTTCTTTATAATTCATTAAGCTTGATTTAACTTTTCTTATTTACATAGTATTTACAATAACATGGGTGACAATTGGGCAACCAAGAGGATCACCCCATAATAGAGTAAGGTCTAATCTCATAGAAGTATCAACAATGTAAATATCATAAAATACAAAAATGGAATAAAACCCATGTTAAAGGTGAAACTTCTGTCTCCCCAACCCCCGATTCCTCCTCCCACTTCCACCCTCATTAACCTTCCCTAGCCCATCCCTTTGCCAAGTGTGTTCCTGATCTAGCAAGTTGGGATACCTATGAAGAAGGATCTTCAGTTTAATCATTTAGAGTTTCCATGTAGTAAGCAGGGCATCCACTGGTCCCCATCTGGACTGGTAAGTGTTAGACCTATTACCCATTCATGAAATGTGTTTCTCCAATTGGAGAGCAAGTAATACTTCCTTGTGCCATCCCACAACTGAAGGGATGTGCATTCTTTCCGGTGTCTCATAATTATTAACTTAACCATGGTGGAAATCAGTGCCAGGTGTGCTTTTCTAACTCTGGGCATACCCTGAGGAAAATAATATAGTAAACAGGCTTCTGGGGTAAATAGGGGATCAAGACCTAAAATTGGATCTAGGCTTTTCCTAATGGCTTGCCAAAAGACTTGAACGTTTGGACAGGTCCACAGCATGTGGTATAAAGTTCCAAGGGAGTTCCCATATCGTGAGCAATCAGGAGAGTGTAAACAACCCAGTTTATGGAGTTTCACCGAGGTAAAATGTAGATTGTGCATAATATTAATTTGAATTAAGCGCAATCTGTCTTGTTTAACAAATTTATTCTGTGTATATATACACTGCCATAATTTCCTCCAGAAGTCTACTTCACTACCAAGGGATAATGCTTGGGACTAATAATAAAAAACCCCTTGAGGCAAAGTGAGGTCTAGTGATTGCAATTCTTTATAAACTTTAGAGGCTGCGTGGGGTTCCCTGGCCAGTTGTAAGATCGTGGATAGACTATCAGTGGGCAATGGCTGCATCAAGCCTTTCCCAGGTGAGCTATAATAGCCTCCTTGAATTGTCTGTATTTGAAAATAGCCTCGGCAGGCATATTAAACCAGAGTCAGAATGTGGGGAAGGGGATGATTTTGCCATCGGTGAATAATTCTGAAACTTTCTTTCCTATTAAGAGGGGCCAAAAGGAGGCTAGGATGGGTTTATGCCCAATTTGGAAACGAGGGTTTCCCAGGATTGGCTGATCCAATGTCATGTGCCATCTATGGGAGATATGCACTTGCAGCTGGTGTAAAGCTCTGATGGACCACCCTAATAGGGTATTCCACAGCAGTTTAGGAAGTGCCCTGGTAGTGACATAGACTAAAGATGAGAGGGTACAGTGGTGTTGAGCAGCCAGGAACCTTTCAGTATCTAACCATAGGGGAGCATAGGTCTGCAGACCATCAGCTTGTGCCTCCTTTGTCCAGTGTGCCAGTCGACTGATTTGGTGAGCACAGTAGTATGTAAAAAAGGAGGGTACAGAAAGTCCACCCTGCGGTTTTGGTGCTGTGAGTTTGGAACAGGACCACCTGACTCCCTTACCTTTCCACATAAAAGCAGTGAGCATGGTTTTAAGTTTAGAGAACCATTTTTAAGGGAGAAAAAAGCCAAGTATTCCCATAGGGTACAGCAAACAGGGTAAAACATTAATTTTAACAGAGTTTATTCTCCCCCACAGTGAGAGGGGAAGACCTCCCCATCTATTGAGGTCAGTTTTAAGTATACTTAACAGATCTGAGAGATTAGCTCTAAGCATAGTGGGTATATCTCTGGAAACCTTGATTCCTAGGTAGGTAAGGGAGTTAGAGTCCCAGGAGAGAACGGAATGAGTCATCACTGCCTGGGGAGTTCTGTTATTCAGGGGGAAAACTTTGGTTTTGGAGAGGTTGAGTTTATAGTGGGATACCGCAGAGAAATTGTTGATTTCATCCAGAAAAGAAGGGATACCTGTCTGGGGCTCCTCTAGGTGTAAAAGTAGATCATCTGCGTATGCAGAGAGGGTGTAACGTTGGTCTCCTATTTTAATCCCCAGGAGCCGCGGAGAGGTTACCAGTTTCCTGATCAGGGGCTCCAAGTAGATGTATGTAGGGTTTCTTTTTAGCATTGTACGTACTAGATGGAACTGTATGAATGTGCGTATAAAAGTAAAAGAGGATTCAACTGAAGATGGGCTTTGGCCTAAGTGTGTAACTCCTGCATAAAAATAAATTGTACTTACTAACTTGTAACCTGTTACCATGGAAATGATTCTGATGACACAAGCAGAAGATTTTGATGGCAGCACAGGTAAAGCAGCACAAACAGCTGAGGTCTAAGTGGCACAGAGCGTGGGTCAGATTTTCTTTTTTTTTATCTATTTATCCCTCCTACCATGCACATCCCTGTTTACTCCTTCAAGCAGTCAGCCCTGCCATTGCCTTCTCCCACTGACCTGCTATCCTGCTGCTCTCTCACTCCATTGTCCCGGCATATCCCTTTGCCAGTGGGGCTCACCTACCCCAGGGGGCTACAGGGAGGGGAGATCGGAGTGCCGTGACACTCCCTTGCATCTGGATGGAGCGCAGAAAGTGCAGTCTGGAGGCATCATGGCAAAGAGGCGCAGGGAGGTAGGGCTGCCGTCATCCGGTCAGTGTTGTGCTGTTTTTCATGTTTTTCCTTGTTGTCCCACATTGCGAAGCTCTTGTAGTGCCTCTGGTCTCACGAGGCCACTACAGAAGCGGACCTGCCACCCAGGAGGGACAGCAGTCTCGGATGCTCAATCCTCTCCTCCCCTGCCAGCCAGCGGCGACCGAGTCCGTTCCCGAACCCTGGTCACCGGTGTGGTTCGGGGGGGGGGGGGCAGATTTTCAAACATCCAGAACTGCCGCATGCCCCAGGTGTATCAAATATATGGTGCATCAGACTTGCAGTAATCCAGAGGGATTTCTGGTCCCTTGCATTAAATCGTGCTCAGTAGACCACCTTTTCGTGGGCTAGCTTGCATCATTCCTGGGACTAGTGCATGCAGCACAAGCTGCTGTAAATCAGGTAAACTGTCGCAATGGCACCTGAGATTAGAAACTGCGGTGCAGCTGCACCATTCAGTAATGTTGCAGCTGTGGCAGGGCTTGGAGTGAGCCCTGCATCACCCTTTGAGAAATCAAACCCCTTGTTTTCATGATCAGGCCTGATGGAATGAAATTCATTTTGTTCAGAATGTTACAAGTCCCTTTAAGGCCAACTGGAATTTTTGCCAGGAAACAGAAAAATCCCTTAAAGAATGTATTTTCTACCAGTGCAGTTTTTAGCTATGGATAACATGGTAGCTGCCTCTTAAGCTGCCGTGCACATCCCTCTGCCATGGGACCCTCAGTCTTTGATGATAAACCCTACCCTATTTTCACTTTTGTTTTAAAATCCATAAACGCCAGTCATAGCTCATAAGGGCTGCAATCGCTGACATGGGAATTCAAATCAAAAATGATGAATTGAGGGTGCCAGCGGCCACTACTTCGGCCAACCATAGACGCCATCACACCATACTCCTCAGCTTTAATGTGGACCTGATTTTAAATTAAGTATGACAAATTAGCCAGGAAGTTAATTACCATCTTGGAAAAATTACTGTGATGTTGATTGGAAATGGCACCATAAAGCTACCTTGATATCAAGCTTCCTGAATATAGGAAGTCACTAAATAAAAGTGGAGCGTTTGAAATAGCAGCCCTTGATGTGAGTATGAAGGTGACTTTCTTTCCTGGATAGTTGTGGAACTGAAAACTAGAAGGAAAATTGAAAGATGCGTTAGGGTTTGTGTTGCTGTATTGTGGATTATTGCAGGACGTGCATGTATCTCTATCATTGCTGACTAGATATGAAAATCCGTGTCAGCTGTTCTCCTGCTAGTCTTTCCCAGCGATGAACAATGGCTCTTTAAGTGAATGTGACCTTACAGACCAAGAGGAGCAGTAAATCACCTGTCTTCCTAACAAGAACCTCATTCATTATACTTTATATCCACTGCACAGAGACATACAAGCGGCTGCTGTAGTTTTCACAAATTTATTGAACAACAGGTTTTTTTTCCCTTTTTGATATCTTGCCCGTTGATTTAATGCTTGTAATAGGGTTTTGTAACAATATTTCAGACTGCCGTGCTGCTCTGTCACCGCAGTACAACAGTACTGCCCATGTTGCACTGCAAATATTCCCTCTGTGATTATAAAATTTGTGAATTATTTATCAGTTTACAACAGCAATCCGGGCACCATTTAAGGTATAGCAATAAATCAGGATTATAACGCTACCAGGCTCTACAGAACAAATGCAACTTTGAGATGCACACATTAATAGTAAACTATCTTCCTCTCTGTGCAGTGGGTAAATAGCAAATTCATGGTGTAAGACATATGAATCCGATGTCAAGGTAACTCAATACAAGTAAGAGGTAGGGGTTGCATTTGTTTATCCAGGAAGGCATTAAAAATACAGTTGATAGGAATACTTCTTTATTTTTAAATTTTTTTAATTCACTTTTTATTTTCAGTTGTTTAAGGAAGTGTTTTTTTTTTTTATGTAACCCCCCTCCCATTTGGGGGGCTTACTTGAGCTACCCATAGAAACATAGAATTTGATGGCAGATAAGGACTGCTTGGCCAACTTAGTCTGCCCATTTCCCTACCTGATGGATAAGCTGAAGATTCTAGTTAATCAACAGCTTACGTCCTCCTACCCCCCACACTAGAATTGCCTTATGCCTGTCCCATGCATTCTTGAATTCTCCCACTGTTCCTGACTCCACAACCTCCTCAGGAAGGCTGTGCCATGCATCCAAAACCCTCTCTGTGAAAAAATACTTTCTAAAATTACCTCTGAGCCGTCCCCCCTCTATCTTCAAATTGTGCCCCCTTGTTCTTTTACATCTCTTTTTCTGAAAGATGCTATCCTCTTCTACTTTGTTAATTTCCTTGAAATACTTGAAAGTTTCTATCATGCCCCCCCTCTTCCTCCTTTCCTCAAGGGTATACATATTAAGCTGCTTTAGACCTTTGAACAGCCTCCACTCTGTCTATGTCTTTGCAGAGATGGGGTCTCCAGAATTGCATGCAGTACTCCAGATGGGGTCTCACCAACTGTCTGTAGAGAGGGATAACAACTTCCTGTTTTCTACTGTTGATGCCTCTCCCTATGCATCCCAGTATCCCCCCAGCCCTCCTTACTGCTTTCTCACACTGCTTGCCCACCTTTAGGTAATCTGATATAATTACTCCTAGGTCTCTTTTGATTTTTGTTGTTGTTATTATCTCACCCCCCATTGTGTACTCTTCCCCTGGGTTTTTGTTTCCCAGATGCATTACCTTGCACTTCTTTGCACTGAATCTGAACTGCTATATATTTGACCATTCCTCCAACCTTGCCAAGTCCCTTTTCTTCCTTTCCACCCCCCCTTGTGTATCAACCCTGTTGCAGATCTTTGTGTCATCTTCAAAGAGACATACTTTTCCTTCCAGGTGCTCTCCAATGTCAATTATAAAGACATTAAAGAGGACCGGTCCCAGTACAGAACCCTGCTGTACCCTGCTAGTTACCCTCTTTTCTTCACTGTGGACTCCGTTTACTATTACCCTTTGCGTCCTGTTGTCCAGCCAGTTTTTTATCCAGGCTACCACCCTGGGACCTACTACAAGGCTGGCTAACTTGTATATTAATCTTTTGTGTGAGACTGTGTCAAATGTCTTGCTAAAATTTAGGTAGACCATATCCACAGCCCCTCCCTGGTCTACTACTTTGGTCACCCAGTCAAAGAAATCTATTAGGTTCGTCTGACATGACCTTTCTGCTGTGAAACCATGCTGCCTTGGGTCCTGTGCTCCACTGGCCTCTAGGTACTCAACAGTTCTTTCCTTCAGAAGTGATTCCATCATTTTTCCTACCACTGAGGTCAAACTAACTGGCCTGTAGTTTCCTGCCTCTGCCCTGCTCCTACCTTTGTGAAGTGGAATCACATCTGCCCTCCTCCAGTCCTCAGGTACCACCCCATTCTCCCATGATTTGTTAAAGTGAGTAGTCAGTGGCGTTACTAGTTCTACCCTTAGTTCTTTTAGAATTCTTAGGTGAATCCCATCAGGCCCCATTGCTTTGTCCACCCTCAGTTTCAAGAGTTCTTTCAAAACCCTTTCTCCTGTGAATGGCCTGGTATCGGACCCCTATTCAGAGTGTTTCTCTTGTTTGGTTTAGGTACCTCCCCCTCCTCTTCCGTTGTGAATACTGAGCAGAAATATTCCTTCAGTAGCCCTGCTTTTTCACTGTCACCCTCAACCCACATTCCCTCCCCTTTATTAAGTCTTTGCATCCCTCCCTTGGTCTTTATTCGCTCCCTAATGTACCTATAAAAGGTTTTATCCCCCTTCTTAACAGAGTTGGCTTTCTTTTCCTCAGTTTGTGCCTTTGCTATTCTGACTACCTTCCTTCCCTGCTTCCTTCTGCTTTAACTGATAACGTTCTCTGTCCTGCTCCTTCTGTGTTTCCTTATACTTCCTGAATGCTATCCTTTTCTCCTTAACCTTCCCTTCCACCTCTTTTGAGAACCATAGTGTTTTTTTCCTTCATTTTGTTTTGTTGATTTGCTTCACACAAAGGCTTATTGCCTCTGTGATGCTGTTTTGATTATTCCCCATCATTCCTCCACCGCTCCTTCTTGCCCATTTGCTAGTGCTTTTCTGAGGCTCTCTCTCATTTTCCCAAAGTCAGTCCTCTAAATGTCCAGTACTCTTGTTTTTGTATGGCTTGACTCTATGGCTGTGTTTATTGTGAACCACACTGTTTGGTGGTCACTTGTTCCCAGATGGCTACCCACTTCTAAATCTGAAATCCTTTCTCCTTCCCCATTTGAGAATACCAGGTCTAAGACTGTTCCCTCCCGAGTGGGTTCCAACACTAGCTGTCTGAGGCATGCCCCCTGTAGGGCATCAAGAATGACCCTGCTCTTGGATGTGCCTGCAGCAAAGGTACTCCAGTTAACATCTGGCATATTCACGTCCCCCATCAACCCCCAACCCACATCTGCCCCTGAACCCTACCTTTGCTGTTTTTGCTCTCTCCAGCCCTAGGACTGCGCTGGAAGGGGATGGGAGGAGCTGATAGAGGACTGCCACATGAAAGCCACCTAGAAGCTGCACAGTCAGAGTGCACACATTCGAGCACCCACCTGCTTGAAAATGGAGCTGTCGGCTGGCTCAGAAGTTTCTGTGGTGCTGGGAACGCCTGCCATCACAGTTCTAAATGTCCCATCAGCAGCCACCACTATACCTCCCCTAGTGTGCTTCAGTCCCAGGGACACCAGTAGGCATTAGGGGGCATGGAGGCACAAGGAGGGGGAGGAAAGAAACAGACTTTGCAACTGGCACCCCTGTGCCTTTATGAACAGAGTGGTTGCCCTACGCATGGAGAGACTGCCTGCATAATTTCAGGGGGGAGCTGAAAATGGAGCTCCTGATGGGGAGCACAGATCCAATATCCCCACAACACCATTACTGGATAGCTAGGCACAGGTGTGCCTACAACACCATGGCACCAGTGAAAATGAAACAGTGGTTGTTGCCCCATAAAAATAATACATGTATTGAAATGATAGCAACTGCTGCTTGTAAACAGAGCCACCATCTTGTTGACCCTGACCTCACTGCCAACCAATCAGAGGTTAGGGATCCGGCAGCTGACACCTAAGGACTTTTGGGAGAAGAACTGTGCTTTATGCTTGGCACCTTTTTAAGCAGCCAATAGGGTGTCAAATGAACATGCTGCATACTAATGAAATAGATTGGCACCCTCCTGCTCCAATCAGAAGCTGTCTTTGCCCTAAGAAGGTGCTGGAGGGCAGAGACAGAAGAGACAATCATCAGTTAGCCCCAATGAGAGAGGAAGGTTAGTGCCAGGGTGAGATCCTACCAGCAAAGCCTGCATGGGTTTACACAGCCACCAGCTAAGTGAGATTTTGAAAGGTTTCCACAACATATATATGTATATATTTGTTGTTACTCACCCCCTTCTTCATCTCCATGGTCCACCCTGACCCTTGGACTAACCTTTGGCTATGAGCACTAGGTCTTTCTTGCGTGACACTACTGATTTGATTGACTTATTGGATGATAGTGATATCTCATCTGGTGCGATGTTGACCCCAAATTATGAAAGCAATAAGACACGACAGGGTGTGGGTTGTTGATTGATAAGAGCACGCCCCCAGGTGCGTTGTTAGGCACGAGGCACTTTCGCCGAGTGACTACAGCAGATGGGTAGTGCTCTTATCAATCAACAACCCACACCCTGAAGTGTCTTATTGCTCTTATAAAATGGGTAACAACTATTTCTATAACAATTAATCAAAACTCTGGACAACTTATTAAAGATTTAATAATAGTATGTTATTTTATTTAAATATGGTGAAAAACAGTCCCCAGACTTGGGTAGAAGAGTGGTAAAATTGATTGAATAGCAGCTCACTAAAAAATGCTAAACCAGTGAGTTGGAGGGACAGTAATGCATTATTTGAGCAGTTTGGGTCTGCCTCTACCAATGTAACTGTGTTTCCCACCTTTTCTCTTTGTATATAAAGTATTACTGTATTGTCTACTTTCTTCATCCTGTTTTTTTTCTGTTTTTTCCCTCATTCAAGAGACAGAATGTTTATCATGGAATGTTTACCATGGAATATAGGGATTCAAAATTCTGCTCAGTTCTGCAAGTAGAATGTTATTCTCCCAACATACTGTACACACAGACAACAAAGGCCTGTTTTAGAGCCAGTGACTCAATTATCTCACTGTCAAGGCAAGCAAAAGAGATTTCCCTGATGAGCAGGTAAAGACAGAAGGGGAATTTTTCACTGTTAGTAAAGAAACCGTTGTAATGAAAACTATAAACAATACTTAATGTTTCTAATTTGTTTATGTGTGTAAGGAAAGTGTGATGATCAGGGAAACAACGTTTAATTAATTTGTTTTATTTTTTATTTAAGGTAGTTTTATATTTAGGGCCCAGTTGAAGGTTTTTACAGTGTAAAGGTAGCAGCCATGTTTGTGAAGGAAGATCAGTTCTGGTTGCAGAGGGACTGATGGAAGATATCAGTTGCTCAATGATATTGCTGCCCTTTCACCTATGGAGGTTCAGATATTGGGAAAGTAGTGCCATCTTTCAGTTTGTTGACAGGTAAGGACATGCCTTTTGACCAATCAGGGTGAAGGATTTCTTTTACCCATTTTATAAGCTGTATTATACAATGGCAAGAAAATTCCCCTGGACTCTGATTGGTCAGTGTGTGCCTGAGACAGTGATGTTATTACACAATAACATCACTGTGTGACTTTCTTGGAGGACATGGATTTTTTTTTTCAGAAACAAAGATATATTGGTACACTAAAAATCTACTAAAACCTTTTTTACATTTTTTTTTTAATTTTGTATAACAGCAAGTCATTGTATAATTGCAATAAGGCACTCCAAGGTGTGTGTCATTGTGTAATAACATCACTCCTGGGGTGGTGGAAGCACTTGGCTTCACCTCGTGCTTCAACTCCCCCCCCCAGGAGTGACGTTATTACACAATAACACACACCTTGTCGTGTCTTATTGCTTAATTGTATATGGCTGACTGGGAAAAGAAAATCATTTATAGTGAGGCTAATCCATTTTTTACATCTTATTGATTTTTTATAAGCGTTACATCGACGATTTGTTCTTTATTTGGAAAGGGACAGAAGATGCGTTGGTTCTTTTTGTTCAATATTTAGAACACTGTAACCAGAATTTGCGATTTGAGGTGCATTCTGACATGCAAGAAATTCATTTTTTGGATCTTTCCATACATAAGAAATTAGATGGAAGTGGGATAGGCACAAAACTGTACAGGAAAAGTACAGATAAAAACTCCATTTTGTTATTTAATAGCTGCCATCCAGCGCATATTACCAGGAATATCCCTATGGGACAATTCCTCAGGGCTAAAAGAAATTGTTCTGATTTAGATGATTATACTAACAGTGCTGCGGAGCTCACACATCGTTTTCAGGCCAGGGGATATAGTGGTGATACTTTAGATCAGGTTAAAGAAAAAGTGTATCTAAGGGATAGATCTGATTTGTTAATACCAAAAGTTAAAAACAATAAAAACTCAAATAAGAATTGTAAGTTTAATTACCACCTTTAGTCCCCAGGCCTATCATGTCAAAAAAATGATTATGAATAATTGGCATATTTTGACCACTGGGAAAAAACCTTGATTTTGTGACAAAAGAACCTCCACAATTTGTATATAGAAGGTCATCTAATCTTAGGGACATTCTGGTACAGAGTACCTATTGGAAACCTCAAAAGAGAGAAAAAACATCAATTCTTCCAAATGGTACTTTTTGATGTGAGAACTGTTCCTTTTGTAGATATATAAAAACAGGGGATTTCTTTAGACATCCTGTGATTCCTGTCACAAATCAGGTTCAGCAGATAGGGGAATTTTATGATTGTAACACCAGAAATATAGTCTATGTTGCTAGTTGTTGCAGTTGTGATAGTATTTGCATAGGTAAAACTGTGCAAAAATTTAAATTAAGAGTCGGACAACATATTAGAAGTATTTGTAATTTGCATAATGTAAGTGCTTTGGCACAACATGTGAGGGTAAAAGGTCAAACACTAAATTTTCTTTTCAAATGCTTGAGAAGGTACAAGAACATATTGATGGGGGTGATATAGATAGAAAATTAAGGCAAAGAGAATCCTTTTGGCAATATAAAACTAAGTAATTTTTGAAACCAGGTCTAAATGACTTTTTCCAGCTATTGCCTTACTTATAAAATTAAGATAAGGTAAAAATAATAACAAAAATATTAAACAAATATTAATGCAAACAGACAGAACTGTAATATGTGTTTATGGATATTGGAATAATGAAATAGTAGGTGTTTGTACCTTCACATGTGGTTTTTATTGTTATTTTTTTATTTATTTAGTTTTTGTTGACCGGGACTAGACAAATCCTCCCTATTTTCAGGTACGACCCAGGGGAGAGGGATATAGATGAATGCCAACTGACCTTGAACCAGATTAAGCTGTTGGTGGTATTTTTAGTGAATGAGGGAAATTTGGCCAGGACACCGGGGAAATTCCCCTACTCGTCAGAGGGGGAACCTTTGGCTGTCGGACACAAGATGGCCACTTCTGCTCTGCCTTTGGAGGAGATGGAAGTGTCTGGGATGAGGAAGTGGGCCTCTTCCCCTGCTCCTGTTGAACCTGAGGCTGCTAGTCTGGTTGCTGATCTCCAGGAAGCTTCCTTGCCTGTGGAGTTTTTTGAAACGTCTGAGAAAGTGCACCCTGAGGTGGTTGAGCCTCTGGTACTGTGTAGTGCGACTACAGAAAGGATTCAGGAGCTTACCCAGAAAGAACGTTTGTTGGAAGAAGTGCTTTCTACTGCAGAGCAATGCACGCGTCGTAGAACACAGTTGTTGCATGAAATTGCTGCATTGCATTCCGTTTCTCCTGTTTTGGCTTCGCCGGCTTCCTGTACTTCCTGGTCGCGGCACAGTGATGTTGATTTTGGCTCTAAGCTGAGCGTACCTGCTTCTCAACCACAATCTAGTTCTGCTCGCTCGTCTGCCCGGGATTCAGATACTGGCAGTCGGCAGGGAGAAGTTACGGAAACGCAAGGTCTTGTATACTCGAAACCACAGTTCTCTACCAAGCAGATGGGAATGACTGGTATTGTAATGCAGGGTAATGTTGTGTTTAATGGGACTACGGTTTCAAATGAGATGGAGGGTGATTTGAGTATGGGAGTGGGAACTGTATTACCAGGAACTGTTACATCAGGGGATGTACCTGTCTCTCAGCTTTCCCCCGCAGTACTGCTTTCTCCCTCCATGCGGATTTCCAAATCCACTTTAACTTCTCCTGATTGTGAAGGTTGGTAGCCTGAAAAAGCGATATCTGCAGCAGGGTGGTTGCAACACGCAAATGGCAACTGGGTACCTGACCCTGATGATGAGGAAGTGAAACGCTATCACTCTCCTGTTGCTGGCTCTGAGGCTGCGTGTGCCTTAAAACGTACTGATTCTGATTCGGTACCACCTAAACTGCCTATTTCAGCTGCACCAGCTACAGAGGTTTCAATATCTGTTGACCCATTATCTGTTTCGAATACAGCTTCTAAAATACCTGTTCCTAACCCAGAGAAGGCTGTTAAGGGTCCCCCCCAACTTTAAACTTTCTGATTTATTTTCTAATAAGGGTGAACCTGCTCCCCGTAGGAATGCTGTTCGTCTGATTTATAAGGGTGGCTTGGAAGAACTGCCTGATAGACTTTATATTGCAAAAGTTTTGCTTAAAGGATCAATGAAATTTCTGTCTGCAGATATATATGCACTGATTCATATCAGTAACTCAGACTATGACATTAGTTTCAAAACTCTTTCAGGTTTGGAACGTTTTTGGACGACCTTTCATGTTGTTAAGAACTCTCCTCTCTGGATACCTTTTTTGGCTGTGCCTTTTACTAAACCGTCTGTTAAGTTGATTACTGTTATGTTTCATAATGAGGGGGTGCATATTGAAGATATTCATTTTTGGCTGCGTAGAAGATGTGAAGTTCTGGATAAACCTGTACCGATTCTTGATAATGAGAATATTTGGAATTGGGGTTGGAAATTAAGGGTAAAACTTTTTGCCTCGAATAATGGGCCTCAGCATTTGCCCAATAGTTTTTTCTGGGGAAGCATAGAGGTAGTTTATTTTATTTTGGACAGCCTAAGTCCTGTTTTAAATGTGGTTCTAGGACACATCTTAATACGGCCTGTGACACCCCTCGTTGTTCTCATTGTTTTGAATTTGGTCATCAGGCCTCTACGTGCCTTAATTTGTTCAAATGCAATTTATGTGAACAAACTGGACATGGATATGTAAAATGTCCTTGGGCATCCCATAATAGGGAAGACTGCCCTTCTCATGAAGGCTTGATTGTAGTAGCTCAGCATACAGATTCAGTCCCTATACCACCCCCTAATGGTAGTGGTTTACTTCTTAAGTCACCACTTCCTAGTGTATCCTCTTTAGAAGTTTTAGACGCTGGTTTGGGTGAGTCTGCTTCGGTCGGGTTGCCGGATAAAACAGCCCAGCTTTCCCCGTTAGTTGTTCCCTCTGCTACCCCTCTGCCCTCTGCGTCTGACCTATCTTTACATGACTGGTCAGATGATTCGGAGATGCCCCCTCCTGCCTCTCAAGTGTTACCTTTTAAAAAGGTTACTGCCAAGAAACGTCATAGATTGGGGAAGCCTGTTCCTTCACGACATTTACCTATGGCCTCTAATAGCGGTGATACTTCTGAGTCATGGAAAATGGGTAACAGTTTTGCTGATTTGGTTCCTAAAGAAGACTCTGAAGGTGAGGACTCGGATCATTCCTCTAGAGCTTCTGTAGTCACGGATAATTTTTCAGAAGGTGATGATGGTGAAGTGACACAGGTTGAGAGTCTTCCTAGACGCTCTCAGTGTAGACGTGTTTCCAAAGTCACATGATTTCTGGTTTATTTTTCAGATGTGTGTAGGTTATTACCCTCATTTTCTTTGTCTCCCCACTGTTATGGCTTCCTTAACATTTACTTCTATTAATGTTAATAGCATAAAGAATCACAAGAAGATGGTTACAACTCTGTCCTGTTTACAACAACTGAGCAGTGATGTGATTTGTCTCCAGGATACTAGACTAAAAACTATTTGCGAAGTGCACCATGCTTGTAACCTTTGGTCTTCGGGAGTTTCTTTTTGGTCTAATGGGGAATCCCTTTGTGAGGGTGTTGGGGTGTTATTTACTAATTCGGCGTTAAAGGTTTCAAGAATGGTGGATATTTGTCCGGGTAGAGCTTTGCTACTAGATCTCAATTTTGGGGGAGAAAGATTTCGATTAATCAACGTTTATGCCCCGCAGACCAAAGCGCTACGTGTTGCTCTATTTCATGACATTCAACCGTATTTGTATACTTCTCGTTTAATTGTTTGGGCTGGTGATTTTAATTGTGCACTTAGTGTTAGGGATAGGGGTACGAAAACGTCAAAATTGTTCTGTGACTCTCATAAGCTATTACAGATACTGGACACTGCCCAGCTTCAGGATGCCTACCGTAGTGTCCATTCTGAGGGCGGCAATACATTTTTTTTAAGAACACTTTATCCACTAGGATAGATTTCATTTTTCTTTCTGTTGTTCTACAAGTCACCTCGGTTTATTTACGGGTGTGGGAATTCTCGGATCACAAGTCTCTTACGGTTTGCTTGACCTGGGAGGGTACTCCTCGATGTAAAAAGAATTTGTGGAGGTTGAACTCCTCTCTACTTACTGAGGAATCTCTTAAACGAGCTTGGCAGTCGGAATTGCTTGCCCGACTTTCAGTTTTTGATCTTTATGATGATGCTGCTTCTTGATGGGAGGATACTAAGAAGGACTGGAAAACTTTTTTTCAAACTTACTCTCTCGCTCTAAGATTAATTCACAGTATTTGGAATACTTACGTCTCAGATCACAGTTGCAAAAGTTAATTTCTTTAACTGAGACTGAGGGGATTGATTATAGTATTCAAATCAGAAACATCAAGAACCGTATGTTGGAATATCGATATGATAGGGCCAAGTCTTTGGACCATGAACACAGATTTGGTCTAAAATTACATAAGGGTGCGTTGGATCCATTTCAAGATTGTAAGGATAGGGTTGGTAAATATTTAATCACGGAATTGGCTACTGAATCAGGTGACTTGGTTAAGACTCCTTCGGCTTTGCTTGATGTCGTTAGGTGTTATTTGGGAATGTTGTATCAGAAGGATGATGATGTTCAGGGTGGATTGATTGATTTTGATTTCTTACAGATACCACAGTTATCTGACATTGAAAGTCAGCAGATGTTGCGAGACATTTCTGAATCCGAATTAAGAGATGCTATTTTTACGCTGAATGTAGATTCCTCACCAGGTACAGATGGTTTTGGTGCTGTTTTTTACCCGACTTTTCATGAAGAATTGGTTCCCATTCTGACTACGGTTTTCAACCTAATGTTGTCAACTTCTAGGTTAGCCCCTCAATGAATCAGGCGTTGGTTGTTTGCTTTATAAAAAGGGTTGAAGACGGATTTGTGTAATTGGAGGACACTGAGTTTACTAAATACAGATTTAAAAATCTTAAGTAAGATTTTATTACGTAGATTGTCTTTATTAGTGGATAAATTGATAAGTCCTTACCAAACTTGTTCTATACCAGGTAGGACCCAGTATGATAATTTATTGATATTACGTGAACTTTTTTCTGCGTCGCAGTCTGGTTTTCTAAAAGGTTATCTTCTTAGTCTTGATCAAGAGAAGGCTTTTGATCGTGTTTCCCATATGTTTCTGTTTTCCGTGCTACGTGCCTATGGTTTGCCACTAGGTTTTATTGATTGGATCAAGGTATTATATCGCTCAGCTTTTCTTCTACCGAATGTGAATGGCTGGATTGGTACTCCAGTGGCAGTACAAAGAGGTGTTCGTCAGGGATACCCTTTGAGTCCGGTTTTATATGTTTTTTTTATTAATGTTTTACTTCGTATGATTAGTGTTCATACTGGTTTGGCAGGGGTACGTATTGCTGATAGTGTCTCTCCCATTAAGATTCTTGCATATGCAGATGACTTGGTTATTTGTCTTTCGGACGTTACAGAAGGTCCCATTGTGGGTGATGTGTTGACTTTGTTTTCTCGTATTTCTGGTTCTAAGATTAATTATGAGAAGTGTAGAGGTTTTCCTTTTGGTACCTCTAGTATCCCGGATACCGGTGCTCTTGCTAGTGTTTTCGTTTCTAAAGATCCGATCACTATATTGGGAATTGAATTTAGTGATGGTGATATGATGTCTGCAAATTGGTCTCATAAATTAGGTACTGCTCAGTTAATGGTTGCTAGATGGAAAGGTAAACAAATAGCTAAACGGAAACATGTCTTGCTTATTTTTTTTTTTTTTTTGATGTTATTTCTCAGGAGCTCCGGCTCGCCCCCCCGCCTCCGCCCGTTCCTCGGCGCCATCCCGGACATGAGACCCCTCCTTCAGCACCCGTGACTTGCCCTTTGTGGCAGGGGTGTGGGAGCGACTCAACCCACCGAGCGGGTCCATGCCAGGTGGCGTCCTCCGGGGAATGGCGGCGGGGAAGCAGTCGTGCTGCCAGGCTCCATTTTCCGAATTTTTCTCCAGCGGGCATGGCGTGCAATGGCGCCAGCGACTGAGTGTGCGCCACGCTCCCGTTCGCACTAGTCAAGCGTCTGCCACGTCCTGCCTCCCCCTGTCTCTGCAGCTGCGTTAGCCGATCCCAGCCTCTGCTGGATCAGGCAAGCACCAACCGCCCGAATCCCCACCCGGAGATGGAGAGCAGTCCTCAGGCCTTCGAGCCATCTCCTCCCGTAACCCCCGACAACCCGTGCTCGCTCCTTTGAACACGGGTTGCCGGTTTACGTAGGTGTAGCGACCAGCGCCTCAACCCTCAGCGCCACCGGGCCGGCTATGTCTTGCTTATTAAAATCTTGATGGTGCCTATTTTTCTGTATGTTAGTTATGTGTTTCCACCTCCGATGTCTCTCTTTACTGCCATTTATAGTGTTTTTTTCCAAGGGTAGTAGATTGAATCCCGTTAAAAGGGGATTCACTTATAGGGGTATACGACAAGGTGGGGTGGGAATGGTCCATCCGGTGGCATTTTTTCTTAGTATTTTTATTTCCTACAATTTAAGTCCTCTACTACGGCCCAGTAGGAAGGTTTGGTTTCCTTACGTTAGATTGTGGTTTTTGATAGGTTTACCCCTTTGGAAACTGGGCAAGTCGACTTCTTTTACTCGACTTTCTTTGTTTCCCAAATATGGAAAAGAAATCTTTCGTCATTTATTGAAATGGAAGATCTCTATTTCTCATTTGGAAACTATGCATAGGAAGTAATTGTATAGTTATATTGTTTCTTCTGATTTTTCTGACAATTTGCTTTTTCCAGATTGTCCTTCTCAGTCCCAAGAACAAGTTCTTTTAATGCTCTCCCATAAACGTTTGCCTGACTTTATTTGGGATAGTGCTTGGCTGAGTTCTTATGGTAGATTACCAGTGGGTAACTCGCATAAACACAAACAGCATAATGATAGATGTTGTACACGTGTGACGTGTGTATCATTGTTAGAGATGCAAGAACACCTTTTTTTGGACTGTCCCTATATTAAACCTTTTTGGGCAACTTTAGCATCAAAATGGAAAGAGCCTTTAGTTAAATCGATTTCTTATGGGACACTGATGTATGGTGCACACAGGGGAGAATGGTCTAAGTATCCTGCAGACACTTTGCTATTGTTTTTTTTTGTTCTTCTTTTTTATATCTGGCAATCTAGATGTTTTTGGTCTACTCAGCAGCGTATAGTTTCATTTGAGGAACTCCTTTCTAATGTTACTACTACTTTACGAAATATTTATGAAACTGATTTAGGTATCTATGGACAGGTGAAATGTTCTTATTTATGGGTAAATTGTGAAGGATGGCTGTGCTGCTAATTTTTTCTGTTGCTTCTGTTTATGTTTGATGCTCTGTGTTATGTTTCTGTGTGTATTTGTTTTTTTGTACCAGTTAAAATGATTGTCTGGAGTCCTCTTTTTCAATAAAAGTTCCCCTACTCTTTTCAATAAGTGCCATGGGATTTTTAACATCCACCTGAACTACCACCAATCGAGGCAGATGGGACTTCAGTTTAAAGTCTCATCTGAAAGACAGCACTTCAGAAGTGCAGCACCCCTCTCATGCTGCACTACAGTGTCAGTACTGGGATATTAACCCAAGTGCCAGATGTGGGAACTGAACCCACAGCCCTCTGATCTCCCGGCCTCAGAGGTGAGTGTGCTACCTACTGAGCCACTATTTGCTTTCTGTATGTGGTAATTTAGAAGTCTATGTTTAATAGGTAGCTTGTTTGACTTGCGTGTATGAAGTCACTGACTGTTTATTACTGCACTGTCACTTTAAATTGCATGGTTTAAAAGAGTGGTGATGTCAAACCTACCTCGGCCTTGAGAAAGCATGAGAGTTAGTGCGAGAAACGTTTGGCTGTTTGGAGAGGGACATGATGCATATGTGGGCTGACGTGCTGTAGGTGCAAAATAAATATTTTTTGCCTATAGCCTGTTTGGAATGGTTCTTTGCATCCCACGCGGTGTTGTGTAGCCCTGTTGCTGTCTGCCAGCTGTAGAGCTTGATCATTATTTTGTTGAGCAGCCGCAGTGAGAACAGGCACTCACTGTACTTGTAGACACAGAGACGGGAGAGACACATGCTGAGGACAAGCACTAGTCTGTGTCTCTAGGGAGCAGCAGCTGTAGTTGGCCTCTGTCTCCTTCCTTACACACACATAAAAAAAAAAAGATCTTATTTAAGAAAAAAAACAGCCAAGAATAAGTTATAAGAGGCAGGAGCTGCTGATAAAGGGAGGGGAGGGGAGACTTAGAGCTGTAGGAGCTAGTCCGTAATGTAGTGTTGTAATATCTGATCTCGAGATCTGCAAAAAAATAAAAAGTAAAACATTGGGATGAACTCTCCCTTCTGGGCTGTAATAGCCTTCAGTGTGTTGTCTGCATCTTCTTTCTCCTTGCTGCCACCACCTGGTTTCCCCGGACAATAGCTCTTCCCTGCGCAGGGCTGGGAGGTCAACACAGTTCAGATCTGGTAGGGTGCTATTTGGCTGATGAATAACAGAGTTCCCTCTTTGCCAGTGAAAACAATGCAGTTACCTTTGTAAATAAACCACAGTCAATAATTCTATAATAATAGATTCTTTACTGCAAAACTCAGGTTTCACAACAAAGATATATACAATACAAAACAGAAAATACACATTACAGGAAAAGCAAATAAATGGTCTTGAACAACAGATGTCAGAAAGGAAACTACTGTAGTCTAAGCTTCCCTAAGACAATATCTTGCCTCCCAACTAAGCTCAGAGAGAACTGATACCTAGATATACTTTATCTGCTACACAAAACTAGTTGGAATGCAGGCACTGTGCTTGCCATGAAGGTTCCTGAAGACAAAAGGTTCCATTGTAATTAAACCTCTGAATTTATAGCCTAAATCTGAAACCCTCTGACTAGGTTTTTTTCAAACCACCAAACATTTTAAATTCTGTAACAAGTTTGTGTTCAGTTGCTCCAATCAGCTTAAAACCAATGTGTATCCAACTAGGTCACTTCTGCACCCAGTTTTCATTCAAATGCTCCAATCACATTAAAGAGTGTGTGTGTGTGTGTGTGTGTGTGTGTGTCTCCACCTCATGCTTCTCTAAGATTTATTACCCTGTGCAGAGGCATTGCCTGCTAGTGATGTAGAGTTCCCAATGTTTTTAGTTAGCATGCCAGGCAGAAAGACCCTGGGGAGATTATGAAGAATGGAAAATACTTTCACTAACATAAGCAATGAACTAATCAGTTCCCATTCCTGTCAGCATTCCTGTCACAAACATGTTTGGAAAAAATAAGGAGAGACTGAGCCAGGGAGCTTAGAGTGGCAAGGGAGTGAGTGCAGCAGCAGGATGAACCGAGCAGCAGATTTCCCTATCCTACAGGCCACAGTTTAACATCTGAGGAAAAAAAGAGATTGGGAATAAGGAAAGGGAGCTGAGAGGGGAGAGGAGACAGAGACTGTGAGACAGACTGATACAGGGAGTAAGTGCAGCCAGCAGCAGCAGATGCCAGGAGCTGAGAGGGGAGAGGAGACAGAGACTGTGAGACAGACTGATACAGGGAGGAAGTGCAGCCAGCAGCAGCAGATGCCAGGAGCTGAGAGGGGAGGGGAGACTGAGACTGTGAGACAGACTGATACAGGGAGGAAGTGCAGCCAGCAGCAGCAGATGCCAGGAGCTGAGAGGGAGGAGAGACAGAGACTGTGAGACAGACTGATACAGGGAGGAAGTGCAGCCAGCAGCAGATGCCAGGAGCTGAGAGGGGAGAGGAGACAGAGACTGTGAGACAGACTGATACAGGGAGGAAGTGCAGCCAGCAGCAGCAGATGCCAGGAGCTGAGAGGGGAGAGGAGACCGAGACTGTGAGACAGACTGATACAGGGAGGAAGTGCAGCCAGCAGCAGCAGATGCCAGGAGCTGAGAGGGGAGAGGAGACAGAGACTGTGAGACAGACTGATACAGGGAGGAAGTGCAGCCAGCAGCAGCAGATGCCAGGAGCTGAGAGGGGAGAGGAGACAGAGACTGTGAGACAGACTGATACAGGGAGGAAGTGCAGCCAGCAGCAGCAGATGCCAGGAGCTGAGAGGGGAGAGGAGACAGAGACTGTGAGACAGACTGATACAGGGAGGAAGTGCAGCCAGCAGCAGATGCCAGGAGCTGAGAGGGGAGAGGAGACAGAGACTGTGAGACAGACTGATACAGGGAGGAAGTGCAGCCAGCAGCAGATGCCAGGAGCTGAGAGGGGAGAGGAGACAGAGACTGTGAGACAGACTGATACAGGGAGGAAGTGCAGCCAGCAGCAGCAGATGCCAGGAGCTGAGAGGGAGAGGAGACAGAGACTGTGAGACAGACTGATACAGGAGGAAGTGCAGCCAGCAGCAGCAGATGCCAGGAGCTGAGAGGGGAGAGGAGACAGAGACTGTGAGACAGACTGATACAGGGAGGAAGTGCAGCCAGCAGCAGCAGATGCCAGGAGCTGAGAGGGGAGCAGAGACAGAGACTGTGAGACAGACTGATACAGGGAGGAAGTGCAGCCAGCAGCAGCAGATGCCAGGAGCTGAGAGGAGAGGAGACAGAGACTGTAGACAGACTGATACAGGGAGGAAGTGCAGCCAGCAGCAGCAGATGCCAGGAGCTGAGAGGGAGAGGAGACAGAGACTGTGAGACAGACTGATACAGGGAGGAAGTGCAGCCAGCAGCAGATGCCAGGAGCTGAGAGGGAGAGAGACAGAGACTGTGAGACAGACTGATACAGGGAGGAAGTGCAGCCAGCAGCAGCAGATGCCAGGAGCTGAGAGGAGAGGAGACAGAGACTGTGAGACAGACTGATACAGGGAGGAAGTGCAGCCAGCAGCAGCAGATGCCAGGAGCTGAGAGGGAGAGAGACAGAGACTGTGAGACAGACTGATACAGGGAGGAAGTGCAGCCAGCAGCAGCAGATGCCAGGAGCTGAGAGGAGAGGAGACAGAGACTGTGAGACAGACTGATACAGGGAGGAAGTGCAGCCAGCAGCAGCAGATGCCAGAGCTGAGAGGGGAGAGAACAGAGACTGTGAGACAGACTGATACAGGAGTAAGTGCAACCAGCAGCAGCAGATGCCAGGAGCTGAGAGGGGAGGGGAGACCGAGACTGTGAGACAGACTGATACAGGGAGGAAGTGCAGCCAGCAGCAGCAGATGCCAGGAGCTGAGAGGGGAGAGGAGACAGAGACTGTGAGACAGACTGATACAGGGAGGAAGTGCAGCCAGCAGCAGCAGATGCCAGGAGCTGAGAGGGGAGCGGAGACAGAGACTGTGAGACAGACTGATACAGGGAGGAAGTGCAGCCAGCAGCAGCAGATGCCAGGAGCTGAGAGGGGAGAGGAGACAGAGACTGTGAGACAGACTGATACAGGGAGGAAGTGCAGCCAGCAGCAGCAGATGCCAGGAGCTGAGAGGGGAGAGAGACAGAGACTGTGAGACAGACTGATACAGGGAGGAAGTGCAGCCAGCAGCAGATGCCAGGAGCTGAGAGGGGAGAGGAGACAGAGACTGTGAGACAGACTGATACAGGGAGGAAGTGCAGCCAGCAGCAGCAGATGCCAGGAGCTGAGAGGGGAGGAGAGACAGAGACTGTGAGACAGACTGATACAGGAGGAAGTGCAGCCAGCAGCAGCAGATGCCAGGAGCTGAGAGGGGAGAGGAGACAGAGACTGTGAGACAGACTGATACAGGGAGGAAGTGCAGCCAGCAGCAGCAGATGCCAGGAGCTGAGAGGGGAGAGGAGACAGAGACTGTGAGACAGACTGATACAGGGAGGAAGTGCAGCCAGCAGCAGCAGATGCCAGGAGCTGAGAGGGGAGAGGAGACAGAGACTGTGAGACAGACTGATACAGGGAGGAAGTGCAGCCAGCAGCAGATGCCAGGAGCTGAGAGGGGAGCAGAGACAGAGACTGTGAGACAGACTGATACAGGGAGTAAGTGCAGCCAGCAGCAGCAGATGCCAGGAGCTGAGGGGAGAGAGACAGAGACTGTGAGACAGACTGATACAGGAGGAAGTGCAGCCAGCAGCAGATGCCAGGAGCTGAGAGAGGAGAGGAGACAGAGACTGTGAGACAGACTGATACAGGGGTAAGTGCAGCCAGCAGCAGCAGATGCCAGGAGCTGAGAGGGAGGAGACAGAGACTGTGAGACAGACTGATACAGGAGTAAGTGCAGCCAGCAGCAGCAGATGCCAGGAGCTGAGAGGGAGAGAGACAGAGACTGTGAACAGACTGATACAGGAGGAAGTGCAGCCAGCAGCAGATGCCAGGAGCTGAGAGGAGAGGAGACAGAGACTGTGAGACAGACTGATACAGGGAGGAAGTGCAGCCAGCAGCAGCAGATGCCAGGAGCTGAGAGGGAGAGAGACAGAGACTGTGAGACAGACTGATACAGGGAGGAAGTGCAGCCAGCAGCAGATGCCAGGAGCTGAGAGGGGAGAGGAGACAGAGACTGTGAGACAGACTGATACAGGGAGGAAGTGCAGCCAGCAGCAGCAGATGCCAGGAGCTGAGAGGGGAGAGAGACAGAGACTGTGAGACAGACTGATACAGGGAGGAAGTGCAGCCAGCAGCAGCAGATGCCAGGAGCTGAGAGGGAGAGGAGACAGAGACTGTGAGACAGACTGATACAGGAGGAAGTGCAGCCAGCAGCAGCAGGTGCCAGGAGCTGAGAGGGGAGAGGAGACAGAGACTGTGAGACAGACTGATACAGGGAGTAAGTGCAGCCAGCAGCAGCAGATGCCAGGAGCTGAGAGGGGAGAGGAGACAGAGACTGTGAGACAGACTGACACAGGGAGGAAGTGCAGCCAGCAGCAGCAGATGCCAGCAACAGAGACTGTGAGACAGACTGATACAGGGAGGAAGTGCAGCCAGCAGCAGCAGATGCCAGGAGCTGAGAGGGGAGAGGAGACCGAGACTGTGAGACAGACTGATACAGGGAGGAAGTGCAGCCAGCAGCAGATGCCAGGAGCTGAGAGGGGAGCAGAGACAGAGACTGTGACACAGACTGATACAGGGAGGAAGTGCAGCCAGCAGCAGAAGATGCCAGGAGCTGAGAGGGGAGAGGAGACCGAGACTGTGAGACAGACTGATACAGGGAGTAAGTGCAGCCAGCAGCAGCAGATGCCAGGAGCTGAGAGGGGAGCAGAGACTGTGAGAAAGACTGACACAGGGAGTAAGTGCAGCCAGCAGCAGCAGATGCCAGGAGCTGAGAGGGGAGCAGAGACCGAGACTGTGACACAGACTGATACAGGGAGGAAGTGCAGCCAGCAGCAGATGCCAGGAGCTGAGAGGGGAGCAGAGACAGAGACTGTGAGACAGACTGATACAGGGAGGAAGTGCAGCCAGCAGCAGCAGATGCCAGCGACAGAGACTGAGACAGACTGATACAGGGAGGAAGTGCAGCCAGCAGCAGATGCCAGGAGTTGAGAGGGGAGAGGAGACAGAGACTGTGAGACAGACTGATACAGGGAGTAAGTGCAGCCAGCAGCAGATGCCAGGAGCTGAGAGGGGAGAAGAGACAGAGACTGAGACAGACTGATACAGGGAGGAAGTGCAGCCAGCAGCAGCAGATGCCAGCGACAGAGACTGTGATACAGACTGATACAGGGAGTAAGTGCAGCCAGCAGCAGCAGATGCCAGGAGCTGAGAGGGGAGCAGAGACAGAGACTGTGAGACAGACTGATACAGGGAGTAAGTGCAGCCAGCAGCAGCAGCAGATGCCAGGAGCTGAGAGGGGAGAGGAGACCGAGACTGTGAGACAGACTGACACAGGGAGTAAGTGCAGCCAGCAGCAGCAGATGCCAGGAGCTGAGAGGGGAGAGGAGACAGAGACTGTGAGACAGACTGACACAGAGAGTAAGTGCAGCCAGCAGCAGCAGATGCCAGGAGCTGAGAGGGGAGCAGAGACAGAGACTGTGAGACAGACTGATACAGGGAGGAAGTGCAGCCAGCAGCAGCAGATGCCAGCGACAGAGACTGTGAGACAGACTGATACAGGGAAGAAATGCAGCCAGCAGCAGCAGATGCCAGGAGCTGAGAGGGGAGGGGAGACCGAGACTGTGAGACAGACTGATACAGGGAGGAAGTGCAGCCAGCAGCAGCAGATGCCAGGAGCCGAGAGGAGACAGAGACTGTGAGACAGACTGATACAGGGAGGAAGTGCAGCCAGCAGCAGCAGATGCCAGGGGCTGAGTAGCTTGCCATGCCCTGCAGTGTGCAAGATTTGAACAAAAATAATAAATAAATAAAAACAGACTGGGAATAGTTAGAGAAGAAGCTCAGGAAGGAGAGGAGACAGGGGTTTTGTTTGGCCACTGTCACTAATTACTTAATTGCCTACAGCCTTAGGGCGTACCCCAGAAAATAAAAAGGCAACTTTTTTTGTCTACTACTGTCACTAATTACTTGATTGCCTCTAGTTTTGGGCTATATAGCCCCATAAACAAAAAAGGCAGAGCTTGTTTGTCTATCACCGTCACTAATTACTTGATTGCCTACAGCCGTGGGATATAGCACAAGACATAATAAAAAGGCAGGGTTTTGATGTTTGCCCACTGTCACTAATTACTTGATTGCCTACAGTCTTGGGGTTTATAGCCCATAAAATAATAAACAGGCATGCAACAGAATTAAGCAGAAACTAGAAGTAAAAAACAACAAAAGAGACAATGAGTCATGGCATAAGGTCTTTAATGTGGGAACAGCCAGCAAAAGGCCAAGATTCAGTTCTTCATCAGCATCATCTAATGTGAATGAGATCGAGTGCACAGATATAATGTTAACTGATACAGATGCTCAAACAAGTGACACAGTATGTCAGGGTGAAAGCATCAGTACTAGCAGCATTACAACTGAATTCATCATCGAACAGCCTTCTACCTCTACTGAAGCAGACTTGTTATCCCCATCCCTTACAATATCTTCCGCTGATGATAAACCCCCTACTTATCTTGACACTAAAGAGAAAGGCCCCGCTCAGCCTATAAATAATTTCAGTACTAAAATTTATAGAGGTAAAAGACGAGGCTTTAGCCATCACTGGTACAAAGATTTCTGCTGGTTGGAGTACAGCTGTGAAAAACAGAGTGCATTCTACTTCACATGTAGATGTTTCATGCACGGGCAGGGTTGCGCTTATAAAGCATTTACAACAATTCGTGGGTTTCAAAACTGGAAAAAGGCATTTGAGAAATTCAGAATGCATATATCAACTCACACTCATAGAACTGCGGTGGCTCCTTGGTCTGAATAAGTGCACAAATGAAATGGGTAACATCGTTATACAAGTAGACAGGGGCAAGTTTAAAGGAAAACTGTCCACAACAGCGGAGGCAATCACCAGGGCTGCCAGAACGCCCGATTACAAAAACGTACATGGTTTAAAATAAATGCAGCTAACCTTTCTCTAGTTAATTAGCTTCTTAATAGTTCTCCTGGATGCACCATGTCAAAATTGCCGCCGCACCGGAAGACGGAGTGTGCCCCAGGCATCCTGTCCTGTGCCGGAAGGCTCGTTCAAATGACGACCGAGGCGTATCTACACCAGAGAAAAAGAACTATTGTAGCATGTAGAGGTATGTTAACTGAACCTCTACAGCCAATTCCTGGTGAAAATGGAGCCGTGTAAGGTACTTAAAATCATTCGTAAAGTTGCAGCCCCGAGTTCGGGCATGCGCAGTAGCATCTAGCGTTACTGCACATGCCCAAACTCGGAGCACTAAGTGCTACTGCGCATGCCCAAACTCTGGGCTTCAACTTTACGAATCATTTTAAGTACCTTGCACGGCTCTGTTTTCACCGGGAACTGGCTGTAGAGGTTCAGTTAACATACCTCTACATGCCACAATAGTTCTTTTTCTCTGGTGTAGATACGCCCCGCTCGTCATTTATATGAGCCTTCAGGCACAGGACAGGACGGCTGGGGCACACTCCGTCTTCCGGTACGGCGGCAGTTTTGACATGGTGCATCCAGGAGAACTATTAAGAAGCTAAATAACTAGAGAAAGGTTAGCTGCATTTATTTCTAACCATGTACATTGCTGTAATCGGGTGTTTTGGCAGCCCTGGTGATTGCCTCCACTGTTGTGGACAGTTTTCCTTTAAGGAAATTCTGCAAAGAACAGAATACATGAAGAGAGTGGTTGAGGTCACTCTACATTTGGGTCAGCTAGGGTTGCCTTTCTGTGGTCACAATGAAGATGAGCAGAGTGTTAATAAAGAAAATTTCAGGGAGGCTTTAGGTTTGATTAAAAAGTTTGACAGAGTGCTTCATGTAAATGATACCATCCCATCAAATGCAACATATGCCTAGGCAGAGTCACAAAATGTTCTGATTCAGTCTGCCGCATCCTATATTACAGATGCAATTGTGCAAGAAGCAAAAAATGCTAAATTCGTATCAGTTTTATCTGATGACAGTTCGGACATCTCATGCCAGTAACAAATGAGAATCTGTGTAAGATATGTGTAGAACCATAAACTTGTTGAATGTTTTCTGTGCTTTGTTAAAGTCTCAGAACTGGATGCAAGAGGTCTGTGTGGTACCATTAATGAGACCCTGAAAAGGTTTGATATTTTTCAACCAGATGTTACCTTCGTTACCCATGCATATGATGGTGCAAGCGTCATGAGTGACCATCTTTTTTTTTTTGTTTTGTTTTATATTCTTTTTCTGGCTCTGCTTGGCCCCGGAGAACTCTCTTGGGCATCTGCATTTTCCTCGGCTCTACCTCTGAGCCTGAAACCCTCCAGCCTTCCGGGCACCAGCCCAGCTATCCCCTCGGCTCTGAGCCCTCCCGAGGTGGGGTTACCCTATCCGCCCAGGTCGCTCTACCTTACAATTCAGGCTGGGTTGGGCTCGGCCCAGGGGCTGGATGGGTTCGGCTAGTGGAGTGTGGTCGAGGGTTCAGTGCTGTTGCCTATCTCCGGGAGTGGGGATTTCCTTGGCTGCGTTGCTTCTGTTCCTTCCCTCCCTCTCTCCCCTGACGGAGCTCAGTCGTGCAATGGCACCAGGCACGCCTGCTGCAGCTCCGCCTCCCCTGTAGCTAAGCCCTGCATGTTGCAGTGCCTCCGGTCACCACCAGGGGCCGCTGCAGTGCTGGGTAGGAGCCTGGATCCCCCCCCAAGAGAGGAGAGCAGTCCTCTGGATGCTCAATCCTTTCTCTCCCCTGCCAACCCCCAGTGGCCCGGGCTCTCGGTTGTAACTACTGTCTTACAGCAGTTACAACCACATAGCAAGAGGAATGCTAGAAGTACAAACAGGAACGAAACTCCGAGGAGAAGTAAAAAAAAGTTTGTGGTGTGCGAGATACTGGTTAAGTAATGGTTGTTTTTTGAATGGACTTGCAAAATGCATTTGAGTAGAACAATGTGTATACACTGACCACAAAATAAGAACAAGAAAAACAACACTGTGTTTGGGAACCTGAAGAAGTGGCGTTTGGCTACGTAACTGTTGCCCAGGATTTTGGTGTGGACTTTTGAAAAATAAAACGAGCTGTTTTTTAGCAATCAATATTTGTGTGAGCAGTGGAGTTCGTCCTATGTTTTGATGTTATTACAATTGGCTGCCAACCTACAGCAGCCTCCCACTCCTTTCATTAAGCCATTTAAGGGCTGTTAATAATCTGACCTCGCCCCGCGCTGCTTGCTAATGGGCCAGGAAAACCCCCACTTTGCCTTAAAGGAGCCCTGATTGTCCTATGGGGCTCCAGAAAGATGAGGCTGCCATTCACACTTCATATTCAGGATTCCTAGTCCCAGTGCCTGTCCAGGGACCGGGAACACTTCAATGCTGTGCTCTAACACTGCTTTTAGTTTAAATCCTGCTCCGCTGCCTGCCATGGAGCCGAGAATTCACTAACTTCACAGCTGAGCAGGCCAGACCACTTATGGAGCAGCATCTCCTTTAAATTTCAGCCACACATGCGCCATAGTGCTCCCAAACATGCAGCCACCATTTTAACTGGCAGCAGCTGGCCCCGGCCCCGAACCACCCCCAGACTCTGTGGAGCCCCCGGGGGAAGAAATCATTCCCTGAGCACCTACCAGCACAGAACAAAGCAAGTTCTTAGCCCTGTTTTCCATTCCAGAGCCAAGGAGCAGAAGGAGCTCATGGCAGCAGCTGCAAGGGATTCAAGGGGGGAGCCCTAGCCTGGATCCCACCAGGACTCCTTGGACCATCTTGGGAGCACACCAGTCCCACTTTGCTTCAACCCAAGGGACCAGAGGGTGTAGGCAAAGGGCACCAGGGGAAAAAGGGGTCATAGCCCCAACCGGTAAGCCTCCTAAAAGGGGAGGGGGCTTACAATGGCACCCTTCCCGATGCCCTCAGTGACCACCATGGACCATATGATATACTGAATGCATAAGATACATCGCCCCTCATCTTCCCCCAAATACATCCTGTACCTATCTTTTCAATCTCTGGACCTGTCTTCCCTTCATGCTGATCTGATGGTTGCAGACAGGTCCCCTGTTTCAGCTGCCAGAAACATTAACACTGCCCTCGAATCATTTAACTCCCAGTTCATGTCTGTCTGGGACCACTATGCCCCCCTTGAGGAAAACTAAGGGTCAAGGTTCGCACCTCCCCTGGATCTCAATGGAATTGCTGGCTTGTCACCAAGAGGGAGACCTTGCCTGGAGGACTTACAAGTTCACTGGCTCCCCTACTGACCTCACTAGTTACATTGACCTCTGCAATGCCTTTACCAGAGCTACTAGGCTTGCAAAGGCCAGTTTCTTTGCATCCACATCCCAGAGCAACATTAACAACCCGGTCTCCTTCCCCAAGTCCTCAAGATGGGAAACACCTCCCATGTCATGCCCAGCTGCTTTTGCCTAATCTTTCAACTCCTTTTTTTACCTCACATGCCCCCTCACTACATTCCTCCTCCTCTCCACCTCCCTTTTTACCTCAACCTCTCTTTCTACCCCCCTTCCTCCCTTTCCACTTGTGCCCCACCATCCTCTGTGGCTCCCTCAAAGTCTTCCTGGCTCTAAACCCACACAAAGGTGGGAGCCCTGTTGGTATTGACCCCAGACTCTTGTCCCCCTCTGTTCCTGCCATTGCTTTCCCTTTCACCCTCTTCCTTAACCTCTTCTTCTCCCTAGCCTGCATCCCTGACACATGGACATAGGCTACGGTTACCCCCCTCTCTCCAAAAGTGGTGACCCCCTCCTTTCCTGGTAACTACCACCCTATCTCCCGCCTCCTCACTCTGGCTAAACTCCAGATATATCTGGTTCTCTCCAAACTCTCCCCTTTCCTTGACTTCTCCTCCTACTTTGCTTCTTGCCAGTCTGGTTTTTGGGAGGCCCACTCCACTTCCGCCTTCCTCCTGCAGATTACTGCCTCCTTCTTGATCGTGCGTGTGAGGTGAGGTCCGATTATGTCTTTCATATGCATGCAGACCCCTGCGGTGGAGCAGAGAAGAGGACTCAGTGTATGACTGCTGAGCTGACCCACATCACATCGAGGAGACATGAGGTATAGAGTTGGCCAGTTAGTAATTCATTCAGATAGTTGTGTGGGGGAAGGAGTTATTCTGGGATCAGAGAGACAGGCCCTTTGATTATCGTGAGAGTGATTTCACTAACGTGTGTCAGGGGGTGATGAGCCTGCCAGTGTGGTCTGAGTAAACTTGTCTATGACTGTGAGGAGTAGACTTGGCTGCCTTCCATCTCAGAGTGTTTGTGTAGCACTGTTACTCTGGGGCACACGTGACAGTGCACTGTTTGTGGCAACTCCTTCTCACTGATCCCATCCCGGTGTCTGGATTCATGGTCAGCTCCTTCTCATCACTCTACCTGTACTCATTCCCAGTTCCAGCTGGGGTTCCTAGTTTTCCTGTCTTTGCACTGCAGCTTAGAGCTCCCAGTTCTCAGCACCATGCAGGTCCACCCAACCCACTTCTGTGTTCACCACTGCCTCCCAGTTGCAAGCTGCAGCTGGTTGCTTGTCCTGTGCAGCCATGTCTCCTTGCCCCCTGCTCTTTCCCTCCTTGCTGAGAGCTGGAGCTGCCAGATGGATGCAGACTCACCGCTGCCCCTTCCAAGATGGTCTGCTTTCATGGTGCATCCCCTCCTCCCCGGCCTCAGCATCCCCACTGGAGAACACAGAACAGGCAGCAGGATCCTGATCTACTCACCCATCAACAATGCTGCGTTCCTCTTTTTTCCCCTACAATGCCTAGGTTAGTATATCTGGCACTGAACTACTCCCTCCCGTTACGTTTAGGGTTATTCTGAAGTCTGGATCGGGCCCCTTCTATGCCATTGGGTAGCACCTGGTCTGACTGTAAGCATATTAATAACTCAGCTTTAGTATTCACAGTTGAACTCTTTTTCTTTTTTCTTTTTCTGGAATTTCTTGTTATTTTTTTTATTCATTGAAAATGTAGTTTTATTTCTTGTTATCATATTTACATTCATAAAATACCTCAAAATGACCTTATACACAATAGAAATCACATTCCTAGTATACTACATTGTATTAAGCATTATTATGCTATGGTCTTGAAAGGTTTTGTGAATGAAACAATTCCACTACTGCTTCCTTGTGGACCATCTCTGTGATAACAACGTAGCCTGCAGCAGCAGCTGCAGAATAAGGGGAGCTAGCTGCACATTCGAGCAGACTTGATAGACCTCTAGGCCTTTATCTACTGGTAAATTTCATATGTTCGTATTTTCATAGCCTGAACAACAGACGCTGCAAGCAGTTATTTAGTTTTGCCAAAAAAACAAGCAATTTCTTTTACATGTGCTTATTTTCATTTTATTTCTTTTTATACCTTAAATTTCTTGTTATTTCTTATTTAAGAAAAACACAGGTCTCTAGATATAGCCATACCAGGCTATACTCTGTTCAGGAAGTACAAGGTGGAAAAGAAAGGAGGAGTGGTGCTTTATGTAAGGGAAAGCATAAAAGTGACAGACATACAGGGAATACAGGAAGGGGCAGAGGTACTGTGGATCACCCTAGAGATGGGGAATGAAGCCAAGCCGCTATTTGCACTGGCCTGATCTACAGACCTCCAGCACACGGGGGAGTTGATAAGGTTCTGTGGAAGCCACCCATAAGATGGCAAATAAAGGGGAGGTGTTGCTGATGGGGGACTTCAATCTGCCAGATGTAGATTGGAGCCTCCCGGCTGCAGCTTCTGCAAGGAGCAGGGACATTCTGGACTCCCTGCAGGGGTCATTCCTCGGGCAACCAGTAAGGGAGCCCATTCATGATGGGGTAATTCTGGACCTTGTACTCATTAATGGGGACAGTGTTGCAGACGGGAACCAGTGATCACCATATAGAGTATCGTGGCGTAGAGGCAGTATAGCGCAGTGGTTTAAGGCTCTAAGCTGCAAATCTGGAGACCTGGGTTTGAATCCCACTGCCACCACTTGCATACTGTGTGACCCTGAGCAAGTCACTTAACTTCCCTGTGCTCCCAGGTCACACCTGTAAACAAGCTTTCAGCTTAGTGTGCCACTTCTGGTTAAACAATTGAGAAAAAAAAGAGTGGTTCAGTATAAGAACTGTGGCAGAATAGACCCACACAAGGGCGAGGGTCCTGAACTTAAGAATGGCCAATTTTAAAAAGATGGGTAAATGCTTCACAGATGCGCGGGGGGGGGGGGGCTTGGATGAAGTGGAGGAACAGTTGGTGAAGCTTAGAGGGGGCATAGTGAAGGCAACAAACCTCTGTGTCAGGCAAGTAAGCAAAAGTAAACGTCAAAGAGACCGCTGTGGTTCTCAAAAGAGGTGGCTGGGAAGGTAAGGGGAAAAAAAGTTAGCATTCAAGAGGTATAAGAAGATACAGGGTGACTGGCGTGCGAGACGCCAACTAGCATGGTCAGTTAAACCACAGCTCCTTCCCACCTGTCTATTCTTTTATTTCATCACACAATTTTTATCTTAAAAGGTATCCATTTTTAGTTTATTAGTTAGAGAAAGGCCCCATTAGATGAGTTTATGCTAAGTCCGTGAATTCTGCTTCTTCTTTTAGTGTTTTCTCCTCATTTTATTTCCGTGCCTGCTCTCAGTACTATGGCCCCGACAGCAACCAAGCCAGCCCCAGACATCTCCAAACAGCCTCACAGTAACGCAGTCAGTGAAACTGATACAAATGGAAGCTGCAATTGTAAGTCAGACATGCAACAAATAAAGTATATGCTAATGAATTTAAAGCTTAACATCCCAGAAACGAAGAATTCTTTGGGTTTACTGAGGCTTGACACAGACAATAACACTGCCAGCATTTCCGCAAACCGAAGTAAAATTGATGTGCTAGCAGACACAGTCGCATTCCTAGAAGACAAGCTAGACCAACAAAACTCGCAAATACAGCATCTCCTTAAAAATTTGATGATTTAGAGAATCGGGGGAGGCATAATAACATACGCATAGTAGGAGTGCCTGAAGGGGTAGAAAACAATGCAATTATTCCATTCTTACAACAATTTATTCCAGACGTATTAAAACATCAATGGAAGTGGCTCCTAGAACTTGAGAGGGCACACAGATCCCTTGATCCAAAACCACAAGCGAGAGGGAGACCAAGAGCTATCATAGTTAACTTTTTAAGATTTTCAGTAAAGGAAGAAGTACTTAGGATTGCAAGGGGTTACAAACAGCTTACCTGGCAGGGGGAAACGCATTTTTTTATTTCAGGATTTTCCGGCTGAAATAATAGAACAGCGCAAGACATTTTACGACGCTAAGAAACAGCTTCAGGAACTAGAATGGCTATATTTTTTTAAATATCCTGCTGTGTTGGTGGTTAATGTTCCTGGTTATAAAACATTTAATTGTGATACTGCAGCTAAAGTTTGGGACTTAATTAATAGTTATTCAAGTGTAGCTATGGCTCCAATGGCCTTGGAATGTTCAGCACCCATTGATGCAACAGAAGCTCCTTTCTGCCAGAAGCCTCAAGATTCCACCTCACTGGCAACTGCTGTTAGAACGGAGAGCAAGAACACGGAAAAACAAACCCCTACTAAAATCCCTATTAAAGATTGCACACCACTGCCTTACTCCTCTATGGTTAAAAGTACAACAAACACTCCAAAATCAGCTGCATATTCTACTATTTCACAGAGGAGCAAGCCAGTAATTAAAACATATTTCATTCACCGCCAAGTTCAACCTGTTTTTTTTTCCAAGCAGAGGAAACTTAAATGTCAGGGAGAAGAATTTGCCTAAATCAGTCAGTAGTTCTACAAGAGACACCTGGAATAATTCCAGTCGCTCTCCTTCCAAGCCACATGGATCAGACGGTAAACAACTGGGAAACTTTACAGAAACGGCTGCCATTTGACGTTGAAATATTCCCCTTAGGTTGTTTTCAAGGCAGACTATGATGATGCAATCTTTCACATAGTCACTCCCCTTAAAGGGAAAATACCTTTTACCCTGCAAAGTAAAGTCTCATAAGCGGTTCACATATATAGCATGCTTGCAATTTTAGTATAGTATGTATACAGAGTCTTGTCTCAAGCATCTCATTTTGTCTATGTTCAAAGCACACCTTTCTTTTTTTTATATATATCTTTGGCTGCAGAATAGCATCAAGGGCTGCTTGATCACAGCGGATTTTTAACTATTATGTAATTATCTTGTTAAAAAACTATAACTGCTATGAAATGGGGTTTACAGGCACATCAAACATAGTCAAGGAACTAATGATATTAAAAGACAAGGGGGGTTTATTCTCTGTTACAGCAAAGGCATGGTCACCTATTTACCATGCAAAAGGCTGTTTAAAGGGGTAAGAGTTGCCTAGGTCATTTTGGAAATATCTCACAAGAAAAGGATACAAAGCAGGAATGTCAGTGGTCAATAAGACCCTGGTTCTGAGGGGCTATTCTTCATAAGGCCCATTCATGATAATGTTGACACTGCTGATAAACTGATTAGGTTAATTAGGTGCCACAAGGTGGCCGACTATCAATATGGCCTACTAGGCCAGACAGCTTATTAAAATACAAATTCTCCACATGCATCTAATTAGTACATTAGCTGTTGGCATGCAGTGGCATATGCTTATGCGGTATCACAGCTTTAAAATTCACTATCTCACCTTTTTTTATGTTCACATTAAGGTATTATTTTCTTGACCAAGTCATGAATACTTGCAGTTACCCTAATACTTGCCTGATTGCATGGGGGTGATATAAAGGCACTACCTCAACTCAATTATACAGAATATTTGAAGTGTGTGCATACCTTAATCGTGGGGTTAACCTAATATTTTATATTTTATTATTAATAGTAATATCCTTTCTGTGACACAGGCAGTTATCTTAAGATTTACAGCGGCCTTAAAGTTATAAAACATGGTACATAAAATGTGTGACACTTTACTGTGAACAAAATGATGACAGGTGGTACAGAAGATTCATAGTGGTCTCTGAGTTTACCGAGTTCACGCTTAGTACTTAGTGTGAGAGAAATTCCACTTTGGAAGTTACTTATATTCTTTGTCATAATTGTATAAGTTTATTCTATCTACAAGTTCACACACTTGGTTTAAGTGTTTTAATAATTACCCTAGATACTATCACCCACAAGTTGTGGGTTATTATACTTTGTTATTAATAAGTTCTTCATAATTATTTGACATAGCAATTTTTAGTTTAAGATAGTAAGATAGCATTAACATTGTTATTGAAAATGCCATATGGTAGAAAAAATATCCTTAAGATAGCTTCTTGGAATATTAAGGGCTGTCATAGTCCCAGTAAGAGGACTAATGTTCTTTAATTTCTTAAATCACTACGGACAGACATAGCTTTCATTCAGGAAATGCATCTAACAGGGGAGGAGTTACTGAAACTTAAGAAGACTTGGGTGGGTACAGTAGTGGGGACCTCATTTAACTCAAAAAGTAGAGGAGTCTGTATTCTGTTCCAGAAGAACTTAAATTTGGTGATAAAATCCAAACTAGAAGATCCAGAAGGTAAATTTATTATTATTAGTGCTCAGATCGATGGAGTAGATGTCACACTGGTTTGCTTATACACCCCAAATGTCAATCAGGGTTCTTTCTTTGCCTCTATGACAGACAAGTTGGGGACAGTTAATACAAAATCTCTCATTGTGGCAGGTGATATGAACTCTACACTGGATAATTACTTAGATAGAAGTTCGCCTATGTCATCTGAGCAAATAAACTCATCTAAGGCCTTTAATAAATTCTGTGGGGAACTAGGCCTAATTGATACGTGGAGAGTGATGCATCCTCAAGGCAGGGGTTTCACATTTTGATCTTGCAGACATAACTCATACTGCAGATTAGATTACATACTTGTTTCTAAGCAACTACTGGCTGGTTTGGCAAGTAGTGACAAAGGCAGCCTGGTCATTTCAGATCATGCCACAGTGATGGCTGGAATTCAGCTAGAAGACATCTCAGAATCTAAGGGGATATGGAGATTTAATAGCAGTCTACTGAAGGCTAATGAGTTTAATAAAATGTTACATGCAGAAATTACACAATTTCTTGAGTTCAGTGACAATGGGGAGGTATCCAATGGTGTTTTGTGGGATGCTTTAAAAGCTTATATGAGAGGACATATTATTTCTTATGCTAGCCATAAGAAAAAATTACAAAATGATAAGCTGAACAATTTGGAAAAAGAAATGAAACTATAAGAGACCCAATATGTGCAATCTTTAAGTTCAGACTCACAACTATTCTCTGAAATAGTGGGTTTAAAGTATGCTGCAAATATCGTATATAATCTCAAAGCAGAATTTTCACTCTTCAGACTAAAACAGAAGTACTGGGAATGTGGCAAAGCGCAAGGAAAATTATTGGTTCATAGGTTACTCAAAAGTACAAAATCCACAAAAATTGCCTCGATAAGGGTTGACAAGCATACAGTGGCCCATTCAATGACTCAAATTATTAAAATCTTTGAAAGATTTTATGAGTCAGAAGTGCCTCATAATGAGGACTTGCTCAACTCCTTTTTAAGTCAATTAAAGATACCTTCTATTTCTGAGAATGATAAGCTAGCTCTTAACAAACCCTTTACTAAAGATGAATTAGTTAAAGCAACTATGTCAGCACCTGCTGGTAAGGCGCCAGGCCTAGATGGGTTCTCAGGCGAATTTTACAAGGCAACAATACAGGAGAGTGCCCCTTTGCTAATCAGAGTTTTTACTGAATCTTCCGAATCAGGAACACTACCCTCCTCTATGCAAGTAGCAGCCATAAGTGTGTTTCCGAAAAAGAACAAAGATCCCACTAGATGTGACAATTATAGACCGATCTCCCTGATCAATGTAGACTGTAAATTACTAGTGAAGATGTTAGCTAATAGACTAAATAATTTCATCCCCAAATTAATTAATTGTGATCAAGTGGGTTTTGTCAAAGGTCGAAATAGTGCTGAGTTGATAAAAAAGGTTCTTCACACTATACGTGATTCAAAGAACGCCAATGACGACCCATTTCTGTTGTCTTTGGATGCTAACAAAGTCTTTGATCGACTGGAATGGGGTTATCTGCAGAGCATTCTGACCAAACATAATCTAGGGGAACAGTTTTGTAGTTGGGTAGGAATTCTATATAATCAAATATCGGCTACTGTTAAAGTAAATGGGGTGCTTTCAGACAAATTTGACATACATAGAGGGACCAGACAAGGATGTCCTCTATCTCCCTTGCTGTTTATCTTGGCCTTAGAACCTCTACTAATCAAAATTAAATCTTCCACTGAGATTAAAGGCACGGGTTTGGGTAAGTATAATAAGCTCATGGCTTATGCAGCTGATCTACTGCTTACTCTTTCAGAGCCACGTAAAACACTGGGCTCCTTGATGGATATTGTCTACACATTCTCCTTATTTTCAGGTTTTAAAATTAACTTTGAAAAATCAGAGATACTCCCACTCTCAAAACTAACTAGCATAAATGATTTCACCCAACATAAATTTAAGGTGTCTACCTCTACAGTTACTTTTCTTGGCCTAGAGCTATGTGCTGATATTAAAAAAATAATTACTCGTTACTAGACTCTCTAAAACTAGACTTACAGAGGTGGCGTTCAATACTTCTGTCTTTCTCGGGAAAGATACAGGCAATAAATATGATTCTTGCCCCTAAAATATATTACCTACTGCGTCACTTACCATTACAACTACCGGAGAAATGTTATAAGATATTGGACTCTGTGCTGCTAAAATATTTATGGGAGGACAAACCTGCTTGTATATCTAAACTTAAATTACAACAGCCCAGAATTAGGGGTGGATTTAATTATCCAGCCTTCAGAACAAGATATGACACCTTTTTAGTGGCACAGAATATTCAGGCTTTATGGTTACAGGACACTAATCTGACCCCTGGGTGGGTGCATACTGAAACACATTTGTTGAAAGGAGCAAATCCTAGGGTTATTTTATTTGCAGAGCTTCCCAAAGAACTCAAGTCTTGCCCTATCTTAAAGTCCACATTGTTAGCTTGGTCCAAGATTGCCAAAGCATTGGATTGGAACCCAGCTTTTTCCCCGCACTGTCCTATATGGAATAACAAACTCTTTCAGAGTGAGGGTAAAACCCTGGAATGGAAGAGCTGGATAGAAAGGGGCATTTGCTACACGGGAGACCTAACTGATCATAGCACATTAACCTTATTATCTTTTAATGATATAGCCAGAAAATACAAATTGCCTAGAACCGATTTTTTTAGATACTTACAACTCAAAAAGATTCTGAGTGAAAAAATTAATGTCTCAGTTTCATTACCCCCACTCATCCCCTAAATAAAATATTTTCCACATATAAGGGTTACAAAATAATATACAATATGGTTATAGATTCTAAAGAAAGTCTGGTTGAGTCATTAATCCAAACATGGGAGGTTGAGTTAGGTACTACTATTTCACTGACTGATTGGGAACAGAGCTGGGTGAATAGTCTTAAGGCCTGCAAAGAAGCAAAAGGCAAGTTAGTACATTATGAAGTTGTACACAGATGGCACCATACCCCAGAGAAATTGTTTAGTATGGGTATATCCAATACCAATAATTGTTTGAGATGTTTAAAAGGTACTGTGACAATTACACGCATTATCTGGTCTTGCCCACTAATTCAGAGGTTTTGGGGAGAAATTTTTAGAGCCTGTGAAAAAATTCTGAACAAAAAGATTGTATCAAATGATAAATTAGTGTTGTTGGGTATCACTTCTGATCTAAAATTTTGGTCTAGACATAATATTTTATTGTTATTAGCAGCTCTAATATCAGACAAAAATATAATTCTTAGACTTCGGAAACAAACATTCCCCCGCCCACTCTGACTGAGTGGTTAGAAGATATTACTATCAGATTGAGTTATGAAAGACTAGCGTTTGTTTGTTGTGATCGATTAGAGAATTTTTAGATATTTGGAACCCATTTTTACATTCTAATTTCTGTAAATATGCTACCTATGAATGTTATAGCTGTTTTGTTTAGAAGCTATTTAATATGTATTGGCTTTTGGTAATTTGAAGGTGATTTCATCTTAAAATATGTATGATTAACCATTTCTGACATGGTAATGTATTTATGATTGTTTACACATATTTCTTTTAAATTTTCAATAAAAGTTTTAATTATAAAAAAAAGGAAGATGGGGGGAGAAGGATAGGGAGGTGTATCAGGGGAAACAGAAGGAGGCTGGGAAAGCAGTAAGGAGTGCAACAGCACAATGGAGGAGAGAATAGCCTAGGCAGTAATGAAAGGGGACAAGGCATTTTGCCGATATGTAAATGAAGAAAGGAAGACCAGCGGAAGGATTGTAAGGCTAAGAAGGGAAGAAGGGGATTAGGTGGAGGGGGACCAGGAAAAAGCAGACATAATGAACAAATACTTTTGTTCAGTGTTCACAGAGGAAGGGGAAGAAGTAGGGCCAAGAGTAATAACAGGAGTATTGAAAGAAGGGAGGTGGACACTAGACCATTTTCTCCTGAAAGAACTCGCAAATCTGAAAGTGGACAAGGCTATGGGACCAGACAGGGTGCATCGAAGGATATTGAGGGAGCTCAGTCCTATTCAACCACTCACTGGAGATGGGAGTGGTTCTGGAGGACTGGAGGTGGTCAGATGCAGTCCCACTTCACAAAAGTGGCAGCAGGGAGGAGGCTGGCAATTACAGGTCAGTCAGCCTGACTTCATTGGTGGGGAAATTAATGGAATCACTACTAAAGGAAAGGATGTGGTATATCTCAAATCCAGTGGCTTACAAGATCCGAGGCAGCATGGATTCACAGGGGGGAGGTCATGCCAAATGAATCTGATAGATTTCTTTGACTGGGTGACCAGGGAATTGGATTAGGATGGAGTGGTGGATGTAGCCGACCTAGATTTCAGTAAGGCTTTTGACACCATTCCACATAGGAGACTTCTAAGCAAGCTTAGCAGCCCAAGGGTGGGTCCAAAGGTGGTAAACTGGGTAAGAAATTGGCTAGGAAATAGGTGACAGAGGGTGGTGGTAAGTGGAGTTCACTCCAAGGAAGGGAGGGTGACCAGCAGGGTGCCATAGGAATCAGTACTGGGACTGGTCCTCTTTAATGTTTTCATTAGCAACATTGCAGAGGGGCTGGATGGGAAGATCTGCCTTTTTGCAGATGACACTAAAATGTACAACTGGGAAGACACTCTGGAGGGGTGGAAAAATGATCTGAGAAAGTCAGAGGAGTGGTCAAGGGTATAGCAGTTAAGTTTCAATGAGAAAAAGTGCAAAATCATGCACTTAGGGCACAGAAACCCAAGGGTGGAGTACAAAATGGGGGGAGTGGTATTAATGATCACCAAGCAGGAATGAGACCTGAGGGTAATCATATCTGATTACCTAAAGCTGGCAAGTCAGTGTAACAAGGCAGTTGGGAGAGCTAGTGGGATGCTGGGGTGCATAGGGAGAGGTATTACCAGCAGAAAGAGGGAAGTGGTGTTACCGCTGTATAAGCCACTGGTGAGACCTCACCTAGAGTACTGTGTCTGGTTCTGGAGACCTCATCTCTGGAAGGACATAGACAGAGTTGATGCAGTCCAGAGGAGGACAACTAAAATAATGCAGTGTCTGCATAAAAAGCCCTCCGAGGAAAGACTTAAAGACCTCAATATGTACAAACTGGAGGAAAGGGGGGGTTCATGAATGAGACTTTCAAATACTTCACAGGTATAAATAAGGTTCAAGAGGGAAGCCTTTGTCAGAGAAAGAGATGCTCAAGAACAAGGGGTTATGCTATGGAGCTGGAGGGGTAGACTCAGGGGAGATGTGAGGAAGTACTTCTTCATGGAGAGGTTGGTGGATGCCTGGAACAGCCTCCCAGTGGAGGTTGTGGGGCCAAAAACTGTAGTGGGGTTCAAGAATGCATGGGAAAGGCATAAGAGAACCTTAGTGGTAAGTCGGGAAGGGGAGGTTGACCCAGAGATCAAGTAGGGTCTGCGGTAATACACATAGCTCCCAGAGGTTGTTGACATGAATCAACGGTACAGGGTCAGCACTGTGAAGAGGGCGGTGATATTATAGATTTCAATCCTGCACCTAATATAGTGATGGTCTGTATACTTTAAATTGATTTTGGTGATTTTGTTTTATTAGAAATATGTTTTTTTAATATTCACAATTTGACTTTTTCTATGATGTCATCACTGTAATCGGGGTTATTTAAATGAGGCTGCTACTGTCCTTGCCATACCCCCTGTCGAAGGCTGTGTGGAGCCAAAGCGCTGGGTTTTGGCTGCAGCTCGAGTGTTTGCACTTTGCCAATAGACTGCATTTTACGCTTTATTTTGTGTATGTGGAGTGGCTTTGTGCTTTTGTGCCTGCAAGTGCTGGCACTCTGGATTTTGTGGTAATACAGTAGGTAGGGGAAAAATGAGCAGACTACCTGTAGGTGGGCCAGGCGGTCCTTATTTGCCATCAGATTCTACATTTCTGTGCTTTCCCAGCAAGTCAGTTGGAGGAGAGAGTGAAAGCTGAGAATGGGCTTGCAAAGGTTGCCACGCCTTTGAAAATGGCCCAGTGGGATAATTGTATGGTGGCGCTGCTCCCTTTCCTGACCTGATGCCAGTGATGAAGGGGTGGAACTTGCAACCTGTACTGAAGACAGCTTGGCCTTGACAAGCTTGCAGTGTACAGTAATGCTACATGACTGCAATGACCACTTAGTGTTACCTTTTCCAACTGTGAATGGTGTGTATCCATGCAAAAGGATTACCTGCAAGTTAATGGGAAGCAAGCTTGTTAAAGGAATAGTCCACCCAAAACTTGCAAAAAATATATGTTGTCCAGAGTGTTTTGATTTGTATGTGAAGTTCTCGTGTTTCCTTCCCTCTGTCTGCTATTAGGAGTTTTTCCTAAATTAGCCTGCTAGCTTAATGACAGTCTTACAACCCCTGGGGAATCTCCATCTGAGACAGATTCATTTCATTCCTTGTTCCCACAATGCATCCTGTCTCATGTGACAGTGATGTAGCAGAGACCCAACATTCAGCACACACATGCCAAACAAACTAAATATCTTGGAAACTTTACAAGCTGCACAAAAATTACCAGCAACAAAGTTCTTCAGGATAGTATGACCTTTACGATGAGGGTAGTCACTAAGCTGAACTCTAGATTTTAAAATATAGCCATTTTTACCGTTGTGAACTGATTGTAAAGTAGTGCTTTCTGCTGGATTTATGGTCTCTGCTTCATCACTGTCACATGAGACAGGGTGTATTGTAGGACAAAGGAATAAAATTAAGCTGTCTCAGATGGAGATCTCCAGGGGTCATAAAGCTGACATAAAGCTAGCAGGCTAATTTAGGAAAAACTCTTAATAGCAGACAGAGGAAAGGACACACTAGAACTTAACATACAAATCGAAACACTCTGCACAACATCTCTGTTTTGTAAGTTTTGGGTAGCCTCAAAAGTGGGATGACAAATTAAAGAGACACTGACATACCTCTCATCAGTCCCTGATTGCAACGGACGTCCCTCATTTTACCCCTCAAAAGTGTTCTGTCCCTCATGGAAAGCTGCTAGCCACACAGAGAATGCACTGTACATTACAACAGTAAAGCAAAAATTCATAATATTCAAAGATGCGTAATCAAACATAAACATTGTATAAGTAAACACAATGGTTTACACATTGTTTGGAGCTTGTATCTCCGTGTTTGAAAATGTGTCCCTCATTGCTGGTGCTTGTGTCCTTCATATCAGTGACAAAAGGTTAAGAGGGATGGCTTTAGGAGAAACATTGTACTGGGGTAACTTTCAGCTGATATTTAATCTAATTTCAGTGTTTAGCTACCTCCGTTTTTATCCTAACTATACACACTGAAAGGAGAATGAGTCTGCTAGGCTTCATCAGCACTGGCTGCATCGCTGCACCTGCCATTATAATACTCTCTTAAAGACATCATATTGTGCTACGATGGAAATGAATGTCCCAATCTGGGATTGTGATGTTAGGAACAGACAAGCAGACGATGTCTGTAGTAGTAGTAGTGGTAACAAACTTTATCTTTTTGAGAGGATAGAACTGTTAGGGTCACCATGGTCATATTTTCAAAGTTGTTGAGGTATAGTGCCTTAGTTTTTGTTTTTTTGGTATCCTGGTAAGGTGCACTACACACAAGTACCTGTTTTAAGGGGTGACCTGGGGGCACTGGGGTGGTTAAGTGACTTGCTCAGAATCACACAGTATGCAAGTGGAGGTTGTGGAAATCCAACCCAGGTCTGCTGGATGCACCAAGCTCATTCATAGGTCGTTACTCTAACCTTTGGGCTATACTGGCAGCCCACTAACCTAATCACGGTTTCAATATAAACAGGCAAGATGCATCTAGGGAGCAGTGATCCTGTTTTCCTTTTAAAGTATGTACAGCAGTTATGAAGAAACATTGTGAGCTAAATACAGATCATATGTACAATATAAGCAGAAATGTGTCAAGATTTTCCTCTCCGATATCGAGGCGGCCTCTTTAAATGCATTCTCCTGGGATTTTTACAGCATTATAGCAGCTAGCAGCATCAACAGTGATGACCTAGAATTATTATAGAAGTAAGTGCAAGTTCATTTTGTGTAGTCCCGAGTTCAAGATCATTGTTGTGGGTAGGATGAAGTGCAGTCCTTTCAACGTAAAAGAAAATATTCAAACAGTAATTTCTAAGCCCAGAAATCCCTGACTTATACTTAACAGCTGCAATCACTCCCTCGGAATGAGCTGCCCTGGAGCTTTTAGAATTCTATACTAATTATGGAACTTAGAATGAAATTCAAACTCTGCTGTGTGGTCACGCTCACCCCTGCATGCTAATGTCAAGCAGGGACAAAAAAATTTTTTGTGCAAATTTGCAGTAATTCATAGGTATTCTGCGCCCAGGGTACAAACGGATTCCCAGAAACAATTGTAACCCTGGTGCTGTTATACCAAGGGCTACTACCCCTGCCTGCTTCCCTGACTGCAGGTTGAGGGGCCTGAGCTCACTATCAGGGGTCACTGTGGAGTCATTACCAACAGTAAAACTATAATTATCATGCCTCCACCCAGAGTAATGATTTAGTGGGTTAGATCTTGAACTGGCACAGCCCTCTGGGAAGCTATACCTACCAACAGCCCCACTAGTGGCCACATACTTGAAATTACAACCACCACCTTGCTTTGCATTCAATTCACAATTAATGGAGAGTGTTAATAATATGCTCACTGTGACCACTTACCAACAGGGTCTGGAACTCTGCATTCACCCTGTGCACCTGTAAAGGGCGGTTAGCAGCAATAACACAAAACCTTTCAGTTGTTTGCATTAAACCAGCACTCAGTAATAATATGCTCATGAATCAGATTAACATTTAAACAACAGATTTATTTATGGGTTTAAATAAGGGGTAGGGGGTGCAGATTAAAGCTTGATCAATTAGCATTTTTGGCTCTAGTAGTATGTTGACTTTGTATAGACATTCACCCAAATGCATTAACCCCTCTGGACTGTCCAGTTAACCTCACTAGGTACCCAGGATAAGCTACTTTGCAGGCCGGAAGCTGTGGCGCAGGTTGGCCAGCGTTGCAGGAGGTTGGGGTCCTAAACATAGAAATGGTTAAGGTTTTAATTTGTACTTGGCTGTAGAAATCATAAAACACCTTTTTGAACCCCAGAAATGTATAACCCCCAGGCGCGACAGCCTGCAAAGACAGTCTAAACCAAAGTGCAGACTTGAAAGGCAAATCAGTTGGAACAAGCAGGTTAATTGGTGTTGCAGGGTAAAACCCTGAGGTACTCACTAAACCTTGGACCTCGGGATCTCGGCTGATTTCCAGGATTGCTCTCCTTGAGGCAGGATGTGGCTGCAGGCTGCAGGACTTTGTTCTTTCTGGCAAGGACCAGGATACAGGGACCGGAGCTAGCACGACTCACCCCCTCATGAAGGCGTAGCCCCCAAGGGTGGCCGCAACCCGCGATGAACTTCTGTGCAGGAGCTGATTCCCTTCTCTGGTCATCTGGCAGCTTGGCTTTTACAGGCAGCAACAGTGTATTAGGCATGTTACTTGGCATCACTAGTTCAGCTTGGATATGGTTTGGTAATAGGCCACACAGCTTACTCACTTGCAAGTTGCAGTCCTGGAAATGTAAGCTGGCACACAGTAATTCAGATCTCCCTCTGGCAAATTGGTTGGAGACAATTTCGGTGACCCCAGGCATTAAGTACAGGTGCAGTCCCTGAGGCAAAAACAACTTCTCACTGAAATGCAGATTTGGGATCCTTTAACACTCTGATCCCACACTCAGTCTGAAAACTCACTCTGGCGGACTCTACCTTTTTTGGAGGATTGCAGCTGGCTCTGCAGACTTGGCTGACCCAATTAATCCATAGGCGTTTTGGCCCAGAAGAGGCAAAGCAGGCCCCTCTCCATGTTCCTCAACCTGCAGGGAGCCTCCTTTCCCTTCAGGAGCTCCAGACGGACCCCTGGAACTGCTGCTCGAACTCACTCTAACTTTCTAGATTCAAACAGTCCCTCCTTTTATAAAGAGAAAAATTCCTGTAATCCGATTGGCTGTCCAGGCTGATAATCAGTCCCAGTCCTTTAACTGGACAGCATTTTGGCGCCTAGATTTTGTCCCTGCTTATTCCCCACAAGTCTCTGGCACTGTCCAAAGGGCCTCTTTGTTTAATCCTAGCCACTGATTGGTTGATAGGCACAAAGATGGTGGCTGCTGATACAGTTTTATGCAGTCTATTTAGTGTCCCCACACATAAAGTTCTGATGCAGCCAGATGTATCACTTTGAGCAAGTAATACCCCCACTGTCTTGTAGCCCCAACAGTCCTCTATAGGTCACATTCATTATTAAATATTTCTTTTGTCCACTATTGCTGTCGCTGCCACTGATATAACATGCCCCTAGGTGGCAGGCAACTACCTCATTCATATGCATGAGGCACTCATTAATATTCATGAGCCCCGCATATGGTCCTGTGTAAAACTTTATTTTAAAAATGTTGCTGGGGCTTTTCTCTATTTCCCCTGAGGTCGCCAATCCCCATTTAGCAGAGGGGGTGCCGGGATCAAAGAAAACTCCCCCGATTTGACCGCAAACCGTCATCGGTAAAAACAAAGTGCTCCAGTGCGCATGCGCGAGTGCCGGCCAAAGGGAAACATGCCGGCAACTTGCAACTGTTTTAAGCCCAAAAATGGGCTGAATTAAGTTACCGGGCTGCTTGGGAGAACCAGGGGGAAACTCGGGGCACCAGAGGGAACGGTCAGGTGGCAGGAGGTGCCGCAGAGGAAAACGGACACCAGCGGCAGCGGGAGAACACCCGGAGGCACAAAGATAAGCCCCCAAATGGGGGGATGGGCGGGCGTTATAAAATGATCCATGGTGGGGATCGAACAGAATTCCGCAAGCTTATTAAACTCCAGCTACTGACCCTGAGTAGACAGGAAAGGCAGCATAGTAGCATGGGCTTTAAACGTCATTATTTTTTATTCAGTGCATTGCACGCAGACAAGCAGTTGCAGCCAGTGACAAGTTGCAGAATATCCAGTATATTGTGATATATTGCAGGAAATCCTAATCACGTCAATGGGAGTTCCTGTGATATATCACAATATATGTAGATACACAAGAGGCTGCCACTGGCTGTAAGTGCACACACAGAAGTGAACGATGCAGTCATATGTAAAGTGTATGGACCTATGGAAAGCTTTCATTTGAAAATTGCTTTTCCACTTCTTTTCCCCAACAGATAGTGGTCCTGGCCCCCAGTCAGCTCACTAGCATGGACTGTCAGCCTTGGCTCTGAGGAAGGTGGCCATCAGCCATTTAAAAGGTCAACAAGCCACCCCCTCCACCCACACCCAATGGAAGGACAAGCAGACAGGACTTGCCAAAAAAAGTCAGGTTCTTGTGTTTTTGCACTTTCACAGCAAAATGCACAGTTTATGTCACTTCATACAGTAATGTAGTGCACAATTACTTATTTCTGCTGACAGTCCGTGCTGCTGCTGGGTTCACCAGAGCCAAGACCAAGATGCGTTTTTCAGGGGAATAGAAGGAATGCAAAAACAAGCTTTAAATAAAAGCTCTCCATAGGTCTGGCACATTTCACCTGCTTGTTCTTCGTGTATGTCTGTCTGCACCAAATAAAGATCTCATCACACTCTGCTATGCTCCTGCCCCTGCCTACTCTTGGTAAGCGGCTGGAGTTTCAGTAAATTTATGGAGGGTAAAAGGGGGAGGGTAAAAGGGGAGGAGGAGTAGCTCTCTACATAAGAGAAGAAATCAAAGCAACAGAACAAAAGGGTAAACAGGGAGGAGAAGAAGCACTGTGGGTCAATTTGGAGGCAGGCAATGGCACCACAATCCACACAGGGTTGTATACAGACCTCCCTCTCAGGAGAAATGGACAAGGAAATGATAGAAAGTATACTTAGAATGGCAGATAAAGGGAGATATTGCTGATGGGTGATCTGAATATGCCAGATGTTAACTGGAGTGCAGTTGCAGCAGCCACTTCTAAGAGTGGGTTATTCTAGATGCCCTACAGGGCATGCCTTAGACAACTAGTATTGAGCCCACTAGGAGAACAATCTTAGATCTGGTTCTCTCAAATGGAGATGAAGAGGATCACAGATGTATAGAAGTAGGTAGCCATCTGGGAACTAGCGGCCATCGAACAGTATAGTTCTGACAAACACAGCAATAGAGTCAAGCCATACAAAGACAAAGGTACTGGATTTTAGGAGGCTGACTTTGCCAAAATGGGTGAGTGCCTAAGGAATGCACTAGCAAATGGGCAGGAAGGAGGGGTGGAAGAACAATGGGGAATAATAAAAACTGCCATCACAGAGGTAACAAGCCTTTGTGTCCTGTTGTCCAGCCAATGTTTTACCAAGGCTACCACCCTGGGACCCACTCCCAGGCTGGTTAATTTGACTATCAATCTTTTGTGTGGGACTGTGTCAAATGCCTTGCTAAAGTCTAGGTAGGCCATGTCCACAACCCTCCCTGGTCTACTACTTTGGTCACCCAGTCAAAGAAATCTATTAGATTAGTCTGACATGACCTTCCGCTGTGAACCCATGCTGCCTTGGATCCTGTGCTCCACTGACCTCTAGGTACTCAACTATTCTTTCCTTCAAGTGACTCCATCACTTTCCCTACACAGAGGTCAGACTGACAGGTCTGTAGTTTCCTGCCTCTGTCTTGGTCCCACTTTTGTGAAGGGAATCACATCCGCCTTCCTCCAGTCCTCGGGTACCACCACCATCCTCCCATGATTTATTAAAAGATTAGCCAGTGGTTTCACTAGTTCCTTCCTTAATTCTTTTAGAATTCTGGGGTGAATTCCATCAGGACCCATTGCTTTGTCCACCTTCAGTTTAGGAGTTCTTGCAGAACCCTTTCTTCTGTGAAAGGACTGGGATCGACCCCCTATCAAAATTGCTTCTGTTAATTGGATTAGGCACCTTCCCCTCCTCTTTTAGGAAGATACTGAGCAGAAATATTCGTTCCAGTATTCCTGCTTTCTCACTGTCCCCCTCTGCTTACCCGGCTCATTCTATTCAGCCTCACTATCCCTCCCTTTGTCTTTCTCCTCCGCTGATGTACCTATAAAGGTTTTATCCCCCTTCTTAACTGAGTTGGCTATCTTTTCCTCAGTTTGGGCCTTTGCTATTCTGACTTCCCTCCTGCTTCGTTCTGCTTTAACTGGTACAGCTGTCTGTCCTGCTCCTTCTGTGTTTCCTTATGCTTCCGAATGCTATTTTTTCTTCTGACTTTCACAGCCACCTCTCTTGAGAACCATAGTGGCTTTTTCTTTCGCTTTAATTTGTTTATTTGCTTCACACAAAGGCTTGTTGCATCTGTGATGGCAGTTTTGATAATTCCCCATTGTTGCTCCACCTCCTTCTAGCCTGTTTGCTAGTGCTTTTCTGAGGCACTCTCCCATCTTGCCAAAGTCAGCCCTCCTAAAGTCCAGTACCCTCATTTTGTATGGCTTGACTCTGTAGCTGAGTTTACGTGAACCACACTGTTTGATGGTCACTTGTCCCCAGATGGCAACCTACTTCTAGATCTGAGATCCTCTCACTGCCCCGTTTGAGAGTATGAGGTCTAAGATTGCTCCCTCACAGTGGGTTCTGAAACTAGCTGTCTAATGCCTGCCACCTGTAGGGCGTCAAGAATGGCCCTGCTCTTGGATGTGGCTGCAGCAAATGTGCTCCAGTTAACATCTGGCATATTCAGGTCTCCCATCAACAGTATCTCCCCTTTCTCTGCCATTCTAAGAATGCCTTCCATCATATCCTTGTCCATTCCTTCCCCTGACACAACCCCTGTGCGGATTGTGGTGCCCTTTCCAGTCTCGAAGGTGACCCACAGTGCCTCCTCTCCTCCCTGTTTACTCTTTTGTTCAGTTGCTTTTATCCCTTCCTTTACATAGAGAGCTACTCCTCCCCCTCTTCTCCCCTGCCTGTCTCTCCTGTAGGTTATGTACCCTGGTATGTTAACATCCCAGTCATGGTTCTCTGTGTACCATGTTTCTGTGACTGCTACGATATCCAGGCATCCCTCTTCCATTAAGGCCACCAGCTCAGGGAGCTTGTTGGCCAGACTACGGGCATTGGTACTCATTACCCTCCATTTCCTGATGGCCTTACCCCCTTTTGCCCCATCCCTGTCCTTCTTGCCTTTGTCACTTTCTCCATTTACCCCTGCCCTTCTCCCTATCGACTCCTCCATGTTGGTGTTTGCCACACTTACTACCATGATTGTTTGGGGGCTAGGATTTTCCTGCTCCTTTCCAGTGCCTCCCCCCTTGGCTAGTTTAAAAGCTTGCCAATGAAGCATTTAAACCTATCACCTAGGATCCTGGTTCCCCTCCCGGACAGATGCAGCCCATCATGCCAGTATAGGCTTGCATCACTCCAGGTGGACCCCCAGTCCCCAATGAAGCCAAATCCCTGAGCTCCACACCAGTTTTTCAACCACTGATTGAATCATGGTACAGAACACCCTAGCCTCTCCTATGCCATAGATGGGTAGCACCTCGAGAAGGTTACCGTGCGTGCTACTTGACCTACGGCCCTCCCCAATTCCACAAACTCTTCCTGCACTTCTCTAATCCCTTTCTTAGCCAGGTCATTTGACCCTAGGTGGACAATGACATCCAGCTCCCTCCCTCCCCTGTGCAGCTGCTCTGGCAATCCTGAGGATTCGCTCCCTGTCCCTCCAAGCCATGGCGCCAGGCAGGCACCTTACCTCCCTCTCCCCTTCCTTGTCCATTTCTATCTTCCTAACAATGGAGTCCCCCACCAGGAGTTGTTTCCTTACCCTACAGGGTCCCCTGCCACCCTCCTGTGGGTCTCCTTTGTGGAGGTTCCCAGCATCCTCCTTGGTCTCCACTGTAGGTGCCTCCATGGAGGAACCACACTTGCCAGAATAGCATAGGAATTGTGGAGAGGTACAACTGGGGATGTGCCTCTGTTCCACCACCCTCACCCTCCCTGAGCCCACTGTGGTCCAACCGCTCCTCTTTCTTGGCAACCTCTGAGGCAACGGCAGTGGCACTGGTGGTCCCTGGATGGAAGAGGAGGTCCCACAAATCCTGGCCAACTCATCCTGGAGATGAGCAACCTCCTCCCTCAGCCCAGAGAGGTGCCTGCAGATAGGACAACACCGCATCCTCCAGAATATCTCCCGGAAGACTGCTGCTCCACAGCCACTGCACTGCACCACTCCAATCATGTCTTATTTCTGACCCCTTAACTGTTTGCAGTCCTTACTTTTTCATCTGTTTTTTTCTCTCTCTCTCCTTAATTTCTGCCTGTGTGCCCTTTAAGCTCCTGATTGTCCTGTTCTGAGACAAGAATATCCTATATTTTTCAGTAGACCACTTACTTGTTCAGAGGCAGACCTCCAGCAGCTGGAGGGGGCCAGAGAGCTACTCTTCCCTTCTAGGATGGTGGTTCCTTGGTGGTTCTGTGATCACTCACTTCCTGCCCCTAAACAGGAAGTTCCTGTTGTCAGTCAAATCCTGTGCCTATAAAAATAGAACTAGCTTTGGGTGGGGGGCTGGAGGGGAGGGAAGGAGGGCAATATAGTCCCAGCAGAGAAGTTCAGTCACACAGCAGTCCTTTCTCTTGGTGTCTTCTGCCAAGTTATTAGCAGAATCTTTCTAAGGCCGTCTTTAAATGTAGCTTCCTTCTAGCTAAGCCACTCCCCCTACTTACCAGATCTTTCTACAAGTAATTTAAACCTCACAGCAGTTATGTCCTTTCAGTCACCTGAGATTTACACTTAGATGACTTTTCAGTTACCCATTCAGTTCAGTTAACCCAAACACACACTTTTTTTTGTTTTTGTTTTGTATGTTAGTTTTTTACCCCAAATTAAAGGTCCAAATACAAAAGTTCTTCTACTTTAGTCCCAGCAGAGAAGTTCAGTCACACAGCAGTCCTTTCTCTTGGTGTCTTCTGCCAAGCTATTAAAGGAAGTGGCAGTGAAGGTTCAAGAGAAAAGAAAGCATTCAGGAAGTACAAGGAATCACAGAAGGAACAGGACAGAGAACTGTATGAGTTAAAACAAAGGAAGCTGGAAAGGCAGTCAGAACAGCAAAGGCCCAAACCGAGGAAAAGATAGCCAACTCAGTTAAGAAGGGGGATAAAACCTTTTATAGGTACATCAGGGGCGAAGGAAGACCAAGGGAGGGATAGAGGCTTAATAAAGGGAGGGAGGGTGGGTAGAGGGTGACTGTGAAAAGGCAGAGATACTAAACAAATATTTTTGCTCAGTATTTACAAAGGAAGAGGGGGAGGTACCTAAAACAAACAGTAGAAACACTCTGGTTACAGAAGTTGATACCAGCCCATTTACAGAAGAAACAGTTCTGAAAGAGCTCTTAAAACTGAAGGTGGATGAAGCAATGGGACCTGATGGGATTCATCCCAGAATTCTAAAAGAACTAAGGGTAGAACTAGTGACACCACTGACTACCCTCTTTAACAAATCATGGGAGGATGGGGTGGTATCTGAGGACTGGCGGAGGGCAGATGTGATTCCCCTTCACAAAAGTGGGAGCAAGGCAGAAGCACGAAACTACAGACCTGTTAGTTTAACCTCAGTGGTAGGGAAAATGATGGAATCACTTCTGAAGGAAAGAATTGTTGAGTATCTAGAGGCCAGAGGGCAGGGACCCAAGGTAGCATGGAATCACAGCGGGAAGGTCATGCCAGACAAATCTGATAGATTTCTTTGACTGGGTGACCAAAGTAGTTGATCAGGAGGGCTGTGACATGGCCTACCTAGACTTTAGCAAGGCATTTGACACAGTCCCACACAAAAGATTAATATACAAGTTAGCCAGCCTGGGAGTGGGTCCCAAGATGGCAGCCTGGGTAAAGAATGGCTGGAGAATAGGACACAGAGTAATAGTAAATAAGTCCACTCTGAAAAAAGGGGTTAGTAGGGGGCACCGCAGGGTTCAGTATTAGATCGGTCCTCTTCAATGTCTTTATAGCGTTACATTGCAGAGGGACTGGAAGAAAAAGTATGTCTCTTTGCAGATGACACAAAGATCTGCAACAGAGTTGATGCACAAGGTGGGGTGGAAAGGATGAGAAGGGACTTGGCAAGGTTAGAGGAATGGTTGAATGTATGGCAGCTTAGATTCAATGCCAAGAAGTGCAAGGTAGTGCACCTGGGAAACAGAAACCTAGGGGAAGAGTACACAATGGGGGGTGAGATACTAACAACAACAAAAATGGAAAGGGACCTGGGGGTAGTCATATCAGATGACCTAAAGGTGGGCAAGCAATGTGAGAGGGCAGCAAGGAGGGCTGGGGAATACTGGGATGCATAGGGAGAGGCATCACCAGTAGAAAACAAGAAGTTATTATCCCTCTGTACAGACAGCTGGTGAGACCACATCTGGAGTACTGCATGCAGTTCTGGAGACCCAATCTCCGCAAAGACATAGACAGGATGGAAGCTGTCCAGAGGAGGGCAACTAAAATGGTGCAGGGTCTGCACCGGAAGACATATGAAGAGAGACTTAAGGAGCTTAATATGTATAGCCTCGAGGAAAGGAGGGAGAGGGGGACATGATAGAAACTTTCAAGTACCTCAAGGGAATCAACAAAGTCCAAGAGGGTAGCATCTTTCAAAAAAGAGGTGTGCAAGAACAAAGGGCACAATTTGAAGATAGAAGGGGGGCGGCTCAGAGGTAATTTAAGGAAGTATTTTTTCACAGAGAGGGTTGTGGATGTATGGAACAGCCTTCCAGAGGAGGTTGTGGAGTCAAAAACAGTGGTGGAATTCAAGCATGCATGGGACAGTCATAAGGCAATTCTAGGGGGTGGGGGTAGGAAGAAGTAGGCTGCTGGTTAACTAGGATCTGCAGCTTATCCATCAAGTAGGGAAATGGGCAGACTGGGTGGGCCAAGCGGTCCTTATCTGCCGCCAAATTCTATGTTTCTATGGAGAGCTGGTTTCATTGCCACCATGCAGCATTCTTTCTGTGTTTGAAAACTGTTTCCTGTCACTAATATTAGTGCACCCAGGGCAGAGAAATACATGCAAATATCTATGGTTGGAAGTTTGTGGTGTCTGCTCTGCTTGTACCCATTGACTCCATTGGTAAGCAGAAATTTGCCCAGGATTACTATTCTTTGTAAGCCTTTACTGTCCTCATATCTCCTTTCTCCACTGGCAAGCTGTTCCAGAGATTCACCACCCTCTTGGGATATAATGCCTCTTAAAGTTACCCCTGAATTTACCACCTCAGCTTCAGGATGTGTCTTTACTCTTCTTATCCTGCTGGAGAACACCAGATCAAACATCGTTGTATGCTCCATCTCATTAATAGCCTTGAATACAGATGCTTATTAATTAAAATCAAAGTAAAGCATCCATTCAGCATCTCAGCCATCATCCTGGCTCTCTCATAAGCTTCTCCCCCACGTCCCCCATGTTTGGGAGTCCTCCTCCACTTCCCCTGCATTTGGGAATCCTTCCCTCATTCCCCCTGTGTTTGGGAGCCCAGTCTCCTCGTTCACCTTCCTCCTTCCATTTACAGTGCTGCCTACTAAGAGAAAGCCCTCTGTGGTGAACTTTCCTGCCTGACACTTTCCAGTAATCGCCATCTTATCACACTGTGCTCATGCAGTATCTGCAAAATATCACTGGTGAAAACTGTAGGCCTGCTCGCACTGAGAATCCTGCACCATTGTGAAGGGTGCAGAGTAGCTGAGTCACTGCCAGAGGATAAGAGAAAACATATTTGGGAGCATAGTAAGCTGATCCGTTTCCACTCTTGGGGAAACTGCAGTGCTGGGAAGCTGAAATGGTGTGGGGGTAGTCAGAGACAGAAGCCAGCAGTATTTTAATTCAGTGGGGGGTGTTGAAGAGTGAGACTTCAGCCAACAGTGTAATTTATGTAAAACCGACTCCAGCACTGCAGTGTGAGGGAAACAGAGTGCAGTCATAAGTCTAGTTTTCCCTGAATCTTATCGGGTAGGGCAGTTGAGACAAACCACGGCCAGTGTTTGACTTCATCATGCAGGACTCTGTCCCTGTTTTTGCCTGTCAGAGCTTCTAAAAGTTATGTGACAAGGCAGTGGGAAAGGCTAGTAGGATGCTGGGGTGCTTAGGGAGGGGTATCACCAGCAGGAAAAGGGAGACAGTGTTACCCCTGTATAGATCAATGGTGAGGCCACACCCAGAGTACTGTGTCCAGTTCTGGAGGCCCCATCTCAGGAAGGACATAGACTGGGTGGAGGTACAGAAAAGGGCAACCAAAATGGTGCATGGCTTGCATCAGAAGCCCTACAAGTAAAGACTCAAGAAATTAAATATGTACTCACTGGAGGAAAGGAGAGACAGGGGAGACATGATAGAAACATTCAAATACCTCAAGAGTATCAATAAGGTACAGGAAGGTGACATATTGCACAGAAAGAGATGCTCAAGGATGAGGGGGCATGATATGAAGCTGGAAGGCGGGGAGACTTAGAGAGGTGTGAGGAAATATTTCTTCATGGAGAGGGTGGTGAACACCTGGAACAGCCTCTCTGCAGAGGTACTGGGTACCAAAGTGGTAACAAGTTTCAAACATGCATGAGATAGACACAGGGAGACCTTAGTAACGGGGCTAGGTGGGTAAGACCGGAGATCAATTAGGGTCTACGGTAGCACGGTATGTAGGGACTTTAGGGCAGGCTAGGTGGGCCAGGAGGTCCTTTTCTGCTGACAGCTTCTATGTAAATTTATTAGGTTACTTCGGGAAGGGAGAGCCAGATTTTTCCAGTGTAATAATGACAGCGACTTTACTTTGAAATATAATTTTAAATAGACTTGACTCAGCATTTACGTTTTTACACCACCTCATAAACAAGGCAGGTATAATTTTTCAAGTCCCCTCTGAAACATGTTTTCATAGTCACGCTGCAAAGTCACCATTCAGATGGGATTTAAAAAATCCCACTCGTCTTGCTCATAAGGTGGAGCAGAAGAAACACTGTATTGAACATCTAGGGTCACAATCTTAAAAAAAAGTAGCTATAAAGCAACACTAAAATGATTCAATGTTTTCTTATAACTTTGCTATTTTTCTACATTTTGTCCCCAGATTTTCAACATAGCCTTTTCTTTTTACCCCACCTCATGAACAAGGCTGGTCTAATTTTTCAAATCCCCTCTGAATCATGTTTTCAGAGTCGCTCAGCAAAAAGCACTTTTTGACAAGATTTAAAAATCCCACCTGTCTTGATCATAAGGTTGGGTCATAAAAAGACTGTGTTGAAAATCTGGGGAAAGAATCTCAAAAAACAACAAACTTATGAAGAAATGCAGAAATTCTTAAGCGTTTACTCCTACCTTAGCTATTTTACCAGATTACAACCAGTAGCCATTTTTGTACACCATGTTGTGAACATGAATCATTTTTCAAATCCTGCCCTAAATGTCTTTTCATACTTGTGTCCCAAAATGCCATTTTGGACAGGATTTCACAAAAGAGGCCTTCCGTGTTCATAAGGTAGTGTAATAAAAAGCCCATGTTGAACATTGGAGGTCAGAATTGGAAAAAAAAAATATGAACAAACATTGACATTTTTCAGTGTTTACTCATAGCCTTGCAATTTTTTTAGTTTTTAACCCACATTTTCAACATACTCATGTTTTTTACTCCCATGGAATGAACATGGCAGGTGTCCTTATCAAATCCCCCCTCCAGCGCCTGTTTTCACAGTCGCTCCACAAAACAACGTTTTGGGTCGTACTGATGAATGACACCTGTCATGTTCATATGCTGGAGCAAAAAACTACTGTTTTGAAAATTCAAGGTCACAGTTTCAGAAAACATAAACATTACACGTGAACCTCTTCGATTCCCAGTCATAACAATTTCACTGTTATAACTCATATTTACTAATTTGTTAATTATTGCCTCTGCACTATCACTGCCAAGCAAAATGTAAAAACAAAAACAAGGTGCTGCGTCAGTATGTGGTCTGAAAGCAAAACAAAATGGTAATATTAAATGCATGCTGAAAATAGAAAATAGAGTTATAAATTGACGTTTCAACCGTAGGTCTTCTTTCCTGAGGAACATCTAAGGGCAAAACATTGAATTTTAACTCTATTTTCTATTTTCAGCATGCATTTAATATCACCATTTTGTTTTGCCATCAATGCCAAACACCTACACAGCAAACACAAGCAAGTAAACATTTAGCATTGACAATTGCTTGTTTGTTCTCTGTCTCCCTAAGCATTAGCACCAGCTTTCTATGCAGTCCCCTGTTGTGCAGTTAGAGGTATGCCAACCACTGACATCACCGGTTGCAATCTGTTAGTGAGACCTGATGCTGATACCACTATTTGTTATATCAATGTAATGGCACATGCAAGTAGCGTATCAACGTCAGGAACACGTGCCAATTGCAACGGAACTGATGTGATGTCACCAGTTGCAGCCCCTATAATTGTGCAACAGGGGGTCTTCATACCAAGCTGGTTTAAAAGACTCAGAGGCAGAAAACAAACAGGGAAGAGAGAAGAGACAGACACATGCAGAAAGAGAAAAGGGGTAGGTATCTGTCGACTAGGGACGTAGCAAAGTGTCTCATCCCCTTTACATTGCATCTAATTGGCAAACTGAAATCTTGCATCAATTGAGACCAATACTGAGTCAGAATACAAATCTTGCAGGAATACGGTGACCAGTGCACCTGTGGTTGACATACACAATTTGTCAGCAGAAAAAAGACCACTTGGCCCACTGTGCCGGCCCAGTCCTACCCATCTTACGTAGAACATGGCTCTTCCCACCACCTCTCCACCTCCCCTTTTGATACTGTATTTACCAAGCCCATGTGTCTGCCCTTCCCATACTTGAATCCCCTCACTGTTTTTGCACAAGCCACCTCATTCAGCAGCCCATTCTACCCTTCCGCCTCCCTTTCTATGAACAATTACGTCCTGTCACCCCCCCCTCTTAAATTTCCTTCCCACTAGCTTCCTAGCATTTCCCTGGTGTCTGTGTTCCTACTCGGTTTGAACGATTGTGCACTATGAACCTTGTTTACCCTAGGGAGCTACAGTATTTTTCTTCGGCAGCTGGCACTGACCACAAGCACAGAAAATATTGTACATTACCTTCATGTTGTGTAGTTGCCTGGTGCCTGTTACACTGCATCTCACCCACCCTAGTGTCTCTGTATTACAATTTCTCAGATTCAAAATTACCTTTAGGGAACAAGGGATGTGAAGAGATACCTTTAGAACAGTGTCTATGATTCTCATAAATGTGCCATTCCCTTAATGGCGACAAATTGACTTTGAAAGATTTAACGACTACAATGTAATGAACTGCCAGAGGGAAAAGAGAAAGATCTGAGATAATGCTGTAAGATCTCTAAATAAAGAAAAGGTGTCTGGAGGTTTACTGCTGAATATGTATAATGTTCTGCCCTTTGTAAAATGTGATGTGGGGGAGGGTCAAGGGGAAAAGCACTTGTACAACTAGGCCAAATAGCAATGCCCTGCTGTTCTTTGGGGAGTAACTGTGACTTATATCTTATGGCTGCAGCTGGGAGACCTATCAGCAGATTAATGGAGTAAGAATTAAATGTCTGAGGTGCCTGACACACAGCTAGCAATGAATATTTTACCACGACGAATACAAGTTCTCCTTGGAGACTATCGCAATAAAAAGCCAGTTAAATTAATAATGTATAAACCAGTCATGTTTTCAGTAACCCAGGCCACATTTATACAATAATAAAATGGATTGAGGACAATGGCACAGAGTGACTGAATAGAATCACCAATTTGTCAAACACTTTATAACTCAATATATGGAGAGGAGTCCCCAGTGGCTTAATCAGAGTAAGACGTTAACATTGTGAGCTGTCATCGGAAGGAGACAAGGCGATCTCCAAGCGAATAAAGGAAAGAGGCAGAATATGCCACTCTGAAGAAAAACAAATTCTCAAATATTAAAATGGGGGGGGTGTCTACTAATAAAAAAAATGATTGAAAGAAATCAAACCCCATATTCAAACAGTTAGCCCAGCACGAACAGGCTTTGAGCCAAGCTAAATTGTCTGCGCACTGTGAGTTAGCACAGCAATGCAAAACAGGAAACAGAACAAAGAATCAGCATGTCCAGGATCTGGGAGTTGGTGCAAACCTGGATATTCACAGGAGAATGTCACAAAGTAGCTGCACTCGAGGAGACCATGAAATGTCACAACCCAGTCGTTATATAAGCAAAGAGTGAACTTTATTAATGAGCAGACAGGCTGAATGTTTTGAAACAAGCAACCCCAAAGGCCCCTCCAGCATGTCTGCTAATAAAGTTCCCTCTGGTAATATATTAGCAACTGGATTGTGACTATTTGTGGCCTTGAGTGCAACCCCTCTGTGATGGCGATGGAAACACAATACTGCCACACTAACAGAAACAAATGGAATAAACATGCAGGCAGATATGCAAAAGGGCTCTGTTTAATGCACAAAGTGAAGTAAGAAAAGAAGAGATCCTGACACTTCGCTCACAGCTAAGCTTCACCAGGGGGTAGAACCCAAGCCACGTAGAATGCAAAATGATAGCACTGTTCTTAAAGACACAGTAACTAGCAGTCTAAGTGATAGATGTCATATTCATACACACAGTGTGGCCCAAGTGTATCACCACTGACGTTGTGCATGGTGGTGGAACACATGTAGGGTGCACTAGCATGTCCAGCTGGTTTTGGAAGTGCTAACTGGCAGCCAGAGTAGTACTAGATAATGTTTTCAAAACCCTATTTTTACTAACACACATATTGTGCGCTAACCCCCCCGTGCTATAATTAATGATCTCTAGCAACCAGTGGCACTTCCCTCCTGCTCTCACTCCCAGTAATGGCACGAATATGCTGTATGCAGTCCCCTGTCCCCCCATTATAGTTCAAGTAGCATGCAAAGACTGTTATTACAGCCCTACTCTCTGCCCCCCCGATCAAGTCCTGATCTAAGGAGCACCAACCATTCATGCAATCCAAGGAGCAAAGGCTTGCCTGTCCGCTATAAATGAGTCACTAATGGAATGCTAATGACCACTTACAGAAGGGACTTGCCTAACATGAGAGGTTATTTTCATTGGGAGTTTGGCTATTTAAGGAATAATGACTGAACAGCCTGTCATTTCCAGTGGATTGACAACCTGCTGGGGGGGATGTTTACGCTGAAGTGCAGCTGAGGGCTAATCCACTCCAGCCAGTCATTAATCAACAGGGAAATTACAGGCTGGGAGGTCATTATAGAAACATAGAAGTTGATGGCAGATAAGGACCGCAAGGCCCATCCACTCTGCCCATTTCTTTTTCTACCTTATGAATGTGCCTTCGGCCTTTGCTCTGTCAATGGCCTATCTATTCATACTCATCTGTATTGCTCCCTCATGCCTATCCCGTGCCTGTTTGAAGCCCTGCACTGTATTCATATCCACCTCTTCCTGAGGAAGGCCATTCCATGCATCCACCACCTATTCTGTGAAAAAGAACTTCCTCACATTACCCCTTAATCAGCCTCCCTCTAATCTCATGCTGTGTCCTCTTGTCCTGCTATTTTTCTTATTTTGAAACATGTTAGACTCTTTCACCTTGTTAATGCCCTTAAGGTGTGTGAATGTTTCGATCATATCACCTCTCTCCCTCCTTTGTTCTGGGATATACATATTGAGATCTGTTAATCTGTCCTCATATGTTTTCTGATGCAGTCCCTGCACCATTTTGGTTGCCCCTCTCTGGACTGCCTCAATTTGGTTAATGTCCTTGTGAAGGTGTTGCCTCCAGTACTGCACGCAGTACTCCAGATGGGGCCTAACCAGTGTCTTGTAAAGAGGGATTATTACCTCCCTCTTCTGACTTGCGATTCCCCTACTAATACACCCCAACATCCGCCTAGCCTTACCTACTGCTTTAGTGGTCTGCTTGGATGATTTCAGGTCATCGGTAATGATGATGGCCAAGTCTCTTTCTTCCCTTGTGACTGCCAGCAACTCCCCTCCAAGCCTATAGGTGGCCTCAGGGTTTCTCTTCCCTGTGTGCATGATCTTGCACTTCTTTGAGTTAAACCCCAGTTGCCACTCTGCTGACCATTTTGCTAGTTTATCCAGATCTCTTCTCATTCTACCCACCCCATCTGAATCATCTACTCTGCTGCAGATCTTGGTGTCATCTGCAAACAGACAAACCTTACCCTCCAGTCCATCTGCAATGTCACTGATGAAGATATTGAAGAGGACTGGCCTCAGGACTGATCCCTGAGGTACCCCACTTGTGACTTGCATCTCTTCTGACTGTATACCATTTACCACCACTCTCTGTTTTCTGCCCGTCAACCACTTTGCCAACCAGATGACCAACTTCTGACCCACCCTGAGCCTACCCAGCTTATTAATCAATCTTCTATGTAGAATAGTACCGAAAACCTTGCTGAAGTCAAGGTAGGCATCATCAACTGCTCCCCTTTGGTCCACCACTCTGGTTATCCAGTCAAAGATATCTAAGAGATTAGTTTGACAGGACCTTCCTGTTGTAAACCCATGCTGTCTTGGATCCTGTGCTCCAATGGATTCCAGGTGTTGCACTATTCTTTCCTTAAGGAGTGCCTCCATAATCTTGCCCACTACTGAGGTAAGACTGACTGGACTGTGGTTCCCTGCCCCTCCCTGCTACCACTCTTGTGGGCGGGATCACATGAGCACCTTCTCCAGTCTTCTGGGACCTCTCCTGTGCTCAGAGGCTCACTAAGGCTTAATAAAGGGAGGGAGGGTGGGCAGAGTGAGACTGTGAAAAGGCAGAGATACTAAACAAATATTTTTGCTCAGTATTTACAAAGGAAGAGGGAGGTACATAAAACAAACAGTAGTAACACTCTGGATACAGAAGTTGATACTGGCCCATTTACAGAAGAAAGGGTTCTGAAAGAACTCTTAAAACTGAAGGTGGACAAAGCAATGGGGCCTGATGGGATTCATCCCAGAATTCTAAAGAACTAAAGGGTAGAACTAGTGACACCACTGACTACCCTTTAACAAATCATGGGAGGATGGGGTGGTACCGAGGACTGGAGGAGGGCAGATGTGATTCCCTTCACAAAAGTGGGAGCAAGGCAGAAGCAGGAAACTATAGACCTGTTAGTTTAACCTCAGTGATAGGAAAATGATGGAATCACTTCTAAAGGAAAGAATTGTCAGTATCTAGAGGCCAGAGGGGCACAGGACCCTAGGCAGCATGGATTCAGCTCAGGAAGGTCATGCCAGATGAATCTGATAGATTTTTTTGACTGGGTGACCAAAGTAGTAGATCAGGGAGGGCTGTGGACATGGCCTACCTAGACTTTAGCAAGGCATTTGACACAGTCCCACACAAAGATTAATATACAAGTTAGCCAGCCTGGGAGTGGGTCCCAAGATGACAGCCTGGTAAAGAATTGGCTGGAGAATAGGACACAGAGTAATAGTAAATGGAGTCCACTCAGAAGAAAGGAGGGTTACTAGTGGGGTACCGCAGGGTTCAGTGTTAGGACCGGTCCTCTTCAATGTCTTTATAAGCAACATTGCAGAAGGACTGGAAGGAAAAGTATGTCTCTTTGCAGATGACACAAAGATCTGCAACAGAGTTGATACACAGGGTGAGGTGGAAAGGATGAGAAGGGACTTGGCAAGGTTAGAGGAATGGTCAAATGTATGGCAGCTTAGATTCAATGCTAAGAAGTGCAAGGTAATGCACCTGGGAAACAAAAACCCAGGGGAAGAGTACACAATGGGGGGTGAGATACTAACAACAACAAAAATGGAAAGGGACCTGGGGGTAGTCATATCAGATGACCTAAAGACAGGCAAGCAATGTGAGGGCAGCAAGGAGGGCTGGGGGGATACTGGGATGCATAGGGAGAGGCATCACCAGTAGAAAACAGGAAGTTATTATCCCTCTGTACAGACAGCTGGTGAGACCCCATCTGGAGTACTGCGTGCAGTTCTGGAGACCCAGTCTCCGCAAAGACATAGACAGGATGGAAGCTGTCCAGAGGAGGGCAACTAAAATGGTGCAGGGTCTGCACCGGAAGACATATGAAGAGAGTCTTAAGGAGCTTAATATGTATAGCCTCGAGGAAAGAAGGGAGAGGGGGGACATGATAGAAACTTTCAAGTACCTCAAGGGAATCAACAAAGTCCAAGAGGGTAGCATCTTTCAAAAAAAGAGGTGTGCAAGAACAAGAGGGCACAATTTGAAGATAGAGGCGGCTCAGAGGTAATTTAAGGAAGTATTTTTTCACAGAGAGGGTTGTGGATGCATGGAGCGGCCTTCCGGGGGAAGGTTGTGGAGTCAAAATCAGTGGTGGAATTCAAGCATGCATGGGATAGTCATAAAAGGCAGTTCTGGGGGTGGGGGGTAGGAAGAAGTAGGCTGCTGGTTAACTAGGATCTGCAGCTTATCCAGTAGGTAGGGAAATGGGCAGACTGAGCGGGCCAAGCGGTCCTTATTTGCCGTCAAATTCTATGTTTCTATGTTTCTTAAACAGTTTTGATAATGGCTCTGCTAGTTCCATCCTTAGCTCCTTTAGTACCTTGGGATGTATGCCACCAGGTCCCATTGCCTTGTCCATCCTGAGCTTATCGAGCTCTTGTGGGACCCTTTCTTTTGTGAAGGGACTAATTCACACCTCCCTCCCCTCTGTGTCCATGGTGCTGAGCTGTAGGCCCTGCCCTACCTTCTCTTCAGTAAATACTGAGCAGAAGTATCTATTTAGGAAAGATGCTTTCATGGTCCTCCTCCTCACATGCCCCCTTATCCCCTTTGATCTTAGCAATACCCCCTCTGGACTTTCTCCTTTCACTAATGTATCTATAGAAAGTCTTGTCACCTTCTTTTACTGTTAGTGTTTCCTCGGTTTGTGCCTTTTCCTGCCTTACTACCTTCCCTGCTTCCCTTAGGGAAGTTTGGTATGCCTCCCTATCTTCATCCTGCTGCGTTCCCTTTTATTTCCTGAAGGCCAGCCTTTTGGCTCTGACCTTTTCTGCTACTGTTTTTGAGAACCAAAGTGGTTTCCTTCTTCTTTTGCACTTGCTTTTCTCTCTAACACAGTGGGATGTTGTTTCAAGTATTGCATTCTTAATGCTTGCCCACTTTGCCTATACCCCCTCACCTGTATTTCTTTTTGCCAGGGCTAGCTTAACTCTGTTGGCCATCTTATCAAAGTCAGCTCCTCTGAAGTCCCATATTTCTGCCTTGGAATGTGATGATTTAGTTCTAGTGGCCAAATTGAACCATACCATGTGATAGTCACTGGCCCCCAGGTGACCTTCGACCTGGAGATCTGAGATCCTTTCCCTGTTAGTCAGTACTAGATCTAGGATAGCCCTGTCTCTTGTGGGTTGTTGTACCAGTTGTTTGAGGCCTTCCCTCTGCAGGGAATCCACCATATGTCTAGTTCCAGCTGGTATTGACCAATCTGTATCTGGCATGTTGAAGTCCCCCATTATCAGAACATCCCCTTTAGCTGTCATGATTGTATATCTTCTAACAGTAATGTGTCTATGTCCTCTCCCTGGTCTGGAGGCCTGTACACAACCCCAGTTCATATGGCTGTCCCATTTCCTGTTTCCAGAGTGACACAATTCTTCTGGCTCCTTATGTGTATTCTGAATTTCTGTAACTTTGATATTTTCATTGACATAAAGGGCCACTCCACCCCCCCCCACACACTTTTTGCACCTCGGTCTCTTCTGAACAGTACATAGCTACTGAAGTCTCCCAAGTGTGGTTACTGGTAAACCATGTCTCGCTAATGGCTACTATATCCAGTTTAGCCTCTGTTATTATTGCTTGCAGGTCTGGAATCTTGTTTCCCAAACTGCAAGCATTTGTGTACATGATTTTCTATTGGTCAGATTTCCGTGTGTTAGTTGTTGGGTGAGGTCTGGCATTTCCCCCACGCATCGCATGGGGAGCCAGACCTTTTTCCTTACCTGGTGATGCAAATGAACTACAAACATGCCGAACTTCTGTTTGACCACTAGCTGAGGGGAGGGTGTTCTTCCCATTCGACATATGGTGCTGCACCCTCTCCCATTACTAGTTTAAATATTCACAGAAGATGTCAAACTACTGCCCCAATGCACTGACTCCTCCTTAGTCAGATGCAGTCCATCAAATTTAAAGAACTTTCGCTCCCAAAACTGTTGCCAGTTCCTACAAATTTATGTCCTTTTCCTGGCACCAGCCCTTGGTGACATGTTTAGCTCCTATCTCCTTCTCTGATCTTCCATCCATCTGCCCCTTCTCCCAGACTGGCAGGATCTCAGAAGGAGATGCTAGATGAAATGGATGATAGTTTGTCACCCAGCCTGGTCAGGTGTTCCTTGGTCTCACAACTGACCAGCTGGTGGATCGTAGTCCTATGTGTGCCAAGGCGTCCAATGTTTTCCTGCTTCCTGAACAATTTTAGTAATGTGGTCAGTGTCTCTCCACGCTCATGTACCTGGGAGACATCTGACCATTACCCCTGGCTGGAGACAGGTATCAACTCCCCGAAACATGGAGTCTTCTATGATCAGATGTTTTTTTTTTTATTTCCTTTTTGCTTTTTTTTGTTTTGGTTCCTGTTTTGGGCAAGTTTTGCTGTGCTAGCTGCTGTGCTGCAGTGCCCTGCTCTGTAGTGTCCTCTGCCCCTTTGTTTGATTTTGGAGATAGAAGCAGATACCAGTTTGTAGTTTTTATATGGTTTGTGGAGGTGATAATGTTGGAGAGCACTGAGTGATGGGGCACCCAATTTGCCCCTCCTAACCACCTGCCAACCTCCTGGACCAACTACCCTCTGCGGTCAAGATGCTTCTGTTGGATGTTGAGGAAATGGCGGGCAGTTCTTATAATATATTTCCTCTTGATATGCAACTTGAGGCACGCAATCACTGCCTATGCTGCCTGGAGCTGAGCCCTTAGATCTCCAATGGCCCAGCATGTAGGACAGTGTCCTAAATCCTGTAAAACTGCCCTTCTGAAAAGTGTTCCGCAGTACCTGCAGTTAATGATATCCATTCCAGATAAGTTGCTTAGTTTATAACCTGGTCAGAGTAATTAGAAGGACGAAAATTAAAGCAAAAGTTTGATTTTGTGCTTTGTTTGTTTTTGTATAACTTGTTATAACAAGTTAAATTACTATTGCCCTTGTAAATGAGGTCACTGTGTGGATACCCCTCTGATCTGTGTCTTCCTGCTTTGCTACAGGAAATGTCACGACTGTGCTACCCTATAAAAGGAGTGTAGTGTGGGATGGTTGGGCATGGGGGTGGGTGGCTGGGCCCTTCCCCTGCCAAAAAGAAGAACCATGGATGAAAGAAACAAGGAGGTAAGAGCAGAAACAATCAGCCAGCAACAAATGCAGTAGCCCTGAAAGCTTATCCTAATGATAGATAAAACTGTAAAACCTGTAAAGCACCACCTGTAATAATTTCACAGAAGATATACCCTATAAGAAACACTTTGCTACAGAGAAAAATAAAGCAGCAGCAGAAGATATGGTATACCTTGCAAAAGATAATTTGAATCAAAAGATTACAGCAGTAATCTTTAAGCACACACCTGTAGGCACACCCTGTAATAATGCAGCAGAAGGTATACCCAGCAACAACAGTTTGAATCAGAGAAAAATAAAGCAATAAAATGTTAGCAACAAACAGTAATAATCCCTGTGAGTACAAAATAAAAATAACAACACCCAGTAAATCTGCCTAGCCAAAAGAAGCCTTAATCCTTTTCCTTGCTCTGGTAAGGTTCTTTGCTCTGTCCTTTCAAGCAACCTTGAAGAAAAGAGCTCAGGTGAAGCTGGGTGTCTTGACCAACAAACCTAGTCTTCCACCATTATAAGCCTAATAGCTGTAGCTATGGGGAAAAACACTTTGTTAATTTAAGTTTGTAAACACACAAGCTGCTCTGAGCTATACCTGGTATTTCAAAGGGTTAACGCCCAGTACAGCAGCCAGTCAGAATGTGCATTTTTCTCATGAATAATTAATTAGACTTATTTTGCTCCTTTTTTTTCTATAGAGATTTTTAAGCTCTACGGTAGACTGCACAGTTGTATTAGCCCATCCCATGGTCACCGGCCATTCCGATCCCCTGTCAGCCTCCCAAGACTGAGTGGGCCATTTGTGCTGTCAGGAAGGGCTTCATTAAGCCCAGCCTCCATATTTTTGTATTGCGTTCTCTCCTGGGGCTCAAGGACAGGCAATGAATGCAATGTCAGAGCTCCACTTCCACGGAGATGGCTCCAGTGTCCTCCTGAACATGAGCTCCCCTACCCTTGTGTGGTGATGTGCACGTGCTGCCATCCAGCCATTGCTGGGTGGCAGTCAAGCAGTTCACCACACTAACCCTCCACCCCAAGGAAGAAGAGTTGTCTTGGGATGCTCAATCCTTCCACTCTCCCTGCCACCCTGCCGACAAGCCTCCTGAGTCTGTTCCAACTCTGGGTTGCTGGCATGACAGGAGGTAATGTGCTCAGTGCCTCAGCCTTCCATGCCATTGGGCCAGCTTTTATTTTGCTTCTTGACAGCCTATTGATAATCAGGCCATGTCCCTTGCTCTGGCCAGTAAGGGGCTGCACTTTTCATCAAGCGTAAACTGTACCTGTTAGCATCCTGCTGCGTGCTGTGCTTCAGATGGATATAGTTTAACAAGCTGTGGCCACTCTTACTGTGGTCAGGGCTTGATTAAATCTACAAACTTTGGACTGTGTATGAAGTTGTGTTCAGGAAAGGAGCTTTACAGCGCACAAAGTTTTACTGTTGACCATACAGCCCATTATCTTTACAGAAACTGCACATTTTCTAGGTGTCTGGATTCATTCCATCATGGGTCTTTTAAATATTTCACATTATAAAATGGGTCATGAAAATCCTGTAACCTCATTACTCGAAACATGTCACATGACCATTAATTATTTTCTGACAACTGCATACATCACCTGAACTGCATAATTTTTAGCACATAAAAGCCCATTTTATAAGTTGGATAACACACTCCAGGGTGTGTGGTCATAAGGGAATTATGCACTTCTCAGGTGATTAAACCTCATACCCAACAACCACCCAAGCTGCTCATTATTTTCTTATAACTGCATACCCTGTCATCTGCTATCCCTTAGGTACACAGGTGTCATGAATACATTGGCAAATGTGTACAGAAACACCTGGAAAAGGTAAGAGAAATTTAGTAAACATATTTGCTAGTCAATCGTGATTGCTGAGCAGAGTGTTTGTTTTTATTCAGTGTTTTCTTGCCGCCTGGCTTGCCCAGTGGCACCCCCCCTCAAGCCCCATCACCAACCTTTCAATGGTCTTACTGGTTATCCATAACTTACCCTGGACCATGATAGGGGTTGGAGACCTGCTATGTCATCAGTTGTGTAGGAGCCTGAGAGGGGTTGGGGGGGCTGGTGCAGTGGTCAACTACAGCTTCTTTTCCAGCTCCTGGTTTTCTCCATGATGGTGGTGGCATGCAGTGACATGCACCCATGCATGCTGTGGCACCCATGAATGCCTGGCATCCAGTGACTGCCTCTCTCCCCTTCTATGTTCTCCCACTCTGCTTCCCCCTGGCCTACATCAGGTGGTAGTTCAGCAGCGTGACACAGTGTCCCCACTCCTTCAGGGATGAGAGCTCTCCTTAGGATGCTCAACTCTCCAACACTGTGTAGGGGTTCGTGAGCTGGACTGGATCGGGGATGTGTCTCTACCGCCCTCCCCTGAACCTTCCTGAGTCCACCATAGGCCGTCCTGCCATCTGCCTGGGTGCCATTGTGGCATTGGCTAGGAACCTGGTGGCCTCTGGGTAGGGGTGAAAGTCCCCAGTATTCCTGCCAGCTCAGCCCGGAGACTGGCAACCTTCGCCCTCAGCCCAGAGAGGTGCCTGCAAATGGGGCAGCACAGCAGTAACCAAAATGTTTTTTCTGAAGACTGCTGCACCACAGCCAGAGCACTGCACCACTCCTTGCATCATCATGTGTTTGCTGATATTCCTCCCCTCCTAACCCTTTTTTTCTTTCTCCTTCTCTCCCTGCCTTTCTCTCCTTCTGTAGTGACTGACAGCTTCTCTCTCCTCCACTCATATGTGCCCTTGTGGACCTAGTTACTAGCTACACCCTTTGTAATTCTGCCTATATACCAGCAAGGCTATTGCTTGTGCTGTGCTGCCTAACTGTTCCTGTGTCTTTAAGTAGGTATGGCCTGGCCTTGCATTATAAAGGTAGAGGAGGTGGTCGGGGAATGGGGTGGGTGGGGGGTTTGTTCCTTTGGTACTTGGTGTCTACAAAAAACAATCAGGTGAAAAAAGACTTTCTTCTGTAAACTACAGGGCAAAAACACAGCTCTAGTTTAAGGTAGCTGGTAGCTGCTCTTCTACATTAAACAGAGTCTACAGTCAGCCCCTGTTTGTAATCCTCAGTCCCGCAAGCCTTCTTTAGCTCCTCCCCTCATCAGACACCTCTTTCACAGAGTTTCAGTAACAGCTCTAGTCACAAATGACTGCAGATATTCTCCCAGCTAGATTACCTCCCTAGCAAATTAAAGTTACACTAAGTAAAGACAACCCTAAAGTCATAGAACCAAAACACTGACTTCTACTTACTATTACAGGCCCATGAATTAAGAATTCAATTCAATGTACTCAGTAAATCACCTCTTTGCTGTAAAGCCTTGGAAGCCACCACCAGCTAGTGACAGTGGGAGTCCTGTTGTGTGGTAGAGCTTTGGAAAACACCACCAGGGAGTAACAGTGGGAGCCCTGTTGTGTGGTGGAGCCTTGGAAGCCACCACCAGCTAGTAACAGTGGGAGCCCTGTTGTATGGTAGAGCCTTGGAAGCCAACACCGGCTGGTAACAGTGGGAGCCCTGTTGTGTGGTGGAGCCTGGAAGCCAACACCAGGTGGAAGCGGTGGGTGCCCTGTTGTGTGGTGAAGCCTTGGAAGCCAAGCCAACACCAGGTGGTAGCAGTGAGAGCCCTGTTGTATGGTGAGCAGGAAGCCACCACCAGCTGGTAACAGTGGGAACCCTGTTGTGTGGCAGAGGCTTGGAAGCCAACGTCAGGTGGTAACAGTAGAACCCTGTTGTCAGGTAGAGGCCTTGGAAACCACTACCAGCTAATAACAGTGTGCACCCTGTTGTGTGGTAGAGCCTTGGAAGCCAACACTGCTGGTAACAGTAGGAGCCCTGTTGTATGGTAGAGCCTTGGGAAGCCAACACCAAGTGGTAACAGTTGGAGCCCTGTTGTGTGGTAGAGCCTTGGAAGCCACCACTAGCTAGTAACAGTGGGAATCCTGTTGTGTGGTACAGTCTTGGAAGCCAACACTGGCTGGTAACAGTAGGAGCCCTGTTATATGGTGGAGCCTTGGAAGCCACCACCAGCTAGTAACAGTGGCCACCCTGTTGTGTGGTAGAGCCTTGGAAGCCAACACCAGCTGGTAACAGTGGGAACCCTGGCCTGTTGTGTGACAGAGCCTTGGAAACCAACATTAGCTGGTAACAGTGGGAACCCTGTTGTGTGGTGGAGCCTTGGGAGCCAACACCAGGTGGTAACAGTGGGAACCCTGTTGTGTGGCAGAGCCTTGGAAGCCAACAGCAGGTGATAACAGTGAGAACCCTGTTGTGTGATGGAGTCTTGGAAGCCAACACTGTGTGGTAACAGTAGCAACGCTGCTGTGTGGTAAAGCCTTGGAAGCCACCACCAGCTATTAGCAGAGGGAGCCCTGTTTTGTGGTAGAGTCTTGGAAGCCAACACTGGCTGGTAACAGTGGGAGCACCTTGTTGTATGGTGGAGCCTTGGAAGACACCACCAGGTGGTAACAATGTGAACCCTGGTCAATTTGTTTCTTTGTGTACTGTTTGCATGTTAGAAGATTGTGGTGGGTGGAGTGGGATGTGGGGGGGGGGTTGGTTTATTTCTCCAGAAGCTGGTTGGTGTATGGTATGTAGTATGGGGCTCTTCTCATGGGATATATGTTTCCCTCTGAAATCTGTTGTACTTTAGGTATTGCTCATGGAATATTAAAGGAGCCCAATCACCAACAAAACATGCCAAAATCTTACTGCATCTTTGCAAGCTGCTGGTTGATGTGGCTTTTGTAAGAAACCCACCTTCCATGCTCAGGAAATGTCTTTATGATGTTCCTGGGTTGGTCAGGTTTTGGTTCTGGATTAGACACTCATAAGCAAGGCATGGCCATCTTGGTGTCCAGAAATTTCCCATTCCATCTTCTTCAGGAGTTTGGTGACCTCAAGGCAGATATGTTTTGGGAGGGCACTACTGGGACATCTGGAGGTGATTCTGAGATCAGCCTATGGACCCAATATGGAGGACCCTTCTTTTTTCTCCCAGGTCCTCCCTCCCCATTCTATCCCAGTGGGCTTCTCTTCCTGTGATACTTGCAGGGGACTCGGATGTGGTGCTGAACAATGATATGGATAGGACCTCAAGATGTAGTCAACCCCTTACAGCAAGTCAGTTTGCTCTGCGAGACCTCATGGACTCATTAGGGTTGATAGACCCTTAGAAAATCCTGCATCCAGACTTGAAAGAGTACTCCTTCTACTCCATCCCACATAATTCCTTTTCCCGTATTTATTTCTTTTTACTGAGAGCCAAAGTATTGCCAGGTGTTCTTTTGAGCCATTATAGCACTAAGGTACTGTCTGATTATCACCCAGTTCTTTTACAAGTTAACCTTGCCCCATCTCTGGTACGGGATAAAACATGGCGCTTTAATAACCAACTACTTAATCTCCCAGAGCTAGTTAAGAGGTTACAGCACTTCATCTCCGATTTTTTTTTTTTTTTACTCAACTCACCTAAGATGCCCAAACTTGACATTCTCTGGTGCTCTTTCAAATGTGCCCTCTAGGGTGAAATTATAAGATTGGCAACTAGAAGGAAAAGGGAACTCTCTCAAGTCACATCCTCCCTTCTGTCACAAATCTGGGCAGCCAAGCGGGAGCTTTCAGATTCTTCCCAAACATCAGACCAGAAATGTCTTGAGGCTCTTCGAGTGAAATATAATACCCTCTTTGGAGAGAGAGCTGAACATCTTCTCCTAAGGACCAGAGACCAGTATTTCAATTGGGGAGAAAGCTGGAAAGCTTCTTGCCTTGCGCGCTTGCGCACTCAACAAGTGGACAGGATTGTTCCATCCATCCAATTGGATTCCAGCCATCTACTTACTTCCCCTATACTGTTTTACAGTTTCAGATTTTCTGTCGTTCCCTCTATGCGGCTCCCCCAGACCCCTTCGATCTTCCCACTTTAGATACCTTCCTTCAGGATTTGGATCGGCCTATGTTGGCTCATGCTCAGGTTGCCCTGTTGAAGTCACCTTTGACTCAGGCGGGTGACTACAGCAACTGACTATTTAGCCCCAGATAAATCTCCCAGTCCGGATGGCTTTTCTTCAGATTTCTACCAGAAATTTAAGGAATTGCAGGCACCATATCCTCTGGATCTATTTTAGTATATTTTTGCATGGCCTTTCAGATTCCTCTCTTACGACTGCCACCATAGTGGTCCTGCCTAAACCAGGTAGAGATCCCTCATTAGTGACTACAGACCTATATCTTTAATTAACGTGGATTTAAAAATCTTGGCAAAAAAATTTAGCTACTAGGCTAAATTCCATATGGGAATGACTTCTTAGTAGGGAGCAGATGGGATTTGATTTGGGCAGATTGTCTGCAGATCATACCTGGAAACTCCTGCATCCTATCTCCATGTCCAGGGATTCCTCCGTTCCACCCATTCTGGCCTCCCTGGATGTGGACAAAGCTTTAGATAGGGTGTCCTGGGATTATTTGTTCCACCTGCTCTCTACATATGGCTTCTCTTTTGAATTTACCAGATTACTCAAGGTTCTCTACACTACACCCACAGCATGCATTTTTTGTAATGGGATTCTGTCCGACCCCTTCCCCTTGCAGCAAGGGTGTCCCATATTTCCATTTTTGTTTAATCTATACCTTGAACCTCTGATTAGGAAAATTAATCTTTCCCTGTGAGTTCAGAGTATATCTTTCGGTCCCTCACAACATAAGTTGTCTGTGTAACCCCTAGCTGGCACTATCCCATGGGCTACTACCCCTGCCTGCTTGGCTAGTAGCAGGTTAAGGGGCCTAGGTTCTGCAATGGGTGACTCCACCCGGAGGTCAGGGTTGGTAGTGGTCAAACTAATCTGGGCACAGCCCTCCGGGACACTGTAACCCCCCTCTTTCCCTTCTAGTGGCCCGAGCAATATACGATAATCACTTTCACAGTACCCCTTGTACACCATACAAGTACCCACACTGTTTGCACTTACCACCAGGGCTAGTTCCTCTGGCTCGACCCTGGGGACCCCCTGCGAAAAAAGGTTATGCACAGCAAATAGCAACAGTACAGTACTCTTGGCACAAACTGGAACTACAGTCAGGTTAAATGCAGAAAAAGTCAAATCTGATTTATTCAGGGGACTTGAACAAGGAAGGGGCACAATCAGGTTGATTGGCTTAAAGGCTATATTAATCAAACAGTTATGCATGCGCTTTAAGTCCCCACACAGTCACACCTCTGGATACCCAGGTAGGGAGACAATGGGCTAGCCAGGAATGTTGCAGCTGGTTGGGGCCCTGTGATGGAAGAAAGCAACGTGCATAACACACACTATTTGTAATCTGGAGCTGGAGGGCTCAGTTCGTGAAAGAAAAGGCAACAAGACAGTCAGATGACAACACTTTTAGATTTAGCTGTTGTTGCAGGGAGCTACCCTGATGTTTACTCACGATACCCAATACTGGACACAGGCAGGATGAAATCGAGACTGCAGGTTGTTGAGCTGGAGTGCCCGGAGAAGTGGGGCCCACACGAATCACCGAGGAGTTGTTCCTGTTCAAGTGTTGAGCAGGTGGCTGATCCCCAGGCAGGTCTATTGCCAAAGGCTTTCTCTGTGCAGTGGGTAGTTGGGCTGGGCCTGTGTGGCAAGGCCCAGGCCCGATGGAGATGATTTTGGATTCAGTCCAGCGGGGCTGGATGCAGCTTCAGCAAGAAGAATACAGTTCAAACCACAGTGGGGAACCAAATTGCGACCCACTAGCAGTACACAACACAATTACATGTAAGGAAGTTCCACTGTACCAGGCAAACGCTCTCCGGTCACAATTACAGAGTCTCTGCACAATCTGGGAGTTCAGAGGTGGCTGGAGGTCAAGACAGGCCAATTGCAATCAGCAAATCTTGGTCTTCTTCAGGTAGGAGCCTGGTCACAATTCAGTGGCTTACTACACTCTCCAAGTTCAATTCAGTCGAAAAAGGCACAAGTTCCCTCTCAGGGACAGCAGGCAGGGATGCAGGCCAAAACTCAGGCCTTTCCACAGTTCTCCCACGCGAATCCACTATGGATTGCTGCTCAAACTACCTTGAGCTGTTACTTCTTCACTTCCCAACTTAGATCTAACTGAAATTGCAAGCAGTTTGGGACTTCCCCAAAATCCAAAAGGTTCGGTTGGCTGATCTGTCTGTCAGTCACAACAAGGGCTCCCCCTCCAGGTTATTTTAGGCGCCAAAATGCAAAAACTACAATTCCTACAAGTTTTGACCCCACCAAGCCCCTGTGAGCAGGCTCCATTTTAGAGTCCCAAATATACTGATTGGCTCATTTCAGCAGTCCAGGACCAAGATGATGGAAACAAACAGAACTGTCCATGCTGCAAAGAAGGCAGGTTAGAACAAACTGCAATATTATTACTACTCTAACAAATGATCAGCAAACAAGCACATCTTCTAACAGAGCTCTCTTTTAGATTAATTATGACTGCAATCCAGGCAGCTCTTAAAGAGACAGGCCACAGAGGCTATGTCGGCACTCCCTGGCAATCACATTTAAACTGCAAAAACGCAGGACACCAGCCTGGCAGTGAGCATTTAGACAAGCTCAAGGAAGACTTTTCAGGAACCCCCATTTGTAGGGGGGGGTTACATCTGTCTATGTAGATGACATTCTCTTACATATTGCATCTCCATCCACTCTGTACTGGAGATCTTGGATATCATAACCCATTTTGGCGCTATCTCCAACTACAAACTCAGGGCAGGATTCACAAAGAAGATGTGCTCAGTGCATCTCAGCTGCCCCGGTGTAGGGGAGATGCACTGAGTGCAAATTGGGTGATTCACAGAGGAGGCACAGGGAGATGCCCCCAGTGCATCCTCTCTGTGAATAGCACAGGTGTGCCTTGCCCAGGATGCCCAGGGGCATCCCAGGCTGCGCTGGTGCATCCCAAGTGTCAGGCTGTGAACCCATTGGGGCAGGGCATCTCAGGATGCCCTTCACCCAAAAAAGCAATTCACAGCCAGGGGAATGCAAATGATTCCATTAAGCATGCATGGCGCAATGGAGCCATTAGTATACCATTATAGCCCCATTTGCATTGCGCCTGCAGGGATGCCCCAGCAGAATGCACTGACCTGTAGCCACCCCCTCTCCCTGGCCCGACCCCAGCCCAAGACATGCCGCTCCCAGCTGCGATTAAAGAAACTAGGACCCCCACCCCAAGCCCCCCATACAGTGCCACTCCCGGAGGCGGTAAAGTAAATGAGGAACCCGTCCCAAGCCCCCATCAATGCTGCTCCCAGCAGTGGTGAAAGAAAATAAGTACTCCCTTCCCAGCTCAAGCCCTTGGTAAAGTCGCCTTCACGGCAATCGGCCAGTGAACACCCCCAAGTACCCCCAACCCACCCCTCTCCCCCACCCCAGCAGGGTCCCACAGTCAGCGGGCAGCTTAACCCGCGTGCATACTGCCACAGCCACCCACTGACAGAGCTGTCTGAGAATGACAGCTATTTTACAGCCCAAGCCCACTGGTCCACTGCGGGAGTGGCATTGTATGGGGGCTTGGGGAGGGTCCTCATTTCTTTACCGCCGCCGGGCGGCATTGTATCGAGGTTTGGGGTGGGGGGCACACTGGAGTGCCAGGGTGGGCAGGCTGCCTTGCTGCTGCCTGCATTACGGCAGCCAGCCTGTGGGTGGCCAACCACTAAAGTCCAGTTTTCTAGGCTTGTCTTACTATGGCACATCCCCGGATTTGCCCCGGGGATGCGCCACAGAATAGGGCTGTGAATGGGGTTGCACTCAGTATGCATGGGCATGCCCCCTTCACAGCCCCTCCAGATGAGCCGCATATCATTACTGGTGGTATGCGGTGCATCGAGGTTGTGCCGGTGCATCGGTCCCCTGCCTGAATCGCCTTTGGGCGCTTGTTGGGGATGCCCCAGCGCCTCATCCTGCCCTCAATCTTTAAAAAAAACTGAACTTTTGCCCTTGAATACTGCAACTTATTGTGCTAGTGTGGAGCACCTGGGCCTTCTTTGGGTTAAAGTATCTGGGACTGTACATTAGTACTGATCCATCTAAGCTTAAAAGATACAATCTGGACCAAGTGCTCGCCCAAATTGAAAACTATCTTAATCACTGGTGTTTGCTACCTTTGTCTCCAGTGGGTCATGTGAGTATTTTTACAATGAATGTTCTCCCATGAATTTTGTATCCCCTCATCATGCTCGGCCTGGTCCTACCCAAGTCATGGTTTCTCCAAGTCAACAGAATCTCCTCTCATTTTCTTTGGCAGGGGAAACCTCCTCAGAGAGCCCTGACAAAGTTAATGAGATCTAAAGAGGCGGGTGGGCTGAAAGTTCCCAATGTATGTCTTTATTACCTGGCCATACACTGTTCCCAACTTTCCTTCTGGTTTCATCCAACCCCTGGGGGCCTGGACACTGCCTATGTTCCCCAGTGGCTGGACATTGAACACTCATTGTGCAATCACTTTGGTCTGAACCCTCATGCCTTGTTGTATGTTTCCTCTAAGAGGATTCCCGGCCTCTTGAGGGACACCTCTGTTGGTTATTTAGTTATGTCATTTGCTAGCTTTAGACCCCATCACGATATTACCCAGTCTATCCTCAAAAATCAGAATTTAAAGATTGCTGGGAAGATGCTGACCAGGATGGTCTGGCCCTCTCTGGCGCTCCTGTTGGTTGATCAATTACTGTCTGCCAACAAACGTATTACTTTTAAGGAGGTTCAACAAAAATTCAGCTGGCCTATGTATATGTGTTTCAAATATTTGCAACTTAGGCACATGTTGATTCAATATTTTGGTACTGGTGTCTGGTCTAGAGAGTATGGAAATGCACTGCTCCCCTTGCTATCGGCCACCCCTACCTCTCATGCCATAGCTTTCTTTCATACACGGCTGCAGGACCTCCTTGTTGAGAGGGAGCATGCATTCTTTCACTCTTGGGACTTGGTTCTTCCTCCCAAGGGAAGCCCCTGTGATTGATTTCACATCTGGAAGGAGGTATACAAATATATCAAATAGGACAGGTACTGTTTCATGCAGTTCCAAATACTGCATAACTTGTTCTACACCCCAATTAAACTTCACAGAAAGAGTAGGTTGGCCTCAGATGTGAGCACTCGATGTCAAAGGGCTGTGGGTCATTGTTTCACATTCTCTGGACCTGTGAAAAGGTTAGGCCTTTTTGGGAAGATATTAGACATCGGTTGGACCCCCTATTAGGTCTCGATCAGGTTTTCACTCCTGAAATCTGTATTCTGGGGGATTTTGCTAAGGCTTTAATTGGTAATCAGAAACCACATGTTGCTTTAATAGTGCCCTGTGCCAAGAAGGTTATTCTTCAGCACTGGTGCAACCAGGCCACCCCTACTTATGTGGAATGGTACAGAGAAATTCTTTTTGCACTGCAGGCCGAACGTATTATTGCAAGTATGTCACACTCCCATAAGAAATGTACTCGGGTATGGGAACCCCTTTTTATCTTGTTGACTCTGGATACTGGGTGATGGTCGGCTACTTGCTACTCACTACTTATTATTCTTCATTTATGGTTTATTACTTATGGCTCTCACGCTCCACATGCCTGAGAAGGGTTAGACCTCATTATGTTTTGAACCTGGATATTAGTGTGATACATATTGTTCCTTTTTTTTTTTCTTTTTGGGACGCTTCTCTTTTGCAGTGTTCTAGTCTATCAACTGGGCTCTACCAGGACACCCCAGTTTCCGGAGGGTTGTTGGGGTGGGTATGGGAGGGGTGGGTTTGAACTGCTATGATTACAGCTTATTGAGAAGTCTACATGTTTTGGATAACTTCTTTATATAATTGTTGCATATCCAAATGTAATTAACGCAACTGCTATTTTGTTGATTATTGATATGATATGTGTAACCCCCCTGCAAATAGGGGTTCCCAAAAGTCTTCCCAGAGCTTGTTAAGTGCTCCAACTCTGGGTGGTATTCAGCGTTTAAGCCATTTAAATGGCACTGCAGAGAGTGCTTTCAGAGCCTCTGCGTACTGTCTCTTTAAGAGCTGTCTGCTTGCAGACATAATTAGTTTATATGGGGGGACTGTGTGTTTCCCTGCTCTAGTCTTGCTGGGCTGCTGATGAAATGCTCAGTTTCTGCAGTCACTATATGCATGAAGGAGCCTAACTGAAAGATGTAACTGTTCTGCCAGAAATTATTTAGAGTGTGAGTGAAAATGTAGTTTGTCTAACCTGCTCTTTGCAGCACAAACTGTTTCTGTGAAGCCCCTCCATTTTGGTTCTGAATTGCTGAGCTGGACCAATTGGGTTAGGGGAACCCTAAAGTGGAGACTGCCTGGGCCAACCAGAACTGGGACTCTCATCTGGAGCCTGCTATAAAGGGACTGTATGGCAGGTACCTCTGGGAATTGTAGTTTGGACCCTGGTGCCTTTTTGCACCAACAGAGGGAGCCCTGTTGTGATAGACAGCTGAACCAACCAACTGAACTTGTGTGGGTCTGAAGGAAGTGCCCTGAACTGCTGCTGGCAAGTCAGATTCGAGGTGGCTGTGAGAGGAGAAGAAGCTCTTTTCTTTTGCAGTGTGTAGTTCGCGCGAGAAGTGCGTGGGAGGCCCTGAAGCCGGCCTGCAGTCATTAGTGAGTGTAAGTTGGACTGATTCTGAGTGTTTGAAGAGGAAGAAGAAGCAGAAGTGTGGAAACCAGGCTTAACCTGAAGACTGAAAGTTTGCCGAACGCGATTGGCCTGTCAGGGACTGCTGAAGCTGTGTGTGCTCCCGGGTATTTTGCAACATTTTGCGATCGGGATCAAAGAGCAGCCTGCCTGGTAGTAATTTCCTTTACATATGAATGTGCTGGGTGCTTGTGGGGGATCGCGATTTATTTCCCCTTTACTGTGAATTGTGTGCTGAAGCTGGAAGCAAAACTCAGTTTAATCGGATTGAATCCGCCTGCTATGAAAAGCAGTTGGGCTTTGTCTCCATGCCCTGCTCTTCGGCAATTCAGAACAATCAACATCTATCTGGTTCTCTGCTTGGAGTATCGTGAGTACAAATCAGGGTCACTCCCTGCACCTTTCATTTAATCAAAGTGTGTCAACTGATTGCTGTGTGTTTTCTTTCCACTGACTGAGCCATGCAGTTCCGGATTACAGTTATGTGTTGTGCATGTATTTTTTCCTTGCAGGGCCCCATCCATCTGCACCAGCCTGCCAATCATGGGCAATGGACCTGTGTGACCCTGAGCAAGTTACTTAACTTCCTTGTGCTCCCAGATCGCACCTGGCAACAAGCTTCAGCTTAGTGTGCCTCTCCTGGTTAAACTGCTTCCCCTTTCCCTTACTTATACAGCTCTTCACATACAGATGTAATTCTGGCTCAGAATAGCCAGTCAGGCACTTTGAACAAGTTTTCATGACTTCCACTTCCTGGTATTGAGAACTTTCCTGACTTCCATTTCCTGGTATTGAGAAAACATCCCTGACTTCCACTTCCTGGTATCGAGAAAATGTCCCTGACTTCCACTTCCTGGTATCGAGAAAATGTCCATGACTTCCACTTCCTGGTGTTGAGAAAACTTCCCTTATAGCCACTTCCTGGTGATGAAAGTGTGTCCGTCACTGAGCTGCTCCAGACATATGTAAGGGACTAGCCTTCCAGGAAAAGAGAAAACAAGATTTGGCTGGTGCCAACAAGGCTGGTCTTGCTTTTCTTATGTTGTCATCTTTATTTTTGTAGAAGGCCAGCTTGCTGGAGCAGCTGAGTGCTGTCTACAGTGGTTCGGTGGTACACTGTGTTTCTTTATTTTGGTAATAAACCATTTACAAACACTGATAACACTGTCTTGAGTGCAATCACTTCTACTTGGAGCTCTTTTTGTGTTTGTGTGAGGGCAGGCTGCCCTTCCAGTGAATTGCACCGGGCCTGCATTAGTTGTCATGGCCAATCCCTTGGAAAAGGAAGAGAGAAAACAAGATTTGGCTGGTGCCAACAAGACTGGTCTTGCTTTTCTTATGTCGGTATCTTTGTTTATTTATGTAGAAGGCCTTACTGCCTCACCAGTCTTGCTGTTACAATGGTAGCTGTATAAGGACCTCATTCAACATCAGTTTTACAAATTGTTTGCATACAGTGCCTACAGGGAGGGCTTTGAAATAGCGGCACTGCTTTTCAGTAATGCTCCACACACAGGAGTTCAAGTCCACCCAACACCAGGCAATTCATTTCCCCCAGCACCAAACTCATTTATAGTGCCCCCACCCACATCATCATGTTTATTTTTATCCTGTGATGGTCTGGGTTGGACACTGAACCTGTCAGACAGTTGGAGTGAGACAGCAAGAATTGTTTTTTAATTCCTGAGCAACCAGGTTGGGCATCAGACCTGTAAGATAGTTTAAAGGATACCCGAACAACATTTTGACAACAAACTATTCAAAAATCTGACTTCATGTGGGACTAAAGGAAAAGCTGCTGTAAATGCTAAAACTACATTTATATAATTTACCTAAATGCAGTTCCAAAGCATTTGAAAAATGTAAAATTAGCCTTCTAATTTAAAAAAAAACTGCCTTACCTGCTTCCTAAAATGACAGCCAAATGTATTCAGTGATGACATCATTGGAGCCAGAGTCAGAGAGCTATATGGCTCTCTATGGTGCAAACTAATTCTTTTTTCCCTTTGTATACAATTGCTTCACCAAAATAGTCAAAACCATGTGCATTATTTTGATCAATACACATTAGGCTATGGTTCTGTTCATTTTGTTCACTTTAACATGCTGAAATTGTGTTTTTTTCAAACAGACTTTCTCTTTGGCAAACCACAGTGCAGTACAAATCTTAAATAACCTGGTGGTCTAGTGGTTATGGCAGATCCAGGATGTTACAATGTGGGGGGGATGCTGGGGTGGTGTGCATACTTGATATGCACTTTTTTAACATTTTTATTAAACCTTTATACTGTCTGCTATTATTCTTTTCTAGTACGTTTTTGACAGAACCTACAAATGTAATCCATAGTTCTGAATGTAAACATTTGTACAATCAATAAATCAGACTTCTTCAACAAAGTGAAATGCAGCAACAAGCAAGTAAGTTACAATGGGGGGGTGCAGCCACACCCTTCACCACCCCCTAGATCCACCACTTGTTTGTAGCAAAGTTCTTGTGTAGTCCAACTCCAGAATTCATACTTACTCTGAAATCAAATATATGCTTGTCTTGTTTTCTTTTTCCATGGCCAATAATAATAGTAAGAAGAATCAGCATTTATATAGTGTATTTCGTACACATTGTATCCCAAAGTGCTTTACGAGCAATGCTAGACTGGTAGTGAAGTGACTGAACATGTAGTGGCAGCCATTGCACACATTAATACCCACACACAGCCTTGGACAATTGCATGAACTGGTTTTATGGGAAGGAGAATGATGACCAGGACAATGGTGTCAGGTAGTTATCATGGTGCTGGCAGACCCACATCTTATATCTCACAGTGATCTGCTCATATTTCTCACCTTCTGTCCTCCCCCTTACCTGAATATAGCAGTACCCTGCAGGAGTGGCCTTCTCAGTTCCTTTTCTGGTATTCATTCTTCACTCCTTCTCCCCACACCAAAAACTGGTGAGCTCATCACCCTTCTGCATCATGAATGCAGGTAGTACAGTCCCAGGTGTTTGACATATCAAAAATAAATCTTTCCAGTAAGTCAGGCTGATAGCAGCAGGGGATAAGGGAATTATAGGCTTTCCAATCCTTAAAAGATCTAGGCTACCTTTGATTAGGCACTATTAAATGACAGGTGTGCACACCATTATGCATGCCATTTAATAGTGCCCTAATCTCAGAGTAACAGATCTTGTAAATAGGAAAGCCTATTTTCTACCTCGTGCCCTGCTGCTATCAGCCTAGCTTACCAGAAGATCACGTTTATTATTAATATGTAAAAATAACACGGGAGACTGTACTAACTGCATTCATGATGCTGAAAGGTAGTGAGCTCACTGGGTTTTTATGTGGGGAGCAGGTGAGAATAATGAATGCCAGAGAGGGACTGAAGAAGCCATTCCAGCAGGGTACAGTTACATTCAGGTTAGTGGAAGAGAGGAAGGTGGACATTGAGCAGATCATTGTGAGATCTGAGATGTGGGGCTGACAGCACCGTGATCACTACCTGACTGTGGATGAGAGCAGCCAGCGACGACAAATACTCAGAGTGGCAGGGCTGCACCTAAACTGTTACTTTAATTCAGTGTAGGGAGATTACCCTCGGGCTAGGGATGTTGATGTTTATTAGGACAGTATCGAGGGAGCTGTGTATAGCTCATTCAAGATTCAGAAGGCTGGTAGCCAGCCAACTCACGTTGTGGAGTAGGGTACAGAAAAGTACTGGAGGAGAATTGCTAAGAACTGTCCTGTGGGGTTCTGCAGATCACAGGTAAATGAGTAGATGGACACTGGAAGTTGGGTGGATTCACTCAAGGCATTAGTACAATATGCCTCTCCTGCTAATAACATTGTTATCCATAGTAAGTGTAGCCCTTATGAGGGCATTAACAGCAGTTTTTGGTAGGTCCTGATGCTTATTGCTTGGCCCTACAGGAAGACCTAGTTGTTCGTTAATGAGGTGGGAAAAAAACACAACAGGGGGACTGTACATACTGCCTTCACTGTGCAGAAGGGTGGAGATCTACTCAATGTTTACTGTGGGAGCAGAAGTCAAACACTGAGAAAATGGACTGGACAGTGATTTGGGAGGCATTTTTTAACAGTGCCAGCTGATAAAGAGTGTTGGTATAGGTGTGCACAACTCTCTGAGGTACAAGATTGCAATCTGAGGTGTGATAATTCTCTTCATGAGACAGCAAGCTCATATGCAGCCCCAGGCAGTACTGAGGACAGAGTATGGATGGTGGGGTGTTCAACAGAAGGCAAGCTAGGTGCAGGGGGTTCACGTGGAAAAAGACAACCAGAAAAGCTTATTTGTGGAATGCCAAGAAATCATGAGCTTTGGAATTGGACCAGACCAGTACTTCGCTACAAATTTCAGTGCATCACATAACTACTAGCTCATCAGGTATTTGAAGTGTTGTACTATACTGCGGTTTGCCAGAGAGAAAGTCAGCTGGATTACAAAACATTTTCATCAGTTAAACAAAATAGGGATCCAGCCTGCCTTGACCAGGCCACGGACCCCTCAATTTCTGGAACCTAAACAGTTTTCAGAAATCCTCTGTACAGCAAAGGGATCCAGTGTGATTTAACCAGGCCACAGACCCCTCAATTTCTGGAACCTAAACAGTTTTTCAGAAATCCTCTGTACTGCAAGGGATCCAGCATGCCTTGACCAGGCCACGGACCCCTCAATTTCTGGAACCTAAACAGTTTTTCAGAAATCCTCTGTACTGCAAGGGTTCCAGCATGCCTTGACCAGACCACGGACCCCTCAATTTCTGGAACCTAAACAGTTTTTCAGAAATCCTCTGTACTGCAAGAGAGCCAAGCGTACCTTGACCAGGCCATAGACCCCTCAATTTATGGAACCTAAACAGTTTTTCAGAAATCCTCTATACTGCAAGGGATCCAGCGTACCTTGACCAGGTCATGGACCCCTCAATTTCTGGAACCTAAACAGTTTTTCAGAGATCCTCTATACTGCAAGGTACTAGCCCTGACTTTTGGATTTTGGTACCAGTGGAAGCTGATTTTTGCTGAACACATCTCTAAACTGTATCTCCCTCTGTCTCTCTAGTTGAATTTGTGTGCCAGGGTTTAATAATTTGTTTAATCTTTACAGTCATTTTAAGTTCTGAGTTGATATTAGAAGTGATGTGAGCCTTGACTGTGTAAATCCTTCTGCTATCTGGCCTGCACTCTCTCTCTCCTCCCCAACCCCAAAACAGTCTGCTGTGCTGTCTGACCCTGCCCACTTCTATTATTCTCTTTGTTCTGATGAAACAAGCCTCCTCTTCCAGCCTTTAAAAATCCTGTTTTTCTACTTTATTTCAGGGATCCAGCGTGCCTTGACCAGGCCATGGACCCCTCAATTTCTGGAACCTAAACAGTTTTTCAGAAATCCTCTATACTGCAAGGTACTAGCCCTGACTTTTGGATTTTGGCATCAGTGGAAGATGATTTTTTTGGCCCTCTCCCCCCCCCTCCTCCACAACTTGTTAAATACACCTAAACGACTCCACCTTCTGTGCATCTTTCTCCCATTGGCCATCTTACCATACACAAATTTAAAGCTACAGAACACCTTCTAGAGTGTCTTCCTGCCCCAGAGAACTACATCTCTTACTGCCCCTTGCCTCACCACTCTCTCCTCTCCCTCTTCATAAGGCAGACCAAGCTAATTCTCTCCTACTACTTTCCATTGTCCCCACTCTCCCTCGGAAAGATGAAGCTGGCACTACCTATATTATGGGCCATCTCCCTAACTACTGCGCTGGTATTGACCGACTTCTGCACAACAGTGCTGGACTGCGATGAACAGCGCCTCTCCTTCCTCTCATTCTCCCCCTCTCCCCTGTCTCAACCCTCTTCACTCACCACTAGGGATAAGACCACCCTGGGGTATATCTCTCTCATCCTACTCACTAAAGGAGAACTTCCTCCTCCTTGGCCACTACCTGGTTAACCTCGCCTGGTCACCTTCTATTCCCTCCTGCCCATACATTCTCCTACTATCACTACTCTCCCTTGCTGAGGACATTGAATGCAACCCTGGCCCAACAAACTCCCATATCACCCCCACCTCCAGCATCTGGACAAATGCCCCTGGTCTTAAAATCGCACATATCAATGTCTGCAGCATTCCATCTAAATTCACTGACCTTGAGGCTTGGATTGAGCTACACAAGCCCCATATTCTGGGACTCACTGAAACATGGCTAAAGTCACACCACACTGAAAACACCTTCAAAATACCTGGCTACTCTTATCTCGCCTCACAGGCCAGGCAGGAAAAAAGGTGGCGGTGGCCCTGCTCCTAAGGGAACCCCTCTCAGCTAGCATTGTCCTACACTCCAACCCTTCCTCACCTAGTGAATGGCTACTCTCCAAACTGACCCCGGGATCCTGCAAGAAACTCTGTATTGGCTGCTGCTACAACCCCCTTGCGAGCGGAACCATTGGACTCACCAGCCTCCTCCAAGGCCTGAGCTCTCTAACTCCCCATAGGGAATCTATTCTTTTCAGTGACTTTAATCTAAACTGGCTGAGCTGCCACCAGCCTGACTATGTATCCCTGTTAAAGCAGCACAACCTGGTGCAGGTGATCACTCTTCCCACCAGACTTAATCCACGCTCAGCCACTCAGACTCTACTAGACTGGATCCTCATAAACAGGGAGGACCGAGCATTACACGCTGGCACCATGGCTGACTCTGTAAGTGATCATTCACCGACCTATCTCCTCTGGTCTTCCAAACTAAAGTGCCCCCCACCCAAATACCTATCTCTAAGAAATTTTAGCTGCCCAGTCTCCACAAATCTCCTCAAGGAGGCCCAGTCCTTGGACTGGTCACCCTTTTCCCTTTCCAATGTAGCCATGGCAGTTTCCACATTTACCAGATTCTACTAACACTCCAGGACCGCTTTTTCCCTGTCACTACCAGATGGGTCAGAGGCGGGTGCTTGCGCTGGGTCTCTAAAGACCTCTTAACCCTTATGAAGGCTAGAGACCACATCTGGTCCACTTCCAAAGCAACCCACTCTCCTGCCCTCTGGGATGCTTACAGGCACATGAGGAACAAATGTAAACAACAGGCCAAATTTTTGAAACAGACCCACTTCCGCAACCTGCAAAAGGCCAACCTTGGAGACCCTAGAAAATTCTAGGGACTCAGTCAGCTCCCTCTAAACCTCCGCTCCAGCTATGCTGCACCACATCTCAACTCTCAGGATGGGCTGCTGACCAACCCTCATGATGTGGCCAGTGTCTTCAACTATAAGTTCACCAACTTATCCATGTACCTAAATAAGCTGCCAACTGCCTAATCTCAAAGCCCGGCCCTAATACCTGACACACTGCCAACCACCTCCAGCTCGGCCACTCACCTGCAAATACCCCCATTCTATTTTAAAGCCCTCTCCATACATGATACAGTGAAGCTACTCAAACATCTACCTAACCACAGCTCCTCCGGATCTGATGGCCTATCTCCAGTCTTTCTTAAGCTGATCTCTTCGGCGATTGCCAAGCCACTCACCTTCGTCTTTAACCTTGCCCTTTCCACATCCTCCATGCCTGACCCATGGAAGATAGCTAAGGTTATCCCATTCTTAAATCTGGTGACCTTAAATCCTCCGACAATTACCGTCTATCCATCCTCCCTCATCCATGTAAACTACTCAAGAGAGCAGTCCACAATCAGCTCACTGAGTACATAAGCAAATATACCCTCTTATGCAACCAACTGCATGGCTTTCGCAAGAATCATTCCACCACCACTGCCCTCGCTCTACTGACTGATCACATCCTCTCTAACATGGATAATGGTAAAGCCACCTGGGCTGTCTTTGTCGACCTCTCAAAGGCTTTTCACATGGTTAACCATGCTCTCCTTACCTCCAAGCTTAGTCTCCTTGGTTGTTCTCAGAAAGTCACAAGCTGGTTCACTAGCTACCTTACTGATCACTCACAAATCATGTGTATTGGTCAAACCTGCTCCCCCACCCTGCCTGTCTCTGTGGGGGTCCCTCAAGGCTCAATCCTGGGTCCCCTCCTTTTCTCCTTATTCGTTAATGCACTTCTATTCAACTGCCTCAACTGTAACTCTCTCCTGTTTGCCTATTACCTTGTCCTCTTCCACAGTGACAAATCCATGGCCACAATCTCCTCGATTCTCTCACACAGCTATGCTGTAGCCCACAGCTGGTTCTCAAAAAAACTCCTCTTAGTAAATGTCAAAAAAACGAAATCCATGCTGTTTGGATCTAAGCCCGTCCTGGCCAAAACTAAAAGCCACACCCGCATTTCTCACCCCAGATGGTACAGCCCTGGAGGACGTCAACACCTACAATACTTAGGAGTACTGCTTGACCCCTCCCTCACCTTCACTGAGTATGCAAATTCCCTTGTCAGAAGGTTCCATCGAAAGTTACGTGCTGCCTATAGATTCAGGCAATACCTTACCCCTGAAGCTAGACTAGCCATTGTGCAGGGTAATCTTCTCCCTGTTCTTGACTACTGCTCCCCTATGTATGCCAGGATCTCAGCAACTGCCATGGCTAAACTCTCCGCTGCCTACAAAAGCACCTGTCACTTTGCTTTATTGGCTCCGTTCTCCACCCAAAACTGTACCCTCTATAATACCCTTGGATGGCTACCACTGCAAGGTCACTTTGACCTAGCCTTCTGCTGCATGGTGGACAATATCATCCGCACGGCTCCAGAATCCCCCCTAACTGCCCTTCTGAAAACCAGAACACTCCTCCGCAACCTCCTCTCAAATGGTACTCCCCCTCTACCTGTTCTTAGGGTATCCACCAACATGGGTAGCAGAACTTGGTCTGCAGCTGCCCCCTTGCAGTGGAACAAACTACCGGCTGAACACCATTCCATTGACACACACTCCAGTTTCAAGTCCCGCCTTAAAGTCTGGTTCCTGGAAAACTCATCCTGCCACTGCTCCCAGGGGTCTCACACCAACCTACACTAGTCAACTCCCCAGTCCAGGGGTTACCCACCTACCCACACTAGTCAACTGTCTTGCCTGCAACTGTTATATTGCATTTTTTACAGTAATATTTGACTTCCTTGCCTGTACATATTGTATATACATTTTTTTACTGAGTATTCTGTGTATTACCTGCTCACTGGACGATGCAGTCTCACATTGTACACTGTGCCTATGATTTGTTTGTTTGTACCAAGTCTTCTCATGTCTGATATTGAAACCTTGTATTCACTGTTCTCAAATGGACCTATGCATCAAACCTGTGTATTGTGTCTACTATTGTTGCTTGTATCGAATCTGTTTCATGTGTATTACTGTTACCTTGTACTCCACTGTCACCCTGCGCCATGTGTTATGGCCCAGGTCGTGCCGAAAAATGGTCCCTGGGATCAGTGCACTCACCCAGTTATCAAAGTCATAAATAAATAAATATGAACAAAACCATAGCTTAACATGTGTACTGATCATAAATAATCCCGTGTTAACACATGGCGTTGATCATTTTGGTGAAACAATTCAAAACAAAGGGAAGAAGAACTAGTTAGCACTATAGGGAGCCATGTGGGTCTCTGCGCTGGCTCAATGATGTCATCATGACTCATCACTTAACACACTTGGCAGATATTTTAGGGAGAAAGCAAGGCTGTTTTATGAAAGTGAAAGGCTGATGTTTACATTTTTCAAAAGCTATGAAACTGCATTTATGTTATTTACACAAATGCAGTTTTAGCATAAATGTAAACAACAGCCTTCATTTTCCTCGCTATGAAGTCAGATTCTGGGTTTGCAGTTTTAAAACTGCTGGTTTAGAGTACCCTTTAAGGGAGGGAGACAGCTTGTTTCTGTTTCTGACAGGCCGATTGGGCTTGGGATTTGTTAGATTGTTGAGAAGAGGAGGACAGGTTTTTTTTATTCCCTGATAGTCTGGATTTGGTTAATTCCCTGTTGGGCCAGTTTGAGTACCAGACCATTCTGCTGCACAGCAGGCTGGGTTAAGTGTGCACGCAGTGGTAGGTGCAGCAGGGCGGCAGCAGCCCCAAGCCTCCCATGCAGTGTTTGGAGCCCCTCACTGTGACCTGACTGGATGGGCATGGGGAGAGCAATGATTTACTACCCACCTATTACACCTTCTGTGCACCACTCTGCTGCCACTTCTTCTTGTCTCCGTTTGGCTTAATACATGAGCCAGGCTGGTCATGGAACCCATCAGGCTCTTGGAGGAGAGGGAGAGGAACAGATTTTTTAATTCCATAACAGGCCAGGTTGGGAACTGGGTCTGTCAGGTTGTTGGGGAGGGGGCTGTTTTATTCCCTGATGGGGCAGGTTGGGCACTGGATACATTGGATTGTTGGGGAAAGGGTTATATTTTATTCCTTGACAAGCTTGGTTGCATACGGACCCATCAGATAATTTGGGAGAGAGAAACATATTTTATCTATCCCTAATGGGCTGGATCGGGTATTGGATCAGGCAGGTAGTTGGGGAGAGGGACAGATTTTGTTTTATTCTGATAGGTCAGGTTGGTCATGGATCTGTCAGGTTGCTGGGGAGAGGATAGATTTGTTTATTCTCTGAGAGGTTGAGCACTGGACCCGCCAGGTAGTTGGACACTTGATCTGTCAGGTGTTTGGGGAAAGGGGAACATATTCTTTATTCCCTGACAAGCTGGGTTGCATACCAGGCCCATCAGGTAGTTTGGGAGAGCGGGACATGTTTTTTTTTTTTGTTCCCTGCCTGGTCGGACTGATCACTGGAACCATCCTGTAGAGAAACCAGAAAATCGTGCACATACACTCGCGCCAGCAGAAGTAGCACGCTGCTACAATGATGCAACCATGCAGACAAGTCCACTGTACTGTGGCAAAGAGTTAAGTTTATTCCAAAAACAGCAATCAGTTCAGGAGCTGTTCTTGCATCCCATCAGGCAGAAAACAAATCTGCCTAACTGTACAGTTTGCTTATCAAAATGTTTTGGGAGGGGTCCTGCTGGTGTGACAGACCAGATATTTTTTCAAGTAAACCTTCTGAGGTTAGACAACAGAATGAGAAGGAGAGAGGAGTTAAAGAGTCAGCAGCTACTTGGTAGGAAAGGCTGGCAAAGGGACTGACAATACTGTATGAGGGAGAATTGAGCTGCTTTCACAAAGGCGCAGTCTCCAGTAGGGCTATGCGAACCTCTAAAAGTTCTACCTCGGAAACTTTCTGAGTAGAGCCCAAAAAAGTTCTACCAGGTTCTACCCAGCCAGGTTGAACCAGGTAGAATTGGTTCTACCAGGCAAACAATTCTACCAGCTATAGAAACAGGTTCTACTAAATATAATCATGTTGTTATATCAAGTAAAACCACATTTTCTACGGGTATAACCAGGTTCTACAATATACAGTATAACTAAGTTCTACTTGGTTCTACTTAAAAATCCACAGAGCATATATTTTTTACATGTTTGGAATGTAGTAATAAGAAAGGTATGTTTTGCAAAGTTTTGGTTCATACTAGTTCTGCTTATTCCTCAACAGGGCAGTACAGCAATGCTGGCTGTGTCGAGTAGCTGCACAAAAACAGGGAAATTTGCACCCTAACAGGTCAGTACAGCACTACTGGCTGCATCCAGTCAAGTACTTTAAGTAGTGAAGCACAGGGAGATGTTTCCCCGAACAGGTCAGTACGGCACTACTGGCTGCATGCAGTCAAGTACTTTAAGTAGTGAAACACAGGGAGATATTTCCCCGAACAGGTCTGTATAGCACTATTGGCTGCATCCAGTCAAGTACTTTAAGTAGTGAAACACAGGGAGATGTTTCCCTGAACAGGTCAGTATAGCACTACTGGCTGCATCCAGTCAAGTACTTTAAGTAGTGAAACACAGGGAGATATTTCCCCAAACAGGGCAGTACAGCACTGCTGGTTGGTTGCGTGGAGTCAAGTGCTTTAAGTAGTAAAACACAGGGAGATTTATTCCCAAACAGGCCAGTACAGCACTGCTGGCTGTGTTGAGTGGCTGTGCCAAAAACAGGGACATTTACTCACTAATAGGTTAGTACAGCACTGGTTGCATTAAGTTTGGATGCAAAGGGAAACTGAATTGATCAGGTCAGTAAAGTAGAAGTAGGAGTAAAAAAAAAGGGGAAAGGGGAAATTGTTTAACCAGAAAGGCACACTATGCCAGAGCTTTCCAGATGCAACCTGGGAGCATAAGGAAGTTAAGTGACTTGCACAGGTCAGGGTCATGGAGTATACAAGACAGAGTTGATGGGGTTCAAACCCAGCTCTCCAGCTGTGCACTGCAGCTCAGTGCTGTAAAACTGCTGGCATTTAGCCTTTGAGATCAGATTTAGTAGCAGAGAACAGGGATGTCTTTCTGCTGATGAGTGTGCCCTGTACTTTCTTTCACAGTTCATTCCCTGCAGTCCAAAAGAAAAGTATTTTTAATGCCTAGACTTTGTTTGCACAGTTAGTGGCATTAGTGCCCCTAAATAACCCGACACTAGCCCGTCAAGCGTCCTCCTCCCAACCCTGCCCTTCTGTATTGAAGCATCAATGTTGGTTTTTTGTTTTGTTTTTGCCAGGATTCCCTCCAGTTTCCACAATAACAAGACGTTCAGCAGTGAAGCAGTTTTATGTTTTTTTGCACAGTTAGTGCACTAGCCCATCCCAGCTCAACGCAAATGCATTTCCCTCCCAAGTTAACCCTTACCTTCTGTACTTTTCTCCTTTCTCTTCCCTTTAAACCACCACCAGTGCTGTTTCTTTTCTGTTTTTTTTACAGACCAGGAGTTGCCAGAACAAACTGTGAAGCAGTAGTGGTGCCCCCTGCCCCAGTACCCCTTTGCATCCCTCTCCAACCCTGCCCTTAATTTTCTCCTTCTTTTCCTTCCCTTAATGCCTACATGGTGCCAATGACACTTTTTTTTCAGTTCAACCATGATCGAGCTTTGATTTGATGGGAGAATAAAAGATTTTTCAATTTGTGAGAAGACAGTTAAGTTTCTCCTGTTCACCACCATGCACTCACTTATGTGCACACTCTGCCAGGCTGGCTGGTGCTGCTTGTTAGGAACCCCCTTGGTCCAATCAGAAGGTGTGACACTGGGAGTGACATGGTGGTCATGATCACTCAGTGCTGCACCACATGACTGACGAGTCGGCCGGGGACTCCGGGTGCCTAGGAGCATGCGCCGCAGCTGCTACTGGCAGGTTTTGTTTACAAGTTGGGGGCAAATCTAACAAACTAGAGTCCACATTTTTGCATGAAATTTTCGCACTGTCCATCATGAGCAGGGGGTGGGGTGTCAAGGTATTTTAGAACCACAGTCGAACCAAACCTGTAGCCCTAGTCTCCAGATCCCAAAGCTGTGCATTAGAAATGGTGGAGGAAGGATTTGGGAGCATGAAAGCAAAGATGGCCAACAGCCCTAAAATGGGATGTTGCAGTCAGACTCTGACAGCCAGTAACTCTGCAGCGCAAGGCCATTCTGGCACAAACAGTCCATCCATAAACCCGTTAAAGCAGCATTTTAACAGCAGAAGCCCAGTAACAGCAATGTACTCTGACCACCGACCAACCAGCAAGTCTTACATATGCACTTACCAGTTTCTCCAAAGAAGTAAATAGCTGTAGAGTTTCACTGATTCCTAAGGTCAAGGTGCAACAGAGACCCAACAGAAAGTGTGACCCATGGCTACTGCTGTGTGAAAATTCTTCTGGCAGAATTACTGTACAAGTTAAATTTCATTTCTGTAAAATTTCAGAATGCACTTCGGCACCTTCTGTGAAATTCCAGCTTAGAATGATGGGATGAATGTCCTGTACATATTGCAGATTGATGTATTTAACTGTAAAATGCAATTCTACTGAACTGACTATTTTGTTATCTATGGAACTGCAGAATGATTGCGTGCATTGTGGATAGATGTATTAAATTGTTTATTCAATTTTGTTGACCAGGTAATGAAATTCCACAAAACTGTAAGACCACAGTTCATGTGTATTATTCTGCAATTGAGGCAGAAAGTTTAGTGGAACCAGGACAAAATTCACAGAACACATTCACAGGATTCAGATTTTACCCAAGTCAGAATTTCAGAATATGCTGTAAAATTTGGCAAGTTTTTTTTGCCAAATAGGAATTTGTAGTTTCTGCCTAGCACCACCCATGGCAGCAAGAAGTCTGACCCCAGTGTAGTCTTAAAGGCCAAAAGAGGAGATAGTGGACTATACAGCTGGGTGACGCTCAAAGGAGAGTGCAAATTCTTCAGGGAGTTGTAAAATAATTCCTACTGATAAAATGGTTTCCAAAAATTCTGTATTCTGATTCCCCAGAACAGGTCAGCAGACCATGGCTTAATTCTCAAGAAACCCTCAGTTGGGTTGCCGGACTGCAAACTCCTGATTGACCACAATATAAAGTGACCTAGTCAGAGCACTCCACCAGAGAGACATGTTAAAAAAAACTACAGCTACAGCGTCCTCATTAGGACAAATCCACCTAATGGAGAACTACAACTATGGCATCCTCAGTAGGACAACCCCATTAGGCAGAATAACTATTTCATTACAAATTGCTGTGCTCTGCACTTACCATGAACTTTTGCACTAGAAACAATTTCATGACCCCACTTTGAATTGTAGCAAGCTGTTGTGCCCTGGGTTATTCAGGATTACTTTCCTCTGCAACCAGTGAATCTTGTACTGTTTGTAACCTGCAGTGTATACTTGCTAAGGATTCCTGTGTAACCTAAGTAACCTATGTGTAGTTCATCTTATGTATCTGTGTTTGACTTGGAACCTTTGTAAATGAGTCCATGACTCGAAGGTATTAATCCCAATCTGAAATAAATAAATAAATAAAATAAATGCATGTAGACAGTGTTTCCTTTATATTTATTTAGGTAAACCTCTAAAACAAAGTTGCCCATTTTATAAGTGAATTAACCCTACTCTGGGCATGGATTTACTGAGAATTAATCCATGCCTGGGTTGATGAAAGTCACTCAGCCTGCTGCCTTGTGCCTCACAACCCCACAAGTGTGAATTAATTCTAGAGTTGTGCAAAATTGGAAAATTTTGCCCGGCAAACTATTTCACGTAACTTACGCATTTCTCGAAATATTTTGCGGGGTGAAATTTCACCCTCAAACTGGTGAAATTTGCCGCTGGTAGGTAAAATTTCATCACCTGTGGGCAAAATTTTGCCACTATCTAGCCACCAATCATTCAAAAAATAATCCCCTCCCCTGCCCCTGGTGTCTTTTGGCTCCCCTGAATTAAAGAACCCTCCCTCACTTCCCAGCCATGACCACTGCCCCAATCTTAAAAAATTAAAAAAAATCCCTCCCCTGCCCCTGGTGTCTAGTGGTCCCCCCAGCCGCTTGCCAGCCCAACTATAAATTAAAATGATCTCCCTGGTGTCTAGTGGTTCCCTCCCCATGGTCAGTCACTGGCCCAAATTGAGCAAGCAGCCCCCCCAGTTAAGCAATTATTTTCCTCGATTCCCAGACCCCGAATCCTTTAAAAAATTAACTCTTTTACCAGACTCTACTCCCTGGTGTCTAGTAGACCCCCCACCCCACCCTGTCTCCAGATAGCACCCACCCCCAGTTCACCCCGGTACCCTGATGGGGCCACCAGCACAACCTCCACTTCACCTCCGGCCGGCAGCCGAATGAGCACTTGCACTCCAGGATGGGGATACTGCTGGGATTATTTATTTTACCATTTTGTTCTAGTTATTCTGATGTTTTTACTCTGTGCCGCCTTATGTGGCTCGGGTCATGCCTGAAAACAGTCCCTGGGATCAGTGCACCTACCCAGTTAACAAAGTCATAAATAAATAAAATAAATAAATGAATTTATTTCAGTTTTGGATTAATACCTTTGAGCTGAGAGGCTCCTTTACAAAGGTTCCAAGTCAAATAATACAGGACCATGCATTAGTTACAGATAGTTGTAGGCAGACAAGACAGTAAATACAGGTAAGGTTCAATAAATACAGATAAGGTCTGATGAGGTTAAAGTCGCTCAGCTTGTAGCCTCGTATCACACCATACCAGGCATGAGAGCATTACTCACACGTCCTGTTATGCATCAATGCTTCAATACACAGCATTGTCCCCTTGCGTCCAGAACAAAATTAGAATTAAAACAAAAAAAGGCATCCCTGGTAACAAGTAGTGAGGTCGAAGGTTCACTCTTGAATTATTTGTTGTGCATTACAAAATGTATTCATCATGTGCATTGCTCATTGTGGATGGGCTGCAGTGAGACTGATGGTTCACACTTAATTATCTGCTGTACATTACAGAGTATTGGTGGACTGTAGGGAGGCTGATGGTTCAGCCTTAAATCCTCTGTTGTGCATTACAGAATATTGGTGGGTTGTAGGAAGGTGTATGGTTCAGCCTTAAATCATCTGTTGTGCATTACAAAAGAATATTGATGGGCTGTAGGGAGGTTGATGGTTCAACCTTAAATCATCTGGAAAAACTGCAGGAATGGTCGGGAACATGGCAGTTGGGGTTCAATGCCAAGAAGTGCAAGGTACTGCACTTTGGAGCTAGGAACCAGGGGAGGAGCTATCAACTGGTAGGCGTGCAGCTCAAAAGCACTGAAGAGGTAAAGGATCTGGGGGTGCTTGTAACGGGCAGCATGAACAACTCAGCTCAGTGCAGAAAGGCGGCACGAAGTTAACAGGATGCTGGAGTGTATAGCAAGAGGAAGCTACTCCAGAAATAGGGAGATGAGCCTTCCTTTATACAGGTCCCTGGTCAGGTCGCACCTGTAACGCTGCATGCAGTACTGGTGCCCATTCTTTAAGAAGGACATAAATGTGTTGGATGGGGTGCAACAGAGTGCAACAAAAATGATACAGGGATTGGAGGGGAAGTCCTACAAGGAGAGATTGGAAGAGTTGAACATGTACTCCCTGGAGGAGAGGAGGGACAGAGGGGATATGATTGAAACCTTTAAATACCTCAAGGGAATAGACAAAGGTAATGCAGAAGGAATTTTGGGGTTCAGAAGGGGGAGGGATACAAGTGGGCACCAGCCAAGACTGGAGGGGGGAGATTCAGGAGGAAATCAGGAGACATTATTTCTTGGAACAGGTGGTGGATAGGTAGAATACTCTCCCGAGGAGGTGGTGGCCTGTTGTTCTGTGGGTAGCTTTAGAAGGGGGATAGGGTGAGGGTTATGATGATGGAGGGTGGGGTGGGTCAGCTGTGAGATGAGGGGCTAGCTGGCACAATAGAGCAGACTGATAGATTGCAAGGTCTGCTTCTGCTGGCATGTTCGTATGTATGTTTGTATGTTGTGCATTACAAAATGTTGGTGGGCTGTAGGAGGTTGATGGCTCAGCCTTAAATCCTCTGTTGTGCATTACAGAATGTTGGTGGGCTGTAGGGAGGTTGATGGTTCAGCATTAAATCCTCTGTTGTGCATTACAGAATGTTGATGGACTGTAGGGATCTTGATGGTTCAGCACTAAATCCTCTGTCGTGCATTACAGAATGTTGATGGACTGTAGGGATCTTGATGGTTCAGCACTAAATCCTCTGTCGTGCATTACAGAATGTTGGTGGGCTGTAGGGAGGTTGATGGTTCAGCCTTAAATCCTCTGTTGTGCATTACAGAATGTTGGTGGGCTGTAGGGAGGTTGATGGTTCAGCACTAAATCCTCTGTCGTGCATTACAGAATAGTTGGTGGGCTGTAGGGAGGTTGATGGCTCAGCCTGAAACCTCTATCGTGCATTACAGAATGTTGGTGGGCTGTAGGGAGGTTGATGGTTCAGCATTAAATCCTCTGTCGTGCATTACAGAATGTTGGTGGCTGTAGGAGGTTGATGGTTCATCATTAAATCCTCTGTTGTGCTTTACAGAATGTTGGTGGACTGTAGGGAGGTTGATGGTTCAGCACTTAAATCCTCTGTCGTGCTTTACAGAATGTTGGTGGACTGTAGGGAGGTCGACAGTTTGCCCATGAATAGTCTAACAATAGAATAAAAAGGCTAGCAGCATCCCTGTAACTGGGCACATCCACAACTTGACTGTTAATGTCTCAGCACAAAACATGCAACAGCCCATACCTGAGTGGATATAGCAAAAGAACCTGCACTCCAAATAACAATGAACTCCATGAATTTTAGAATGAAAGTAATTGTTTATAGTGTAAGGTGAGGACTTATTGTGTATGGAAATTGGTGGCTTTCAAAATGTTTTTTTACCACAGTTCAAAAGGTCATGGAACGTGATTATACCCTACTGTTGTACAACATTTCGAAACCCTCTAGACATCCTACATGCTATCTTTTAAATGGCAGGATCAAGAAGATACACACTCACAGCTGTGGCACGATCACCTGAACCCACAACTCAAACAGGATCAACCAGCTAGGTTAAAAAATGCAGGATCCACCAGATATTCTAACCTAAAACAAACAAAATACACCTGCAGGATCAACCAGATATTCTAACCTAAAACAAACAAAATACACCTGCAGGATCAACCAGATATTCTAACCTAAAACAAACAAAATACACCTGCAGGATCAACCAGATATTCTAACCTAAAACAAACAAAATACACCTGCAGGATCAACCAGATATCCTAACCTAAAACAAACAAAATACACCTGCAGGATCAACCAGATATTTAACAAACTCTGTTCAGAGCTGATATGGCTGTGGAGAGCTTTTGGAATGCTTTTACCCATTATATCTAATGAATTCGCACAGTGCAGATCTGCTGAGAGGCAGTTTCAATGTGGTCTTCCTTTTACACATTTTTACAATGTGTTTTCCTAGAATATGCCTGCTGATTGCTATATATTTAGCCTGTATAGTTCACAGAAGAAATGACATCTTATTTTTCGGGAGGCAGAGCACTGGCAGTAGGATGCTGGAATGTGTCATACGTAGGCACAAAAGCTGTGTCTGGCGATAGCTCCAGTGACCATACACTTCAGGCGCTCGCATGCGGATCCATCATCCCAGTGCCATTGCACAGCTCAGTCACAGTGACAGCCGATGCTGTACCCCTCACACAGGTCCCAGAATAGGCATGTTACAGCCGACCTCCCATTCATTTGTACAACTGGGGAACTGCAGATGTACTCTCCATGGTCTGGAGCGCACGCTGCAAATGGCATTACAGGACACCGCACCCCATGGCACCCAGGATACCTCAGCAGTCCAGAGGGTGGCATGTTACACAGGGGAATGGGGGAGAGTGTGGGTCTGCAGCAGTGTATGACAGCAGGAAGATACAGCATTGACAAGGCATGCACTGGAGATACGTCAATTCCTTTTTACGGTTTGCCAGGGACATACACACGGCTGCATATGCTGGCGGGTCTGCAGCTTGTGCAGTGCCCCAATGCATAGTACAGCCATTTGGGTCACTCCAGAGTGCAGGTCCCTGGCTGGGGTCCAATGCAGTCAGTGGCTGGTTGTGGCAGGGTATGGATGGCAGTGCCAGTCTCCACAACAGGTCAGGTATGGGGAGAGCGGGGGTGTCTATATACCAAGGTGGTGGATAGGGGTCCTCTGTGCTATGGATATGTACCGTGGTTTCCTCTGGTGCGATTGGGTCGAGGGGAGGCCCTACACTATGGAGCTCTTCGGGGATGGAGTTGGATTGATTGGGGATGGAAGGGGGTACCTCTAGTCCACCAGGGCTGCCAAGCTGCTGTGTGCTTGAGTGCACTTCCACAGCCCACCTGTGGGTGCCTGGCCTGGTTCAGCTAGCTATTCATGGTCTGACTATGGGCCCCGCTGCTCTGGACTGTGAGGGGCGCATTCCCACTGAGTATGATGCAGCATGGCATATGCATGGGAATGCACCCTCAACTTGCACGGCATACTATTTGTGAGCACCCTGGTCTATTCTCTTGCAGTCAGCATATCCCACATGTTTGAATATCACGCTGCAGCGCATTGCTGGAGTTGCGTGACACATCTCCCTTTTCCGCCAGGAAATATGGGGACCCTGGACTAGGCTACCCTGAAGAAATACATTATCAAAATGGTAAAATCATGACCCTACTGAAAACAAGATATTGCATTTAATCTGGGACAGCCAGAGTAAATGCAGTGCAAAAATGTGTAAATGAAGATCCCTATGACAATGAGATGAGGCATCTACCCTGCTCTATCCAGGATACAAAATATAGGATAAGAAATATTTAAAGGAATTCTACTCTAAACTGAACTTCACTGTGTTCACTGACATAAACAGTTTCTTGTTTTGTAACATATTAGAATGCAGTATTTATTTTGAATGTTGTAGCTATGAGGATGGTGTGTACAGTGTATATGTGTGTGTGTGTGTGTGTGTGTGTGTGTGTGTGTGTGTGTGTTTGTTGTAGCTCAATATATTTTTTCCCCAAAAAGTACAGTAGAAATGCTTGCTGATTGCTACATATTTAGCCTGGGTAGTTCACTGAAGACTTGGCATACGTCTGAGACAGTGCTTATCTGATAGTGTCTTTAGAGGTTAAAAAAACAGTGTAAATTATAGATTTGCTGAGAAAGGGATGACATTTATGAGGTATGAATCTTTCTTGAAAGACAGTACATTCCCAAGTGAAACTAGTACGAAGAAGCTGTTTAAATGCTAAGTATTTAAATTTTCAAGTTGTTGCATTACGAAGGGGGTTAACAAATATTTAACATGCTGTTTCAGTTTCCTAATGGCATCTAATAAGCAGCTTGGAGTTATGTCTCCAACATTCTTAACAGAAAGAAGAGAGTATTTTATTTCAGTTGGCATGGAAGGATACATTGAAAAGTCCAAAATATGTGTTCCATGACACTCCATTTTCCAGCTACAGATAGCAAAATGGCTGTATGCTCCTCCACAGCCATAAAATTACTCACAGAAATTAAAGCAATTCCTCTTGGACACTGTCCTCTTGCTTGAAGTGAGAATGTTGCCGCCATGTTTTCTTTTCTGGAAATCCAGCCCAAACAATACTGACACCAAAAGCAACCCATGCTATAGATGTACGGACATCTGGTCCCTACCAACCACACCAGTGACCCTAGCAATCAACCTTGAAACCTGGAATAAGATGCAGCAGCAAAAATGTACTTTTCCATTTAAAAAAACATTAAACAATTTTTCACATTACTTTTAGGGTACCAGTGTGTTATGCCACCTAGGGGTTCTGATTCCCACAGACCTCTTGAGCTTCACTCTCAAGGTCACAGGTAATCAGTACCCCTCTGTGGTACAACACACTGGTTGTGCATGGTTGCCCATCCACTATTCTTTATATTTGACTCAGTATAGACAGGAGGAAAACATAGCCCCTGCATTTCAACCTGCACCCAGGTCTTCCTCAGTGTAACCCTGTACTTGCAACATTTATCCACAGATGCCTGAGCCAATGAGACAACATGGCAACGTCGGCACACAACCACTTTACACAGACAGCTCAAAGTAGCAACACACACAAAAAGTGGGTAGAATAGCTGGCCTGGTGGCGCTGAGGGTTGAGGCGCTGGACGCCACACCTCGGTCCACGCCGGTGACCTGGGTTCAGGAACAAGCCCAGGCCATCGGGGATCGGCAGGGAAGGGAGAAGATTGAGCATCCGGAGGACAGCTCTCTTCTCCTGGGAGGAAGGGGGGTTCCTGCTTGGCGCTTGACCGGCCTCTAGCAGAAGCTTGAGGCTTGGCAAGTGTAAAGCTGACGCTCAGAGGGGAGGGAGTAGCAGCGTCAGGCAGTGATGCCTTGGCGTTGGGCACCCACACTATCCACAAGAAAAGGGAAAACAACTCTCCGAGCTCAGGTGAGCGGAGTCCCGAGGCAGACTCCTGATTGCTCCCGCCTGCCTGGTCCTGGGGTCTCCCGATGAAGTTGATTGTTGGGGTGTACCACCCCACCTCGTCCCCGCCCAGGGGGATTATCCATGGCTCCATGGGGGATGGACTGCAGGATCAGGTAGGTGGAGGAGTGGGGGCAAATCCTTCATTGGGGCTCCCGAAGAAGTGGCTCTCGGAGAGCGATGAAAGGATAAAAAATGCAATTTAAGAAAAAATAAAGTGGGTAGAATGACAACAGGCCCACAGTTGATGCTTTGGCAGCAAAACTTGAAGAAATGTCAACTGTGCAAAGGTGTGGGCCTGGATTTTCAAAGCTTTGGATGCAGGACTTGTGACAGTTGTTCTGCCCCAGCTGTGCCACTGCGAATGCACCATGCTAGCGTGCAATTTTCAAACATTTATTTCCACAAAGATTTTTCTTCCATAGACAATCAGCCTCTGCTGTGCCCCAGCCCACCCCTGCTGACTACCACCTCCGCTGGCACTCACCCCATGGATTATCCTCCATGGTGGGACCAGGAGGGGGAGGGCCATCCCTACCTCTTGGGACATATCAGGATCCACAGGGAGTCCTAGGGTGGAGGTGCAGCAGGGGATGAGCCCTGGTTTGACCCACTGGCACTTTTCCATTTTCTGCCCCTGACCTGATGGCATGTAATGAGCGCCTGCAGTGTGAGCACGTGGGAGGTACATGTGTACCATGCCACCGGCCAGGCCCAATTTTGTCACACGCGACTGCCCTACTACACGCCTCCAAGTACTGGCAGTCTAGAAGCGGTGCAGTAGGGACCCCCTTCCCGAGAGAGGAGAGTGGTCCTCTGGATGCTCAGTCCTCTCCCTCTGCTGCTGACCAACATGACTGAAGCTCACTCCCAAACCGGGTCACCAGGTGTGGCGTGAGTGTGAGTCCCTGCGCCTCACCCTCCCACCACCGGGCTGGCTAATATTCAGGTATCACATCGCCTACAGTTTACTCACTTTATGGCCAAAAAGTGACACACATGTCGTATTTAAGACAAGGGTGGTATTTTAGACACATGTGTCATTTGTGGTGCTCGTCTTGTGACTTGAAGCAAGACCACGTTTAATGTGATCTAACAGTCGATGGCAAGTATAGAGTTGCAGTACAATCGGGCTGTTAAAGTACAGCTGGTGGCATATAAAGAAGGAAAGGAGATAGTTAAATGAAATGGTCATTCATACAAATGTATGATGTCTGAATAGAAACATATTTGGGGTTGGAGAAACTCGGACAGCTCACCAAGGCCTACTCCATCTTCTAACCCAAAGCCTGCATGTATTTACTCTGCATGAGAGAGAGAGAGAGAGAGAGAATTGGCTAATGAGAGTACCCTCTAACAGGAGAAAGAAATTCAAGTTTAAAAAAAAAACTTAATTGGTGATGCTAAACAAAGAATTCCAGATAAATATCATGACTCAACTCAGATTTTCAATATTTATTCATATCACCATCATATGAATAGTCCAACAGCGTTTTGTCGGCTTTAGCCAACTTATTCACTTCACTTTCTTTCAATGTTAAACAAGACATAATAGGCCACAACAACTCCCCCAAAGTGTGGGTTAAAGAATGGCTGGGGGCAGGGCAATTTACCAATTTTACCTTGAAGCTGTTTTCACTTAGCTTGGAAGAGTACGATCTGTGCCTAATCGCACAGCGTACAGTTCAAGCTGCAAATGATTCTGAAAGATAGCCAGTGCGTGGATGCCCCTTACTGATTATGTCAGCGTCTACAATAAATGAAGAAAGAAATCATTGCTCAGGGAATCTGGAGTCAGGAGTTACAAGGATTCATTATTCATTTACTGCACACCAAACGCCGCACTGAAACATGCTTTACCTTTTGAAGGCAGTCGTGCCCTGCAAACTTCATAGATCACTAGCAGTTTTTCTAGCTATGAATTCAGATTTGTCCTTTTTTAGAAAATTAGATCAGTAATTATTATGATAATGAATCTGGACTAGAATCACACCATGCCCTTCTGCATTTTTTCTTTATAACATATTATACATTGTGTTACAAAATGTCCAAATCCCAGTATTAAAATCATTGTATCCCATTACCTCCCAGTGTATTGTGGCACTAGATCAGAATGCCCAGCATGGGCTGTGGAATAACCTACAGCTGTTGATAATCTGGTGCTCTGCTCAGCAGAGATGCTGCACCGTATAGCAACAGATGGGCTATGAATGGAGTTCTGACAAACTGACCTCCTATTCCTAAACAGTCCCACATCTGACATAAGTTAAACATCAGTGCAATACTACTGAATACCACAGGAAATTGGGAAGGTAGGTTGATTTGGTGGGTGAAGCACTGTAAAACCTAGGTCTGAATTTCACAAATGCCACATACTCACCCTGTGACTGAATAAATCATTTAACCCCGCATGTTTCCCTCTCTATAATCTCACCTGATCTCTCTCATTTCTGCACCATGAATCTCCTGTGTGCTGAAAATATCAACTACTCTCTCTATTCCTTTCCGGGATTGTAAAGTGCTTTGTGTTACAGTTTGTATGAAAGGTGCTACATAAAAAAGTAAAAACATTTTCTCCCTGGCTGGCCCAGTGGGGGAGCAGTTGCACTTCCACCAGCCCCCTCCCATGCTGGAGACCTGGGTTCGGAAATGGACAGGGTCGCTCAGTGGGCTGGCAAGGTGAAGAAGGATCAACAGTCGATGGCAGCTCTCCTTCCTTGGGAAGGGGAGACTGCCACCTGGTGGCTGGGCGGCAATACAGCGGGACAACACTCAAAGGGAGGAAGAGGTGGAGCATGATGTGCAGGGGCATGCATCACTATGCTCCAGCTAGGGAGAAAACCAAGGTGGAAAATGGCTGGGCTGCTACATGCCGCCACTCCCTGCAGCTCTCGCACATCCACCATGGCTGGCCATTCACCAAACTATGATCCTGAGCAAGTGGCGAATAACTGGTAAGTCCACAAAAGAAGGTTGATGGTGCTGGGAGTGCCATTGGGCAGACCCACTGGGTAGAATAAAATACTGATTAAAAAAATTGTTCTCCCTTTCCTCTCCTGGATTGTAAAGCACTTTGGGATGCAATCTGTATGAAAGGTGCTATATAAATAGGCAGCAACATTCTCTCCCCTTCCTCTGCTGGATTGTAAAGCTCTTTGGGATCCACTTAGTAGGAAAGGTGCTATATAAAATGGGAGCAACATTCTCTCTCATTCCACTCCTGGATTGTAACACACTTTGGGATACAGTTTGTATGAAAGGTGCTATATAAAAAGGCAGCGACATTCTCTCCCCTCCCTCCGCTGGATTGTAAAGCTCTTTACGATGCAGTTTGTTTGAAAGGCGCTATATAAAAAGGCAGCAACATTCTCTCCCCTTCCTCTTCAGTGTTGAAAAGCACTTTGAGATATAGTTTGTATGATGAAAGGTACTACGTAAAAAGCCAGCAAAATTCTCCCTCCGTCTCCTGGATTATAATGCACTTTGGGATACAGTTTGTATGAAAGGTGTGCTATATAAAAAGGCAACAACATTCTCTCCCTTCCCTGTCCTGGATTGTAAAGCACTTTGAGATAACATTTGTATGAAAGGTGCTATATAAGAAGGCAGCAGCATCCCCCCTTTCCTGGATTGTAAAGCACTTTGGGATGCAGTTTGCAGGAAGGGTGGCGTATAAAAAGGCAACAACATTCTCCTTCCTCCCTCTTCTGGATTGTAAAGCATTTTGGGATGCAGTTTATTTGAAAGGTGATATAAAAAAGACAACAGTATTCTCTCCCATTCCTCTCCTGGATGGCAATGCACTTCGGGATACAGTTTGTATGAAAGGTGTATAAAAAAGCAGCAACATTCCCCCCTCTCCCTATTCTGGATTGTAAGGCACTTTGGGGTGCAGTTCATATGAAAGGTGCTGTAAAAAAGCAGCAATAGTCTCTCCCATTCCTCTCCTGGATTGCAGTGCACTTTGGGATGCAGTTTGTATGAAAGGTGCTACATAAAATGGCAACAGCATTTCTCCCTTCCCTATCCTGGATTGTAAAGCACTTTGGGATGCAGTTTGTAGGAAAGGTGCTATATAAAAAGGCAGCAACATTCTCCCTTTCTCTCCTGGTTTGTAACACACTTTGGGATGCAGTTTGTAGGAAAGGTGCTATATAAAAAGGCAGCAACATTCTCTCCCTTCCCTGTCCTAGATTGTAAAGCACTTTGAGATAACATTTCTATGAAAAGCACTATATAAGAAGGCAGCAACATTCTCCTGCCCTTTCCTGGATTGTAAAGCACTTTGGGATGCAGTTTGTAGGAAGGTGGTATATAAAAAGCAGCAACATTCTCTCCCTCCTCTGCTGGATTGTAAAGCCATTTTGAGATGCAGTTTGTTTGAAAGGTGCTATAAAAGGCAATAATATTCTCTACCATTCCTCTCCTGGATTGCAATGCACTTTGGGATACAATTTGCATGAAAGGTGTATAAAAAGGCAGCAACATTTCTCTCCCCCCCCCATTCTGGATTGTAAAGCACTTTGGGATGCAGTTTGTATGAAAGGTGCTTTATTAAAAGGCAGCAACATTCTCTACCCTTCCTCTCCTGGATTGTAAAGCACCACTCACCATGGACGACTCACTGACTCAAGTCTCTGACTGACCACTGGTTACCGAAGCTGCTAAACTCACTAAATGACTTCACTCACTGTTGGTGGCCTTGGTCTGGACTGACTGTCTGGTGCTCTGCTAGTGCTTAAGGCTGCCACCCCCCTGATTCCTCCTGGCTCAAGCCATCAAACTCTCAGTCTCAAGGCCGCACTAAGAACATAAGAAAAGCATCGGCAGATGGGGACTGTGCGATCCATCTAGTCTGCCCTAGAAACTACCCCCCTCCCTATGCAGCTTTCGTTCTAACTTGTCCTTTATGTCTGTCCCATGTGAGTTTGAACTCCCTGATTGTCTTTGATGCTACCAACTCCTGGGGCAGGCTGTTCCACGGGTCTATCACTCTGTCTGTGAAGAAGTACTTCCTGAGGTTGCCTTTGAACCTTCCTCCTACCAGTCTCATATCATGCCCTCTCGTGCGTGCTGCCATGTTCTGTTGAAATAGATTGCCTGTCTGAGCTGCGTTAAATCCCTTCATGTACTTAAATGTTTCAATCATGTCCCCTCTGTTTCTTCTGTGCTCAAGGGAGTATAGGTTCAGCTCCCCGAGTCTTGCTTCATATTACCTGTGATGCAGTCCATGCACCATCGTAGTAGCCCTTCTCTGCACCGCTCTCAAATGGTCAATGTCCTTCTTGAGGTGAGGTCTCCAGAACTGAATGCAGTACTCTAAGTGTGGCCTCACCAAGGACCTGTAGAGGGGCATGATAACTTCCCTCTTCTACTAGAAATACCTCTGCTTATACATCTGAGGATGCCACCTGCTTTCTGTACTGCTTTCTCATCGTTTTCCTACCTTTAATTTGTCAGTGATGATTATGCTGAGATCTCGCTCCATTCTTGTCTCCTCAAGTTGATGTCCTCGCAGTGTATACTTTTTTCCAGGGTTCCTCTTTCCCAAGTGCATTACCTTACACTTTTTGGCATTAAATAGTAACTGCCAGTCCCTGGACCAATCCTCTAGCCTTCTAAGGTCATTTTCCATGTTGTCTGCTCCTTCCCTTGTGTCCTCTCTGTTGCAGAGTTTTGTATCATCTACAAGCAGGCAAATCTTCCCTGTTAGTCCATTCACTATGTCTACCATAAATATGTTAAACAGGATCAGTCCCAGTACCGATCCCTGCGGGACACCACTGGTCACCCTACCCTCCCTTGACAATGATCCATTGACTAGCACTCTCTGGGTCCTATCGTTCAGCCAGTTACTGATCCAGCTGACCATCTTCTGGCCAACTCCCATGTGTTCCAGCTTGTTGGTTAGTCTTCTGTTATGGACAGTGTCAAAGGCTTTGCTGAAATCTAGGTATACAATGTCCACCGCCTCCCCTGATCTAATGTTCTGGTAACCCAGTGAAGAAGTCGATCAAGTTGGTTTGACAAGGGCATCCTGCTGTGAAGTCATGTTGCCTTGGATCCATTTTCCAGTATCTGTTAGGTACGCCACTATCCTCTCTTGTAGTAGTGACTCCATCATTTTCCCCACAACTGAAGTCAAACTGACAGGGTGATAATTTCCTGCCTCTTCCTTGTTTCTGCTCTTGTGTAAGGGCACGACGGTTGCCTGTTTCCAATCCTGAGGTATTTTCCCACTGTCTAGTGACTTGTTGAAGAGCTCAGCCAGTGGTGTGGCCAGTTCCTCTCAGAGCTCCTTCAATATCCTAGGGTGTATGCCGACCGGTCCCTTGGCTTTTTCCACAATCAGTTTATTAAGCTTTTTTAGGACCCTCTCCCTTGTGAAGAGGCTAGTATCTGCTCCCTGGGTATCTTCCTTTATCCTACTCAGTGTGGGACCTTTGCCACTGTCTTCTATGGTGAAGACAGAGCAAAAGAACTCAGTTAGCACTTCTGCCTTGTCCTCGTCACTCTGCCATCTTACCTTCCTTGGTTGCTAGTCGGACTATTCCTCCCTTAGTTTTTCTTTTTTTCTCTTATGTATCTATAGAAGGTTTTGTCTTCCTCCTTAACAGCCTGTGCTATTTTCTCTTCTGCCTGTGCATTTGCCCTTCTAACAGCTTTTCATGCCTCCTTTAATTTGTTCTTGTATTCTTCCATGTCTGCTTCGTGTTTTGTTTGCTTGAATTTTGTATGCTACTTCATGAGAGAACTAGAGATGTCTTTTCCTTCTTTTGGACTTGCTGATCTGCTTAGTGCATACAGTTGTTACTGCAGAGCAGCCTTCAGAGTACTCCAGCAGTCCTCTACATTGCTTGTGATTCCTCCTTCTAGCATGGATGCGATCATAGTTCTCATTTTGGTGAAGTTGGATTTTCTGAAATCTAGTACTGTGATTTTGGTGTGACATTTCCTCCATATTGTTCACAGTAAACCAGACTGAATTGTGATCACTAGTCCCTTGACTGGCTCCCACCTCTGCTTCTGGGATCCTTGTGCTGTTTGTCAGCACTAGATCCAATATAACTTTGTCTCTGGTGGATGAGTTCACCAGTTGACATAAACCTGCTCCCCTTAGTGCAAAATGGAAGTCTTTGGTTGAGGATGCTGTGTATGAGGACCAATCCACATCCAGTAGATTGAAGTCCCCCACAAGCAACAGCTTGCCTCAGTCCACCATCATTGAGATGGTTTCCAAGAGCTCCTTGTCTACGTTGGCCTCCTCTGATGGGGGTCTGTATATGACTCCTACCCGGATAGGGGCTTTGTCCCTGGCTCCTAGTGTAACCTAAAGGGCCTCTGCTTTACTGTGTTTTCCCTGGATTTCTGTTGCACATATGTCATCTCTGACATACAGTGCCATCCCCCTCCTTTCTTTCCATAGAAACATAGAAACATAGAAGTTGACGGCAGATAAGGACCGCAAGGCCCATCCAGTCTGCCCATTTCTTTTTCTACCTTATAAATGTGCCATCGGCCTTTGCTCTGTCAGTGACCTATCTATTCGTAGTCATTTGTATTGCTCCCTTATGCCTATCCCATGCCTGTTTGAAGCCCTGCACTGTATTCATAGCCACCACTTCTTGTGGTAAGCCATTCCATGCATCTACCACCCTTTCTGAAAAGAATTTCCTCACATTCCCCTTAATCGGCCTCCTCTAATCTCATGCTGTGTCCTCTTGTCCTGCTATTTTTCTTATATTTAAACATGTTAGACTCTTTCACCTTGTTTATGCCCTTAAGGTGTTTAAATGTCTCGATCATATCACCTCTCTCCCTCCTTTGCTCAAGGGTATACATATTGAGCTCCGTTAATCTGTCCTCATATGTCTTCTGATGCAGTCCCTGCACCATTTGGTTGCCCTTCTGGACTGCCTCAATTTGGTTAATGTCCTTGTGAAGGTGTGGCCTCCAATACTGCACAGTACTCCAGATGGGGCCTAACCAATGTCTTGTACAGAGGATTATTACCTCCCTCTTGACTTGTGATATACCCCTACTAATACACCCTAACACCCCCTAGCCTTACCTACTGCTTTAGAGGTCTGCTTGGATGATTTTAGGTCATCAGTGATGATGATGCCCAAGTCTCTTTCTTCCTTTGTGACTGCTAGCAACTCTCCTCCCAGCCTATAAGTGGCTTCAGGGTTTCTCTTCCCTATGTGCATGATTTTGCACTCTTTGCATTAAACCCAGTTGCCACTCTTCTGACCATTCTGCTAGTTTATCCAGATCTCTTCTCATTCTGCCCACCCCATCTGGATCATCTACTCTGTTGCAGATCTTGGTGTCATCTGCAAACAGACAAGCCTTACCCTCTAGTCCATCTGAGGTCACTAATGAAGATGTTGAATAGGACTGGCCCCAGGACTGATCCCTGAGGTACCCACTTGTGACTTGCATCTCTTCTGACTGTATACCATTTACCACCACTTCTGTTTTCTGCCAGTCAACCAGTTTGCCACCCAGTTGACCAACTTCTGACCCACCCGAGCCTACCTAGCTTATTTATCAATCTTCTATGTGGAACAGTGTCAAAAGCTTTGCTGAAGTCAAGGTAGGCGACATCAACTGCTCCCCTGGTCCACCACTCTGGTTACCCAGTCAAAGAAATCTATGAGATTAGTTTGACAGGACCTTCCTTTGTAAACCCATGCTGTCTTGATCCTGTGCCCTATGGATTCCAGGTGTTGCACTATCCTTTCCTTAAGGAGTGCCTCCATAATCTTGCCCACTACTGAGGTAAGACTGACTGGTCTGTAGTTCCCGCCTCCTCCTACCACTCTTGTGGAGTGGGATCACATGAGCCCTTCTCCAGTCTTCTGGGACCCTCCTGTGCTCAGAGACTCACTAAACAATTCTGCTAATGGCTCTGCTAGTTCCTCCTTTAGCTCCTTAAGTACCCTGGGATGTATGCCATCAGGTCCCATTGCCTTATCCACCCTGAGCCTAGCAAGCTCTTGTAGGACCTTTCTTTGTGAAGGGAGTGATGCTCACCTCCCTCCCTGTGTCCATGATGCTGAGCTGTGGGCCCTGCCCTACCTTCTCTTCAGTAAATACTGAGCAAAAGTATCTATTTAGGATAGATGCCTTTACAGGCTCCTCCTCCTCACATGCTCCTTTTCTCCATTAAGCTTAATACCCCCTCTGGACTTTCTCCTTTCACTAATGTATCTATAGAAAGTCTTGTCACCTTCTTTACTGTTCGTGCTAGTGTTTCCTCAGTTTGGGACTTTGCCTGCCTTACTGCCTTACCTGCTTCCCTTAGGGCAGTTTGGTATGCCTCCTATCTTCATCCCGCTGTGTTCCTTATATTTTCTGAAGGCCAGCCTTTTGGCTCTGACCTTTTCTGCTACTGTATTTGAGAACCAAAGTGGTTTCTTCTTCTTTACACTTCCTTTTCTGTCTAACAACAATGGGATGTTGCTTCAAGTATTGTATCCTTAATGCTTGCCCACTTTGCCTGTACCTCCTCACCTGTGTTTCTTTTTGCCAGGGCTAGCTTAACTCTGTTGGCCATCTTATCAAAGTCAGCTCCTCTGAAGTCCCATATTTTTGCCTTGGAATGGGATGATTTAGATGTAGTAGCCAAATTGAACCATACCATGCGATGGTCACTGGCCCCCAGGTGACCTTCTACCTGGAGATCTGTGATCCCTTCTTTGTTAGTCAGTACTAGATCTAGGATAGCCCTGTCTCTTGTGGGTTGCTGTACCAGTTGTTTGAGGCCCTCCCCCTGCCGGGAATCCACTATGTGTCTAGTTCTGGCCGATGTTCCTGCTGGTATTGACCAATCTGTATCTGGCATGTTGAAGTCTCCCATTATCAGAACCTCCCCTTTAGCTGTCATGTTTTGTATATCTTCTAACAGTAATGTGTCTATGTCCTCCCTCTGGTCTGGGGGCCTGTAGACAACCCCAGTTCTTATGGCTGTCCCATTTCCTGTTTCCAGGGTGACCCACAGTTCTTCTGGCTCCTTATGTGTATTCCCTCGCGATCTTTACGGAATAACACATACCGTGGGATGGTGACATCCCAGGAGTGGTTCTCGGTAAACCATGTTTCCTTAACAGCGGCCCAGTCTAACTGTGTGTCTGCCATTATGGCTGTGAGAGCAGGGATTTTGTTTGGCAGACTATGAGCATTGATGCGCATTGCCTTCCATCCCCTTCTGTTTTGATCATTTGCATTTTTAATATGTTTTGGTTGTGTAACTTTGTTGAAATGCTTGGTCTGAGTACGTTTGGTGCAATGGTTGGTCAGAGTATGATTGACGCATCCTTGTGCTGCGCTAATTAGTATGGGGGAGAAGCATTTGGCAAACCTTTTTGTGATAGGGGCGCCTGTGTCACCCCTCCTTCCACTAGTTTAACTGACCGATGTGAACGTCGAATTTTTGCCCTAGTGCTCAGGTCCCCTCCTTTGAGAGGTGTAGGCCATTGAATTTAAAGAACTCCCATTCCCAGAAGTCCTGCCATTTTCCAATAAAGTGGTGACCTTTACTGTAGGTGAAGAAGGCCAACCAAGGCCTCCACAGTCCAATCCACACTGCCATCACCCTTAAGTGCCTTGTGAATGCACTTTTGCACAAGGCCCGGCCGTACCACTTTCCATCCCTAACCAGAACCAACACTGTCCAGCACCGAGCAGGTACTTTGGCTGCAAACAAAAAATATAGATAAATGCCACTGGGGTGCGCGGCGCCGAGCTTCTCATCTTTGCTCACACCATGATGACGACTCCTCTGAGCTGCTGTGCTGTAGGCCAGGGTGGGAAGGCAGTGTTGCACAATCGCGCACTTGCCTCTTGTACGTCTACGGGTGGAGGCCTGACTCGGAGAGAGGACTTTGGATAGGGCAGGCACGCACCCGGCAAAAGCACTCACCACACGCACACACACGGGCCAGGGCACAGCGGGGGGAGGGCAGGCACCTATTCTACCAAGAAAAATGAAAAATTAAACAAGGATGGCACAAATGCAGGGGTGGAGTGGCAGGGGAATGAAGTATGGGTCAGGATTGGGTTGAAATGGAAGTTTACTTTAAAGCAAAATTAAAAAAAAAAAAGCAGGGCTGTGCAAGATCAGGTTCGGGGCCCCAGAAAAAACATTCGAGGCCCTAGCCCCACCCAGTCCTAACAACAGCCCTGCTCTCCCATACCTCCAGGCCCACACTCCACAAGACTGAGTGCCTGAACCTCACCCAACTGATAGCCGAACCCACCTGACTCCTCACTCCTCTAAGCACTCACTCCCTCCTGGACTGGGTGCTCACCTCATACCTCTACCGTATCACTGAAGCAGACACTCTACCTGACGCCTTCAGTGACCACAGCATGACCTACTGTATCAGAAAGTGAGATCCACTCACTCTGCCCCAAATACATTTGGTCCAGGTCACTCAGGACTCTGGACTCAGATGCCCTCCTACTCATCCTTGCTTCCTACGACTGGTCCCCGGTCTATTCTACCACGGATATTGACACTGCCCTGTCCCACTTCCTCACCATTTTTAACCACACCTGGAGCATCAATGCTCCCCTATGTAAATCTAGAGTCAGGCTGTCTCATCACCCCCAGATTACCCCTGAAATTATCGATTTTTGTAAGTCCCATATTCAAGCATGGGCTCATTTCAAATTCTTACAATCCCTGCCTGACCTACAGTCCTACAGGTCACTCAGGAATTCTTGCATGAAGGCCGTCTGCTCTGCCAAGGCCCTCTACTTCAAATCTAAATCTCCAGTCTAACCTTAATTCCCCTGCTCATTTCTGGAAGGTTATTCACTCCCTCTTTGATCCTCAGGCCCAGTCCACTCCCCCCATCCTCCAAGTGGATGTTCATTGGTCTCTGACCCTCTCTCAGTTGACACTCATTTTAACAAATTCTTCACCACCTGTGCTCTTCCCTCATACCAGTCCTCTGGTCATTACCTCTCTCAGTCCCCTCCTGCCTCTCCCCCTCCCTTCTCTCCTGAAAACTTCCATCCCCCCCCCTCGTCCCATGAAGTCGTCCTCGCTCTAACTTCACCTATCACGTCGAAGTCCAGCCACAATGGGCTGGACCCCAAATTTCTATAAATCTCAGTCCCTGCTGTTGCCTCTCCACTTGCTCACGTTTTGAACCTCTCCTTCTCCCATTGTGCTGTCCCTCAGGCCTAGAAGATAGCAAAGGTCTTACCTCTGCACAAAAGAGGTGACCCTTCCTTCCCTGTCAACTACTGGCCAATATCACTTCTTCCCTCTCTTGCTAAGCTTAAGGAGACTCTCGTCTACTTCAGACATGCTGACTTCCTTTATTCCTCACATTTCCTGTCCCCTTTTCAGTCTTGCTTTAGGAAACACCACTCCACCACATCTTCCTTGCTGAGGGTAACTGACTCTGCCGTCACTGGGATGGCTCAGGGACATAACATCTCTGCTATATTCATCACCCTGGCCAAAGCCTTTGACTCCGTGTCCCACCTTATCCTACTCAACAAGCTGAGCTCTGCAGGCCTCTCAGCATCTGCTGTTGACTGGTTTTGATCATACCTCATGCACCATCAGCAGTCAGTACAAGTCGGTGGTACCCTGTCCCTTAATCTCCCCACCCCAGCAGGTATCCCTCAGGGCTCCATCCTGGGCCCTGTTCTGTCCTCCATTTTCCTAAACAAACTCCCCTCTGCCTGTGTCTCTTCACATATCCAAATGTATGTGGATGATATGGTCATTTCATTTACACCTCCGGCCCTTCAGCTTCAACTGTGGAAGATCTGCTCCAGAATGACTTCAACAATGTCCTGCGTTGGTTCCATGCCAGTCAATTCTGGAGCAACGTAAAGAAGACTGTCACTATGAGCCTCAGTACCAGTCAGAAACTGGCTAGGCTCTTACCTCCCCCTGCGAGGAGGCAGTATAGCATAGTGTTAAGGGCACTGTGATGCAAACCTGGTGATCTGGGTTTGAATCCCATCAGCCCCCACTTGCATACTGTGTGACCCTAAACAAGTCACTTAACTTCCTTATGCTCCCAGGTTGCACCTGGAAACAAGCACTGGATTAGTGTGCCTTTCCTGGTTAAACAAGTTCCCCTTTCCCTTTCCTTTCCTTTCTCCATGCTTGATGGCACCCCTCTGGAGGTTGTCCCCACCTTCAAGTACATTGGAGTCTGGCTTGACAACAAGCTCGATTTCTCCATCCACATTGACACCATTCATGCCAAACTCTGCTCAAAACTTGGTGCCTTGTACCGTAACAAGGACTGCCTCTCCCTCCAGATCCACCGGGAGCTGGTAACCAAAATTGCCCTCCCAATCTTTGATTATACTGATGTGGTCTGTGGTACTGCTCCTTCTCCTGCCTTGCCAAACTGGATGCCCTCTGTAATACCTTCTGCCATTTTTCCTCCAGCTCTCCCCTCCTCACTCATCACTGTTCCCTTTATTCCTCGCTCTCCATCCTCCCTCTCCCTTCGCGTCACCAATCCCGCTGTGCCACCTTATACTGCTAGATACTGGTGTGGATCCATTCCATTCTTCCTGTCCTCCCTCACCTTCCCTGTTCCCTCCTCTTCACACTCCCTCCACTTCAGGGATTTCTGCACCTTCTCTGTTCCCCACCTTCACTCATCTGCAGACCAAGCTGCTTTCTCCTACCGCCTCCCCTCCCTCCGGAATCTGTTCCTTCCCCCCTCCACCTCTCCCCTCACTTTCTGCCTTTAAATATCAACTAAGACAGCTCCTCACACCCTCCTCTTCCTGTAAATCCCCTTCTTATTCTCACCACCATTAGAGGCCCTTTAGCATAGTCCCCTCCCCACTATGCACTATGCACTTTGCTTATATCTAGTCACCATATCATTGCTGTGTTTATGCTGCTATGTTTCCACTTCATTTGCTGCTACCATTGTATTTTTATGCCTATATCCATATTTTTGATGTGTAACTGTCATTGAGGTGCAAGTCAGGAAGCAGAGGAAAATCAAGAGCAGTTATAAAATACGCAATTAACATTTTATTATCAATAACGGTCAAATAAAAATAATAAAATTGCTCTGAATAGCTCTTATAAAGGCTGTACAAAGAAAACAAAGTCCTTTATCTGAGCATATCTCTAATTCTAAATTGTAATTTCTCTCTCTCTCTCTCTCTCTCTCTCCTAACAAAAGATTGCTCACTTTTTATGTTGATTGCATGCATGCGCAAGAAACATATTACGGCAGCTTGCCAGAAACTGGTTGTGGAGGCACGGCACTTTTGTGGCCAGTACCCCCACAGCCTTTAAAGGCTTGGCCCGCTTTCCCCAATGGGGTGGCACGCTGCTGCTGACACTAGTTCAGCCAGCGTACCACCACCTTGAAACGTTTCAGCCACTGCAATCAGGGGCCACCTCATCATTGCAGCGTCAGCCATTCCGCTGCAATGAGGGACTGACCATTATTGCTGGGCGGAACATTGGTACTGTAATACTGTTTGTAAAAATGGTGGTGGCTTGCTGCCTTGTTTACAAACAATATTAGTGAGCCCCCAGTGCCGAGGGGTGCCCAATCTCCCTCGGCAGCATGTGCCACCCCCACAACAGTGTGTGTTTGCCGACAGGGGCTCCAATCCCCATCGGCTGCAGTGCCCATGCGAGTTCATGGCTCCCCCATCAGCATAGTGGCCCCCCCACCAAAACGGTGGGTTTATTGTGAGGGGGTGCCCAATCCCCCTCGACTCTAGTCCCCCCCAGCACCAAATGTATGCCAATGGGACTGCCCAATCCCCCGTCAGCTACAGCCCTCCCCCAAACATTCAGGTGGCATGCTGGGAGCCCACCCCAGCATGCCCAATGCCCCTTGTGGTATGGGGGTGCCCAACTCGGGGACCAGGAGGGCGGCTTTGGCTTGTGGAGTCTTGGTGGGTGGCGGCTGGTGGAACAGCCATCTAGCTCCGCCTCATCTGGAGAGGTCCTGCTTGGAGCGGGCAAGCCCTGGCTGTGTATCTGTACTCAGGGACCAGGAAGGCGGCTTTGGCTTGTGGAGTCTTGGCGGATGGCAGCCGGCGGAATGGCCATCTAGCTCCTCGTCGTCTGGAGAGGTGCCGCTTGGAGCAGACAAGTCCTGACTGTGTATCTGTGCTCGGGGACCAGGAGGGCGGCTTTGGCTTGTGGAGTCTTGGTGGGCAGTGGCCGGTGGAACGGCCGTCTAGCTCCGCCTTATCTGGAGAGGTGCCACTTGGAGTGGGCAAACCCTGGCTGCATATCTGTACTCTGGGACCAGGAGGGCAGCTTCGGCTTGTGGAGTCTTGGTGGGTGGCGGCCAGTGGAACAGCCATCTAGCTCCACCTTATCTGGAGAGGTGCGGCTCAGAGCGGGCAAGTTCTGGCTGTGTATCCATGCTTGGGGACCAGGAGGGCAGCTTCGGCTTGTGGAGCCTTGGCAGGCGGCGGCCGGCGGAACGGCCGTCTAGCTCTGCCTCATCTAGAGAGGTGCCGCTCGGAGCGGGTAAGCCCTGGCTCTGTATCCATGCCTTGGGACCAGAAGGGCGGCTTCGGCTTGTGGAGTCTTGGTGGGCGGCGGCCGGCAGAATGGCCATCTAGCTCCACCTCATTTGGAGAGGTGCCACTTGGAGCGGGCAAGCCCTGGCTGTGTATCTGTGCTCGGGGACCAGGACGGCGGCCTCGGCTTGTGAAGTCTTGGCGGGCGGCGGCCAGCGGAATGGCCGTCTAGCTCTGCCTCGTCTGGAGAGGTGCCACTCAGAGTGGGCAAGCTCTGTGGAGAGCAGAAGGGTTACAATCAATAGGGTATTATAGGATCAGAAATAGCAACCATGTACGAAATACATGCTAGGGCAGGCTATGGCAAGGCATTCAGTAAATTGCAAAAAGTGATAAATGTGGTAATATGAACAATGTTCAGTAATGAAGAGGTGAAGATAAGAGAAAAGTGTGCAAGGAAAGAAAGAAGAGAGAAAAAAGCAAGGAAGAAGGGAAGGAGAGAGGGAGAAAACAGGGAAGAAGGGAAAAAAGAGGAGTTTCCCCTCTTTCTGGTTGGTGTTCTTTGACCCAAAGCTGAACGTGTGTCAGCAGGATGTTGATGAATTGCTCCATTGCAGATATGTTGATGATCTATGGGACTGTTTTGCCCTCTGGTTGGAGCCATTAATGAGCAGTTTTCTGAGTCGGCAGAAGGCTTCTCAAGGATTGTCGACTGAGTAGTACTTCAGGGACTGGAATCTTTGCCTGTAGGTCTCTCCTTACATGTCATATCTTTTCAGGATTTCTCTTTTCACAAGGTCATAGTTTTCTGACTGTGCATTGCCATATTGCTGTAGGCAAGTTGGGCTTTTCATATCAGGTAAGGCACCAGTCTGTTTGCTCATTGCTGCTTTGACCACTGGCAGGCTGCGGCAACCCTTTTTAAGGTTGCCAGGTATACGTTGTTATCATCTGGTATTGTGTCAATAAACTTCAAATTCCTGATCTATAAATATTTCACAGTAGCCTGTCACTGCCATAGGAACTAGTATCCTCTGCAAGCATTTCGACACTGCCATTAAGGGTAGTATCCTTCGTCTTCTTATACTCTCCTCTTTTACCCCTCCCAGTCCCCCTAGGCCCCTGTCACCCCAGTCCATCTTCCACCCATCTGTCCAGGCCACCCATGGTTTGGACTCCCTCTGTACCCTTCATCCCTGCCAGCTTTCACCCTTTCCTGCTCTTCATCCTCTTTTTTTTTTTAACATCTCTTTATTCAGTTTAGAAAAAGGAAAAAGGGAAAGAAAAAAAAAAAGACAATACAAACACACAGCAAAACCTGGCAAACCAGGCACACAGCCCAAAAACTGACTGCGTAAACTATATACAATAACTATGTACAGGCTCAGGAATGATGTCCCCCCCGCCCCCAAAGCTCTTCATCCTCTTTAAACATTCTAGCACTTATCCATTGCTGAAATACCCACCTGTGACCCCTTGACAATCCTTAACTAGCTACCTTCTCGGTTCATCCTCATTACGCACCTGAATCTATGTACTTCACCTTACCCCTGTTCTGTCTGCTGTCTCAGCCCAATTCCAGGATTCACCAATATCTGTTTCAGTTATTTACTGACATTACTGCTGCCTATGCCTCGCTGCCCACATTTATTGGTTCCTTTCAGAACTGTAATTGCCAAAAGCCGTGCCTACATTGCCTGTATGGAAATACCTCACTGTACCCCTTGCACTATAGTTACTGTATGTAACCTGTCTCAGGCTTTGTATTCATATACATTTCATGTACCTACTTTTGTCCAAATGTATACTGTTTATTGTGTATGTCGTATTTTGTCCCTTTATGTATCAGGACCTTCTTATGAATGAGCCTACTTAATAGAGTATTTCCTGCAATAAACTTGAATTGAATTAAATCCGAGGGACACAACTTTGTAAGTTTAATGTCTTTTAAGTTGTTTGTGTTTTGTTGCTCTGCTGGACCTGTGCCAGATCCTCCAGCTTTGATAGCTTGCAAGGCATCCAGCCATCGCTGCTCCTGTCGCTGCATCTCTTCTTTTGTCTGCTTCTCTGTCTCTCTTTTTGTATAGCCCACCATTTGAAGAAGGCAGACATGCTTTCAAGTTCTGTCCCTGCCTGTTCTTCTTCCATCACTGGTGCCGGCTGTACAGTCTCAGTTTGGACTTTTGTTTCTGCTTCTAGTTTGGCTACCATTCTTCTCGTAATCATTCCTGAACTTGCTGTTGCAATAGCCATAGCTTTCCTCTATGCTTCCCTGGTGCCAGGTCTAGTACCCATGCACAAAACTCCTAGCTTAGGGTTTGCATAGTGTAAATCCCACTACTGACACCATCTCTCATCAAGGCAAAGGTCAGGAAGCATAGACAAACTAGGTGTAGTTATAAAATTTACAAGTAGGTGGCTGGCCCATCGGCACAGCGGTTGGATTTCCGCTTGCAACGCCAGCGACCCAGGTTCAGGAATGGACCTGAGTCGTCAGAGGGCTGGCTGGGGGAGAAGGATCGAGCATCCCATGGACTGCTCTCCTTCTCCAGGGGGAGGGTGTGGTGTGTGACCGGTGCTCAAGGGACCACTGGCGGAGGCCGGGGGCACCACAGCGACTGGCACCAACAAGGATCTGAGTGGAGGGATGGATGCTGGCATCATTGCACATTCCGGCCCCCGCTTACAGGGGAGAAAAAGCCTGCCACCCTCCGCCTTGATGACACCCACCCCCCCCGGCTGCAGTCGGCTCCCAGGCTGACTCCCGCCCTATCCCATCTATCACGGCACCTTTCAGAGGGGTCGGGTACTGCGATCCCACCCTGGGGGGTAAGCCAAGGGGTACCGGGAAGGCAGTTAATATGGAGAGCCACAGCCGAGGGGTCAGTGGCTGGGCAGCCGGTACCGGTGGTGGAGGCACCAAAAAGTAGTAAATTTACAAGTAGCATTTTATTATCAATAACAGTAAAATAAAAAAAAAATTCAGCATCACTCATATAAAGGCAGTAGAAACAAAGAAAACAGAGTCCTTCATCTGAGGGTATCTCTAATTCTAAATTTCAATTTCTTGCTCTCTCTCCAACAAAAGACTGCTCCTTTTTTATGAGACATCTTTTTCTGGCAATTAATTTCTGCATCCTGAGCTTGTTAGGAGACATCCTGTTTCTCACAAAATGCATCCGCGTTCTTGTCAGTTTCTTTCCTGAGTAGGCTTGCAAATAAGACACTGTGTCCCAAGCTGGCCTCCTGCAGACAGTTTTGCAAACAAGCTTGAGGAGGTCAAAAGGTCAAACTGCGTCTCAAGGTTAACCCCCTGAGTTCTAAATACTTTTTTGTAATCATTTCAACAATATAACCATATACATTTTCAAACCAGAGAACCCAGTTCCACATAAAGTTTCACATATATTTTTATAACCACAGATAAGCAAGGGGGAAGAAAAGATAGAAACAGCAAGTGAAGGCAGGGAGATAGTGGGAGAGGGAGAATCATGAGACTATCGGAGTGATCAGTTCCTAGGTCTCACAAGAATATTTGATTGTGCAATCAGACAAAATGGAGACAGAAATGGAGAGGATAGAACAGAACCTTGTTTTTAACACTTTCTGCATAACAAATTGGACAGTGCTTTATTCAACCCTTTCACACCTTGGACACTTCTTTTCTCTGCAAATTAGGTGAAGAGAGGGTGGGACTTCAGTCCTCCTTTTCTGTAGTTCATCACAAGCAGTCCTTCCACGCTGCAGTGCTTGTGCTAAGGACCAAATGCAAAGGACGCTGAAGAGTCTCTCTGGAGTCAGCCATTCAGTTGGCCACACTGCTTCTTCAGGATGCCTCGTATACCTCTGCTGCTTTAAACTGTTCAGTTGTAAGTACTGCCACTGCTCAGTGTAATCACACGGAGGACCGAGTGCCTTAATCTGTGCCAGATTATCATAGAACCCACACAGCTCAATTCCTATTCCTCCAACCATACCCTGCTGCCCTGGGTTCTCTCCTCCCACTGCATTGTTGCAGTAGGTATACTGCTGGATGCTTTCATCAACCACTGTATGATGTTCTGTGTTAGAAACATTCAGCATCCCTCCTCACTTCAAAAATACATCTGAGCCAGGTGCCTCCGGTTGCTGAATATCAGTGCCTTCCAGGGTGACCTCACTGCAACAGACTGGTCAACCATCTGCTAGGCCTTGACATTGATGTGGCCCTTGCAGTTTTTCACTCCAAATTCTTCCCTGTCTGGGACTTGCACACCCCCACAGGAAATTCAGGGTTAAATCATCCCAACTCCCCTGGATTTCACCCCTAATGATCGATCAGTGTAAGCTCTGTGATCTCAACTGGGATGACTTTAAATTATCCTACTCCCCACCAGACCTCCTCTTCTACAAGTCCCTGAGAAGCAGTTGCACTAAGGCTGTCTGAGCTGCAAAACTGCATTATTTCAAAGTCAACCTCCAGAACAACCTTAACTCCCAGCTAAATTCTGAAAGTAATCCACTCCCTATTCACCCCCCCATCCAATTCACTCCCCGTGGCTTCATGGTTAATCACTGACCTGTATCTGACCCTTCCTCTGTTGCTACTCACTTCGAGTTCTTCACGACTTGTGTCCTCCCATCTCCTCTGACTCCGGGATCCCCTCCTTCCCTTCCTGTTCAACCTTCTTCTCCCCCCAACTCCAACCCAGGTTTCAATTTCCCACCCATTGCTACACAGGAAACCCTGTTTGCCCTTTCCTCCTTCAACCTGTCAAAGTCTAGCCCTGATGGGCTGGATCCTAAACTCCTCCACCTCTCAGCTCCTGCCACTGTATCTCCACTTACTCACCTGCCTAACCTATCATTTTCTCTCTGCTCCATCCCTCAGTCCTGGAAGATTGCTAAAGTTCTGCCACTTCAGAAGGGGGCAACCCCTCCACCCTTGGCAACTTCTGTCCTATGTCCCTCTCCACTCCCTCGCTAAGCTACAAGAGGAGCTAGTCTACTCTACACTTCTAGACCACCTCTCATCTCCAGTTTCCTCTCCTTCCAGTCTGGCTTCTGGAAGCACCACTCCACAGTCTCCTCCCTGCTGTGGGTCATGGACTCCACCTTTCTGGGGATGGGTCAGGGCCACGTCACTGCTGCCATTTTCATCGAGTTGGACAAAGTTCTTGACTTGGCATCTCACCCATTCCTCATGAACAAGCTGATCTCTGCTTGCCTCTCAGTTCCTGACGTTGACTGGTCCTGTTCCTACCTAAAGGGCTGTCACCAGTTGGTACAAGTGGGAAGCATTCTAGCAACACCTTTTCCCATCAAGGCTGAAGTCCTGCAGAGCTCCATCCCTCATGAAGCAGTACTGTCCTTCAAGTACCTCAGTGTGTGGCATGATAGCAAGCTTGACTTCTCTGCCCACATCCATGAAATCCATGCAGATCTCTGCCCTAAGCTAGGCACCTTGTATTGTAATAAAGATTGCCTATCGCCGGCCTGGTGGTGCTGAGGGTTGAGGTGCTGGACGCCACACCTCATGCTACGCCGGTGACCCGGGTTCGGGAACGGACTCGGTTTGGCAGAAGGTTGGCTGGGGGAGGGAGGATTGAGCATCCCAACGGATGCTCCCTTCCCTCTGTGGTGGGATACCAGGGGTGCTGTATGCACCCGATATCCTGCGAGAGCCGGTGGGAACATGGGCTCTTGAGGGGTTGGCGGCTCCATCTAACGGAGTCGGGAAGGGGGGACACTGTCGGGCACTTGGGAGAGACGTGTGTCAGCACGTTGCCAGTCTGGACATACGTCCTCGCGCCAGGGTCTTAGAGGGCTGGGAAAAAGGGGAACACAAAAAAAAGAAAAAAAAAAAAAGATTGCCTATCATTGCCAGTAGGCCAGGAGATGGTTACCAGAATAATATGCCTGGTATTAAGCTATGCAGATGTGGTCTACAGTTCTGCCCCTCGACCTCTCTAGCCTGGCTGGATGCCCTGTGCAATGCTTTAAGAACATAAGAAGTAGACAGCAGAAGGGGACCACGTGATCCATCTAGTCTTCCCAAGATATTTCTACCCCCTACCCATTTTTATTAACCCTTAAGTTTCCATATTGTCTGTCCCATGCTAGCTTGAATTACCATACTCTCTTTGATGCCACCACCTCAGGGGGCAGGCTGTTCCATGGTTCTACTACCCTCTTTGTAAAAAAGTATTGTCTTAAATTGGTTTTAAATCTGCCTCCCATAGGTGCAGATTGTGTCCCCTAATATGTGTTGTTTTGTTCTCCTGGAATAGGTTACCAGTCTAGCCTGTGTTTATTCCTGTTACATATTTGAATGTCTCTTTCATGTGACCCCCATTTCTTCTCTGTTACAGTGAGTATAAATTTAATTCACTGAGTCTCATTTCGCACTGTTCCTGACACAGTCTCTGAACCATCTTGGTGGCCCTCCTCTGAACTCTCTCCAAGTGGTCCATGTCCTTTCTTAGGTGAGGTCTCCAGAACTGCACGCAGTACTCCAGGTGTGGCCTGACTAAGGGCCTGTACAGTGCGATAATTACCTTGCGCTTCCTACTTGTAATCCCCCTACCTATACAACCGAGGATGTTACTGACCTTCTGAGCTGCTTTTTCACACTGTTTCCCTACTTTTAGATTCTCTGTAACAATAACTCCGAGGTCCCTCTACATGCTGGTCTGTTTGAGTTGATGCCCATTCAGAGAGTACATCTTCTTTGGGTTCCGTTTACCCATGTGCATCACTTTACACTTATTGGCATTGAATTTCAACTGTCAAGTTCCTGACCAGTCTTTCAGCTTCTTAAGGTTGTCTTCCATCCTAGATGCCCCTTCCTCTGTGTCTACCCTGTTGCAGAGCTTTGTATCATCTGTGAACAGGCATACCTTCTCCTCCAGTCCCTCAGCAATGTTGCTGATGAATATGTTGAAGAGGGTTGGGCCAAGTACTGAACCCTGTGGAACACTGCTGGTAACTCTGCCCTACTCAGATAATGCCCCATTAACCAGAACACTTTGGGACCTTCCCTGAAGCCACATCCTAATCCATATGACTATTTTATTGTTTATGCTTGTGTTCTCTAGCTTGTTTGCTAATCTCCTGTGGGGGACAGTGTCAATGGCTTTGCTAAAATCTAAGTAAATTACGTCCACTGCACCCCACTGGTCTACTGTTTTGGTTACCCACTTGAAGAAACCAACCATATTTGTTAAACATGCGTAGCCGGCCGTGAATCTGTGTTGCTTTGGGTCGAGTCTCCTGTTATCCTTTAGGTATTCTACCATCCTCTCTTTGAGCAATGCCTCCATAATTTTACCCACCACTGAGGTTAGGCTGACAGGGCGATAGTTCCCTGGATCCTCCCTGCTTCCGCTCTTGTGCAAGGGCACCACTGTTGCCTTTTCCAGTCCTCTGGTACTACACCGCTTTCTAGTGACTTACTGAACAGTTCAGCCAGTGGAGCGGCAATCTCCTTCTTGAGTTCTTTTAGGATTCTCTGGTGGATCCCATCTGGACCCATTGCCTTATCAATTTTTAACTTACTAAGCTCCTCTAGGACTCTTTCTCTTGTGAAGGGGCTCGAGTTGCTCTCACCCTCGTCTTGCTCCCTGTTACTTAATGGTGGACCCTTGCCGTGTCTTCTATAGTGAAGACTGAGCAAAAGAAGTCATTTAGTACCGCTGCTTGTCATTGTCCCTCTGCACTAGCTGTCCCTCCTTGGATGTTAAGCGGACTATTCCCCCCTTGATCTTCCTTTTCTTTCTTAAGTAACAGTAAAAGGTTTTGTCTCCCTTCTTTATGTCCTTTGTTATTTTCTCCTCTGTTTCTGCTTTGGCAATCCTAATTGCCTTCCCTGCTTCTTTGAGTTTATTTCTGTATTCTTCCCTGTCGCTGTCCAACTTTGTTGTTTTGTATTATTTGAATGCTCTGTTTTTCTCCTTAATCGTAGCTGCTACTTTTCTGGTGAACCAGAGTGGGTTCATCTTCCTTTTGGATTGGCCAATCTGTTCTATGCAGTCCGCTGTAGCAGTGGTTAGGGCATGCTTCAGTGTTTTCCAACAGTCCTCTATATCCCCATTGTACTGGTCTGCAGTATGGATTTGATATGGGATTTCATGAAAGGGAAGTTTGCTGTCCTGAAGTCAATGACCTTGACATTTGTCTGACATCTGTCTTCTGTTCTGCCAACTATTAGCCATATTGATCTGTGGTTGCTGGATCCTAGGTGGCTTCCTATGTGAACACCTGAGATCCAGGAGCTGTTGGAGAGCACTAGATCTAAGATCGCTGTGTCCCTGGTGGGTTAGTCCACTAGCTGATTTAAACCCACCTCTCGCAATGTGAGGAAGAATTCCTTGCTCCTCTCAGAGGATGCTGTGCATGAGGGCCAATCCACATCAGGCTGATAAAAGTCCTTAACTAGAAGTAAGTCACCCTTGTTGGCCATTGTCTTGATGGCTTCCAGGAGCTCCTTGTCTGTGTCAGTGTCCTGGGATGGGGTCTGTAGACAACCCCTTCTTGGATTGGAGCTTTTCCTCCCACTCCCAGGGTGATCCATAACACCTCAGCCTTACGGTGATCGTCTTGGAGTTCAGTTGCACTGATTCCCTCCCTTATGTATATAGCTACCCCTTTTATGTTGGCTCGCACTTGCGCACCGGCCAACATATTGCAGTAGTAGCAGATTTGGAGGCTTTTTATGAGGTGGGGCCATAAAAAGCCCGTGTTGATAATTATGGAGTGAAAATACCAAGACATGCCTACAGCATTAGGGTTTCCAAATGTAACACCCCACCCTGTAGAGACTGACAGGTGTCAGGGGTGTGATCAGCTGTGGTGCTCCCACCATTCCACCGACACCCTCACCCTGCAGCCAGTGACAGGCATCAAGGTGTGCCTTGGAGTGTTCGGCCCCAAAGTTCACCCCATTCTCCTATACTGCACCCACCTCAGTGTATTTCCTTATGGAATGGAGTAAGTATACCCTGCACTTGGGGCTCAACCCCCCACCCTGGCTCTCCTGCACTTCTATGTACTAACCCCCTTGTGTTGCTGGCAACTAACAGACTCCTTGTTGGGCATAGTTATTTAGTCTGTTCCTGTATGTATCTGACTGTGTTTACTTATTCCAGTTTTAGTTTTCACTGTATTTTTTGCATTCCTTTGTTTAAAGACCAAATGTACCTAAATGTTCTAATTCTAGTTCTATTGCCTTGTTTGTCTCAATCCTCTGTATAATCACCTACTTCTTCTAAATGTACTAACGTGGAACCTATGTAAAGAGCTCTGAGCTCAAATGGTTAATCCGAGATTAGAAATAAATAAATAAGGCCCAAAGCACACCACGATACTTGTCAGTGTCTGCAGGGTAGGGTGAGGTAAAATGGCATGAGCGTTATAGCTGACGACCCAAAGGCACACCCCCAATGCCTGTCAGTCTCTGCAGGGTGGGTGTGGGATTGGCATCAGTTCAATACTTCACTGCCTATTATGTGTCTCTGGCTCCTGCACTATCCCAAAGCCAGCGAGACAAGATTCGGCATTGACAAATGCTTGTTTCCCTTTACGATTCCTTCTAAAGAGCATGTAGTTAGGTATTGCAACACCCCATGTATGGTTTGCCATGAACCACATTTCTGTGACTGCTACCCAATCTGCCTGTGATTCTGCTATCATGGCTGTGAGTTCAGGGATCTTGTCTGAGAGACTTCGAGTATTGACACACATGGTCTTCCATCCCTGATTGCTCAGGCCTGCTGTACGTTTACCCTGCGCGTGCGTTTTGTCATCCGTTCACCTTTGGGTGCCTGCTACTTTCATTGAGAGTTTCTTTTGTAGCTTTGCTACAAACTCTTCTCCTCATACAAACTGCTACTCCCTCCTATCCATCCTCGCCTTACCCTCGCAGTCACACTGTACCACCTCCATTTCCAAATACTGGTTTGGTTCCCTTCCTCCTCTACCTTTCCTTACTCCTATCTCCTGTCCCCCCTGCTCCCTGCTCAGTCAGCTCCAGGAACCATCAAACCTTCTCCATTCCTCATTCCTGTTCCTCTGCTGGACAATATGCCTTCTCCTATTGACTTCCTGCTCTCTGGAACCTGTTGCTCTCTTCCCTGTGCCACTCCAGTGCCCCAGGCTCTCTCAAGCACTGGTTGAAACTCTCTGCCTCTTCCCCCTGCACCTGTTTCCCACAGAGGGCCCTCCTTGGTGGCATTGGTAGCACAGGGGTTAGGCACTCCCTAGCCTAACTGGTCTCCAGTGTGCAGCAGTTGCCAGCTTTTGAGTCTGGCTGTTGGCATTATTTTGCACTTGTATTTTCATGACATGCTGCTTCTGTAATCTCTGGACTTTCATTTTTACCAAGATATCTGCCTGGGGTGAATTTTATTTATTGTGCTGTTCCTGTGCTTTATTTATGCACCAATAAATGTGCTGCTTTGTTCATTGCTCCTCCTGTAACCCTTTTCCCCTGGAACGAGTCTCAGCTCAGTATGCCTTTCCCAGTCCCCAATTTTCAAATAAATAAATACAGACGTACATGCATACATACATACAGACATACATACATACATACAGACGTACACACATACATACAGACATACATACACACATACGTACAGACATACACACAGACATGCATACACACAGACATACATACACATACATACAGACATACATACAGACATACAGACATACACACAGACATACATACATATATACAGACATACACATAGACATACATACAGACATACACACAGACATACATACAGACATACACTACCGGTCAAAAGTTTTAGAACACCCCCATTTTTCCAGTTTTTATTGAAATTTATGCAGGTTAATGTCTCAATGTACTCTGAAATTAAAGCATAGAACAAATAAACAATTGGAGATAAAAAAGAAATCATAGAATCATTTTGTTTAACAAAATTTAATCTAAATTTTTGACTCATCAAAGTAGCCACCTTTTGCAGATATACTGTAACCGCAGAACACACTCGTGGCATTCTTCCTACAATGGACATCAAATATTGTTCAGGAAGTTCTTCCCAACACTGTTGCAGAAGTTTCCACAAATGTGTTGCACTTGTAGGTTGCTTTGCTTTCACCCTTCTGTCCAGTTCATCCCAAACCAGCTCGATGGGGTTTAAGTCTGGAGACTGTGCTGGCCATTCCATGATTTGAAGCCTACCATCTTGTTCTTTTCCTCGAAGGTAGTTCTTACATAGCCTGGAGGTATGTTTTAGGTCATTATCTTGCTGTAGGATGAACCCCTGACCAACTAGGCGTAGACCAGAGGGTATTGCATGGCGCTGCAAAATGCTGTGGTAGCCCTTTTGGTTCAGGGTGCCAGTCACTCTGTGCTGTTGTCCTGTGAGCCGCCTATCACCAAGCTGTTGACTCTCAGAAACTTGTCTTCTGATTCTGTTGTGGCTTTGGGTCTGCCAGACCTCTTCCTGTCAGAGTTTCCTCCAGTTTCCAAATGCCTTTTGATGGTGTAGGAAACTGTACTCACTGACACCTTGGCTTTCTTTGCAATTTCTCTAAAGCAGTTTTTGCTAACCTAATCTTTTTTTAACCTCTAGCAGTTTACCGCTTACCTTTGTACCATTTCAGGTTATTCACTGGACTTGAATTGCTTAAATTTCAATAAATACTGGAAAATGGGGGTGTTCTAAAACTTTTGACCGGTAGTGTACATCCATGCACACATACATACAAACATACATCCATACATGCGTACATCAATAAATAAATAAGATGTGTGATTTTGCACTTTTTAGCACTGAACCCCAAGTGCCATGCCTTTGACCACCCCTCAAGTTTCCAAAGATCCCTGTGCATTCTGTCCACACCTCTCCTAAATGTCCACCCTGTTGCAGATTTTGGCATCATCTGAAAAGAGGTGTGCCTTCCCTTCCCATTCCTTGGCAGTGTCATGCCTGAAGACATTAAAGAGGACCTGTCCCAGTACTGAGCCCTGTGGCACCCTGCTAGTCACTCTCCCATCATTTAAGTGAGAGCTGTTAACCACCACCCTCTGTCACCTATCTGTTAACCAGACTTTAACCTAGTTCACCACTCTGGATCCCACCCCTAGGTTCCCCAATAGTTTTATCAGTCTCCTATGTGGCACAGTGTCAGAGGTCTTGCTATAGTACAAAGTCAGCGATCTGGAGGAGAAAGGAGATGGTGAAATGGTGTTTGTGGAAGCCAGACTGAAAAGTGCAGAGGAAAAAAGAAGAGTCAAGGTAGGTTTATACCATCCATCCTTTAGAGGGATTAAAACTCATTCACTTCAGTTAAGATCTTTAGGTGACAGCAGAAAACATCCCACCTCACTCCAGTAAATGTCTGTAGTTGGCAGCAACTCACTCACTGCCACTCTGGGAGATGTCTGTGGAAGCCTCCAGTTTGGATGTATATATTTAGCCAGTCAGTCAAGTTTGGGCTTATGTAAGTGTTTCTATGAGTACTTCATTACCTACTTATCATGTATGGATACATCATTTGGTGTTGATATGTTACATGTTTTCTACACAAAAAGTGTTTACATTGCTTTTATTTAAACAAAATCATGTTGGGGGGCATTTTGACTAGTACAAAAAAAAACAACAAACAATTGCTTAGAATTGATTGCATACCACAATTAGGTAATTTTATGCTGAACAATTTTGCCACTCTTACTTTGGCCCAGATATTCAAACTGCGCCAGTCTGAGGCGCAAGCCCCTGCGCTGCTCAAAATAGTTGCGCCAGGGTGTGGCGGTGATATTCAAGGAGTTGCGCTGTTGAGCAACTCCTATGAATACTCGCCCCGCTCCAACACTGCGCGTAGCGCAGTGGAACTGCGCTTCCGCAAGTTACCAGGTTGAGCATTCAACTTCGGTGTGCGCAAGTACCATTGCGCCGCCATGCATAAATTTCCGATATTCAAAAGGTGACATGCAAATGGGGCCATAATTTATGCAAGGCGCAGGGGGCCATTTGCATCTCTTTATAGCCCCATTTGCATGCCTTCTGCATGTAGAGTGCACCGATCCCGAGGACTTGCTCCTGGCCACCCTGCCAGGCAGCAGCCATCGGGACAGGCTCCACTGCAGCCCGATCGCGGGCATCACAGTTCATACCCCCACACCTCCCACAGCCCGATCGCGGGCAGAACCTGTATAAACCCCCAGTGCCCGATCGCGGGCAGAACCTGTATAACCCCCAGTGCCCGATCGCGGGCAGAATGTAACCCTCCCCAATCCGAATAACTCCCTGGTGGTCCAGTGGACCGTAAAGCCCGATCGCGGGCAGAATATTACAGCAGAACCCCCCAAACATCTCCCTGGTGTCTAGTGTCCCCCCACCCACCACGAGCCCCTCACCCGCTCCCCCCGCAGCCAGCGGCGACAACATCCACCGCCTGCCGCCCGCCCCGCCCGACTGACTGTCGGTAGGGCTGCGCCCATTGGTGCAGAGCTACAGCCAATGGGGCTTGGTGGTGGGGGGGGACACTCAGACACCAGGGAGATGTTTGGGGGTTGTGCTGGACATTCTGCCCGCGATCGGGCTTTACGGTCCACTGACCACCAGGGAGTTATTCGGCTGGGGAGGGTTACATTCTGCCCGCGATCGGGCACTGGGGGTTTGATGCAGGTTCTGCCCGCGACCGGGCACTGGGGGGTTGTACAGGTTCTGCCCGCGATCGGGCTGTGGGATGTGTGGGGGACATGTACGTACTGCCCGCGATCGGGCTGGTGGGGGGCACAGGAGCGAGTTGGGGCCAGCCAGGGTGGCAGCTGCTGTGTTGTGCCCTGCAATGCAGCAGCTCACCTGTGGTGGCCCCCGACTTAAGCCTTTTTTGGCTCAAGCTTGTGCGGGCGCAGCTTGGTTGCGATGCACAACTCTGCGCAACCCGACTGAATATCGGGTTGCGCAGGTTATGCATGGATCCTCCCCCTCCTGTTGAGCATGCATTCATTTGCATTGCTCTCTTGCGCAACCTGGTGCCAGTGGCGTAACTGCCTCCTGCTGAATATCGCAGAATGGCGCATTTTGGACTTGCGCATGGCTCAACCCTTTTGAATATCTGGACCTTTGTGTGTAGCAGTTATGGTTCATGAGATATTCACATTTGTTTATGGTATGGTGTGTATATGGTTGACTTTTGTCCATAAAACCTCACAAAAGCACCTGGAATAAAAAGGATAAAAATACATCTGTTGGTATTAAAAAGCTTGTTTTTTAGTACAGAACTACTTTACTACCTGCTTATCATGTGTGGAAACATAATTTGGTGTAGATGTATTACTTGTTCCCCCCAAAAAAATGGTTTACATTGCTTTTTTTATTTAAAAAAATCAGTTTTTTGGGAAATTTCAGCTTGTATAAAAAAAGAAAACAAATTGCTTAGAATTGACTGCTTACCACCGTTAAAAATGTAATTTTGTGCTGAACAACTCTGCAACTCGTACTTTGTGTGTAGCACTTATGGTTCATGAGGCATTCACATTTATTTATGGTATGGGGCATATGGCTTCATTTTTGCTTAGAAAGGCCCAGGATAAAGTGTTAAGGGTATAGAGGCAGAAGGGGTGGAACTCTCAGGGAGCTGCTTTGGAAGTGATGAGTTAAGAGACAGTAAGGCAGCGAGGGTAGAAAGGAGACAGAGGAGAAGGAAACAATACTTGAGGAGAGAGTGGGGGTTCAGTTGGCATGTGGGTGGTACAGAGCAGGCAAGAGGGGGAGATGAGAGAGGAAGTAGGGAAAAAAGCTCAGTAGGTGAAGAAAATGTTTAAATGTTGGGAACTCTTTTATGTCAGAGATAGATGAGTTTACTAGTATGAAGACGGGAAGGTAGACTGGGTAAGAAGGTTTGGAAGGGAGTGAATAACCTTCCAGAACCTATCAAAGATCATTGTTTTGAAAAAAAGATCCTTTCTCCATTTCTTCCTCGTATGCTATGAGAGGTGTGGGGCTAGGTTATCTTTATAAGCAATAAAAACATCCAGTGTGACACCATCTGGGCAGTGTCCTTGCCTCTGCAGCATTGACATGGCCTCTAACTCTTCCAGTTGAGTTATGGAGCCACCCAAGACTGTCATCTGGTTGTCTATTAATTTGCACAGATTCATTTTATCCTGAATTATTAAAAGACAAGAAAATAACTAGAAGCTTCATTGGCTGAAAGCTGTCACCTGACTATGCATTAAATAGAGAATAAAGGACGGGCAAGTGTGTGATACGAGAATTTAATGTACACCCAAGGTGTGGGATGCTACATTAATTATTAAATTATTAAAGCATCCCACACTGAGGGTTTACATTAAATTCAAGTTTTTCACACAATTCCCCATCTTTTATTTTTATGTTTGCTTGCACGCATGTGCAAGAAACATAGTGCCATCATCGGAGATTTCGGAGGTGTGTCACCTCCTCCTCCAATTCAGGCAGTGGCCCTGGCCAATGCATTTTGGAGCTGTCTATGACAAGCTCCAAAATGCAGTGGCATCAGTTGAAAGGGAAGCTACGCCTTCAGTGAGCAGCTATAAGAAGCTGCTCATGCGCAGCTCCCCGCCGCAGGCGCAGCGCCTCGCGCACGCAGTGTATAGCCGATGGGGTGCCCAACCCCGCCGGGCTGAGCTGCATGGTCTCCTCCACCCCCTCCCAGTAGTTGGTGCCACGCTGGGAGCCCATCCCAGAATGGCAATCAGTCATTTTGCCCACGGGGTGCCCAATCCCCCGTCGGCTGAACGCCCCCCCAAAGTCCTTGTGCCACGCTGGGAGCCCACCCCAGCATGGCAAACGGTCCCATGACATCTTTTTTATTTTTTGTACCTGTAAGACAAAAACGGTCCAACGGTGCGTCTCCCAACCCCCCCTCCCACAACCCGCACCCACCCACTGTGCACCCAGCCTCCCACACACCCACCCTATACTTACTTCCAGACTCCCGCGACGATCTTCGGTGGACCGTGAACACGCTCTGCACTTTTCAAAGCCGACCGTGAACTGAGGAAATGCCGTAAGCTGTATAATGGGCTAGATAGGGGTTTCAACTTATTGCATATCTCAGCCATTTTAGAATTTTTGCACCAAACTTCAGCATGGGTTTTGAGACTTTTCATGAATGATGTCACTGTCATGGAGATATCGGCCCCGGCGATTTTGGCGCAGTGACTGTGCAGTGACTGCGAAATCACCCTTCGGGCCCGAATACTGCCATGACAGTGACATCATTCATGAGAAGGGGCCCAAAACCCCATGTTGAAAATTTGGTGCCAAAATTCCAAAAAATGACTGTTTAACGAGCGTGCGTTGTGCAGTTCCTACGTAGGCTCGTAAGTTCGCAAAATTTCAATATTTTCACTCCAGATTTTCAATATTGCCATTTCACCACACCTTCTTATGAGCAGTACAGCTGTCATTTTCAGCATCTCACCTAAAATGTGTTTCGCCTCATGAAGCATTACCACAGTCAAGCAGCGAACTCATGTATGGGATAATTAAGAAAATCACAGTGTCACTGTTCATGAGCAGAGATCTTAAAATGGCAATGTTGAAAATTTGGTGAAAGAATTCCTAAAATGACTGTTTTTACGAGTGTCGTTGCACAGTTCCCACAGCACGTCCGTAGGTTTTGCGAATTTTCAATATTTCCACCCAGATTTTCAACATTGCCATTTTCCACACCTCCTATGAGCAGTACAGCTGTCATTTTCACATTCTGCCCAAAACGTAGCCTCCCATGTAGCTTACAATGGGCAGTTGGTGTGCAAACTCATTGTATGGGACACATCAACAAAACCACAGTGACACTGTTCATGAGCAGAGGTCTTAAATGGCTATGTTGAAAATTGGTGAAAAATTTAAAATGACTTTACGAAAGGCATGTTGCACAGTTCCTATGCATGCTCGTAAGTTTGCAAATTTAATATTTTCACTCCAGATTTTCAACATGTCCATTTTATTAAACTTCCTTATGAACAGTACAGCTGCAATTTTTCATATGTCACCCAAAATGTGTTATCGCACATGTAGCGCACAATGATGCTGTTGGTGTGCGAAAGCAATGTTTAGGACAGATTAAGAAAATCACTGTTACACTGTTCATGAGCAGAGGTCTTAAAATGGCTATGTTGATAATTTGGTGACAAAAGTCCATAAAATGACTGTGTTACGAGTGAGCATCGTGCAGTTTCCACGCATCCTCATTAGTTCATGACTTTGTAATATTTTCAGTCCAGATTTTCACTAGTGGCATTTTTCCACACTTCCTTATGAACAGTACAGCTGCCATTTTTCACAACATGGCCGGTGTGTTTTCACACTTTCAGTGCAGAGATGCGTGGTCGCTGTGGGAAATCATTGTTTGGCACAGATAAAAAATCACAGTGACACTGTTCATGATCAGAGGCACCAAAATGCCTGAGTTGACAATCTGCTATAAAAAATCCCCAACCTAATTATATTACGGGTGTGCGTTGCACAGTTTCTATGTACGCTCGTGACTTCACCATTTTTTTAAATATTTTTACTACACATTTGCAACATAGCCATTTTTACACCTCCCCATGAAAGAGTACAGCTGTCATTTTTTACATCCTGTTCGGAATATTTTTGCACCTGTGGTGCTAAATGCCGTAGTCACTGTGCATAAGCAGCTTTCGGCTACCAAACTGATATTCCCCCTGTTCATGAGGTGGGGTCACAAACAAACATGTTGAAAATTTGGAGTGAAAATACCAATGAATGCCTGAGGTATTAGGCTTTTCAACTAAATCGCCCAACCCTCTAGAGAATGACAGGAATCAGGGTGTGACTTGGGATTCTTGCCTGTGATGCTCATGCCATTCCACACCCTGCAGTCACTGAGAGGCATCGAGGTATGCCTTGACTCTTCGCCCCAAACTTCACCCCTTCTCCTATATTGCACCCATCTCACTGTATTTCCTAATGAAATGGGTGCGATAAGGCCAAAGACCCAAGGAACACGTGACACTTGTCAGTCTCTGCAGAGTGGGGGTGGTGAAATGGTGGTCGCTATGCCTGACGACCCAAACGCACACCCCAATGCCTGTCACTCTCTGCAGGGTGGTGGTGGGGTTGGCTTCAGTTCAGTACTTCACTGCCATTCCTATTACGCAGCTCTGTAACTTCTACACAACCACTGCCAATGCCAGCAAGCAAACATTCGGTATTGACAAATGCTTGTTTATAATTGCTGGCCAGCAATTTTTTTACAACCTGAGTTCTGTCATACACGCACACACACACACACACACACAAACACAGTCTCTCCCTGTCCCTCCCTTTCTAGAATGGGCATTTTGTTTTTGCTATTTTTTTTTTTAACTTAGTCTCCACTGGGTATCGTACCAGTCATCTTGGGGACTGTTGCTACTCCTCGCTCTCACCAGCCTGTGTCGGAAGCAGAAGAACTGCAGGATCAACCAGATAATTTCCTTTTATCTTTAGAATGTTAGGTAGGATCAATAAGATAGAGTCATATGTGGCAGACAATTACCGGAAGACAAGAGACAAATGTGTTTGTTGCGTCTCCGTCTGTGGCAGCTCCTCGGTAATGGAAAGACGGATCCACCATGATTTTTGAAGTGTTCAGACTGCCCAGCTAGAAAACGAGAGCCAATGAGGGAGCTGGACGTTGTGATTGGCACAGCTCGTGAATGCCGTAATAACCTGCAGGTTATTATGGCAAATATCAACCAGCTCTCTTAGCCGAAATCTGTAAGTGTTTCCATAGTTCCTAGCTGTCCTGCTGATGGTTCACTCCGTATCCTTACCACATCCAGCCATGAATCCAGTTCCTCCCCTCCCTATTTTAATCAAGTCCACTAGTCAGCTGCCATAGTGGCCCTCGGCACCCAAGGCACCCCTTCTCCCATATTACTCTCCTCTCACCGTTTTAGCGGGACATACAGACCTCATTAGGGGCCCCTATGCAGCCCAGGACCCTCACCCAAGTATGGTAAATGGTCACCGAGGGCTGAAATGCAAAGAATTGTACCCTCTGATGGAGGCTTGACTAAGAATTACTAAACATACCACCTCAACTTCTGCATACATGGAGTCTGTATATACCGCAGCAAAGTTGAGTGATGCATGTATGTTCCTACACGAACACTTGGAATGTATATCATGCACCTACCACTTTTCTGTAAATTTGTTTGTAACACTTTGCACATGTTGTACTTTGTATTCTCAATCTATGTATGTATAACTGTCTTGGACAACAGCAGGTCCATCTTGTAAATGAGCTTGCTCAATGATGATCGCCTGGATAAATAAAGATTTGATTTGATATAAAAAATTTCTGTCCAGTAATTATATCTCTATAAATGCATGGTCAGGTGCCAAATCTCATTTTCCGCCTCAAAAAACCTACTTAGAACTATTTTATAATGTAATGAGCCCTTCCAGGGTGTACCTCATAGGATCGTAATGCACTTCTAAGGGATGTAAGGACACTCAACCTTCAGCCTCATGCCTTACTACACTGCTAAGGTGTGCATTAAAATCCTATAATGTACACCTGTCCTAGCTTATTACTTACTTGATCTATTTTCTTGGTCACATCATCATGCTCTGATTTGTACAAACCCACATAGAATCATTTTAACTATGCATTTATTACCAACGGGTTGGTGCTTATATTGTTGGGCCCAGCCACTCGGATGCCAAATATGTTTTATTAACGTGTTTTGTCATCCAAATTTTGGCCTCTCTTCTTTCTTACCCTCTCTCCTGGTCTTTCTGAAAATCTCTAATCTCTATTGCACTTGAAGACAACTTGCACTTCTGTTCTCCTTAGTTAACTTGTCCTGTCTGTGTCACTCCTCACTAACTTGCCCCTAGCTCACTCCTATTCCATTTCCTTTCAAACGTTTTCTAGCTGCGTAGTAATGTGCCACTTAGTGTTTGTCAAATGTTATGTGTTATTTTTATTTAGTTGTTTAACCAGGTATAGCACACTAAGCTGAAAGCTTTTTTACAGGAGCGACCTGGGAGCACAAGGAGGTTAAGTGACTTGCTCAGGGTCACACAGTATGCAAGTGGAAGCTGTGGGATTCAAACCCATGTCTGGTCTGCTGGATGTCACCAAATTTGCAGCTCAGAGCCTTAGACCACTGCGCTATACTGCCTCATTATTGTATCTACCTAGTTCAAAACTGTTAGCATTCCGTTTTTGTCATTACTTCTCTACAACCTGCCACATTGATTAGAATGTAATCACACTGTATATCTATATTGTGTACCAAAACTCTGTATACTATCCTCATGTTCCCCTACACCCAGGTCGCACCGTGAGACGAGCAACCTGTTGCTCAGCGTGCCTTCCTGGTGAAACATTTCAATAAATAAATAAATTAATAGTATCATTGTAGCTTGGGCTCTGCTGAGATATAGTTCTGTTTGAACATTCTGTATGCATACGCAGCCTCCCCCATTAGAGGCTCGTCATACTCCACTGTAATTCTCCCTCACTGTTGCCACGTAGCAAATTCTTTGTTCAGCTCTTCCTTAGGTCTTCCTCTGCCACTTTTATTTTCTGGAGAAACACAGCATCTTTTTTCTGGCTTTCCTCATTCTTGTGGGCTGTGATGCCAGTCATTTTGCTATGTAGGGAGCACTTAAATATCTCCCAGTTGAATTGTCATGAAGAGTCATCTGGTCTATTGATTTTGAAGAATTCTCTAATGAAGTCCTTTAGGTTATAATTACTGTATGTGTTGGCAAAGTTAAAAGTATTCATTTCCCAGCTTATAGCTCGGTATGAAACAGGTGCACACTTGAAGCTCAGCTGTGTTAAACTGGACTGGAGATGGTCATTGGCAGGATGTTTGAATCCTATACCCTAACCATAAGTGTCTGCAGTAGGAACCAATAATTGATGTAGAAGCTAGAGCCATGGTAGACTGACCTGAACGTGCTGTCCATTTTGGATGCGTGCAGGATTTACCATGGGTCCAAGAAGTGTGTCTCCTCTATCGACCCTCCTAATGAATGGGCAACCATTGTCAATGTTTTGTTTTGTCCCAAAGAATCTAGAAGGGGGTTGAAAATGATTTTCATGTCATGGGCGAGTGCAGGTGTGTATTGGTAAAAATTCCCCAACACTTGCTGGATGTCTAAATATCCATCGTAAATACCTGATTGCAGCAGTAACTAAAAAGATATTACAACTATGGTTAGGCAAAAGACTTTCTACCTACCAGGAATGGCTTGCCAAAACAATAGAGGCCATTAGAGAGGAGTCCGAGAGAGGGGCCACTGCTCTGGGACAGCAGTTTGACGTTTACACTAAACAGCTGAACTGACTGCAGGGGAGAAGGAGGACAGGGGAACCACTGAGAAGGGCGAGCAGGTGCGGAACATAGCTAAGTATAACCCCTAGGTGGTGCTATCCCAAGGGCTACTCCCCCTGCCTGCATGACTAGATGCAGGTTAAGGGACCTGGGTACTGAAAATGGATACCTCCACCCGGAGGACAGAGTTATTGGTATTGTAGCTGACCTGGGTACAGCTCTCTGGGACACTGTAAACCCCCTCTTTCCCCTCTAATGGCCCAAGCAATGAACTACAGATACAACTACAATAACCCCTAATCAGCATACAAATCCACACTCTTTGCACTTACCACCAGGGCTGATTCCACCAGTTCGACCCTGGAGACCCCCTGCAAAATAAGATTAGACATGGCAGGTAACAACAGTACAGTGTTTCTTGTACAAAATGGCACCACAGTCACATTAAATGCAAAAAGAATTAGATCTGATTTATTCAGTGGGAGTGATCAAGGGAGGGGCGTAATTTGGCTAATTAGTTCTGTAACTGATTCAATCAAGCAATCATGCATGCACTTTAGAGTCCCTTCACAGTCACATACTCTGGGTACCCAGTTGGAAAAAAGGCTGGCTAGCCTGACACGTTGCCTGGGGTAGGCTGGCGTTGCAGCTGGTCGAGGCCCTGTGATGGAAAGGAGTATGCACAGCCACACACAATTTGTAATCCGGAGCCTGGAGGCTCAGTTCGTGGCAAGAAAACAACAATTGAATCAGATGACAACACTTTTGATTTAGCTGATGTTGCAGGGAGCTACCCTGGTGCTTACTCATGCTACCCAATACAAAACACAGGAGGGATGAAATGCAGACTGCAGGTCGACAAGCTGGTAGGCCAGGAGAAGCAGGGCCCACACGATTCACCGAGGTGTTGTTCCTGCTCGAGATGTTGAGCAGGGGGCTGATTCCCGGGTGAGTCTCTCTTCGATGGTGATCTCTGGGTCTGAAGTAGCTGACTGGGCCAAGGTGGCAGGGCCCAGGCCGAGCGAACAGTTCGGATTCAGTTCGATAGGTGCTGGAGACAGCTTCCAGCAAGCGTGACACACTTAAGTAGTGGGGAACCAAATCGTAACTCACTGACAGCTTGCAGCACATTTATAGTAAAGCAAAACACAATACCACAGGTCAGATGACAGTCCAGTTGTAATTTCAGTTTTCCTGAGCAAAACCGTGATCTCTTTGGTGATTCAGACGTCCTGACAGGCCGATCGCTTACAGCAAATCTTCGGTCTTCTTCAGGTAACAGGGCAGTCACAATTCAGTATTTCTGGTCACAAGCCGGTTCAGATTCAGTCTGATTAATTTCACTAGCAGATCCCTCAGAAGGGAAGATGAAGCAGGCAGGCCAGACACAGCCTTCCCACCAGTTTCCTGCGCTACCACGCAAGAGCAGCTGCTCGAATGTCTTGAGCAGTTCACTCTCTCCATTCCAAACTCAGATTGACTCTCTGCTGCAAGCAGCACTGAGACTGCCTTCTGATCCTAAAAGGGTTTGGTTGGTTGATTCATCTGTCTGTCAAAGCAAGGGCTGCCCCTCCAGGTCCATTTAGGCGCCCAAATGAAAAAACTACAACTCCTACAGACATTCACTCCCACAAGACCCCTGGGGACAGACTCCATTTTAAGGTCCCCAAAAGGTACTGATTGATGCAACACAGAAATGTCCATGCTGCGAAGAAAGGCAGGTTAGACAAACTATAATACCATCATTATCGGAGCAGCTAATCAGCAAACAATTACCAGTTCTAACAGAGCTCCCTCTGCACCATTAGCAATGGCAGAACAGAGCAATATTATTGAAGCTTGGGCAGGACTTGAGCCTGGAAACACTTGGCCCCTACCCAGATTAATTATACAATACAAAAATAATGTCTCTTAAAGGGACAGGCATGGAGGCTAACAGGGTACTCGTATGCAAACACTTTTACACCTGTAAAGACACAGAATGCCTGCCTGGCAGTGGGCATTTAAGCACACCCAAGGAAGACTTTTGGGAACCCCCATTTATAGGGGGGTTACATAAGGCTTCCCCAGAATAGGGAACTAGTAACAGCAAGGTGGGTAACAGTAAGACTGAAGTTCAAATTAGGTTAGGGGAAGAGGCCAGTGAGGAAGGAGGACTGACAAAGCCCACATTCAGCATAAAAATAAAACATAAAGGAGACTAGGGAAAAATAAGGGAGAAGGAATAGGAAAAAGCAAGAGGGGATCAGGGAAACATGGAGAGGGGTCTGCCTTAATCCAGGTGTCTGGGAAATAAATTTTTGTGAGCTCCAGGCAATGGTGGCAGATACTGCGATGGATCTAGTAGCCATCACAGAAAGTTGGGCCACAGAAATAATGAGTGGGCCTTGACAGTCCCAGGCAACACCATGTTTAGGTGGATAGAGTAAGAAGTAAAGGAGGCGGCATAGCCATATATGTTAGAGAGGGCATTGAGACAGTGGAGGATGGAAACGTGAGGGGAGGTAATGGGGAAACAGAATCGCTGTGGGTTCAGCTCACATCATCCTCAGGCAACAATCTATGAATGGGGGTGATCTATAGACCTCCAGGACAGGGAGAAGAGAGAGATTAGGAGCTGGGGCAGAACTAGAAAGAGGATGGCAAAGGGGGAGGTGGTGGTGGTGGTGGTGGGAGATCTAAACCTGCCAGATATTGATTGGGTCATTCCAGAGGCCAGAAGCTCCAGAAGTCCGGCCCTGCTGGATACATCGCAGGACTGCCTGCTGGATACATTGCAGGACTGCCTGCTGGATACATCGCAGGGCTGCCTGCTGGATACATCATAGGACTGCCTGCTGGATACATCGCAGGACTGCCTACTAGATACATCGCAGGACTGCCTGCTGGATACATCGCAGGACTGCCTGCTGGTGCAGCTAGTTAAGGAAGCCACTAGTCAGGCTGCCATTCTCGATGTAGCGCTCACCAACTCAGAAGTAGTAGTAGGAGTGAGAGTAGGGGAGCCACTAGGGTTCAGCAACCATAACTCTATATGGTTCAACCTGACCTTTAGGGCAAGCAATCCTTTGTCAAAGGCTGACATCCTAAATCTCAGAAGGACAGACTTCAACGGGACGGGGGAGTTGGTTCAGGACAACTTAGTTGGAATGGACATGATCAGGGATGCGGAGGAAAGATGTGGGGGGCAATCAAGGGGGCAATTCTCAAGGCAACAAAGTCTTGCATGAGAACGGTAATTGAACGAAAAAGGTAAAAGAGAGTAATATGATTATTTGGAAAGGTCAGGGAAGCAAGAGAAAGCCAAAAAGAAGGCCTTTACCAAGTACAAGGAAAAATGAGAGGAGTAAGACTGGGAAGAGACCCAAATGAGAACAAGGGAAACCAAAAGGGCAGTCAGGGAAGCAAAGGCAGATACAGAGCAGAGGGGGTCAGGGGTGGGAAAACAGTTCTTTAGTTATATCAGTGAAAAAATAAAGAAGGGGAGGAGGAATTGTTAGGCTAGCAAAGGGAGGTGGGGAAATTGAGGGGTACGGGCAGAAAGCAGCTGTTCTTCATGACTGTTGCTCTGTATTCACAAGGGAAGACAGAGGGCCTCTGCCAGAGAGTGGCATCAAGGCAGCTGTAATGGGGATCCCTGAGATGGGGTAGCAAGTATTTATCAGTGAAAGGGTTTGGAAAGGGCTAGCAGCCCTTAACATAGATTAGGCCCCTGGGCCAGATGGGATGCATTTGAGGGTACTCAAGGAAATCAGACAGGGGTAAATCCAAAAGACTGAAGGACAGTAAAAGTAGTCCCACTCCATGGGGGGGGGGGGCAAGGAACAACTGGGTAACTATAGACCTGTCCATCTTACATCTGTTGTGGGAAAACTTTTGGAGACACTAGCCAAAGAGACCCTGTAAACTACCTGGAGAGCAGTTCACTCCAGGACAGTAAACTGTACGGGTCCATGGCAGGAAACTCTTGTCAGACCAACCTAATAGCATTCTTTGGCTGGATAATGAGGGTAGTGGATAAGGGCCAAGCTGAGAATTTACTCTGCTTTGATTTCAGCAAGGCTTTCATCTCGGTGCCTCACAGAAGGTTGCTGAAGAAACTAGAGGGTCTGCATACAGTGAAAGACAAGGATGAGAAACTGGTTGGAAGAGAGGCAGATCACCCGTGTGGTGCCACAAGGATCGGTCCTGGGTCCAATCCTTTTCACTATGTTCATTACTGACATGGGAAAAGGAATCCAGGGCAAGACGTGTCTCTTTGCAGACAACATTAAGATCTGTGGCAGCGTAGACAGCAAGGAGGGGGTAAGAGAGAGAGATACAGAAAAACTTATTAAAGCTAGAGAGGTGGTCAAAGGTTTGCCAGTTGAAACTCAATTTCAAAAGTGCGGGGTGATGCACATGGGAAACAAGAACCCAAAGACAGAGCACTAGATGGGAGGGAGGGGGGCGGGTTAAAGCTGGGCACGACCCCACAGAGGAAAGAGACACAGGAGTCGTCATCAGTGACTCCTCAAAAGAATCGAGCCAGCGTAGCAGTGCCTACAGCAATGCATACAGGATGCAGAGGTTTATAGGAAGGAGGTATTACTACCTCTCTATAGATCACTGCTAAGGCCCCACGTGGAGTACTGTGCCCAGTTCTGGAATCCTCACCTAAGGAAAGATAAGGACAGGCTGGAGACTGTGCAATGTGGTGTGACCAAAATGATTCATGGCCAGCAGGGGAGATCTTACGAGTGCAACTCCCCCTGCAAATGGGGGTTCCCAAAAGTCTTCCAGGAGCTTGCCTGAATGCTCCAGGTCTGGGCGGTGTTCGGTGTCTGAGCTGTTTAAATGTGGTTCCAAGTGAGTGCTATTTGAGCCTCCACATACTGTCTCTTTAAGAGCTGTCTGCTTGCAGACTTAAATAGTTTGTATCGGGGAACTATGTATTTAATGCTCGAATCCCACCCGAGCTGCTGCCAATTCGCTCCATTTCTGCCGTCGCTACATGTGTAGAGGGAGCCTTGTTGAAAGATATAACTGCCAGAAATCACTTAAAGTGACTGAGAAAATGTAGTTTGTCTAACCTGTCTTTATTTTAGCACAAACTGTTTCAGTGTAGCTCTTTCATTTTGGTCCTGAACTGCTGTGCTGCGCCAATTGGGTTAAGGGAGCCCTAAAATGGAGCCTGTGGAAGAATCAGAACTAGGACTCTTAATTTTGAGCCAGCCACAAGGGGATTGTATGGGTAGTGACTCTGGGAAATGTAGTTTTGACCTTGGCACCTTTTTCTATCAACAGAGGGAGTCTTATTGTGAGTGACAGCTGAACCAATCAACAGAATGCTGTGGAGCTAAAGGAAATAACCTGCTCTGTGACTGGAAAGCTCAGATGAGTTATGACTGTGAAGAGAGAAGGAGCTCTGTGCTTCTGCGGTGTATAGTTTCACGCGGGAAGCGCGTGTGAGGCCCTGAGGTTCGGCCTGCAGCCGTTACAAGTGCCAGCTCAGACTGAATCCGATTGTGAGGAGAAAGAAGGAAGTCTGAAGAGTGGAAACCAGGCTCAACCTGTAGAAGACTGGAGACATTGCTGAATCACGCTTAGTCTGTCAGGAACTAAAGCTGTTGTGTGTGCTCCCAGGTATTTTGCAGTAATTGCGATCGGGATGGAGGAGCAGCCTTCCTGGTATAGTACTTTCCTTTTACATATGAATGTGCGTAGTGCTTGTGGGGAATCGCTATTTCCAATCTTAGCTTGAACTAAATACGTTTGCTATCAACTGCAGTGGGGTCCAGTCACAAGGACCTTGTCTTCATGCCCTGTTGTTCTGGCAATCCAGAAGAACATCTACCATCCGGTCCTCCGCTTGGGTATTGTGAGTACAAATCAGGGTATTCCCCTGCAGCCTGTTTTCAATCACAAGTGTGTCATCTAATTCTTGCTGTTTCCCTGCTTCATGGACTGAGCCATCCGGCTCCGGATTACAATTGGGTGTTGTGCATATATTTTCTTCTACCAGGCCCCATCCATCTGCACCTGCCAGCCAACCCCGGGCAATGGACCTGGCTAGCCTTCCCCCCCAACCTGGGTACCCAGAGTGTGACTTTTCAGACCCTGTATGTGTACACCGTACTGTGATTTAATGCCACCAATTAACCTGATTTCCCCCCTCCCGTGTTACTGCCCCCTAAATAAATCAGATTTGTTGTTGTTATACTATATACTGTCTGTGGTGTTGGTACTTATGGAAACAGTATTGTGTTTTGCTGTGTATGTTGTTTAACTTTTACAGGGGTCCTCAGAGACATGCTGCAGAATCAGTCTCGAGGTAAGTGGCATCTATATGTGTGAACAGTGTGTATCACGTGGGGTATTGGGGCTGTAACTCCGGTGTACTGTGTGAGCCATTAGAGGGAATAAAAGGGGGTCTCAGTGTCCCAGAGGGCTGTGACCAAGCTAGTCTAACCACTACAAACCCTGACCTCTGGGTGAAGGCACCCGCCATAGGACCTAGGCCCCTCAACCTGTCCGTAGTCAAACAGGCAGGGATAGTAGCACTTGGGATAGTGCCACCTAGGGGTTACACGATGATCAGTTCAAGGCACCTACCCAATCTCCCTCTTGACCCCTACATCACTCATCCTTTCCCCAACTCCTACCTCTTAGGCACCGATCTTGGCCGTTCCCCTACTTGACCCCTCATTGCTTCCACTAATCCCCTTGCAGGGGTTTGCACCCTGAAGGGGCATAAGCCCACCAAGCTATCCACTCTTCTCCCCCCTCAACTATTCTGATAAAGTCCTCACTTCTACCACCTAATGTTATAAGCAAATATTTTCTTGTTAACGGTCCTGTGCATATGTTTACATATACATAACTGAGCACTAATACATGCATGTGCAAATGTAAAGAAAAATTAAACATACGTGTATTATGTAAAATTGATATATGTATATAGTTATACATTATGGCAAGTACTGCCTGTCTATCCCTCAAAATGTTTCACATTCCTTACGGTTTTTGTATAGATCTGACTATGTACATTTTTATTTGTTCTGTATTCAGTATTGTATCCCCTCTTACCTTTCCCCCAGGACATATCTGAAAACGAGCGATTGTACCTCAGTCTGCCTTTCCTGGTGAAGCTTTTTCAAAATAAATAAATAAATGCAATTGCTGGAGGCCAGACGAGAGAGGGAAAATATGAGCAAGACCTTCAAGTTCTTGAAAGGAATGAACAGTGTAAACTGCAAGGAATTATTTAGCATAAGTAGTGGATCAGGAACACGGGGGCACAAGTGGAAACTGATGTGGGGGAGATTCAAGAGGGAAGTGAGAGCATTTTATTTTACAGAAAAGGCGGCAGAGCCGTGGAACAATCTGCCAGCTGACGTGGTAGGTGCCAAAACTATCAATGGTGTCAAGCACGGCTGGGACAAACGGAAGGGCTTAGTGGTTGTGCGGGCTGATAGCGGTATGGCGGGGAGCATGGTGGTGGAGAGCGGGGATTAGAACCCTGTACGGACAATAGGTGTCAGGTTTGTTAGGGTTCAAGGGCAGACAAGTGGTCTTTTTCTGCTGTCATTGTCTCTGTTTCTATTAGACTAGAGAAAATTGCACATATTTCAAGAATGCACAGAAGGCCTTTAATAGAAAATGGAAGACTCTGGAAGCATTATTGTTGCTAAACCAAGTGGACGAGAATACAAATGAAGATTAAGATTTAGCTGGTTACTTGTGCTTTGGATGCCCCAACCGTGGAAAGGCATCCATATTACTACACAATACCAACATCTTGCTCTCCTAGGGTAACGTGTTGTGAAGATTACTGGTTTTATGTAGTGCAACTGCGTGCTTTGTACACTGGTAATCAGCTTCAAGTCTGCTGTGGTCAGTCTGACAATGAATTTGCTCTATGTGCACTGCTCTTGGAATCAGTTTCTTGTAGCACTGAATTTCATGAAATGGGCCATTTCTGAATGATGTAACAGTCAATGTTATGTGTTATGTTACAGTATGTATTGAAAAAATCTGAAATAAAATATTAAGTTAAAAATGGTACAACAAAGTGATACCAGAAAACAAGAAAATATTCATTTCAAAATAGCATATACGGCTTCTGGAACTTATTAAGTCTCGATAGATTCTAAGGATCTGAAAAAAAAAAACATCCACATTTTCCTATAATAAACTGGCTGGCATTCTGCAGTCTTCCCAACCAATACAGTATTAAATCAGTGAACTTTTTGATTTCATCCCTGTAAGCTAAGATGGGCGAAGGTCCGTTTCCAGGGGCAGCGACAGTACTGCAGCTGCCTTGGTAAAGATGTTTTATTTCAAAGCCTGGATGCCTTTTTTCCCCCTTTAGCTATAAATAAAAATCTCAAAATGAAAGTGACTTGCGGTTTGATGTTCTCTGAGTTTTCATATATCTTGCTTTCGAGTTTTCATATATCTTGCTTTTATTTGTGTGTGCAGCATAAGAAAGAAATAAATAATAGATACAACACTTAATAAAACACTCTTCGGGAACTCACGATCACCTTTCTTTGGTTCTATTGCTTTCTCTGATGCAAGACACTGTTTCATTGTGTTCAACACTTTGAGCACTGGAGTGGCACATCACATCTCCAGGCTATAAAACAAGCTTATTTATTTTTTCCAGTAGGCAGAGGCGAGCAGGCTCAGATGTGTAGCTATAACAAAAGCAAAGATCATCAACAGAGGGGTCTAATAAAAATTCAAAACGCAAAGATATCCAACAGATTGTATATACTGCAATGTAGTCTGAGCCATGACTTGAATTCACAAAAATAAAAGCATGGACTATGAAGAAAAATAGCACAGGCAAACAAAGCTGGCTGCCCTTGTGGGACTCGTAGGCCCAGAAAAACAGGTCTCCTGATGGATTCATGAAGTAGTAGTTTGTTGCATGAGTGTCTCTGGGCAGTGGTACTTTACAGATAAATAAAGTAATAGAAAATGCCCGGAAAGAAAAGAAATACTAAGCAGTGTTACTTACCTATGACCAGCATGTACTCTTTACCTTGCCTGGTGACTTGACTTCTGCATGGTGCTATCATATTGTTCTTTTAAATGTTCTTTTTATTTCATTGAATCACGTTATAATTAGACACAGCCCGACCCTGCTTAAACCCCACTTACACTCTGACACATCATCCTTATCCTCCCTAGTTCCATTACCCTGGGGAACCCTCCCCCTCGGCAAGGCCCAGGTGCTGAGCTTGCACACTAAATGCTAAAGAGCAGCCAAGGTCTCTGCTGGGGGAGAAGGTGTTAGGCATTCGATGACATCTGGAAGGGTGGGCCATGCATTTTATCATCTAGTGGACCCAATGACTTTTTGTCTCCTGTTTTTCAGCCCTCCCACCACTCCTTGCAACTGCCAATGGGGTCCGCTGAACCATCCTTTTGTAAAATGATGGTCAGTGTGGTGTGCTCCCTACCAGAGGGGGTAATGGGAGAGTGGGAAGTGTGTCTCCCTTCCTTCCAGAGTCAGCACGTGATGCCTCCACATTGTGCCCCGACCCCACCAGCCAGAGCAGGGGAACTCTAGTCTAGAACCTGGGTCTCACACATGGTGGTGCCATGTACACTAACTGGTGCCACTAGGCCGGGCATTTTGCCCCTTTAAAGACCTAGGTTAAGTAACAAACTAGACATCTTGCCCTGGGCTGGAGGGAGACTGAGACAGTGCATTCAGTCTGAGTGGTGAGGGAGGGAAACTACAGTCATCGGGTATCACGGAAACATAGAAACAGAATGTGATGGCAGATAAGGGCTGCTGGGCCCACCCAGTCTGTCCAGTTTTTGAACCTTAATTTTTTTTTGCAGACCCAACCTGTCCCGGCACTGTTGGTGTGGGTAAACACTTAGCATCATCTGGTCTCCTCCAACAGGATGTGGATGCTGGGAGGTATGTCCGATCATATGAAGGGGGCAGGACAAAAAAATGGAGAGGCCAAGGAAACCATGTACATGTACCAGCCAGAACCATCATTACCACATCTTTGATGCTCTGGGTTCTTTATCACGCTGTTGAAAGCAGAGGTCCCCCCATACTGGGAAAAACTGGAACTCTCTAATGGAGGGTCAGTCACAGTATCTGAAGGAGTGGGGCTTAGGTGAGCCCAGTGGAGTGAGGTGTCACAGGTGTCTTTTAAGAATATGAAATGAAAAAGTATTCCTTGGTTCTTCTGCTCAGACATCACCCAGTCTCTGGCAGTCTTAGTGAGTCATGTTCCTGTGGCTTATTCTGACACACAGTTGTTTCCCACTAGCTTCTTTGAGTCTTAGCCTAGATTTTGTTTTTTGAATAATGAAGATGTTTGTGGTACTAGCACACGTAAAGCACCGGTGTCCAGGTGAGCTAGATAGCTCCTGTAGTTTCAGAGGCTTCTGTGGTAGAGATGCTGTGGATGTGCTGCGGATTAATTCCTGTGCTGCAGTGCTTGTAAGGTTTTTCTAGTGTGACTTGCAAGGCACGGGGGTCATTTACTGTATCGATATTGTACTGTCACAAGTACAGTACAATATTGATGCATCGATGCACATAGCAACGGTGAATGTACTGTCATGGCTTAAATGATGGCCAGCACTTGAGGTGAGTGAAGGGTAAGTGCCAGCCATCATCTCGGGACTATGGGGGAATCGAGAATGGAAAGGGGATACTAGACAACCATGGGGCTTATTTCATCCATTGGTATAACAGAATCAGGAAAAGGGGAGTGACACTAGACTACCGAAGAAAATATTCATCTCATTATCAGGCTAGCAGATAAGGAGGGGTGCATTGTGCTAGTGCCTAGGTAAACATGCTTCTTGGAAGCATTAACTAACACTGCGATCACTGCCAATTAGCACTTCCCGGAATCAGTTAGAAAGTGCATCCTGGATGCATGAGAGCAGACCCATTTGCATGGACACTTGGTTTGGTTGAAGTCAGTGCTCCCACACTAACAGATTTACTGGGCTGTGTCAAATAGCACCTGCCAAGCTAACAGTGTAGCAGCCATGCTAATCACAGTTAGCGTGGTGTTAATACTGTTACTGCATCATCAACTGATTAAAAGTCCTGGCCCTCTTTTTAGGGCTGCAGTAAGTGTAGCACTGCAGACCTCTTGCAATCAATAAAGGACTCCTGCATTCCTTCCGACTGAACAACATGTTGGAGTTGCAACACGGTTGCCTCGGTGTCCGTGAAGCACTCCACTTTTTATCTTCATTGGAAGTCGCACTGCACTATATTTTTTACTGGAGGTCATGGCGGAACATGACACACTCCACCAAGCTCAAGATGGCCACCAAACTGTATTGCACATATGCGACTACTAGCACATGTGCAGTAGAGAGTGGTGGTCATCTTGGACACGGCAGTGTGTGCTGTGTTCTGCCATGACTGCCAGTTTTATTTTTTTTAATTATGCTTATCTCCCCACACCTGACCCTCCCTCTCAGCACCCCCCCAAAAACATAACAATGACACTAGGTGTGCCCAATCACCCCAGTGTCAGGATTGTTTTCCGCTGTGACCTTTTTTTATCTATATCCCCTCCACCCACCGTCCCCCCCAGAAACATAACAGTGACACTGAGGGGTGCCCATTCCTCCAGTGTTTTGATCAGGGATCCGCGGTAGTGATCTTTTTACATTTTTATTCCTGTGAAAAGAAAATGTTCACTGATGTCCTGCAGCCTTTAGACTCCCCACCCAATCTTCTCCACTCAGCTACCCCCCAAGCCCTTACTTACTGATCAGGAGTCCACACGTAATCCTCTCCGGACCGCAGACACATCTTCACCCTTCAAAGTCAAATCGCAAACTGAAAAAACAGGTATGTGGTTCAATGCATTTCAATGGAGTTTTGAACTTAGTGGCATAATTTGGGCATTTTTGCCTTTTTTTTTGGCCCAAATTTTCAACGTACTTTTTTGGCACCCGGCCTCATCAACAATTGTGTTGACATTAGGCAAGTTGGTCCTGAAAGGTGATTTTGTGGTCCCTGTGCAAAATCATCTTTCGGGCAGTAGTTGAACATTTTCTCTGCCCTTGTTCATGAAGTGAGGTCATAAGATGGCTATATTGAAAATCTGTTGTAAAAATGTTAAAAAACAAAATTATGAACCTTCACTGAATTTTGGGAATGCAAGCTCATAACTTTGGCAATTTTCAATAACTTAACCTCAGATTTATAATGTAGCCATATCTTTAAAGCCCCTCATGAATGTGACAGCTGTCATTTTCCAAATCCTGGCTAAAATGTTTTTTTTATATCCCCGAAAGGTGATTTTGCGGTCCCTGCACAAAATCAACTTTCAGAAAGGAGTTGAAAATTTTCTCTGACCTTATTCATGAGACGGGGTCATAAGAAGTCAAATGTTTTAAATTTGGTGTAAAAATATAAAAAAAAAAACAAAGTTATGAGGCCTTGTTAAATTGTGAAAATGCAGGCCCATAACTCTGGTACTATTCAATATTTTTACCCCAGAGTTTCAACATAGTCATTTTATATAGCACCTCATGAATGTGACAGCTGTAATTCAACTCCTGTCCAAAACGTGTTTTTGCATCTTGAAAGTTGATTTCACAGTCCCTGCATAAAATCACCTTTAGGTCAGGAGTTGAACATTTTCTCTGCCCTTCTTTATGAGGCAGGGTCATAACAAGGCTATGTTGAAAATTTGGTGTAAAAATATAAAAAAAAATTAAATATTTTTACACCAAATTCCTCAGCTGCAGCCCTATCGGATCTTGCCAGAATCTATTTAATCTTAGTTGTAAAGTTTTCATTACAAGTGGATCTCTTGGGTTCCATGTCATAACAGTGAAAATTTTGAGGTGGCTCGCAAAAGAGTGAGTACATTTTGCCAAATGCCAAATCGGCACAGAACACACCTCAGCAACCACCAGTGCAGCAACGGAAACATGATTCAAAATGGGGACCCTAAAATTAATGTTTAATGTGGGGCGCTATGCCCCCACACCCCCATATTAGAATAATCCTCTCCAGGGAGATGGACACTGGGGGACAGGAGACTACATGAGAGGAGGGCCTCAGTAAACAGGATGAATACCGTGGCTGGGGCACCAGAACCGGAGGATGGTAACAACAGCAACAAAAAAACAAACAACAGAAACATTCCAAAAAAATTTACCTGCAGGCAGTCCAAACCCAGGACAATCGGCACCCTAGGCAGCGTCTGTACCTGCCATGCCAGGCAGCCAGCTCGGCAGCAGCAGCAGGCTGCACTCCCCCATTTAGCCCATAGCACCATGCAAACCCCCATCATTCTCTGTCACACTCTTCTGTCCCTCATCCCTCGCTATTCCTTCCCCTCGCTATAACCTGTCTGTCGCTGCTCCTACGGGCACGTAAACTGAATCGCTCATATATGAGACATGCAGGTTGCTTTGCCCATTTGACAGGATACTGATCTCTTGTGGACTTAGAAACTAGGGTGATAGCTGTCAAAACTATTGTCTTGCCGTGACACATTGCCTGACCCTCCCTAAGGCATTTCTCTATAAAGGAAACATGTTCTTTACAAACTTGGAAAGAGACACTGTTTTGTAAAGTGCTAGATAATTCCAGTAATTGCAAAATAGCTCATGTTGTAACACATTGCCATACTCTTAATCCAAATAAGCTGTGTTGCCTGCATTCATAACACCAGTATTAATATTTTACTTATGATTCAGGAAAACCAGACTTTATTTTGCTTCTCATGTGTTTCATTCTTAATGTCACTCTTATTTTAGGTGCAGAATGTACAGTTACTCAGGTGCCTAAGTAGTTATGTAGGACCACCCTGGGTTTTAGTTCTCAGTGGACATTCTCACAGCTCCCTTTGTTGTAGTGCTTTACAAATTTTTGGTATAACTTGATTCTAGCAATACTTTTTGTTAGATTAACTGGAAATCCATTCAAGGAATAGCTATTTATTTCATATTTTTCATTCTACTTTGTTACAGATATTCATTTTCACTAGTGTGTCCACATCCAAGTTTAAAAATTTAAAAAATTAACATTTGAGGCTACAGTTCAGCTCCTGATCTGTCTTCTTGTATATTTAGTTGATAATTATCATTTATCATTGGACGATATTGTAAATCATCTTAGTCACCTACTTCCTGGCTTAGTTAATATCCTGGACAACTACTTACTAAGAATTGATATTCAATTATTATGAATACCTTCAATTTGGCTTACTGGAATATGCAAGGATTAGGATTTCTAACAGAAAGTAAGAAATAGTTTCGACTATCTTAAAGAAACTGATGTAGTTTCCCTGCAGGAAATGTACCTTATCCCCTCAGAAGCTGGCAAGTTGTCAAGGCAGGGGGTTTCCAAAGCAAAGTACTCTGTAGCTGCTTCTCCAGTTCAAAACACAAGAAGTGTAGCTATTTTAACCAATAAAGGGGTTAATTTCATTAAAATTGATAGCACAGCTGACCCAGAAAGTAATTTTCAGATATTATCTGGATTGCTATTTGGGGAAATGGTGGCATGTTGTAATATTAATGCTTCCACATCAGGATAAGCTGATTTTTTTTTCAATTATTCTCTATTTGAACTAGGAAACTTGAAGGATTTTGAGGTTCCTTTAGGAGGAGACTTCAACAAGGTAATGGACCCCTCCTAGGTAGAAACACATTTCCCACTCTCTAAATCCAGAACAGTTCTATACACGCTAACAAAACACTGGAACTATTGGCTTATTGGAGAATTGCTCACCCACAAGATAAGGATTATTCTTTCTTCTCAGCCTGCCACACTTTCTTCTGTAGGACAGATGATTTATTGCAGTCTGATGTCCTCCACTGATTATGATAGTGTGATTTTATCTGATTATGACATGCTTAAACTGTCATTGCAAACTGAACAAAATTCTGGCAAAAATCCCAGATGAAAGTTTAATGACTCGTTCTGGAAACAGAACCATAGAAACATGGAATTTATTGGTGGAAAAGAACCTCTTGGCCCACCCAGTCTGCTCAAGTGTACCCTGCCTATTCTTTTTCCACAGACCCTGTCTGGTGTCTGGTGACCATCCCCACTCCATTTCTTTTCTTTTTTTTCTATTATTTGTTACCTATCACGCCAAACAGACCCCCTCCATTACAATCCTCAGCCCCATCACCCACCATCCTGAGTCTTACCCCAGCTATTTACTTACCGCTATGGGTGAGTGGATGCCATGGGTGGGGACACTGAGCCTGGCTATGGGTGAGTGGATGCCATGGGTGGGGACGCTGAGCCTGGCTATGGGTGAGTGAGTGCCATGGGTGGGGACGCTGAGCCTGGCTATGGGTGAGTGGGTGCCATGGGTGGGATGCTGAGCCTGGCTATGGGTGAGTGGGTGCCACGGGTGGGGATGCTGAGCCTGGCTATGGGTGAGTGGGTGCCATGGGTGGGGACGCTGAGCCTGGCTATGGGTGAGAGGGTGCCATGGGTGGGATGCTGAGCCTGGCTATGGGTGAGTGGGTGCCATGGGTGGCGACACTGAGCCTGGCTGTGGGTGAGTGGGTGCCACGGGTGGGGACGCTGAGCCTGACTATGGGTGAGTGGGTGCCACGGGTGGGGACGCTGAGCCTGGCTATGGGTGAGAGGGTGCCATGGGTGGGGACGCTGAGCCTGTGGGATCACCAGCCACCATACTGCTGCTCGGCAGAGGTTTCTGCTTTGTTGTCTCCCCATTACAGAGGTTGGAAATACGTGCCATGGTGTGACCATACAACATGAAGACACTGTACACACTCAAGCATGTGCCCCCCTGCCCTCTGAAAAATGGATACCAATGCTATGCCACCTAGCCTCCACTGGGTAGCAGGCAAGCAGTGTCTCACCATGTCTCCCCCCCCCCCAAAAGGAGCAGAGCTGTCTGTAGATGCTCAATCTTTCTTCCCCGGGCTGACCCCTGAGCGACCCTGGTTTCTTCCCAAACCCAGGTCACCGGTTGTTGGATGGTGTGGCAGTCTGTGCCTCAGTCCACTGCACCACTGGGCCATCCCTGCCTCTTTTCTAATACACCCCTATGTTTATCCCTTTCATGCTTGAGGTCCCTCACCACTCTAACCCCACCACTTCTGCTGGCAGTTCATTCCAGGTGTCTACCACCCTTTCAGTGAAGAAATATTTCCTCATATCTCTCCTGAACTTCTTTCCCTCTTCATCTTCTCACATGTCCCCTGGTCCTGGTGCTCATCCTCATTTGAGAGTGTCTCCCCACCAATACCCTGTTCACCCCTGTGAGGCACTTGAAAGTCTCTGTCATGTTCTCTCTCTCTCTTTTCTAGGGTGTACAAATTGAGATCCCTCAGTCTGGTGTGCATTTTGAAATCCCTCATTCTCTCTGTTAGGGCTTCTCATGCAAACTCTGCACCATTTTGGTTGCCCTCCTCTGGCCCATCTTCACCCTGTCTGTGTCCTTTCTGAGGTGTGGGCTCCAAAACTGGACACATTACTCCAGGTAGGAGGCACCCCAGGGAGTGATACAACAGCAACACCACCTTCATCCTACTGCTGGGGATACCCCTCCCTATGTACCCCGGCATCCCATTATTCCTGACCACTGCCTAATCACATTGCCTCGCCACCTTGAGGTCCTCTGATGTGATAACCACAGGCTACCGTTCCTGTGTAGTGACAGTCAGCAACCCCCCCCCCCATACTTGGTACCAGGGTTCCTATTCCCCAGGTGCATGATTTTGTACTTTTTAGCATCAAATCCCCACCTGACATGTCTTTGTCATTCCCCAAGTTTCCCAAGATCCCTACTCATTTTGTCCATCCCCTCCTGAGTGTCCCCCATATTAGAGATTGTGGGGCCATCTGCAAAGAAGCGAACCTTTCCTGCCAGTTTTTCTGCAATGTCCCGTGCTGGTTACCGGCTTGGGGATGGGGGGGAGAGAGGGGTGGTGGGGCACTGCCAACTGGGGAGGGGGGACCACTAGACTACCAGGGAAGGATTTGTCATATTTTTCATGGGGATCAGGGATCGGAGCCGGGGAGACCGCTAGACAACCGGGTTCATATATTCATTAATACATGGGGACTTGGGATCAGGGCTGGGGGGGACCACTAGACAACCGGGTTCATATATTCATTAATACAGAGGGACTTGGGATCAGGGTTGGGGGGACCACTAGATAAGTGGGTTCATATATTCATTAATACATGGGGATCAGGGGAAAACTATCTGGGCCAACTTATTTCTAAAGCACTAGATGTACTAAACCAACGTTTTGATGGCTAACTTAGAAGTAGTGAAAGCCACTTCCTGGAATGTGAGGGGCTTAAATTCCCCTATTAAATGGAAAAAAAAGTCCTAAACAGACTAAAGCAATTAAAATCCTAGATAGCCTGAGTACAAGAAACTTAACTCACTAAAACAGAGGCCAAAAAACTGACAAGGGACTGGGTGGTGCACTGCACTGCAGGAACGACCAAGAGAGGGGTTTCTGTAGTATGCCACAAAAACTGAAATGGACACTACAGGAGCAAAAATCCAACCCAGAAGGCAGATGGGTCCTGGGCAGGGTGGCCACTCCGACAGGACCACTCTTGCTAGTCAACCTATACGCCCCTATCAATCAATCAATCAATCAATCAATCACTTTATTTAACCTAACGAGGACTCCCTGGAGTTTTTTGATCAGATATCTCAGGTCATGGAGGACATAGTGCCAAGTGATACAGATATATTGATGGGGGGGGGACTGTAACCTGGCCATGGACTACTTTCTGGACCACTCCAACACATGGCCTGAACCACACATTAGCTCCATTCAGGCATTATGAGATATGCTAGCTTTTCACAGCCTACAGGATGCTTGGAGGCTAAAGCACCCAGATGATAGGGATTACATGTACTTTTTGGAGGCCAAAAAAGTAGCCAGTTGGCTGGACTACTGGTTTAAGTCCAGAAACCTGACAACCCTATACCTCTCTGATTATGCCCCTCTTAGCATTTCCATCACAATGAGTCCCCCCCACCTCAAAATCAGTAGGCTGGCGATTAGACCCTCTCTTACTACAGGACATAGAGGTTAGAAAGTAGCTGATTAAGGAGACAGAAACCTATTTTTTGAATAACCCACAGGACTCCGCCTCTTCAGCAGCCATATGGGAGGCATACAAAGCAACGATGAGGGGCAGAATTATTAGCCTAGCCTCATACCACAGAAAGGAAAGAGAAAAGGAGGCACTGAGGCTAAAGGCTCAGTTAGGGGCAAAGGAGAAGCTATATACAAAAGAACTGAGCAGACTCCTGTGTAATGAACTGGTATATGAAATTATAGCTCTCAGGATACAGCTAAATGTATTGGCCTCTAGAAAAGCTGAACTTCAGATAAAACAAACACATCAAAAGTATTATGCCTATGCGGAAAAATTGGGGAAACTACTGGCCTAGATGCTTAAAAAGCTACAAGCTGAAAGGCATATAGCCCAGCTGTGCAATAGCAAGGGAACGCTGCAGTCCTCACCCACAGCAATAAATCAAGCCACGGTAGAGTTTTATACAACTCTGTATAGCTCTCAGGTACAGTGGGACTCACAGAAGTTCTCACCTTTTCTAACAGGTACTAAAATCCAGCAAATCACAAATGACCAGGAAAAGATGCTGGACACCCCCTTCACCATAGAGGAACTAGAGGAGGTCACACTGAGCATGGCCTTGCACAAGGCGTCTGGTGGGGATAGGTCCCCAGAAGATTTTTACAAAGTGGTGCGGAAAGTTATTACCTCCCTATGATGGATATGCTTAAAGAGGCACAAGAAAAGGGCAGACTGCCAGGAACAATGCCAGAAGCCATTGTAACTGTCCTCCCCAAAGCAGGGAAAGACCCAACACTACCAGCCAGCTACTGGCCCATTTCCCTCATAAATGCTGACGCAAAAATATTAGTGAAGTTATTAACATCTCGCCTGAAAAGGGTCCTCATCTCCCTAAACCACCCATCACAAGAAGTCTTTGTGAAAGGACGTGCAAGTGCAGATCATTTAAGGGCACTGGTTACGCTAATACAGAGTGCAAACACGTTGCCATCACCCACAGCAGCCATCTCGGTAGATTTCAAGAAGGTAATTGAGTCCCTCAAATGGGACTTTTTGCATGCTGTCCTCCAATAAAATAATTTTGGGGAGAAATACAGAAAATGGATCAAAACATTATATAGGGACCCCAGGGCCAGGATCCTTACAAATAATACCCTTTCTGAACCCTTTAACCTATATAGGGGCACAAAGCAGGGGTGCCTGCTCTCCCAAATGTTGTTCATACTGGCAATAGAGACCCTAGCCAGTGCACTGAGGGTGCACCCAGAAATACAGAGGTTAGAGATGGGGGGGGGGATGAGTCTTACCCTGCTACTTTATATGCGGACGACTGCCTAATCTTAACAAAGGACATAGAGGCAAGTGCGCCACATATCATATCCCTATTAGGCTCATTTGCAGACATCTCGGGACTCCATATAAACAAGAGGAAGATGGAAGTACTCCCATTGAATGACCTAATAAGCCCAAGGATAGTCTGCAAGGTGGAATTCAAGTGGTCCATGAAGGGAATTAAATACTTGGGGGTGGGCATAACCCCAAAAATTGGCAATCTAGCTGACAAAAACTTCTCGCCTCTGATTGACAGTCTTCAATCAGAGTTGAAAAGGTGGAAACATTTGAATCTGTCCATGTCAGGTAAGATGGTGGCTATCAAAATAATGCTAGCCCCAATGGTCTTTTACCTCCTAGCCAAACTTCTGGTGGAGAACCCGAGGAAATGGTTCTGCAAACTGGACTCTATGATAGGGCACTTCTTGTGGGAGTTCTCAATACCGAGATACAGCAGAGCCAAGCTCAGGGCTGCCTGGCACAGAGGAGGTTGGAGCCTCCCTAACTTCCATCACCATGCATACGCCTTCTCAGTAGTGCGAACTTGCAGACTGTTCCACAACCTGGGCCCAAATAAACCATCATGGATAAGTATTGAAACACATGCCCTGAAGTGGGCAAGCCTTGCAGCATATCTATCCCATACTCTTCCGAGGGACCAGGCAAAATGGCTTATATTGAAGGCAGCACACCTAGCATGGCACAAAGTTGGCTGTCTTATGAGCTCCTGTATGGTCTTTGGGGAATTCAACTGTCTCTGGGACAACCCACAGTGGTGTATAGATAACTGTCCTATTAGATGGAATGATTGGAGGGCAAAAATGATCTGTAGAGTAAAGGATGTCCTTGAGGAGGGAGGGCAGGGATTAGATTCCTTTACATCTCTCCAGGCTAGATACCAGCTGCCAAAAGAGACTTTTGGAAATATTTCCAACTCAGGCACCTATACTTTGAAAAGCTCAAGAAACCCTGTCCTTGTCACAGGTGCTTGATTAAGGGGGCAGGAATGACCAATAAATTACCCATAAAACATGACCAGCCTGGTGGCACTGAGGGTTAAGGCGCTGGATGCCACACCTTGCGCCACACCGGTGACCCATGTTTGGGAACGGGCACAGGCCATCGGGGGTCGGCAGGGGAGGGGAAGGATTGAGCATCCCAAGGACTGCTCTCCTTCTCTGGGAAGGGGGGAAGTGCATCACCGGTGCCTGGTTGCCCCCTGGTAGAGGCTGGGGAGCAAGGCACCATGCGAGAGCATGGGGGAGCCAAGTACAGATGCATTCAGGGGAGCGCACACAGAAGCGTGTGGGTTCCTCCTCAGCTTGCGTCATTGCATACACTCAGCTCCAGAGGGAGCAATCATAGAAAAAAATGCCGACTCCCCACATATGAGTCGCTCCTGGTGTCGCTGTGGCTGCCCACTCAGAGGAGTCCTCGAGTACGAGGAGGCAGGTCACCGGGAGACAGGTCAGCCCGTTCATGGGGCTAGGGGAGCTCACCCCCCCAAAAAAAATTACCCATACAACAATGGTCAGACAAACAAAGGGCCTTGCAGACACAATCTACAAACAGATGTGGGAATCGGCCCCAGACCCCTCGATGAAAGCAAAAGAGAAGTGGCAAACACTACTAGGTCAGCCCCTATCAGATGCTCAGTTGAAGGAATGTTGGGAGCAGGCTCACAGAGCATGGGATGCCCCCCACAGCCTCCTGATAAAAAACAAAATCTTACACCTCTGGTATCATACCCCAGTCCAACTTAAAGCCATGGGCCTTACTCAAGGGGATGAGTGTTGGAGGTATGGATCCCAAGGAGCAGAGCTGCTGAATGTACTGTGGCATTGCCCTCAGATTCGACAGTTCTGGAGCAGAATCATTACCTGCTGTTCAGAGATGATTGGGTACCAAACCCCTCACTCCCCAGCTTTACTGATCCTGAGGTTTGGAGACCCTATCCTTCCCCTTCAAAAACAGCAAAGTCTCTGGCTACTACAGGCCTCAGTGGAAGTTAAACGACTTCTTTTGAGATGGTGGCACTCAACTGAAACCCCAACCTTTACTGAATGGTTAATGGCCATGGAAAAGCTGGCCACCTACACGAGACTATCTCACTTTGCTGCTGGGAAGAGTAGGGTGTTTATGGAGAGGTAGCCCCCCCTTTACCCACTACATAATCCAGAAAAACACAAGATTGGTAACCACGCAAAGGAAAGACCTGCTGAAGCCCTCTTGAAAGGATATACAGATACCAGACTGAACTGTTTCAGAGGTTGCACCCCAATACCCCACTCAACAGTCCTACAACCAATAGACAAGCGCGTTACATACGCTGGATACAGCAGGCTTCTGCTGCTGACCACCCCTCTGCAAGAGCTAAGGAACTCCAGTGTGACCGTAGTGTAATACTACCCTAAGAAATCATATACAAGAATGTACCTGCTCTTAACCTAACATATCTTAAAACACAACACTATGATATGTCACCACTGAAGTTCTGTTCAGTTGTATAAACCTGTACTGTGTCTCTGACCATAGTGTTAAGTTTCTGATGTACCATTTAACTGTGTGTAATTTACTCTGTACTTCAATAAAAAGATTAACTGTAAAAAAAATAAATGGGATCAGGGCTGGGGGGACCACTAGATAACCGGGTTCATATATTCATTAATACATGGGGATCAGGGATCAGGGCTTGGGGGGACCTAGACTAACAGGGCAGCATTTACTATGGAGGATCGGGACTTTGGCAGCACACTGGCGCAACTTCAGAGGACAACTAAATACACTTAGACCAGCCCCTGGCTGGTCTAAAGGTACTTGTACAGTTGTCCCCTGGGGGAGGCTTTAGAATATCGATTTAGGGGATGTGACAGCTTGCGTCTGTCACAAGCGCCCTAGCACCATGCCACAGCCCATTTTATGGTGCAAGGCTGGTGCAACGCCCCCTTTGCTACAGTCAGCCCGTGTTTGCCACAGACTGCTTTGGAGAATAATGCAGGGCACGTTTTTTGACACAAGGTGCCACTTGCATCATTTATGTTTGACGCAGGCACCTTGCATCAGTCTAAGGGCTTTGAGAATTGGACCCCTTAAGTCTACACAATGGCACTCGACAAGGGTGCCCCCTTTCCGCCTTTCTCTTTCTTGTGGTAACTGAACTGTTGCTTAGAAAGATCTTGAGCTCCACAAATATCCATGCTATTGGATAAGGGTGGGGGGAGTTAACAAAGTTGTTCCCTTGCTGACGATTTACTGGTCACCCTTAGTCAACCTCACTTCTCCATCAGAAATCTGGGTCTGCTTCTACAATATTTTGGTTCTCTATCTGGCCCTCAGTTAAATTCGGATAGGTTAGAAGGCATCATGCTATCCTCATGTAAAGCTGAGAAAAACAGACTGAGAGCCTCACGTGTAACATACGTCCCTGGGAAGGAAATAGTATAACCTACTTAGGAATGCCCGTACACAACACCATAAGCAAAACAGTTGAAGCCAATATTGCATCCATACTTCAAGAAGCTAAAAAAGACTTAGAGAGACAGTTAAACTTTTTCATTTTTTTTGGGGGGGGGGCAAAATCAATTCTGTAAAAATAATTTTAACCCCAAAAATATGTTATATTTTAAACAATCTCCCCACTTAATTAACTTGAGTTGGTTTAAAAAGATTTCTAAATTCTTACTGGAAGCTAAAACTCCACATCTGAGCATTAAAAAACTTGGAGCAGAGGGTTTGGTTTACTTATTTGTGGATTATTTATTTAATTAATTAATGTATTTAGTTATTTGAATTTTGGTAACTGGGTAGGCCCACTGAGATGGAGTGTCCCTTTTTCAGGGGCGACCCAGGGAAAATGGTTAGAAAGGGAGGAACAGTAATACAATAAATAGTAGCACATGATAAGTGTACGCAGACAAGTTTACAAAAACATACTTAATAAACAAAGCAAAATGTCTCACAGGCAGTAAATTCAGTCACATCTATCAGCAGGAATAAGTAGGTCCCCAACCCTTTTAAGTTACACGGTTTGCCACAATGGCAGGGTTATTACTGGTCGTTTCTTATACAACTGACCTTCTATTGGTTCCAAGCATCTGTTTATTTATTTAGCTTTTGTTTACCAAGTACGCACACTAGACAGTCAAGTGCCTGTTTTCAGGTGCGACCCGGAAAATTGCAAGAGGATTACAGGCAAAAGTAGATATTGCGGGATTTCAGAGAAAGGCAATAGTCAGGCACGCGTGACTTACTGGGAAGGCATGTAGAAGAACATAACATGACAAGGTAGTAGTATGACAGTTAATACCTTAGGTACAATGACAGGTCGAGGTGAGTTTCAGGAAGCTCCAGAGTGAGTTTCTGAAGTAGGTATGGAAGGGGGAGGTACGGACATGGGCAGGAAGGGAGTTCCAAAGTCTAATAGTCCATAGTATCCCTTATAGGTACATATGGAAAATCAGCTAAATAAACCTTTGCAGACCGTGGACCTTCTGTTCCTCCCCCTCCTTCAAAAATACATATTTTTTAAAATCATCCTATTATTCCTTACACAATTCAGCAATTAAAACAATAATACAGTTTCTTAAGTGTAATTCTCTTCCACTTCAGTGTTTGCCCATTAGGAATAATCCAGCATTACCTTTAAAGGTACATAGCTTAAATATACTGATTGGGACAAACTTGGCATTAAAGGGATTGGGGACCTACTTATTCCTGCTGATAACAGACTATTCTCCTTTAATGAGCTCAAAATAGAAATTCAAAGTAAATTAATACCTACTCTGTTTTTTTCCCAAAAGTGAGAGAATCTCTACTAAATGGAAATTTTAAACTCTGACTGTAAGATAGCCGAGAAACCAAGCTGGGCCCAATTATTAATCGAAGTACCAATTGTACTAAAGGCACCAAAGAAGGTCTGTATGGAATAATTATGTTGCCAGGAAGAAGGATGACAGGCATTCCCTAGCAATGAAAAGGGAAGTGGCTTGGGGGGGTCTGAGATACAGCATCTATGAGTTGCAGTGAGAAAGAAAAAAGGTTCCACTCTGGGGATCAAACCAAGGCACCTTACTCTCTACTAATATGTAGCCTGTAACTCTAATACTGTACTAAACCTACTATTCAGGAGTTGCATGCTGTGGCAAAGGACATCCAGCACTGAGTGCAGACACCCTTCCCCTCAACAGTTACAGTGAATTTTCATAATTAAAAGTCTGTCAATTTGAAGTAATGTTTCCCAAATTGCATTTAAACCTCAAAATCTGAGCTGGAACCTTTCAAGTTATCAGCCATATAAAATGTCAAACCTTGCTAGAAGTTTATCACTAACATCAGCAATGATGTCTAACAATCTCTCATGCTACATAAATTGTAGTAAGAAAGAAAGAAATATTACACCACTAAAAGGATCAAACCTAGTCCCCCTGCCCTCTATTGCTTCGTAGCCTGAAGCTCCATCGCTATACTAAGCACTCTATACAGGAAATGCATGCTGTGAGAATTGACATCCAGCAGTGAGTGCAGACACCCCCCTCCACAGCTAGAGCGGATTCTTGTAATTAACAGCCTATTTGAAGTAGTGCTAAAGTCTAAGTGGGAACTTCTTAAGTTATCAACAATATAGAACTTCAAATCTTGATGAAAATATGTCACTATCATCACCACCCTTTTTATAGTACCCCGTTCCATTTAATTCTACCCAACTACCTACTACCTACCTAATCCTTCTCCCACTAATCACTGGCCCTTACATCATTCCCAAATGCTCCCCACTCATCCTAGCATTACGTTATGCTGTGTGTATGCCTTGACTCCTACATTGGGATATGTATATACTTTATCTTTTGTATAATGTTCCTGTAACCTACCTTGTCGTGTATGTCTGAATCCACTTCTTACCCTTGATCGTTGTATTTATCAGTGTTTTTTTCTGTATCTGTTATTTATTTATTTAACTTTTGTTGATCGGGTAAGTGCACTAGACAAATCCTGCCTATTTTCAGGCACGACCCGGGGGGAGGGGGATACAGATGAATGCCAACTGACTTTGAACCAGATTAAGCTGTTGGTGGTATTTTTAGTGAATGAGGGAAATCTGGCCAGGACACCGGGGAAATTCCCCTACTCTTTTTTCGATAAGTGCCATGGGATCTTTAACATCCACCTAAACTACCACCAATCCAGGCAGATGGGACCTCGGTTTAACGTCTCATCCGAAAGACGGATATGCATATATTAATGCATTGATGTATATGTTGTGTACCAACTATCAATCCTTGACCTTATCAGGTCCATCTTGTAAATGAGCCTTGCTCAATGATGCTCGCCCTGAATAAATAAAGATTTGATTGATTGATTGGTTGAACATCTAATAATTTCTCTCATACTGCATAAATTGTAATGAGAATGATAAAATTGTTCTGCACTGGGGACAGAACCCTGACTTGTGAAGATCTGAAACCCTACGCTAGGACCTAAAAGCCCTATTGCTGATATCATCAATGACATCATGCGGCCGAATTACTCACACTGAATCTACCTTTGAACTTGACTAAATGGAAAAAAAAAGTACCCATGACCACAACAGGCGCTTACAGCTGTGATGTTGGCTCCTAAAAACAAAAGGTTAATGTGGTCTCAAAATGAGGGTTTGTTAGTGTTGTTTTCAAATTGCCATCCAAATTAGTATCTGATCATTGTTCGCTGTTGCATTAGGGTAATTTGAATCCATTTTCTGCATCACTATAATTGCATAACTGGACATTCCTCTGGCTCTTTTGAAAATTATTAAAGTTGCTGTCTGCTTCTGTACTAATGTGTGTGTTTTTTTTTTGGAGGGGACTATTAGTTAACATTGCTTAGCAAGCTTTAGTCCTAAGTTCTTAAGAAGGAAAGACACACATAATGTGGACGCTCAGCAGAGTGTCTGATTTCCCCTTACACTGGCTTTGTAGTTGCAGTCTATTAATTGGATGTGGCAGTTTTATACCACACTCAGTGAGACTCATTCCTCATGGCATTATACAGTGCTAGACTGCAGTTATGCTCTTTTTTTTCCCAATTGTTTAACCAGGAGTAGGACACTAAGCTTCAGCTTGTATACAGGTGCGACCTGGGAACAAAGGGAAGTTAAGTGACTTGCTTAGGGTCACACAGTATGCAAGTGGGGGCTGTGGGATTCAAACCCAGGTCTCAAGATTTGCAGCTCAGAGCTTTAAACCACTGCGCTATACTGCCTCCCAAACTATGTATGCTTCTTCTTAAAAAAAAAAGTTGTTATGGCTATAACTTTACAATTGATTTTTCTCAGGAACTTTTAAACATAGACTATTGCAATGTGTTAGCTGTGCTATTTATTCGATCAATTTTATGTAAACAAACATACCATACTGGTACAGTAATGGGTCAGGAGTGGTGTACGCTGACATGTGAGAATAGTTTAATGTTGCTGTTTGTTGTTGAACTTCATTTGGTGGTGGACAGATGCTGTATGCTAAGTGCATATGCTTACAAAAGTAACACTGCAGGGGCAAATGCACGTGGGAAGGAGTGGCTAAGTGACTTAGTCATCCCACTGATAATCTAGCAGACTATACCATATGTATAAAGTGATTTTTCAACGTCTAGAAATCCTTTTTTTAACGTTAGATTTTTTATTGAACAGTTTCCAATTTTACTAGAAAAATGTTTTTTTAAATATTCAGACCCAAATTAAATGCTAGTTCATTTGGTTCCTGTACTGACTGTCCCTCAGTCATTATTGCTGAAAACATTTGCATGAAAACAGGATCTGTGTTTCCAGTCTTCATCCCATCCTCCTGCTGCTCCCTCAGACTGCTCTGTTTATTGCATCAAGTCAGTCCTACAACAACTGATTGTGATGTCACAAACAGAGGATGTGTGAGGAACAAGCAGGAGGGTGAGATGAAACCTAGAGAAGAAGATTCTGTTTTCATCCAAATAATTGCATCAATAAAGAATGCGGGAGATATACACAGAAAATTGCTGAAATATAGGTTGCATAGTGTTTGAATATCATATTAAATGGTTTTCCTGGATTTTACAAACTCTCTTTAAATTGGCACCAGCTTGCTGCCATCTTTGAGACCCTGGTCAACTAATGTTCCACCCCACCTCCTAAACATGACCCTGCCACTGTTTCCAGTGGGGTTCCTGCTTCTTCTACCCATTACCACAGCTGGCTGAACTAGAGCACTGAGAGGTGGTGTTTTTTTTTTTTTTTGTAATTTATTGTGTTTTGTGCCCCTGTAGCCTGACCAGCTCCCATCAATCCCTACTGCTCCACCAAGCCCCACCAGCCACCATCTCTAGGACTTCCTTCCCCTGTACTGTTCCCCCATGGATGACTGGTGAGGGATGAGCCCTTACTCCCTCCAGACTTCCCTCCCCCTTACAGTTCCCCCTTGGATATCCCCGCCATTGGAAGGGCTGGTGGGGGTGAGGCCCTAACTTCCTCTGGACAGAGTTGCAGTGTCGGTCAGTAAAGTGGATAGCCCATTTGGTGGTGGGGGACCTGCAGCAGGTGGCAGATGGCATCATGCTTCAGTCAGGAGTTTCCCATTCTATGTGTCGCCCCCTGCTGTCGGGAAGGCCTTGGCCGATGCAAAGTGTCATGCTGCTGATGTCCCAACGCCCTCGAGCTGTGGCTCCAGCAGCATTGCTACCTCTGGTCAGCCAGGTGGCAGTGTTGCAGGAGAGACCAAACTCCCTCCAATCCCTGAGGAGGCGAGTGTCCAAGGAGCACTCAGTTGTCCTCTCCCAGCCGACCCTCTGATGACCCAGGCTCATTCCTGAACCCGGGTCATCAATATTGCAAATGGCAGCACAACTGCTGCACCGGCAGGCCAGCACCTGGAGCACTGAGAGGCTGTCCAAAGTCACAGACTGACTATTTTGACTCTGGCGTTTAAACCTGTGATCTTTGGTTCCCAAACTGGAAGTGTAACAACTGGGCCACTCTGCCTTTACAGCTGTAGTTGCAGTTCCAAAGTAAAATATTTAATCAGCCATAAGCCGGCGAAAAGTGATAGAGCAACACACAGTGCAAAGCAAAGAGGCAGGCTCCCTTACATGGAACTGCCACTCTGTTCTGTGTGTGCTGACATTACCTGCCTTAGGTTCCGTTACATCCATGTCCCAGAAAGCCTTGGGTAAGGCTGCATGTGGACCACAAGTGCCGATTCATGGGAAGAATGTTCCTGAATCCACTGGAAATGGTCGGGGACAGGGGAATATTTTGTTTGTTTTGTTGAATTTTATTGACCCGGTAAGCCCTCTGGGCCTAGAAAGTCCCTTTTTTAGGGGTGACCGGTTTGGGGGGGGGGGATACAGATGGTAAGCAACTGAAATTGAACCAGATTAAGCTGTTGGTGGTTGTTTTTTTTTTTTAGTGAATGAGGGAAATTTGGCCAGGACACCGGGGAAATTCCCCTACTCTGCTGGTGCTCTGTGGCCAGTAGGGGACTTGCTGACTCTCAGGATGGATGACTCAGTTGCTGAGCCGTTTTCGTTGCAGCAGGATGGGCTGCAGGCCATGGGGCCACTTACCTCTACATCGATGGAAACTGCAGATTCTGATGTTTTTTCCGAAGCTCCGATGGAACCAGCATTGATTACAGCACTGACTACTCCTTCAGAAGTTCCGACTATTGCACACTCATTACGTGTGGCTTCTCTACCTACGACTCCGTTTTCAGAAACCTTACCTTCTACTTTTCAGTTTTCCACTTCCACTCTCTCTCTGCTCATTCTACTCGACTGAGTACTGCAGAACCTCAGTTTGAGACTCCAATGACAGCTGAACCTGTGCCGAATGACAGCGAGGTTGCTACGCATTCAGTAACTGATACCAGCTCTCGGGCAACTGCTGCTCCTGTAGAATTTCAGAACAAAGTTTAATCTGGTCTCTCTTCAACAGGTACTGTTTATGTTACTTTGCCCACTGACCAGAGCGCTGCGTCAGTCTTTTCTTTTTCCGCAAATTGTCTGCGAGTTTGCAAACCAGCAGTCAAACGCTCTCAGGCTGACAAACCCCGCTCCTGGGCTGATCAGGTTGAAGACGCCGAAGCCTCTTGGTCAGTTTCTAGAGCCCTGAAATCTGCAGGATGGGCACAGCACTCGGACTCTGGTGAATGGATCTCAGGCTTTTCACTGATCACCATGCCAGGGGTTTCAAAGAAACAGTCTGACGCTTCCCGTGCACAGTTGCAAGACCCTCCTGCTTCTCAAGTGGCTCCCCTTGCTAACTCTGACATTCAACTTGAAGAAGTTTCTGCTTCTCCTTTGACTTTACCCCCTGAACTTTCTTTTACCCAGTCTCCTGAACTCAGGTTTCTTCAACAAAAGGCACCTCCTAAGGATCCGATACCAAATCAGGATTTAGACCCTTCAGTTGCAGGTATTTTACCTGACCATGGGGAGTCTCGCAACACCGAGGGCCCTTCACCGGACTCTTTGCCTGGCCCGGAACGTCCTGCACCCCACTCCTATGCCTCCCTGTTTCGTTCCTCCTCTTATACTGCCAAAAGACATAATGCAGTTCGGCTAATTTATAAAGGTGGATTGGAGGTTTTTCCTGATAGGAAATATGTGGCGAAATCATTGTTAAAAGATAGTCTGCATTTTTCTTCTGCTGAATTGTATGCATTAATACATGTTTCTGGTGAGAAAACTTTCGATGTTAGTTTTAAGCTACATAGTGGTTTAGAAAAATTTTGGGCTAGATTACATTTAGTGAAACAAACTCCACTTTGGTCCCCCTTTGAAGTCTTTCCCCTTACGAAGCCAGCACATAAAACTGTCACTGTCCTTTTTAGGAATGAAAGTGTTAGCGTTACAGACCTTGTGTTTTGGTTGAAACAGAGATGTACTTTATTAGGCCAACCTGAGGCAATTTTTGACTCAGAAGATATCTGGACAGGGGGATGGAGGATTCGGTATTGTTACATTCTACAGCAGATGGTTTACAACATCTTCCAAATTGTGTTTTTTTAGGACAAGACAGGGGGGTACTGTTTTTGTTTTATGCTGGTCAGCCTAAATCCTGTTACAGGTGTGGCAAACCTGGTCATATTAGTAGTGCCTGTGATCAATTGCATTGTAACCTTTGTAATTCCTTAGGACATGTAAGTGAACATTGTCGTAATACAGCTCTTTATTCTCTGTGTGCTGTTCACGGACACACTTACGCCACTTGCCCTGTGTCAACTCACCAACACTCGGACACTCAGGATCCTGAAGATCAGCGTTTGTTGATAGCTACTGCACAACGCTCCAGAACCACCCTTTCTTCATCCCGTGCTATGCCCTTTTTTGCTGAGATACCTTCCTCTACATACACACCTTCTGTCTCTCGGGACTCTCCTCTCCCCTCCGGCCTCCCCGCCTTTGTTAGCCCCAGACCCAGATGTGCCACTACCTGATCCTCCACCTCAGACCTCTCTTCCTATAGAAGACCTTTCTATGCCCCCCCCACTTCCCCAGGTCTTCTCTTTTCCAACTAGAGCGACCCGTAGTAAGTCCTACCATGCTCAACCTGCTTCAAAAGTTCCTAAATTGGCGAATACCCCCACTACTAATAGATTTCATGCCCTTCTATTAGCACAGGATGTGTCTGATGCTGATTCCGAATCCTCACAGTCTGGAGCTGACCCCATAGAACAATCAGTGGAAGTACCTTCCGAGGGTTTTCTACCCCCGCCCCTCCCTCAAAAAAATACTACTGCAGTCTCAAAAAAAGGGAAAAAGAATAAATGCAAACCACCATGAAGGATTAAATGGTTTCTTCCTTGACCCTTTGTTCTCTTAATGTGAACAGCATTAAAAATCAGTTAAGGCAGGCTGCTTTTTTTTCCCTCTTACAAACCTTCCACTGTAATATTTTTTTTCTACAAGATACACGTCTCCATACAATGGCTGAACTTACAGGTGCCTCATGGCGCTGGTCTGCGGGGGTTTCATTCTGGTCACTAGGCCTCGACAGATATACGGGGGTGGCAATTCTTTTTTCCTCAGAGGTAAAACTTTTAAAGCTAATTGATTTAGTTCCCGGACGAGTATTACTTTTAGATGTTGTACTCCTTGGGACATGTTATCGATTATTAAATGTCTATGCACCCCAAACTAAAGCAATCAGGGTGGATTTGTTTAAACTTTTACAACCTTTCTTGCATACCTCCCATAATGTCGTTCTGGGTGGAGATTTTAATTGCGGCCTATCCAACAAAGATAGAAGTAAGGGAGTGAAAACTACGAAAATTTTTTGTGACATGACATGTTTAGCGGGAGTGGTTCACCCTGCTGGACTGATTGATGCTTATGCTTCTCTTCATGGAATCCATAGGGGCAGAGGATCCAAGACAGCATGGGTTTACAAAAGGAAGGTCCTGTCAAACTAATCTCATAGATTTCTTTGACTGGGTAACCAGAGTGGTGGACCAAGGGGGAGCAGTTGATGTCGCCTACCTTGACTTCAGCAAAGCTTTTGACACTGTTCCACATAGAAGATTGATAAATAAGCTAGGTAGGCTCGGGGTGGGTCAGAAGTTGGTCAACTGGGTGGCAAACTGGTTGACTGGCAGAAAACAGAGAGTGGTGGTAAATGGTATACAGTCAGAAGAGATGCAAGTCACAAGTGGGGTACCTCAGGGATCAGTCCTGGGGCCAGTCCTATTCAACATCTTCATTAGTGACCTCGTAGATGGACTAGAGGTAAGGCTTGTCTGTTTGCAGATGACACCAAGATCTGCAACAGAGTAGATGATCCAGATGGGGTGGGCAGAATGAGAAGAGATCTGGATAAACTAGCAGAATGGTCAGAAGAGTGGCAACTGGGATTTAATGCAAAGAAGTGCAAAATCATGCACATAGGGAAGAGAAACCCTGAAGCCACTTATAGGCTGGGAGGGGAGTTGCTAGCAGTCACAAAGGAAGAAAGAGACTTGGGCATCATCATCACTGATGACCTAAAATCATCAAGCAGACCTCTAAAGCAGTAGGTAAGGCTAGGGGTGTTAGGGTGTATTAGTAGGGGTATCACAAGTCGTAAGAGGGGTAATAATCCCTCTGTACAAGACATTGGTTAGGCCCATCTGGAGTACTGCGTGCAGTATTGGAGCCACACCTTCACAAGGACATTAACCAAATTGAGGCAGTCCAGAGAAGGGCAACAAAATGGTGCAGGGACTGCATCAGAAGACATATGAGGACAGATTAATGGAGCTCAATATGTATACCCTTGAGCAAAGGAGGGAGAGAGGTGATATGATCGAGACATTTAAACACCTTAAGGGCATAAACAAGGTGAAAGGAGTCTAACATGTTTAAATATAAGAAAAATAGCAGGACAAGAGGACACAGCATGAGATTAGAGGAGGCCGATTAAGGGGGAATGTGAGGAAATTCTTTTTCACAGAAAGGGTGGTAGATGCATGGAATGGCTTACCACAAGAAGTGGTGGCTATGAATACAGTGCAGGGCTTCAAACAGGCATGGGATAGGCATAAGGGAGCAATACAAATGACTATGAATAGATAGGTCACTGACAGAGCAAAGGCCGATGGCACATTTATAAGGTAGAAAAAGAAATGGGCAGACTGGATGGGCCTTGCGGTCCTTATCTGCCGTCAACTTCTATGTGGCTCCTGTTCCTACCTTTCGCAGAGGTGCATCGGCCACGAGGATTGATTTTTTCTTTATTAATAAAACCCTACCATTACATTCTGCATGGGTTACCCCAGTGGAATTTTCTGATCACAGTGCTCTGTGCATACGGGTTGGGTCTCCAGATGCCTGTTCCTTTGGCAGGGGTCTCTGGAAGCTTAATTCTCAATTGCTTCTCTGTCAGGATATTTTGGAACATTTACAAGCTTTTATGATGGCAAGGAAATCACTATATGATATGTACGATGACCCACTGCTTTGGTGGTTAGATACTAAATCAGATGTTGTTTCCCTGTTGAAATCCTTTGGGAAATCTCAATGTTCGGCCGCTTATGTTTCTTATTTACAACTTCGGAAACAATTACAGAAACTTATGTCCCTGGCCCAGACTATGAAGCATGATTTTTCATCCCAAATAAATATTGTCAAGGACAAAATGGCACCCTTTCATAGACACCAGTCCCAAGTTTTAAAATGTCAACAACAATTCGGTACGAAGGGTAGTTTTGCCACTATTTGCCCTTTTTTGGGAAACAAGGCGAGGCTTGGTAAAAAGGTTTTTACCAGTCTAATGGGGCAGGACGGTCAGGTTAGACGGTCACTAGCAGATGTGATGACTGAGGTGTCTTCATATATGTGACTCTCTTTTCAGAAAGCCCAGTTGACCTGGATTCAGCTCGTGCTTATCTTCGCAATGTTGTCTGTTCGGATTGTCCATGAATCCCTTTGGATGCATTACTTACTCCCATTACACCACAGGAAGTTCTTACAGTTCTTACCTCTCTCATGCAAAAGCACCAGGTCTAGATGGTCTTACTACTGAATTTTATAAATTGTTGGGCCCTATCTGTTCCCAAGAACTTGCAGATGTTTATAATGATTTATTGATACATTCTGACTGTCCCTTTGAAATGATGAGGGGAGTTTTGATTTTTTTATTTAAGAAAGGTGACAAACAGCTCTTTTCCAACTGGAGGCCTATCAGCTTATTGAATGTTGATTTGAAACTCCTGATGAAAATTTTAAATACAAGACTGTTGACGGTATCCTCTTATTTAATTTCTTCGGCACAGACTTGTGCAATTCCTAACAGATCTCTAATTGACCAGTTGCTTTTTTTACGAGGGATTTTTGATAATTCTACTTCACTGGGCTTACCTGGCTTTATTTTATCCCTAGATCAACAAAGGGCTTTTGATTCCGTGAATCATAACTTTCTGTGGCTCACTTTACTTCATTATGGTATTCCATCTACTTTTGTTTATTGGTTACAGAAATTATACAAAACAACTACAGTATCCCCTTTGGTCAACGGGCATCTTGGGCCTATGCTTCCAGTAAAGCAAGGTGTTCAACAGGGTTGCCCACTTAGTCCGTTATTATACATATATAGTATAGATCCTTTGTTGTGTACTTTGAACAATTTCATACCGTTATTCAAGTACCTGGGGTTTCTATCTCCTTTTCGGCCCTTGCTTATGCGGATGATATCTGCGTTTGCACTTCCTCTGCTTCCTCTGTCCCTTTGGTAGTGGATTTATGCCACTCCTTTGGTTTTCTCTCTGGTATGTCTTTAAATATGCCTAAATGCTTTGGTTTTGATTTAAGTAGGACTGTCCCCGACCAATCTCTTATGTGTGGTATCCATTTTACTTTGACACCTATCAAGATTTTGGGTATTTTTTTGGGGTCTCCTATGCCGGCGGTCTATAACTGGGATATTCAATTGAAGAAAGGTAAATTGATGGTACAGAATTGGAATAAATGGCAGTTTTCCAAACTCAAGCGTATCCACTTGATACGTACCTATTTAATTCCAATATTTTTATTTCTGAGTAATATTTTTCCCCCACCTATACCAAGGGAAACAACTTTATTTAGTATTTTTTTTTCAAGCAGTTTGGGGTAGTCGTCTCAATCCCATTAAACGCAATATTTTGTACTTGACTGTGTCCCAGGGTGGTCTAAACATGATTAATCCCTTGCTCTTTTTTTATTGTCAATTCTTGTTTACAAATTTTTTACCATTATTGAAACTATTTCCCAAATTATGGACTGGTCTTACCTTACAGGCTATGGGGATTTGGTATACCGACTGGGTATCTGGTAGGCTGGGCCGTCTTGCTAATTCCTCTCCGGTTCCACCCTATCTCCACGGAATTTTCCTCAAACTACGACAGTGGAAAATATCCAGAGATTGGCTGCTTTCTAAAAGTAAAAAATCTTTATATCACTCAGTACTAGAGTCCTGTTTTTTGGAACCCTTGTTATTTCCCAACTGTCCTGCGGAACTGCTTTTGTCGGTACAGAACTTAATTGCTCATACCAGGATTGCTCCTAAACTCTGGGATGTTACCTGGTTATGTGGTCATGGAAGACTGAATGTCAAAGGCAATCAGTTTCATAAACAACTGCAAGATCATTACTGTTCCCACCCTGGTTGCTTTCAAATGCTTGAATCAATGCATCACTTATTTTTCTTCTGTCCATATATTTCAAACTTTTGGAGTTATGTCGCCACTAGTTGGAATGAACCAGTTTTTGCTTATGTTACTTATGATGTTCTCATTTATGGTTCTTATCCTATTCATAGAAACATAGAAACATAGACTTTGATGGCAGATAAGGACCGCTAGGCCCATCTAGCCTGCCCATTTCCCTACCTACAGGATAGGCCGCAGATCCTAGTTAACCAACAGCCTATTTCTTCCTACCCCCCACAAGAATTGCCTTATGTCTGTCCCATGCATTCTTGATTTCTCCCACAGTTTTAGACCCCACAACCTCCTCAGGAAGGCTGTTCCATGCATCCACTACCCTCTCTGAAATAATACTTCCTCACATTGCCCCTGAACCGCCTCCTTCTATCTTTAAATTGTGTCCCCTTGTTCTTGCAAGTCTCTTTTTCTAAAAAATGCTACCCTCTTGGACTTTGTTGATTCCACTGAGGTACTTAAAAGTTTCTATCATGTCCCCCCTCTCCTTCTTTCCTCAAGGGTATACATATTAAGCTCCTTTAGTCTCTCCTCATACGGCTTCTCTTGCAGACCCTGCACCATTTTAGTTGCCTCCTCTGGACTGCCTCTATCCTGTCTATGTCCTTGCGAGATGGGGTCTCCAGAACTGGACACAGTACTCCAGATGGGGTCTCACCAACTGTCTGTACAGAGGATAACAACTTCCTGTTTTCTGCTGCTGATGCCTCTCCCTATACATCCCAGTATACCCCCAGCCCTCCCTACTGCCTTCTCACATTTGCTTGCTAACCTTAAGGTCATCTGATATGATTACCCCAGGTCCCTTTCCTTTTTGTTGTTGTTACTACCTCCCACCCATTGTGTATTCTTCCCTGGGTTCTTGTTTCCCAGGTGCATTATTTTACTTCTTTGCATTGAATCCTAGCTGCCATACTTCTGACCATTCCTCCAACCTTGCCAGTCCCTTTTCATCCTTTCCACGCCTCCTTGTGTATCAACCCTGTTGCAGATTTTTGTGTCATCTGCAAAAAGGCATACTTTTCCTTCCAGTCCCTCTGCAATGTCACTGATGAAGACATTAAAAAGGACTGGACCCAATACTGAACCCTGCGGTACCCCACTAGTAACCCCCTTTCTTCAGAATGGACTCCATTTACAATTACCTTCTGTGTTCATTGGGATAAATGGGATACTGGCACCTTGCACGTTATATTTGCAGTTTTTAAATGGTTTATCTGGCAAAACAGGTGTCTTTTTACTTTACAACAGAAAGATTTCTCATATTATGAACTTTTGTATAAAATCAATTCTGAATTATTGAATGTTTATAAATATGAAAGGGGCAGATATCATCAAACCCAATTAATGTTACATTGGAGAAATCTACCTTGGGTGACGGATAATGACATTCCTGTTACATGAGTTCTTTTCTATATCACTTAGACTTGATGTTTCATATTATTTTCTTTTGTTTTCTTTTTTCTCCTATTTTTAGCTTTATTTCCCTTTTCCTTTTGGGTTTTGATTTTCATTTCCTGTACTATTGTGTATTAACAATGTATCTGTTTTACTTTTCTTGAAGTTTTGTCAATACAAAATTCCGCTACTCTTTTCGATAAGTGCCATGGGATCTTTAACATCCACCTGAACTACCACCAATCCAGGCAGATGGGATCTCGGTTTAAAGTCTCATCCGAAAGACGGCACCTCAGAAGTGCAGCACCCCTCTCATGCTGCACTACAGTGTCAGTACTGGGATATTAACCCAAATGCCAGATGTGGGAACTTTTTATTTTTGTTCCATGAAAGAAAAGCTGTTATCTTGCTGCAGTTGTCAGAGGCGGGCATCCGGGGTGTTGCTTAATGGTTCATAAAACTGCAAGATGATGAAACATGTATACATGTTACAACACTCTTATTTTTTTTATTTGTTTATTAATGTTTAGGAATTACAACCCTTTGAGTCAGGGACTCTTTTTGCAGAGGCTCCATGTCAGATATCAGTTACAGGAAGGTGGAAGTACAAGCAAGACATACAAGACTTAAGATACAGTGGTTACGCTCATTTCATACAGGGTTACAACAATAAAGTTATACAAAAGACGAAGCACATTTTCATAACCCTATTGGGTAATTGGTCATCACGGGGAGCAGAACAGAACGCAATCCAGGGGATATTGTCAGGTATGAGAGGAGATGTGCAGGGCCTACATGTGGTAGGTGTGAGTACCGTGTCAAACGGGTTCTTCGGGGTTAGGGGGAGCATGAAGGCAGTCACAATTAGAGGAGGTGAGTAACAGCTGTCGTAGTTCAGCCCTTTTAATTGCCTTTAATGGCCTTATAAACCCTAGGGATAATCTCACTGCTGAAAACAAACCCCTGCTATTTCTTTAACCTGCAGGGTGCATAACATTTGCAGAGCCACTAACACATCCCACCTGCCTGCCTCCCGTCACCCACCTGTTTCAGTGGGGTATTCTGAAGTTCAAGAGCAAACATTTTCAGGTCTTTTTTTACCATAACTCCAGCAGTCCGTGACCAGCAGTTTTTGTACTCTGTCACAGCTTCTGAAATGTCAGATGGTCATTCATTTATGTTCTGCAGGCATAAGCAGTACAACAGGTTACTTATGATCAGCTTTGCCATCCTTCTCATCATCCATCCACCCTCCCTCTGTGAGGTTTGCAAAGGGGTCACAACACCACCCCCACCACCAATAATAGTAACAATAATAATTAGTAGTAGTAGTGTTAGTTTTATTATAGTATCCACTCTTTGTTACAGTACCTACTCCCAACAAACCATTAAGTACTTGAATTGACCGGGTTGTGAAATGGTTCTGCAGGGCTGAAAGCAGATCCCCATTTGTCTCCAGACCAGCCAGTCCCTATACAGCGCCCCCCCCCCCCACACACACATACACAGATGCACTCAGCAGTGTTTCAAACTAGAGCTGCAAGACATTGTTTGATTACTGTTTATTTCAAATGGTTGCCCACCTGGGGATTGTTTTCAAAGTTTACTGAAGAAGAAACAAGCGGCTAAGTGCCTTAAAAAACTTTGACAGGAGCTGTCAGCTGCTGAACTGCTGCTTCTTGTTCTCCTAAAACTTGACACATGACACAGCCCTCACTGTGGTCATCAGAAGATACAGTACATGCGTACGGTGTCCCCGCACCCTCACTTTCTCTTTTCCTGCTGAAGTGCCCTTTGAGGTTGCCGCCACAGAAAAGACACTGCATGTTTGTTGCCAAAAAAGCTGTCCACAGTCCCTATCAGTATGCTTGAGTGATGTGCTGTCTGTCAGGGTAAGCAGAGCTTTGTCTACCCTGAAGGCATGACACATCACTCACCCAAAATGACACACAGCAAATCACTCAGGCAAACTTGACGGAAATGCAGGCCAGAGTACGCATGACCACAATAGGTGCTTACAAGCTGTGCTTGTTGGCACCTAAAAATTGCAAGTCCTAGGAAAGGTACCAGCCTTAGCTATAAAATATTTTCAGACTGATGACAACCTTACCAGTTCAGCTAAATCTAGCTGGGAAAAGAATCTGGTGTCCGCGTTACTGTTACTCCTTGGTAGTGATATAGGAAAATATATAACCTTGCAGCAGGGAGGAATGGGACAGATTGTCTCAGGTTTATATGGTGCATCAATTGTATTACTTTCCTTTAAAGAGCAAATGCTAGAGATGTGGTACTCCTCTGACTAATCTCAGCCACGTGTTTTGATTCTGTCCCGAAACGTGGTCAACCATTTATAAGGCTTGTCAGTCTACCCTGGGGCAAAACTTCCCCTTCTCTTTTCCTATTAGGGGGCATGAATCCTACAAAGCATGTAATGAGAGTACATCAGTTATAGACATTGTCAACTGTGTTAGCTTGCAAGAGGTTGCTACTTCAAAACTGGAAACGTTAAAATACCTCCACGATGAGACTGAAAATAACAGGTATTGTCTAGCTTTCCCAGTCAACAAAAAGTAACTACAATAAAATAAAATATAATAAATGAAAAAAACTGCAGAGATCTAAAAAGGTTTGCAAATTATCTCAAACTCATATGAGCAGCAGCAAGACAGGTAAACAAGCCCGGCATACAGAATGCTATCAGCTTGGCACAGAACACTGGAAATGGCAGGATACAACCACAGAAAATGCCTGACAGAACGTCCCCACCATAGAAACAGAACTGATGGCAGATAAGGACAGCTTGGCCCACCCACTCTCTCTCCATTTTTCTTCTTTGCCTATACTGTCACCGCAGACTCTACTTGATGTCTTCCCCCCACCGCCCCCCCCATGCTTCCCAGCAAGAGTTCCTTGTGCTGGTCCCATACATGCTTGACATCCACCACTTTTTCTGCTCCCACCACCGCTGCTGAAGGACTGTTCCAGGCATCCACCACTCATTCAGTAAAGAAGTACTTCCTCACATTTCTCCTGAATTTACCTCCTTCCAGCGTCACTGCATGCCTCCTTGTTCTCGCACCATCCAGGAATCTATGTAATTACCTGTACTTAGATTTATGGTCCCCCTCAATTTTAACCAAATAGGCACTAGCGCCTTTTAACAGGTCCTTATCTGTTGTGAAACTGCATTTACACTAATAGCCCACCAGTGATGGTAGCATGAAAAAAAATGTATGTAAAATTAAATACTTTTTCAGTTGTTTTTTTTTTTGTTTGTTTGTTTATTGCCCCTTTCTCCTCCTCCTTTCTATCAGTGCTGCAGACTGGGCTTCTGCCCATCCAGACTCCATGCCAACCCGTGCTGCCAGTCTGGCTATCTGCCTGTCACCTCCACATGAGGCAGTTCCCTCCCAAGGGTGGGACCTGGCCTGGCCAGCCAGGGCTAGATTAACAGAAGGGCAAATGGGGCAACAGCTCCAGGGCCCTGAGCTTTGGGGGTCTCTCTGGAAACCCCTCACCCTCCCCTCTTCCCCAGGGTTCAAAATTTGTGTTGGTACCCAACCACCAAATGTGCCCACAAGGCACATTGCCCTTTTTTATGCAGTTTTGGCCCAAGCATTATGGCCACTGGCTGGCAGAAATTGGTGAAGGTAGCTTAGAACTCCAAATGCTGAGTCCCAACCCATAGATGCCCTCATGCCCAGAACACACAATGGTGGTGGTGAGCATAAGGGCAAACCTGGAGGGAGGACTCAGAGTATGCTCACTGATGTCACTTAGCAGCAGTAAGCGTAGTACTCAGCATGCATGAGCGTAACATGTGTTTGCCTTCCTGACTCAACTTGATTGTTGTCACGAGTGGATGGAGGGAAACACCTCAAATCTTCTGTGCCTGCTGGTTGCCTTTACAGATGTGCGAGCTGTGGTTCATTGGGTCACCTTTGTCAAAAAGACTAGGGTAGCCGCAGTAGCAGTCAGCACTGGACTGCAGAGATCAAGGAAGATCAACTTCCAACATCTCCCCTCTAAAGAAAGAAAAAGGAAGGGACTGGCAGAGCTGGGGCATTGCGCAAGGCCTACCTGCCTGTCTCTGGTGCCTGTCTGCCGGTAAGAGTGGCTCACTGCAGTAACTGGTGTGGCGGGCTGCCAATGGGGGCGGGCCGGCTGAGTATTGGGTGGAATAAAACTACTCAGAGAGTACTTACTACTCAGCAGACGTTGATGAAACTTTGCATAGGTAATTGCTCTTTTTTAATTTCTTTTGATTCAGTTTCAATTTCTGCAGGTCAAGTGGCCTTCTCCTATCACATCTCCTCCCTCTGGGATCAGCTGCCTTCTCTTCTGCACCTATCCCCTCACTTCCTGCCTTGAGACTTCACCTGAGGCAACTACCAGTGGCCTCCTGCTCGTGCTTTCCACCCTAATGCTATACCCCTCTTCCCGCCTCAGTCCTCCAAATGCTATCCTCTTGTTACTTGCACTTTGGCCCCCTGCAGAAATGTTCCTGTGCTTGCTGTAGTTCCCTGGCAACTTTTTCACTCCTACCGCTGCCTCCTATTACACTTATTTCCCCCTTAGTCTAATTTGTCTCCCCCTATCTTTTATGACTACCCACCTACCATGGCTGCTAAATGATGTACCTCATTTGAGTACTCAGCTTTTTGCTACTTCCTTGGAGTTGTACCATCTGCCCTGTGCCTATCCTGTTGAATTTTGACCTGTATTACTTGTATACTGAGCTGCGCTTATAACATGTTCCCATGGATCGCACCTGGAAATGAGCCCTGGATCAGTGTGCCTTTCCCGGTTAACAACTTTTAAATAAAATAAATAAAATCATTTCAATTGTGCACAGTTAAGTACTTAAAAAAGGACATCTGTGCTACCAGGAATAGCATTTAGTAAGAAATGTCACAGCAGGATGCATCACGCAGCTTCTAGTGTCACTAACATATGACAGCACTTTTTTTTATGTTTGCTTGCACGTATGTGCATGAAACATGTTGGGGCAGCTTAGGAGAGAAGCGGGTTGTGGAGGAGCGGCACTGTTGCGGCCAATGCCGCCACTGCTTTTGTGGGCTTGCCTGTGTCTCACCAATGGTAGCGCAGGCTGATGGTGACACTAGTTTGGAAGCCTGCCACCAACTTGAAATGATTTAGCTGAGGCAATCAGGGAGCGCACCGTCATCGCAGCGTCAGCTTCTTGTTCCCTCCTTGCTTGCACATGCAGTTTGCCCAGAGAAGCTCACGCTGTAATGCCAGGGCAGCCCCTGATTGTTGCAGCAATTCTAATTGGTGTTTGTAGCAGTATGTTTCTCAGACGTGAAAGGGGGCAAACAGTAGTCCTCTTTTACCAGTGCACCTAAGAGCTCCTTGCTGCTCTATTTATTGATCGTCTTCCTGGCCTGGGCATCGAGAACTTCAGCAGTCAGATGGCTCACTTACAATTGTAAACCAAACCATTACATTGCCGGTAAACACCAAAATGCACACACAGAATAATTCCATCCTGATAACAATGAGATACAGCATCATCCTGTAAACAGCATCACCCCCATCATCCCTGAGACTTGGCATGAGACTCTGCCAGCAGAACTCAGCACCACAAAGGCTCATCCAGAATCGCCATGCCAAGTACAACCACCGGAGACAGAGGGTGACCTCAGCCAGTGAGAAACCTTACCATAAGCGCAGTTGAAATTGCCAAATCTGCAGACTTTTGCTGCACACTGCAAAATGTGTTTCCCCGGATGTTGGCTGGCATAGGCAGAGTACGCTAATGCATACAGAAATTCTAGCCTGGGGTAGACTTTGAGTATTTAGCACCTGCCATTTCCTCTGCTCCTTTTTATGCTATGTAATTTAAATCCTGGACTGAAGCTTCTGATCGAAACTGCTGCCCCATGTCGTTGTTACCACCTTAATCTATGGTTCCCAGTAGTGGATGTAACCAATAGGGGGTTGGACCAGCCCGGAGCCGAAAAGGGGCAGTGTCAGCCAACCAGGTGTATCCGCGCACTTTCTAAAAAGTTTACATCAAATCGATGGTGTTCAGCGGCATATTGTATTGTTTTGTTTTGACTCGGCTCCATTGTGGCGGCGGCACAAATCGCTCACTGGAAAAGAAACCCTAGCTTGTGGACACCTGGATGGAACTCTGAAGTACTACCTGTAGACTTGGAGTGCGAGTCGCTGAGGTGAGCAAAGGGGAAAATGTGTTTTTTTTTTCCAATTGTTTAACCGTTTTGCAGTGTGCAGTAAAAGTCTGCAGATTTCACAATTTCGAGTGCACGTATAGTAAGGTTTCTCACTGGCTCCAGGGGTTGTACTTAGCATGGTGATTCTGGAGGAGCCTTTGTGATGCTGAGTTATATTGGCAGAGTCTGATGCCAAGTCCCGGCGTGAAGGGTGGGTGCTATTTACAGGATGAGCAGTATCTCATTGTTATCAGGATGGAATAATTCTGTGCATGCATTTTGGTGTTTACCGGCAATGTCATGGTTTGGTTTACAATTGTGAGTGAGCTGACTGAACGATGACATTCCCGAGGCCCGAGCCAGGAAGAGGATTGATAATTAGAGCAACAAGGAGCTAGGCTCACTGGCAAAATAGGACTACTAGGAGTGTAGGAAGTAGGGGCCAGTGAGACAGAAGTCCCACAGGAGGTAGACCTCTGCCCCCGCCCACGGATTCCGTAGGATTGGACTCTGACACCCTGTATCATAAAAGGATGTATTTTATTTAGTTGTTTAACCAGGAGTAGCACACTAAGCTGAAAACTTTTTCACAGGAGCAACAGGAAGCTAAGTGACTTGCTTAGGGTCACACAGTATGCAAGTGGAAGCTATGGGATTCAAACGCAGATCTGGTCTGCTGGATGTCGCCAGAGTTGCAGCTCAGAGCCTTAAACCACTGCGCTATACTGCCTCCCTGGCTAGTATAATAGTAACCTCATACATGGGTATAACATGCATCAGTGTCACGGTTCTAGTCTGGAAAATGCCACATTTTCTGTCATGTAGGCTTGGGGAGCAAAATCAAACTCTGGATCCCTCACACACACACAGACAAAACTATGGAGCATATCCTTTCAGCTGCAGTATCTCCATTGTGAATTAGCAATGTGACTTCTCTACCAACTCGATAGCAGTCGATTTGGATACTGATCCGGCTGGGCGTTTTGGAATCTGGCAGTTTCACACTGCTCAAGCTTTAGATTCCACAGTGGGAGCACATGCAGAAGTCACTTTTTGGAGAAAAAATTTTAGCATTTATTTATAAACAAATATGTGTGAAATCTTTTTGTGTCCCATTCCCAAATTAGAATCATCAGATTCCTGGCCTCAGTGAGAATGCTTCTATCTTTAAAATTCACATGCTGAGTTTTGACAAGAAGGTAAATGTGTAGTTGACCATAGAAAACTTGGGACTTTCTAACTGCTTTTATAATGTTAAAAATAGCCTACAGTATGCATGTATTTTGGCAAGAAAATCACCAAAGTACTCGCAACTCTTGTTTTTTAAACAGCATTTATATATCTTAAAAGCTGCAAGAACAATTTGCAGAGTGCAGTACTAACTGAAGTGAAACTTCACATAATGCACACAATATTCCCTCGGGAGCTTCAGCATTCAGTCGACTCACTCACGGTTGTAACATACACATTACTATATACTGCTCAAACATCCCAAAGTAACAGTTGTTTTACTGTATTACTTAAAACAACTGTTACTTTGGGATGTTTGAGCTGTATATAGTAATGTGTATAAGTGTGCATTACTTTTTTTCAATCGTTTAACCAGGAATAGCACACTAAACTGAAAGCTTGTTTACAGGTGCGACCTGGGAGCACAGGGAAGTTAAGCGACTTGCTCAGGGTCACACAGTATATGAAAGTGGGGGCTGTGGGATTCAAACCCAGGTCTCCAGTAGCTTATACTGTGTGACCCTGAGCAAGTCACTTAACTTCCCTGTGCTCCCAGGTCACTACTGTAAAAAAGCTTTCAGCTTAGTGTGCTACTCCTGGTTAAACAATTGAGAAAAAAAATAATAATGTACACTTATACACAGAACTATATACTGCTCAAACATCCCAAAGTAACAGTTGTTTTAAGTAATATAGTACACTGCACCTAAACGTGACTGTGTGTTCTTGCTGCAATTACTTTCTAGCTTGTTCAGCATAATTCAGCATTAAATTTAAGCTGTCACCCCCTCACTGACTTGAATACCAGTTCACAAGTTTAAGTAATTTATATAAGGAAAAGGTGCAAAGTCATGAAGTGACTTTGGACTACCTGGTCTTCCAGGAGATGACATAGAAAGACTAGAAGCAAAAGCATTCCCAGCCCCAGGTGCACCTTCTGTCTTTTAGTATCCTGGACCACATCTGCCTTTGTAGTTTGTTCTGCCACAGTTCCATAAAATGCCACTTGCCAGCCCATATAGCCATAAAGCTTGGAAACCTGGCAAAAAATAGGGGGGGGGGGTGTGCACTTTAAAAGAGAAAAAAAAATGCCAAATATCATGACAAAAGGGCTGGAGGTGCCTTGGAAAGATGTGCAAGATTTCCCCTTTGTCTATCTAGTTTAGTAAATGAACCCCTATAAATGAATACACATTTGCACATTCTTATTCCTCCCTGCTTATGAAAGATGGGGGTGCCTATGATGGATCTAGAATCCCTTCTGACCTTAAATTTGGGTGTATGGCTGAGTGCGGTGGTGGTGGTGGGGGGGGGTGCTTTGTATCTATTGGCTTTATTTGGATGTGTAGTGCTGCATTTTTTTTATTAAATAAACTGGTTTGAAATTCATACAACTCTGTGTGTGTGTGTGTGTGTGTGTATACGTGTGTGTGTCCGTGCTGACATTATGCTGGGTGCAATTTCTATTTTTTTTTTCATCTGTTTTGGTTATGCCCCACTATTATTCCCTAGTGCTCTATATGTCTGTTTGATACAAATTAAAGCACAACGCTGCAGTTGATTGAAGCCTTTAGTTTCCATCTTCTTTCTACTCTAAATGTGATTTCAGGAAAACCATCTCCTATTCCTTGAAGAAAACTGAATTGAAACATTTATACCATACTCAAACTTTGTTGGAAATGTGCAGTTGTACCACCAAATAATACTGGTAGATGTCAGGAATGTTTCATAGTGAAAAGGGTAGGGTGACGTTGATTCTGTTATCACTCTATCTCATCACTTCACTACCTGCCGTGTGCTCTGACCACCAGCCCAGACCAGCAGGACAAACCATCTCATCTGTCCTGCTGCCTGGAAAAGTAAGGTAAGGGGGAGGGGTGCAGCTTGCTGACTTCTGAATTTACTAAGTTGGAATGCCTAATTAGGGGCCAAAAGTCCACCAATCGACAGGGTGTGGATGTGCTGCCTTAAAAACAGGACATTATTTTCCTGACAAATCTGCCAGTGTGACCACATTCGATGTGATACTGAGAGTCCATTGCAGCCTATGATCATCAGTATGATACAATTTTTTTTTTTAAGTGTAAGAGGGGTATGCAATAATTTAGCTTCCACTTGTACCAGAAGTTGATTCTTATCACTCAGTCATAATGAATGTACAATGTAGTGTTGCTGACGGAGTGGTACAATCATTATCCCCACATAAATTTGTTTGATCATTTGATTGGGAAGTACATGTCAATCGGTTATCAGTTTATGACCACACCATCTGCTACAGCTAAAAGGGACTTCAGACAATTTTCTAATTGTTTTAACATAATTAATTAGGGAAAATCTTCCTGAGATGAATTCTGCATTGAACATTATACCTTGTTAGAGAAAATCGGGTAGAATCACCCTCCAAAGTTCTCTTTTAGTTGTTGCCGATGGTGTGGGCTTCCCATGGTACCATGTTAATACACTGCTTTGTAAAGCTTAGTAAACTGCTACAAGAAGCTCACCCTCTGTATAGAAAATAGTTTTTCTATAGAAATGAGTCCTTGATGTTTTAAATCACAATTTCTATCAGTTTAACAACTATATGCGGAGGCAGTATAGTGCAGTGGTCTAAGGCGTTGATATACAAATCTGGTGACATCCAGCAGACCAGACCTGGATTTGAATCCCACAGCTTCCACTTCTATACTGTGTGACCCTGAGCAAGTCACTCAACCTCCTTGTGCTCCTGTAAAAAAGCTTTCAGCTTAGTGTACAATACCTGGTTAAACAACTAAATAAATTAAAAAAAATGTAATTTTTGTTCTGTTGGGAGTCTGAAATGTGTCCCACTGACATCAACGTCTCCAAATTCAGGAAGCAGTAGGCTGTAGCCTATGGGTGCTGTGCACAAAAGTTGACCACATAAGCCATACAAGATCCAAAATCCTACAGCATGCAGATTGTTCTATATTTCGTTGTGCTCTGCCTCTTCATGCTGACATGTGGGCTAACATTTAAAAATGTAAAAGTCTTGTCATCACAAAACATATCTTTTGTACCTTGGACTTGGTTCTGAATATGACCTTGTCCAGAAAATTCAATGCCCAAAAAATAATTTGTCCCACTTTTTCATCTGTACAATACATTGGTCCTATAGCTGTGTTCTAATTTCATAATATAAAAGAATAGAAATACCACTTCTCTCAGTGCAGTTTAACCCCTGTAAGGTATATATTTTTTTAAATCAAGGATGGAAATGAGAAAGGGAAATGTGTCCACACCAGGATTTCAACCACAGACCTCTGATATGCCATTCTAGTGCTCTAACCATTAATCTACAGGCCAACTGGTTGAAATGTCTGAAGAACTTCCTTTTTTTACAGCTCCACACATTCCTTTCTCTAGTGTTGTGCAATCCCACAACCAGGAACCAATTTAGAAATACCACTTCTCACAGTGCAGTTTAACCCCTGCAAGGTATATATTTTTGATTTAAAAAAATCACTAGACTACCAGGGGGACCTGTGTGCTTGAGGACGGTGTTCTGGGTGGGCAGGTGGCCATCCACGGCTGGCGGCTGCTGTGTTGCACCCTGCGATACAGCAGCCCACCTATGGGTGGTCGGGATTTGTTCCCACTCCTCATGGGCTCAACTTTGAGCCCTCCTATGCAACGCACTGCAGGGTTGTGCCAGCATATGCGCCGCACATCCCAGACTGAATATCGGGATGTGCTGCATATGCATGGGCACGCCCTGCATCGCTGCGCACAATTACATTGTGTCCCGCACATCGGGATTGCACCCGCGCCGCCAGCTTTCTAATATCCCACTGGCGTAATGCAGGGTTGTGCTGGCGCAGCTCTGTTGCACCAGGCACAACCCCTTTGAATATCCGGGCCTTCTGTCAGCCTTTACAACAAAGAGAATGAGCTACTTTCAATGTGCGACAGTATCTTTACTATTGGGAATGACAACAATTAGTTGGGGGGAGGATGATGAAACTACAGTAACATCTAGTATGGGAGAGTACATATCAAGGTAGGTAGGGGTGTTCAAGCGTGCTAGTACTTGGCTTCTCCATAACATTGGCTTGCTCCTGTGGCACAGCTGCATCTAATGACAAAAAATGTAAATGACTGGGCAGCTGCCTTCCTCGCTTGCTAAGACATGTGGAGAACCCTTCTGCAGTGAGGTCTGCTTGCTGGAAGGGATCCCCAGCCTCTGACGTTAGTTGCTTTCTTCCCACACAAAACTGCTAGCGCTCCAGCTGAACAAACTGCTGCTCTGCTGCACCCCTCATTTATTATAGGATCACTCTTGCATGCAGTTCAGTTCATGATTGGGCGCTGAACTGCCTGGCCAACCTGCTCTCCACCAGTAAGAGTCCCACCCCTCTTATTGGCTTAGTTGTCCAGATTCCAGGATGGGCTGTGGTGAACCAACTTGCTAGTTCTTGGCTTCTCCATGACATTGGCTTGGGTGCTTATCATGAAAACAATATTGTAAATGACTGGGCAGCTGCCTGTCTCACTTGCCAAGTCATGGGGGAACCCTTCTGTAGTGGTGTCATATTTAAGAATATTTTTGATGCTTTTTATAACGAGTTCATCTATCAATTTCCTATCATATGTTTTAAATTAAAATAAATCGCCCCATACTCTATGCTTTTCTAGACAGTGCAGACCCAAATGTAACAGCCTTTCTTTGTACCATAAATGTTCCAATCCCACAGTCATTTTACATGTCCTGTGGTGAATGTTTTCAATTTTAATATATTCCTCCATGTTTACAGCCCCCCCCACAAAAAAAATTGAGATCCATAGTCAATCAACACTGTAATCTATGATTTCTACAGGGGAAGAAGAGCCTGTTTGAAACAATATTGGACTTTAGAAGGGCTGACTTTGGCAAAATGGGTGAGTGCCTAAGGAATGCACTAACAAATGGGCAGGAAAGAGGGGTGGAAGAACAATGGAGAAAAATCTAAACTGCCATCATGGAGGCAACAAGCTTTTGTGTAAAACAAATAAAGAAAACAAAATGGAGTAAAAAACCGCTATGGTTCTCAAAAGAGGTGGTAGGAAGGTTACGAGAAAAGGCTGCATTCAAAAGTATAAGGAATCACAGAAGGAGCACGATAGGGAACTGTATCAATTAAAGCAGAAAGAAGTGGGGAAGGCAGTCAGAATAGCAAAGGCCCAAACCGAGGAAAAGATAGCCAACTCAGTTAAGAAGGGGGATAAAACCTTTTATAGGTACATTAGGGAGCATAGAAAGATTAAGGGAGGGATAGTGAAGATTAATAAAGAAGAGGGGAGGTGGGCAGAGGGAGACAGTGAAAAGGCAGAGATACTGAATGAATACTTTTGCTCAGTATTCACAAAAGAAGAAGAGGAGGAGTTACCTAAACCAAACAATAGAAGCACTCTGGGTAGGGGGGTTGACACCAGTCCATTTACAGAAGAAAGAGTCCTGAAACAACTCCTAAAACTCAAGGTGGACAAGGTGGACAAAGCAATGGTGCCTGATGGGATTCATCCCAGAATCCTAATAGAACTAAGGGGGGATCTAGTGACACCACTGACCACACTTTTTAACAAATCATGGGAGGATGGGGTGGTACCTGAGGACTGGAGGAGGGCAGGTGTGATTCCCCTTCACAAAAGTGGGAGCAAGGCAGAAGCAGAAAACTACAGACCTGTTAGTTTGACCTCAGTGGTAGGGGAAAATGATGGAATCACTTCTGAAAGAAAGAATTGTTGAGTACCTAGAGGTCAGCGGGGCACAGGACCCAAAGCAGCATGGATTCACAGCGGGAAGGTCATGTCAGATAAATTGCTCCCTCACGAGTGGGTTCCAAAACTAGCTGTCTGAGGCATGCCACCTGTAGGGCATCAAGAATGGCTCTGCTGTTGGATGTGGCTGCAGCAAAGGTGCTCCAGTTAACATCTGGCATATTCAGGTCTCCCATCAATGGTATCTCCCCTTTCTCTGCTAACCTAAGGATTCCTTCTATCATACTCGCAGGCTCCCCACCGCCCCCACCACCACCACCCTTGGTGAGCTCCTCCTTATATAGCATTGACCTCATGAGCTCGTAAATCAGCTCACTTTCACATTAGCTCCTTATATTTTTCTGCCACTAGTGGCCACCGCAGAGCAGATTCAATCTACTACTGAAAAAAAAAAATAAAAAAAATGCAGTTTCTCACTGTAACCATTACTATGCTTTGCCTAACCTTATCCTCCCTTCCACCCTCATCCCATCCTATTCTACCAGACCCTTTGACACCACTCTCCTTAGCTACTAAGCCACCACTCCACTCCTCCTCGGCACCAGTGGACCACAACCAGTACCATTGCCACAACTGGTCCCTGGGGGCCTCTATCCTCCCTCCCTCCTTTCACACTGAGAAACCTGCCCTATATATCCCATTCTACCCAGCCCCTAAGACAAACTTACTAACCCCTAACCATCCCACTCGACGGGGGTCATCAGTAAAGGCCATGCACTTATTAAGGCACACCCTGGTTCTCCTTCTCCTCATAGCCGGGGACGTTGAACATAACCCTGGACCCCAGGCCCCCATTGCCGGCCAACCATCCACACCAACTACGCACCTCCCTAAGGGCTTCAAAATTGTACACCTAAACATATGCAGCCTCCTAAATAAAATAGCGGCCCTACAAACAACTGTCCTAGCCCTTCGCCCTGATATTGTAATCATCGCAGAATCATGGTTGAAGCCTCATAACCGGGATGAAGAATTCTCTATACCTGGTTTCTTTCTAATCTGCCATGATAGGCAGGGCAGAAATAAGGGTGCCGGCACTGCCATGTATATCTCCTCAAATCTCCAGTTTTCCGTAATCTCTCCGATGGCACCCATACAATCTATAGATTCTCTGCTAATCAAAATCACCCAGCCCCACTCTATCTCAGTATACATAGCTGGGTCATACTGTCCGCCGGACACACCTCTGAGTAGCATCCTTGACCACCTTGGTAACCTGCGGTCCCTTACGGAAGGTGGCGAACTCCATATCCTTGGAGATTTCAATCAGAACTGGCTAGGCAGCACTGCCTCTAAATCACGATGTCAAATAAAAGCACTAAACTTGCACCAGCAAATAGAGGAACCCACCCGCTTAAACCACAAATCCAATAAACACACACTACTGGATTGGGCACTTACTACCCACCCTCATCAGATATTTAAAGCTGGTCTACTACCGGACTCCCTTAGTGACCACCATATGATTTTTATAGTGTGAAAAATCTTCCGACCAATGGCCCCCCCCACCCCGCACGTTTTACAGCAGAGTCTATAAATCACTTGATCTGACTGCGCTACTAAACAACCTTAACACCATTGACTGGTCTTTCATCCCCAGGGTCTCCTCCATGGACGAGGCCCTGGAATATTTTTCCACTAACTTCCTTGCCATCTGGGACCTACATGCCCTGCTCAGGAGATGCCAAGTAAGAGGATCCCACTTACCATGGGTAACAACAAACCTCATGGAAAAACTACGAAATCTTTCAAGGCCACAGGTGGTCATATGGCTCAGCAACAATACAGGTCACTGAGAAATGCCTGTAAATCAAATTACTTTAAAACTGTTCAACAATAACTTCGCTCACCCTACTCAATTCTGGAAGTCAATAAAATCCCTTCTCTCCCCACTGGCCCAACCCCCCACTCCCACTTTCAACCTAGAAGGTAAAATCATCAAGGATCCTTGCTTGGTTGCCACCGAGTTTAATTCATATTTCTCCACCACTACTTCTTCTCTACTCTCCTCCCATCCCCACCCCCCACCCTTTGTGCCCCTAAAGCATCCTTCCCTGCCTCCTTCTTGCTCCAACCAGTTGCTCCTGGCCAGGTGATAAAAATACTGCAATCACTAAACCCATCCAAAGGCAAATGTCCATCGGGCCTAGATTCCAAAATGCTCCTACTCTCAGCACCGGCCATAACCCACCCTCTAACCATGCTCTATAACCTGTCCTTTAACCTCAGGGCAGTCCCCAAAATATGGAAACAAGCCACAGTCATCCCCCTACCCAAAGGAGGGGACCTCTCCTCCCCATCCAACTATTGGCCCATATCTCTGCTTCCCATCCTAGCCAAAATTCAAGAGCGCCTTGTATTATCCCAGCTCCACCACTACCTAGATACCATAGTGTTTTTCACCCCCTACCAAGCTGGCTTCAGAAAAAAATCACTCCACCACCACCTCCCTCCTTCGCCTCACTAACTCCATCCTTACAGGCATGGACAAAGGGGAAATTACAGTAGCCATATTTATTGACCTGGCAAAAGCCTTCTACATGGTATCACATCCCCTGTTGTTGGCTAAACTTGCCCATGCTGGTCTGTCTGGGAACGCAAATAACTGGTTCCATTCTTACCTGGCAGGTAGGTCCCAATCAGTCCGTATTGGCTTGGCTCGATCCACCAGTGGTGTCCCCCAAGGGTCTGTACTCGGCCCTCTGCTGTTCTCTATCTTTCTCAATGACCTGCCTGCTGCCTGCCCACAAATGGCTATCCATGTGCACACAGATGATACGGTGCTGTTTGCCTCTCCCATCCACAACCGCCATGAATGCTTGTCTTCAGGAGGACTTCGACTCCATCCAACGTTGGTTTCTCAGAAACCAACTATTCTTAAACTCAAAAAAAACTGTCTCCCTCACCTTTGGCTCTCGGGCCAAACTAACCCGGCTTACTGCTCTACCCACATTTTGCACCTTGGACAGATCTCCACTCGAGGCCTGCACCACATATCATTATCTCGTCGTCTGGTTAGATCTGCACCTTGACTTCTCAGTGCATATAGACGCTCTACACAAAAAATTGCATCCCATACTGGGAGCCCCCTACCGCAACAAGAATTGCATTCCTCTACCAACCAGACTAGCAATTGTACAAAAAATGATCCTCCCGATTATGGACTACGGCGATGTTGTCTACGGTGCCGCCCCCCCAAACTTCCTTAGCCAGGCTTGACCCCCTTTACAACTCCTTCTGCCGGTTCTCCTTGGATCGTCCTACCACTACCCATCACTGTGACCTCTACCAGTCTCTGGCCTTCCCCTCACTTCAAAACCGATGATTACTCCACATTGCTAGAACCGCTGCAAAGTTCTGGTCATAGACGCTCCCTTCCTACCTGTCATCATCCCTAACCACCCTCTCCCCACCTGCCTACGCTCTCAGAAACATAGACTCTAGGCTCCTGCACATTCCACACAGATCCACCAGATCTGGCCAGGCTGCTTTCAGCTTCAGGTTGCCCAAATTATGGAACTCCCTGGCAGCTGATATCAGACACACCACAAGTACTCCTGAATGGAATGCCCTTCTTAAGACGAACTTCGCTACCAACTGCTCCTGCTTTCCCCCTCGCTGAATCCCCATTTCCACTTCTACCTATCCAGCTGCTAGCACCAGTCTGGGTACCATTCTCGGTCTGCACCTAAGGTTATTAAATACTAATTGAAGTTGAACCTACGCTATTTTGTATTTAAGAAATGCCTCACCCATTGTCTGTAACAACCACCCTATGTATGTTTTATTGGGAGGCCCACAGGAAGGAGGCAGAGGACACCACAAGGAAAGGAAGCAGCTCCTGGTGGAGGACTCAATTATTAGGGGGATAGAACTGGGAGGAGCTGGGAAAACTGAAGTGAGGTGCCTGCCTGGTGCCATGGCTTGGAGGGACAGGAAGCGCATCCTCAGGATCATGACAACAGCTGCAAGGGATTCTGAGCTGGACGTAATTGTCCACCTAGGGACAAATGACTTGGCTCATCATGAGGTTAGAGCAGTGCAGGAGGACGTTGCAGAGTTGGGGAGGGGCTAAGACATAGCACACACAGTATCCTTCTCAGAGGTGCTGCCTGTCAAAGGCATGGGTGAGGCGAGGGTAATTGGCACCATGCAGTTTAATGAATGGTTGAAAAATGGATAGTGAGCACAGGGGTTTAGGCTTCATTGGGGACTGGAGTTCCACCTGGAGGGACAACAGCCTATACTGGCAGGATGGTCTGCATCTGTCCAGGAAGGGAACAAGTCTTTTGAGCAATCGGTTTAAATGCTTCATTGGCAAGCTTTTAAACTAGTCAAGGGGAGGCACTGACAAGCAGCAGAAAATCCCAGCCTCTCCCTACAAAATAGGGTACTAAATGAGAAAAGACCAAGGTAGAACGGTTAGTGGGGATGCTGCAACAGAAGGTAAAGCCATCAAAAATGGAGAGCAATGAATACCAATGCCCGTAGTCTAGGTAACAAGCTTCCTGAATTAGTGGCCTTGATGGAGGAGGAACATCTGGATATCGTGCAGTCACAGAAACATGGTACACACAAAACCATGACTGGGACGTAAACATACCAGGATACACTATCTACAGGAGGGACAGGGAGGGTAAAGAGGAGGAGGAGTAGTTCTTTACATAAAGGAAGGAATAAAAGCAACAGAATAAAAGGGTAAACAGGGAGGAGGAGAAGAAGCACTGTGGTAAATTTGGAGACAGGCAATGGCACCACAATTCAGACAGGGTTAGGATACAGACCTCTCTCAGGGGGAGGAAATGGACAAGGAAATGATAGAAAGTATACTTAGAATGGCAGAAAAGGGAGATACTGCTGATGGGTGATCTGAATATGCCAGATGTTAACTGGAGTGCAGTTGCAGCTGCCACTTGAAGAGTGCAGTTATTCTAGATGCCCTACCGGGGCATGCCTTTAGACAACTAGTACTGGAGCCCACCTGAGGGAGCAATATTAGACTTGATACTCTCAAATGGAGATGGAGAGGATCACAGATGTAGAAGGTAGCCATCTGGGAACTAGCGACCATCGAACAGTATGGTTCACAATAAACACAGTAATAGAGTCAAGCCATACAAAGACAAAGTACTGGACTTTAGGAGAGTTGACTTTGCCATAATGGGTGAGTACCTAAGGAATGCACTAGCAAATGGGCAGGAAGGAGGGGTGGAAGAACAATGGGAATAATAAAACTGCCATCACAGAGGTAACAAGCCTTTGTGTGAAACAAATAAACAAAACAAGGCGATGTAAGAAACCACTATGGTTCTCAAAAGAAGTGGCAGTGAAGGTTCAAGAGAAAAGAAAGCATTCAGGAAGTACAAGGAATCGTAGAAGGAGCAGGACAGAGAACTGTATCAGTTAAAGCAAAGGAGGCTGGGAAGGCAGTCAGAACAGCAAAGGCCCAAACCGAGGAAAAGATAGCCAACTCAGTTAAGAAGGGGGAAAACCTTTATAGGTACATCAGGGAGCCGAGGAAGACCAAGGGAGGATAGTGAGGCTCAAAGGGGGAGAGAGGGTGGGCAGAGGAGACTGTGAAAGGCAGAGATACTAAGCAAATATTTTTGCTCAGTATTTACGAAGGAAGAGGGGGAGATACATAAAACAAACAGTAGTAACACTCTGGACACAGAAGTTGATACCGTCCCATTTACAGAAGAAAGGGTTCTGAAAGAACTCTTAAAACTGAAGGTGGACAAAGCAAGGGGCCTGATGGGATTCATCCCAGAATTCCTAAAAGAACTAAGGGTAGAACTAGTGACACCACTGACTACCCTTATTAACAAATCATGGGAGGATGGGGTGGTACCCGGGGACTGGAGGAGGGCAGATGTGATTCCCCTTCACAAAAGTGGGAGCAAGGCAGAAGCAGGAAACTATAGACCTGTTAGTTTAACCTCAGTGATAGGGAAAATGATGGAATCACTTCTGAAGGAAAGAATTGTCGAGTATCTAGAGGCCAGAGGGGGCACAGGACCCTAGGCAGCATGGATTCACAGCGGGAATGTCATGCCAGACGAATCTGATAGATTTCCTTGACTGGGTGACCAAAGTAGTAGATCAGGGAGGGGCTGTGGACATGGTCTACCTAGACTTTAGCAAGGCATTTGACACAGTCCCACACAAAAGATTAATATACAAGTTAGCCAGCCTGGGAGTGGGTCCCAAGATGACAGCCTGGGTAAAGAATTGGCTGGAGAATAGGACACAGAGAGTTATAGTAAATGGAGTCCACTCAGAAGAAAGGAGGGTTACTAGTGGGGTACCGCAGGGTTCAGTATTAGGACCGGTCCTCTTCAATGTCTTTATAAGCGACATTGCAGAAGGACTGGAAGGAAAAGTATGTCTCTTTGCAGATGACACTAAGATCTGCAACAGAGTTGATGCACAGGGTGGGGTGGAAAGGATGAGAAGGGACTTGGCAAGGTTAGAGGAATGGTCAAATGTATGGCAGCTTAGATTCACTGCTAAGAAGTGCAAGGTAATGCACCTGGGAAACAAAAACCCAGGGGAAGAGTACACAATGGGGGGTGAGATACTAACAACAACAAAAATGGAAAGGGACCTGGGGGTAGTCATATCAGATGACCTAAAGATGGGCAAGCAATGTGAGAGGGCAGCAAGGAGGGCCTGGGGGATACTGGGATGCATAGGGAGAGGCATCACCAGTAGAAAACAGGAACTTATTATCCCTCTGTACAGACAGCTGGTGAGACCCCATCTGGAGTACTGTGTGCAGTTCTGGAGACCCAATCTCCGCAAAGACATAGACAGGATGGAAGCTGTCCAGAGGAGGGCAACTAAAATGGTGCAGGGTCTGCACCGGAAGTCATATGAAGAGAGACTTGAGGAGCTTAATATGTATGTATAGCCTCGAGGAAAGGAGGGAGAGGGGGGACATGATAGAAACTTTCAAGTGCACCTCAAGGGAATCAACAAAGTCCAAGAGGGTAGCATCTTTCAAAAAAAGAGGTGTGCAAGAACAAGGGGGCACAATTTGAAGATAGAAGGGGCGGCTCAGAGGTAATTTAAGGAAGTATTTCTTCACAGAGAGGGTTGTGGATGCATGGAACGGCCTTCCGGAGGAGGTTGTGGAGTCAAAATCAGTGGGGGAATTCAAGCATGCATGGAATAGTCATAAGGCAATTCGGGAGGGTGGGGGTAGGAAGAAGTAGGCTGCTGGTTAACTAGGATCTGCAGCTTATCCAGTAGGTAGGGAAATGGGCAGACTGGGTGGGCCAAGCGGTCCTTATCTGCCATTAGATTCTATGTTTCTTTGTTTCTATGCTTCTGTACTACTGTACCATTAACTGTGAAACTCACATAATGTATGATTTTGTCTTCTTGTGTACAACTGGATCATTGTAAACCCTCTACCCCCAGGGCGCATCTGGAATCGAGCGGTACTCCACTCAGTATGCCTTCCTAGTAAATCTCTTAAATAAATAAATAAATAAATAAACATCCTTCTCCATTTCCTCCTCCTGACATGAGGGTCTGTATAGAACCTCTGTGTGGATTGTGGTGCCATTTCCAGTCTCTATGATGACCCACAGCGCCTCCTCTCCTCCCTGTTTACTCTTTTGTTCAGTTGATTTTATCCCTTCCCTTAAATAGAGAGCTACCCTTCCCCCTCTTCTCCCCTCCCTGTCTCTCCTGTAGGTTGTGTACCCTGGTATGTTAACATCCCAGTCATGGTTCTCTGTGTACTATGTTTCTGTGACTACTACGATATCCAGGCATCCCTCTTCCATCAAGGCCACCAGTTCCGGGAATTTGTTGCCCAGACTACGGGCATTAGTACTCATTACCCTCCATTTTCTGATGGCCTTACCCCTTTTTGCCCCATCCCTGTCCTTATTGCCTTTGTCACTTCCTCCATTTACCCCTGCCCTTTTTCCTATCGACATCTCTATCTTGGTGTTTACCTCACTTTCTCCCCTGATTTTTTTTGGGGGGGGCTAAGAGTTCCCTGCTCCTTTCCAGTGCCTCCCCCCTTGGCTAGCTTCAATGCTTGCCAATGACGCATTTAAACCTATCACCTAGGCTCCTGGTTCCCCTCCTGGACAGATGCAGACCATCACGCCAGTATAGACCTGCATCACTCCAGGTGGACCCCCAGTCCCCAATGAAGCCAATGAAGCCAAATCCCTGAGCTCTGCACCAGTTTTTCAACCACTGATTGAATCCCATGGTGTGGAGCACCCTAGCCTCACCTACGCCACAGACAGGCAGCACCTCCAAGAAGGTTACCATGCGTGCTACTTGTCTAAGGCCCCTCCCCAACTCCACAAAGTCTTCCTGCACTGCTCATTTGTCCCTAGGTGCACAATGACATCCAGCTCCCTCCCCTGTGCAGCTGCTCCAGCAATCCTGAGGATTCACTCCCTGTCCCTCCAAGCCATGGTGCCAGGCAGGCACCTTACCTCCCTCTCTCCTTCCTCCCCCAGTTCTGCCTTCCTAACAATAGACTCCCCCACCAGGAGTTGTTTCCTTCCCCTGTGGGGTCCCATGCCACCCTCCTGTGGGTCTCCTTTGTGAAAGTACCCAGCATCCTCCTCCCCTCCAACACTCTGCTGATAGGGGTGCCCAATTCCCATTGGCTACAGACCCACCCCCCCCAAGAAACACTCAGGTGGCACAGTGGCAGCCCACCCCAGTGTGCCAAAGTACCTGCAAAACCAGAAAACCTTCCTGCATTTTTTTTTCTTTCCTGTGAAAGAAAAATGGTTCCTCATTGAGTCCGGTGCCCCTCCCTGAACCCGCATCCACCCTCTGTGCACCCCACCTCCCCACACCCCACCTCACCCCATACTTACCTCCAGAGCCCAGTCCAACAATCTTTATTGGACCAGGCACATCTGAACTCTTCAAAGCCGACTGTGAACTGAAGAAATGCCGGTAAGCTGTGTAATGGTATAACTGGGTTTTTTTCAACTTATGCGGCTATGTCGGCAAATTCGGAACACATTAACAAAATCACAGTGCCACTGTTCAAGAACAGAGGTCCCAAATGCTTTCATGAGGTAGGGGTCACAAAAAGGCCATGCTGAAAATTTGTAGTGCAAATAACCATAACGTCCCACCCTATACAGACTGACAGGCATCAGGGGTGTGCCTGTGGATTGACGGCTGTAATGCTTATGCCATTCCACCCCATCCCCCACCCTGAAGCCAGTGATAGGCATCAAAGTGTGCCTTAAGCTCTTCAGCCCTAGACTTCACCCATTCTCATATACTGCACCCATTTCAGTGTATGTCCTTATGAAATGGAGTGACTGTTAAGCCAAACACCACAAGGAACACCTCAGCACTTGTCAGTGTCTACAGAATAGGGTGCAGTGAAATGCCATGGGTGTTATGTGCGATGACCCAAAGGCGCACCCCAATGCCTGTCCATCTCTGCAGTGTGGAGATGGGGTTGGCTTGAGTGCAATACTTCACTGCCATTCCTATTCTGCATCAGTCTAACTCCTGCATGTCCAATGCTAATATCAGCAAGCAAACATTCGGCATTGACAAATGCTTGTTTTTTTGTGTTATCTATTTTTCTTTCCTCTTTCTTGGCACCCCTGCTGTCCTCTCTTTCAGAGCGCCAAGGCCCCACACCCCACTTGACCCCACACCACCATTCTGTGACCCACCATGCAGCCTTACCTAGGGTAACCCGACCTATCCCTGTATCGGGATGGTCCCTCTCCTCCGCGAGGTCATTCTGGGTTAGTCCGGGGTTTTGTGGTGGTGTAGGCCAGGTGCTCGTCATCCCGTCAGCAGGGAGCCGGTATTTCCATTTTCTCCCCTTTGGAGCACAGCATGCCACAATGTCTAGGCATACGCCAATGTCTGTTATGCCTCCCCCAGTTGGGTCAGTGTGCTGCGATACCTCAATCTCCACCGGGGTCAGCAGATGCTGGCCCGTCCCCGCCCCACCCGCGGGCATTCGTCCAGCGCTCAGGCCTTCTCCCATGGCTGGCCCTCCAGCGACCCAAGTCCTGACAGCACTATTAAATAAACAGTACTTAACATACATATATCCCATAGGGTTTATTGGCACCAAAACTGTGGACTAAATGAAAAGCACATGCTATCCTTAGTGACCTAGCACTAATGAAATCATGTCAGTCTTTTACAGTCCACAACACCTAAATATTGGTAATCCTTTTCCTATAAGTACGTAACAGCCATATAGCAGAGTGTCCGATATTGTTTACAATAAATGCACTTCACCGAATCATATTATAACTAGATCAGCAATGATGGTTACCCAGGACACTGACAGCAGGACCAGAAAAAACGAGGGTGTCTGTGACTATGTGCCACACATTTTGCCTGGGAGGGGAAAAAGTTGGGAGAAGAGACAGTGTGTGTGTCCCTTGTTTGTCTTCTCTATAATGATGAAGAAATGTTATCTATTTTTATTTATTTTATTCACTTGGTAACCGGGTAAGGCCCACTATGGCAGAAGTGCCTGTTTTCAGGGGCAACCCAGGAGCACTGGGGTAGTTAAGTGACTTGCTCAGAGTCACACAGTATGCAAGTGGAGGTTGTGGGAATCAAACCCAGATCTGCTGGATGTACCAAGCTCATTCACAGCTCCTTACTCTATCCTCTAGGCTATACTGCCAGCCACTGTTGTGCTTTTTTTCTTGTGTCTGCTCTGCTGCAAAATACAAGGAAATATGTGACATTTCCATTCTAATATTTCTCTGACATGATTGAAGACAAAAGGCACCTTCTTAGAAACAGACAGTTAAATGAGTATACACATAGATAGTGGGTTCTGATACAAACTATAAGCCCATAGGTACTTACCTGACTCACCTGTGCAGCAGTAAGGTGTTTTTGCTCCCCTGCCAGCAGTAGAAAAAAATGCACAGGTTGATGACGAAGGGCAGGTTTTTCTGTAGTGGTTGTAGAGCTTGGGACCCTTGGCTTCAGAAAAAAAGGGCTTTTAAAAGACCCCATCCCTGAAACTTAAAATTGGTATTGACTGATTAAATACTAAAAGAAATGTTATTTCACAGTTGACATGCCAGTCTCGTATTATCTGTTGCATGCAAATATTATACAAACAATGAAACTACGTGTAACAAATTTTGAAATACCTCACAAAAATATAAATTAAAGTTCCACTTTTTTGTCTGCTTGCTCCTATGTTTCATTTCTAAATCCCACTTTCTGCAAATCATACTTTCAATCTGGGAGGGGGGTCACCTTCAGCTTGAAAATAACCAGGAGACTTTTCAGTCTTAATCTGGCCCTGTGGCCAGCGATCAGAACACAAACACTTGAGGAGGCAACAACGATGCAGAAGCCAAGGGCAGACATCAGGCCTGGTGACATGGGTACTGATTGGCAGACATTGTGCACATGGGCTGCTGATTAGTCATCGGTTTTCAAAGCCTGCCCTTCTCCCTTACTATAACATGCAAGCTACAGAATTGGGGGATACATCAGGGCATGTCACATGCGACCATGTGCACCTCCATCATGTCACCACCAGGAGCCATGTCACACATTCCACCATGTGCACCTCCACCATGTCACCACCAGGAACCACATCACACATGCCACCATGTACACCTCTGTCATATCACCACCAGGAGCCACGTCACACATGCCACCATGTGCACCTCCGTCATATCACCACCAGGAGCCACGTCACACATGCCACCATGTGCACCTCTGTCATATCACCACCAGGAGCCCGTCACACATGCCACCATGTGCACCTCCGTCATATCACCACCCAGGAGCCCACGTCACATGCCACCTGTGCACCTCCACATCATCCCACCAGGGGAGCCACGCACATGCCACCATGTGCACCACCGCCATATCACCACCAGGAGCCACGTCACACATGCCACCATGTGCACCACCGTCATATCACCACCAGGAGCCACGTCACACATGCCACCATGTGCACCTCTGTCATGTCACCACCAGGAGCCACGTCACACATGCCACCAGGTGCACCTCCGTCATGTCACCACCAGGAGCCACGTCACACATGCCACCATGTGCACTTCCGTCATGTCACCACCAGGAGCCATGTCACACATGCCACTATGTGCACCTCCGTCATATCACCACCAGGAGCCATGTCACACATGCCACCATGTGCACCTCCACCATACCACCAGGAACCACATCACACATTCCACCATGTGCACCTCCATCATGTCATCTATCGGAGCCACATCACACATGCCATCATGTTGACACCAGGAACCACATCACACATGCCAAGTGCACCTCCATCATGTAACCACCAGAAGCCATGTCGCACATTCCACCATGTGCACCTCACCATGCAACCTCCAGGAACTACATCACACATGCCACCATGCACACCTCCATCATGTTGCCATCAGGAGCATAATCACATATGCTGCCATGTGCACCTCCATCATGTCACCACCAGGAGCCACATCACACATGCCACCATGTACACCTCCATCATGTCGCCAACAGAAGTCACATCACACATGCTGCCATATGCACCTCCACCATGCCACCATCAGAAGCCTCATTGCACTTGCTGCCTTGTGCATCTCCACCATGCCACCATCAGAAGTCACGTCACACATGCTACCATGTGCACCTCCACCATGCCACCAACAGAAGTCACATCACGCATGCTGCCATGTGCACCTCCACCATGCCACCATCAGAAGCCATGTCACACATGCTGTCATGTACACCTCCAACATGTTGCCACCAGAAGCTACGTCACACATGCCACCATGTGCACCTCCATCATGCCACCAACAGCAGCTGTGTAACATATACCGCCATGTGCACCTTCACCATGCCACCACCAAGAGCTGTGTCTCACATGCTGTCATGTGCACCTCCACCATGCCACCATTAGAAGCCATGTCACACATGCCACCATGTGCACTTCCACAATGCCACCACCAGGAGCTGTGTCTCACATACTACCATGCGCACCTAACCATGCAACCACAAGGAGTTGCACCAGAATGGCATGAAACGTGACCCTGTCCGAGGAGGGAAGCATCCATGTGGAAACTCCACCTCCGTCCCTGCTAACTACCAATCCTGGTGTCCTGGGCTGAGGTCAAGAATCTGGGTCATCTGTACACCAGAGAAGTCCCCAACACTCTTCACCAAGCAGACTGCCTTGAAATGTGTAATCTGTGATCATTGCTGAATGTTTATAAAGATTCAACAGGTGATGTTCTGTTCTTAACCACATTTAATTTGGGAAGAAACAAAAAGAAGATAATTACTTTTTTTATTAATCATAAAGTTAATTGTAAAATGGATACAGCATTACAGCATATAAATGGTGTAATGTGTTGTTGAAAGAAGTGTCTACCTCTTTTAAAAAATATAGAATTAAATGTACAGTTTCTTATTAAAATACTTTGGGGTCCTTGGTAGCTGGGATTCTCTGTGTGTTAAAGCAACAGCATTGTTATTTAGCAAAAAAAAATCACTGCATGTTTTTTTCTTAGTTAAAATGTGCTTCTGACATCCTTAGATTTATCATCAGGTGTATTTTTTAATTCCCTCAGATATTGTTAAACTGCTTTTATATCAAATTTTATAATTAATGACTTGAGTCAATAAAGATGGCTGCCACTTACATTTAAAAAATTCTCTTCCTCTGAGGGTACAATTTTAATGTGCATACTAGATTCATACTGTGGCTCTATGAAGTTGGTGCTACTACACGGTTTCGGATGGTAAACAGTATAGCACCAGACCAAGACATTAAATGTTTTCATAGCAAGCATCGCACAGGAGTGAGCACTGTTTTTACAAGTTTAAATTCCAATATCTCAGTTCAGAAACAGAAGAATATGAAATGAAAAATGGATATATTAGTGTTTTTTCTCTTTCGGGAAGGGGTCCAGCCTCTCCCTCTTCTAATGAAGATTTGTAAAGCTAATTCTTGGGCCATCCAAAGACAAGGCAAACTGGTTTTACAAATGGATGGATGAATACCATGTCAAAATAGCCAGTTATTTGTGCCTTTACTTCTCAAATTCACAGAAATAAGACTGGGCAAGGTTTCATGGCAACTGCTACTTCATCAGGCCAGCTACATTGTAAATCGGCTTAAACATCGATGTCGGCTTTATAGTGACCTAGGTTGGCTGTCCCCCTCTGCATCCAGACAATACTATCTTGGCTCTCTATCTGACTCCATAATCAGGCTGCAAACCCCGACCTCACTTGCAATGGTATGAAGTCCCCTCACCTCCTACTGAGGACTGAGATCAGTTGACAAATCACTACTGAGGGTACCCAGGTGTCACACCTCCAAAGGTACTGGGGCATTCGAATATGCTGCCCTTCTGCTGTGGAATGCTCTGCCCCTGGAATTAAGACAATCTGCATCCCACTATTGCTTTAAAAGTGGGCTCCGATGTTACCTGTCTCTGGCTGAACAATGTACCTGTTTTGACCCTACTTGACCTGGCGGGTGGTCCGCCATCCCCTCGTCATGACCACTGGATGATCAAATCTCCTGCTTCTTGTGACTCCCCTCTCATCTCTTTCTCTTCTCCGCACTCCTCTCATCTTACACTACCCATGACCTCTTCTTGCCTTGCCTTGGTCTTTAAGGCACCCCCCTACTATTCTTGCACCCCTTATTCCACTCCCCTTTTCATTTGCTTTATCTTTCAGCTATTGTCCTCCTCCTGCTTCTTCCTCAGTTGAAATTGTAAAGTACTTCTCTAAGCTATGTTGTATCCTTTTGTGATGGCACATGTATCAAGCATTTGTTCTTATTGGGGCCTGATCCCTTCCTGTTGTGACTCGTTCCACTATATGTTTAGTTGACTGCATTAGAGCCTGATCCCTTCCTGTTATGACTCATTCCACTGTATGTTTAGTTGACTGTATTATCCTACACAATGTTTTATATGCCACTGTTACTGTTTGCATATAATACTGGCTCTTGTTTTATTAGTTAACCTGCTGTTACCTATGTTTACATGGCTAAAAATAAGCTATTTTGTATTGCTGTCATGCACTTCTGTAATGCTTGTCTGTATGTTTTGCCCTGTACTCTCCTGGGTGGTGCCTGAAAATAGTCATTTGTTGGCTAGTGCACTTACCCGGTTAACAAAAACTAACTAAATAAATAAAATCTGTTAAAAAAAGCAAACAGCATTTTGTAACTCGATTAAATATAGCAAACAGAATTTTGTAAATTTGTTACAAATAGCAAACAACATTTTGTAAATCTGTTAAAAATACCAAAAAACATTTTGTAAATCAGTTACAAATAGCAAACAACATTTTGTATATCAGTTACAAGTAGCAAACAACATTTTGTAAATCGGTTACAGATAGCAAACAACATTTTGTAAATCAGTTAAAAATACCAAACAACATTTTGTAAATCGGTTACAGACAGCAAACAACATTTTGTAAATCGGTTACAAATAGCAAACAACATTTTGTAAATCTGTTAAAAATATCAAACAACATTTTGTAAACTTGATTAAAAATAGCAAACAACATTTTGTAAATTGGTTACAGATAGCAAACAAGATTTTGTAAACTGGTTACAGATAGCAAACAACATTTTGTAAATCTGTTAAAAATATCAAACATTTCCAATAAGTACATTTAAATATTAGTATCAAAAGGCACCCTTGTGCTTCCAACAACCAACACAGAACACTGTGATGCCTTCAGTGGTGTGTACATAACCCCTGCCACCACTTAGTGCAGTCTGAAAAACTCTATCTTTAATCCCCTCGAACATTACCAGAGTCAACTGTAAACCAGAATTCTATATGTACAAGTATTCATACTTCAACAATAATGCAACATATCTGATACCACAGGGTTCCACACTCTCTGGGAGTCTAGAGTAATGGCGTTGGTAAGTGGGGCAAAGGGTGCATTATTATGCAGACTCTTAAATGCACTGTTCATGTTCATGTGTGGTTTTTAGCACTGGTATCAAACCGGGTAGAAATACAATAAAGAATTGTGATAAAAGACCATTTCAGAGCATTTTATAAAATAGGCCTCCTGCTAAAGTGTCCCAGAGAGGACACGAAGCGCTGGGGTAGTGTGCTGTGGTTCTTTATTGCTCCACTGCCGTGAGTTTCTGTGTGTTTATTTTGGCTGGTTTTGAGTGCTTAAAATACTGTGTTTCCTCATTTTATAAAATAATTAGGGTGAAGGCAAAAAAATATAGGGTGGTGGTAGAAAAACAGAGGGTGGTGGCCCACCGTGCTAAAACAATGAATGGGGAACACTGACTAAAACACTCTTTTACCATGTACAGTACCCTGAAAAAGCAATGTGTATACTGCACTGCACTTTATTTGCAGTCTATTGCATTTCAATGTATTCTTGCACAGTATATATGTATTCAACTGTTTTCAATGCATTCAGTGCATTCTGCTTGTTCTACTTCCTGTACCATTCTCAGTTAATGTAAATGTATTGTCTGTATTACCCATGTGCCATCTCTATGGCTTGGGTTGTGCCTGAAAATGGTCCATTGGATCAGAGCACCTACCCAGTAAACAAACAAACAAATAAATAAATAAATAAGGGATATACAATGGAGAGCTGTCAGATAAATGATTTCTCTACACAAGTGCTGTTTGGCCTCGGGTAACCTTATGAGCGGCGTGTGCCATGAGTGAGGTGTCTGAGGTCAAGCAGCACGAGTGTAGATAAATCATTTATCTGACAGCTCACCATTGTATATTTCATTTATGCAATAGGGATGCTTTCTGTCAGTGCAGGGACATTTGCTTTTGATTGCTTATCTTTTCTTGCATATGTTTGTCAAAAAAGTGAACAAAAAATAGCATTTTCTGCTCTTTTTTGCTAATTATAAAAAAATCTATAAGGTATCTATAAATGAAACACTACTCATTTTGTAGATAATTTTGTGCTGAACAACTTTCATGCTTACAGTACCATGCTATCTTTTTTCGTTTTAAAGTTATTTGCATTTGAATATGGGTAATACTGCTACTGAGGCCGAACATTCTAAATGAGTTCAGTTGTCTTTTATCACAATTATTCAGTGATTGTGACATAGCTACTATATGGATAAATGTTATTTATTCAAAGACTGTGAAGATAAATGGATTTATTCAATGACTTTTGAGCCCACTCCTATTGCATATCTAAATAAATAAAGCCAAAGCCATGCTTGTTCTCACAGTAGTGGATCTAGTGGGTTTTAGAGGGTGCAGGTGCACCCCCCCCCCATTGTAACTTACTTGCTTGCTGCTGCATTTCACTTTGCTGGAGAAGTCTAATATATTGATTGTAAGAAACTCTACATTCAAAACTATAGATTATGTTTATATTTTCAGTCTAAACTGTAATGAAAAAGATAGTATAAAATATTAAAAACATTATAAAAAGTTGCATATTGGGTAGGCACACCACCACAGCACCCCCATTGTAAAATTGTGGATCTGCCAATGTGTTCTCATAGTTAGTAATTTCTTAGTACATGAAACCCTCTACAGCTGTGGTTACTGACCTCTATATCTTTTTCTTTATGTAATCCAGACTTTTTTGCTAATAAATAACCAGGTAATTCATATATTTACTTTAATTTCTAAAAGGTCATCATCTTCTTTCTAGGGGGATCAATATCAGTCCTTTCACAGAAGAAAGGGTTCTGAAAGAACTCCTAAAACTGAAGGTGGACAAAGCAATGGGACCTGATAAAATTCATCCCAGAATTCTAAAATAACTAAGGGGAGAACGAGTGACACCACTGACTACCCTTTTTAACAAATCATGGGAGGATGGTGTGATACCTGAGGACTAGAGGAGGGCAGATGTGATTCCCTTTCACAAAAGTGGGAGCAAGACAGAGGCAGAAAATTGCAGACCTGTCAGTTTGACCTCAGTGGTAGGGAAAATGATGGAATCACTTCTGAAGGAAAGAACTGTTTAATGTCCTAGAGGCCGGTGGGGCACAGGACCCAAAGGCAGCATGGATTCACAGCAGGAAAGTCATGTCAGATGAATCTAATAAATTTCTTTGACTGGGTGACCAAAGTAGTAGACCAGGGAGAAGTTGTGGACATGACCTACCTAGACTTTAGCAAGGCATTTGACACAGTCCCACACAAAAGATTAATAAACAAATTAGCCAGCCTGGGAGTGGGTCACAGGGTGGTAGCCTGGGTAAAACACTGGCTGGACAACAAGTCACAGTGGGTAATAGTAAATGGAGTCCACAGTGAAGAAAGAGGGGTTAGTAGTGGGGTACCACAGGGTTCGGTACTGGGTCAGGTCTTTTTAATGTCTTTATAAGTGACATCGCAGATGGACTGGAAGGAAACGTACATCTCTTTGCAGACAACACAAAGATCTGCAACAGGGTTAATACACAAGGTGGGGTGGAATGGATGAGAAAGGACTTGGCAAAGTTGGAGGAATGGTCAAATGTATGACAGCTTAGATGTAATGCAAAGAAGTGCAAAGTAATGCATCTGGGAAACAAAAACCCAGTGGAAGTGTACACAATGGGGGGTGAGATACTGACAATAACAAAAATGGAAAGGGACCTGGGAGTAGTTATATCAGATGACCTAAAGGTGGGCAAGCAATGTGAGAAGGCAGTAAGGAGGACTTGGGGATACTGGGATGCATAGGGAGAGGCATCACTAGTAGAAAACATGACGTTGTTATCCCTCTGTACACACAGTTGGTGAGACCTCATCTGGAGTACTTTGTGCAGTTCTGGAGACCCCATCTCTGCAAAGACATAGATAGGGTGGAGGTTGTCCAGAGGAGGGCAACCAAAATGGTGCAGGGTTTGCACCAGAAGACATATGAAGAAAGACTAAAGGAGCTTAATATGTATACCATAGAGGAAAGGAGGGAGAGGAGGGACATGATAGAAACTTTCAAGTACGTCAAGGGAATTAACAAAGTCCAAGAGGGTAGCATCTTTCAGAAAAAGAGATGTGCAAGAACAAGGGGGCACAATTTGAAGACAGGGGGGGACAGCTCAGAGGTAATGTGAGGAAGTATTTTTTCATGGAGAGAGTTGTGGATGTATGGAACAGCCTTCCTGAGATGGTCATGGAGTCAAAAACAGTGGGGGAATTCAAAAATGCATGGGACAGACATAAGGCAATTCTAGTGTAGCGTAGGAGGATGTTGGCTGTTGGTCAACTAGGATCTGCAGCTTATCCATTAGGTAGGGAAATGGGCAGACTAGGTGGGCCAAGCGGTCCTTATCTGCCATCAAAGTCTATGTTTCTATGTTAAATATTGTTACTATCCTTCTGGGAACATCAAGCATTATAAATCCTCATTCAACAATATATGTGTTCCTTTACCTTTTAAGATTTTCACAGTTCCTTGGACATGAAATTCTGTATTTTCTCTTGATTTCTAAAAGTAAGAATAAGAAAACCATAGAGCGCCTCCCAGTATGGCCCAAATAAAACTTTATAAAATACAAAACTAGACTGTGGTTACCTCAACAGAAACAAGAGTGTGCACACGGTACCTCAGAGTTGTTCACTTTGCCCGCTAGAACGGCACCATCCCCTTGCCCTTGCATCATATTGAAGTGGCTAGGAGAAATTCCCTCCTTCAGATTCCTGAAACAAATTAATATTGTTTATCTGATTTGGTAAATCTTTGTAAAAAAGCACCCTCTCTTAGGGAAAAAGGTCTGTGTAGTGACTTTCTCGTTTGATCCTGGGAACTCATGCCATCATCCTGTCAACTCCCTACAATGTAAAGGAGCAGCTGGACTGGAAGATGTGCAGTTCATATACTTCATATTCAGTTTCTTTACTTGTGTTGCTGCATAGAAAACACCTCCCACAGGGAAAATTCTCTTTTCCTAGTGGTCCTAATAAGAGTTATCTGGTTTCAGTGTTAGGGATGAGTTCTTAGCATGGATGAGTTTATCTCTGATGGTTTGATTCTTTTTTGAGGTAAATAAGGGTGGATACTCAAACCTTGTATTGTGGTGACCTGCCTATAGAACATGCCAGTTCCCAAGTAGTACTTTTTTATATCCTCATGCAGATGACTATAAACAGTGAAAAATACTATTCCGTTACCTGTCTTTTCCAGGCCTAAACTCCTAAGTAAGTCTTCCCTGTGCATGTGGTACTTTTCATGTGATCTGAGTCAGACCTAGAAGCCTAGGCTGTTGATTAGATGTCCTGTGACCTCACTCAGTTGCACTGCAGTGCACTTAATTAGGTTACAGCAGTGAGTTTGAGCTGTCCTGTGTTTCTTTTGCATGCCAGGCAGGTAAGTGCACATTTTATTAGCTTTTAGAAACATAAAAACATAGAAACATAGAATTTGATGGCAGATAAGAACCTCTTGGCCCACCCAGTCTGCCCATTTTCCCTACCTACAACTATCCCAGCAGGCCCTAATTGGTCTCCAGCTCTCTCTCCTCCTCCCCCCTTCCTTTCCACTATAATAACCTTATACCTATCCCATGCATTCTTGACCCCTTCACAGTCTTTGCCCCCACCAGCTCCACTGGAAGGATGTTTCAGGAATCTACCACTCTTTCTGTGAAGATGTACTTCCTCACATCTCTTCTAAATCTACCCCTCCAGCTTCAAAGTATGTCCTTTTGTTCTTGAGCACCTTTTTTCAGAAACAAATACTACCTTCCTGAGCCTTAATTACCCCTGGAAAGTATTCTGAGGTCTCTATCATACCCCCACTCTCTCTTTCTCTCTCTCCCTTCTTTCAGGGTGTACTGTACATACTGTATTGAGGTCCTTTAGTCTCTTGTCATAAGGCTTTTGGTGCAAACCCTGCACCATCTAAGTTACCCTCCTCTGAACAGCCTCCACTCTGTCTATGCCCTTCTGGAGATGTGGTCTCCAGAACCAGACACAGTACTCAAGGTGGGGTCTTACCACTTAGCTATACAGGGGCAACACCCCTCCCTCTTTCTGCTGGTGATACCCCCTCCGTGTGCACCACAGCATCCCACTAGCCCTCCCAACTGCCTTGTCATACTGGTGGAATAGGACCTGTCCCAGTTGTTATGGAAAGAGTTTGAATGCAGGGATGTGTTGTATTCTTTCCTTTTCTGTCTCTCATCTGTCTGGTTGCACAACCAAATTTTCCTGTGAGACCTCGGACTTGATCACCTCAACAGTCTCGCAGTTCTTTGCCTCTCACTATCTCTCAGCCTTCCCTTGCTGTCTGTCTTTTTTCCTACCCTTGCATATCTGCTGATATAAAAATATATGCAAATCATTATGTGGAAATATAACTGATATTGGGATCCCTTTTCTTTAGAAATTATATATTGTTACTGTTGAAATATATAAAATTATATTTTGAGAAGACTGCAAAAAGCTATTGGGAATTCAAGAGGTTACCTGAGTGCAAATTTTTAAGCCTTTTGCAAAAGAGCTGTGGAAAAGGTACCTCAGCTCAGGGACATTGTGTTCTAGCTGCACATGCCTAATACATACAAGAAATAGGATGCTTGTTAAGAATGGGGGTTGGAAGGACTCATAAGAAAGCTGAGCTGCAACTGCTTGAAAGAGAAAAAAGGGACACAGAGATTGAAGAAAAATTTAGATGGACTTTTTCTATTTTATTTAGCCTTTGTAAATAGTTATACTGAACAAGTTTATTTTTATGTTTGCTTGAACGCATGTGCAAGAAACATATTGGGGCAGCTTGCTGCAGTAGCGAGTTGTGGAGGTGTGGCAGTGTTGTTGCCAATGCCAGCAGCTCATTTTGGGGCTGGTCTGTGTGGCACCAATAGAGGATCATGCTGTCTGTGACAGCAGTAGTGTAGCTTGCCACCAACTTGAAACAAACTCATCGCTGCAATCAGGGAGTGCCTCGTCATCAGCAATCAGCTGTTTTTGCTGGGGGGCGGTTCCTGACTGCAGCAGCCAATTACAGTTACATTGTCTGGTGTCTCAAAAAACATGGCTGCGGCTTCTCCATCACCCTCTCACAGTCCCCATGGAAGCCAACGGACAGCCGCCACCTCTCACAGTCCCCATTAAAGCCAAAGGGGGTGCCCAGTCCCCCCTGTCAGAATGCTCCTTCCCCAATTCATTTGCCGATGGGGTAGCCCAATCCCCATTGGCATAATGTGTTCCCCCACATTTTTTGTGGGCTGAGGGAGGTGCCCAATCCCTCTCAGCTCATGCACCCCCCCAAGCACACTGTATGGCCGACAGGGGTGCCCAATCCCCTTCAACTCAAGCCCCCCCTGCCAAAAAACACCCAGGTGGCATGCTGGGAGCCCACCCAGCACGCCAAAAGCATCCTGTATTGTCTTTGTTTTTTTTACCTTGAAAAACTGAGCCTCGCTGTCTCTAATGGCCCTACCCCAACCCTCACCCACCCTCTGTGCACTCCACCTCACCACCCCTCACCCCATACTTACCTCCGGAGCCCAGCGATGATCTTTGGTGGACTGGGAACACGCCTGCACTCTTCAAAGCTGACCACGAACTGAAGAAATGCCGGTAAGCTGTATAATGGCATACATTTTTTTTTTTCAACTTATATGGATATCTCAGCCATTTTTTCAACTTTTGGCACAACAGTTTCAACATGGGGTTCTTGGGACCCCTCCTCATGAATTCAATCACTGTCATGGAGTTATTCAGTCCTGAAAGGTGATTTCACAGTCACTGCTTGGAATTACCTTTTGGGACTGACTAACGAAATGATAGTGCCACTGTTCATGAGGTGACCTCTCAAAAATCCTATGTTGCAAATTTGGTAAAAAAATTCAAAAAAATGACTGTGTTATGAGCGCTCCTTGCTCAATTTCCATGCACACTCATAACTTCATGAATTTGTAATATTATCACTCCACATTTTTAACATTGCCATTTTTCACACCTCCTTAGAGCAGTACAGCTGTCATTTTTCACATCCTGGATGAAATGTGTTTTAGCACTTATGGCACAGAATAGCATGGTTGCTGTGGAAATCAGTGTTTGGGACAGATTAAGAAAATCACAGTGACCCTGTTCATGAGCAGAGGCCCTGAAATGCCCATGTTGAAAATTTGGTAACAAAAGTCCATAAAATGACTGTGATATGAGCGTGCATTGCATAGTTTCCATGCACACTCGTAACTTTAAACATTTGTAATATTTCCACTCAAAATTTTCAACATTGTCCATTTTGCACACCTCCTTATGAACAGTATAGCTGTCATTTTTCACATCCTTCCCAAAATGTGTGTTTGCACATCTGGTGCACAATGGCATGGTTGCTGTAGGAAATCAATGTTTGGGACAGATTAAGAAAATCATAGTGATAGTGTTCATGAGCAGAGGTCACAAAATGCCTATGTTGAAAATTTGGTGAAATAATTCCACTAAATGACTGTGTTACAAGCATGCATTGCACAGTTTCCATGTACGCTTGGAAGTTCAAGCATTTTTAATATTTTCATTCCAGATTTTCAACATTGCCATCTCTTCACACCTCCCTATGAATGGAACAGCTGTCATTCTTCACATCCTGCCCGATCTGTGTTTTCGCACATATCATGCCGAATGGCACGGTCGCTGTGGAAATCAAAGTTCGGGACACATTAACAAAATCATAGTGCCACTGTTCATGAGCAGAGGACCCAAATGCTTTCATGAGGTGGGGGTCACAAAAAGGCCATGTTGAAAATCTGCAGTGCAAATACCAACAAAAGCCTGGGGTGTTAAGGTTTCTAACCATAACGTGTCACACTGCACAGACTGACAGGCATCAGGGATGTGCCTTTGGATTTCCATCTGTAACGCTCATGCCATTCCACCCCAACCCCCCACCCTGAAGCCAGTGACAGGCATCGAGGTGTGCCTTGGACTCTTCAGCCCCAGAGTTCACCTCCTTCTCCTATCCTATTCTGCATCTCTCTAACTCCTGCAGGTCCAATGCTAATATCAGCAAGCGAACATTCGGCATTGACAAATGCTTGTTTTATGTTGCTGCTAGTGTAAATAAATATTTTTGGTGAATTCTACAACTGCTCCTGTTTTTTCTATGCTTCCTGACCTGTGCCTCGATGACAGATGGTGTCAACCTAAATGGGATTTACATCATGCATACTCTAAGTCAGGAGTTTTGTGCATGGGTACTGGACCTAGTATCAGGAAAGCAAAGAGAAGGGTATGAATTCTGCAGCAGCAAGTCCAGGAGTGGTTACCAGGAGAATGGCAGCCAAACTAGCAGAGACAGAAGTCCAAGCTGAGACTGTACAGCCAGCACAAGTTATGGAAAAAGAACAGGCAGTGACAGAGCCTGAAAGCCCGATGCACTGTTTCAAATGGTGGGCTATACAACAAAAAGAGACTGCGAAGCAGAGAGAAAAAAAGATTCAATGTTTAGAAGTACAGAGGATAGAAGAGATGCAGCGATGGGAGCAGCAACGGCTGGATGCCTTCCAAGCTATCAAAGGCAGAGGATCTGGCACAGATCCAGATGAGCAACAAAACACAAGCAACTTAAAAGCCATTAAACTTAAAAAAGTTGTGTCCCTTGTGTGATATCGAGGCATACCTGACAACTTTTGAGAGTTGCTATAGCCTGCCAATGGCCAAAGCAGCAATGGACAATCAGACTGGTACCCTACCTGACAGAAAAAGCCCAACTTGCCTACAGCAATATGGACATTGCACAGTCAGAAAACTATGACCTTGTAAAAGTCAAAATCCTGAAAAGGTATGACATCTCGAGAGAGAGACCTACAGGCAGAGATTTCGATCTCTGAGATACAATTCGGTCGACAATTCTTGAGAAGCCTTCACCCAACTCAGAGAACTCCCTGATAAAATGGCTCCAACTAGAGAGCAAAACACAGATGATCTGTCACAGATCATCGACACATTTGCCATGCAGCAGTTCATTAACATCCTGCCTACAGATGTGCAGCTTTGGGTAAAGGAACACCTACCAGAGAGTGGGGGAAAAGGCTGTTACTTTGGCCGAGGACTACCAAATGGCCAGACAGATGCCACAGCAGCAAGGTAACAGCCAAGCTTTGGTAAGACACTCTCTTTACCTCAGGGATCAGTCCTGGGGCCAGTCTTCTTCAATATTTTCATCAGTGACATTGCAGATGGACTAGAAGGCAAGGCTTGTCTGTTTGCAAATGACACCAAGATCGACAACACAGTAGATGATCCAGATGGGGTGGCCAGAATGAGAAGAGATCTGGATAAACTAGCAAAATGGTCAGAAGAGTGGCAACTGGGATTTAATGCAAAGAAGTGCAAGATCATGCACATAGGGAAGAGAAACCCTGAAGCCACCTATAGGCTGGGAGGGGAGTTGCTGGCAGTCACAAAGGAAGAAAGAGACTTGGGCATCATCATCACCGATGACCTGAAATCATCCAAGCAGACCTCTAAAGCAGTAGGTAAGGCTAGGGGTGTTAGGATGTATTAGTAGGGGTATCACAAGTCGTAAGAGGGAAGTAATAATCCCTCTTTACAAGACGCTGGTTAGGCCCCATCTGGAGTACTGCATGCAGTACTGGAGACCACACCTTCACAAGGACATTAACCAAATTGAGGCAGTCCAGAGAAGGGCAACCAAAATGATACAGGGACTGCATCAGAAGACATATGAGGACAGATTAACGGAGCTCAATATGTATACCCTTGAGCAAAGGAGGGAGAGAGGTGATATGATTGAAACATTCAAACACCTTAAGGGCATTAACAAGGTGAAAGAGTCTAACATGTTTAAATATAAGAAAAATAGCAGGACAAGAGGACACAGCATGAGATTAGAGGGAGGCCGATTAAGGGGGAATGTAAGGAAATTATTTTTCACAGAAAGAGTGGTGGATGTATGGAACAGCCTACCTCAGGAAGTGGTGGCTATGAATACAGTGCAGGGCTTCAAACAGGCATGGGATAGGCATAAGGGAGCAATACAGATGAGTATGAATAGATAGGCCACTGACAGAGCAAAGGCCGATGGCACAGTTATAAGGTAGAAAAAGAAATGGGCAGACCGGATGGGCCTTGCGGTCCTTATCTGCTGTCAACCTCTATGTTTCTATTTAAACTCCAAGCCCAATAAGAACTCTGGTGGGGTAAGAAATCTGTGCTGAAAGACAATATCTGCTGTAACTGTAGTAAGCCAGGCCATATTGCAAGAAACTGCTGTAACAATGAGAGTGGCACTGGAGCAGATTTGTCTTTGGCAAATTGGAGCAAGTACTTAACAGATGTGAAGGTGGGGGATAAGACTGTGAAGGGACTCACTAATTCAGGAAACAGACAGACCCTAGTGCATGTTGAAGTGCTGGGAAAACACTGTGCAAAAGGACCAGGTACTGATGTCATCTGTGTAACCCCTAGATGGCGCTATCCCAGGGGCTACTACCCCTGCCTGATTTGCCACTAACAGGTTGAGGGGCCTGGATCCAATGACGGGTGCCTCCACCCAGAGGTCAGGGTTTGCAATAGTTAAACTCACTTGGTCACAGCCCTCTGGGACACTGCAACCCCCCTTTCTTCCCACTAGTGGCCCACACAATATATCAGAATTACCTTCACAGTATACACTTACCCCCAGGACTGGTTCCGCACTGGGACCTCCTATGTAAATAAGATACAGTGCAACAATCACAGTACAGTACTTTAACATAGACAAATACCTCAGGCAGTATAACTTTTGCTGAAACAAGCAGCTCTGATTTATTTAGGGGATATAACAAGGACAGGGGAAATCAGGTTAATTAGCTTATCACTTTATTCTGCTCATTTATGGCTCTGTGCATTAGGCCTATCCCTACCAGTTACTGTCCCTGGGTACCCAAGCCCTAGTGGCTAGTCCAAACCGTGGCAGCTGGTAGGGCCCTTTCACACAGAGAAAAGAAAATTAGTTTAAACAGCAGTACAGTGATTCCATTTGGATTTAATGTGGCATCCAACAGGGAGCAACCCTGAATTAGTACTCACGACTCCAAACAAGATAGGGTCCTTCAACGCCAGCAGGGCTACTCTTGAGCTCCAAGAGACTCCTCACACATTTATATGGTAAACAGTCACAGGCAAAAGTCACTTAATGGCAGCAGGATTCACTTGAGGTACACAAGCCTCCTCACACATTTATATGGTAAAAAAGAAAGTACTATACCAGGCAGGCTGCTTCTCTATCCCGATCGCAATTACTGCACAATACCCGGGAGAACACACAGCAGATTCAGTTCCTGACAGATCGAGTGCAATTCAGCAATTTCTCCAGTCTTCTACAGGGTGAGCCTGGTTTCTACTCTTCAGATATCCTTTGATTCTCTTCACAGGACGGATTCAGTCCTAACAAGCAGTTACACAAGCTGCAGACCGAACTCTGGACCTTACACATGTTTTTGACTAAAACTGTGACTGAAGGAGCACAGGGTTCCTTTCCTTCACTGCCAGAGCTAAACTGAAACTCCAACAGACAAAACTGGCACTTCCTTTGAGTTCCTCCCAGTTCTTGACTGGATTGGCTGTCACCACAATAGACTGCTGCTGTTGGTCCAAAAAGGCGCCGAAGTCTAAACTACATCTCCCAGAGTCACTGCCCATACAATCCTCTTGTGGCTGGCTCAGATTATGAGTCCAAGTTCTGATTCGTCCAAGGCACCATTTTAGAGCTAGCTTACCCCACACTGATTGGTCCAGTTCAGCAGTTCAAAACCAGAATGGGGAACTAGGCAGACACAGTTCTGACTGCAAAGAAAGCAGGTTAGACAAACTGTAATTTCATTATTACTCTAAATGATTTCTGGCAAACAGTTACATCTTTCAGATAGGTTCCCTTGCACTCCTAGTGACTGCAAAATGGAGGAATTGGCAGCAGCTCGAGTGGTACTCAAACAGAGAAGCACACAGTCCCCCCATACAAACTAATTATGTCTGCAAGCAGACAGCTCTTAAAGAGACAGTACCAGAGGCTCTAAAAACACTCACTGATAAATGGCTTAAACGCCAAACACCATTCAGGCTTGGAGCATTCAAGCAAGCTCCTGGAAGTCTTTTGGGAACCCCCATTTGCAGGGGGGTTACATCTGCATCCATGAGGACCCTCGATACTATCCCACCACCCAAGTGAGTCTGACCATTACGGGTGTGTCGCACCAAATGAAAGTGCGGGTAGTACCTAAATTACCTGTACCTGTGATTATTGGAAATGACTTTCCAGGATTTACTGAGTTAATCAAAGAGGGAGTAAATCCTGATGGTTCAGCAGCAGTGGTGATAAGAGCTCAGGCAAAGAAAATTTCAGATGGTGGGGACGCTTTTCCTTTCAGTGATTTTGATTCGGACTTGTTTGAACACAGCTCCAAGATCTGGAAATCCAGGAAAGATAGAAGATGCCTGAAGAAACTGTGGCAACAAATGACTGAGGGACATAAGGGGGTTAACATATGAAAATGCTGAAACTAAATTGATAACTGATTGTGATTTTCTTTCAGAACAAGCTAATGATGTTTCTCTCAAGGGTTATTTTAAACAGCTGGGACTGAAACCAAAATAGGGTGGACCAATGTTTAAAAAATGGAATGGGTTACTGTACAAAGTTTGGGTTAAACCTCAGACACAGGAACAGACAGAACAACTGGTTATACCACAGAAGTTTAGAACAGAATTGTTACAGATAGCACATGACAGTCCTATGGCCGGTCACTCGGGGAGGGATTGCACCCTTGCCAGATTGCTGTATAGATTTTACTGGCCTGGAATTCATGAAGATGTTGCTACCTATTGTAATTCCTGTGCTGAGTGTCAGAAAGTAGCCCCAGTCACTAGAATAGACAAGGTGGCCCTGCTGCCCCAACCCTTGATAGATTTGCCTTTGAGAGAAGAAGAAGAATCAGCATTTATATAGCGCTTTTCATACACAGTATCCCAAGGTGCTTTACAAGCAATGCTAGACTGGTAGTGAAGTGACTGAATGTGTGGTGGCAGCCATATCGCACATCATCACCCACACACAGCCTGGATAATTGCATGAACCGGTTTATGGAAAGGGGAATGTTGGACAGGACACCGGGAATTGCAATGGATGTGGTTGGTCCTTTAGACAAAAGTAAAAAAGGTAATTGATGTATCCTGTTAGTATGCGACTATGCTACTCGATACCCAGAAGCAGTTCCAATGCATACTTTTACTGCTTCAAAAGTGGCAGCAGAGCTTGCAAAAATGTTCAGCAGAGTGGACATACCAAAAGAAATTATTACTGATCAGGGTAGTAATTTTGGTGCTGCATTACTTAAGGAACTGTACAGACCACTAGGTATCACTGCCATAAGAACCGGTGAGGGAAGTAGCTCTATTTTTCCACACCTCCTTATGAATAGTATAGCTGTCATTTTCCACACCCTGGCTGAAAGGTGTTTTCGCACTTTCGGCACAGAATAGTGCCGTCGCTGTGGGAAATCAGTGTTCAGGACAGATTAAGAAAATCACAGTGACACAGTTCATGAGCAGAGCTCCCAAAATACTTGTGTTGAAAATCTGTAGTAAAAAAATCACCAAACTAATTACATTATAGGTGTGCATTGCGCAGTTTCTTTTTTTAATTCAATAAGCTTTATTCAAGAGGTTTTACAAGACAAATACAATGACAATCACAACATATACATTACAAGAACAAGCACCAACTCTCAGGCAGAACTTGACAGAATGAAACTACATGACAATACTCGTCGAGCAGTTTCTACGCACGCTCATAACTTCACCAGTTTTTTATATTTTTACTCTAAGTTTCCAAAATTACCATTTTTTACACCTCCTCATGAACAGTACAGCTGTCATTTTTCACATCCTGTTCGAAATGGCGCAGTCGCTGTGCAAAATCATCTTTCGACTAACTAACTGACAGTGTCACTGTTCATGTGAAGGGGTCACAAAAAGCCCATGTTGAAAAATTGGAGTAAAAATACGAAGAAACACCCAGGGCATTTGGGTTTTTGACCATAATGCCCTACCCTGTAGGGACTGACAGGCATCAGGGGTGTGACCTGGGATTGTCGACATTAATGCTCATGCCATTCCACCCCCACCCCGCCCCACCCTTCAGCCAGTGACAGGCATTGAGGTGAGCATTGGACCCCCTGACCCCAGAGTTCACCCCATTCTCCTGTACTGCACCCATTTCAGCGTACTTCCTTATGGAATGAGGTGAACGTAAAGCCCAAAGACTCCAAGGCACACCTCAACACTTGTCAGTGTCTGCAGGGTAGGGTGAGGTGAAATGCCCTGACCATCATAGGTGATGACCGAAAGGCACACCCCAATGTCTGTCCATCTCTGCAGTGTGGGGGTGGAGTTGGCATCAGTGCAATACTTCACTGCCATTCCTATACTGCATCTGTCTAACTCCTGCTCTTCCACTGCTAATGCCAGCAAGCAAACATTCAGCATTGACAAATGCTTGTTGAATTTGTTGTACACATTTCATAATTATGCAATAATACACGCAGGGCAGGGCATGCTGTATCAAAGTTTGTCAGCATGCTTCGGGTGCATTGTGAGGCACGATGCAAGAAGACGAGTGCCTTACGCACCCCGAGAAGTGCCAATATCCTATTATAAAGCATGCCCTGGAGTGTATTATTGTGATTATGCACTGGACCCCCACAGTAAAGTAAAAAAAGGCACAAACACAGGTCTAACAATTTTTTACTGTTTTTAAACTGTGGAAGTACATTAGTACATAAATAGTCCAATACTGGAGTCATCAATCAGTGTAACTGTAGTAAGTTTTAACTGGTTACAATACATATTTCATAATTATAAAATGGAGAGGAGAAATCCTTGAAATTGATTGGCTCAAGTACTCTATGACCCATGACGACATCTCAGAATATCGTCACAGTCCAAAACTGATTACCAAGATCAGCCAATTACTAACACTTTAGGGCCATTTTATAATCGCAATCATACACTCCAGGGTGTGGTATATCCTGGGATATCGTCATTTCTTGGGTGGTTGAAGGCACTTGGCATTGCCTTGTGCCTCACAATGCACCTAAGCCGTGATGGTATTCCACAATATGCCATACCCTATCGTGTATTATTGTTTGAATAGCACATTACAAGCAATCAGTTTAATTTCATTAATGTTAAGTGAGCAGTTTTTAATGCAGCAAGTCAATAATAGTAAGTTAGGCTTTGTAAATGTTGAATTGGACAATCTTCAAAAGATTTTTCCTCAAAAAAGTTGACAGTCACCTCAGAGAGCTGATCCATCAGAAGGTGAGTGGTTTCTGACTGTGATGACGAGTTTTGACATGGTGTAGGGTTATTACTGTATGTAAACAAGTTCTGCTCAGGGCTTTTGTTTTTACCCACTCCTTTATGAAGGAATATACGTATGGGCATAGAATGCTGCTGACCAATCAGCTTTCATGATTTTCCCTCTCCAGTGCATAATTTAACAACAATACACAACAGGGCATGCTTCATCATACGATATTGGCATGCTTCAGGTGTGCTGTGAGGCATAAGGTGAAGTCAAGTGCCTTGCACACCTGAGAAGTGCCAATATCTTATGATAAAGCATGCCCTGGAGTGTATTATTGCGATTATACACTGGACCCCCACAATAAAATTAAAAAAGACGCAAACGCAGGTCTAACAAATATTTTTTTTTGCTTTTTTTCTACTGTGGATGTACATTAGTACATAACATAGTCCCATGCTGGAGTCATTAATCAGGATAGCCATAGTAATTGTTAATTGGTAACAATAAATATTCCATAAATAACACATTACAAATAGCCTGTGTAGTGTAACATCAATAAATATAGGAAACTAGGATTTCTTATTTCAATCAATCAATAGAAATATTTACCCAGGCGAACATCATTAATGTTAAGTGGCCATTTTGTAATGCAGCAAGTCACTAATGGTTAAGTTAGCCTTTGTAAATGTTGAATTGGACAGTCTTCAAAAGATTTTCACTCAAGAAAGTCGAAAGTCCCCTCAGGAAGCTGATCAATCAGAATATGAATAGTTTCTGTGATGAAAGGGTGTTGACAGGGCGTACGGATATTGCTACATGTAAACAGGCTCTGATGATGGCTCTTGTTTTTATCCATTTCTATATGAAGGAATATAAGTATGGGCATAGAATGCTGTTGACCAATCAGCTTTCACAAGTGTTCCTGTTTGGTGCATAATGAGTTCTACAAGAACCTCTGTAAATATCCTCCTTCTTTATACATTATATCTTCATCCTGCTGCTTTATTTTGTACTATCATACCTGTCAACTGTCCCTGATTTTCAGGGATGTCCCTGATTTGGCCTCAACATTTTCCTCTGTCCCTCGTAAAATTTGTGTTTTCGTTACAGAAGAGTGGGGATTAAAAGCTCAAAATAATGTCAAACATTAAAGTTGCAGACTTGTTCTTCTGCAGAAAATGCATCTTATCACAAATCCCTTTATTCTATCAGCTTTTTAAATGAATAGTACCAGTTTTTAAGATGTGTGCCTGATTTGAGGTCTTTGTCCCTGATTTTTTTAAGCCTTGTCCTTGATTCATGAGGCAAGAGGTTGAGAGGTATGTGTACTATATGTAAATTGTAGAGAAGGGTGGAAGAAATGATTAGCAGACCCCTTGTTACTTTTACTTTAGAACTATGATCATAAAATTCTTGCAACCAGCCAGCTATGAAATCACTGCATCTATGTTTTAATGTCTGCAGCTAAAGGCAAAACATTCAGACCCTGACTCTTTGACGTTATTGTTTGCACATGCAGTTGCTGTCTGTACCCCCTGCGCTTCAGTATTACAGGTTCCCTTTCGTGTTGCACTATGAGAGGCCATTCAATTCAAATCAGAATTACAGCTTTCTGAAGATGTTACATGCCAAAGTGAATACAACATACTGAAAGAAGTACTATAGACAATACAGTGAATATAACACCTGATGATATGAGTATGACACCAGCTGCAATTAATATAAACATGCCACAATGGGTATAGCACATGATGGAATGAGTGCAAGGTATACTGAAATGAGTACAGCACGTAACATAATAGTATATGTTGAATCAATTTTGGTATATGTTCTTATTTTCGTGTGTGTTATACTCATAACAGAATGTGTTATACTATTTTGTTACTTGAGCAATAAGAGAGCCTGTCTGTGAGCTACTGAAGTGACAGTTTTGCATTTAACTAGCTCTATAAATAGCTAGCAGAGGCAGAAGAAACCAGGTTGTAGTAACAAAGTTTGTATCTAGGATAGCATAACTTTATTAGCAGAAATGAAACTTATTTTTACAAACTTCTAAACAAGGTGTCAGTCTAAAAGTAGAAATGTAGCACATAGTATATCTTCAGTAGCAAACTAAAACCATGAAATGTGACCAAAGCTCTCATTTCACTGTGGCTCAGGTGCCCCTACCTATATTACAGTAAAATACGTATTCTCTGATCCTGTGGGAGGCAGCCTCTTTCTTTTTCACTCTGGTGTAACGTGCAGTTTCATGGGCCCTATAACAGAAGGAATACATTTTTCTTCAATTCCACAAAGAGACGGAGTCATTTCCGTGCCGTGGTGAAGTGGGGCTCTCTTCACTGAGCTGTGTTATTAGGAAAGGTAAGAAACATATTACCATCCAACACTGTAGGACAAGTACCCTGAGACAAAAATCACAAAGGCACTCTAATGTCTCATAATACTTTGTTTTTCAAGAGAAACAAGTGGACTGAAAACAACTTTACAGCTAATGCAGTTCAGTTGCTTTATCAAGACAAGTACTGCAAATGGCATTGTGTAATTTGTCAGTGAAGAGAGTGCAAATCAGAAATTGCTCTGCAGTCTACAGTGATGAGACAAAAGGTGAACAAAACCTTTCTAACATTTCAAAAAAGTCATTAAAGACACGATGTCATTGTAAAGTGGCTTACACAGCGGTGTCCTTACACTCACACTACAACACTATGAGCTCCACCAACTTTGCACTTGTATTCAGATACTGACCTATAGTCCTGAACCATAACTCAAGTGGTAGCACAACTTTGCTTTGCCTTTACTAACCCGATTCAACAGTCTCCCGTTTTGTTCAATAGCACATTACTGAATCGAGGTAGGAAGAGTTAAGTAAAGAGGTACTAATGCTGCAGGTAATGTTTGTGAATATAAACCCCTGTATGTATGTGACTAGGTAAAGCAGTACCACCATCATCTAGTAAAACAAGGAAATCAATAGACTTCACATTTAATGTGGGGCTGGCAATAGTTTCGAGGGTTCAGACAAAAAGGAATGAACACTGAGTGACACATATAAAGATCAAGAATGCATGGGTGGACACAGAGGGATCTTACTGGTGGGGGGGAGACCAGAGACCATATAGGGTCTGCAGTGACACTATTGGTAGGGAAAATAGGACAGACTAGGTGGGCCATCAGGTCCTTATCTGCTGACAGATGCTATGCTTCTAAGTTGTGGCCAAGGAAATGTACTATGGAGCTGCAATTCCATCAAGGGATTCTGATGACGTCACAGACCACGAGAGCAAAGCTGAAGTGGTCTGATGTCATTGGAATCCTGAGGTGGAATAACAGAGCTGTTGGCTTTTTTCCCCAGACACTATTTTTAAAAGTGTATGATAGAACATTTTTAACCAAATAGCAATGCTAAACACTATTCAATTAACATCTATTTTTTTTGTAGAGTGAAGGGGGAATAAGTGTTTAAGTTATTAAGTCATAGAATTTCCACATTAATTGCAGTAAAACACTTAGGCAAACACATAGTTCTTAAATGTAAATATTCAAAATTTGTGGAATGCTTTTGTTGTATCAGTTTGTGAAATGCTATGAAATTTTGATGTTCTGCCACTTATCTGCTGTATGATTCTGATTGACCGAGATGCCCATGCACAACAGCAGACCACTCCCATACATGACAGATGACTGACAGCTGTAAACCATGCAGGACAGTACTGCACTGTCACTGTATTCTGTTGTTTAAAATCTTCCATCACACACTGTTTGCTTCTTCTAGACCACAGTGAATGAGTTTTAAGTAGGGTTGGGTGAATTTTATTTTTTCACAAGAGAAAAATCAAACTAAACCCTGTGTGATTGGTATTATGACAATTTTTGGAAGGATTTGGCCATTTTTGTATATTAGTGAAATCACACCAAAATTGGCTATTTTATGTAAAATAAATATTTTCACATAAAAAACTGTGCACACACATTGCGTGAAAATGATCCATTTAGAAACAAAACCACTATGTGCGTGCAAAAAAGTGTGAAAAGGTGTACCTGTATTCATCATAATCAGCTGAATCAAGGCAAATCAGTAACCTGTTAGCTAAAGAAAAATTGGTTGACCCCACGTAACTGCATTGTTTTGGTATATGAAATATATATGGCTGATACTGTTCTCAACACTTCAACAATATATTCCCTAATGTCGTGTCAGATTTTGTAATCTGCATACATTTACATATTAATTGTTCACTAATCTTACATATATTTTCACTTTGAACTGCTTCATAAAGGATTAGGTTGTTGTTTATAATTGTAGAACCAAAGTGGTATGAGCATTGAGTCACTAAAATACTAACTTGTAAGCCAAAGTGAGACCAATTTATCATTAGAACATAACCCTGTTTTTCTGACAAAACACACCACAGTTGCAGCTCCTCCTAGAGATGACATTCAAAGAAAAAAAAGCTCAGCACTTGTAAAATTGGATTCAAACAGCAAAGTGCAGCAGTTTATTCAGTAAGGTGCTTGTTACACACCTTTAGCCCCAGCACTTCGACCCTAATCTGGGTCTTCCTCAGGGGATAGGTCCTAGATATGACTAGGCAAAGCTGGCAGAGGTCAAAGCAATGAAAAGAAACACTCACCATTCCATGGCATCTCCATGTCCCTCCATGGCCAACGGACTTCAAATGGCAGGACCAAAAATTCCTCAAAGCACACACAGACAAAAAGAAAGTCTTATAAAGTGCCAAACTTTTAATGTGCCAGATAAAGTGAAAGAAAATGAGTCATGTAATCCAGTACAAACTGACCTCTGAGCAGTGGGGGCTTCTTTTCATTGCTATAACCCAGTTTCTGTTTCCCTACCCAGCTGCCAAACACTCACGAGGAGAGTGGCAGGCAGAACTGAGCAAAAATGTATTACTGTCTTAGAGATTTTTATTATTTTTTATTGAATTTTGTTGACCCAGTAGGCCCACTGGGACTAGAAGTCCCTTTTTCAGGGGTGACTAAGGACAGGGGGGATACAGATGGTAAACAACTGAAATTGAACCAGATTAAGCTGTTGGTGGTATTTTTAGTAATATAAAATGGGCAGGAAAAATCCTGTGATGTGATTGGTTAGTTTGGGTCTTTGACTGTGACCCTGAGGAGAGACACTCTTTCTAGGCATAATCCAACTGGTCCAGATATCCCCTAGACTGCTTCTTCGGTTACTGATTTCCCCAATGCATGGTACGCCTATCAACAAGGCAGATCATAACCATGCAGTTAGAGCTGCCACAACTGGAACCTCTGCCCTGTCCTTCATGGTAGATGTCCTCTGGAAGGCAGGAAGTATATCCAAGCACTAGCGGTTGCTCCCGCTATGGACATATGGGCATGTAGAGTGTATGGCTAGGGCCCATTTTGTATGGAAATTGAAACTGTCAAAACCTCTGTTGTACCATAGTACAGTAGTGAGGGGAAAACTAAGGTACACCCACCAACTTTCAAAAGTGAAAGCAAAGGAAAGGACAGTAGTCACCCAGTTCCAGAGTTAACGGACACAATCAAAAACACATGGAGGCACAGGATATACCAAATTACTATTTATTTATCAAAGAATGTGCAAACATCCCAAACACTTGTGCAAATACAGCTGCACGCAGATACAGCAAGCAGGCCACTCAGGACGTGGATTCTACCATTTACGCAAGCATGTTTTATGACCCATTTTTGGCTACATTTACAAGTTGGCTTTACAGTCGAGGAAGTGTAATTGTAACAAGCAGCCAGGGAGTAGTAAAAATACAAAATGGCAGCAACAAAAGTCAGGAAATACGATGTTAGGGTACAAAGACTCATAAGCCATGATGAAATTGTGGAGTCATGTTTCTTGAGACTTGGAATCATCATACGGTCCAGAGCTGGTGTTGTGAAAACTTTGGCACCTTCTAATCAGGCATTGCTCTGGGGCTGTTTTACTGTGCTAGGACTGACAGGGCCAACATTAAGGTAACGCCAGCACTGGATCACATGATCAAACCTCCAAGAAACATGATTTTACAGACTCCCCATGGCTCACAGGACTTTATACCCTCATTTTGCAACTTATGTTATTGTGAGAGAGGCTGATAACTTGGGTGCCTTGAAATCTTTGTCTAAAAATGGCCAAAAATGACCAGCCTGTGCATAAAAGAAAAAAACGATAAGTCCAGATGCATGTGTCGGGCAACCAAAAAAGGGGAGCTGTTTCTGACCACTAGTGATCTGGTGCGCCTCATGTCACTATATAGTAGCTTCAAGAGTGTCCCTAAGACCGCTGGCAGAGCAACTACAGGGCTGGCACACTGATTGACAGCATGCCGCTGGTTTGTAAGTTCCCACAGGGCCATTAGAGAAGCAGCTACGGGCTTGGTGCAGCACGTGTCATGTGAGAGGGAGTTATGAATGACCTGTGCAAAGCAAGTAGTAAAGTACTATGGCTAGGTGTGTGTGTGTGTGTGTGTGTGTGTGTGTGTGTGTGTGTGTACATACGCATGTATGAATGCGCATGCATGTGTGCACCTATACTTGTGTTTGCATGTGCATACTTGCATGTGCGTGTGTGTGTGTGTGACTGCTAGTCACAAAGTACCTGCATCATCAAACAAAGTTGTCCTTACCTATAGTAGTAGTAGTAGTAGTAAAATGTTTATTCAATTGACAAGCAAAAAGAATAGGAGGCTCAACTGAGACGAGCTCATTTCCAGTGAGGTCCTTAATACATACATAATAACATAATCAAAAAAAAAAAACACACAGAAAAAACAACAACAATAACATAAAATTATTTTCAACAATACTCACATCCAAAACAACATTAACAACAAAGTGGACATTCATAAAGTGCAGTTATGTATCCTATTTTAAGGCAAAACATACATAATTACTCATCATTTAGCCTTTTATCGGCTTCAAATTTAAACCAGCTTTGTATTTCACCAAGGTTGGGGCTAGAACTATTTGGCCTCAGGTAAGTTGGAAGTGAATTCCATAGATTAGGACCCAGGTAGAAAAAATGTTCTCTACCCAATTCCGTCCTTCTTCTGGGCAAAACATATTCCATACCCCCGCAGAGCGTAACCCTCCCCTAATTGTCCTAATCTAAAATTCATCAATAATATATTCTGGTACCCTACCCCTAACTAAGTTAACCATATATATCAAAACATGAAATATCATTCTGTCATTAGGACTCATCCAATTCAGAGATTGATATAACTCTCTTCTATGAGCTCTCTTAGGGACATCCAAAATAAACCTGGCTATCTTATTAAAGGAAATATCTATTCTAGCCAGCTGAGTTGAAGTAGCCCCTATATAAATAATATCCCCAAAGTCTAATAAAGGAATCAATGTAGCAATAGCTACCTGTTTCCTTATATTAACATCCATATAATTCCTAATTCTATAAAGTGCACCCAAGCGACTATTAACTTTTTTTAATTGTATATTCTATATGGGAACCCCAACTCAATGATCTATCCATATACATACCTAAGTATTTATAACATTGAACTTGTTCAAGAGCAGTATTATCCACAGTCTCTATACTCACATTCAAGTTAGAATAAATCTGCGTATTTTCCCTAGAGAACAATATTACCTGGGATTTCTTTGAATTAAGAACAAGATTAGATTCCCTACAGAATAACTGAAGCTCATCAAATGCTTCCTGAAGAGTAAATTCTATCGGAGTCAATAATAACCCTTCCACATAAATAATAGTGTCATTTGCGTACAGATGACACTGTACATCGGGATTAGTTAGAACAAAATTATTCATATATAAGTTAAATAATATCGGGGCCCAAAATGGATCCTTGGGGTACCCCAGATATTATCTCCCTAAAACCAGAGTCCCATCCATTTATTGAAACCATTTATTTCCTACATGTTAAATAAGCTTCCAACCACCCAATCACCCTTGTCAAAATACTCAAAGCAGGTAGTCTGGACAGGAGGATGTCGTGGTCTAGAGTTCCATGTATGAAGCCAATGCATCGTTAAGCAACATGTACTGGACCAATGTCACACTTTGTGATTGGTCTGGTGAGCCACTCTGCAACCAGTTGCATGGCCACACAAAATATGCAGCACCTATAGCGGACTTTGTGAGTGGGACGCACCAACAGCAAGTGCAGTGTTTATCATGGGGCACATTTTTGACCTTCTACAAGTTGTGAATCCCCTGAACCAACCATTACCAAATGTAATGGATACAGAGATCCTGACAAGGGCTATGGAAGTAAATGATTTAAATGACTAAATATTAGTACATCCTGGGCAGTGTGCTCAGGTGTCCTCCAAGGTGCTGAGCGCCCTCTGCTGGTGAAGTTACTGATCGAGCATGCTACAAAGGGGACTTATCTGCAGAGGGTTCATGGACCTGGTGCTGCGGTATTCACTGACTTGGGGGTGTGACAGAGGATACTGGCAGTGAGGCTGGCCCCTTCCAGCAGTGTTATCACCGATCAGGTGGCAAAGAGGGTCTGTTCTGGTTGCGGAGTTGGGCACCCCGTTGGGTGGTGCATGGGGGGCCAGACCCTAATATTGCACTTCCTTATTTTTGCTGTTTAAACAATAAACCTTAATTTAGGCACGAATGCAGTTTTGCAGTGAATAATATATATTATAAGGGTTACAGTTACAGTAGAGTTACAAATGTTGCTTTATGTTAAACACCTGTTTTTGCACCTTAGTAATGTTACTGAGTGTGGAAAGAATATCCTTAATACAGGCATGTGTGTAGTTTTTGCAAATATTTTTTAAAAAATAAAATAAAAAAAATATATATTTTAGCCAAAAAAGCACTTCTTGGCCTCCTGCCACGAAGCACCACAAACCTGCTAAGCCCCCACTGTAGTTCACAGCATATGCAAAGCTCGAACTGCCATCATCTCCATGTTCCTAGATGCTGGACAACCTAGGGTCAATGCTCATTTGCCTACAGAGCACCTCACTGGTTTAATACGCTTCCTAGTGATATAACTACCCTACCTAAATGGGACCATTCAAACTGAAGTTACGCCAACATCTCACAGCCAGGAGTTCTTGTGACTGCTTCACCTGAGACTCCCATGTACTAGCATTCAGTCTTCTCCTCACAACTGGATAACCCTATATACCTCTATAATTCCGAGGCTACCCCCTTTTTCGCACTTTGACATGGCCTGGCTACTCCCTGTCCACCTCACCCCCGCCCTACCCCTCCCCTCCCCACACCAGCTTGACAAGCCTATGGGTGCCACCTCTTACCTTTCTTACCCCTGCCCACCTCACCCTCCCGTCCCTACCCCCAAACACACCAGCTTGACAAGGTATATGGCTGCCACTTCCTACCTTTCTTTTTTTCTCCCATCTTTATCCTTCCCACTCTCATCTACGCTTTGCTCCTATTAGAACGATAAAATTGCGTATAGATACATATATATTTGCTCACATTATTTTATTGTTTTGGAAACATCGTACTTTTACCCCATTGGGGGCCAGATATTCAAAGGTTTGCCCCGGGGTTAAATTAGCACTGCCTGGCGGGCAAACTTAGCCTAGAGCACAAAGCAAGCTATATTCAAAAGGAATAGCCCAGGGCAAACAGCTTCTGAATATAGCATGGGAATAAGGCCGTGCAAACTGGGCTGGGAGTGCAGGGCAAACATAGCCCTGGAATAAGACAGCACTGAAGACAGCAACCAGGAAGTGCAAACCACAACAACAACACAGTGCACAGAGACGTGAGGATAGGTAGAAAGGAACTATGTGGCCAATGTGTGTACTGGCAAATGCAGGAACCCAGTACAGCTGCAGGCAGCAGCACACATGAACAAACTGTGCTCAAAACTGTATAATATTCCCAGAACTGTTAACGCAGCTTTAGCGTGGAGCTAAGTGGTGTGCCCGGTGCAAACATGTTAGTCCCGTGCTAAGCTTTGCCATATTCAAAAGTGACATGCAAATGAGCCTACTTAGATAGTCCGTGGGCAAACAGCCACATTAGCAGCTCATCTTGCACTGATTTGCATGCAGTTTGCACAGCGTTACTGCAGGGTCCCACAGCTCCACCTGTAGGTCAGTCTGGAGGTACAGGGGCTGGCCAGGTCCGACCGCAGCTCCACCTATAGGTCAGTCTGGAGGTACAGGGGCTGGCCAGGTCCGACCGCAGCTCCACCTGTAGGTCAGTCAGGCAGTGCATGTTGATAGCTGCAGGCTTCATGTAAACAGTACAGCACAGCATAGCATATCATACCCCAGGGGACAACACAGCATAGGCACAGGTGGTGGTAGTGCTGCATGCAACCTTCACACTGTAGGTCATGTTGCAGTGCACAGCAGACACTACAGTAGCAAGAGGGCTGGTAGTGTGAGGGACACGACACTGCCTATGGTATGTAGGGCAGTGATGACCACTGCACTGCAGACAGTACCAGGCACAGCTTGCAGGTAATTACTGACAGTGGACAGTACTATCACGCTGTTGTGTGATCCACAGATGCTGCAGCTGTGACATGGGATGCACACAGTGTCATGTATATGGCTGGCAGTGTGTGCTGTGACATCTGTACAGTTGTGTGGTAGGTGGCTCGGGGGGCATGTAGGATCCGACAGGCACACAGATGGTGTCGTAATCCCACTACTGGCCCATGTGCACTGAGCGATGTGTCCCAGCCTTGTGGCCACAAGTGGGCTGTGGTGAAGTCTGGCCACCCATACACCCTCCCCTCACTGGCCACCATGCCCACAGTGCTGCATGTGTGTGCTGGCATCTGTTACGCACCACAGATGTATGGTCTGCAGGTGTGCGCTATATGGCCACATTACCATGCTGTCTCCAGTGGGTCAGATCACCCCTCACTGTTTGTGCTTGGCTCAGACTGGTGGCAGCTGATGGCATCATTGTGGTGCCAGCAATGTGCAGCATGTGTCTTCCATGTCTGGCTGTTTCTAAGTGTCATACTCATATGATAGGGCCGCGCAAGCCGCACTAATGCTGAGATAGCACCGCGCAAAGTGCGCAAAGCTGTTTGCCCAGGGTTAAGACCAGCTTTTTCTGGGCGGTAAATTGTACCGCGCTATGGGTCGCGCTATATCGCGCTAAACACCTTAGCAAGGCGCTAGTCGCTGAATATCTCATTGCACCTGTATTCATGTTCACTTTGCCCCTTGCATATAATTATAATTTGCCTGGCGCTGATGCCGTTTGCCTGCACTATTCAGCATTTTGAATATAGCAGACCCGCGCTAATCCAATGCTAAACCCGCGCAAACGTTTTTTGCCCAGCTCAAAGCTTTAAATATCTGGCCCTGTATGTTTTGTCTCCCCTCCCCTCCCCACTGATGTGAAACCTTTGTAAACGAGCTGTCTGTGCTCAGAGGTATTATAATCCAAGAATGAATAAATAGAATAAAATAAAAATATCTCTGAAGATTTGGCATTGCGGCAGTTTAGAAGTTCCAGAAGCTTAAAACTACATAAAAATATCTTTTTAAGACAGTTTTCTTTTTTTCCCCACTGATTGTGCAAAAATGGCTGCGAATTGAAACCAGATTTCCAGTTAGTTAACGTTTGGCGTAAGAATGATTCATTGCTTCTGTATGTGGCTAAACTGAGAACATTGTAGATTTCAATTATTTAGAAAATTGTTTTCAGTTTCCATGCTTGGGGCCAGATATTCAAAACTTAGCCCTGGGGCAAAATGAATACTGCATGGCGTGCTAAATTAGTGTGGAACCATTTGCTTGCTATATTCAAAGGAATAGCGCCGGGGCTAAAGCAGCTGAATATAGCATGCAAATTAAGCCATGCAAACAGAGCTGGTAGTGTAGTGCAAAAATAGCCGGCAAATACGGCAGCTCTGAATATAGCATCCGGGAAGTGCAAACCACAATAGCAGCCCAGTGCACATAGACGTGGAGGAAGGTACAGTAAAGGCGAATTACGTGGTCAATATGTGTGCTAGCAAAGAAGTGGATTCACTAAAGCTACAAACAACAGTGCAGGCCAAATACTGTAGAACTGTACTAGGGTTCAGACCGGTTCGCGGCAGCGAACACATTTATGAGCTCTTTACAAGAAGCGCCAACATGTTTGCCCAGTGCTAAGATGTTTGCCTGGGCCAAAAATGTATTATTTTCAAAAGTGATATGCAAATGAGCCTACTTAGGTAGTCCATGGGCAAACATCTACATTAGCATCTCATTATGGTCTGATTTGCATGTAGATTGCCCAGCGCTATTACAGGATTCCACAGCTCCACCTGTAGGTCAGTCTGGAAGTGCGGGCAGGCTGGGTCTGCTCACAGCTCCACCTGTAGGTCAGTCTGGAAGTACAGGGCAGGCTGGGTCTGCTCACAGCTACACCTGTATGTCAGTCTGGACATGCAGGGGCAGGCTGGTCTGCTTACAGCTCCACCTGTATGTCAGTCTGGAAGTAAAGGGGCAGGCAGGGTCTGCTCACAGCCCCACCTGTATGTCAGTCTGGACATGCAGGGGCAGGCTGGTCTGCTTACAGCTCCACCTGTATGTCAGTCTGGAAGTACAGAGACAGGCTGGATCTGCTTACAGCTCCATCTGTATGTCAGTCTGGAAGTAAAGGGGCAGGCAGGGTCTGCTCACAGCTCCACCTGTATGTCAGTCTGGACATGCAGGGGCAGGCTGGGTCTGCTTACAGCTCCACCTGTATGTCAGTCTGGAAGTACAGGGGCAGGCAGGGTCTGCTTACAGCTCCACCTGTATGTCAGTCTGGAAGTAAAGGGGCAGGCAGGGTCTGCTCACAGCCCCACCTGTATGTCAGTCTGGTAGTACAGGGGCAGGCAGGGTCTGCTTACAGCTCCACCTGTATGTCAGTCTGGAAGTACAGAGACAGGCTGGATCTGTTCACAGCTCCATCTGTATGTCAGTCTGGAAGTAAAGGGGCAGGCAGGGTCTGCTCACAGCTCCACCTGTATGTCAGTCTGGACATGCAGGGGCAGGCTGGGTCTGCTTACAGCTCCACCTGTATGTCAGTCTGGAAGTACAGGGACAGGCAGGGTCTGCTTACAGCTCCACCTGTATGTCAGTCTGGAAGTAAAGGGGCAGGCAGGGTCTGCTCACAGCCCCACCTGTATGTCAGTCTGGTAGTACAGGGGCAGGCAGGGTCTGCTTACAGCTCCACCTGTATGTCAGTCTGGAAGTACAGAGACAGGCTGGATCTGCTCACAGCTCCATCTGTATGTCAGTCTGGAAGTAAATGGGCAAGCAGGGTCTGCTCACAGTCCCACCTGTATGTCAGTCTGGAAGTACAGGGGCAGGCAGGGTCTGCTTACAGCTCCACCTGTATGTCAGTCTGGTAGTACAGGGGCAGGCAGGGTCTGCTCACAGCCCCACCTGTATGTCAGTCTGGAAGTACAGAGACAGGCTGGATCTGCTCACAGCTCCATCTGTATGTCAGTCTGGAAGTAAAGGGGCAGGCAGTGTCTGCTCACAGCCCCACCTGTATGTCAGTCTGGAAGTACAGAGACAGGTTGGATCTGCTCACAGCTCCATCTGTATGTCAGTCTGGAAGTAAAGGGGCAGGCAGTGTCTGCTCACAGCTCCACCTGGTATGTCAGTCTGGACATACAGGGGCAGGCAGGGTCTGCTTGCAGCTCTATTTGTATGTCATTCTGGAAGTGCAGAGGCAGGCAGGGTCTGCTCACAGCCCCACCTGCATGTCAGTCTGGAATAATAATATAATAATAATATTTATTTATATAACGCAATTCTAAACTTATCAGCGCGCTCCACAATGAATCAGTATAAGCAGGAATAAACAATAAAATACAATAAATCACACATAAATAGAATTTACAATAGCAGTATATTTATATGTAATCCCAAAAGCACGATGAAACAAATCAGTTTTTAAAGCCATCTTAAAGCTCTCCACAGTCTGGCACTCTCGAATCCGATGGCAACTGCGAGAACTGATTACTTTCGTGGTTAACCACCGATTCCCAGTCATTGTATTTTATAGTGAATGGACACACCCCATGCATCTGTCAAATAAAATGTTTCTGCAATTTAGTTAGCAAAAAAAAACTTACCAGGAGAGAGGTATGGTGACAGTCAGAATATGACATTTACTGATGTACATCTACTTGCGACGGAGTGTTGGGTGTTACTCAAAACCGCAATAGTAATAAATCTGCATATTTTATTTAAGAACTGTGAATAAAACTGAAAGATTGTTTGAAGAAAAAAAAACAGTATTTTACTGTCTAAATGTTCAAATTAAGCTTCATCCAGCATGTTTGTGGTTGGTCGGTATGGGCCATGTTACTCTGCGGCAGCGTCTTCATCTTCTCCTCTGGGCGGCATGGTGGGTCGTACAAGTGAGGAGCTGGTGGCATGGTGTGGAAAGGTAACCTGGCAAAAAGGGGCAACTTGCCTTCATGATGTGTACTGCAGTGGGTCTGTAACTGACTGATAGAAATTTATTACAATTCGAATGCGAACGGATTGGCATTCCTTTGTCAGAATTGTGACCCCGGGTGGCATTCTAACCTGTTATCCCACCGGTGTGACGTACTTAAGCAAGGTTTACAGCATGCTGATGTCATACAGATGGGATTATCATATTATAAACTGATTAAAAACAATGGTTAATTAACACTGTCCATACATTATATTATAATTTTGCCCAGCGTTAATGTACTTTGCCCACACCATTTGGTCTTTTGAATATAGGGGACCCGTACAAACCCAGCACAAATGGTTTGCGTCTAGCGCAAAGTTTTAAATATCTGGCCCTTGATCAGTTCATTTTTTTCATAATTTTTTCATGAGGTGTTTTGTTTTACAAAACATGGAGTTGTGTGCTTTTGCCACGTACAACTCCATTTTTCTGAGGGAGACTTCTGTTTTCATGCCTCTCGGTGGTCATCACAAAGCCAAAGGAATCCACTTTTAAAAAAATGTACTTACAGTAGGAGTTCAAATTCCACACTAGATGGGCCTTATCTGCGGGCAGTTTCTAGGTTTATCTGTTACCTGCATGGGTGTCAGGGAGACTATCTATTAGGAAAATGTTGCGGTTTGTATCAAAAAAGGTTTGAAAACCTTCTAGAGAACTGTAAAAGAAAAAACAGCATCTGGGACAGGAACAAACAGCATCTGGGACATGGGCAGTGCACATTATTTTCATAAAACTGTCTTTAGAGTGAGCATTAAGACTCCACATATATATTTGTAGCAGAGAACTTATTACACAGAGAAGAACCAGCTTAGCACTCTGTCCTCTCTGATTCATGCACGTCTTCACAGTTTATGTGCAAGACGCATGATTTCATTAACGTGTCATGGCAAAATCAATCGAGCGGACCAAGAATTTGGGTATTAAGTGAGTTTTTTTGGTGCAAAGTATCCACTCCTTCAGAGCACTGTCCACACCGGCAGCATCCCTGGTATACTGCAGCATGTGACCGATTTGTCCAGAGGGACTGACTTTCTTTGCTTTGAGAATTCCCCATAAGGCCACTTGCAAGGCCTGCAATATACACAGGGTAGTGCATGATAGAACACAAACCATGTTATACCCTTTTTAGTAGAAGGGCACAAATGGCGAGATATGCAAAAGCCATTCACAAAGCACAATTTAGGTCTGAGGTAAGCTGTGAGGCCTCAGGTGGTTTAAATATCTTTTGTAAAAAAAAAATAATTAAAACCTACATTAATGCATCAGATAGGGTTCATATACAAAGCAAAAAAAAGCCAGGAAATGCAGCATTGGGGTACAAAACCTCATGAACCACAGGGAGTCAGAAGAATTGTGTTTCTTGGAGGTTTGATCGTATGATCCAGCATTGGCGTTACCCTAAGTTGTCTGTCCAGGCACAGTAAAACAGCCCCAGACCAGTGCCTGATGAGAAGGCGCCAAAGTTATCACAATGCTAATGATGGATTGCATGATCATTCCAAACCTCAAAAAAAACATGACTCCCCAATTCGATCATGACTCACAAAACTTTGTGCCCTAACGTCGCTTTTCCCTACTTTTGTTTCTCCCATTGGCTGCTTGTTGTAATTGCAACTGCCACTGTTGTTTGACGCTGTTTTGTGACTGTAGCTTCTCTCCCACCTCGTAGCTTGCCCCCTCCCCTGCTCGCACATGAAAAGGAGCCTTGGCTCATTGTGCCTCTCCTGGCCACCAATTTCTCAATAAATAAATAAATAAATTTAGGGCAGACATAGTCATAGATATAGCTTTTGATAGCTGCTTACTATGAATAACCTCAATACCGAATTTTAAAGAGCCAATACTTTTGCTTAAATATTAGGGGGGGCGCTGTTCATAAATAATTACACATGTTTATAATTACTATGACGTTATAATTACTGACTGACCCTGATTCCACACAGAAAACAGCGATGTAATATGCTGCTGCACACAGTCATATGTAACGGGGAGTGCAAGACAGCAAATAGCTAAGCCAGCCCACCGGCACAGTAGCAGCGCGACCACTTGCGGTGCTAATGACCCATGTTTGAGAACGAGCGGGACATCAGAGGGTCAGCTGGGGGAGGTAGGATGAATGTCTGGTGGACAGCTCTTCTCCTCGGGGGGGGGGTCATGATTTCCCCGGCTATCAGCAACAACCAGTGGAGGCTGGGTGTGCAACAGCTAGGGCCACTCTAGAGTGGGGGATGTGATGGCAGACGTCTGCACGTCAGATGCAGGAGTGCGCCCAACCAGCTCTGATGTCATTGCATGCCCTTGCCTCCAGGGGACAATACAAGAAAAAGGAAACACCCTGTTGACTGGAAAGAAGATGTCACTCCTCAGCCACCATGTCCATCACCATATCCTACCCTCCTGGGTCCTGACACCCTCCGTCCTTCACCTTCTCCCTCAGGTCAATTTGATAATGGTTTAGGAGCACCGAGGAGCAGAAGGCGGCCCCACCCCAGGGGGCACAAGCCAGGGGATTGCCTGCAGGTGAGTCATGGGTGGGTTGGAGGACCGCAGCCACAGGTAGGGAGGGTCTCAGGCAGCCTGGGAACAGGCTAGGTGATGACTGATGGCGCTCTAGTCAGTGGTGACCAGAGTGCCTACTGATGTATCACCCTTGTATGCACCTATACTATCCTGTATGTAACTAATTCTGGGTTGCCCCTCTAAAAGGGACTTTTGTTGCAGTGGGCCTACCTGGTTACCAAACAATCAATCAATCAATCAGTCAGTCAATCAGTCATTAAATATTGTAGTTGTTGATCACTTTTTTGCACAGCACAAGTCCTTTCTTTCAACAGTGACTAAGAAAACACTCTGAAATCAGTGCTGCCCAACTTCTGTAGTGGCATCTCACGATATTTCTTAAATTTTACAAGAGAAATGTGTCCACCTATAAGTACTACTTTTACACCTTGTGCTGACTAACATCTGAAGAATAGTTTTCCTCCAACATAAAAACAAGCATTTGTCAATGCCAAATGTTGTCTTGCTGGTTTTGGCATTGGTAGTGAAGGAGTTAGAGAGACACATGATAGAAGTTGCATTGAAGTACAGAACTGACATCAACCCCACCCCACCCTGCAGAGAGTGACAGGCATTGGGGTGTGCGCCTGGGTCGCTGGCCATAACGCTCATGCTATTTCACCTCACCCTACCCTGCAGAGTCTGACAAGTGTCGCATTGTACCTTGGGGTCATCGGGCCTTATGCTCACCCCATTTCATAAGGAAGTATGTTGAGATGGGTGCAGCATAGGAGAATGGGTTGAACTTTGGGGCTGAAGAGTCCAAGGTACACCTTGATGCGTGTCAGTGACTGTAGGGTGGAGGTGGAGGACCAATGCCGTGAGCAGTACAGCAGACAATCCAAAGACACACCCCTGATACCTGTTAGTCTGTACAGGGTGAGATGTAATGGTTAGAAACCCTAGCGCCCTGGGCATGTGTTGGTATTTGCACTCCAAATTTTAAAACATGGCCTTTTTGTGACCCCACCTCATGAAAGCATTTGGGACCTCTGTTCATGAACAGTGCCCCTGTGATTTTGTTAATCTGTCCCAAATGTTGATTTCCCACAGTGACTGCGCCATTCTGCACCACATGAAAATGTCAGCTGCACCATTGATAAGGAGGTGTGAAGAGATGGCAATGTGGGAAATCCGGAGTGAAAATATTAAACATTCTCAAAGTTACGAGCGTGTGTGAAAACTGCACATCGCATGCTTATAACACAGTCATTTAGTGGAATTATTTCACCAAATTTTTAACATAGCCATTTTGGGATCTCTGCTCATGAACAGTGGCACTATGATTATCTTAATCTACCCGAACGTTGATTTCCCACAGCGACCATGTGATTGTGCGCCAGATGTGCGAAACTACATTTCGGGCAGGATGTGACAAATGACAGCTGAACTGTTCATAAGAAGGTGTGCAAAAATGACAATGTTGAAAATCTGGAGTGAAAATATTACAAATTCTCAAACTTACGACTGTGCATGGACACTGCGCAGCGCAGTATAACATAGTCATTTTATGGAATTTTTTCACCAAATTTTCAACATAGGCATTTTGGGACCTCTGCTCATGTACAGTGTTACTGTGATTTTCTTACTCTGTTCTGAACATTGTTTTTCTACAGCAACGGTGCCACTGTGCACCGAATGTGCGAAAACACAGTTCTGGTAGGATCTGGGAAATGAAAGCTGTACTATTCATAAGGAGGTGTGAAAAAATGGCAATGGTGAAAATCTGGAGTACAAATATTAAAAATTATCGAAGTTACAATCGTGCATGGAAACTGCACATCGCACACTTGTAAAACAGTCATTTTATGGACGTTTGTCACCTAATTTTCAACATAGGCAGTTTAGGACCTCTGCTCATGAACAGAGTCATTGTGATTTTCCTAATCTGTCCCAAACACTGATTTCCTACAGCGACCACGCCTTTTCTGCTCCGAAGTGCGAAAACACATTTTGGCCAGGATGTGAAAAATGATGAGGGTGCGTGAACACTGTGCAACGCATGCTCATAGCACAGTCATATAATGGATTTTCGACACCAAATTTTCAACATAGGCATTTTAGGACCTCTGCTCATGAACAGTATCACTGTGATTTTCTTACTCTGTTCCAAACACTGATTTCCCACAGCGACCACGCTATTCTGCGCTGGAAGTGTGAAAACACATTTCGGCCAGGATGTGGAAAATGAAAGCTATACTGTTCATAAGGAGGGGTGGAAAAATGGCAATGTTAAAAATCTGGAGAGAAAATATTACAGATTCGCGAAGTTACAAGAGTGTGTGGAAACTGCGCAATGCACGCTCGTAAAACAATAATTTTTTAGAATTTTTTCACCAAATTTTCAACATAGGTTTTTTGAGAGGCCACCTCATGAACAGTGGAATTGTTGTTTTGTTAATCGGTCCCAGAGGGTGGTTTTACGCAGTGACCACAAAATCACCTTTCAGGACTGAATAACACCACGACAATAACTGAATTAATGAGGAGGGGTACCAATAACTCCATGTTGAAAATTTGGTGGCAAAATTCCCAAAAATGCCTGAGATATGCATCAAAGTTGAAAAAACCCTATTTATGCCATTATACAGCTTACCAGCATTTCTTCAGTTTGCAGTCAGCTTTAAAGAGTGTAGACATGTTCCCGGTCCACAGAAGATCATCGTGCTGGGCTCCGGAGGTAAGTATGGGGAGGTGGGCACACAGTGGGCAGGCGCGGGTTGGGAGAGGGGGCTGCAGACTGTGAGGACCGTTGCATTTTTTACAGGAAAACCATCGCGGGAAGGTTTTGATTTTACAGGTACATTTGACACGCTGGGTGGGCCCCTGCATATCACCTGCATGTTTTTTTTTAGGGGGAACTGGAGCCAACGGGATTGGGCACCCCAACGGCAAATAAAAAAGAGTGCTTTGGGGGGATGAAGCCGATGGGGACTGGGCTCCCCCATCTGCAAATGAACTGGGGATGGGGGTGTCACCTTCGGGAGGGTTCGGGAGGGACTATAGCCAACAGGGATTGGGCACCCTGTCAGAAAATAAAAAAAGAGTGTTGGGGGGATGATGCTGACAGGGATTGGGCTCCCCCATCAGCAGATGAACTGGGGAGGGGGACATGATGATGCCGACAGGGGGATTGGGCACCCCCAAAGTCGGCTTTTCTGGGGACTCTACGAGACGGACAGCAAAGCCGCCGCCATGTCGCACTGAAACTTACACCAGGAAAGGCACGCCCTGCAATGAGGTGGAGCTCCCTCACTGCAGTGGCTAAAACCTTTCAAGGTGGTGGACACGCTTTTACACTGCTGTCATAGACAGCGTGCAATGTAATTCGTGCCACAGAGACCAGCCCCAAAAAGCAGTGGCACCACAGGCCACAACAGGACCACGCCTCCAAAACCTGCTGTTCTGAAGTTACTGCAAGATGTTTCTTGCGCAGGCATAAGACAACATAAAAAAGACAGTGCAATTTATTTTGAACAGCTCGTGTCTGTCCCTGGACCATCACCATATCAACTACGTAGTAATATTTCTTTAAGTCAGCAATTATACAAAACAAGTATGGGGGGAGATTATTTCATGAGAGTTTACTCACATCCTCAGTGTGTGATGTTTTGTAACCCCTTAAGTGCCTTATTTAGAGTTTATATAGCTCAGAAGTCAGTAAAATATTCCGCAATCCTCCCCATATGTTAACTTATTCTGTTATTTCAGTAACTGTTACTCAACATATGCTCTACATTTATTTTATCCTTTGCTCTGTGAAGCATTTTGTGATGCATATAATAACTGGTTGACATGACTATCAATCAGAAATCAGCACTGAGATTTCCTGTATTACACAGCAAACCATGTAATGTGGGTTTGTGTAATATGGGATGAGCTGTCAATCAAATTAGCTATTGACACTACTGATGTACCCTTATTCACAACTCCCATTTTCTTATAGTAAAAAGATAACTGTCTTTGTCCTCCCCCCATGTCACTCAAGAGCCACATATTAGTTTTGTTTGAGACATGGGGGACCCGCATGACTCTGAGACCTCTGTCTCAAGAGAAGAAACAAAGTTGGAAGACCCTGGGGCCAGGATGCAGATGCAACAAGTCAAGGAACATCCCAGACCCCGTGCAACTATAAATGTATTACATAGGTGCACCTTCCCATGAACCACATAACACCCCTAGACAGGGGAGGGTGCTACATAGAACAGTTCTCTCCCTTTTATCTTATCAGGTAAGTGGGCTAGTCCAAAGGTTTGTTTTCAGTCACACATGAGGTACATGTAATATTACATACACAAACACAAATAAACAAGAGAATACAAAAAACAAATGGTGTTAAGCATTAATGATAATAGACGCTGATGGTGGAGACAATTACAGTCACTTGAGCTTGATAAATAATTCAGTTTTCTTTATTTAAAATTTGTTGGCATAGTATCTGCAGTGATATTTTATAGGTAAGTTGTTACAGAGGTTTTGACCAGAACCCGCTATTGATCTCTCTCTCTCTCCCATAATCATTCCACAGCATTTTTCTTTAAACCTAAGTTAATTTGCCCTTGTGGAATTACGTGTGCTTTGATGTACTTGGAAATTATTAGCCGCATTAGGATAGGAGATATATCCCTGAATTTGTACTTTAAACATAAGTGGTAAATACAGTATTTTATGGACACTGTAACTGGTAATGCATTTTTGTAGTACAAACTGCAAATGTATGTTCACTTTATCTGATTATTACAGTAATTACAGTAATTAAAAACTAGAAATAAAGAAGGCAGTGCATTGCACGCTCCTTTAATTACTGGGCTTACTAGCTGAGTCCTTTCAGTTTGGGGATGGAGCCAGATACAATTTTCTCACATTTTGCAGTTCTACACCTAGACCCACGAGTTCACATTTTAACTGAACAATATTCCTTTGCCCACAAGATGTGCAGTTTAGAAAATCAATTTACCCTGCCTCTATTATACTGAGTTCTTAATATTTCCATTATAAGCATATCTGATGGCCTGTCACGAGCGGTACCGACTGTCTGACCCCAGAACCCATCCTGCAGCAACGCTATTGACTGCTGTCCCTTCATGGTTCGCATGACTTCCTTGAAGAGCTGCTGCAACGAAAAAGTCAAGTTTATGTTTCTTGAACTTGGTCATCTATTGAGGTAGTTATTTGTTTTGTACTTTAGCTACGCAGAATCACTCAGTTATAGGGATGAAATTGCTGGGCCACAGATTTTCATCTATAGTTGGATTACGTCATGATTTCAGGATTAAGTTTTTTTTATGTGTTTTGTGTCACATAAAAAAAATTAAAAAAAACTTCTTCATATTGTACAAGATGTGTTGCTACTTTGGGAGTCAATTGAAACATAGAAAGAGCAGAAGGAGACCTTTTGGTCCGTCTAGTCTGCCCCGTTGTAGTAGTCTTCCTTGATTGACTTTACTCCAGGCCTGTATTGCCTTGTTAGTGTGAGGGCTCCCCTGTGCCTATCCCATGCATTTTTGAATTCACTCACTGTCTTGGCCCCCACCACCCCTAGGGGAGGGTATTCCACACATTTACCACCCTCTCAGTAAAGAAGAACTTCCTGATGTTGGTGGTGAACTTGCCTTCTTTTAGTCACAGATCATGCCTCCTTGTTCTACTGTCTTCTCTGAAGTTAAAACGCTCCTGTGTTTGCACCCTATTTACGCCTTTTCTGTATTTGAAGGTTTCAATCATGTCTCCCTTCTCTGTTCTAACAAATATATGTTCAATTCCCTCAGTCTGTCCTCGTAAGACATGCCGTGCCATGCAATCCCTACACCATTTTTGTCGCTCTTCTCTACACAGTCTCCAATCTGTCGACGTCCTTTTTGAGGTGGGGCACAGTACTCTAGGTGTAGCCTGACCAGTGCTCTGTAGAGTGGCAGGACCACCTCCTTTTTTCTACTTGTGATTCCTCTTCCAATGCATCCCAGCATTCCATTGCCCTGTATGCTACCTTCCCGCACCGTTTTCCTACCTTTAAGTCATCCGAGATCATGATTCCCAGATCACGCTTCTGCTTTGAGGCAGCTAGCTTTCCCCTCCCAGTAACTATGTCTCCTTTGGATTACCTCCACCCACGTGCATGACTTTGCACTTTTTGGCATTGAATCCCAACTGCCATGCTCCAGACCGCTCCTCAAGTTTCCTTTCGTCTGATTCCATCTTTCCCACTCTGTGTGTAGAGTCCACCCTGCTACACATCTTTGTGTCATCAGCAAATAGACACACCTTCCCTTCAAACCCTTTAGTGATGTCAGCTATGAAAATGTTGAAGAGCAGTGGCCCCAGCACCGAGCCCTGGGGCACCCCGCTGGTCACCCTTCCTTCCGGTGACACTGCTCCATTTACCTGAAGCCTCTGAGTTCTACCTTGTAGCCATTGTTTTTACCCAGTTAACCACTACCTGTCCTACCCCTGCATGGTCTAACTTCTTAACCAGCCTTCTGTGCGGAACTGAGTCAAAGATTGATGAATTGAATTTTATTGACCGGGTAGGCCCACTGAGACTAAGGGCCCTTTTTTACGGGGTGACCCAGATTTAATTACAGTGAGATATAGACAGAACATAATTCATGCATTCAGTTGAAGTTGAAGATTACTGTATGTTATTTACATACAGGACACAAGAGCAGAGATCTATACAATCAGTGGAGCCAAATACCCATGGAAAAACAACAATGAGCTAGTTACACTTACAAATGAAGGGAGGCAGGGCCGAGTAAAATATGGAGTGGTTAGTGCCCAAGTTTGGGAATCAGAATATCCAAGTCCTGATCCTACCACATACACATATTTGCTGTCGGACCTTATCTTTTTTTTATTTTCATTTATTGGATTTTGTTATCCAGGTGGGCTTACTGAGATTTATGTCCCTAGGTCAGGAGCAACCTTGGATAAGTTACATAGAGTAGAAAGGTATTTTGCTTGAGGCAAAGTCCTCCACCGACCCCCACCCCCCACACCCGCGCTCACCACTGTTCCGCTTACTGCTCCTTATTTATCCTCCTTCTACTCTCATGTTGCCAGGCTCACTGTGCCTCCTTCATTTCCAGATACTAGTTTGGTTCACTTCCTCCTGACTCCCCTGCTCCTCTGTCTAGCCCCCCAGCCTCATGTTGCCAGGCTCACTGTGCCTCCTTCATCTCCAGATACTGGTTTGGTTCCTTCCTCCTGACTCCCCTGCTCCTCTGTCTAGCCCCCCCAGCCTCATGTTGCCAGGCTCACTGTGCTCCTTCATCTCCAGATACTGGTTTGGTTCACTTCCTCCTGACTCCCCTGCTCCTCTGTCTAGCCCCCAGCCTCATGTTGCCAGGCTCACTGTGCCTCCTTCATCTCCAGATACTGGTTTGGTTCACTTCCTCCTGACTCCCCTGCTCCTCTGTCTAGCCCCCAGCCTCATGTTGCCAGGCTCACTGTGCCTCCTTCATCTCCAGATACTGGTTTGGTTCACTTCCTCCTGACTCCCCCCTGCTCCTCTGTCTAGCCCCCCCCCAGCCTCATGTTGCCAGGCTCACTGTGCCTCCTTCATCTCCCAGATACTGGTTTGGTTCACTTCCTCCTGACCCCCTGCTCCTCTGTCTGCGCCCCCCAGCCTCATGTTGCCAGGCTCACTGTGCCTCCTTCATCTCCAGATACTGGTTTGGTTCACTTCCTTCCTACCTCTCCCCACTCCCCTGTCCATCCCCCTCCCCAGGCTCATGTTGGCTGCCCTCCTCCGGACTGCCTCCACCCTGTCTGTCTCCTTTTTGAGATACAGTCTACAAAACAAGACCAGAACGGAATACTGTATTCCAGGTGGGGGCATACCAGAGAGTGATAGAGCAGCAGCAACACCTCACTCCTCCTGCCGGTGATGCCCCTCCCCATGCTCCCCAGCATCTCACTAGCCCTGCCCACATCTTTGACACACTGTGCTGCCACCTTGAGGTCCTCCAATATAATGACCCCAAGGTCCCTTTCCTGCCTAGAGACTGCCAATACATTCCCCCATCCTATATTCAGCCCTGGGTTCCTATGCCTTAGGTGCATGATTTTGCACCTCCCTGTCCTCCTCCCTTTGCATTTCTTTGTACCTCTTGAATGTCACCCTTTTATCTTTCAGTACGCTTGCCTCCTCACTTGACCATAATGGCCTTGTTTTTCTCCTGCCTTTGCTTACCTCTTTTCCATAGAGGTTTGTTGCCCTAATTATATCTTCCCTTATTCTTCCCCACTGTGCCTCTACCCATCCCTGGCAATCCCTCCTTTCGAGGCATTTTCTGAGGCAGTCTTCTATTTTGTTTAAATCCTGATTTCCAGGACCCTCATCCTCATGCGATTCATTTCCACTCTTTTCCTTAAGTTGAGCCAGAGATCAAGTACGGTCTGTGGTATCAGTATAGGCAGTGACAAATGGGCAGACTTGGAGGGCCAAGCAGTCCTTATCTGCCATCAAATTCTGTGTTTCCTTTGTTTGAATCACACCATATGGTGATCACTGGTACCTGGGGGACTCTCCAATGTGATGTCTACAATGACCTGGGGGACTCTCCAACATGATGTCTGCAATGACCTGGGGGGGACTCTCCAATGTGATGTCTGCAATGACCTGGGGGACTCTCCAATGTGATGTCTGCAATGACCTGGGGGACTCTCCAATGTGATGTATGCAATGACCTGCGGGACTCTCCAATGTGATGTCTGCAATGACCTGAGGGACTCTCCAATGTGATGTCTGCAATGACCTAGGGGACTCTTCAATGTAATGTCTGCAATGACCGGGGGGACTCTCCAATGTGATGTCTGCAATGACCTGGGGGACTCTCCAATGTGATGTATGCAATGATCTGGGGGACTCTCCAATATGATGTCTGCAATGACCTGGGGGACTCTGCAATGTGATGTCTGCAGTGACCTGGGGGACTCTCCAACGTGATGTATGCAATGATCTGGGGGACTCTCCAATGTGATGTCTGCAATGACCTAGGGGACTCTTCAATGTGATGTCTGCAATGACCGAGGGGACTCTCCAATGTGATGTCTGCAATGACCTGGGGGACTCTTCAATGTGATGTATGCAGTGATCTGGGGAACTCTCCAATATGATGTCTGCAGTGACCTGGGGGACTCTCCAATGTGATATCTGCAGTGGCCTGGGGGACTTTCCAATATGATGTATGCAGTGCTGTCCCTGTTTGTTAACACTGTGTCCTACACTGCCCTATCCCTAATAGGTTCTTTTGCTGGCTGCCAGAGAAAAGTTCCCTGTAGGGAGTCAAGGATGGCCTTGCTCCTTGCTGAAGCTGCAGCTGGAATGCTCCACTCCACATCTGGCAGATTGAAATCCCCAGCTAGCATCACCTCCTCCTTTCCTGCCATCCTGATAATGACCTCCGCTAGTGCCCTGTCCATCTTGCCCCCTTGTGCTGGTGGTCTGTACAGTATCGCATTTGGATAGTGGTCCTTAAGCCCAGCTTCAGGATAACCCACAGTACCTGCAGACCCCCTCCTCGCCTCAATGCACCTGCACTTCTGTGGCTTTCAGTCCCTCTGTCATATACAATGCCACCCCTCCTCCCTTATGGTATACCATTAGAATGGCGACTGAATTTTCTCACTGCAGCAAGGGCCATGATGACAGGGGCAGTCTTGATTTTAGATCGCCCCTCAGCCATGGGGCCCTTTGTGCCCACACTGTTTGTACCCCCTCCAGGGCATGCTTGCCCCAGAGGTTTTTATATTCATTTTCAGGGGTGCTGGAGTGAAGCCCCCAGCATTAGGGGATGCGGGGGGGTGGGGCAGTGCTTTGGCGCAACACATCCCAGGAGTCGCAATGCCTGGAACCCTAATGCCACGCTGGTGAATTGCTTTAGCCCATATCGGCATTGAAAAAATGACCGTCGCACCAATATGGGTGAACCCTCCCTTCGTCCCTGCTCTGCCTTTCGTAAATAGAGAGTAGCCTGGTATGGCCATGTCCCAGTCATGGTGTGCTTGGTGCACCATGATTCCATTATGGCCACTAGGTCCAGGTTAGCCTCTGCCATAATAGCCTCTATTTCTGAAATTTTGTTTCTGAGGCTGTGGATATTAGCAAACATGACTGTCCACATCTTCTCACCCCCTTGCCTGATGCCCTGCATTTTCCTCCTCTTCCTACTTGTGTTATTACCCAAATCTACCTCTGACCCACCCCTCTCATTTTGCTTTCTCTATACCTTTTGATCCACTCTCCTCCCCCACCTGAACTGTATGCCCCTTTCCTTTTTTTTTTTATACTCCTTTCATCCCCAGATGACCGCAAGCAGGACACTTTGCCCCTACCAGCTGCCTGGGACTGTCATGACTCCCCCCAGTACCTTCGAACCCCATTTCCCCACAGATTTCCCCCCATGGTGGGGCAGGAAGGGGAAGGACCATCCTCCCCACCACCCAGGACACACCCCAGACTGGGTCAATTATGGGCTGTCTGTTGGTGAAGCAGGATGCCAGTCGGCTTGGCAGGGCTTCACAGAGCCTGTGGTTGCCCTCCCTTTTTCCTCTTTTCTGGTCCCGTCCATCATGGCCGTGAACGTGCTCATGTGGAGGCACATGCGCATCATGTAGCCATGCTCTTGCCTCCCTGACTCCGATGCTGCCACCTGGCCCCCACCAGGGGGCAGCCAAGGAGCAGGATGACATCCTCCCCAACCCTGGGAGAGGAGAGGAGAGCTATTGTCAGACACTCAATCCTCTCCCTCCCCTGCCGACCCCCAGCAACCCAAGGTTGCTCCCTACCCTGGGTCACCAGCGTGGCGTGAGGTATGGCATCCAGTGCCTCAGTTCTCAGTGCCACTGGACGGGTGCACCATTCCTTTTTCCTTGTCCCTGACCTGGACTTCCTGAGTCTCTATCCTTGCGGTGTTTTCACCCTTTGGTTCCTCTCTTCCTGTCAAAGAACAGGTATTAACAACAACAAAACAGGAAAGAGATCTGGGGGTCATCATATCTGATGACCTGAAGGTAGCAAAATAGTGAGATAAGGCACTAGCAAAGGCTAGTAGGATGCTGGGATGCATAGGGAGGGTATCACCAGCAGAAAAAGGGAAGTAGTGTTACCACTATATAGATCAATGGTGAGGCCACACCTGGAGTACTGTGTTCAGTATTGGAGGCCCCATCTCAGGAAGGAACTAGACCATGTGGAGGCGATACAGGGAAGGGCAACCAAAATGGTGCATGGCCTGCATCAGAAGCCCTACGAGGAAAGACTCAGGAAATTAAATATGTACTCATTGGAGGAAAGGAGAGAAAGGGGGGACATGATAGAAACATTCAGATACTTCAAGGGTATCAGTATGGTATAGGAGGGTGGCATATTGCACAGAAAGAGATGCTCAAGGACGAGGGGGCATGATATGAAGCTGGAAGGGGGCAGACTTAGAGGGGAAGTGAGGAAATATTTCTTCACAGAAATGGTGGTGGATGCCTGGAACAGTATCCCAGCAGTGGTGGTGGGTCCCAAAACAGTAACAGGTTTCAAACATGCATGGGATGGACAGAGGGGAACCTTAGTAACAGGACTGGGGTGCGGTAAGGCTGGAGATAATTAGGGTATGTGGTAGCACAGTAGCTAGGGACTTTAGGGCAGACTAGGTGGGCCAAGAGGTCCTTTTCTGCTGACAGCTTCTATGTTTCTATGTTTCAGAACATCTTTTGCTAAGCAACTGCCTGTTGCCACCAATATATGTCCTTTTAAAAAATTTTTTTTTTTTGTAAACTAGAATTTTTCTGTCCAGAAAGCCCCTTAAACAGCGATAGATATGATCACAGCAGCACACTGTTCACAGACAGACACAGCAGCTGAACAGCAAATCCATGCAACAAGGATGACAGCAACACAGCAGGGCAGGGATCAATGAGGACTGATGTAACTCACAGTCCTGACATTAGGCACGTATCCTCAGATACATGTTATGTCCAATAAAAAACCACCCCTGGCCAGCCAACTGACACAGCAGTAGCTTTATCACTTGTGACAACGACGACCTGGGTGCAGGAATGAGCTTGGTGCATCAGATGGTCAGTCAGGAGGGTTCCAATTGCCCACTACAACTCCACTTCCTAGGTGACTACAGGGTGTGGTGCAGCAGGGATGTCAGAGCTGGGAGGTGGACGTCTCCAATGTCAGTGGGGAGCCCATCATGTCATCATCCTGTGAGACATCCAATAGCAGTAGTAATAGAGTTTATTTCGGGTGCCCTTCTCTGTAGGCTCAGGGTGCCCTTACAAAGTACAAAAAAACAAACAGCACAAGAAAACACACAAAGCTGATAACGCAATAAATATAAAATAATAAAATCACAACCTTTAAAATTCATATTAAGTCTTAAGCGGTTTATCAGGTTAAATATATTCCTCAGGCCCCAAGGCCTGTTGAAAGAGGAATGTTTTTAAATTCTTTTTAAATGTCTCAAGGGAGGGTGAATCCGGGAGGTACCCAAGCAACAAATTCCAAAGGACCGGGGTGGCCCCCTTGAATGCCTATTCCCCTGAAGATTTTAGCCTTGCTCTGGGGACCTCCAGGAGGGCCTCTCCTGCCGATCTGAGGGAGTGACTCGGGGTGTAGGGATGCAGGAGCTCCTTCAGGTAGCCTGGACTCAACCCCTGTAGGGCCTGCAGACCTATTTTAAAAGAGAGGCACCAGCGAACCAGCAGCCAGTGCCGTTCGCGCAGCACCAGTGCAATATGACTGGACCTTAACTTGCCTGTCAGTAGCCAGGCCATCGCATTCTGCAAAAGCTGTAGGCACTGCGTCGCACCTCGTCTCACCCCAATGTAGAGTGCATTACAGTAGCCAACTCCTGCATCCTGCAGGCCCCACACCTCCTGACCAGACACCACTCCAGATATGTGGATCCGGACACTGCTTGGAACGGCATCCATCCTTGCAGCTTTACCATGGGGAATATGTCACAGGACATCATCAGGTGTGGTGAGTCCTAGGGATGGGGAAGGGGGGTGATGGGACTGGGGATGCTAGAAGGAAAGTGACACAAGCTCTAGTAGGAGTATAAACAGAATTAAAAACAAATGCACCATAGCAGCTGAAACTTCAGTAATCGTACCAAAGGCTGTACTGTCAGACATCACAAAATGGACACACAAATTGTTAAAATACGTAAATTAAAAAGAACTGTAGTATATTAGAAGTGATTCAGTGTGATCACTGGTTAACCTTCACTCCTCCCCCACTAATGGATACATTGATGATGTATCAGTTGATATAAGTTCAGACTACGTAACCCTAACCCTTCTTACTGGTCACCAAAGTAGCACCCTAAATCTGGTCAGTGTCAGTAAAGACTAATAAATAACTTCTGATGCCACTGTACTAGGGAAAGACAAGCAAAATGCACTGCAGAACCTACTGTATCTTGGTATTTCAGCAGCTCTAGGGCCAAGGAGGGGACCTGCATCTGACCTCTTTTGTATGCATTGACCCTGTAGCTGCTGTTTCATGCCTACAGCAAAACAACATCCTTTGGGCTTGGTCCTTTCTGGCAGTAGACTCCATTTCTTTTCATTTAGGCATGTATTCATCTATGCCAGACAAGCTTCTGGAGATGACAAATGAAATGCGCCACTTCTCTTAATAGTTCTTCTTGCAGCACAGCTGCCACTTGGTGGAAGACGCCTCCGGTCATACTTAAGGGTTTATTGGATTGTGCGATCTAGGTTATAGCCGGGTAACAAGTGCAAGACAAATTCCAGCACTGTAACTGCAGACCCTGAGGCCTCGGCTGATGGGATTGCCATACTACATACCACTACTTCCAGCAGCACCCCGTGAAGACAATTATATACAGTAGTTATCAATCACAGAGCATTTGTTGGCATGTTCCATAGCTGCTGGATACCGTTAAAAATGGGGTTGCTCTCACGTTGCTTGTCAGAGCCAGACCACAAGGGATGTCCCATCGACCATGTGCTCTGCTATTCTCTTACTGTGTGTGACTACTGATTGAACTTCTGAAGGCTGTTATGCTTAGCAGATGCTGTCTTTCAAATGAAGATGTCAAAACTGCATGCTGTGTCTTTAAAATGAACGGTAGTCTATGAGCATCAAGATTTTGGGTTGAGAGAAAGTTTACAATTCCTGGATGTCGGTGGGCACCCACAAATAGCTCAGCTGAATACTTTTCTATAGGCTGAATGGAACATAGCCAATGTTTTATAGTAACTGGTTAAACTTACAAGTGCATGTTGTATTCTTATCATTAACTATGAAAACTAACAATTTACCCCATGTATAGTAAAATTGTGTGTGTGTGTGTGTGTGTGTGTGTGTGTGTGTGTGTGTGTGAATATATATTTATAAAATGGGCAGGAAAAAAGAAGCTCATTTAGTGGCCAAAGATCATCAGGTGACCATGCGTATATCAGAGCGAGACCTCACACCTGCACTTTTACCCACCTCCAAAACAATTTTGCCATTTTATAAGATAGATAACCCACTCTACGTGTGCTGTTGCACTCTGATATATGCATGCCTTAGGTGGTTGATATACGAGGCCGCACACACACCAAGGGTGATATCAGAGCGCAACCGCACACCTAAGAGTGGGTTATCTATTTATATATATATATATATATATATTTATAAATGGGTAGGAAAAATTATCTCTGCTGGTTGGTTGAAACACATCACATGGCCATGCGTATATCAGAGCATTCCCGCACACCTGCACTTTCACCACCCTCCAAAACAATTTTGCCATTTTATAAGATAGATAACCCGCTCTAGGGTGTGCAGTCGTACTCCGATATACACACACCTTGGGTGGCTGACGCACAATGCACACCAAGGCGTGTGTATAGCAGAGTGCAACCGCACACCTTAGAGTGGGTTATCTATTACATATATAAATAAATAAAATAAATATACATATATATATATATATATATATAATATTAATGGCGCAGTAGCACCAGTATAGTTTGGGTTGAGTGTAAACTTCTATGTTAAAGCCATTTGTTTGAACTTTAATAACTCTGGAATTGTTCAATGAATTTATACAAAGTTTGGCATGCATAAACTCTAAGGATAGGTCTCTTGATGTGGCAAGTTTTGTGTAATCCATTGTGTGGTTTCTGAGATACAGAGTGTCACAAATCCCTAAATTTACCAGTCGTTTGCAGTTTCTTTGTCCACCTGTATTTCAGAAATGGTTTTAAGTTGTAGTCTAAGAATTTTTAGGGTAGAAAGCCTTTGCCTCACAGATGTGCCTTTTGAAGGTTTGGTGAAAAAATATTAATCAGTTCAAAAGTTATTCAGTTTCAAATTTTCTCATTATGTTCAGTGGGAAAAGTTAGACGTTCCATGCGAAAATACTTTTGTTGTCCCAGGAGGTACTGCATTTTTGCATGTAGGGTCACACAGAGCCTATTGTATTTTTGCAGAGCTCTGTTGTGTCCGCCATCTTGTTTTGCCATTATGAGAGACAGAAAATAAACAAAACATGTTAAAATGAATGTAATAAAAAAAAAGATCTGAACTTAGCTAAACGGGACCCAGTTTGCTACATTCTGATGTTTTTTATTTTTTGTAATTGCGGCCAGAAACACGTTTTGTGGGCACCTGAAATCCCGGGTGCCGAGGTTAGTGGGAGGACCACTTCTGCTGCATTCTCTGTATGAGAACAGTCGGATTTTATTGACCTCTGCTGCCACAGCTATAACTCTTGCTGGTGGCTGCAGGTTCGTAAGTGAGCTGCCATTTTCCCTGGTGTCTAGTGGCACCCCCCACCCGTCAATCACTGTTCCCTATGCCTGGTGTCTGCTGGCACCCCCCTACCTTACGGTTGTCATTTTGGTGTTGCTTGCATGCATGTGCAGGAAACACATTGCATCAGGTGTTCTTCAAAAGCAGGTTGTGGAGGAGTGGCAGTGTTGTGCCGAATGGCAGCAGCCCATTCAGGGGCTGGTCTCTGCTTCGGCCAATAGAGGAGCACGCTGTCGATCACCGGCAGTTAGTGAGCAGGCCACTAAATCAAAGTAACTGAGCCGCTGCAATCAGGGAGATCCCCGTCACTACACAATCAGCTGTTTGTACGCAGAGCCTCCCTGAATGCAGCAGCCAATTACATAGCTCCATTGTGCTGTGTTTCCATGGTGACAGCTTCTCCGTCGGCCTCTCACAGTCCCCACAAAGTTGACGGAAAGCCGCCGCCCGCCATTCAGTGTGCCTTCCTGGTGAAACATTTCAGTAAATAGAAAGCCGACCGGGGGTGACCAACCCCCTCTGCTCTTGCCACCCCCCGCACTTATATGCGCCGACAGGGGTGCCCAATCCCCCCTGTCAGCATGCCCCCTTCCTGGCAATTTTGCCAATGGGGGAGCCCACTCTCCATCGGCATAATGCCCCCAATTTCTTCTGTGCCAAGGAGGTGCTAATCCCCTTAGCTCTTGTTCCCCCAGCACTTTGGTATGTGCGATGAGGTGCCCAATCCCATCGGCTACAGCCCCCAAACACTCAGGTGGCACGCTGGGAGCCCACTCCAGCGTGCCAAATTAAATGTGCCTGCAAAAAGAAAAACATCCCACAAGGTTTTTTTTTTACCCTGTAAAACAGAAAATGGTCCCTTGTTGAGTCCGTGGCCCTCCCCAACCCACGCCCACCCTCTACGCACCCTGCCTCCCCACACCCCCCACCCCATACTTACCTCCAGAGCCTGGCGCAATGGTCTTGGTGGAGCCGGAAGACGTCTGCACTCTTCAAAGCCGACAGCAAACTGAAGAAATGCCAGTAGGCTGTATAATGGTATAATTTTTTTTTTCAACTTTGGTGCATATCTCGGCCATTTTTTTGAATTTATTCACCAAATTTTCAACATGGGGTTCTTTATTTTATTTATTTATTTATTTAGGTCTAGGATTACAATTACCTTTGAGCCAAGGCTCTTTTACAAAGGTTCCACATCAGATTACAGTACAATACAGTTTAAAAAGGAAACAAAAAATAAATAACAGCACAAGAACAGTGTTCAATACAAGAGCAACAAACAGTTAATTGTGATTGATTCACACAAGAATATTGGGAAAACAAAAGACAGAGGGTCTTAACATAAGCTGGTGGGGAAAGAGGACGGGGGGGTGGCAAAGGAGAGATTGGAACAACCAGGGGCATTGTCGAACAGCAAAAAAGAGAGAAGTACTGGTGCAAGTCGGGGGTGAGGGAGGGGTGGGGGGAGAACTGAGAAAATATAAGTGCTAGGAAGAGGGAGCAGAAACAGGACTAGGGTGGAGGTTTGTTGGGCATTTCTAGCTGAGGCAATCACAGGAACTGGAGGTAGTGAGGAGAAGGTGAAGCCTGGATTTAAACGTGCCCAGTCTGGGAATGGAGGTGATGTCACAGCTGAGACCGTTTATCCAGCTTGGGGCCCTATTGGCAAAAGATCTTTGGCCCAGTGCGGTACAACAACGGGGGACCTGTAGCAGCTGGGTTGCTGAACCCCTGGTGAGGCTAAGGTTATTGAACGGGTGTAGTAAAGACTGGACACCAGGGGCACGAGGCCCAAGGTGATTTTCTTCGCCATAATGCAGGTTAGATACTTTATGCGGTGTGACAGCTGAAGCCATCTAGTTTGTGCATAAAGGTCACATGTATGAGTAAGGCGGTGAGAGCCAGTGAGGAGTCTACAGGCTGTGTTGAGGCAGGTTGATATCTGTTTCAGAGCTGTAGCTGAGGCAGAGCCATAAATGATCAGCCCATAGTCGATAGAGACAACAGAGCTCTGGACAGCGATCGTTAATGCTTCAGGGGAGAGATGTTGCCTGTGCCTGCACAGAAGGCCAAGATGAGTATTTGCCTTTTTGGTAACACTATCAATGTGAGTGCCGTAGGATAGGTTGGGGTCCAGCGTAATATCGAGGTATTTAAAGGATTGCACTTGCTCAAGGGTAGCTCCTAGGCAATTTGCGATGGATAGAGGATGGTGCCTGTGCCGGTTTTGGGAGCTACTGAAAAGCATTGACTTTGTTTTTTGTAGTTGAAAACCAACTTGTGCTTATTAAACCAGTTTTCAACAGAGATGAAACCAAGCTGTAGTTTGTTTTGTAGGGGTAATGGGTCCTTATGGGAGGTGAGAATTACAGCGTCATCTGCATATAAAATGATTTGCTCAGGGCAGGATTACGGGAGAGTGTTCAGGAAAAGGCTGAAAAGTAGAGGTCCCAGTATAGATCCCTGTGAGACACCCGAGCGGACAGGTCTTGCAACTGAGAGGGCATCAGCAACTTTTACCCTTTGTGAACAGTTTTCCAAGTAACTTTGAAACAAGGCTATGGAATCAAGAGAGAGCCCAGCCTTCAGAAGCTGTTCAAGTAATAGGCCGTGGTGGACAGTATCAAACGCCTTCGTTAAATTGATAAAGACAGACCCGGGTAAGTTGACCACTGTCCAGAGAACTGTGCAAAGCTCCTGTGAATTCTAGTAGGGCAGATGGTGCTATGACCTTTTCTGAAGCCGTGTTGTTGTGCGCACAGAATATTGTGTTTGTCCAGGAAGTCAGTGAGTTGATCAGCGACGATGCGTTCAAGGGAGATCGGTCTATAGTTGCCTTGGAGGGCCCTGTCACCACTTTTGAGGACCGGTGTAACCGTGGCTGCTTTCCATTTGTCAGGGAACTGGTTGAGGCACAGAGGGAGGTTGAAGATCCTCGTCAAGGGACCCCACCTCATGAACTCAGTCACTGTCATTTTGGTATTCGGTCCCGAAAAGTGATTTCACGGTGACTGCGCGGAACCACCTTTCAGGACTGATTAATTAAACGACAGTGTCACAGTTCATGAGGTAGGCCCCCAAAAACTCTATGTTGAAAATTTGGTGAAAACTCACTCATGATTTGCAACATAGCCATTTTACCACACCTTCTTATGACATGTATAGCTGTCATTTTTCACATCTCATCTGAAATGTGTTTTCGCACATGTAACACACAATGGTGTGGTCGGTGTGTGAAATCAATGTTCAGGACAGATTAAGAATATCACAGTGATGCTGTTCATGAGGTAGGCCTCAAAAAACCCTATGTTGCAAATTTGGTGAAAACATTTCCCAAAATGACTGCTTTACGAGCGTGTGTTGCACAGTTCCTACGCACACTAGTAACTCCGGGCATTTTTAATATTTTCACTTCAGATTTTCAGCATTGCCATTTTACCACACCTCCTTATGAACAGTACAACTGTCATTTTTCACATCTCACCCAAAATGTGTTTTCACACACGTAGCACACAGTGGCATGGTCGATGTGCAAAACCAATGTTTGGGACAGATTAAGAAAATCACAGTAACACTGTTCATGATCAGATGTCTTAAACTGGCTATGTTGAACATTTAGTGACAAAAGTCGATAAAATGACTGTGTTACGAGTGTGCTTTGTGCAATTTCCATGCACCCCTCATAAGTTCACAAATTCATAATCTTTTCAGTCCAGATTTTCAACATTGGCATTTTTCCACACCTCCTTATGAACAGTACAGCTGTCATTTTTCACACCCTGGCTGAAATGTGTTTTCGCACTTCTGGTGCAGAATAGCATGGTCACTGTGGGAAATTAGTGCTCGGGATGGATTAGGAAAATCACAATGACACTGTTCATGAACGGAGGTCCCAAAATGCCTATGCTGAAAATCTGCTGTAAAAAATCCCAAAACTAATTACATTACGGGTCTGCGTTGTGCAGTTTCTATGCACACTCGAGACTTCAGCAGTTTTTTGCATTTTCATTCCAGATTTTCAACATTTCCATTTTTTACACTTCCTCATGAACAGTACAGCTGTCATTGTTTACATCCTGTTCGAAATGTGTTTTCGCACCTGTGGCGCCAAATGGCGCAGTCGCTGTGCAAAATCACCTTTTAGCTAATGAACTGATAGTGTCACTGTTCATGTGGTGGGATCACAAAAGGCCCATGTTGAAAACTTGGGAGTAAAAATACTAAGAAATGCCCAGGGTGTTAGGTTTTTGACCATAATGTCCTACCCTTTAGGGACTGACAGGCATCAGGGGTGTGACTTGGGATTGTCGACAGTAATGCTCATGTCATTCCACCCCCATCCTGCAGCCAGTGGCAGGCATCGAGGTGCGCCTTGGATCCTTTGGCCCCAGAGTTCCCCCCATTCTCCTATACTGCACCCATTTCAGTGTATTTCATTATGGAATGAGGTGAGTGTAAAGCCCAGACACTTCAAAGCACATCTCGACACTTGTGTCTGCAGGGTAGGGTGAGGTGAAATGTCGTGAACATTATAGGTGACGGTCCAAAGGCAAACCCCAATGCCTGTCCATCTCTGCAGTGTGGGGGTGGAGTTGGCATCAGTTCAATACTTCACTGCCATTCCTATACTGTATCTGTCTAACTCCTGCACTTCCACTGCTAATGCCAGCAAGCAAACATTCGGCATTGACAAATGCTTGTTTTTATTATTATAATCTGACACCCGGATGCTGACCCCCAGTGTCAGATGTCTCCCCTCCCCCTGCCGCAGTCCCTTGTTTTATTTTTTTTCCAACATCGGGGGGCCCAATCCCCATGTCGGCAATGAAAGCCCCCCCCGCACTGTGGGACACTAGGAGACCACTCTGAGTGTCCCGAAATATTTATTACTTTTTTTACATGCAAAGAAGAAAACTGTCCCAGATGTCTTTTTTTTTCCTCTGAAAAAAAGAAAATGGTCCTTCGTCATCCCCGCTGTCTCCCTCCCCCATCCCAACCCTACCATTGAGCACCCACCGCCCCACACCCCCCTTACCCATACTTACCTCCGGAGGTCATACGCTGCATTTTCTGTGGACTGGGACAGGATCGCTGTCTTCTAGGATGTGGCTATTTCATGTTTGAAAATGTGGTATGTGCGAAAATAAGTATAGCTTATTTTCACACATACCACACTTTTGAAAATGAAATATCCACTTGCGATCAAGGATGATTGAGTCATTTCCTTACTAAGGGGGGAAAAAATGCAGTGTTACCTATAGTTCCTCTGTGGTACAGAGGACAAGGCACAGGAATGGGATACTCAAGGATCCTGGGTTTGAAACCATTCACCCCATATTTTTTTTCCCCACCTACAATGAAGGCAAAAAAAAAATGAAGGAGGAGTGGCTTCCAGCCCAGGACCCCTTGGTTTGTGGTCCATTCCTTGTCCTCTACATCACAGTCCTTCTTTATTGATATAATCCCCCCAGACCCCCATGCAATTTGCCGACATTGGGGCCTAATCCCCATGTCGGCACTAGAAGCCCCCACCAGTGTGGGACACTGGGAACCCCACTCCCAGTGTTCTGAGACATGTACCACCCCCCAAGTGTGGGACACTGGGGAGCCCACTCCTAGTGTCCCAAAGTATGTTTTTTATTAGAACCTGTGAAAAGAAAACAGTCCCCCAACGTCTTTTTTATTTTTAAACCTGAAAAAGAGAAAAAGGTCCCTCATCATCCCCGCCGTCCCCTCCCCCATCCTGACCCTCCCACTGAGCACCCACCACCCTACACTCTCCTTACCCTATACTTACCTCTGGAGGTCATCTGCTGTCATATTCTGTGGACCAGGACATGTCTGCACCCTTCAAAGCCAAATCATAAACTGAGGAATCAAGGTAAGTGCTATATAATGTATTTCAATGGTGTTTTCAACTTACGTTCATAACTTTGGCATTGTTAGGTTATCTTTTCACCAAATTTTCAACATGGGCTTTTTGGGACAACACTTAATGAACACTGCAAGTGTTGTTTCGTTAATTGAGCCCGGAAGGTGATTTTGCAGTCGCTGTGCGAAATCGCCTTTTGGGACAAATTAAGGAGATGACAGAGTCAGTGCTCATGAGGTGGGGTCCCAAAAAGCCCATGTTGAAAGTCTGGTGAAAAAATTCCTAAAAATAGCTGAGTTACATGTGTTCATTGAAACTTTTCTACGCACACGTATAATGTTGATAATTTTAAAATATTTTGACTCCAAATTTTCAGCTTAGCTATTTTTTCACACGACCTCACGAATTGTACAGCTGTCATTTTTACATATGAACATACAAATCTGCCAGCAGAAAAAGGCCTTGCGGTCTATCAAGTCTGCTCAGTTGCACAGCTAGACCTCTTCCATTGCAGCTGCCCCACCCTCCCTTCCCCACCCACAGTCACCCCCCTGCACCCTGTCCAATTCTCTTTGAAAACTGCCCACGTCTTACAGGATACCACCTCCTCAGGAAGAGTGTTCCATTTAGCTACCACCCTCTCCATGAAGAAATGTCTCCTCATCTCTCTCTTAAATCTTCCCCCCTCCTATCTGAGTCCATGCCCCCTCGTGTCCCTCCACCTCCTCAAATTCAACTCCAAGTGTTTAAAGGCCTTGATCATATACCCCCAATTCCTCCTCTCCTCCAGGGAGCACATATTTAACTCCCTCAGTCCTTCCTCATAGGGTTTGTCCTCCAATCCCAGGATCATCTTTGTTGCCCAGCGCTGTACCCCTTCCAGTAATCTGACATCCTTCTTCAGAAATGGGCACTAGTACAGCAAACAGTACTCCAGGTGTGGCCTGACCAGTGACCTGTACAGGGGCAGGATCACCTCCCTACTTCTGGAGGAGATTCCTCTTGCAATACACTCCAGTATCCTGTTGGCTTTCGCTGCCACCTTCCTGCACTGAGCTGAGTTGTTCATATTCCCCATTATAAAGACCAGTAGATCCTTTTCCTTCACAGTGGTACCTAACTGTGAATCCCTCCCAACTGGTATTTCCTCCCCGGGTTCCTTGCCCTGAAGTGCAGTGCCTTGCACTTCTTGGCATTGAACCCCAGCTGCCATGTGTTTTTGACCACCCCTCTAGTTTAGTCAGGTTGTCCTGTAGCCCCTGTCACCCTACTGTATTGTCCACCTCTGCTCCCATCTTTGTTGCATCTGCGAACAGACTGATCTTACTCCTGATGCCCTGAGATATCTGCAATCAATATCCCAAAAAGCACAAGGCCTAGTACCGAGCACTGTGGAACCCCACTCGTCACGGGTCTTGGGGATGACAGTTCCTCCATGACCACCACCTATTGTTGCCTCCCCTTCAGCCAGTTCACTATCCAGGTCATCATCTTTGTTCCTACCCCCACATATACCAGCTTCCCTCCCAACCGCCCATGAGGTACTGAATCAAAGGCCTTGCTTGAAGTCCAAATAAAGGACATCCACTGCATGGCCCTTGTCCAGTTCCCTCATCACCCAGTTGTAATATTCAGCTAGGTTGGTCTGGCAGGATCTACCTGGGACAAACCCATGTTGGTGATCATCCTGGAGATCACTAACTTCCGAGAAGGTCACTATCCGTTCCTTTAGGATTGTCTCCATTAGTTTTCTTACAATGGATGTGAGGTTTACTGGTCTGTAATTTTGCTGGGTTCATCCTTTGTGACACTTTTATAGACAGGCATCACATGACCCGTCCTCCAGTCTTGTGGTATGCAGCCTATATCCAGGGAGGTGCTGAACAGGTCTGCCAGCAGCCCCACCAAGACCTCTGCGAGCTCCTTAAGCACCCTTGGGTGAATGCTGTCTGGCCCTGGTGCCTTACTCACCCTCGGTGTCTTCAGCCCCTCCAGCACCCTGCCCTCTGTAATTACCTCATCCGTCACCCCTTCCCCTCCATTGCCCACCTTCCCCATCTCCTGTGGTAGTTGTTCATCCTTATCCTTCAAGAACACAGAAGTACTCATTTAGTACTTCTGCCTGCTCTGCCCCTTTCTCCACATTCCCCGTCCTTCCTAATCCTCACAATCTGGTCCTTGCAGCTCCTTCTCTCCCTTATGTATCTGAAAAAGTCCTTTCCCCTTCCTTAATGCCCTGTGCCAGCCTCAGTTCTCTGGATGCCCTGGCTGCCCTGACTAGTCTGGTTACCTCCTTGGATTTCCACACTTACACTTCCTTGACCCCCCCTCTCAAATTTCTTGAACCTCTTAAATGCTGTTTTTTTAGCCCTCACCCCTTCCAAGACCTCCTGATTCAACCAGCTAGGTTTCATAGCCCTTCTATTCTTGTTCTGTGACTTGGTACATGACCCATTAGCCTCCACTAGCCCATTTTTATAATTTCCCATTTTTGACTTGCATCCAGTCATGGGTGAATTTCTGCCAAACGCCTCCCCAAAATTTCCCCCATCTTGCCACAGTCTGCCCACCTGAAGTCAACCACCCTGGTTCCTCTACCTGTCTGAAACATGTTTACACACCTGTGGCATGGAATGGTGTTTTGGCATGGATTTGAAACATTTCTTGTATTGAGTTTATGAGGTGGGGCCATATGAAAACAATGTTGAAAATGTGGGGTCAAAATATGAAAAAATGCCAAAGTTGTGACCATTTGTTGTAATTTCATTACGCCTGCTCGTAACTTAGGAAATGTTAAATATTCTGACCCCAGATTTTCAACATAGCCTTCTTATTACCCAGCCTCATGTATGTCACATCTGTGATTTTTCGAATCCTGCCCAAAATATGTGTTCACACCTGTGGCGCGGAATAGCATTGCAGTTGCACAGAATTATGTTTTGGCATGTATTTGAAAATTTTCTATTCCAGGGTACAAGGTGGTGGTAATAAGATGGCTATGTTGACAATTTGGCCATAGTTCTCCTAATAATGGAAGTCTAGAGGGCCCTGTGCTTCCATGACTGCATACACATATGCATCTATGGAGGAATGGGGGCGCAGGGCCCTCAAGGCCCTGAGCTCCCTCAAACAAATAAGGATATGATTATGCTAAAAAAGTAAGGAAATCCATTGCAAAATACTTCGTTAATGCATCAGTTAGGGTTATTACTACAGTGACAAAAGCAGGGAAATGTGATGTTAGGGTTTCCAACCCCAACACCCCACCCTCACGCTGCAGAAACTGACAGGCGTCCAGGGTGTGCCTTGGAGTCTTCAGCCCTAATGCACACCTATTCTCCTATACTGTGATCATCTCAGCTTATTTATTTATGGAATGAGGTGAGTGTTAGGGCTGACAACTTCAAAGCACACCCTGATGCCTGTCAGTCTCTACTAGGTGGGAGTGGGGTGTTAGGGTTGGAAACCCTAACACCACATTTCTCTGCTTTTTTTGCTTTAGTAACAACCCTAACTGATGCATTAACAAAGTTTTATTGCAATGAATATATATATATATATATATATATTGCAAAAAACTCTATTAATGCATCAGTTAGGGTTTCTATTACAGTGACAAAAGATTGGAAATTTGATGTTAGGGTTACCAACCCTATCACTCCACCCCCCACCCCCCACACTCCACACACCAACTGGCGTCAGGGTGTGCCTTGGGGTCGTCAGGCCTCTCACCCCGTTCCATTTGTAAGGAAGCTGAGAGGGTACACTATAGGAGAATGGGGTGAGAGTTAGGCCCGATGATCCCAAGGTACATCACAATGCCTGTTGGTGTGTGGAGAGTGGGGGGGTGGGGGTTGGAGTGGTAGGGTTGATAACCTAACATAAAATTTCTGATCTTTTTTAGCTGTAATAGAAACCCTAACTGATACATTAATGGATTTATTTTGTAATGAATTTCCCTCCTTTTTGAGAAAGTGTAATGTTACCCACATGTGGTTATTGGGCCCTGTGCTCCCATCATACATACTTATATAATTGTCTCATAGAGACATTGTAATGAACTCTCATCTTCCTCTGGGAGCACAGGGCCTTGCATCATGGTATCCATATGTGGGAGCTCAGGGCTCTCTAGGCCCTGCACTCCCATCTACCCATAAGTATAGAGATGTAGTGCAGGCCTAGAGACATTCCAAGTACCCCTTGTGCTGCAAATGTGGCAATATCTCAGTAATCATAAGAACTTTGGAAAAAATTCCACTGTAGTTGTAATCATGACCTGGCAACTTGCATGCATGCTTAAAGGTGTGCTAAGCTGCGCTTAGTGAAAAATCCATATCTTGAACCATTTTCATGATATAAGCGCCATAAGGTAGCGTGGCCATCACAATGTTATCCAATGGGAGATTTTGAAACTTCAGAATTCTATAACTATGGAACCAATATAATTGTTTTCACCAAACCAGTAAAAGGCACATCTGTGAGGTAAGCCCTTTGAATCTTGCAAATTTCAGCCCAAAAATCCTAACCGTTTATTTGTTGTGAAGTGGCAAAGAAACATCAATTTTTTTTAAAAGTACTTTCACAAATTTGCAAAAGTTTCGCAAAGCTTGTAAAAGTGCTTTCATGAAACTTGTGTACTTTCACAAATTTGTGAACATTTGACAAAATTTGTAAATGATTGTTTGTGAAACTTTTGCAAATTTGTGAAAGTTTTACAAACATACTTTTGCAAATTTGTGAAAATTCCAATTACAAAATTGAAAAAACATATTTCCAGGCATTATTTTTAAAACTAATGCCAGAATCATGTTCCTCATGCCCTGATTAGATAAACACCATTGTTGGTGTTTACCAAGGGGCAGTATTTTTTGAATTGCAATGTTTTTAGCTGTTCCTAACTGAAAACAAGATGGCGGATTTGCGAAAGTAAAACGCCCATTTGCGAAAGTAAAATGGACTTTCACGAAAGTAAACAGTCCTTTCGAGCCATACATATATTTTTTCCCCTAGGCTATAATGGGAAACTTCAACCTTTAATAACTTTTGAATGGATTCATATTTTTTTTACCAAATCTTCAAAAGGCACATCAGTGATCCAGACCCCACATACCCTGGCAATTTCAGACCAGACCCCCAAACCATTTGGACTGTAGCCCCAAGCAAAGAGTTTTCCAAAAAGTGGTATTTTTCACATTTTTAGCACTCTGCAGCTCCACAATGGCACATCCAGCCGGAACGACACTTGCCAGATCCCAAGATCTATGGTGCCAGATGGAGCATGAAAATTTCAGGCAAATTGGATGAATAGTTGCAAAGTTATTAAAGTGCAAAATTTGGGGTTCAACATAGAAGTGGCTGCGCAACCCTAACTATAGTGCCACTACCGTCACAGTATAATATATACTGTATATGTGCATATGTGTATATACAGAATATATGTATATCTAATATATATATATATATATATATATATAAAATAATGGGTAAGGGTAGTATACAAGGATGTATACACATTGAAGGGGCTAACTAGGGCTATAAGGCCACAAGCCCCAAGGGCGAGTGGCTTTATTGCCCTAATTAGCCCCCGAGATGGGTATTCTTCTGAGTGTTCCATCCTTACCCATTGTTTGTGAAATAGAATACATTCAGATGGTTGTTGTTATGGAGATCGCATTTGTGATCATGTTATGGCACCTGAAGGTCTCTTGCAGCAAGGAGGGAATGGTGTATAGTGCGTGGGAGATTTCTGGGTTTTGGAGGGGTTTGTGTGTCTTTCTTCCAGGTTCTTTTGCAGCTAGTTCATTGGTTTGGCTAGCTTCCTAATGATGTGTTAGTTCTGTTATCAGTATTGTTCTAGTACTCGTTTGATTAGTGTAGGTATATAGCTTTAATTAATGTAGGTATATAGCTGTAATTATTTGATTAGTGCAGATATATAGCTGTAATTGTTTGATTAGTGCGGGTATATAGTTGTAATTGATTGATTAGTGCAGGTATATAGGTGTAACTGTTTGATTAGTGTAGGTATATATCTGTAATTATTTGATTAGTGCAGATATATAGCTGTAATTGTTTGATTAGTGCAGGTATATAGCTGTAATTATTTGATTAGTGCAGGTATATATGTGTAAATGTTTGATTAGTGCGGGTATATAGCTGTAATTGTTTGATTAGTGCAGATATATACCTGTAATTGTTTGATTAGTGATGGTATATAGGTGTAACTGTTTGATTAGTGCAGATATATAGCTGTAATTGTTTGATTAGTGTGGATATATAGTGGTAATTGTTTGATTAGTGCAGATATATAGCGGTATTTGATTAGTGCAGTTATATAGCTGTAATTGTTTGATTAGAGCAGGTATATAGCTGCAATTTTTTGATTAGTGCAGGTACATAGCTGTAATTGTTTGATTAGAGCAGGTATATAGCTGCAATTTTTTGATTAGTGCAGGTATATCACTGTAGCTGTTTGATTAGTTCAGGTATATAGCTGTTGTCTTGATTAGTGCAGGTATATAGCTGTAACTGTTTGATTAATGCAGGTATGTAGCTGCAATTGTTTGATTAGTGCAGGTATATAGCTGTAATTGTTTGATTAGAGCAGGTATATAGCTGCAATTTTTTGATTAGTGCAGGTATATCGCTGTAACTGATTAGTTCAGGTATATAGCTGTCATTTTGATTAGTGCAGGTATATAGCTGCAATTTTTTGATTAGCGCAGGTACATAGCTGTAACTGTTTGATTAGTGCAGGTATACAGCTGTAATTGTTCAATTAGTGCAGGTATATAGCTGCAATTATTTGATTAGTGCAGGTATATAGCTGTAATTGATTAGTGCAAGTATAGTGCTGTAATTGATTGATTAACACAGGTAATCATGGTTAAGAAGGAGGATAAAACCTTTTATAGGTACATCAGCGAGCGTAGAAAGACAAAAGGAGGGACAGTGAGGCTGAATAGAATGAACGGTGGGTGGGCAGAGGGGGACAGTGAAAAAGCAGGGATACTGAATGAATATTTCTGCTCAGTATTCACAAAAGAGGAGGGGCAAGTGCCTAATCCAAATACAGAGGGCTGTTTCAGAGGAGTTGCTAACAACAAAGATTATCTTAGTTTTTATTTTATTCAGCTTCTCTTCCTTCTCTACAACTATTAATTTGAAAAGTAAAACTTTTCTTTCAGCTCATTAGAGGCATGAACCGAGCTGCAGATGAAAATCTGTTCTTAAGGTTTTCTATGTCCTGGAGGGTGGTGGTGGTGGTGGGGGGGGGATTTCAAAAACTGTAGAACTCCTGTCTGAACCAAACAATAGTTTCCCCCTTCTACTAAAATAAAGTAGAGCAGATTGGTAATTCCTTCTTCTATTAACTAAACCAATCCTCCCAAAAATGCAACATAAGGTAATAGGGTTACCACCTGTACTCATCACGGGAGCACTCTGTGACACTTCTCCCCACCTAAGAGGGCAACCATTTTACTGGTTGTCCGAAGATCTATACCCTTTCCAATATAGGGAAAGGTGGAGCTCTGGCCCACCCCTCACCTTAGAGTTCCACCCCAGGGTCCCATATGCCTGTTAAACATAACATTAGCTATCATTCCAAGCAGTTGCGATACAATATGCTATACATAACTTTTCCCCTGGGGTAACATATTACTGAGTTATGTGACTAAAATAAAATAATATGCCTATAACACTGGCAACCAGTATTGTCTGGGTTATAATTCTCAGCCTTTTCTGACATGATACCCAGCACATATTCCAATGTGTGCACATTCTGCTATTATCACTATGGTTAACCTTTGTAATGTTGTTAACCTTAATACTCTTGGACCATTGAGAAGGAAAAACAGAGCAGCAGTACAAGAAAAGATCAATAGATAAGAAGAAATTGTCTGTAGGTGGCCAGCCTATCAAACTAGAAAAATGAAAATAGATAAGAACAGGATAGCAAGACTGTCGCGACAGAAGTTTCTAGAAGATTTATAGAAGAAATGGTCCATACCAATCAGGCAGCATAGTTCCACCTTCCTTCCTTTCCCTGGAAGGGGATGGAGTTAGGCCATTTTTGCTTCAGGATATACACCCAGTAGTGATCGTTACCTTAACCATTAAACATACTATATATTGCAATATTTTGGTCTTACACCATTACCTGGATTTCCCAAAATCTATTCCCAGGCAAGTACAGTCCCCAACAGGTATATTTGTGAAATACCCAGCCTATTCTCTTACAAACAACCTTTGGGATTTGTACTACTTTGTACTACTCAACGTGGTCTAAAATCTAAATCAGTAATGTACCAATCTACCACCTCCCTTCGAGTGGCCTACATGGGAGTCTCCCTCACCTCCAACTGTGCCACTTTGTGGTGGTCCCTTCCCTTTGGTACCTTTTCTTTATAGTACCTGTGTTAGTATTTCTGCTAATCTGATACCTTCCATTCCCAGCAGTAGCAGGAACCTCTGTCTCGTTGCACTCATGGCAATTCTTTAGATAAACTTCTACTTGCTTATACATACCTGGCCAATAATAGAATGGAGTGAGTCTTGCCAACACGCCACCATGGCTCAGGTGCCCACAGGGACTGAAGTGTGCAGCTTCTATTACATGTTGCCTATAGGCCACAGGCACCATAACCTGTGCATCTATACGTTTTGTGCGGGGGGTTGGGCCGCATGTGGTATAGGACACCCTCTTTTTGTTCATACCACCACCCTGGCTTTGACTCCACATCACCATTAACATGGCTACCTTCTTTCTCTATAACGTTTTGCTTTAACATGGCAACCTCTGGATCCCCAGTCTGCAATTTACCCCAGTCAGTATTATACATGCTATTAAACATTTCATGGGTATTAGAACAAGACAGTGTCCCTTCAGCCTCAATGGCTTCTTCAGTCTTGCTTGTAGACTTCTCCCCCAATTTACAATGTCCCGATATAGTCTTACCTGGGGTCTCACTGACTTCATCATCATCTTCCACCAAGTAACAGCCCGGGAAATATTGGTAACTCTGGAAGCAATAAATCCCCAGCATGCCATGATAAATCCAACAGAGGGTCCACCTCCTCCAGTACCCTCGAGTCCTGGTCCTCCATCGCCACCACATCTTCTTTAGCATCTCGATCTGGCCTCCTCCATTAGTACCCTGCAGCGGTACTCTGCCTCACTCCTGTGCTGGTCAGCCTCTTTTTGGTGCTGGTTTGCCTCCAGCCATTCACCACTAAGCCAGTGTACCAGCCTCACCAACTCTTCCATCTGATTTCTGTCCATCTTCGGTGGAGCTTATCCCAGGTCACTAGCTCCCTCAGACACTCCGATTTCTGGCACCATGCACTTGTCTGCTATTATCCTGCGATGCCAAGTCTGGCACCCCGGACTGAACTCCCCCACTATACCATGGACATTCAGTCAGTATCCCACTTCTAACACCAATTGTAGCAGGGTTGGGATAGTCAGGATAACAAATCAAGCAGACCCACTAATTTAGTGCATAAAAAGTGTTGGAAAGGCACTTATTTTATTTCTGTCAGGAAGCGTTGACTTCAGGATTCAGAGAAATCAGGAAAATAAAGTTAGTTCAGTCATTTTTAAAGTCTCAACAAAATAATGAACAGATGAGCTATACTCAGGATGAGCCACTGCTCTGCCCAGCAGTGCCACCAGGCTATCTCCTTGCAAACATATATACTTCAGAGGTCCACCACCTCTGGCAGTCAGCTCCAACTGACATCCTCTATCATAACTCCCTAGTAGTAATCTTTTATACATTTCTGAGGAGTGACATCATAATCAGATGATCCTCCCCCTTTTTGAAAAATCAAAACAGCATACTACAGGTTGCTTTTTTTACTTTACATTTTGATTCCTAAACATCAGGTGTATAAGTGTATAACAGTATTTGTACTAAATAATCCCATAACCTTACTTTGATGTCCTAAAACAATGTTCATAGAGTTAATTAGTCTCAATAAGACTAACCCCTCCTTTGATAGTGACATCACTCACTGCAACTTCTATAAAAGCAGACAGACTGTGGGCTGCCAGCCCTATAGAAAACCCATGCAGCTCAACAGGTAAGACATTAAATTTACTTCTTTGCCAAAGGGCACACCATGCAATATTTAGGGACTCTCTGGTCTCATTTCCTACATGTGTTTTGTTAGTGCAACTTCTTTATTCATTTAGAAGCTAGCATACTTCCACACTTTAAATAAAACACTGAGATTTAGTTTATTGAAATGCTCAATACAGAGGGCTGTTTCAGAGGGGTTGCTAACAACAAAGGTTATCTTAGTTTTTATTTTATTCAGCTTCTCTCCCTTCTCTGCAACTATTAATTTGAAAAGTAAAACTTTTCTTTCAGCTCATTAGAGGCATGAGCCGAGCTGCAGATGAAAATCTTTTCTTAAGGTTTTCTATGTCCTGGGGGTTGGATTTCAAAAACTGTAGAACTCCTGTCTGAACCAAACAATAGTTTCCCCCTTCTATTAAAATAAAGTAGAGCAGATTGGTAATTCCTTCTTCTATTAACTAAACCAATGCTCCCAAAAATGCAGCATAAGGTAATAGGGTTACCACCTGTACTCATCACGGGAGCACTCTGTGACACTTCTGGGTTTTTGTTTCCCAGGTGCATTACTTTGCACTTCTTTGCATTGAATCTAAGTTGCCATACGTCTGACCATTCCTCCAACCTTGCCAAGTCCCTTCTCATCCTTTCTACCCCCCTTGTGTATCAACTCTGTTACAGATCTTTGTGTCATCCACAAAGAGGCATACCTTTCCTTCTAGACCCTCTGCAAAGTCACCTATAAAGACGTTAAAGAGGACTGGACCCAGTACTGAGCCCTGAGGTACTCCACTAGTAACCCCCCTTTCTTTAGAATGTATTCCATTCACTATTACCTTCTGTGTCCTGTTATGCAGCCAGTTTGCTACCCAGGCTACCACCCTGGGACCCACTCCCAAGCTGGCTAACTTGATTATTAATCTTTTGTGCGAGACAGTGTCAAATGCCTTGCTAAAGTCTAGGTAGGCCATATCCACAGCCCATCCCTGGTCTATTACTTTGGTCATCCAGTCAAAGAAATCAATTAGATTCGTCTGACATGACCTTCCTGCTGTGAATCCATGCTGCTTTGGGTCCTGTGCCCCGCTGGCCTCTAGGTACTCAACTGTTCTTTCTTTCAGAAGTGATTCCATCATTTTCCCCACCACTGAGGTTAAACTAACAGGTCTGTAGTTTCCTTCTTCTGCCTTGCTCCCACTTTTGTGAAGGGGAATCACATCTGCCCTCCTCCAGTCCTCAGGTACCACCCCATCTTCCCATGATTTGTTAAAAGTGTAGTTAGTGGTGTCACTAGGTCCTCCCTTAGCTCTTTTAGGATTCTAGGGTGAATCCCGTCAGGCCCCATTGCTTTGTCCACCTTGAATTTTAGGAGTTCTTTCAGTACTCTTTACCTTGTAAATGGACTGGTGTCAACCCCACTATCCAGAGTGCTTCTACTGTTTGGTTTAGGTAACTCCTCTTCTTCTTTGTGAATACTGAGCAAAAGTATTCATTCATTATCTTTGCCTTTTCACTGTCTCCCTCTGCCCACCTCCCCTCTCCTTTATTAATCTTCACTATACCTCCCTTAACCTTTCTATACTCCCTAATGTACCTATAAAATGTTTTATCCCCCTTCTTAACTGAGTTGGCTATCTTTTCCTCAGTTTGGACCTTTGCTTTTCTGACTGCCTTCCCCACTTCTTTCTGCTTTAATTGATAAAATTCCCTGTCGTGTCTGTCTATGATTCCTTATACTTTTGAATGCAGCCTTTTCTTCTTAACCTTCCCTGACACCTCTTTTGAGAGCCATAGTGTTTTTTTATTCCACTTTGTTTTCTTTATTTGTTTCACACAAAGGCTTGTTGTCTCCATGATGGCAGTTTTGATTTTTCTCCATTGTTCTTCCACCCCTCCTTTCTGGCCATTTGCTAATGCATTCCTCAGGTATTCACCCATTATGCCAAAGTCAACTCTTCTAAAGTCCAGTATCCTTGTCTTTGTATGGCTTGTCTCTATGGTTGCATTTATTGTGAAGCACACTGTGCAGTGGTCGCTTGTTCCCAGATGTCTACTGACTTCTAAGTTTGTGATCCTCTCTCCATTTGAGAGCACTAGGTCGAATATTGCTCCCTCCCGAGTGGGTTCCACCACTAGCTGTCTAAGGCATGCTCCCTGTAGGGCATCGAGAATGACCCTGCTCTTGGATGTGGCTGCAGTCCATGTCACCCAGTTAACATCTGGCATATTCAGCTCCCCCATCAACAGTATCTTCCCCTTTTCAGCCATTTTGAGAATGCCCTCTATCATTTTCTTGTCCATTTCCACCCCTTGAGACGGGGGTCTGTATACAACCCTTGTGCAGATTGTGATGCCATTCCCTGTCTCCAAGGTGACCCAGGGTTCCTCTTGTCCTCCCCCTTTACTTTTTAGTTCTGTAGCTTTGATCCCTTCCCTTATGTAGAGAGCTACTCCACCTCCTCTTTTACCCTCCCTGTCCCTTCTGTAGATTGTGTACCCTGGTATGTTGACATCCCAGTCATGGTTCTTCATGTACCATGTTACTGTGACTGCCACAATATCCAAGTGTTCCTCTTCCATCAGGGCTACTAGCTCTGGAAGCTTGTTTCCCAGACTATGGGCATTGGTACTCATTGCCCTCTATTTAATATTGGCTTTATCCTTTTTTACCCCATCCCTGCTCTTACTGCCCTTGTCCATCTTTCCATTTACCCCTCTCCTGCCCCCTGTCAAGCTCTGTACCTCAATGTTTACCCTACTACCTGCCATGCTTTGTGGGGGGAGGCTTGAACTTTCCTGTTTCCTATCAGCACCTCCCCCCTTGGCTAGTTTAAAAGCTTGCCAAGGAAGCCTTTAAACCTGTCACCTAGTAGCGTGTTTCTCTTCCTGGACAGATGCAGACCATCATGCCAGTACAGACCGTCATCTCTCCAGGTGGACTCCCAGTCCCCAATGAAGCCAAAGCCCTGTGCTCTGCACCAGTTTTGCAACCATTCATTAAACTGCATGGTGTGCAGTACCCTAGCCTCACCCCTGCCATAGACTGGCAGCACCTCTGAGAAGGTTACCGTGCTTGCTACCTGTCTGAAGCCCTTCCCCAGCTCCACAAATTCATCCTGCACTGCACTGTATATACAATGAGTAATATATAATTTTTTTTGTTTTGTTTGTTTGTTTGTGGGTACTTACCCTTTATGCACTGTGCTGGTAATTAAGAATATGACTGTTCTGCTCCAAGACCTGTTGAGGAAGTGATGTCAGAACCTTGGCTATAAAGGAAATGCCACGCCTGGGGTGGGCGGTGTGAGGGGAACAGTGGGTCGGTAGGCCACAACCACTGGTGACTGTTAGAAACAATCAAATACACCACTCCTCCACCACCCTGGTGAGTACTGCCCTTTATAGTAAGTCAACCAACACCACAATGTACTAGACCACTGCTCCTACACAAACCACTGTACTGAGTCCAGGGATAAAAATGAACTCACTGTTTAGCTAGCAGGACACTTCTAAAGTATTGCACAAATATCCTTCCAAATCCTATGTGTCTAGCACAGAAATCAAGCAACTTCAGTTGTATTTCAATCCCTCTGGTTATAAAATTATTACGCTTTAATGGAATCCTGCAATTCTTAATGTCAGTAAGAAAATAATGAAACTTTCTGTAGAAAGTGTAGCTTACCTTCCTAGTCCCCTACAATATTATGTTTTACCAAGTTCCCAGTTCCTCAAATGCGTTCTAGTTTGTTCTCTGCAGTATAGCAAGTTTCTCAGCTTCCAACAGGAGCAGGCAAGTCTTTTCTGACTGGCTTTTCTCTGTGTAGTATGTCTTAAGACAGCACAGTGATAAAAGCCCCACCCAGAATCAATTGATTGACTAGTGATAGCTGGGATGTTGATTAGTGTGGGTATTTAGCTGTAATTGTTTGATTAGTGCAGTTATATAGCTGTAATTGTTTGATTAGTGTAGGTATATAGTTGTAATTGATTAGTTCAGATATATAGCTGTAATTGTTTGATTACTGCAGGTATACCGCTGTAGTTGCTTGATTAGTTGCAGGTATATAGGTGTAACTGTTTGATTAATGCAGGTATATAGCTGTAATAGTTTGATTAGTGCAGGTATATACTTTTAATTGATAGATTAGTCATAGGTATGCATGACGACTTAGTGGGAGAAGTCTTTATATAGTGATATCCGTGCCCCCTTCCAGTTGCGGTCTCCTAGTTCCCGGGCCACTCTCAGGAGCTGTTCTTTCACTGAGTACTTATATATATGGGCTATAATTGGCCACGGCTGATTATTTGCGGCATGCGAACATCCCCTCATTCTGTGTGTGACCTCTCTACCTCAGCCCCAGTAACCTCGGTAAAAGGTCATTGAGGAATGCCTTCATATTCTGACCCTCCAGACCCTTGGGGACGCCGAATAACCTGATATTGTTGCAGCCTCCCCAGTTCTCCTGGCCCTCTGCCCTGTTCCAGAGCTTCTGCAGGCGGAGTTCATGACCCTCTTATTTTCTGGAGGATACTGTGTTGTTGTCTCTCCAGTTCATCTGTTCTTTGATCTGCCATGTTTTTTCAGTCCTGCAACTTTCAGACCTCTTCTGTGTTCCTGGCCACTGTGTTTTGACCTTGGCCATGTCTGATAGGAGAGCCTCCAGCATCTGTGTGATGTATTCCAAGGAGTCTGACATTTGTGTGCCCAAGGCTGCTGGGTTCAGGGCTGCCATGCTGCACTCGGATTCTCTGCTACCCAGGCCACTGATCCCTAGGGATTCTGGGCAGGTAAGAGTTTAAAAGTAGCTGCTGTAGTCCTGCTAAAATAAATTTGTATTCCGGCCTTCCAAAAAAGGAGACATATATTCCAGTCCAGAACAAGGGATTTTCACTGGTAAATCTGTATTCCGCAGTGTCTGATTGGTGATCAACTCTGTTTCATCTCCAGTGTGGGAAGGGGATCCCCTGCCTCGTGGTCCGCCCGCTGCACTTTTTCAAGTTTGCACCTCCATGAAATTGATTTTATCTGTTATTTTTGTTAATTACGCATCACGGTATATGGTTTTGTCTCTTTGCCTGTTGGCCTGCCTTCCAATGCACCGATCGCCTCTTAAGTTGATATTGTAAGGGCCACATCGGGATGGAGCAAATTAAGCAGTCATCTTCATCCAGCACAAAACTACTCCCTCTCCCAACCCAATTTTGTTTTGAAATGAAACATTGCATTAGACCTAATGCCAGACTAGGGACTTTTTGTGGTTTTAAAATGAAATAGATTTTCATTTTCAAGTTATGAGGTTTTAAAGTTTTAATAAGGTTTTAAAGTTTTAAAACTGGATGCATGTGCAGTGCCCTAAAAAAAAAAAAAAGTTGGAAAAACGTGACCCTTTTTTTGGGGGGGGGGTTAATGTTGGTCAGGACCACAAACGTAAACCAGAAAAACTCATAAAATTCTTACCTCTTAAGGCTGACAGTTCTATGGTTCATCAGTAGACAGTCTAATGAGACATCTGAGCTGACTTTTAAAACAAATTTTCACTTAGAGTAGCTGTTTCAATTAACTCAAAACGTTTTTTTCTGATTTCTGAAGGAAAACACCATGATTTTCTTCAGAAACCCATACCTTTGCTTTCAGTTTCTGTTGAAAAGCCTGATGATTTCTTATAGGAACTATGAAAACTGTACCCCCTATGTGTTTTCTGATGGTGCATCTTAAATATGTACAAACTGAAGGATACCTCAACCGGTTTTACTATAGAACTTTGACAGCGCTCGCACCGACATCTCCCACAGCGATGGACACAGTGCCAAGTGTTGACACTGCACCGTTGGGGATGTCGGTGCATTTCCATTGGGGGGTGTGCCCCCGAACCCCCCATGCGGGGGGCTCCGCCCCCACACACCCCAGTCTCTAAATCTCTAACTCCGAGTCAGAGTTGGACGGGGGGGGGGGTGCGACACCAGGAAACGCACTGCCAGTGTTTTCCTCGCTTCAGCACAGCAACTCACTGCAGACAGGTGAATTCTGTCACTGTGCTGGTGTTCGTTGTGTGGGTGTCAACCTTGCATCGGCACACCACCTCAACCACAGTGAAGAAGTATGAAAAAGGAAAGCAATAAATATTTTTCCACTTTAAATCTTTCTTTTTTTTTTATTGTTGCTTTACAATTTCTTTCATGTTTTTAATGTCTTTGTGTTCTTTAAACGGGTCTTTAAACTTGCTCTTATAACATGTTAACGTATATTTCAGGACCACATTGTCTCTTCAATGGAACATTTTTAAGGCTGAAAGTTAGAACAAAAAAAATACACATTACTTTTTATTACTAAGGACACAAAATATTCTTCTTTTACTGTCCAGTACTTTATAAAGTGAAAAACAAATTTCTAATGTTATGCAGGGGGAACATACCTTCTGATGGTCCATACCAGTTCTCAAGGAACTATTTAAAATGAGCTTCGACTCAAAGATGATATCATCTTCCTCACTAGTAATACAAATAATAATAATAATAATAGTAATAATCATTAAGATTATACATGGAAGGCAGTGCATAATGAGAATATAGTAACTGCTGCTCGTTTTGTTTTTCCCCATATTGAAACCCGGCTGTAACTTGCCGTTATAACCAGCTGGCTATAATGGTGAACACATGCCAGGTTTCCCTCAAACTGAGCATGAGCAACCAGTGTTCTTCCACTGCTCGGTGCCGACAGCCGTACCCCTCCCCGCTCCACAGTTAGCCACAGTTGGACTCTGCAGCAGTAAGTTAATTTAAAAAAAAAAAAACAAGCAGTTTTTAATGCGGCTGAAAGAAAAAAAGAGATGTTTTTTATCAAGAGCCTTGGACCACTCTCGGGGTTTATATGGCATCCCACACCTGGTTGGGGGGTGTAAAATTTTCATTATAATACCCTACTCAGCCATTATTCTATATGTTATGCACACACTCAGAGAGTGGAGCCCAATGGGTTTATCAATGCATCTCACACCAAGCGTGTGCATAAATTTAAGTTTACACTCTTCCTCATGCAGTGTTTTATGTACCGTAACTGCTGGGGCTAATTTTTGCCAGCCACTTCAGCTCAAATAAATTGTTTGAAAGCAACAGACTTGTGTAAAGTATGGTTTACTTAACATCTGTTTTTTTTTTTACAGAGAACATTTCATATAGATACTAACTATGGCAGTTTAGAAGTTGTGCTATTCCGAGGTGTTCTTCTGATGAGAAAGCAGTTTGAGGGAAAAGTTTGTCTGCCTAAACAGTATGACTGTTCTGGGGACTGCCTCACAGCAGAGGAAGCCCAGGCTATCACATTCACCTTCCATAGGGAAAGCTGGCACAATGTTCGCCATTATAACCCACTGGTTATAATGGCAAATTATAACCCTCTTTTTCTATGGGAACAAACAGTCCCCAGTTATTACAATTGTAATAATTACAGTACTGTCTATTTTACAAGAGGTGGTCAGGCTCCGACTCAGTACTCATGGCTTCCTCTTACTGCTGCGCTGCAGATTCCTTCGGGACATCAGCCTTTGGACAGGCAGGTGCAGGTTCTATTAAAGTGCAGCAGACTCAATGTACCAAGATGGTCAGTGAATTCAAACAGGCATGGGATAGACAGTATAGTCAACTTAGTAAGACAAATTGGTAGTGAGGAGTAGAAAACTCGGGCAGACTAGATGGACCATACGTTGTACTTCTTATGTTCTTACTTCCTGTGGCGAGATATGCAGGGCAGGTCAGGATGTCATGTGATAAGTTTGGTTCTCTTCTCCCCAAAGGGGGAGGAAGACATGCAGTCTCTCAGGACCACTGAGGCTCAGCCCCCTGCCAAGAAACATCCTGACAGCAAACCGCAGGATTAGTGGTTGACCATCCTCAAAGCTCTGGGCAGGCCAGGTAAACTCCCCTGCTCCAGACATACAGGAGAACAAACAGTGCAGCCCCCTGCTGCTTGGCACAAAGTCCTGCAAAGGCTCTTGGGCATACAGTGAAAAACATCCCGGTGCAGGGAGTGCAGCAGTTTCTACAACCCAAAGTTTAATAGGCAGAACAAAGCAGTCTGGTTTCATTCACCCGGGCTGAACTGATCACACACAGAGAATTCTTTAACCCTACATCAGGGGACTCAATGTTTATTGGCTGGATAGTCATTCTAGGCAGCTTAGATAAATCTCTACCTAGTGGTAGGTTGTCCAATTTGCAAGCAAATGATGCAACAAAAAGACAAGAACCTGCAGCTAGCAAGCTCTGAAAAACTGAGCTTCTAATTGGCTGGCATCCTAGGCTGGATGTTTTTCCTCTTACCCTTTCCCTTCCATCTTTGCAGCCAGAGGGACAAGAGAGATGGCATTCCCCTTACAGTCCCTCTTTAGTCTTTATTTATTTTTACAGTTCTGTCCCACAATGCAGCTTTTGGCAGTCATGTGCATGTTAACGCAGTCCCTGCTGCTGTCCAGTTGGACCGGGTCGTGGCTGCGTGGCTGCTGAGCACTGTTGGGCACACCACTGTATTTGCTCACTCACTGAGAGTATGTTCAGGCAGTTCTATGTGATTTGGGAGCCATGAAGAATAATGGTGGTCCTCTTATTTGGTGCTGGCCAACCTCAATTGCCAGTTCATGGGGTTGGGAGAGCAGAAGTGCTGCAGTGTGGCAGTTGCAACGAGGAAGGTGGGTGCTCCATGTACCAAAGAGAAGTGATGTGGTTACGCTCATAATCCCCAGCCCTGTTGCCACAGTCCCTGGAGTGGGAATGGAAGAAGAGGAGCTTCTGGAGTCTGCAGCAATGGGGATAGGGGGCTTCCATCACCAATGAGAGAAGCAGTTGTCTGTGTCTGATCCAAAAACTCTTCCCCAACCCTCATAGCACTGGCTGTCCTCCCCCCCCCGACAGTCCTTGTATTGCATTTCCCACAACGCACTTAGCAATCTAACTCTATTTTCCATCTTACACCCCACCAGTGCCAGAAAAAGGATGAATAATACCTCCCTTACCCTCAAATCACATAGCACCCCAACACCCACCATCCTTCCCACACGGTTCCAGTAATAAATATACTCCCTCCCACTAAACTCATCTAGGACTCCAACTGCCCCTCCACACTTGGGTATGCCGACTTAAAAAAAAAAACGAAATTCCCCCCAAGATGGCGACCAGTGTTGCCCTCCTCACACTACTTCAGCCGGACGCTCTCAGAATAAATTTGAACATGAGCGAGCACAGACTGTTTGAGCATGCTTTTGCTCTCATTCATACAGACAGTGGCCTGCCAAGGTGATGTGAGGAGGGCTGCACTGATCATCGCCTTGGGGGTGGAGGGTCTGTTTTTTTTTCCTAAGTCAGTGCACCCGAAGGGGAAGTTGGAGTGCTGTAAAGATTGGGGCAAGTTTGTTAATATCCGTCTTATTTACTGGTACAGCGGGGGGCAGAAGGAGGAAGGGAGTTAGGGTGCCAAGGTACTTGTGGGAAAGGAGTTTATCTTGTTTTTAGGGACCATGGAGGGAGGGGGAGATTTAGTTTAATGGGGGTGTTTAGAAGTGTTTTGCTTTTTTAAACATTTTTTAACAGATACTGTATGTTTGCCCATATGGTCCACTGTGCTTGGCACTGGGCTCTGCAGGTGAATTAGAGTAAAACTTTGCCAGGTAGTGGTACTTCACCACACCTCACAATGGGTTTTGTTGACGTTCCAAATTCCTCAGCCCTTCCCCTGATGTTCATGAAGAGCAAAGTTTGCCCCTTTGCCACATCTCTGCTGGGGAAGTTTTGCTTTAAACATGTCCACAAAATGCTTAAGAGAAGATACAATTTTCTTTATTAACTTTTGAATTTTGTTTTTAACCCTTAGACTGCCTCACATGCATATATCTTTCTGAAATTCCTATACATTCTAATTCTGCCAGCAGTCTAAGGGTTAAAGTGTTCCTGTAATGTGTGTGAACCACTGTGAACATGTAAAGCATTTAAGCTGTTGATTCTTCCAAGAATGTACATGCCATGGCATAAACACCAAATGGAAGTGTTCTCTGCCTCGGTTATTAAGCTGTTTACCTATATACAGTCTACACAAATCTAGGGCCTCCAGACTTTTTAGAGACAAGCATGGTAGTTAAGGGATTATTTATGCCCCCATCTTCACTAGCTCATCTCCTTACTGTGTATCTTCATTTAGTTTTAAACAGAGAGCTTCATAAATATTCAAATGTGTAATGTTTCTAATAGATTGTCAAGCCTTCAGACTTGGCAGCCCCTCAGGTGTTCTGCTTAATTCAAAAGAATATTTCAGTGTCTGTTTGCATGACAAGAACTAATGACTAGCTGTGTGCTGGACCAGATTTAGCACTTATGAGCTACTGTAGCCTTCCCATAATTCCATGTGCTGAAGCAATTGGGAATCAGCACTCCAAGGACCGGATTTCCAAAAGCTCCTGACAAACGGGGCAGTAAGATCTGCTCATGCCTGCATCAGTCGGAATGTGTCCAGATCCGGATGTCCTATTTTAAAAGGGCAAACAATGTTTGTGACACTTTCTGTGATCTCCAGCAGCTTGTGTAACAAAAAAAAAAAAAGATGCATGGGTGATTTTTTTTTTTTTTTGCCAGATGTGCCAGCATTCCAGCCATGACTGCATCCCACTTCCTGATGCTGTTAGACCATCTAATAGTGTCACAGTGCAGGGGCTGGATCTTCAACCATCTGTGGCAAGATTCAGCTACACTTGTGGTACTGACTGTTGGACCACAGAAAATGTGGTCTAACTTCTTGACGCTAGTGCCATGGGTAGCACACTGAAAATGACGCATGCTTCAAATATTTGACCCGTGCATCATTTTTCGGCTGCTAATTGAGCAATAGTGCCATAAATGCGCTAGAATGTTTGAAAATTGCCTGCAAACATTCTGGCACATTTAAAGGGATCCCACTGTGGCAGTACAACCGCAGCAGGTGCTGCATCTGGACCTTTAAAAAATCCTGGCCCAGACATTGGTTGGCTTTGACAATAACTCTGGTGGACTCAAGATGGCTCTTCTACTAGAGAGGGTGCAGAGGAGAGCAACAAAGATGATATGTGGAATGGAGGGGAGAGACTATGACAGCAGGCTGGGAGACCTGAATATGTACACCCTGGAGGACAGAAGGGACAGGGGGGACATGATAGAGACATTCAAGTATCTGAGGGGAATCAATAAGGATGGGGCAGATGGGGTCTTTCAGTTAAGGAGGGGGAGGGTCACCAGGGGGCACGGGCTAAGAATAGAGGGGGGAAGATTTAGGAAGGAAACGAGGAGACACTATTTCACAGAGAGGGTGGTAGCAAAATGGTACGCCTTACCAGAATGAGTGGTATCATGTAAATCTGTGAACAGCTTCAAGGGCATGGGACCAGGAACAGAGTAGAGTGAGGTGGGGAGGGTGGCAGTGGGATGACAAAGGAGAGGTGGGCAGCTGCAAACTAGGGGTGTTGGCTGCACACTCGAGCAGACTTGGATAGACCGGGTGGTCTGTTTCTGCTGGCACATTCGTATGTTCGTATGTCATTTGAACATAGTGTGGGTAAGTCCAATATGGTTCTTCTTTAAAAATAGCGGGTTGGTAGATCCAAGACGGCTCCCATTGGGAAATGCTGCCTTGAATTTTTTGAGGGGCTTTGAAACTCTTTCGCTTTTTATATTTTTAAAGTCCTTCCCTTGCAGAACCCCAACATACTGGGCAGTGTAATAGCCCACTGTGTAAGATGCATGCCAGAGGAAATTAGTACAGCTCATATCACTCATTTATTTAAGCACTTTGGACCAGCTCTAAAGCCCCAAGCAAATGAGAAACTCTGTCAGTAAGATTTATTTCACTGTAAAGTAAAATAGACAAGTGCTGGAAGTAAAGAACGGTGGTGGTGGTGGGGGGGTTGTTCCCTGGTAAAATAGGGAAGTTTTAACTTTTAAAGAGCTACTCTGCACTTCAGTGTGTACTTCATAACTACAATGTTTCATCTGTTACAATCTACTAAAGAATACCTTTTTTTTCAATGCCCTTTTCCAAGGTTTAAAGCACGTCTTGGTAGTCTATCTAAAATGTCTGTATAAAATCATTTGCCTCTCCCCTGTTAACCTCACAGTGTTTTTGTTTATGACATCACAGTGCTCACCATGACAGCAGACTGTGATGCCACAAACAGCAGTTGTGCTGTTAGCAGGGAAGAGTGAGATACATTTTGAAAGACTCCGTGAAATAAATGCTATGTTATCTACAACATTTAGTAAACCAGCAGCAGGGTAAAGTAAAAGAAAATGACAAATAACTAGAAAACAATAACGTTAAAACAGAACTGATGTAAGTCTAGTGTTTTTAAGCTTTTTATTTTAGGGGCATAGTCACATCTCTATAGTTAAAATCTTCACTTCTATGTTAAACTGAAAACTTTGCACTTTAATAATTTCACAACCGTTCAAGCAATTTTCATGAAATATTGGAAGCGCCATCAGGGCCCAAAGATCGCTTCATGTGGCATATTTTGTTCCAGTTGGATGTGCAGGTGTGGAGATACATAATGTCAAACAACATATAAATTACCATTTTTTTGTGAAATTCTTTGTCACCACATTGCAGAAAAACTGTGTGGAATTATGTTCTGAAATATTTAGTGTATATAAGTCTTGGGTCACAGTGGTGCTTTTCCAAGGTTTGGTGAAAAAATATTAATTCATTCAAAATTTATTACATTTCAAAGTTTCCCATTATTTCCTATGGGAAAAGTTAGATGTGAGTAGAGCTGGGCGAGCCAGTGCAGGATCGAGCCAAGCTTGAGCCAAAGACGTAGCTCGGCTTGACTGCAGTGATAAATTGCGAGCCTGTCACGAGCCAAGCCAAACCAAGGTAAGGTATGCAGACCCTAGTGATCAGCTGTTTCATTGCTTCATTGTTGCCATAGATGCGACTACTGGGAGGGGGCTAGTGGCTGAAGCCCACCCGAGAAAAGTAGATAGGGCTCTGTCGGAATTTACACACAATTCCAACCGGCAGCAGTTGGGGTTAAATTGAGGCAAAACGGTCAGAAATGCCATTCTGTATCATCAGCCAATCACCAGCACTTTGACAATTTTAATCCCATTCCAGCCCAGCTAATCGGCGTGTGCCATTTTGGCAGGAATCAGGATTGGCACAGCACTGCTGCATCGGTACTTGCTCAACCACTGTCACTCAGGCGGCGTCAGGCCCTAACAGATAAGCCTTGTGCCTTTTGTATTGTCGGTGTTGGGGGTTCCTCGATCACTCCCTGACTCTCGTCATCATCACCATAGTTGGGTGTTGGTGTCGGGACATCCTCATGGGCCCCCTAAGTAGGAGGTGCTCCCCAAGCTCGGTGAGGGAGGAGGTTCACAGTTGCAAACACACCGCATGGAACAGAGACATGGGCAGCAACAGACACAACGAGGGAGCAACTGGCTTAGGATCAGACTTGGAGGCCTGGGAGGTCATCAGAAAGACTGAAGTCAACAAGGAGGTAGGATGAATTAGAGTCAGACTTCCAAGTTCCTACAGTTAGGACTAGGAGTCAGACTTGGGGACATGTGGGGAGCACAGCAGGCGGGCGGGGCGCTGGATTTACTTTACCGTATTACCACTTGCTATGGTCGGAAGAGTGCTGAGGTTCTGCCAATGGAAAGGACAGGCTGTGCACTGTGACCAGTCCGGTGCTGGTCCCACAGGAGTCGGGGAGGCTGCCAGCGGTTTAAATAAGTCGAGAATAATCTGAGCATGAGGGCAACAGCAGAAAAGGAAATGTGCACTGTAGTAAAACGTACAACTGAAGTGAAGCTCAGGGAGCTGAATTGTCAAAGTTCTGCTGTTGAGGGGAAAATGGGGTGGGACAGGAGGGCAAGTAAGTAACTGTGTGCACTGAGTACAGGAGGAAGAATGTGTCAGCAGGGGTATTGCCAGACAACACAAATATGTAGACCAGGACTATGTCTGTTGCCCTGTTTAAATGTTTCCTATGCATAGGACTCACCACATTTTCCAGGGAGCTATTTTCTGAGCTGACTGAGTGTAGTTAACACTGGCCAGCAATGGCTACAAACTAGTTGCTGCCACATTCAATGTAATTTTCAAATCTGTCATGTGTGCAATAAAACAGTGGTACTGATTGATTTATTTAGTTTTTGTTGACCAGGTAAGTGCACTAGACAGATTCTGCCTATTTTCAGGCACGACCTCGGTGGGGGGGGGGTGGCACAGATGAACACCAACTGACCTTGCACCAGATTAAGCTGTTGGTGGTATTTTTCATGAATGGGGGAAAATTTGGCCAGGGCACCAGGGAAATACCCCTGCTCTTTTCGAGAAGTGCCATGAGATCTTTCACTACAGTGTCTATATCTACTATATATTGGGAGACTGGGAATAGAACAGCTTGGCAGGGTCAGCTGCTAGCATGCAGAGTCAGGTGTTACAAATGCCATTTCCCACTCTTCCGCAAATAAAAGAAAGTGTGTTGTGAACTCAGGTTTATGATCATGCCAAGACTTGTGAGGTTTTTCTAGGAATACTATGCCACAGTGCTGCTGAACAGTTTTCCAGGCCAACTACTGTCTTGCAGGACTGGCCAACTTGTGCACTTGCAGGCAGCTGGGGACTATGAGGAGGCCAGATGGTAGATGGAGATACCAGTGCACTGCATGGAACTCAGGATTAAGTCTGTTGAGATTAGCAGTGATCGGTTGGTCATTGTGTGTGGTAGGAGTCACTGAGTCAGGAGGCCGTGGAGGTGGGCAGATGTTGAGGGGGGGGAAGGGATGGGACCCAGCCAGCCAACTGGCAAGTGAGCAGCAGCTGAACTCAGTTGGGGTCAGCCATAACCAATGGATAAGGCCAGGCCTCCCCGCAGAATCCGCAGAAGCAATCAGATTCAAAGCTGACAAGGACCAGTCTTGGGGGGGGGGGGTAAGGTGAGGTCTCATTGGAGCCAGTGGAGTGAAAAAAGAAGGGAAGACAACTTGAAGCACATCAGGTGGAGTCGGGGGGGGGTGGTCTGCCTGGGTGGTCCTGCTGTCTGCTGCAAGTCTATGGCCCTCTGGGGGAACTTGAACTAAATAAGTGAGGGAAGGAACAGCTCTTAAAAAAATAATTCATGCCTCTGTATGGGTTATGCTGTCAGAGATGTGTTGATATCTTGACTGGGGCATAAGGTGGTACTACTGTGTGTGTGTGTGTGTGTGTGTGTGTGTGTGTGGCTTGGAGTTTCTGCTCTGAGGGTGGCTTGGAGCTGTTATGGGGGGTTAGAGAAGGTGTTGCTGTCCAACTCTAGGGGTGGGATGGTCATCCGTAGCAGATTGTCAGATTCATTGTGCAGCCATGGTATGGCATTGTGAGCACCTTGGTGCGTGAAGCCCGGGCCTGTTTTCTTTAATTGACATCACCAAGTCTCAGGATTCAACAAGCATTGTGGAGACAAACTTTTCTCCGGGAAGGGGGGGGGGGGCACATAAAAGGGCTGCTTTGAATAACAGTGAAAGCCTGAAATAAAAAAAAACACAAAGCCAAGGTAAGAAGAAAGCCTTTATTAAACTGCCACAGGAACATCAAATTAAAAGATTAAGTAACTACCTGCTCTTTTAAGTTGGACACTGTTCGGTGATGTTCCTTTTACATGGGCAGTGCATCTGCACTACTTAATTCGATGCCTCTTGTGTGCTCCTTATCACTTTTTCCTCATGACGTAGTGGCAGTGGTGCAACATGTTTGTTTGCTGTTACTTATTTCTGTTTGCCGATACTTAGCAGCGGCAGCAGAAACTGCAACGTAGCAGAGAATATGCAAATTACAGTGTAGGAATATATCGCAGTATGAAAAATTAAAAACAACAGCTCAACGTTTGTTTGTATTTCCGATACCCTTCAGCTCGGCTCATGACTGGCTCTAAGAGCCAAGCCAGAGCCTTGGCTTGGCTCTGGCTCAGCTCTTATTCAACAAATCAAGGCTTGCCCAGGTTTAGATGTCAGCCTGTGATCAGGATTCTCTCTCGCAAATGTGGAATCCTGTTTCGCAAATGCGGAATTCTTTTTGTGCCGCCTCCATCTTGATTTCAGTTAGCAGTGACAACAAACTGAAATAAGAAAATACAGGGCTTTAGGAAACACCACCAGTTGTGTTTACCTAATCAGGGCCCATAGAATCTGAATCTGGGGTTGTTTTTTTGATTCCTTACTTAGAAATGTGTTTTTTTAACTCGCGGAAATCCTGTTTTGCAAACTGAAAGGAAAAAACGCAAAACAGTATCCTTTTTGTAATTTGCAGAAAAGGATTTTCTTTTTCTGCAAATTGCAAAAAAGGAAATGTGGAAAAGGATTCTTTTTTGCAATTCACAAAAAAAAAATTATATAGCTGTTTCTTTGTTATTTCATAGCAAAGAAAAGGTTTGGAATAGTTGGCTGAAATGTTCAGGGTACAAAGGGTTTGCCCCACAGATGTGCCTTTTACTGGTTTGGTGAAAATATGTTACTTTGGCTTACAGTTCTGCAGATTTAAAGTTTGCTTGATTTCCCATAGGATAACATTGTAATGGAAGGTTTACAGAGTCATTTCTTTGTCACAAATCTGTTAAGAAACGGTTTGTAATTTTTCTCTGAAATTTTCAGGGTACAAGAGGCTTATACCACTGATGTGCCTTTTGGAGGTTTCATGAAAATATATTAATTTGGTGTCAAGCTACCCAAATGGTTTCTATAGGATAAGATTGCAATGTAAGGTGTTTGTTAAACCTATATACTACAGGATGGGAGCACTGGGCCAAGAGGGCCCTGTGCTACCACAGGAAATAAGGATACCACTACTGTATCTGAAAAATTATGCATGGATGGGCGTGCAGGGCCCAGAGGGCCCTGTGCTACCACTTGTACATATGGATATCATTATGGACTGATGGGAGGGCCCTGCGCTGTCACAGGGAAATAAGGATACAATTATAAGCTCTCTAAAATTATGGATGGATGGGAGTGCAGGGGGGCCCAGAGTGCCCTGCAGTCCCACAAGTAGATGGGTGAAGTGGCATCAATTAGCTCTTCGGAGTGATTCACAGAGTGATGGTGAATTCGCAGAGTGCTCCACAATGCGAAGCAGAGTACTTCACATTATAATTGGTAATGCAAAGTACATTGAAAACAATGACTTAGTGTTACTCCACCTTCCCACACCACTACTCCACCAATCTTTAAGGTGAAGTACATTGAAAACAATGTCCTTTGATTTGTTTTTTAGCTCCAAAGGTGAATTTTGCAGTGATTCATGGGACCACCCCCCATGTCAGGGGAAGGGAATGGACAAGGATATGATAGAAGACATTCTTAGGATGGCAGAGAAAGGGGAGATACTGTTGATGGAAGACCTGAATATGCCAGATGTTAACTGGAACACATTTGCTGCAGTCACATCCAAGAACAGGGCCATTCTTGATACCCTACAGGTGGCAGGCCTCAGACAGCTAGTGCTGGAACCCACTCGTAAGGGAGCAATTTTAGACCTCTTACTCTCAAATGGGGACAGTGAGAGGATTCCAGATCTAGAAGTGGGCTGCCATCTGGAAACAAATGACCATCAAACAGTGTGCTTCATGATAAACTCAGCTACAGAGTCAAGCCATACAAAAGTGAGGGTACTAGACTTCAGAAGGGCTGACTTTGGAAAGATGGGAGAGTGCCTTAGAAAGGCACTAGCAAACAGGCTAGAAGAAGGGGTGGAGCAACAATGGGGAAACATCAAAACTGCCATCACAGAGGCAACAAGCCTTTGCGTCAAGCAAATAAACAAATCAAAACGAAAGAAAAGGCCATTATGGTTCTCGGTGGCGGTGAAAGTCAGGGAGAAAAAGATAGCATTCAGGAAGTATAAGGGAACACAGAAGGAGTCTGACAGAGAGCTGTACCAGTTAAGGCAGAAGGAAGCAGGGAGGGAAGTCAGAATAGCAAAGACCCAAACTGAGGAAAATATAGCCAACTCGGTTAAGAAGGGGGATAAAACCTTTTATAGGTACATCAGCGAGCGTAGGAAGACAAAGGGAGGGATAGTGAGGCTGAATAGAATGGACGGTGGGTGGACAGAGAGGGACAGTGAAAAATCAGGGATACTGAATGAATATTTCTGCTCAGTATTCACAAAAGAGGAGGGGGGGTGTGCCTAATCCCATTAACAGAAGCACTCTTGGTAGGGGGGTTGATCCCAGTCATTTCACGGAAGAAAGGTTTCTGAAAGAACTCCTAAAACCGAAGGTGGACAAAGCAATGGGGCCTGATGGAATTCACCCCAGAATTCTCAAAGAATTAAGGGGAGAACTAGTGAAACCACTGACTACTCTTTTTAACAAATCATGGGAGGATGGTGTGGTACATGAGGACTGGAGGAAGGTGGATGTGATTCCTCTTGACAAAAATGGGACCAAGACAGAGGCAGGAAACTACAGACCTGTCAGTTTGACCTCTGTGGTAGGGAAAGTGATGGAATCACTTCTGAAGGAAAGAATTGTTGAGTACCTAGTGGCCAGTGGGGCACAGGACCCAAGATAGCATGGGTTCACAGCAGGAAGGTCATGTCAGACAAATCTAATTGATTTCTTTGACTGGGTAACCAAAGTAGTAGACCAGGGAGGGTCTGTGAACGTGGCCTACCTGGACTTTAGCAAGGCATTTGACAGTCCCATACAAAAGAATAATAGTCAAATTAACCAGCCTGGGAGTGGGTCCTAGGGTGGTAGCCTGGGTGAAACATTGGCTGGACAACAGAACACAGAAGGTAATTGTAAATGGGGTCCACTCTGAAGAAAGAGGGGTTACTAGTGGGGCACCGCAGGGTTCAGTACTGGGTCCAGTCCTTTTTAATGTCTTTATAAGTGACATTGCAGAGGGACTGGAAGGAAAAGCATGCCTCTTTGCAGATGACACAAAGATCTGCAACAGGGTTGATACACAAGGAGGCGTGGAAAGAATGAGAAGGGACTTGGCAAGGTTGGAGGAATGGTCAGACGTATGGCAGCTTGGATTCAGTGCAAAGAAGTGCAAAATAATGCACCTGGGAAACAAAAACCCATGGGAAGATTGCACAATGGGAGGGGGATAGTAACAACAACAAAAATGGAAAGGTACCTGGGGGTAATCATATCAGATGACCTTATGGTTAGCAAGCAATGTGAGAAGGCAGTAGGGAGGGCTGGGGGTATACTGGGATGTATAGGGAGAGGCATCACCAGCAGAAAACAGGAAGTTGTTATCCTTCTGTACAGACAGTTGGTGAGACCCCATCTGGAGTACTGTGTCCAGTTCTGGAGACCCCATCTCCACAAAGACATAGACAGGATAGAGGCAGTCCAGAGGAGGGCAACTAAAATGGTGCAGTGTCTGCAAGAGAAGTCATACGAGGAGAGACTAAAGGAGCTTAATATGTATACCCTTGAGGAAAGGAGGGAGAGGGGGGGCATGATAGAAACTTTTAAGTACCTCAGTGCAATCAACAAAGTCCAAGAGGGTAGTATCTTTCAGAAAAAGAGATGTGCAAGAACAAGAGGACACAATTTAAAGATAGAGGGGGCAATGTGAGGAAGTATTTTTTTCACAGAGATGGTGGTGGACGCATGGAACAGCCTTCCTGAGGAGGTTGTGGGGTCTAAAATTGTGGGAGAATTCAAGAATGCATGGGACAGACATAAGGCAATTCTTGTGGGAGTAAGAAGAAATAGGCTGTTGGTTAACTAGGATCTGCAGTTTATCCTGTAGGTAGGGAAATTGGCAGACTAGGGGGGCCAAGCGGTCCTTATCTGCCGTCAAAGTCTATGTTTCTATGTATTTCAGGTCACGTGGTATCTAGATTGTTCTGCACAGCCTCAGTGCAGGGTAGTGTGTGTAGGAAGCTGTAGTAGAGAGTCTGCTCTGAGAGCTCTCTGAGATTCAAACCTTCTAAAAGCTGTTAAAAAAGCCTTTTTGAGTAAATTTTTTTTTTCTGAAACTTTAGTTCATTGATTGTAGGAAACCCTCCTGCACTCATATCATCGAGCATTTATTGTTTGTGTGTGGATTTTGAATGTTAATGTACAACATTCAGTCTGTGTACTGAGAGACAGTTGAAGTGTGCTTTTCGGGAGGGGCGTATTTGTAGAGTAGGTAGATTAACTTGGAGAAAAAGACAGTTCTTTCTGTTTTGGTGATATTTTTCTTGTATAACTGTGTTAATGTACACACAGTGATATTTTCAATAGTTCTTGACTTTTTGCTGATTGTTGTGGTGCAGCAGTGCATAATTTTAGTTTGTTTAAAATATGTGGTTATATTACTGAAGTTTTCAATTTGCTACGCATTACTTAGTGTGTATGTGTATCATCAAATCAGACACATTTTATTGTGCCACCTAGTAATTTCAGCAATATGAACCTGCTATCCACTGCAGTTGCATGATTGTTGTAATCCTTTGTGTTATCTTTACTGGTACTAGTACTAGTGACTGTTACTGCAGTACACTGCCTCCCCCCCGCGGCCCGCCCCAACCGGCAAAAGTATTCTTTTTCAGATTTGAATTTCTGACGTTGAGCACTGGTTAGGTGTTGTGCCTTTGCGTCTGCATCTTTTCAGTGCGCAGCACAATCTTAATCTGTCTGTGCATTTGCATTTCTTTAAGACCAAATCTCCATCTGTAACTTAAGTCACAGTTGTTTCTTTGGCTTCCCTTCAGAGTACTGAACTGGTGTGGTGCATATCTCTACATGAACATTGTACTCATTAATATGCGTTTTTAAGTCAGGGCCATCATCACGAGTCACTCGTGATACAAATCACATTCTTCATCATCACGGTCACAAATGCAGTCATAAATTATGATTCATGATCACGTCACGAATCACAAAATTAATTTTTTTAATAGTTACTTGCATGCATGGGTGTAGGCAGGCATACTCACTGTACACATTTGTGTACAATTTTGTTGAGTGCCTGTGCCATATCCTATACCTTTTTGTTAACATTATCATTCCAATTTGTACTATTTGTTAGTGTAGACCACTGAGCAGTGTCTCTGTTTAACCTTTTATTGTTTAGGAGATGAAGATGTGTACCACCTATTTAGAGATTGGATGTGTCCTCTGACAGCAATCTGATTTGTTTGTTATGGGGGCAGAACTTAGAGAAAATGCATACATTTTTTAATGGGGGGGGGCAACAGTTGGAGAGTATGTGTACAAAATGGAAATTTCCTTCTACATCCCTGCTTGCATGTATTGTAAGCCTGTTTTGTAGTATATCTCCAGGTTTCGCCACCCCACCACTGTACTCATTAATAAGAGTTTTTAAATTGGGGAGTTTTGTGCTACAGCTCATCGGGGACTTACAGCCATAGGCATTAGCATTCCCGTACCGTTTCATATTAGTTGTCTCACACCGAATCACGTTCTTTATCATCATGGTCACAAATGCAGTCACAAATTATGATTCACATCACGAATCACAACATTTATTTTTTTACTAGTTACTTGAGTGTATTGTAAGCCTGTTTTGTAGTATGTCTCCAGGCTTCACCCAATCACCACCACTGTACTCGTTAATAAGAGTTTTTAAATTGGGAAGTTTTATGATACAGGCTCAGCTCATCGGGGAAATGCAGCCATAGGCATTCACATTCCTTCCTGTACAGCATGTGAGTTACAGTACTGTAAGTGGTGGTCGAAGTGGCCCCAATTTGCTCCACAAAGTGACTCACAGAGTAACGTGGAATCCGTGGAGTACTCCGCAATGTGAAGCAGAGTACTTTGCTTCATAATGAGGAACGCGAAGTCCATTGAAACTAATGACTTTGCGTTATTCTACCTTCCCCAAACCACATCTCTGCCAATTTTAAGGCAAAGTACATTGAAATCAATGTAATTCGCCTCACTTTGCCTTGTAATTGAGCTCCAAATGAAATTCTGCAGTGATTCATGGGATTGCAGGTCACATGGGTTCTAGATTGCTCTGCACAGCCTCAGTTCTGGCCTGGGTAGTGTGTGTGTGTAGTTGTAGCTGGAGACAGTTTGCTCTCAGTGCTCTGCGATTCAAAACCTCTAAAAGCTGTTTAAAATGCCTTTTTGAGTCTTTTTTTTTTGCTCAAAATTTAGTACATAAATTGTAGGAAACCCTTCTGTGCTCAAATCATCAAGTGTTTATTGTCGTGTATGGATTTTGAATGTTTATTTAGAACAGTCAGTCTGTGTGCTGTGAAGTGTGCTTTGGGGAGGGGTGTATTTGTGGCGTAGGTAGATTAACTGGGAGAAAAAGGCAGTCTTTCTGTTTTGGTTATATTTTTCTTGTATCACTGTGTTAATGTACACACAGTAATATTTTCAGTAATTCTTGACATTTTTTTGCTGATTGTTGTGGTGCAGCAGTGTATAATTTGTCTGTTTAAAACATTTGGTTAATTTGCTAAAGGTTTTCAATTTGCTACGCATTACTTGTAGTGTGCGTGTGAGTGTGTGTGAGATGCGTGCCATTAAATCAGACACCTTTTATTGTGTTACAGAGTAATTGCAGCAGTGTGAATCTGCTATCCACCGCACCTGCATGAATTTTTTATACTGCGTTGTGGTATCTTTACTGATAGTGGATTGTTACTGCCATGCACTAATCTTCCAACTGGCAAAAGGTATTCCTTTCCAGATTTGGATTTATGACTTGTGAGCACTGGTTAGTTGTTGTACCTTTTTGTATGCATCTTTAGAGTGTGCAACTCAATCTTAATCTGTCTGTGTGTTTGCATGTCACTATTAATTCTGGGAGACTACATTTCTTGTTATGCTCTCATTTCACTTCGCCAGCACTGGGGAATTTTCTGGACACAAGACAGTAGCATTTCGTCAGCATTGAGGAATTTTCTGGACACAAGACAGTAGCATTTTGGGGATGCACATTAATTCTGGTGACTCTGTGTGTGAACACTGCGCGCATGAATGAGTGCGCCATTAATTCTGGGAGGCTTTGCATTTCTTGTTATGCTCTCATTTCACTTCATCAGCACTGGAGAGTTTTCTGGACACAAGACAGTAACACTTTGAGGATGCACATTAATTCTGGTGACTGTGTGTGTGGGCTGCTGCCAACATTGTTGTCACTCCACCTTACTTCGCATTAAGGCGGAATGACAACATGAAGTAATAATCACAAAGCAAAGTGAGCCTTTCCTGTGGGGCACTCCATGTAGCAAAGTGCCAATGTGAAGTGCCCACTTTGCGGGCACTTCGCAGGCAGAATTTAAATTTGTGGCATCTCTACCCACAAGTAAAACAAGCCTACAATTATACTTTCTCAAAAAGTATGGAAATTCTTTACAAAACATAGAAACATAGAAAAATAGATTTTGACAGCAGATAAGGACCGCTTGGCCCACCCAGTCTGCCCATTTCCCTACCTAATGGATAAGCTGCATATCCTAGTTAACCAGCAGCCTACTTCTTCCTACCCCCCCCCAGAATTGCCTTATGACTGTCCCATGCATGCTTGAATTCCACCACTGTTTTTGACTCCACAACCTCCTCTGGAAGGCCGTTCCATGCATCCACAACCCTCTCTGTGAAAAAATACTTCCTTAAGTTACCTCTGAGCCGCCCCCCTTCTATCTTCAAATTGTGCCCCCTTGTTCTTGCACACCTCTTTTTTTGAAAGATGCTACCCTCTTGGACTTTGTTGATTCCCTTGAGGTACTTGAAAGTTTCTATCATGTCCCCCCTCTCCCTCCTTTCCTCGAGGCTATACATATTTAGCTCCTTAAGTCTCTCTTCATATGTCTTCCGGTGCAGACCCTGCACCATTTTAGTTGCCCTCCTCTGGACAGCTTCCATCCTGTCTATGTCTTTGCGGAGGTTGGGTCTCCAGAACTGCACGCAGTACTCCAGATGGGGTCTCACCAACTGTCTGTACAGAGGGATAATAACTTCCTGTTTTCTACTGGTGATGCCTCTCCCTATGCATCCCAGTATCCCCCAAGCCCTCCTTGCTGCCCTCTCACATTGCTTGCCCACCTTTAGGTCATCTGATATGACTACCCCCAGGTCCCTTTCCGTTGTTGTTGTTAATATCTCACCCCCCATTGTGTACTCTTCCCCTGGGTTTTTGTTTCCCAGGTGCATTATCTTGCACTTCTTAGCATTGAATCTAAGCTGCCATACATTTGACCATTCCTCTAACCTTGCCAAGTCCTTTCTCATCCTTTCCACCCCACCTTGTGCATCAACTCTGTTGCAGATCTTTGTGTCATCTGCAAAGAGACATACTTTCCTTCCAGTCTCTCGCAAGTCGCTATAAAGACATTGAAGAGGACCGTCCTAATACTGAACTCGCGGTACCCCACTAGTAACCCCTATTTCTTCAGAGTGGACTCCATTTACTATTACTCTCTGTGTCCTATTCTCCAGCCAATTCTTTACCCAGGCTGTCATCTTGGGACCCACTCCCAGGCTGGCTAACTTGCATATTAATCTTTTGTGTGGGACTGTGTCAAATGCCTTGCTAAAGTCTAGGTAGGCCATGTCCACAGCCCCTCCATGATCTACTACTTTGGTCACCCAGTCAAAGAAATATATCAGATTTGTCTGGCAAGACCTTCCCGCTGTGAATCCATGCTGCCTTGGGTCCTGTGCCCCTCTGGCCTCTAGATACTCAACAATTCTTTCCTTCAGAAGGTATTCCATCAATTTCCCTACCACTGAGGTTAAACTAACAGGTCTGTAGTTTCTTGCTTCTGCCTTGCTCCCACTTTTGTGAAGGGGAATCACATCTGCCCTCCTCCAGTCCTCGGGTACCACCCCATCCTCCCATGATTTGTTAAAAAGCGTAGTCAGTGGTGTCACTAGTTCTACCCTTAGTTCTTTTAGAATTCTGGGATTAATCCCATCAGGCCCCATTGCTTTGTCCACCTTCAATTTTAAGAGTTCTTTCGGAACCCTTTCTTCTGTAAATGGGCTGGTATCAACTTCTGTATCCAGAGTGTTTCTGCTGTTTGTTTTAGGTACCTCCCCCTCTTCCTTTGTAAATACTGAGCAAAAATATTTGTTTAGTATCTCTGCCTTTTCACAGTCACCCTCTGCCCACCCTCCCTCCCTTTATTAAGCCTCACTATCCCTCCCTTGGTCTTCCTTCACTCCCTGATGTACCTATGAAAGGTTTTATCCCCATTCTTAACTGAGTTGGCTATCTTTTCCTCGGTTTGGGCCTTTGCTGTTCTGACTGCCTTCCCAGCATCCTTTTGCTTTAACTGATACAGTTCTCTGTCCTGCTCCTTATGTGATTCCTTGTACTTCCTAAATGCTTTCTTTTTCTCTTGAACCTTCACTGCCACTTCCTTTGAGAACCACAGTGGTTTCTTACATTGTTTTGTTTTGTTTATTTGCTTCACACAAAGGCTTGTTACCTCTGAGATGGCAGTTTTTATTATTCCCCATTGTTCTTCCACCCCTCCTTCCTGCCCATTTGCTAGTGCATTCACAAATGTCATTAATTCATCACTTAGGGTTACACCAACAAAAGTTTGGAAATGAGGTGTTAGGGTTTCCAACTCTAACACCCCATCACACCCCCACCCTGCACACACCAACAGACATTGGGGTGTGTGCTTTGGGGTTGTCAGTCCTAACGCTCATTCCATTCTCCTATACTGCACCCATCTCAGCTTATTTTTTGTTTAGCTCATTCACTAAAAATACCACCAATAGCTTAAAATCTGGTTCAGTTTCAGTTGGCATCCATCTGTTTCCCTCTCCCCCCAGGACAAGGCTGAAAACAAGCAAAATATTGTCTATGTCTTCTGTTAGCACCCTTTGCAAACTGTGTGAGAGGCCTTTCGGCACCATGCAATTCTGCTTAAAGTTGGACCAGCATAACATTCTGTGGTGATTTGCATATGCAGCCCATGATGCTTTGCATTGTGGGGGCATGTGTGATTTTGTATTTTCTTGAAACTTGGCTTCCCAGCCAAATGCCCTTTGGGGTAACCCTTGCCTCAGTGTTTACGCACAGAGGTTCTTCGTCTTTTAAATAGTTTTTTATTTTAATGGGTTCACCACAATATATCCCAGGCACACTGCCTTAGAGGTAGCTGGTCCATTCCACTGTGGTGTCAAACAGACGAGGTATATGGATGAGTCCTGGTAGGATGAAACACATGTCTATGTTTTCTGTTAGCACCCTTTGCAAACTGTGTGAGAGGCCTTTCGGCACCATGCAATTTTGCTTAAAGTTGGACCAGCATAACATTCTGTGGTGATTTGCACATGCAGCCCATGATGCTTTGCATTGTGGGGGCATGTGTGATTTTGTAAAATATTGTTTAGTCCTCCTTCCCGGTCAACAAAAACAAAATGAATAAATAATAAATATTTACTCATGGGATAGAGTAAGCATCATGGTTCACAACCCCAAGGCACACCTTCGACACCTGTTGGTGCATGCAGGGTGGGGTGTTAGAGTTGGAAACCCTAACACCGCAGTTCCAAACTTTTGTTGCTGTAACCCTGCCTGATGCATTAGCAAAGTTTTTTTTGCAAAGAATTGTAGTAGAGAGTTCCTCTTTAAGGACATTTTAGAGTATCCTCGTGAGTCACTTGTAGGGCAAAGAGAATTTATCACGTTTGAAAAATCATGTAAAATCCCATGAAAGGAATGATCAGTGGTATTGAAGATTTGGGGCACCTTTCACCGTTCAGTACCATGGATCATTTTTAAGTAAAACTACTCTTTTTCACAGGAGGGTGTGGAGATTACTGGATTTTAAACAGAAACCACAATGTTCACATAAAAACTGAGAATTTCCCTTAACAAGTGTTATTTTTTTATACACTTTAAGTTTAAATGCTGGCATTTCACCAAAAACAAATCTTTGCAAAATTATGTGTGTAAATTTCACAAGTCCACATTACAGAAATATAAAGAATTGCACTTGTTACAACCTTGGTGCTCATTGCGATTTGACATCCACTTTTATAATCTGTTTCCAAAAGGCCATGATGAAATCCGTGGATACTTTGACCTGTCTACGTTTGAGGCAATTAGCTACTGACATGCTGCTCCGAAACAGTCGCTGTTTTCTTCTCCAAGAGTTGTAGGACTTCTCTGTTCAGCATACCTGGCCTGAAAGATACAATCTGCACTTTTAAATCCTGTACACCAGTCACTTGAGTCAAAATTCATTACAGATGATGGCTTACAGTCCAGCTGAAGGCTACAGGTTTTATTTGGAAAATGGTTAGGCTGCTTTCTTACATGTGTACCCTATTAAAGTAACAGGGTAGTGCACACATAAGATCTTGTAGGTCCAGAGTGTAGTAACAGGCAGGGAAAATAGGGCAGACTAGAGTGGCCTACCAGTCCTTTTCTGTGGATATATTCTATGTTTCTGTGTTTCTTTGTAACTTGAATTTTATCACTGGACATTAAGGCACCAAAGGCCTCATATTCAGAGCCGGCCACGTGCACCGAGCAGACAGCAGTGCCACATGCCATTTAGCACATGGGCATCTTGGGCCAATATTCAGACAACTAGCGCACCCTGACTAGAGACTGCTAACTGTCTGAATACGAGGCCATGTTGGCACAGCGAATAGTGACTTTGCACTGCTCCGACATAGCCCACAGCTGAATATGGCCCACAGGGCAGCCCACCGAAGACTGTGCATCTCAGATAGGATGACACCAGAGCCTGTGGCCCATATTCAACACTAACATGCTAAAGAGCTGATTGAGCATGCAAAGCACTGTGGCGTCAAAAGCATGTGTATTATGGGCTCATTAGCATGTGTATTATGGGCTCATTAGCATATGTATTATGGGCTCATTAGCAGGTGTATTATGGGCTCATTAGCATGTGTACATAGCCCCTGGAGCGCCTACCCTGTCTATGTTACACAGATACTTATGCCCACTATATATCTATATCTATATATATACAGATATTGTTTTTGTTAACCGGGTAGGTGCACTAGACAAAGGCATTGCCTATTTTCAGGCACAACCTGGCAGAATTACAGACAGCACAGGTGATACAGTAAATGATGACAGTTTTGGTGACACAGTTACAGGTAAACACAACTCCACACAGCATGGCAGGTGGTGCTCCACAGTTAGGAGTTACAGACAGCACAGGTGATACAGTCAACGGTGACAGTTTTGGTGACACAGTTACAGGTAAACACAACTCCACACAGCATGGCAGGTGGTGCTCCACAGTTAGGAGTTACAGACAGCACAGGTGATACAGTAAATGGTGACAGTTTTGGTGACACAGTTACAGGTAAACACAACTCCACACAGCATGGCAGATGGTGCTCCACAGTTAGGAGTTGCAGACAGCACAGGTGATACAGTAGACGGTGACAGTTTTGGTGACACAGTTACAGGTAAACACAACTCCACACAGCATGGCAGGTGGTGCTCCACAGTTAGGAGTTACAGACAGCACAGATGATACAGTAATTGGTGACAGTTTTGGTGACACAGTTACAGGTAAACACAACTCCACACAGCATGGCAGGTGGTGCTCCACAGTTAGGAGTTACAGACAGCACAGGTGATACAGTAAATGGTGACAGTTTTGGTGACACAGTTACAGGTAAACACAACTCCACACAGCATGGCAGGTGGTGCACCACAGTTAGGAGTTACAGACAGCACAGGTGATACAGTAAATGGTGACAGTTTTTGTGACACAGTTACAGGTAAACACAACTCCACACAGCATGGCAGGTGGTGCACCACAGTTAGGAGTTGCAGACAGCACAGGTGATACAGTCAACGGTGACAGTTTTGGTGACACAGTTACAGGTAAACACAACTCCACACAGCATGGCAGGTGGTGCACCACAGTTAGGAGTTACTGACAGCACAGGTGATACAGTAAACGGTGACAGTTTTGGTGACACAGTTGCAGGTAAACACAACTCCACACAGCATGGCAGGTGGTGCACCACAGTTAGGAGTTACAGACAGCACAGGTGATTCAGTAAACGGTGACAGTTTTGGTGACACAGTTACAGGTAAACACAGCTCCACACAGCATGGAAGGTGGTGCACCACAGTTAGGAGTTACAGACAGCACAGGTGATACAATACATGGTGACAGTTTTGGTGACATAATTACAGGTAAACACTACTCCACACAGCATGGCAGGTGGTGCTCCACAGTCAGGAGTTACAGACAGTGTAAGCAGTAGAAAACAGGTAACACAACACACCAGTGGTAGGAGAATGCAACACACCAAGGCATTAACATTGGTCAGGTCAGGCTAACTAACCTTGGACATAGTAACGTAAAGGCAGATCAGATACAAAGATGGGTTAAGTGCAGGTAAACTTGTTGGCAAAAGATAAGGCCTGGCAAGTAGTATTGTGTGGGATCGTGCTGCATGAATGTAAGTCAGTGCTCTTGAGGCGTTTGCATAGGTCACTCTTAAAGGCCTGATGAGACTTACTGCTACAGGGATAGAGTTCCGCAGTTTGGGTGCAAATGCTGAGAATGCCTGCTCACCTATCTTTATCATACATTTCAGGACATCAAAGAGTGACCTATCAGCAGACCTTAACAGGTATGCCTGTGGGGTGTGTCTTAACATATTGGCAAGTGCAGATGGCGTGCCGGATCTGATAATGCTGTTGACTGCCATGTAGGTTCTGAAGGACACAGGGGACAGCCATCCTAGACTGGAATAAAGGAGGCAGTGATGTGTGCTCTGGGGTGCAGACAGGGCAAAGTGGCAAATATTGTTATAGCATGTGTTACATTTGCTAAGGACCTTCTTGCTGGCTTCCATGTAGGTGACAAGACCATATGTAAAGCTTGGGCACAGTACACCCTGTGCAATGGCTAGTCTAGCAGATGTGGTGAGGATGTGTCTAATTTTATAGGCTAGTCCCAATTTTATATTTACCGACTTGCAGATAATGGATAGATGGAGGTTTAAGTACAGGGATGGGTACAGGGTGATTTCCAGGTATTTAAAAGACTGTATCACATTGAGTGGTATTCCGTATGGACCAGGGATGGTAAAAGTGGAAGAACAGGCTTTGAGTCTAGGCATAGAGCCAAAGATCATGGTGACCATCTTCTCTGAGTTCAGCAGTATTCTGTTTTCCTTAAGCCAAGACTGTGTGCCATCATAAGCCTTGGTCAGGCTCAAGAGAATGATTGATAGGTCCTTGTCACCGCTATACAGCGCCATGTCATCTGCATAGAGTGATGCTGAGCAGGGGTCAGCCTGAGTGGGCAACTTGTTGATGAATAGGGAAAACAGTAAGGAACCTAATATTGATCCCCGAATGACACCCACGTTGGTGGGAGCAAGCTCTAAATTATCAATTTGGACAAATTGCTGTCATCCAGATAAGTAGCTAGCCATCCAGGGGGTAGTGTGTGTGTATATGTACGTGTGTGGTGTGTGTGTGTGTGTGTGTGTGTATATATATATATATATATATATATATATATATTTATATATATATAGTAGTGACGCGGTCACACCACTATATTTAGGGTTGAGATGTCACTTCTATGTTAAAGTCAAAATTGTGCGCATTAATAACTTTGGACCTGTTCAACGGATTTGCCTGAAATGTGGTATGCATGGTGGGGCATAGTAGATCTCTTGATTTGCCAAATTTGTTTTCATTCGGACTTACGGTCTTTGCATACCAAAATGCTGAAAAATGCAAAATTATCCATTTTTGGAGGCAGTTTTTGGGATATTGTCCGTGGCCCTGCGCGGCCGTTGTGTGGCGTGCCACTCTGTGACATGGCTCATTTGAAAGAGGTTTGCTGGCCGAACATGCCGCTTTTCATTTGGTGAAAAAATATTAATCTGTTCAAAAGTTATTACAATTTGAAATTCCCATTATATCCGATGGGAACATTTATATGTATTTTTTGAATGTTAATGACAAAGACCAGATGGCCCTAGGAAAGACCAGATTGCCCAAATTGGGATGACCATATCTCAATCATAGTTTGGTCTTTTTACTTGAAATTTGCAGGGTGTTGAGGGGATGTCATAGAGATGTGAACTATGCTGTTTAGGTGTTGAGGAAATAATTTGTTGCAGAGACATTCAATAATGTAATTGACATTTTTCCCATAGGATTACAGTGCAGTCTGTGTCATGGCTTCCGGTGCCATTATCTTGGAAACAAAGCGAGATACAGACTTTTCGCTAGGTGTGACTTAGCTCACCTATAACTAGAAAAAGATTTGAAATCATAGAGTAAGCCTGCAGTGGAATTTTGTTTGTATGTTGCATGGTTCATGAAATATTGTGAAATTACTGTCACAAGGGTTGAAAGAGTGCCTGTCCAGTGCTTTCCAGTGCCCATATCTCGGAAATGGTGTGAGATATGGGTACAGTCTTTCCGATGATGTGTGAAGTACTCAGTGTCACGATTATAATGATGCTAGAATTTTTTTTTCTAGCTCTTACATTTCCCAAGATATGTGCAAATTACTGTGATAAGGGTTTGGTGCCCTATAGTGCTGCTGCATGGCTCCGTAGCTTTGTATAAGTGGGAGCGTGGGCCCAGATATATATTGTTGTGCAAAAATTGGCAACTTGGTGGGAGCTGGGCTCCGCACTCCCACCAATATGTGTTTTTTTTCTACTCATACTACACTTTTCCAAAAAGTCAGGAAATTCTATGCAAACAACTGTGTTAATGCTTCATTTAGGGTTAAAGCAAAAAGAGTCAGGAAATGAGACATTAGAGTTGAACCCCTAATCCCCCTCACACATGCCACCCCGATCCTCCACAGTCTGACAGATGCCAGAGTGTGTCATTGGGGTCATGATGCCTAAATCTCCCCCCATTCTCCTTTACTATAGCATGGCAACATCCTCAGACATGGAATATATTTTAGGGGTGCAGTCGCACCCCTATATTTAGGGTTATGAAGCCACTTTTATGTTAAAGTAAAACTTTTGAGTGTTAATAACTTTGGACCCATTCAACGGATTTGCACGAAATTTGGTATGCTTAGTGGGGCATGGTAGGTCTCTTGAGCTGCCAAATTTTATTTCGGTCGGACTTACGGTTGTTGCACACCAAAATGCTGAAAAATGCACTTTTCCCCAGTTATGTGGGCAGTTTTTTTTTTATTTTGTCCACGGCGCTGCATGGCTGTCATGTGGCTTGCTGCTCTGTGACTTGGCTCATCTGAAAGAGCTTGTGTCAAGGAACATGCTACTTTTTGTTTGGTGAAAAAATTATAATCTATTCAAAAGTTATTCAACTTTTACGTTCCCGTTATAAGTCAATGGGAAAATTTATATGGTTATTTTGTGAAAGAAGAATGGGGTTTTGGCCAACTAGTCCTGCCTCATGATTAAATAATTTGTAGGCTTGTGATCAAAGAATCTTTGATCACAAGGAATTCTTTGATCGTGGTGGCCACCATCTTGTTTTCACTTTGCAGTCGGAAAAATTCTACTATCTCGACCCGGGGGGACTTCTGAGGTGAAACTATGGTGGGTTTTATTCAGGGGTCTTCCCTCTATCAAGCCATGCTTGTGGTTTCTTTCAAAATGATCAAAATATAGAGTTTTTAACTTTTTTATTCTTTGATCATGGCTCGCTAAAAATCTTTGACCACGAGCCTGCAGATTCTTTGATCATGAGATTCTTTGACTGCAGTCTTTGATCGCAAGGGTGTGACTAGATGGCCACTTGAAAAAAATAAATTTTCTCAGCTCACGGGTGCTTTATTAAGCTAAATGAGGGTGTGTTTTGTACAGGCGGCTTCATTCTTTTGAGGCATGGCTTTGGTTTATTGTATTTCTGCCTAAAAATTGACTTTTAGCATTTTTTATTGTTTGTTCACGACCCTGCAAATTCTTTGATCACGAGATTTTTTGACCATGATCTTTGATCGTGAGAGCACAACTAGATGGCGACATGAAAAATTCAGTTTTCTCAGCACAGGGGTCACTTCTAAAGGCAAACTAGGCTGGGATCTGTTCAGGGGCCTTCATTCTGTTGAGTCATGGCTGTGGTTTCATGTATTTTTCTCTAAAAATTGACATTTTTTATTCTTTGATCACGAGCCTGCAAATTCTTTGATCGCGAGCCTGCAAATTCTTTGATCATGAGATTCTTTGATTGCAATCTGTGATCGCAAGGGAGGGACTAGATGGCCAGATTTGGAGGGACCAGATAGCACAATTTTAACTATTTTTCAAATTAAATATCTCGGAAACGGTTTGGTCCATTAACTTAAAATTTGTAGGGTGTTGACGGCATGTCCTGTAGATGTGAATTATATTGTTTAGGTGTCGGACAATACATTTTTTCTGGCGATATCACGTTGCACATTTTACGTTTTGCGGACAGCGTTTTCCATGGTGGTAGTGGCTTGAAATTACTAGAGTAGCTAGCCTTACTGCCATGGATGTACTTTTCAGTTGTTAGGTGTGTAAAATGTTAATAGGTGTGGAATTCTGCCAGTGTGATGAATGAAAATCTGAAACTTTCACATTTTATGTCTTGGAAACGGTTTGGTCTTTTACATTGAAATTTGGAGCATGTTGAGGGGATGTGCTGTCCATGTGAATTATGGTGTTTAGGTGTTGGAAAATTCATTTGCTGCAACCATATTGCGTGACACACTTTATGTTTTGCATATGGCATTTTGCATTGTGGTACTGGCTTCACATTTATGGGGTGCCTCGCATTACTGCCATGTAGGAAATTTGTAGTGGTTAGGTTCTGCCATGTAAACAGGTGTTGAATTATGCCACTCTGATGACTGATGCTTTGCTTTCTTTCAAGGTGGTTGGCCCCATGCTACAACCCATATGCGCTGCCAGCAATACATATGATATTCAATACTTGTACTCTGATCTTAAGCAGGAATTTGCAAGTTGGTGGGAGCACAGGGCCCGAAGGGCCCGTGCTCCCACCAACTAGTGCAATGTTCTACTTTTCTATTCTTTCTCAAAAGGTAAGGAAATTCTATGCAAAAAACTTTGGTAATGCATCATTTAGGGTTAAAGCAAAAAAAGTCAGGAAATGAGACCTTTAGAGTTGCCCCATCCCCCTTGTGGACCCGCCCATCATCCCGAGATTGACAGCTGACAGGGTGTGTCATTGGGGTTGTGAGGCCTAAATGTCACCCCATTCTTCTTTACTGTGGCTTGTGAATATGATTACATATGGAATGGGGTGACATTTAGGCCTACAATCCCAATGACACACCCCGTCAGCTGTCAATCTCGGGATGATGGGCAGGTCCACGGGGGGGATGGGGCAACCCTAAAGGTCTCATTTCCTGATATTTTGTGCTTTAAGCCTAAGTGATGCATTAACAAGTTTTTTTGCATAGAAAAAATATATATATATACACACACATGTACATATATATATATATATTATACTGGCCCAGTAGGAGGCAATATAGTGCAGTGAGTTAAGGCTCTGAGCTGCAGATCTGTAAACCTGGGTTTGAATCCCACAGCCATCTAGGTGCGTACTGTGTGATCCTGAGCAAGTAACTTAACTTCCTTGTGCTCCCAGGTCCCATCTGGAAACAAAAACCACAATCAGTGTAGTGCACAAATTATTAGAAGCATTAGGTGGAAGGACACCAAGGGATATATCAAATAACTGTTTTGCTTCTAATGTTTTCAAATATTGGTGGTGTTGTGTTGATACACATATTAACCCTAACATTGAATTTCCATACTGTTAAATGTGTGATGGAAACCCTAACTGGTTTTGTAAAACTGAGTTTTTTGCAATGAATATCTATATATATCCGGTCGCCCATCCAGGCAGTGAGATAGACCTATTTTTTACATCATTATATATAGTACGTGGTCTGGTGGACCCCAACCCCCCCAAAGTTCAACTCCCCCCATCTGACCCCTCCTCCTGTGGACTCCCCTCCCCACCCCCAATAACCAGTGCTGTTCTCTGGCATCTGAGATGGCAACAGGCACTGCCCTCCACTCACTACCTCAGCTGGCTATTGTCTGGCAAGCATTCGCAATCATGTGCCCTGTAGAATTAGTTGATTCTGCAGCACACGTGATCGTGAATGCCTATCAAATGGCAGCCAGCATAGGCTGTAAGTGGAGGAGTGTTTTGGTCGACCTCTTTGATGCCATAGAATAGCATCAGCAACCCTGGGAGGGTGGTGCAAGTAGGAGGGTCCTAAGCAGGTGGTATGGGTTGGGGGACAGTTGACCTTTGGAGGAGTGGGTAGCCACTAGACCACCATGCTGACTACTTTATATAATGATGTCAGACATAACTCTATAATGTGGCCAGGATGGGCAATCGAGGGGTGGGAGGGAACCGCTAGACCTCCTGGCTGAGCAATATATATGACATGATTATCAATACCTCTATAAGTCAGGATGGGTGATCGGGGGGAGCACTGTGGTGTGAGGATAAGGGCAGGGTTTAATGTGTTCAACAGTTGTGTGACATAGGCTGTTTAGTGCTGCTGAAATTGATAAATATTTACCACTGCACCTAGCATGCATGGGGGATCCCTCATTTGCATAGGTGCAGCAATATATTGTGTGCAGTCATGCTGTCTGGTCAGCACAACATACTGGGGGCCTTCGATTATGCCCCCCGGCATGTAACCCAGTATTTTTTATTGTACGTGTGGTGTTATCCCAGTTATTTCTGTGCTAACAACGTAACTGAGTGTGTCTCCTGTGTTTTTCAGCATTTCCTGCCAGAGCACAGGATAACTGTTTGGAGTTACATGCTCTGTTTTTGAAGCAACGTGTTGCATGTCTCCACGAATCGCATTCTCTAGTGAACCCCAACCTTCCCAGGCATCTGAACAACACAACCCTTGAGTGACAATGGTAGCCAACTGACAGACTGCAGACAAGAAAGCTGTGTAATAAATCTTGCAGGGGTTGTGGGCCACGTCTGGTACACTTAGAGCACTTAGCAGTCCTAATATGAAACCACAGGTGGAGGTGTGGCACAGTTAAACAATGTCAGTGAAACTGATGCAGAGTTGGAAATGTTGCACTGCCTGCAGCTTATCGAAGTGTTTATGACCAATGCAAACTTCGCAGATGGACGTTATAACAGTTTAAATCATAAAACTACCCCACCCATACAGTACTTTTGTCCACCCTCCTATCCTAAGGCAGAACATTCTAAAGGATATCTCTTATTCCCCACTTTCATAGCACCTAACCCCTTCCCAGGTCCTGTGAAGTGAAGTGTATTAGCCCATAAGCAGCACAGCTGGATAGAAATAATGTAAAAACCATTCCCCACTCCCCTCATTAGTCCATGTCTCCCACCCTCCTCCCCACAACCAACCCAAGAAATCCAGTGACAGCTCCCATCTCACTCACTCCCTTCTGACACCCATCCCATTCCCCCCAAAGAAAGGATATTTTGTAGGTCCCTCAGAAGGTGACCAGTGCAGCCCTCCCTCCACCTCAGCCAGTCGCTACCTAATGAACGGAATCCTATGCAGTGCATGTTGTAATCACCTGATCTGAAGCTCAGCTGTAAAACTGGATAAAAGCAGAACCCCATTGAAATCAAGAAGATGAGTCGTTTGGGACAACCTCAGGAAATAAATCCTCATCTCACCTTACATATAAGCATGCCCTATTTTCCCACCTCTTTGCTCTTGATAACTTTGATTGCACTTAACTTCTGCTCTGTCTCTCTACTTAGACTCTGTCTCTCTACTTTGACTATCAGCTTGTGACCTGCCCATCCCTCGGGATCTGCCTTTTGTAATAGTGCCTCTAACTGTCTACTTCTCCCACTCCTAGTCCTAATGTCTTGTCTACCTTACTTTCATGTATCTATTGTTACTGTGCCTACCTGCCTGTTTCTCATAGCTAGGCCTGTCAGACTGGTCAATACTGTTTGTTTTTGTATAAGTGTATGTTGCAATAACTTCACTACTGTTGGTGTTTTCCAGCTGGTGAATTATCTTCAGTGGCTGTCCTCTGTCATGGTATTTGTTGGACAGTTCTCCTGCACCATGTATCTGATTGTGGATCACTGCTGTATTGTGAAATTGTACTCTTACTGTATTGTTATATTGTACTGTCCTGGGTCGTGCTTGAAAATAGGCAGGATATTTTGTCTAGTGCACTTACCTAGTTACCAAAAGCTAATAAATAAATAAATTGTAAACAAATAACATTAAAGAGAAACTGTAGCATTAGTGATAATCCTCTTGAGAGAATTCATTTTACTGTGCCTCAGAAACCTAGCTTGTGCCTTAGAAATAGACCGTGATGGCAGAAAAAGCCCATTGGTCCTAAGAGTCTGCCTGTAACACCCGATCATACCCAAGTCCTATAGAGGGTTTTAGCCCACACTATCCACCCCACACTTCCAGTTTTACTGCTACCACCCTGACTGATGACTATACCCTTCATTCTGTTCCAGCCATAAATGAAACCACTGATGGTTTTGGTACCCATCACATCAGCTGGCACACTGTTCCATGACTCAACCACCTTCTCCATAAAATTAAATTGTCTCACATCCCCGCTGAACCTCTCCTCCACCAGTTTCCACTTATGTCTCCATGTTCTTGATCTGCTATCCTTGCTGAACTGTTCCTCGCAGTTCATTCTTTTCAGACATTTGAAGGTCTCTGTCATATCTCTCTTCTGCAATCTGGCCTCCAGTGAGGACATGTTCAGTGCTTCAGGTCAATCCTCATAAGCTCTGCCTTGCTGGCCCTGAATCGTTTTGGTTATCCTGTGCTGCACTGTCTCCAGGCAAGAACTCCAGGACTGGGTACAGTACTCCAGGTGCGGCCTCATCAGTGATCTATAGAGATGTACTTTAGTAATACCTGCTTTCTTCTGCTGTCAATATCCCTCCCAATGCAACCAAGCATCCTGTTTGCCTTACTGTATGCACTGTTACATTGCCTTGATTGTTTAAGGGGGGTCACTTATGCTGACGTCTAGGTCTCTTTCATCTGAAGTAGTGCTCGACGTAACCCGTCCTGTCCGGTATTCTCATCTGGAGTTCTTGTCCCCCATGTACAGTTTTAGTTTCCTGAAACTTAGACTGTAAAACTATTAATTTGAATTGCCAAAGCTTCTTAATATTGTGGAGTAACTGAATAAGATGGACACAGCACACCACTCCAGTGTTGCACAGGCTCTGTCTGGGTGGCTCAGTGGATTGTTAGGAGGTTATGGTGCCTTTCAACTCTGGTCACAGGTTTGAATCCTGGCCCAGACTGGTAGTAACCTGTGTTTGACCTTATGTTATAAAAATAAAAAAGTCTAATTGTAAAGTACAAGACTTATAATTCCATCATGGGTATCTGGTGATATTTACAAGCCCCTGAAGATTTCCTGTCATAGTTTGTCACCAGCACCCTTTGATGGCATTATAGCCTTGTAATTCTCGTTACGTATACCTCATCATGTATTATTCTGTATGTCATTCTGTTTCATATATTTTATTCTACATACTGTATTTAATAGAAATAGTGAACAAATGCAAGGTAACTGTAATTTACATCAAATAGAAGGAATTCTGATTCATTAATTGCATTAAACAGGGTAATTACACCGTAGTTGCATACATGCTGCATGCAAGCACATTGCAATTGCAATGTGCTTTCAGTGTAGTTATATGACTCAAAATAAGGTGTAACCCACAACTGATTTTCACCATAAGTGCAGACTTGGAGAAAGCATTGTGAACAGGCTACTTAATACACTGAAGTAAAATGATGCAGTCTCCATTCCTGTTCCTTATACTGCTCAGGAGGAGTACAGCCCTCCCTTCCCCATCAATTGATCAGTCACCAGATCTTACACAACTATCCCTCTCCCAAACTGGGGTTTGCCTTTTCCTGTAAATGTCTTACTTCACTACTGGGCATGAGCACAGATGACATTTAAATGTGAACCATCCTCTATACGGAGTCAGACTAACTGCACATCCGTAGTTGACACTTACAACCCATATCTAGCACCCCAATGCAAAATTAACCAAAGACTTACAAGCAATATTCAATGACAACCTAGAATATATTTTCAGGGAATCACTCTTACTTTCTTTCTAGCAACCACCTAACTCCTACAACCTGATTGTCAGGGGCAAACTTGCACCACACAAACAGCAAAATATCAGGAGGCACCACCATAACCCAGCGCAAAATATGAGCATGTTTCCAGTACTGCAGATTTTATCAACAACCCCCCAAAACAAGCAACTCAAGACACAGGGAACCTGCACATCAGACCACAGAATGTTGTTTATTACAGTGTAAGCCGCTTGTAACCAACTGCTGTGTGTAAGATCATTTTATCCAAGAGGCTGTCCATTGTAGGCAATGTTGCTATTTTATGGATGAACTATGCACAAATAGTCGGCTACAGTATTACAGGGAACTCGCTCCTTCCCTCCCATCTGTCTTTGCATCCTGTCACTTTCTCCAGTCAGTCTCCATTAGTCAAAATAAAAAAAAAATCTAAAAGCAGTGACGTCACGTGTTTGCTCACTCCTGCCCACCTGCCTGATTTGCAGTATTATTTATGCCCTCCCTCCTGTCTCTCCAGCAGCCAGTTTCCTACAGTAATTAAAAAAAAAAGAGAGAGAGGGAGAGAATTCCAAAAGCGAAAGCAATTGGCTAAAAGCTGAAAGTTAAAAGCATCCCATCACTACTAGTCGTTCCCGATCCCAACCCGCCCATGAAAGCTAAGGTAAACAAAGCAGGTTCAAAGCAGCTCACTCCTGATCTCTTTTAAAACAGTTTAAATTAGCTTTAAATTAGCAAGTCAAGTATTTACTGTATTAAAAAAAAACTAAAAGGAAAGAAAATGTGTCTTCTAAACTTAAACTTGGTATACTCAGCAAAAGTTTCAAAGCAGCTCACTCCCGCTTGCACACAGTGACACTCGTCACCTCCCTCCAGCACTCTGCACTCTCTCTCAGTTTTAAATCAGGTTTCAAATCAGCATGTCAGCTAGTTACTGTATAAAAACCAAAAAGAACAAACTCTGTCCAGAGCCAATAGGGCTGCAGCTGAGGAATCTGGGGTAAAAATATTGTAAATTACCAAAGTTACAATCCTGCATTTGTGAAATGTAACATAGGCTCGTAAATTTGTTGTTTTGTAATATTTTTTTACACCAAACTGTCAACATAGCTTTGCTATGAGCGTGCCTCATGAAGAGGGTCAGAGAAAATGCTCAACTCCTGGCCCAAAGATAATTTCACACAGAGCCTGCGAAATCAACTTTGGGGACACAGAAACACATTTTAAGCATGAGTTGAAAAATGACAGCTGTCACATTTTATGAGGTGCTGTAAACAAATGGCTCTGTTGAAAATTTGGGGTAAAAATGTTGAATATTACTAAACCTGCGAGCCTGCATTTGCAAAATTCAACATAGCTTCATACTGTAACATTTTATATATATATATATATATATATATATATATATATATATATATTTATACCAAATTTAGAACATAGCCTTCTTATGACTCACTTCATGAACATCGGCAGAGAAAATGTGCAGCTCCAGTCCGAAAGGTGATTTCATGCAGGGACTGCAAAATCACCTTTCAGGATGTGAAAAAAAAACATTTTGGCCAGAATCTGAAAAATTACAGCTGTCACATTTATGAGGTGCTGTAAACAAATGGCTCTGTTGAACATTTGGGTTAAAAATATTGAAAATTACCACAGTTACGAGCCTGTGTTCACAAAATTCAATGTAGGCTCATAACTTTGTTGTTGCTTAATATTTTTTCCTCCACATTTTCAACATAGCCTTCTTATGACTCCACCTCATGAACAAGGGCAGAGGAAATGTTTAACTCCTGCCCAAAAGGTGATTTTATGCAGGGACCATGAGATCACCTTTCGGAACGGATTTGCCTAATGACAGTGGAAGTGTTCATGAGGTCAGGTCCCAAAAAGGCATGTTGAAAATTTGGGCCACAAGTATCAAAAAATGGCCAAGTTATGCCACTAAGTTCAAAACACCATTGAAATACATTGTACCGCATACCTATTTCTTCAGTTCCCAGTCCGGCTTGGAAGAGTGAAGAAGTGTCTGCAGTCCAGAGAGGATTACAGTGTTGGACCCCTGATAAGTAAATAAGGGCCTGGGGAGGGGGTGCAGGGTGGTGGGAGCTGAGTGGGAGGGTGCGGGTGAGAGGTGTAATGGCCACAAAAGACACGAAGGATGTTTTTGGTTTTACTGGTGAAAAAAAAAAAACGAGGATTCCTGCACTCATCTCCCAGTGCCACTTTTATGTTTCTAGGGAGATAGTGGAGCGGTGGGTGCTGAAAGGGAGGGTCAAGTGGGGGGAGGAAATTATAAATACATATAATAAAAAAATCACAAATAACCACGCATCTAGTGGATGGGGGGATCAGTAAGAGGATTTGTGATTAGGACACTGGGGGAATTGGGCACTCCTAGTGTCACTATTATGCTTTGGGGGGTGCTGAGAGGGTGAGTCGGTTGGGGGGATATGTATAAATAAAAAAAAAGAAATCTGCATTCACGAAAGAACACAGCACAGTCCACCATGACCTAGATGGCCACTGCACTGTGCATGCGCTAGTAGTCATGCATTCACAGTACAGTTTGTCAGCCATCTTGGACATGGCAGAGTGTGCCGTGTTCCTGCTGTGACTGCCAACATGCAATAAATAGTGCAGTGCTGCTTCCAATAGAGACAATGAGCGGAGTACTCCACGGAAGCAGAGGCAACTGTGGTGCAGCTCCAGCACGTTGTTCGGTTGGAAGGTGTGTGCTGAGTCCTTTTTTCATAGCAAGAGGTCTGCAGGGCTACTTCCACTGCAGCCCTAAAAAGGGAGTATCTGTTAAGAAGACTCACCATACTGTCTGTCAGTTGGGGGGGGGAGAGTACAGGGGTCCCATGGCTATAGAATGCAAATAGAATGAGATGCAAACTGTTTAACACTTGCTTTTGCACCACATTACCACTGGGTCACAACTTATTCACAGCTGAGGCAGGGAAATGATTAGCCCTTTCTGTGCCTCTGGCATGCGGTATAGCAGGCAACACTAATTCATTAAAGCCAGATGATGTATAATGGAGCCCTATTGTAAATGGTTTTGGAATCCAGGCTTTGTCCATTTTAAGCAGCTCGTTCGGCTTATGCATGTATGGTATACATCCAGTATAAGCACTGGCCCAATACAGGCTATGTGGGTGAAACCAAACTATCCCTCAGCATCAGAATGAACTCACGCAGGCACATCATAAAGGAGAAAAAGAATGAAACTGCAGTGGGACAGCACATGTCTCAGTCTGATCCCTCCATTTCTGATCTCCCTCCTCTAGTTCTCAAAGGAAACTTCAACATCCTCTAAAATCCCTCTCCCACTGTACAGTATGTCTGAGTTATATCTCAGAGAGCCATTTAAAGAGGAAGATTGAAAAGTGACTCTATCCGGCCTAGCCTGACACAAATGCATAATCTCTTTTTCTTGATTTTTTTGGTCATAGTCTATTTACTGTCAGTCAGCTTTCAAGGCGTTTATGACTTCGTGCAGTTATAAATAGTATAAAAAAATGTGCATCATCTATAAATACAATCAATTAGCCAGCCCATTGGTGCTGAGGGTTGAGGTGCTGCATGCCATACCTTGCACCATGCCAGCAACCTGGATTAGGGAGCAGACTTGGGCGCCAGGGCTGGTCAGGGGGAGGAGACAATCAAGCATCCAGAGGACTGCTCTCCTGTCCTGGGGTGGTTAGTTGGGGGTTCCCTGCCCCGTAGCAGCTCCTGGGTGGAGACCAAGGGCACTACAAGGAGCAGGTCTGCAGATGGAGTGAGACAGCGGCATATGACAGAGGGAGGAGGGAGTGGCATCCTTCACATGTAGACATCAAGGCATGTCTACATCTCATGGGGCATAACCAAGGTGGAAAACCCTGGATGCTAAGGAGGCGACGGTGGGGCTTGAGGTCCAGCCCACAAGTCAATGTCGGCTCCGACCCGACTTGACTCTCCATGGTCCCCGCTTCCTCCCATATGGGGTCGGTGGGAGAGAGTGGACTCAGCACCCAATTCCTTGGTCAGGGAGGGGTTCAGGTAGACTGTAGATGCTGATCAAGTGGGTTGTTAGCCTGCAGTATTGCTGTTTGGAAACTGTGGCAAGATTTTGTTATTTCTGCTTTAATAAATTGCTATCACTGCTTGAATGCCACTGTGGTTTCCATGTGCCACTACTTCCATGTTGGACTGATCAAGTGGGCCCCCACTAGAGAGATCCCTCAGCAGTCAGTGACCAAGAAGGAAATAAAGCTGACAAAAAATAAATACATACAAACAATACACAACAATATTAAACACAAACAATACACAACAATATTATCTTTCCCATAATTGTACCTATAAATGACATTCATTGCCTTTTGTTTTTGTTTTATTTGTTTTGTCGTTTCCTTATTTATATGTTTTTGCTGGTAATTGATGTGTTTTGAGTGGTTCTATGTGATAACAGTGAACGCCTAAAGGCGATCACCGTTATCGCACAGTCAAGAGTGCCGAAAACATTTTCTGCACTCTGACAACCCCGGTGCACAGGACAACAGTGCCAGGACATGTAATTTAATGCTTTCTGTAAGGGGGGCTGCACCCCTCCACACCACCCCCTCCCCCCCGCACCACCCTACTAAAGGATTCTCGATTCCAGGGAGTGCATGTCGGGGTGGGTGAAAGCATTAAAAAATAAAGGTTTGGGCCAGGCACAATAAAATTGTACCAGCACCCAGACTCGGACCTGAACCCGGTACCTCACCCACCCCAACCACTAGCCAACCCCCAACACCACGACGCAGCTCAGCAGTCCACCACAGCACCACTCCCTAGAGCTTCTCCACCCCCCTCCCAGCCCACGCTCACCATGCTCTCCCCCCCACACATGTACACATAGCGACATCCTGTCGCCCAGTTCACTCACCCCCTGATCCCATCGCCCTACCCACCCATTGCCGTGAGAGATTGTGCCGGGAAGGAGTCACCATTATGGACGGTGCCCTTCCCCATGCGCGCACCTCACGGGATACCGTTTTTAGTTTTTCTGAAAGGCACTTTATAAAAACAAATCCCATCCATTGACAAACACACACAAGAAAGTCAAACATGGGAACTTAGATTTATAGATCTAGTGGACTAAATAAACAATGGACTCGGCATGGGTTCTGGTGTCATGACCCATTACAGACATTAAACTGACATACTCTGCTTCTTCTACAGGTTATAATTTGCATATGTATACTTTACATTATCACTTACATATACGCTATTTTGATGTTGTACCTTATACATTTTTACATTGTTACAAACATGTGCATACATAGATATGTATTTGTACTGTGCAGAATTTTCAAATTCCAGTGGAACGATATTTTGTGGAATTTTTGAAATTCCGCTGATATTCCACTGAATTCTGCCAGATACGGAATGGTGGAATTCCATGGAAGAAAAATGTGTAATGAATTTATCCACAAATTCCGTGGCTCTCAATAGTTTCCACAGAAATGGTTGCAGAATGATTTTTCAAGGATAAAATGCTGTTCCGTAGAATAATATTCCACAGATCACAGCAAGCGGAATTCCACAGAAAGAGCCAGCAAAATTTTGGCAGAAACTCCACTGGCAAAATGGTCATTCCATGCTAATTTCGCCTGTGGAATTCCACATTCTGCACAGCACTAATATGTATCCAAATAAATTGTATGCATATGCAGTGTGCTTCTGTAGCACATGGCACATTTTTTAGTGTCCCCCACATACATGCTCATATTTCAGCTTAACTTCACTGTGTATCGGGTTATATCACATGACTATAGTGGAGCTTCTCATCCCTCCTAGTAGCCAGCCTGTCCTAAAATCTAGCATCTCTCTCTTTTGTGAACAGGTTAATTGCTGCACAAAGGTAACACTAGCCAACAGAGGTGTGCACTGCACAGAGCATTTTTCCCAAATACCAAGAATAATAGGTTATTCCTCACATAAAGCTAAATAACAAATAGTGTCCACTGTATGTGGAATTACTCTTTGTGGTATTACTAGTTGTAGTATTACTATTCGTGGTATTATTATTTGTATTGAAGAAGTTTAAAAAAAAAAACAATCAGTCAATCAAATTAAACCTCTAACCCTGTACAGCATCTGCATTCAACACATTAACAAATATCACGTGCAGTATCTGCGTTCAACAGATAAACATTACATACAGTATCTGCATTCAACACAACAAATATCACGTACAGTATCTGCATTCAACACATAACAAACATCATGAACAGTATCTGCATTCAACACATAAAATTCACGTACAGTATCTGCATTCAACACATTAACAAATATCACATACAGTATCTGCATTCAACACATAAACATTGTATACAGTATCTGCATTCAGCATATAACAGACCTCACATACAGTATCTGCATTTGGCACATAACAAACATCACGTACAGTATCTGCACTGAACACATAAACACCACGTACAGTATCTGCATTCAACATATAGACAAACATCACATACAGTATCTGCAGGTAACACATAAAAAACATCACCTACTGTATCTGCGTTCAACACAGAGAAAAACCTCACATACAGTATATGCATTCAACAAACAGATCCTGTGGACATTTGTCAGTTTTGACTTTGAAATTCCATCAACATAATACACTATAAAAAAATAAAGGCTGCTCTTCCGGTGTCCATTTCATAATTAGACAATGTTCTATGAAGATAAATGATAAGCAACTTTTTTCTTTGTCCTCTAAATCAAAGTATGGGAGACTTTAAAAAAGTTGTGGAGTGGAATCTGGCACGAGAGTGCTGGACTTCAGGAGGGCCGACTTTGGGAGGATGGGGGAAGTGGTAAAAGGGTGCCTGGTCAGAATGGACACTAACCAGAGGTGGGAGCTCATAAAGCTGGGGATAGTGGAGGCAACCAAAACCTGCTGCAAGGCCCAGAGCAAGAAGGCAAGGGTTAAGAAACCTAGTTGGTTGAGCAAGGAGGTCATGGAAAAGGTAAAGAGGAAAAGAGCTGCCTTTAGGAGGTACAAGAAAACAGGGAGGGGAGAGGATAGGGAGGAGCACTAGACAGAATCGAAGGAGGTGACACGGGCAGTAAGGGGAGCCAAAGCATCTACGGAACTCAGGCTGGCACAAGGCATTAAGAAGGGGGAGAAGGACTTCTTTAGGTACATCAGGGAGAAAAGGAGCTGTAAGGACCACATAGTAAGGATTAGGAAGGAGGGGGGTTGGGTGGAAGCAGGGTGCGATAAGGCGGAAGCACTAAATGACTACTTCTGCTCAGTATTTACTAAAGAGAAGAGGGGGTGACACCCAAGGGGGATGGCAGAAACTGGGGGAAGGGGGTGACAGATGGAGAAATCATGGAGGGCAGAGTTCGGGAGGGTTTGAAGGCACTGAGGGTGGACAAGGCGCCAGGCCCAGATGGCATCCACCCCAGGGTACTGAAGGAGCTGGCAGAGGTCCTTGCGGGACCTTTGGCAGACCTATTTAATGCCTCACTACACTCGGGGTGTGTACCTCAGGACTGGAGGGTGGTTCATGTGGTGCCCCTCTACAAAAGTGGTCGCAAGGATGAACCGGGGAACTACAGACCAGTAAGCCTCACATCCATTGTTGGTAAGCTGATGGAGACTATACTGAAGGAGAGGCTGGTGGCCCTCCTAGAGGCCAAAGGACTACAGGGCAGCAGACAGCATGGCTTCATACATGGCAGATCCTGCCAAACCAACCTGGTGTAGTTCTATGACTGGGTAACGAGGCAGCTGGACAGGGGCCATGCAGTGGATGTCCTGTATCTGGACTTCAGTAAGGCATTCAACTCGGTGCCACATGAAAGGCTGGGAAGTAAGTTAGAAGACACAGGGGCGGGTGCAAAGCTGTTGAGATGGGTAGGGAACTGGCTTCAGGGAAGGCAACAGAGGGTGGTGGTGGGTGGGGAGCTCTCACACCCAAGGGTAGTGGCAAGCGGTGTTCCACAGTGCTCGGTGTTGGGACCAGTGTTGTTTGGGATATTCACTGCAGACATATCATTGGATATCAAGAGCAAGATCAGTCTGTTTGCTGATGATACCAAGATAGGGGTGGTGGTGGATGACCTAGGGGGATGGCAGGGATTGCAGGATGATCTGGCAAAGCTTGAAGCCTGGTCAGACACCTTGCAACTGGGGTTTAATGCCAAAAAGTGTAAGGTGCTGCATTTTGGGATGAAAAACCCAAGGAGGAGTTACCAGCTGGGGGAAGTGCTGCTAGCCCAGACAGAGGAAGAGGAGAAGGATCTGGGGGTGCTCATTACAGGGTCAATGAACAACTCAGCACAATGTAGGAAGGCAGCTGCAAAGGCCAACAAAATGCTGGGTTGCATTGCAAGGGGTATATCCTCGAGGAGGGAGGAAGTGATTCTGCCACTGTATAAGTCATTAGTTAGACCACACCTGGAGTACTGCATGCAGTACTGGTGCCCGTATCTGAAGAGGGACATTAAGGGGTGCAGTGCAGGGTGACAAAGATGATCAAGGGGCTGAGGGACTTATCATACGAGAGGAGGCTGGGGGAGTTGAATATGTACTCGCTGGAGGAGAGGAGGGATGGGGGGGTCATGTTTGAAACCTTTAAGTACATGAAAGGAATAAACAGGACAGATACAGAGGGGCTGTTCAAAGTAAGGGAGGGAAGGGACACCAGGGGCTGTGATATGAGACTGGAGGGAGGAAGGTTCAGGAGGGAGATGAGGAGACACTTTTTTACAGAGAGGGTGGTAGCTGGGTGGAATGCGTTAGCTGCAGAAGTGGTATCCAGTAGAACAGTGGACTGCTTCAAAAGGGGATGGGACAGGACAAGGGGGAGGGTCAATGGAGGGGAAGGGTGGAAGGCAGGGGCAGCTGCAGAATAAGGGGTGCTAGCTGCACATTCGAGCAGACTTGATAGACCTCTAGGCCTTTATCTGCTGGCAAGTTTCATATGTTCGTGGTTGCTTCCTATGAGAGACTGTTTCTAAATGTAACATTCCTATTATTTTGTATTTTTATTTCAGCCCGGAAGGCTTCAGCTGTCTTTGGCGAGTTTGCATCTGAAGTAAGGCTCAGGAAGCAGAGTGTGGGAGCACCAGCAGCAGAAATGCTAGGTGAACATGCAGAGCATTATCCCATTCAGTTGACTGCCCCCCCACCAGCTTTTGTTGTTGTCTGTCAACTTCATTAAAATAAGCTAGAGGTAGATTTTCTGTTAATTCGGTAGCAGGGTGCAATTAGCTTGTGTTAATAATGAATAGCAATGACACGACCTTTTCTGCCAAACAAAGACGCGATTGAACCACGGTGTGGCTGGTGGTGATGATTCAAAGTGGCGCTTTTTGTGCTACCTCCTTGGGGGTAGTAATTGGGAATAATAAGACGGCCTCAGTGAATGACCTTGTACATCTGTTGCACAGCCCTCCCAATCTGCAGCTCACTTGCCATCAATAGCACTTCTACTACAATTAGATCCGCCATTTCAAGGTCTTAAAAATGAGCAGCACACAGTCCACATATGTTCACTGCTATTTAATCTTGGACTGCAGGAGGGTGGCAGGAATCCATCTCTGATTGTCTTCCTCGTGCCAGGCAGCAGTTTGTTGACTGAAAGGGGCCAATCAGTTTAAGGAGAATGGGACTGCAGGGCTTCTCTGGCATGCTTCCATGACACACACCAAATGATTTGGGGTCTGATGATGGACCAGAGCCAAAATGCTGCTAAGAAGCTACCTGGACTACAGTATCAGAACAATACATTTTCGACCCTGAAATGTGTCATGTCATGAAAAGAAACTTTTATTTTAACTGATAGCCAACAGTTAAGCACACAGGAGTGTCTGACTGATTCCCCCCCCCCACCCCCGCGGATGGAACAACTTGGTTTTTCATTATTTAAAGCTGATTATGTTTTTCTGAAAAATCCCTGGAAATCTGGGTATGATAAATTGAGAATCCTGAAGACGTCTGTCACTTTTGAATGATGCTGTTGTCGATTGGGGGGGTTGACTGATAGTATTTGACATGTGGCGGAGACACTCTGACATAAGAACTCCAGATGTTCAGATACTGTAGCGTGCCAGGAATGGCAGTGTGCTGCTTCTGAGTCAGCTGACTGACTTGTAACATTAAACGAATATCACATACCTACCACCGCAGCAGCTGGAATGATTAGAACTGGATTTATTTGGAGATCATTAATCAGGAAAATCTCCTTTGCTGCATCCCATTTCTAGGAATGATGTGGGAGGCAACAACAGTGACAGATTTAAAACCACAATATAGTGCATTGAACAAGAAGAAAAATCTGTTAAACCCATAGTTATGCATAATCATAAATATAAACAATTGCAATGAGGCCCTGAGGAATCTATTCAAGCATTTATTTTCCCTTGCCAATGAAACAGAATGATAGAGGCTGTTGCGTGTAAAAACCCCTTTCACGGCCAAGAGCTGTCTATGTTGTTGCCCCTTTTAAACTTGGGAAAAATTAGAATGCGGAGATATTATGGCACATGGAGGCTGATGCAGGTGAAGAGCGTGTAACATCTGCCATGCGAGCACAGCACATCCCCCAACTTGTTTCCTGCCAAATAGTTATCAAGTCAGGCTAATACAGTTCAACATTTCATTTTCAGCACACGAGGTTTTAAAGGGGGACACAGTCAGCCCTTTGTGCATCATGTTATTTCTAGTCGAAAACTCACATTTTACGATTGCTTGCCTTCTCTAACATTCATTGATGTTACCGTCATTTTAGTGGTTTCCTTTTTTGGTAGAACTGTAATGCATGCTAATGCTATAATTACACCCAGCCTTGTTTTGATGCAAATCCTTGATCTGCTCTTATTGCATACTTCCTGAATATTAGGAACACCCCCAAACAGTGCTGCCACTCGTGATGCAATAATTCCCTCTCCTTCCACTGCATCTTGGGTGTCTACATTGTGTTGGAGGTGTTCCCAGGTCCAGAAAAGATGTGCTGGGAGTTGATCAAGGACTGTAAACAAACGTGTTTTTGTGTGGTAACACCAATGTGATGGGCAGTCTGTTTTTTACTTTTAAAAAGACAAAAAAGTCAGAATCAATCTACCAGCTACATCAGCAAATTCTACAGAATGTGAGCAATTATAAAATGTGTGTTTTTTTTTTAAACTAGAACACTTTGAGACCTATGGGGGTTGACAGTGTTCCTTTAAAAGTCAATTTTTGTAACAATTCAGTTCTGCCCCCATAGAGCAGTCACCAGCAAGCAGGACTCTGTATTCAGAATGTGTATATCTTTAAACAAATATCAAAATTGAAAACAAGTATTGAAACTCAACACGATTTCTGATTTATTCTAGCTGATTTATTTCCTATAATTATCGAAGATTTGTTAATCGATTGTGTAAACTCTGTGCAGGCTAAACAGGAAGTGTGTTCACAATACATGTCTATTATCCCTAAATTGGCACAGCAAAGTATCCAGAGTATTAGCCCATGAACATTTAAACCCTTGTGTTCTCAACTTGGGAGCAGCAAATTCAACCATGTGTATGTAGAGGGGGAGAGGTGTTGTTAGACCATACTTTTTCATAATGTGCAGCTGTGACAGCAAGCAGTATTTATGATTAGTGCAATTCCCATATTCGTGCCATCAGAGATATGAGTATGGGTTTGAGTGTGTATCTGGTGGTGCAGAGGAGGCAGCAAGTGGTGTGATTTAATTTTGCTGGATATGTACCTTCATCGGAAGAGAAAAATGCTTTATAAAAAGTGAATGAGGTGTCACAAATGTCTCATGGTTAATCAAGACTGCCATTCCATGACACCTTAGAGCACGTGTGCCAGAACATGGGGACAAGTGTGGAGGGGGGGGGGTTGTGGTAATTACAAAAGAGACCACAATTTCTTCCCCTCTGACCTTGCATGCATTAAGGGGGCACTTTGAATGCTCATGGGCAAATGTAGGGCTGCTGCCACCCCCCCCCACCCATAGATTCTGGCTCCTGTGCCTTAGGGTTCCAGAACCACTAAGCTTTGTGGCTGCTGAATCACTAAAATGTCACGAAATGGCACTCTTCATTAGGTAAGAGATGTCTGTGATCCCATTAGCTTTTTGTAGAGGCAGAACAAAGAGGCAATGTGGTCTAGTGGTTACAGCACCACCTTGGTTACCACGAGGTCGCAACTTCAACCCCCTCCTCAGTCAAATACTCTGAGTATGACCCTGAACAAATCACTTAATCTCCCAGGGTTTCCGGTTCACCCTATGAAAGGTAGAAAGAGGAACCCAGTGAAAATGAGATGTTGCACCTCAGCTTGACTATCCTGGGTGAGTAAATTGTAACATAACAAAATGCAGCAGTGACATTTCAAATGACTTGGGTCTTGTTATTGGTCTGATATCAAGTGCTAGTGTATTCCAATTGTCAGCAGCTTGAAAAGAAAGATGTTGTCTGCTGCTAGCACTCATTATTACAACAGGAACAGCGAGTGGTCTTGTGCAAGTTGATGTTGCTATGAGAGAATCAGATAGCACGTCCATTCAGCGATGGAACTTCAGCAAGTGCAATTTCCGGTGACGGCAATGTCAGCGAATGCAATTATGGCACCCAGATGGATGGCGAGCACCAATATGGCAACAAAGGTAATCTCCCCCCCTCCCCGAGGTGCTACCACCTCAGGGTTGGTTATTTTAGTAAGGGGGTGCTGGGGCAAAGCCCCCTGCAAAGGTGGGTGTGGGGAGCACAGCCCCCCTACAAAAGAACCATTTTAAAAACTGTCGCCATAACGGTGTTCGCCTGTATGTACCGGGTACCCTAACTGTAGTAACTGAAATGTTGTTACCGAAATTATCGTCGCTACAATTCCCTCACTGAATTGTCATGGAGCCAAGAATCAGGAGTTTGATACCTAAATTGGAAACAAAGATGTGCAGGTGCATTATAGTCCAGGCATTTAAAAATTAAATTAAACTGGTGAAATTATACTGCTGTCTAAGTGGCACCCAAAGTCAGCTAAGTTGCTTCATATAGCCATATTGTGAAAAATTTTTTTTTTAGACAGTACAGTATAGTCTCACCTTCAATAGCTGTGTCACTCTCACCTCACATCATGTTGTTGTCCAATCTTCGACATACAGTACATGTTATTGTAGTAAGTCGTCATAGTTTGTGCACCGTTCTGTTGCACTGTAGTGTCATCTGTTGTGTAGAAAATGTCACCTAGAAGCAGGGACATCCAAGACTTTCTGCAGGGGACATTTCTCAGGCAGCTAGTTAGGGAACCTACTCACGAGGGAGCAATAATGGACCTGGTGCTTGCAAATGGGGACAGTATTGCAGACATCAAGGTGGGAGGCCACCTGACAAACAGCGAACATCGTACAGTGTGGTTCCACACAAGGACAGCAGCAGAAGCAAACCACACAAGGATGAGGGTCCTGGATTTCAGGAGGGCACAGTTAAAAAAAAATGGGTGAATGCCTCAGAGATGACCTAGCAGGAGGGATGACTTGGGTGGGGTGGAGGAACAGTGACCTAAGTTAAGGGAAGGCATAGTGCAGGCAATAAACCTCTGCACAAAGGAAGTAAGCAAAAGTAGGAGAAAAAAGAGATTGCTATGCTTCTCAAAGCATGTGGGTGAAACGGTAAACACTAAAAGGGTAGCATTCAGAAGGTATAAAGAAATGCAGAAGGAAGAAGACAGGAAGATATATCAGGAGAAGCAGAGGGAAGCAGGGAAAGCAGTGAGGAGGGCACAGGCACAGACTGAGGAAAGAATAGTTCAAGAGGAAATTAAAAGTAGCAATACCTTTTTTTCAGGTACATAAGTGAAGAGAAAGATGAGGGGAGGGATTGTGAGGTTAAGAAGGGCATGGGGTGGCAGCCTGGTGGCACTGAGGGTTGAGGTGTTGGACACCACACCTCGCGCCATGCTGGGAAACCCAGGTTCAGGAATGGACTCGGGCTATTGTGGGTCGGCAGGGGCAAGGAAAGGATTGAGCTTCAGGAGGATTGCGCTCCTTTCCTGAGGAGGGGTTGGGTCACCTGCCGCAGTTTGAGTGGCTCCTAGTGGCAGCTGGGAGTTGCCACAACCTGCGGCGTGCATACATGGCGTGGAGCAGCTAATGCCTTATGCATGGGGCAGGAACATGCCCATTACATGCAGTGTGTCATTGCATGAAATGTCAAACAAGGAAAAACCCTGGAACCCTAGTAGGTGATGGTGCATTGAGGGACCAACCACCATGCCCAACACCGGATCCTCCAGCCTACCCCAGATGCTCCCTGCATAGAGTCCTAGCTGCCCACTAGATATTCAGAAAAGTCACCAGTAGGAGTAGGTGGTCCTGCCCTGGGGGGCTTACATCCAGGGGGTCAGTTGACTAGGGGCGAGTGAAGGGAGCTGTCTGCCATCCGCTAAGTAGGCTGTGGATTTCAGGTGGTGGGATCAGGTGGATCGAGTGCCCCACTGGAGAGAGTCTGGGGGTTCGGTGAAAGGAGGATAAACAGTCTAAACAAACAAAAAAAGAAGGTCATGAGGGGACTGTGCAGGGGAGGATTAGGAAAAAGTGGATGTCCTGAACGTCTTCACAAAGGAAGGGGCATGGAATGGGCCACATAAAAGCAGCAGTAGCACGAGGGGGGAGGGAAGTAAATGCAAGTCCATTTATAAAGGAGGGAGTTCTGAAGGGACTCGCAAATCTGAAAGTGGACAAAGCTATGGGGCCAGACAGGGTACATCCAAGGGTACTGAGGGAGGTCAGAGGGCTACTGGCCTCATCTCTGATGACCCTGTTCAACAACCACTGGAATCAGGAATGGTTCCAGAGGACTAGAGAAGGGCAGATGTAGTCCCACTTCTTAAAAGCGGTTGCAGGAAGGAGGCTGGCAATGATAGGCCTGTCAGTCTGACATTAATGGTGGGGAAGTTAAGAAAACACTGCTAAAGGAAAGGATTGTGGAGTATCTTGAGTCCAGTGGGTTACAGGACCCGAGGCAGCACAGATTCATGGGAGGGGGAGATCTTGTAAGACAAATCTGATAGATTTGTTTGACTGGGTGACCAGGGAAATAGATGAGGGTGGGATGGTAGATGTTGCATACTGAAGTTTTAGTAAAGTATTCAATACAGTACCACATACGAAACTCATAAGGAAATCAGGCTGCTTAGGGATGGGTTCTAATGTAGTAAACTAGTTAAGAAATGTGTTAATGGATAGATGACAGAGGGTGGTGGTAAACAGAGTACACTTCAGGGAAAGGAGGGTGACCAGCAGGGTGCCTTAGGGCTTAGTACTGGGATTAGTCCTCTATAAATGCCTTGATAAGTGACATTGCAAATAAACTGAAAGGGAAGGTATGCCTCTTTGCAGATGACACTAAATTCTGCAATAGGGTTCTGCAATAGGGCACAGACTCCGGGGGTGAAAAGAATGTGCAGAGACCTGAGAAAACTCAAGGTGTGATCAAGGGCATGGCAGCTGTGTTTGAATGCGAAAAAATGCAAAATAATGCACCTAGCACACAGAAACCCAGAGGCAGAGTACAAAATGGGAGAAGAGGTATTGACGGTCACCAAACAAGAAAGGGACCTGGGAGTAATCATGTCTGATGACCACAAGGTGGCCAGACAATGCAGTAGATAGGGCTAGTGGGATGCTCGGCTGCGTAGGGAGGGGTATCACCAGCAGAAAGAGGGAAGTGGTGTTGCCACTGTATAGATCAGTGGTGAGAACCCCACCTGGAGTACTGTGTCCATTTCTAGAGACCACATCTCAGGAAGGACATAGACAAGGTGGAGGCTGTCCAGAGGAGGGCAACTAAAATGGTGCCGGGGCTGCATCAGAATCCCTACTATGAGAGACTCAAAGATCTGAATATGTACACCCTGGGAGAGAGGAGTTAGAGGGAGGACATGATAAAGACCCATAAATATCTCACAAGGTTGAATAAGGTACAGAAGGGGACCATTTTTCAGAGGAAAAGAAGCACATGAGTATGGGGACAAGCAACGAATCTGGAAAGGGGAAAATTCTGGAGAGATGTGCGGAATTAATTCTTCACTGTAAGAATGGTGGATGCCTGGAGCAGTCCACCAGTGGAAAGGGGTGAGGACAAAACCAGTGGTGGGCGTAAAGTATGCATGAGATAGGCACAAGGGAATCTTAGTTGGGAAGCAAGTGGGGGAAGGGATCAGAGATCAGGTAGGGTCTGCGGTGACAGGATAGGATAGGCAGGGGAAAATGGGCAGACTGGGTAGGTCAAGCAGTCCTTATCTGCCATCACATTCTATGTTTCCATATTTCTATGTTGAAATAAGAAGAAAACAAATGGAAAAAGAGACGCAGGGGTTGGGGAAGGAACTTCTGCAACCAGGGATGGTGGAGATGGTCACAGTGGGATGGGAAATGGATGGATGGAACAATGAGGACTAAGGCTGGATGCATAATAGCATGCTAAAGAAACCCTTGTTCAGTAATCCACAGATGTCCATTAGTTGAACTTCCACTCCTCTTAGCAACCTTCCCAGATCTCCCATTGCATCTGATGACCCCACCCTGATCAGTCCAGAAGTACACTGGTTTCCTACAAGTCCATCAGCTGCTGTGAGTTCCGTTTCCTCTTCCCCTGTGTGGGGCCAAGACAGCACTGCTGGTGGGATAGGAAAGGGACTCAAGAAGCTGTGCACATCCTGAAGGAACCTTGCCTCACAGCACAAGCCTTCCTAGAACTTTGCCAGCAGTTATACTTGGACTGTTCCAGTGCCGGTTAAGCTTGGGAGGGGGCACTGAGACCGGTGGATAGGTGATGACATCAGGGCTGAGATCAGAAACTTACTGAAAAGCGAAGCCGCTTTCTGCTTTTAGCAGCTATGTGTCACAGCTCCTCAGCCTGTCAGCTTAGCACATCCTGATGGGAACTTTACAGCAACTTGCCCCCACAATACATGCCTTCCTACAACCTTGTCAACAGTCCTGCTTGAGCTGTTTCAGTGTCCAGTAAGCTTGGGAGGCTGACGAGACTGGCAGGCAGGCAGTGACGTGAAGAGGCAGGGCCAGAGAGTTACTGAAAAGTCAAGCTGCTCCAGTGGCTGTCCACAGAGGGGCTCACGGGAGCACCTCTTAGAGGAGGAAGGCTGATGGGGAGGCTGTTTTAAAATGTTAATTTTATTTGTTGTTTTTAAATTGTTTTAAAACATTTGTTGTTTTATCCTTTTCTTATTGTGCAGTGTGCTTTATCGTTGATTGTCATTGGTCATTTATTTAACCGCAGCTTTTAAAGGTTTGTGTTTTGGCCTCATTTATTGTTCGCCATGTTTATTGCTTGACAGATTATTTCCATCATACTTGACACTTATCAAAAATGTTGCATTTGTGATCTTATTTAGGTATTTGAAATTGCTACACATTAAATCAACGTTCCTTTATCTGTTCTAATACTAAACAAGCAACAATGTCTGCTTGGTTACAAAATGTAGCCCTTACTTGTCTTTTGCAATGGTATTCATGTCTACAAACTTATTTAATTTTTGTTTGTAAATTCAAGTGATACAGAAAGTAATCCCGGTCTGGTAAACACAAATAATTCACCTTTAGCAAGAGATAAAATCTGGCTAGACCAAAAAGGATTTAGGCTGATACATCTTAAAGAGCAGCTCTACAATTTAGCATGTGTTTTCTTAAATAAGATGTTTCAGCTGTTTCAATTTACTAATGAAAGCATTTTTTTCTTTTCATTTTCAATGTCTCTTTCCAAGATTTACACGACAGTCTTTTTTTTTTTTTACTTATTACATTCTGGAATTACAAAGTACCTTTGAGCTAAAAGCTCATTTACAAAGGTTCCACGTCAAGGAAAAGAGAACATACAACAAGATAGGGTATAGCAACATACAAGGAATGTATGTTGCATCCCGATAGTCCATCTAAAAAGTCTGTATAGAAACATATGAAAACATTTACCTCACCTGTTAATCTCACAGTGCCTTTGTTTATGACATCATTATGCTCACCATGACAACAGACTGTGATGTCACAAACAGCAATTGTGTGGTTAGCAGGGGAGAGTCAGATATATTTTGAAAGACTCCGTGAAATAATTTCTGCATTATCTACAATATTTAGTTGACCAACAACAGGGCAAAGTAAAAATGCATAACAAAGAACTAGAAAAAAATGAAGTTAAAACATAACTGGTGTAAATTTAGTGTTTTTAGGCTTTTTATTATAATAGAGAATTGCTCTTTAATGTTTGCATTTGATTTCTAAAAAGGCTGATCTGAAGGCCCTGGTCACCATGCATCACCCGTACATTTTAGCTATGACCTCATGTCAGCAACTTTGAAACTGCATTATCAAACTGTGTAGTACACTGAAAGGACAGAGTAGCTAGGCACAGGTTTTTTTTTATTTCATGTCAGGATGGATTTGGGTGCTTTAATCTGTATCAAGTTGTGAGCCATTACTGATTATGAATGGTTGTCATGTTTATTCAACTGAATCTGGACATTAAGAAGCTATTTGTTGTGTGAACAGTCCACCGAAGGTTGGAATTGAGGGTCTTAAAAGTGACATAAATGGTAGCTACCCTTGGCCTTGCTGAACTTATCACAGTGGGAGATTTCAGTTTAAATTGGTTAAGCAGTACAGCAATTTATAGGGACATATTGGATGACCATAATCGTAATCAAATTCTCACTGCGCCTACTACGTTGAATAACAAGACCAGGCAATCATAGCCTCCTTGGTTGGATTCTAGTCAGTAGCATCAACAGATCATTTGCTGAATTCAGTTAGCGACCACTCTACTACTGTATATACTGTCAGTCTGTCATTGACAGAGTGGCACTGTTTGTAAATCAGTCCCAAAAGATATCTTATACTGGAATAGTAAAGACTTCAAACCTGTAGCAATTTTGAATGACCTTTCTTGTATTAATTGGCCCTACTTGGACATAATACCTGATGTAAACAACACCTTTGATTTTTTTTATTACCGAGTTTATGAAAATACTTCATCTTCATCCCCTTTGACCAGGCATAGAGCTAGTCACCCAGGGGCATGTAACAGGACCCCAAACAGCTCAGCACTGTTCGATGCCCAGCTAGCTGGGGAAATTAGGAGGCCAGGAATCAGTTGCAGTGGGTTTTTTTTTGTTTGCTTATTGACAGGTTAAAAATCATGACAAATTCATATAAATATTTTCACAAAATTAATATAATAAAATATCCAAAAGAGGTAGAGTATATTTCAAAACATAAATTGACATTTTGCACATATAACGTTCTTCTGCTAGAAACTAACATCCCTAGAGATTAGTGGAGTCAAACATATGAACGTTTGGAGATGAATTTAAGCAGCAGGTAATATGGAAGCTATTCACAAATGGCCATCTTCATGGTCAAGTGACGTGATACAGAGAAAGGCTTGAGCCTTGTTACCTACACCCCTAAGCACTGTGCCAGGAATCTCAAAATAAAATAATGCTTTTATCAAGAAAAGACAGGTTATATTCTACTTACAGTCAAACTCAGGACACAGAAAACAAAAAAAAAGCAATAGGGATTAGTGCTTTGTGAATCTGAATTCAACCAGCTGAATTATGGTAGCTGTACCTATCCTGCATCCATGAAATTACAAGACTATCTGAAAATGTTAATGAAATGTTGTCAATAAATAAATAGTGGTATTTTTCCAGTAACTTTAAAATAACTGAGCTGAATCTCTGTACATTCAAAATAGTTTTGACCCATTGACACTGGGTAGCATGTGAAATACCAATTCTATACCTCAAAGGTCAACAGAATTATAAGCATACACATTTTGGGGACGTTTTCACAAAACTTCATGTAAGCCCCCCAACCCTGACGGCTTACCTATTGGGGCTGTGGCCCTGCAGAGTTCCTGTTCTGCGTCTGATCCCCGTAGCGGCTAGGATCAGGGCCAGAAGGCTCCCACAATGGCTCCAGGAGGGATTCGGGCCCGTGAACCCGCTCGCTCTTTGCAGAGAGGCTGCATGGATCCTGCACTCCTCAGCCCCATTAGAAGATGGGGCCATAGTCCTTGAAGTGCTTTTACACCTCCGGGTGCTGGGGGGGGGGTGTTGTTCGGTGCGTGGGTGGCCGTGAAGCAGTGGACCAAAAAGTAAATAAAACAGATGGCCACAAGCAGAACAGAATAATTTCAAGCAGCCATGGCTTCAGTGCAGAAGGGTGCCTAAAAAGGGTGAAAATGGGGTTCGCGAACCCAGTGAATGAGGGACTCCATGAAAAGTGTCCTCACTGCCACTGGGGCCAGGACAAGAAAATGTCAGCCCCTGAAATGGCTGTAATTAATTGAACTGGGACTGGTTTGGCTGGGTCAGTAATATAAATAAATAAATATTTATTTATTTATTTAAACTTTGGTAACTGGGAAAGGCACACTGAGCCAGGGCTCATTCTCAGGTGTGACCCAGGGAACAGAGAATGGATAAGAACACATACAAAAGAGGGTTACTTAAAAAATATATATATATAAAAAATATATAAATACAGTGTGAGGTCTGTACAATAAATAACAATGCAAATACAGCAGGATTCAGGTATTCAACAGAAGAGGTTTTCAAAACACTATTTGGTCTAGTAACAAAGATTTGAGCATTATAATGCCAGACAGAGCTTATTTTGAGGAGAGAGTTAGTGGCAAAGGCAGGGAGCAGACGGGGCTTGTCTAAGCAGGCCCTTGAATGCTGGGAGTGAGGTAGTTTGCTGGAGGGAAGGTGCGAGTTTTTTTTCCCAGAGGGAAGGGAGACGGAAGGAGAAGGCTGACTGTCCAGCTGCAGAATGAGGTTGGGGGAGGGAGAAAGAACTGGGCAATCTGGAGCGGAGCAGGTACGGTATGGTAAGTGGTACGGTAAAACTTTATTTTTATACAGCAAAGAAACATGTACTTTGGACTTTATCAAGCCAGTTTGCTGGACAGTCCTGTACAATATCTAAGTTCCATAAGTGAAATAAAATACAAAATTACAAATAGACTTAAAACATAGACAAATAAATATTCAAAATATATTAAAAGACAAACAGGAGCAGACAATAATAGAAGGCGCGGAGTAAGGCAGTATCACAAGAATTCTCTCAAGCATGTACTGGTATATGCACAATAATTTCTTAATACCCTAACACAATTCCTATGATTTAATTTGGCCCATACAGGAGATGGAAGTGTGTTCCAGTGTGCGACTGCCTGAGATTTTACAGTTCTGTCTCTAAATCTGTTGGTCCTTTTATCCTGACAGATTTTATTTTGATGTACAGTCCTAGCCAAGCACTTCTTAGTCTCTGGAACACCAGGAAGCAGCAGCTTAGAAATATTATGGTCAGGATAATTTATTTTATATTTGTGAATAAAGGTTAACCAACTTTTCTTGTGGTCCAGTTCAAGGGGCAACCAATCCAATCTAGCCAAGAGGGTGTAGCACAGAATGACAACAAAGAACATACCTACAGTAGCTGCCCTATAACAGAGTTTATCAAGTTTGTTCAACAATTGTTTGTTCGCTAATTTATAAATAAATTGTACATATTTAAGGACTGGTAATATGAATTGTTCCACAATCTTTTTCCTATCCCAAAACTTTAAACATCTTATAGTCCATTTTAGGGCTCTAATTTCTTGCTTAGTTTATTAATGGTCATTTCAATATGTCCACTAAAGGTCAGTAAAGGGTCAAAGATTACCCCTAAATAACAATAGGTGACTGCGTGTTCTATTAAAGTTTGATTTAATGCATATATTTGCAATTTTGGAAAAGTTTTGTGCTAAAGACAAGTCAACCTGGAGTTTCCCCTGGAGGTCCTCAAAGTTATGTCCAGATGCCACTAAGGCCGTATCGTCAGCATCCAACCTAATGGATGCATGCAGAACTACTGATGGCAAGTCATTATTGAAGATCAAAAACAGTAGGGGTCCTAAAATGGACCCCTGTGGGACACCTCTTTGAACAGCCTGGGGTTCAGAGAGATGATGTTGCACTTGAACCCTCTGAAAAGGCCCCGTTAAGTAAGACATAAACCAGGACAGGGGATCCCCAGAGAAACCCAGGCTAACCAAACTCTTATATACGGTAGAGTGGTTCACCAGGTCAAAGGCCTTTGAAAGGTCTATAAAGACCACTACAGTCTCCTTTCCTTCATTCAGTGAAGTACAAATCAGATCGTTAAATTCAACCAAAGCTGATGCGGTTGAAAAACCCTTTCGAAAGCTGGATTAATAACGTGTGAATAGGCCATATTTATCCATATAATCCCCCATTTGCCTGTTTGCCGGCCTCTCTGGATATTTGGAAAGAATAGGCAAAATTGCAATGGGGCGGTAATTATTTGGGTCTGATTTATCACCTGCCTTATATATTGGTATTATTTTACTAGATTTTCAAAGAATTGGAAAATGGCCTGTCTGCAAACTCCAACTGGATATAGATAAAATAAGGAAGGCTATATAAGGGGCAGCTAGATTTAAAAATCATCCCTCTAAGTTATCTAGGCCTGAAGATTTATGTGAATCAATTTTTGATAATTCCTTTTTCAGTTCAGATAGCGTTAATTACTTAAACGTAAATGGAGGATGTTGAATTGAAAATTCCCTATCTAACTCGATAGCATCATTTGTATCTACTTTAGCCTGAATCCCAGGTCAGAAAGATCAATAAAAAAGTAATTTAGGGTATTTGAGACCAAACTAGGGACAACCATTAAAACATTGTTTACCCTTATAGGGGCCGGGGGGTGCCTAGCTGGAGATAGGAGGGAGGATAGATGGGGGGAAGAAGGCCAAACCCGAATTTTGCTATAAAACTCCCATGGGGCTCCAGAAAAGAGGGGCTGCCGGGAAGGCATCGAGAGGGCCAGGGAACTGAGCAGCCAATCAGAAGGTAGCTGCATAAAAAGTACCTCCCGTCTTGACTACTATAACTCCCTGTACCTTGGGCTATCGGGGGTTGAACTTCGCCGTCTGCAGCTAGTGCAGAATGCGGCAGCCAGGTTGTTGACTGGATCTTTCTAGATCCAGCCATAGAATGCCTGTGCTTCGCGGACTGCACTGGCTGCCAGTGTTTTGGCGAGTCACCTTCAAGGTCGGTTTGCTGACCTATAAAGCCCTACATGATCTGGGACCTACCTACCTGAAAGAGCTCCTTTGCCCCTACTGTCCCTCCCACCCCCTCTGATCCACTGACAAGGGATTGCTAGAGATTCCCAGGGTTCGTTTGAAAACTTCAGGTGCTAGATCGTTTAGTTTTATGGCCCCGACCCTGTGGAATTCTCTACCTCGTCAGGTGCGAAATTGCCCGACCGTCCTTAGTTTTAAAGGAGCTTTGAAGACCCACCTTTTTAGCATAGCTTTTAATGATTTATATTAGTTTTAATTTTATTGTATTTATTGTTTTATGAAACTGTACAGGCGCTTTGGTTTTAAGAAAAGCACCTTTTAAAAAATAAAGTTGAATTGAATTGAATAAAAAGGACTGTTTGCCCGCCTATGGGTAGATTCCTTTGGCGATCCCAGTAAGGAGCAGAGCAGGAGAGACTTATGTGGGCTTACTAGCCCTTATAACCTGCCTGTTTGCCCAACAGCCTTGCTGGCCCCAGGATTGGACAAGTGGCAGAGTGCTTGGCACAGCTACTGAGTTGTGTGAGGGATTCCCTAGAGGGATTTGAATCTGTTGCTGCATTTGGGAACTTGGTGAGTTGTAGCCTGAAAGATAAATTGCTGGCCTGAAAGAGAGAGTTTGGAGTTTGCAGCCTGACAGTAGAGACTGTAAGGTTGCAGCCTTAAAACTGGCAGTGTCTACAGCTGAAAATAAAGTGATCTGCAAGCTGTGTTCCCCCTTGGTGGGGTAAGTGTGCTGGAGAGTGTTTTTTTCTGGAAGCCGGAGTAGCTGTCCATGCTGGGGCTAGAGACTGAGCCAAAGCCCAGCTTCATTGTTGGCGTTCAGAGAAAAGTGTGTGCCAAGCGACCAGTCTGGGGAACAACCAAGTCTGCCCTGTCCCTAGACCAAAGAGGAGACCACCGGAGAGGAAGATGTCGAGAGGCCTGCCAGGTGAACACCACATACAAAGGACAAAGATTGTAAAGGCCTGGCAGGTGAAGACCAGCATTCTTCACGTCTTCTGCCATCCACTGCTGTGGTGCACCAACAACCCCTGAGATCAGCATGGTACCGGGGAACAAGTATCAGTGAATCCCCTGTGAATCAACAAACTGTAAGTACCCCTGGGCTGTCATTCATGGGATTTATTCTCTAGCTAGCTAGCTAGCCAGAAAAAGGGGGTTAATTCCTGGGCAGGACTGTGACAAAAGTAAAGCTGCACCCAGGCAATAAAGTTAAAGTTTTCGTCTGTTTAAAATTTATTGTGCCCCAACGAAAGTCCATTTTCCAAGTTAAAGACTGTTTAAGCCCACAAATTCCTCACCTTTTGGGACCGTCTCCCTGGTGTGGTACCCACTGCTATGAACTGAACTGTATACTAAATGTCCATGGGGAAAGCCGGGTGCACCCACAGGTAGGAGGTGTGGGAGATAGTGTGAGGCATCGTTGTTACTGTTTATTGTTTTTGTGCTAGTTTCTCCCCTGTTCACCCCTCCCTATAATAAAGCGACAAGTTGGTTTAAGGTACAAGTTAGTACTGCTAAATATTTGAAAGTGTATGCATTTACTGTGTGGGGAGGGTACTGAGGGTCAGTTTCTGTATTTTCTTGCGGGGTGGTAACCTGCAATTTATCCACAGGTATTCCCTATCACTACCCTGGGTGGAGGCACCATGCACCCTAATTGTTCCTGTACCACTTGTCCGCCAGAGAACCCAGGCTGGCCCCCTCGAGGTGTGTCCAGGGAAGACCCGAAGGCCCCAGAACAGCCAAGATGCACCAAGAAAGGGGTTGTTACATTCACAAATAAGTAAACAGTGAACTTATGAGCCCGTATAACTAAATACCAACTTAGTGAAATGTTGCTATGGTACGTGAAGCACTTTTCAGGACATTCCAAGCACACTATGCTTGCAAAGGTAGGAGTAACTAGCTAAAAAGTGTTGAAGTGATTACAAGCGGCAAAATATTTTGGACATTATTACAAAATTTCATGAAGAAATAGACTACTGCATTCTGAGTCCATGCAAGCTCAAAACCACATGCCTGAATATCCAGTTATTTGGCAAGAAGTTAGGGTTTGATCTACAAATGATGCTGGGACAAGCTCCAACTCTGCATATCCCATATGCATCTCTGTGCATCTCAAGGCTGCGTTGTGAAGGACGGGATCCATAGCTGCATCTCCCTGTATGCCATGTGTGCCAAACGGCCCCCATGCAAGGTGGAAGGAGGGGTGGTGCTATACAGGATGCCAGGCTTCCAATCAGGTTCCCAGGTCATCACTGTAAGGGATCCCACACCACGCATGGAGTAAGGGACCATGGGATATGGCACTTTGTGTCAGTTTTCCATGATTTCCATATTCCTGTCAGGACAACAGCATGTCACGCCAATATGACTGGCTGGTGCTAGTAGACCACACAGCCTGCCCAGCCTACACAGAGGGCTGGTGGTCATGTGGAGGCCGACTGGGTCCCAGTGAGAGTCATGTGGCTAGGTGGAAAGGGGGAGAAAAGGTGCAATGTCAGCCCTTCAGGCTACATAACCTCTTCCCCCTCTGCCGGCACTCCATGGCACCAATAAGGGCACCAGGATCTGGCACAGTTACAACCCTGCCCCCTTGCCTGCCCCAAATTGAGAGCAAAGCAGTGTGCATGATCTGGGATTGGGTGCAGAAGGGGCATGCAGCCAGGGCTGGGAATGTTTGGAGGTCTCTGCATGTGTGCAGCGGAACCTATGTGGACCTTCGGCACATGTAGACCCTGCCAGTGGGTGCAGATCTGTTTGTGGATCAGGCACTCATAGTGTTAATCCATGGGTAAGCATGCCAGTGTTCTGGGCTCTAACTTATAGGGCAGCTGAGTTATAATCAGTGGAACACATTGGAAAAAAGTTGTGAAATTTCACAAGGAAATAAACCACTAGATTGAGAGGCGCTATAAGTTTACACTCCATAATACTTTTAAGATAACAAACAGAACTGTAGATCAATCCAAGCAGATTGATGTGACTCTATTGAAAGTGTGGAAAAAATATTAATAAGAAAGATCACCAGCTAGAATTTTACTTGACACTCTCTCTCTCTCTCTCTCTCTCTCTCTCTCTCACACACACACACACACCTGCAGAAAAAAGACATATTACCCTATATAAGTTTCATCAGTAATTTTTGAAGGCAAGGTATGCCAAATCATCTGAGACGTCCCCGTTTGTCATTGTAATCATCAATTAATAGATAATATGTTGCATGTCCTGCTTATTTGCCCTCTTTTTAATATACAACGTAATAGCTTTCTTGGCTGAATTTCGCAGTAATTCATATGAATCCCAAAAGAAATGACTTGTTAGACTGATGAATTCCCAATATGAAAATGTCATTAGGAAGGTGTTACATTTTTTCATTCTACAACCCTTAGGTGCAAATTTTTTAATCCATTTTTCAAATGTACTGAAATTAATTGTATATGGATTTGAGGAATGTTAGATTACTGTCAAATTTGTAGGCCTCATATATGATGAAGTCTTTAACCCCTGCAAGTGCTACCATTATTTTTTGGTAGTATAATTGGCTATTTTGGTATGCCCACTGATGAAGAGGTTAATTCCTTGAAGGACCAGGGCTTGCCAGTAAGGTCAGCTTACTTTTGTGTTTTTGCTATTTTTGTGCATGTTATAAATATTTTGATGCACCCTGCACTTTAGCAATGCACATTAAATAGCATCAGACAGTGGAGTGCTCAGTCTCTGTGCTTTTTCTGAACTGTCATTATACTGAGCACTTGGTCATACTTGGAGCGCGGCCAACTCTTTGTGTTTGGCTTTTCTTGGTATAGCTTTAATCCTGCTACAGTCTTTTTTTTGTGTGAGAATGGTGCAATTTCTGTATGATTTTAAATGTTGTTTTGTAAAGACCTTTTATGTGTTTATCAAATAAAGAATTGGTTTGACATTGCATAATCGAATACCTGAAAGTTTGGCAGGTTCTTAGAGCCTTAATTAATGGATGAGCTTTCTAATTTGTCGGTCTCTAAAGTTAAAAAAAAAAAAAAAAAAGTTCAGTTTTAACCAGATACAAGTATTGGTGAACTTTTGCATAATTTCACAAATTTTCATGAAATTTACCTAACTTCGTGAAAATTTTATAGAAGCTGAATCTGCTCACTTCTTCCATTTCCACTGGTTTTTAAAGTTGGAAATTTTGTACAGACTGGCAAAATGTGTGCACAGATCACTCTTTTGTGCAAAAAGACCATTTTTGTAGGGGAACAAAATCATACAAAAATACAGTTTTCACGTGTAAATGGCATGGTTTGTGTGCGTAAATTGTGATTTTTGGACAGTTGTTTCATGAGATGCAATTTTGTCACAAGCTAGAATGTGGATGTTTTGTGTGAAGAGTTGGAGCAAAATAATTGTAAACAATGTCTAGTGAACAATCTTAACCATTTATTTAAAGGCATTGTAGCAGGCAATATAAGTCTGTTGTTTAGGGCTCTGAGCTGCAAACCTGGAGACCTGGGTTTGAATCCCACAGCCCCCACTTGCATACTGTGAGACCCTGAGCAAGTCACTTAACTTCCTTGTGCTCCCAGGTTGCACCTGGAAACAAGCTTTGGCTTAGTGTGCCTTTCCTGGTTAAACAATTTCCCCGTCCCCTGCCCCATTCTGCTTGATTTCAGGTATTCTGTGCAGTTGTGTGCAAATTGTTCATATTGAGGGTCAGAGACCTGTTACCGTAGCTACTTTCTCAACAGGTGAAGGAAGTGAGGGATAAAAAGTTAATAAGGGTGGTGCTGTGGGAGAGGGGCCAGCTAAAACCTTAAGTATACCAAACCTTTCCAAAACCGTGTGTCCCTACACTCAAGCATATCAGTCACATATCCCTCGGATACAATTCACAACATGTCCTATAGACATACTGTACACATGGACCTGCAAGTTCTTTTTAGCTGGAAACAATGTAGTTTCTTTTATTTCAAATTTGGCAATTCTGTTCTTTCATCAGGCTCAAAAGTCTCAAAGCAACTCCATGTGGCTATTACCACTAATATGAACTAAACAAGCCCAGCATAGCCCGGAGGCGCTGGACGCCACACCTAACACCACACCGGCGACCCGAGTTCGGGAGCGAGCTTGAGCATTGGCGTTCGGCAGGGATGGAGCAAGGATTGAGCACCCACAGGGCTTCTCTCCTTCCCCGGGGGTGGAGGGTTGGGGTTTGTCTGGCATAGCAGCGGCTCCCGGTGGAGATTGGGGGTGCTGCAGTATACAAGACAGCACGTTAAGCAGTGTGGCTGACTTCGACAGGGTTGCCATGCACCACGGGGTCGGGGTGCCCATGCAAGGAGGGGACAGGGAGAGCACCAGAATACAGAAAAGCCCGGCTCTGCAGAGTAGGCGACAGCACCTGACCCTCATGCCCACTGCCAGATTCGTCTCGCCCGGCCTTCCAGTTCCTCCACCCGGGCCCTCACCTACAGCCAGGGTCTGACTTGTAAAGAGCGCCCAAAGAGGAGGGGTGGCCCCACCCTGGAGGGGTTGAGCTGGGGGTACTGGCTGTGGGAGGGGGGGAGAGAGGAGGCTTAGGGCTGAGAGAACCTCAGGCGGGCAGGAACAGGCAGGATGCCTGAGAGAGGCTCCACAGACTGTGACAGGAGGGAAAAATAGTTGTAAACAAGCCCAGCATTACACGTTTCACAGTGCTCAGGTTTTAAGTGCAAAACAATACATGTGCAAATTGCAAGAGAAAAGTGCAGTCTGAGATACAGTGGTTAAATCTCCCAGTGACCAGCTTAGGTGCTGTCTCTCGTAGAGCCCTGAACCTTACTCATCTCAGCCATCATCAGGGAGGGATGAGATGGTGTTACCAAGACTAACATAGGCTTACTGTATCGTATATACTGTTACCTATTTATTTTAGTTATATTGCATTCCTTATATGTAAGGGAAAACACATGACAGGGCATGGGAGTATATATAGAATAATGCATGGAGAAGTGTGTGTAATGGGTTTTTTATACACACCTAAGGTATGTGATGCCTCATAAGCCCCAAGAGCAGAGATGCAGCAAAGTTTTAATTCTCAGGCGAAGTGAACCCAAAGTGGTCCACTTTGAATTTGTGTAGCACTATGCGAATTGCCCATTAAAAACTTTAAATTCATCTTACTTCACATTGTCCACTTTGAGTTTACTTCAAGTAACATTTTGATAAGGTGAAGTCATTAAAAAACAGGCCACTAATCACATGCCTAACTGTCTCTGCAGGTCTGCAGGTCACATGATTCAAGGAGGCAGTTAAATAGGCAGGAAGTCAGTGTTCAAAGTACAAAGTGGGCACAGATGCAGCGTGCAACAGTCAGCATTTCTTTTATTTCAGGGTACTGCAGAAACTCGTGTACACCACCAGATTTAAACAGTGCACCATACAGGGAACCCACACAAAGCCACCATTGCTGATACATTTTACAACGTTTGATCCATTTTCACTAGCTATGAAGCCAGCTTTTAGGGACAAGGGTTGCAGCCACTCATCTATTTCTGTCAATAGCAAGTGTAGCAAGTGTTTGCCTGTATGCGACCCTGCTACACTATGCATTGCAAGAGTAGATGCTGTCTAATGCCATGAAGGTTGCTGCCACCACCACAGTCTGACTTATTACACTGCTTTCCCATCCCACCATCACAGACAACCCCAGCTAGCTGACCCCAATGTGCAGTAATACACAGATAGGAACTACCTGCCGTTTTGCCACTTGTCCACATATCCATGCTTAAGTGAATGTAAGGTGATGCGTAATGTTGAAGGGCATGTCTTACAGACTCTATCACCATCCGATATAACTCAGGGACAGCACGGGTGGACAAGTATGTCCAGGACAGGACCTTCTATTTAGGTCATGCGCATGCTGCAAAGTGCCAGAAGCCGCATTCTGCACAAAGGAAAATGGCAAAAGGTCAGTTAGCAGAATTTCCGCTATGGCGGCATCGAGTTCACATGCATCTGCATGACTGGGTGGGTATTTACTGGTCCACGCAAAAAGGCTGTGCAATGCGGGCTGCATTGTTTGTTGCTTTACACGTGGCATGCCAAATGACTCTACTCTACTAATTGACATGGGTGGGGTACCTTGGATGTGTGATGATGGTGGGTGCACAGGTGACAAGCCAATACATGAGGTTATTTTCCATCTTTTAAGCACAGGGGTTGATGTAGTAGAAGTACGACATGGACCGCCACTGCTTGAACATTCCAAATCATCATCCGCCTCATGCCTGTAGTAATCCTCCAGTGTCATTTCACCACTTTTACTGACATGGCTACTTACACTGATGGAAGGAGATACCATGCCCACTAAAGTGTCTGAGGGTGAATGCCCAATTATGGCATTAGCCCCCCCTCTGGTGCTGAGTCCACAGTGCACGTGCCTGCTCTTCAGATTAGTATGCTGGCCCCCAGTGCCCAAATGGCTACCCCTTTAACCATGCTTCGCACACGCTTGGCAAAGCTGGCAGATTGCCATTGTTTCATTGTTGCCATCTTGTACAAAAAAATCCCAGATTAGGGATTTGGATGCCCTACTCTTCACATGTCACTGCTGGTGCTGCTGCTGCATATGGAACTGCACTTTTGATGGTGATGAAATGGGGGGTGTAACGCATGATTTCTGCAGTTGTGCACAACTGGACTTCGCCTGAACATCACGATCTATGACTATTAATTCAGGGTCACCATCAACAGACACAGCTACAGCAGAACTGTGAGAAGGGGGCGATTAACTAACAGACTGTTTACAGTGTCATGGCGCTCAGACTGAAGTCAATTTCCTGGAGACAAGTGTGGTTAGTGCATGACCCAAGAGTCTGTGTTGAATCATTTTTTCATATCCATGGGTCTGGGTCAGTTCTCTGGGAAAATAAATATTTCCTTTAGTTAAACTTTGAGACTCTGACTGATTGAGGGTTTGTTTTTTGCGTGCTGGTTGGCAGTGTTCGAGATTAAATGTCTCCTACTTAGCTTGATTGTGAGCAGCTGAAAGAGCAGCCCAACAGAGCACTCATTGAAAGGAAAGGATTGTGTAACTTAAAAAATTCAATTTGGAATGTGCTTAATCAGATTCTGTTATACACACCTCATTTTACACATGTGTGTATAACAGAGTTTGACAACTTCAACAGACGGTTCCTACTTGATGTTCCCCGGCTATTATAATGGAATAATGCACACCTTGAGTGGTTACTAAGCATGATTCATGGCTGAGCAATGTAACCACCACAGAAATGCATTATTCTCTAAGGACTACCCACCATGAAGTGTGCTATCCCTCTTATAAAATGAGATGTTATTGGTTAAAACAATATTTTGTTCGGGTGATGAGTGTAGTAGTCAGAAAATAATCAGCAGTAGTGTGATGTGTTACAAGCAGTTATAAAATTGATTGGTTAAATACTGCATCCTGAATGGCTGACAGCCATGCATTGTAAGAGCACAATGCACAGATAAAATGAGTCCCACCAGCCAGGGAGCAGTGAATCTAGAATATCTTCTGAACTTTGACATTTGAAACAGCAGCAGTTTTTTTCACACTCATGAACCAGTTGACCTGAGATAAAAATGATTTTCTGGTTTGCCCCTCCCCCCCCACACCCTTTGAGGCTACTTTCCCACATTAACAAAAATTAATATGTATTATTATTTTTATTTAAAATTCACATCTGTGTCAGTGTCCTATTTCTAAACTGTAAAGTCAGTTTTCTGGCCCATTTCAAAAGTGTAATAGAACACCCCATGGTGTTCGCTTTGCGCTGTCACAATGCACACCCAGGAATGAAAGGCACTCCGCCTGAGACGTCGTGCCTAATGACACTCCTGGGTATGTGATGTGACAGCTCATTGCGCTTCACATCAAGTCTTGTTGCTTACTGAGGTTGCAGGATTTTCATGCCCCATTTTGCTTTTGCACTTCCTGTTTTACTAATTCCTCCATGTAGCATTTTGAAATGAGATGAGTATGAAAGACGCTTTACAAACATTCATTTTTTTTTTCATTCTTTGGTAACTAGGTAAAGCCCACTAGATACAATGCCTGTTTTCAGGGGTAACCTGGGAGCACAATGGAGAGGTTTAGTGACTTATTAAAAGTCACCCAGTATGCAAGTGGAGGTTGTGGGAATCAAACCCAGGTCTGCTGGCTGTACCAAGCTCATTCACAGCTCATTACTCTAACCTCTAGGTTATACTGCCAGCCTCAACTTATATAGTATAGTTATACATTTATATAGCATTGTATTGTAAAGTTTACATGTTTGGGTACAGATATGGAGGTTAAAGGAAACTGATGAAGGTTCAGGAAAGTTTAGGGAGCAGAGAGGGTGACAGAGAGAATGAAAATTAAGCAAATGAAGGTTAAGAGAATTACTGAAGATTACACAGTATGTAAGTGGCAGTGGTGGGGTTCAAACGTGTGTCCCCAAGTTCCTAGCTAAAGTTATGTTCAGTTAGCTCACCTGCAGTAGTGGGCAGTTATGTGGCTATGTCACTACCAGCTGTAACTTTAACTGGGTCCTGTCCCATTAAAAAACTGTCCCTTTTATGCTGTAGTTAATGCTCCCCCTGAGATGGCCTACTTAGCATAATGCTTGGTGTCATTTAGACCACTTTCTATCAATCACTCCTAATTAGCATCCGGGAATAAGCCAATTAACTACCTGTCGCTGGGGCATAACAGTCGTAAGTTAGAAAAGCTGGCAGCATTGTAAGTGAGGTTGAGAAAGTAAGGTTTGTTTTTGCAGGCATCAAGGGACGGATCCAGCCAAGACCCCTGAGATGTGCAGAACAGCTGCAAATCTGTTCGTGATTAAAGGAAAAGAAGCACTGCTATTTAGAGTTAAAGCAGCAGTATTTGTTAGTCATCATGCCCGTTTATTTAGCAGTAATGTATTTCTGTTAGAAACATCACAATAACAGTCATTTTGTTTTCATTTCCTTCCATTCCTGAACTGAGACACTTGAGTTTGAAGTTTTTAAAAGTTCTTACTCCCTTGCAATGACCACAGTGAAAACATTAAACATTTTGGTGCAGTGAGGTGCTATTTACCAGCAGAAACATGTGTTTGCATCATCATAATACATCCATAGTATAAACCCAATATTTACTGTCAAAAGGTATCATCAGCATGAGAGATTTGTAAATATTGTGTGTGGCAGCCATCTTTAATAGCTTGAGTCTTTAAGTACACTAATAGTTATAAAAGCTGTTTTTTGCCGGCCCATCAGCACAGCGGTTGGATTTCTGCTTGCGATTCCGGTGACCTGGGTTCTGGAATGGACCCGGGACATTGGAGGGCCGGCCAGGGGAGAAGGGTTGAGCATCCCAAGGACTGCTCTCCTTCTCCTGGGGGCAGGGAAGGGAGTGTGACTGGTGCTTGATGGACCCTTGGCAGAGGCCGGGAGCACTGCAGCAGCCGACACCAGAACATAGCTTGAGGGTGGGGCAGATGCTGGCCATTATTGCATGTCCCCACCCATTGCATTCAGGGGAGAAAATTCAGCTGCCTGCCACCCAGATGAAGCTTGCCCCTCCGCTCCGATGAGCTCCCAGGCCAGCTCCCTGACCTATCCCGACTCTGTGGCACTTGAGTCGGTGCAGCAACTCCGCCCTGGGGAGCAAGCCAGGGGGTATCGGGGAGTCGCAGCTAATGTGGGAGTGGGAGCAGTAGGGGCCATGATTGAGGTTGAGAAATGGCAGCAGGTGGCACGAAAAATCACAATAAATAAAAAAAGAAATAAATAAAAACAGTTTTTTTAATGTCTGGGAAAATTAAAAAGAGGCTGGTTAAGGGTTCTCTCTCTCTCTATATATATATATATAGAGAGAGAGAGAGAGGGAGAGAAAGATTATTATATCATTATATGAGGAAGACAAGGGGAGAAATTGTAAGCTTAAAAAGGGATGGTGAGGGGGACACTGCAAAGGGGGACCAGGAAAAGGTAGACATCCTGAGCAAATACTTTTGCTTAGTGTTCACAGAGGAAAGAGAAGGGGAGGGTCCACAAAACAGTAACAGGAGCCCTGAAAGGAGGGATGTGGACAGTAGTCCTTTTGCAGAGGAGAGAGTCCTAAAATTACTCTCTAATTCGAAAGTGGACAAAGCAATGGGACCAGACGGGGCACCTCCTAGACTACTGGGGGAGCTCAGGGATGTACTGACTGCACCTCTGACAGTCCAATTTAACAGCTCATTGGAAACAGGTTGTGGTTCCAGAAGACTGGAGGAGGGCAGATGTAATCCCACTTCATAAGTGGTAGCAGGGAGGAGACTGACAATTATAAGCCTGTCAGCCTGATATCGGTGGTAAGAAAGTTAAGGGAGCCATTGCTGAAGGAGAGGATAGTGTACTATCCTGAATCTAATGGGTACAAGGCCCAAAACAGCATGGATTCACAGGTGGGAAGCCATGTCAAATGAATCTGATAGATTTCTTTGATTAGGTGACCAAGGAATTAGATTAGGGTGAAGCAGTGGATGTGGCCTACCTAGATTTCAGTAAGGCATTTAACACTGTTCAGCAAAGGACACTATTAAGAAAGCTGGGTAGCTTAGGAGTAGGTCAAAAGGTGATCAACTGGGTTAGATATTAGTTAGGGGATAGGTGACACAGGGTGGTGGTAAACGGAATTCACTCTGAGGAGGGGAGGGTGACCAGTGGGGTGCATCAGGGATCAGTGTTGGGACCAGTCCTCATCAATCTCTTTATAGGTCACTTTGCAGAGGAGCAGGCAGGAAAGTTCTGCCTATTTATAGATTACACCAAAATTTGCAATAGGATGGACACTCGGGGGGGGGGGTGGTTGTGTGTGTAAAGGATGAACAGAGACCTGAGAAAACTCAAAGAATGGTCAGAGGTATAGTAGCTAGGTTCCAATGCAAAAAAAGTGCAGAATAATGCACTTGAGGCACAGAAACCCGGGGCAGAGTACAAAATGGGGCAATGTTACTGATGTCCCCAAAACAGGAGACCTGGTGGTAATAATGTCTGATGACCTCAAGGTGACCAGGCAGTGTGACAAGGCATGGGATGCTGGGGTGCACAGGGAGGGGTATCACTAGCAGAAGGAGGGAGGTGGTGCTGCCTTTGTATAGATTGCTGGTGAGACCTCACCCAGAATACTGTGTACAGTTCTGGAGGCCGCATCTCTGGAAGGGCATAGACAGAGTAGAGGCAGTCCAGAGGAGGGCAACTTAAATGGTGCAGGGTCTGTATCAAAAGCCCTATGTGGCGAGACTAAAGGACCTCAATTTGTATACCCTGGAACAGAGTAGGAAGAGGAGGGATATGACGGAGACCTTTAAATACCTCACGGGGTAAATAATGTACAGGAGGGAAATAATTTTCAAAAACAAGGGGACATGCTATGAAGAGGCAGTATAGTGCAGTGGTTTAAGGCTCTGAGCTGCAAATATGGTGCCATTAAGCAGACCAGACCTGGGTTTGAATCCCACAGCTTCTACTTACATACTCTGTGACCCTGAGCAAGTCACTTAACTTCCCTGTGCTCTCAGGATGCTCCTGTAAAAAAGCTTTCAGCTTAGTATGCTACTCCTGGTTAAACAACTAAATACAAAAAAAAAAAAGTTGGGGGGAGGGTAGATTCAGTAGAGATGTGAGGATGTACCTTACAGAAAGAGTGGTGGATTCCTGGAACAGCCTTCCAGGGGAGTGGTGGGGTTCAAGAATGCACTGGACAGACATAAGGGAATCTTAGTGGAAAGGAAAGGGGGGGGGGTGAGAAAGAGCCAGCAATCAAGTGGGGTCTGCAGTGACACTGTCGGTTCTGAAAAATGGGTAAACTGGGTGGGCCAAGCAGCTCTTATCTGCAGACAAATTCTATGTTTCTATGAATACAAGGATGTCAGGAATTAATTTTTTGATTAAAAAAAAAGTGAGGAAAATATCTGCAGACTAACCAATACTACCGCCTTAGAGATGGTTTCTAGAAAGTTAGTTTTAAGTTTTTAGTGGTTTTTGTTTGTTGTGAAGTAGTTCCCTCATTGTGCGGACTAACAGTATATCTTGGCAGAGCAAAGGATAAATGTAGATGTAACAATTGTAGCTTTATACACAGTGCGTGTGAGAAAGGACAGGGGCTGCTTTTGGAGTTCTGGACTTTTTATCATTTTCAAGCAATCTGGTGATGTCTTGTGTCTCAGTATAGACTGCAGTTGATTGCTGCTAGTTTCACTTTACACTGGAATTCAGAGTTTTTGGAATACTGCTCAAGTTCCTTAAAATGCACAAAGTTAGGTAATAGATCCAAGGAGCACTTCTGATCAATCAGTTCACTGACAAATCAAAGCACTCCATTCTTCTGTGCATGAGATATTATTATTATTATGATGATTATGTAAGGAGTTTCTTACATGCAGTTGCCATCGAAACAAGAACATTTGGAGGGACTGTAACTGATTAAAAGGTTGCCTCCAGACAAGAGAGGCACACACAGAGCAGTACCGTAGGGGCTGCAGGATTAGAACAGTGGAAGTCAAGGAGGGGCTGGAAACCACGCTAGCGGTGGGAGCTGCAGAACACACCTAAGCTATCTTTCAATAGGAAAAAGGTAAAGGAAGGGATTGGACACCCGGCTAGCAATCAAGGAGAGTGGACTGTTTTTATTTTTATTGCACCTCTATGTGGCATTTGATAAGCTGACCATAGCAGAATGTTAGAGCACTTGTACTATTTGGGGCTTTCAAGCTTGGCTGAAAAATGGTTCATCTCCTACTCAAAGAGCAGCTTCCTACTAGCATTAAACAGCTGTGATTGTTCCTAGCACCTCCACCTTCCTCTCCGCTTGACTGTACTTCCCTGACTTGTTCCCCCTGCCTGCCTTACCCTGCCTGCTCCTGTCTTCCTTATTCGTTGCTCTACCAATCCACTCTCTTCCTACCCTTGTCCTCCCCTTCTCTGTTCCCTTCCCTGTCCTCTGGGCATTATTTGTTCCCCCATAAATCTCTATTTCCTTACCATTCGGTTTGACAAAGTTCCCTGCCCTGCCACTCCCTGATACCTGTACATCCATTGCCTACAGCTCTCTTTTGTGATAATACACCCTAAACTTCCACTCAAATGTTAATTTGAGTATGTTCATGTTTAACTTACTTCTTGCACAGCAAGGGGAAGGAGGTCCTGTTAGAACTTTACTACTCTACTGGGATTAAAGAACTAAAACTTTACTATCGGGATCTTCAATTTAGGTTAAAAACAAACAAAAAAAAAAAAGAGTTAGTGTGTTTGAGTTGGGTGAAGGGAACGGTTATCTGTGCAGTTAGCTAGGTGAAGAAGGAAACTATGAATTGGGGGAGTGGCTTAAGCAGCAGGAAGACAGGTGTTTGGATTTAGAAACTGCCCTAGATAGCTTTTGACAGAGAACAGCAAGAGGAAGGAGGCACTGTTAGAACTTTACTACTCTACTGGGACTATATTGCCCTCCCTCTCCCCTCCACCCCTTAGCGAAGTTCTACTTTTATAGGCACAGAATTTGGCTGACAACAGGAACTTCCTGTTTGGGAGCAGTAAGGAGTGATCACAGAGGCACAAAAGACTCACCATCCTAGAAAGAAAAGAGTAGCTCTCCACCTCCCCCCCCCCCAGCTGCTGGAGGTCTGACTCTGAGCAAGTAAGAAGGAGACTACTGAGGAATATAGGAACTTTCTGTCCCAGAACAGGAAGATCAGGAGCTTAAAGGACATGGAGTCAGTAGGAAAGTAGGGAGAAAAAAATGTATACATAAAAAAAAAAAATAAACAGAAAGAGGAAAGAGGAAGCATACAAAACAACAGTTAAGGGGCCAAAAATAAGAAAGACATGATGGGAGTGGTGCAGTGCAGTTGCTGTGGAGCAGCAGTCTTCTGGGAGACGTTCTGGAGGATGCAGTGTTGTCCCATCTGCAGGCACCTCTCTGGGCTGAGGGAGGAGGTTGCTCACTTCCAGACTGAGTTGGCCAGGATTTGGAGGACCTCTTCTCCCACCCAGGGACCACCAGGGCCACTGCTGCTACTGCCTCAGAGGTTGCCAAGAAAGGAGGAGCAGTTTGACCACAGTGGGCTCAGGAAGAGTGAGGGAGGTGGAATGGAGGCGCATCCCTCCAGCTGTACCTCTCCACAATTTGTATGCCATTCTGGCAGAGTGTGGTTCCTCTATGGAGGCACCCGCAGTGGAGACCAAGGAGGATGCTGGGAACCTCCACAAAGGAGACCCATAGGAGGATGGCATGAGACCCCACAGGGGAAGGAAACAGCTCCTGGTGGGGGACTCTGCTGTTAGGAGGATAGAACTGGGGGAGGGAGCAGAGAGGGAGGTAAGGTGCCTGCCTGGCACCATGGCTTGGAGGGCCAGGGAGCGAATGCTCAAGATCGTGGGAGCAGCTGCATGGTGGAGGGAGCTGGATGTCATTATCCAAGTGCTGCCTGTCTATGGCATGAGTGAGGCTAAGGTGCTCCACGCCATAGGATTCAATCAATGGTTGAAAAAGTAGTGCGAAGCTCAGGGTTTTGGCTTCATTGAGGACTGGGGTCCACCGGAAGGAATGCAGGCCTATACTGGCATGATAGTCTGCTTCTATCCAGGAGGGGAACCAGGATCCTAGGCGATAGGTTTGAATGCTTCATTGGCAAGCATTTAAACTAGCCAGTGGGGGAGGCACTGAAAAGGAGCAGGGAAATCATAGGCTTCCCCCCAAAAATTAAGGTAGTTAGTGAGGTAAACACCAAGATAGAGAAGTTGATAGGGAGAAGGGCAGGGGTAAATGGAGAAAAAGGCAAAGGCAGTAAGGACAGGGATGGGGCAAAAAGAGGTAAGGCCATCAAAAAATGGAGGGTAATGAGTACCGATGCCCATAGTCTAGGTAACAAGCTCCCTGAAATGGTGGCCTTGATGGAAGAGGGATGCCTGGATATCATGGCAGTCACAGAAGCATGGTAAACAGAGAACCATGACTGGGATGTCAACATACCAAGGTACACAACCTACAGGAGGGACAGGGAGGGTAGAAGAGGAGGAGTAGTAGTAGCTCTTTATGGTAAGGGAAGGGATCAAAGCAATGGAACAAAAGAGTAAAAAAGGGAGGAGAGGAGGCACTGTGGGTCACCCTGGAGACTGGAAATGGCACCACAATCTGCACAGGGGTTGTATACAGACCCCCGTTTCAAGGGGAGGAAATTGACAAGGAAATGATAGAAGGCATCCTTAGGATGGCAGAGAAAAAGGAGATATTGCTGATGGGGGACCTGAATATGCCGGATGTTAACTGGAGCACCTTTGCTGTAGCCACATCCAAGAGCAGGGTCATTCTCGATGCCCTAGAGGGAGAATGCCTCAGGCAGCTAGTACTGGAACCCACTTGGGAGGGGAGCAATCTTAGACCTGGTACTCTCAATCAGGGACAGAGAGAGGATCTCAGATCTAGAAGTGGGTAGCCATCTGGGAACAAGAGACCACCAAACAGTGTGGTTCACGATAGACTCAGCTGCAGAGTCAAGCCATACAAAAGTGAGGATACTGGACTTTAGGAGGGCTTTGTCAAAATGGAAGAGTGCCTCAGAAAAGTACTAGCAAACAGGCAAGAAGGAGGGGGTGGAGGAACAATGGGGAAACATCAAAACTGCCATCACAGAGGAAACAAGCCTTTGTGTGAAGCAAATAAAATCAAAACAAAAGGAAAAAAAACACTATGGTTCTCAAAAGAGGTGGCAGGGAAGGTTAGGGAGAAAAAGAGCATTCAGGAAGTATGAGGAAACACAGAAAGAGCAGAACAGAGAATGTATCAGTTAAAGCAGAAGGAAGCGGGGAAGGTAGTCAGAATAGCAAAGGCCCAAGCTGAGGAAAAGATAGCCAACTCGGTTAAGAAGGGGGATAAAACCTTTTATAGGTACATTAGGGAGCGAAGAAAGACAAAGGGAGGGATAGTGAGGCTTAATAAAGGAGAGGGTAGGTGGGCAGAGAGGGACAGTGAAAAAGCAGGGATACTGAACGAATACTTCTGCTCAGTATTCACAAAGGAAGAGGAGGTGAAGGAACCTAATCCAATCAATAGAAGCACTCTGGATAGGGGGATCGATATCAGTCCCTTCACAGAAGAAAGGATTCTAAAAGAACTCCTAAAACTGAAGGTGGACAAAGCAATGGGGCCTGACAGGATTCACCCTAGAATTCTAAAAGAACTAAGGGGAGAACTAGTGACACAACTGACTACCATTTTTAATAAATCATGGGAGGATGGTGTGGTACCCGAGGACTGGAGGAGGGCAGATGTAATTCCTCTTCACAAACATGGGAGCAAGACAGAGGCAGGAAACTACAGACCTGTCAGTTTGACCTCAGTGGTAGGGAAAATGATGGAATCACTTCTGAAGGAAAGAATTGTTGGGTACCTAGAGTCCAGTGGGGCACAAGACCCAAGGCAGCATGGATTCGCAGCACAAAGGTCGTGTCAGATGAATCTAATTGATTTCTTTGACTGGGTGACCAAGGTAGTAAACCAGGGAGGGGCTGTGGGCATGGTCTACTTAGACTTTAGCAAGGTATTTGACACAGTCCTACACAAAAGATTAATAAACAAATTAGCCAGCCTGGGAGTGGGTCCCAGGGTGGTAGCCCGGGTAAAACATTGGCTGGACAACAGGACACAGAGGGTAATAGTAAACGGAGTCCACTCCAAAGAAAGGGGGGTTACTAGTGGGGTACCGCAGGGTTCAGTACTGGGTCCAGTCCTTTTTTAATGTCTTTGTAAGTGACATTCCAGAGGGACTGGAAGGAAAAGTATGCCTCTTTGCAGACGACACAAAGATCTGCAACAGGGTTGATACACAAGGGAGGTGTGGAAAGGATGAGAAGGAACTTGACAAGGTGGGAGGAATGGTCAGAAGTATAGCAGCTTAGATTCAGTGGAAAGAAGTGCAAAGTAATGCCCATGGGAAACAAAAACCCAGGCAAAGAGTACACAATGGGAGGGGGGAGGTAGTAACAACAATGAAAATGGAAAGGGACCTGGGGTAGTCATATCAGATGACCTAAAGGTTAGCAAGCAATGTGAGAAGGCAGTAGGGATGGCTGGGGGGATACTAAGATGTATAGAGAGAGGCATCACCAGTAGAAAACAGGAAGTTATTATCCCTCTGTACAGACAATTGGTGAGACGCCATGTGGAGTACTGCATGTAGTTCTGGAGACCCCATCTCCGCAAGGATATAGTAAGGATGGAGGCAGTCCAGAGGAGGGCAACTAAAATAGTGCAAGGTCTGCAACAGAAGCCATACGAAAGGAGCTTAATATGTATACCCTTGAAGAAAGGAGGGAGAGAGGGGACATGATAGAAACTTTAAAATACTTCAAGTGAATCAGCACAGTCCAAGAGGGTAGCATCTTTCGGAGAAAGAAATGTGCAAGACCAAGGGGACACAATCTGAAGATGAAGGGGGGACAGCTCAGGGGCTATGTGAGGAAGTATTTTTTCACAGAGAGGGTGGTGGATGCATGGAACAGCCTTCCCGAGGAGGTTGAGGGGTCAAAAACAGTGGGGGATTTCAAGAATGCATGGGACAGACATAAAGCAATTCTTGTGGGGTGGATAGGAAGAAGTAGGCTATTGGTTAACTAGGATCTGCAGCTCATCCAATAGATAGAGAAATTGACAAACTAGGTGGGCCAAGCGGTCCTTATCTGCCATCAAAGCATATGCTTGTGTGTTTCTTGTTCTCAGCATATTTGTATTATACTGTTATTATTCTATTCATATTTTGTTATACTATGTTCTCTCCCTTATAGGCACTTACTTGTAATTATACAATTACAATTATATGTATATTCCAAACATGTCTCCTTGGAAAAAAGGCGCTAATGGGTAAAACTGCCCCATGCATTTCTAGCATCCTAACACCAAGTGCTACCAGCTATACCACCAAAGGCAGGATGAGGGGGGACCCTATCAACACCTTTCCGTCAAACTGTGCAGGGACAGCATGCTTTCAACTATAGGGCCCCCCCATGGCTCAATGAAATCCCAGTGCACATTCTAAACTCCCAATGCATCTCACAATTCAAAAATGGCCTAAGGCAACACCTTCTTACTAGGACAGTTTGTGACTGCCACTAGGACTCTAACACCCATAATGCCCACTCATCCACATTTTCCTTCCCCTTCCTTTTACCTTAAACCTTAAAACCAAGCTACCACCACTACCTCCCAACCTCCTAGACAAAGCCACTTCTTTTGGCCGCCCACTCCTCCCCCTCCAAGTCTCCCTTCCCCCTCCCCTTGACTTCTCCTCGGACTCTCACACTAGGTGTCACACCTCTTTATCTCCTTCACTACATATAAACATTGTCCTTAACCCTAGTTGAATGCTCTTGACGCTGTACTATCACCATTGGTACTATGAATGACATTGTATCCTTACTGTATACTAGCTACCTACTATTCGAGTATTGTAGGTAAACTGTTTGTTATTGCTGTCATTGTCACTATTTGACATGGAACCTTTGTAAAAGAGCTCTGAGCTCAAAGGTATGATCCGAATCCCTAAACAAATAAATAAAAAATACTTCTGTAACCTCCCTGCAAATGGGGGTTCCCAAAAGACTTCCAGGAGCTTGCTTGAATGCTCCACGCCTGAATGGTGTTTGGCATTTAAGCCATTTATCAGTGAGTGTTTTTAGAACCTCTGGTACTGTCTCTTTAAGAGCTGTCTGCTTGCAGACATAATTAGTTTGTATGGGGGACTGTGTGTTTTTTGATTGAGTACCACTCAAGCTGCTGTAATTCACTTCATTTTTGCAGTCACTAGGAGTGCAAAGGGAACCTATCTGAAAGATGTAACTGTTTGCCAGAAATTATTTAGAGTAATAATGAAATTACAGTTTGTCTAACCTGCTTTCTTTGCAGTCAGAACTGTGTCTGCTAGTTCCCATTCTAGTTTTGAACTGCTGAACTGGACCAATCAGTGTGGGGTAAGCTAGCTCTAAAATGGTGCCTTGGACGAATCAGAACTTGGACTCATAATCTGAGCCAGCCACAAGAGGATTGTATGGGCAGTGACTCTGGGAGATGTAGTTTAGACTTCAGTGCCTTTTTGGACCAACAGCAGCAGTCTATTGTGAGTGACAGCCAATCCAGTCAAGAACTGGGAGGAACTCAAAGGAAGTGCCCGGTTTTGTCGGGTTGGAGTTTCAGTTGAGCTTTGGCAGTGAAGAAGGAAGGAGCCCTGTGCTTTTCAGTGTGCAGTTTTAGTCAAAACGTGTAAGGCCCAGAGTTCCGGTCTGCAGCTTGTGTAACAGCTTGTTAGGACTGAATCTGTCCTGTGAAAAGAATCAAAGGTCTCTGAAGAGTAGAAACCAGGCTCACCCTGTAGAAGACTGGAGGAATTGCTGAAAATTGCATTCGGTCTGTCAGGAACTGAATCTGCTGTGTGTTCTCCCGGTTGTGCAGTAATTCATCGGGACAGATGCAGCCTGCCTGGTATAGTGCTTTCTTTTATATGGATGTGTGAAGAGGTTTGTGTACCTCAAGTGAGCCCTGCTGACATTGAAGGACCTTATCTTATTTGGAGGTCGTGAGTACTAATTCAGGGTCGCTTCCCTGTTGAATTGCCACATTAAATCCAAATGGAATTACTGTACTGCTGACTGTTTAATTTTCCTTTTCTCTGTGTGAAAGGGCCCCTACCAGCTGCCACGGTTTGGACTAGCCACTAGGGCTTGGGTAACTAGGGACAGTAACTGATAGGGATAGGCCTGTGCACAGAGCCATAGGTAGATTATTAGAGTGATAAGCTAATTAACCTGATTTCCCTGTCCTTGTTATATCCCCTAAATAAATCAGAGCTGCTTGTTTCAGCAAAGTTATACTGCCTGAGGTATTTGTCTATGTTAAAGTACTGTACTGTGATTGTTGCACTGTATCTCATTTCACAGGAGGTCCCAGTGCCGAACCAGACCTGGGGTAAGTGTATACTGTGAAGGTAATTCTGATATATTGTGTGGGCCACTAGTGGGAAGAAAGGGGTTGCAGTGTCCCAGAGGGCTGTGACCAAGTTAGTTTAACTATTGCAAACCCTGACCTCTGGGTGGAGGCACCGCCATTGGATCCAGGCCTCAACCTGTTAGTGGCAAATCAGGCAGGGTAGTAGCCCCTGGGATAGCGCCATCTAGGGTTACATCTTGGAGGCTCACCGCTGGGATTGTGTGTCCTCTAGTGGCCATATTTACGAACCACTGTTAAGAAAAATGGGTACCCGACAGAAGTGGCTGTGCACCGGCTGGTGGAGTGGTGTACTGGGAGGAGATCGACCCCAAATGCTATGCTTATCCTGGACATCCCCTGGGTATCAATACGGACACTGTGCAGGAGTACTTTCCAAGGTGGAAGGTTTACAAAACCCTGTGGTGGTGGGTGGCATGCTAATCTGCTCACCCACACTTTCCTGGCCCTAGTAGAGTTTAAGGATCCCATAGATAGCTCCAAAGTGCACAGACCATTACCCCAGAGGGAGCCTCACTGCTTGGAGAGTGATAACTAAGGACAGTAAAGACCCAGGGGAGAATCAGCCCCCACCACTATCTGAAACTTTTGAGGAGAAATTTGCTGAATGGTTGCTGGGAGAGGGGAAAACTGTGGAGGACTTGAAGAAACTATTCTTGCCACCGGGGTGTTCCTCCCCAACACCCTCTCCTGCTCCAGTGCCCGTAATGGTGGTTGAACCAATGCAGACTCCTATTTCTGCACCTGCCATTAGTCACGACTCTTACCAAGGTTGAGGATCTTTCTGGCACCCTCCCACCCCCAAGGGAGGATGACTGGGAGACCTGGATAGACTATGTTGCCCCCAAGTGCTAGAATGGCAATGCTCGAAGGCGAAAGCGAAGAGGGTTAGTGAGAGCCTCCGAGGTCCTGCCCTGGCTACCATCCGTGCAAGAACGGGCCAGTAACCCTGAGCGACTGCACAGGCCTATCTTGAGGCCTTGGAGAATGTGTATGGGAGCCCAGATTCTGATGAGGACCTATGGTGGAGAGTAAGAAATGCACAACAGTACCAAGGGAGTTGTTGTCTGTGTATGTCTCTCGCTGGAAAAATTGTTGCAAGAATGCCTCAGAAAGGGTAGTTTGCCAGCGATTGAACTGGACCGAACCAGACTGGACAGAATCCTTAAGTTCGCCCTTCTCAGAACTGCTGTTGCTTCAGTTACGCCTGGCAAATCGACTGGAATCCCACCCTCCTATGATGAGTTAATGAGAGAAATTCGAGGAGTTGAGAAAAGGCGACCTCGGGAGGTACCTGCACCAACAGCTGTGGCTATGACCCGAGTGACTGAGGGTGACCCATCAAGTGAAGTTCAGGGGCAGAGGTTGACAGTCAATGAGTGCTCTGACAAGGAAAAAGATATGCCACAATGGGGCGAACTGTTGAGAGAGATCCGGGAATTCAAAAACAGTCCCTTTATGAAGGTCACGCCTGCAAGTACGGGCCCTGACCTATATCCGACTGCATCTGCTATGGGGGTGGGGGTACCCACCCATGTATCTCCTGCTGATAACAGCTCCAAACTCAATTCCTTGACCATGGAAGTGGAGAAACTGACGAGATGTCTCCAAATGCTTATCACGCCGCAGACAGAGATGGCACCCAGGTTTCCAGTTAGTAATACCCCCGCCCTGGCTCCCAGCATGGCGCCTCGGCCAGCTCAAACTCCAGAAAGTATGTTTTGCTATAATTGTGGGAAAGATGGGCACATGAAAGGGAATGCCAGTCCCCAAAAGACACTGACAAAGTTGCATATAGGCTACAAGGAGAGCTTCGGAGAAGAAATCAGTGGTTAAGAGGTGCAGACATGATCCCAGTGAGGGCACCAAAATGCTAATTCACGCCCTTTTGTGGCAAGGTCAGTTGCCCAGGCCCCCACTACCGCCTCTCCAGACTGGTCCAGAATAGTGGGTCCCTCCATGGAGACCACTGTAAGGTGAATGGAGTGTCTACAAGAGCTGTATTAGACAGTGGCTCCCAAGTGACAATTATGTTCCAGGATTGGTATCAGAAGCATTTGTCAGATGTACCCTTACAACCATTAGAAGGACTGCATGTATGGGGTTAGTGAGAGGAGCCTACCCTATTCCGGTATATCCGAATTTGGCTGTCTTTCCCCACCTCTGTGGCTGGAGTGGCCGAACAAGTAGAGACCCTAGCCTTAGTGTGTCCCCCACTGGACTGTATGATGGTGTCCCTTTGTTGATTGGAACAAATGCTCATATGTTCGGAAGGCTGGCACAGTTGTGTTATGAAAAACAGGGTCAAAGACTAGTAGAGCTTTAAGAGTTCCGGCTTTAATTAAGAAGGCCTATGAGGCACAGAGAGATGCTGAAAAAACAGAACCAGAGGAACCGGTCGAATTGTATGGAAGAAGGATCCTGAGTCTCTGATCCTGGCGCCAAATGCCCAGTGTACCTTACAGGGAGAGGTCCGTATCAGAAAGGATGTTAAGAATAAAATATTAATGTTGGATGCACCAGGCGATGGAAAATTGCCAGAGGGACTGCTGGTCAAGCCTAGTATTTTGCCCGCTAAAGCCCATGCTTATGCCAGAAGGGTAATGGTCCAAGTTCATAATGTGTCTGAAAGAGACATTCGAGTAAACAGAGGTTGCATCCTGGCTAATGTGCATTGTGCAGACACTGCAGCGCTACCCAGCAGCAAGAGTTCAAGGAAGAATGACAGAGTAACGCCTGACTTGTTTGATTTCGGTGACTCCCCGCTGCCAGCTGAATGGAAAGTGAGGATCAGTGAGAAGCTTGCCCAGAGAGACCAGGTGTTTTCTTTAAAGGAATGGGATGTAGGATGCGTGCAAGGAGCTGAGCACAATATCCAGCTGCATGACGAAAGACCATTTCGTGAGAGGTCTCGACGCCTGGCACCTGCTGACATAGATGATGTGAGGCGGCATCTGCAAAGATGTGTTAGCTGCTGGTGTAATACAAGAATCCAGAAGCCCTTATGCTTCCCCATTGTGGTAGTGAGGAAAAGAATGGAACAGTAAGGATGTGTGGATTATCGCACCTAAACTGGCGGACTATCCTCGATCAGTACACAATGCCCGCATTCAGGATGCTTTGGACTGCCTAAACGGGGAGCAAGTGGTTCTCTGTGCTGGATCTCCGCGTGGGTACTACCAGATCCCGATGGCCCCAGAGGACCGTGAGAAGACGGCCTTTATCTGTCCGCTTGGCTTCTATGAATTCATGAGGATGCCTCAGGGATTTCAGGTGCCCCAGCCACTTTTCAACGATTGATGGAGCGTGCAGTGGGGACATGAACTACTAGAGTGCCTGGTATACCTAGATGATGTTATTGTGTTTGGCAGCTCACTGGAGGAACATGAGAGCAGATTATTTAAGGTATTGGACCGACTGGAGGACTTTGGCCTTAAACTGTCCATTGATAAGTGTCAATTCTTTCAAACATCAGTAAAGTATGTGGGACACATAGTATCCACCGAGGAATAGAGACCGACCCAAGTAAAGTTGAGGCCTTGACCACCTGGCCACAGCCCAAAAATCTAAAAGAACTGCAAAGATTCCTGGGATTCTGTGGTTATTATCGCGCCATCAAGGACTATTCAAGAGTGATCCGCCCTTTACTTAACCTTACTCAAAGGGTATCCCCAACCCACAAAAATACCAAAAGTCAGCGTCCCTCAAGACTGAAAAGTGTATTTCATCCGAAGTGAAGTATTTGGGGCCCGCTGGACTCCTGATTGTGAGACTGCTTTTCATGAGATCATATATCAACTTACCCATGCTCCAGTGCTGGCCTATGCCGATCCAAGAAAACCTACGTCCTGCACACTGATGCTAGCTTGCAAGGGTTGGGGCTGTGTTGTACCAAGAGCACGAGAATGGCCTGAGACCAGTGGCCTTTGCCAGTAGAAGCCTGACCCCATCCGAAAAGAACTATCCTGTACATAAGTTAGAGTTCCTAGCTTTGAAGTGGGCTATTGTTGACCAATTCCATGAGTACTTGTATGGGGCTAAAATACTAGTAAAACTGACAATAATCCTTTGACCTATGTGCAGACCTCAGCTAAGTTGGATGCCACTGGCCATAGGTGGCTTTCTGCATTATCTACATATGACTATGCTCTCGAATACCGAGCAGGTCTGAACCACATAGATGCTGATGCTCTCTCCGGAGGCCTGTTCCCCAGAATGATTGTCCGATTGGCAGAACCTGACATTCGGGCACTCTGCCGGAAGTTTGACAGGGAGGAACAAATGTCCACGGACGCAGTGGACTGCATGGTGGATTGCTTGGGACCCTCTGAGAATTGCATACCTGCTGCTTATTGCCACTTTTCTGCAATAGACATTGGTGCACTGCCTCAGCTGGACAATGACAGTATTCGCGGGCTCAATCCCGCGATCCCATGATCAAAGCAGCTTTAGAAGCCTCTATGCAGGAAAGATGTGTCCAAATTACGCCCACTGATTTGAGAACTGCACTGTTATACAAAGAAGGTCCTAAGTTGAAACTGATCAATAAACTGTTATACAGAGAAACAGTAGACAGAGGGGACAAGTAGACAAACAACAACTAGTGCTGCCCACTGCCTTTCGAGACTCAGTACTGAGTCCTTGCACAACCACATGGGGCACCTTGGTATAGACAGAACACTTGACTTGGTGAGATCCAGATTCTGTTGGCCTAAGATGGGGCTGATGTGGAGCAACACATTCGAACTTGTAGTCGCTGCTTACAGAGGAAAGCTTTGCCCCAGAGGGCTGCCCCCCTTGTTAACATCACCACCAGTGCACCCATGGAGCTGGTCTGTATTGATTTTCTGAGTTTGGAGTCAGATCAAAGAAATATCAGTAATGTGCTGGTGGTCACTGACCATTTCACGAGATATGCCCAAGCTTTCCCCACCAAAGACCAGAAAGCATCCACTGTGGCCAAAGTACTTGTAGAAAACTTTTGTTCACTATGGGGCTCCACAAAGAATCCATTCTGATCAAGGGAGAGACTTTGAGAGTCGTCTGATCAAAGAGATGCTTTCTCTGTGGGGAGTGCAAAGTCCAGAACCACTCCTTACCACCCAGGGGACCCACAGCCTGAACGTTTCAACGCACTTTGCTAGATATGCTAGGCACCCTGCACCCAAAGGACAAGCCTAGATGGAGCCAACAAATTAGCACCCTGGTACATGCTTATAACTGCACCAAAGTGATGCCACTGGATTCTCCCCACCGCCTGATGTTTGGAAGAGAAGCTCGACTACCAGTAGATGTGTGTTTTGGGGTCTCTCCTGATGGGGTTCAAGCTGACAACTATTTACAGTATGTGCAAAAGTTAAAGGCCCAGCTAACTCATGCGTACTAACTGGCTCAAACCATGGCTGCCAAAAGAAATCTGGCCAACAAAGAAAGGTATGATAAAAGGTGAAAGCACAGGAACTCCAGGAGGGAGATCGGGTATTGCTAAGAAATCTGGGACTGCATGGCAAGCACAAGATTGCTGACAGATGGCACCATCTCCTCACATTGTAGTGGGCAAACTAGATGATCTGCCAGTGTACAAAGTAAGGCCTGAGAATAATTCAAAAGATGTAAAACAATGCATAGAAATCATTTACTGCCCATTGGACAAATCTTAATTGAGTCTGAGCCCTAGAAGATGCCCCTCTGGACCAGTGACTAGAGCTGCTGCTAAGAAAAGATCAAGAAAGTCTGCACCTACAGAAGCCGAGTTAAAGTGTTCCCTCCACAAGTCCCAGTTGAGCATGACTGTCAGTCCATATCGGAAGAAAGTGAGAGTGACTTTGAATACTATCCTTCTTACGAACTGAGTCAATTGTTCTGGGCAATCCCCTAGTCAATACTGGAGACAAAGCTGGGCCTTCTGGACTGTCTAAGCCCCCAGCTTCATCCCTGGAGCCAATGCTCCCAGAAAGTGAAGTGCAAAGCATCAGATCAGATGAAATGGAATCATTGTGCATGGTTGAACTGTTTGAGCTTTCAGGGAGGAAATGATAGATTGGGGCAGACTGGTGATACACCCGAACAAGAAGAGTATTTTGAGTGCCCTGACAGTCCACTGCCAGTGTCCCGAAAGCTCTCCATGCGAGCCAAATGTTGTGGACTCAGAAACTGTAACTCCTGAGAGCTGAAAGTGCCCCAAGTTCTAGCCTCTCACCCCCATGGAGACTCCTGACAAGTGAGGACAATGCTGAAAATGAGGCTCAGAGTGCAGAGACTATAACAGTCCCCTAGAAAGACTGGTCGAGCTGTAAAGCCTGTGGTGCACCTCAGTTATGATTCACTTGGGAGGCCTGTGGACTTGCCTCTCAATGTTGTCCATAAAGGAGTGTATGTGTCCCCGAGCTCATTGCCCAAACTGAGCATCAGTGCTAACTCCAAGTTACTTGTGTTGCCCTCTAAGTATGGTGCCTTGCCCCATCCAGCCCAAGGTAACTGACAGGGAAGGGCCCTCTCTCAGGTTTCATGTACAAGAGGTAATAACTTGAGTTATGGTACAATGTGTATGTAATACTGTGTAAAGAGTGACGTACTGCAATGTTTCAGAAATGTGTTCTTGGTAAAATGATATATTGACTGATGATTACATGTGCGAGCCTAATGCAAATGTATATGGTTGCAGTTGAAACTTATGGGGGTACTTGCTTGACGCGGACGTCAAGCTTTCCCAGGCCAGGAAGGGTGTAACCCCCCTGCAAATGGGGGTTCCCAAAAGACTTCCAGGAGCTTGCTTGAATGCTCCAAGCCTGAATGGTGTTTGGCATTTAAGCCATTTATCAGTGAGTGTTTTTAGAACCTCTGGTACTGTCTCTTTAAGAGCTGTCTGCTTGCAGACATAATTAGTTTGTATGGGGGACTGTGTGTTTCTTTGATTGAGTACCACTCAAGCTGCTGCCAATTCACTTCATTTTTGCAGTCACTAGGAGTGCAAAGGGAACCTATCTGAAAGATGTAACTGTTTGCCAGAAATTATTTAGAGTAATAATGAAATTACAGTTTGTCTAACCTGCTTTTGCAGTCAGAACTGTGTCTGCTAGTTCCCCATTCTAGTTTTGAACTGCTGAACTGGACCAATCAGTGTGGGGTAAGCTAGCTCTAAAATGGTGCCTTGACCAATCAGAACTTGGACTCATAATCTGAGCCAGCCACAAGAGGATTGTATGGGCAGTGACTCTGGAGATGTAGTTTAGACTTCAGTGCCTTTTGGACCAACAGCAGCAGTCTATTGTGAGTGACAGCCAATCCAGTCAAGAACTGGGAGGAACTCAAAGAAGTGCCCGTTTGTCGGTTGGAGTTTCAGTTGAGCTTTGGCAGTGAAGAAGGAAGGAGCCCTGTGCTTTTTCAGTGTGCAGTTTTAGTCAAAAACGTGTGTAAGGCCCAGAGTTCCGGTCTGCAGCTTGTGTAACAGCTTGTTAGGACTGAACTGTCCCTGTGAAAAGAATCAAAGGTCTCTGAAGAGTAGAAACCAGGCTCACCCTGTAGAAGACTGGAGGAATTGCTGAAAATTGCATCGGTCTGTCAGGAACTGAATCTGCTGTGTGTTCTCCCGGTATTGTGCAGTAATGGATCGATACAGATGCAGCCTGCCTGGTATAGTGCTTTCTTTTATATGGATGTGAAGAGGTTTGTGTACCTCAAGTGAGCCCTGCTGACATTGAAGGACCCTATCTTATTTGGAGGTCGTGAGTACTAATTCAGGGTCGCTCCTGTTGAATTGCCACATTAAATCCAAATGGAATTACTGTACTGTTGACTGTTTAATTTTCCTTTCTCTGTGGTGAAAGGCCCCTACCAGCTGCCACGGTTTGGACTAGCCACTAGGGCTTGGGTACCCAGGACAGTAACTGATAGGGATAGGCCTGTGCACAGAGCCATAGGTAGATTATTAGAGTGATAAGCTAATTAACCTGATTTCCTCGTCCTTGTTATATCCCCTAAATAAATCAGAGCTGCTTGTTTCAGCAAAGTTATACTGCCTGAGGTATTTGTCTATGTTAAAGTACTGTACTGTGATTGTTGCACTGTATCTCATTTCACAGGAGGTCCCAGTGCGGAACCAGACCTGGGGGTAAGTGTATACTGTGAAGGTAATTCTGATATATTGTGTGGGCCACTAGTGGGAAGAAAGGGGGGTTGCAGTGTCCCAGAGGGCTGTGACCAAGTTAGTTTAACTATTGCAAACCCTGACCTCTGGGTGGAGGCACCCGCCATTGGATCCAGGCCCCTCAACCTGTTAGTGGCAAATCAGGCAGGGGTAGTAGCCCCTGGGATAGCGCCATCTAGGGGTTACACTTCCTCCTGCATACTGATGTATATTGTAGCTTCTTGGTCATGCTTAGTTCTACCATGCTGTCACGTTTGTGTTATTTGCACTACTGTGTTTACTGCCACCTTTTTGCTCCTACTGTAATGGCTCTGCTTTACGAACATACGAACATATGAAATTTGCCAGTAGATAAAGGCCTAGAGGTCTATCAAGTCTGCTCGAATGTGCAGCTAGCACCCCTTATTCTGCAGCTGCCCCTCCCTTCCACCCTTCCCCTTCATTAACCCTCCCCCTTGTCCTGTCCCATCCTCGTTTGAAGCAGTCCACTGTTTCACTGCATACCACTTCAGCAGGTAACGCATTCCACCCAGCCACCACCATCTCTGTAAAAAAGTGCCTCCTCATCTCCCTCCTGAACCTTCCTCTCTCCAGTCTCATATCATGGCCCCTGGTGTCCCTCCCCTCCCTTACTTTGAACAGCCCCTCTGTACTTGTCTTGTTTATTCCTTTCATGTATTTAAAGGTTTCAATCATGTCACCCCTGTCTCTCCTCTCCTCCAGTGAGTACATGTTCAACTCCTTCAACCTCCTCTCAGAATGATAAGTCCCCCAGTCCCTTGATCATCTTTGTCGCTCCGTGCTGCACCCCCTCCAGTAACTTAATGTCCCTCTTCAGATACGGACGCCAGTACTGCATGCAGTACCCCAGGTGCGGTCTAACTAATGACCTATACAGTGGCAGAATCACCTCCTCCCTCCTCGAGGATATACCCCTTGCAATACAACCCAGCATTTTTTTTGTTTGTTTCTTGCATTTTTACCTTGTGTACTTTTGACATGGAGCCTTTGTAAACGAGTCCCTGACTCAAAGGCTTATAACTCCGAGATTTCAATGAATTCAAATAAAATACTATGGACCACACCAAACATATAGTAATCTTTACCTGGCCCCAAGTGGTCTAGCATCAAAACTGTATTTATTTCTGGCTGGGTTTTATAATAAAATAGATTGTAGTTAACTCTGTAGAGCCAAACTGGAAAACACTCCTACTTTCTGATTGTGAGACACGCCCCCACGCTAGTACATTCTATGATGTCAGTAAATGGAGAGGGCAGGGGCGCACTCCATAGAGTACAGTGTGGGCATTTTTTACCTGCTTTTTATTATACTTTACAGTTGATTATGTCAAATCAAGACCACCACTCAGTTGATTTGGGGGGGGGGCGCTAGACCACCAGGGTCACTTTTTAAGGTCTGGCAGGGAGGGGTGGGGGATCTACTAGGCTACCAGAATCATTCTTCTGTTAATAACACACCTACGATCAGTATACAAGGAAGGGACCACTGGACTACCAGGGGCATTGATTTTTCAATACAGGACAGAGATCGCAGAACGAGGGAAGGGACCACTGGTTTACCAGGGACAATGATTGTTCAATACGGGACAGAGATCAGAGAATGGGGAGGGAGGAGGGACCACTGGACTATCAGGGACAATGATTTTTCAACATGGGATGGGATTGGAGATTGGGGAAGGGGGAGGGACCACTAGACTGCCAGGGAACATTTTTTAACTATTGGGATGCAGTTGCAGAACGAGGAGGGGGGAGAGAACCACTAGACTACCAGAAATATTTTTTTTAACTATTGGGATGGCTATCAGAGAACAGGTGGGGGGGGCGGGAACCACTACCACAAGGGAACAATGTACTTTCTGTTTTTTTTTTTTAAACTAAAGGGCGGCAGTCAACTCTAGGGACAGGGAGGGACCGTTATACCACCACTGCAACTGTCACTGTTTTTATGTTGGTGCGCTTGTGCAGCCAACATCTTGTGGTAGTGCAGATTTGGAGGCATGGTCACTGTTGGGCGAATGCAGGGCACACATCAGTAGGTGCGTCCCTCATTCCCCAATCAGCCTGCATGCCGGTGCCACACCATGCATACATAATGTGGTGAGCACATCTAATGAAAGGTCCGCTGCAATCCATGCAAAGTTCGTTAGACGCAGTGGACCTCCCGATGTGCTCAGCCACATTGTATACATGGCGGCTGCCTAACTGCCAACTTTGGGGGTGCCCAATCCCACTGCTTGCTTACAATGGCCCCAATCTATGTGCCAACAGGGGAGCCCACTCCCCGTCAGCATAAAGCACCCCCATTTGTTATATGCTGAGGGGTGCCCAACCCCTCGGCTGTTGCTACCCGCCACTTTCTTTCTGTGTGCTGACGGGTGCCCGATCCCGTCGGCATAAATCTACCCCTTTTGTTGTGTGTCGACGAGGGTGCCCAATCCCCTGTCGGCTCCAGCACCCCCTCAAACAGTTAGGTGGCATGCTGGGAGCCCACCCCAACGTGCCAAATACCCTGTAAAAAAAACTGTCCTGCGATGTTTTTTTTTTTTTTTTTTTTACCCTGTGAACAAAAAACGGTCCCTCACCATTTCCCTGACCCCCCGTCCCGCAACCTGCACCCACTCTCTGCACACCCTGCCTCCCCACACCCCCCCTCACCCCATACTTACCTCCGGAGTCCGGCGCGACGATCTTAAGTGGACCGGGAACACGTCTGCACTCTTCAAAGCCGACCGTGAACTGAGGAAATGCCGGTAAGCTGTATAATGGAATAAATAGGGGGGTTTTCAACTGTGATGTATATCTCAGGCATTTTTTGGAATTTTGGCATCAAATTTTCAACATGGGGTTTTTGGGACCCCTCCTCATGAATTCTTGCACTGTCATGGTGTTATTCGGTCCCAAAAGGTGATTTCACAGTCACTGCAAGGAATCATCTTTCGGGAGCGAGGAACGAAACAACAGTGCCAACGTTCATGAGGGGAGCTCTCAAAAAGCTTATATTGCAAATTTGGTGGGAAAAATCAAAAAAATGACTGTTTTATGAGCGTGCATTGCGCAGTTGCTACGCACGCTCAGAACTTAGCAAATTTGTAATATTTTCATGCCACATGTTCAGCATTGGCATTTTTCCACACCTTCTTGTGAACCGTACAGCTGTCATTTTTAACATCCTGCCCGAAATGTGTTTTCGCACTTCCGGCGCAGAATAGCGCGGTCGATGTGGGAAATCAGTGTTTGGGACAAATTATGAAAATTACAGTTACACTGTTCATGAGCAGAGGTCCTAAAATGCCTATGCTGAAAATTTGGTGACGATACTTCATAACATGACTGTGTTACAAGCATGTGTTGCGCAGTTTGCATGCACGCTTCATAAGTTCGTGAATTTATAATATTTTCACTCCAGATTTTCAACATTGCCATTGTTCTGCACCTTCTTATGAACAGTATAGCTGTCATTTTTCACATCCTGACCAAAATGTGTTTTCGCAGTTCTGGCGGAGAATAGCTTGGTCGCTGTGGAAAGTCCGTGTTTAAGACACATTTTGAAAATGCCAGTGACACTGTTCATTAGCACAGGTCCTAAAATGCCTATGTTGAAAATTTGGGTCCGAAGGTCCATAAAATTAGTGTTTTACGAGCGTGGATTATGCAGTTTGCATGCACGCACGTGACTTCGTGCATTTGTAATATTTTCACTCCAGATGTTCAAAATTGGCATTTTTTCCACACCTCCTTATGAACAGTACAGCTGTCATTTTACATATCCTGGCTGAAATTTGTTTTCACACATCCAGCGCAGAATTGCACCGTCGCTGTGCGAAATCAGTTTTCGGGACAGTTTGAGGAAATGACGATGACACTGTTCATGAGCAGAGGTCCTAAAATGCCTATGTTGAAAATTTGGTGCCGAAAGTCCACAAAATGACAGTGCTGAAAGCGTGCGTTGCGCAGTTTCCACGCTGCCTTGTATTCATGCCAGATTTTCACCACTGGCATTTGTGCACACCTCCATATCAACGGTACAGCTGCCATTTTTCACAGCCTGCCCAAAATGCACTTCCACAACTGTAGTGCACAATGGCGTGCTCACTGTGGGAAATCACCTTTTGGGACACATTAACAAAATCACAGTGCTACTGTTCATGAGGGGAGGTCCCAAAATACCTATGTTGAAAATGTGCCTAAAAAACTTCCACAAATAATTGGGTTGCGGACGTCTGTTGCACAGTTTGTATGCATGTTCATTGCTTCACCAATATTTCATATTGCCACTCCAGATTTTCAGCGTTGACATTTTTTATGCCTTCTCATGAACTATACAGTTGTCATTCTCCACATCTTGCCCAAAAATGTGTTTTCGTCCCTCTGTCGCTAAATGGCACAGCCACTGTGCAAAACCATGTTTCAGCTAACAAAGTGATTGTGCCGCTTTTCATGAGGTGGCCTGACAAGCAGCCCATGTTGAAAATGTGGAGTGAAACTACCACTACACGCCTACGGTGTTAGGGTTTCCAACTGTAGCACCTCACCCAGTATGGACTGACAGGCATCAGGGCTGTGACTTGGGATCATCGGATGTAATGCTCATGCCATTCCACCCACCACACCCACCCTGCAGCCGCTGACAGGCATCGTGGTGTGTCTTGCACTGTTCAGCCACAAACTTCACCCCACGCTCCTATACTGCACCCATGTCAGAGTATTTCCTTATGGAATGGGGTAAGTATAGCGCCCAAAGACCACAAAGCACACCACGACACGTGTCAGTGTCTACAGGGTAGGGTGAGGTACAATGCCATGAGCATTATAGCTGACGACCCAAAGGCACACCCCAATGCCTGTCGCTCTCTACAGGGTGGGGGTGGGGTTGGCATCACTTCAATACTTCACTGACATTCCTACTATGCGTCTCTAGCTCCGCCACTGCCAATGCCAATGCCAGCGTGACAACATTCGGCATTGACAAATGCTTGTTAATACTGGGACAGCAATTGGTGAGGGAAGGGGGGACTGCAGTACCTCCCCCAGCTACAAGGGTTACACGGACTTACCGCCAGGTCTGGCTCGGTGGTATTTTCTCCACACAAGGGACCTTTGCAAATGGCCCTTGCATGGAAAAAATGGTTTGCGAATGGGACTGCACAGATATGCAGGTCCCCTCCCCCTCATTTGCATTGCGTTCCCCTCAAAATGTTGCCCCATCACAAACCCAGTTTGCGGGGTAAACTGGGCTTTTGTGTATAACAAGAAAAAGATAGCCAACTCAGTTAAGAAGGGGGATAAAACCTTTTATAGGTACATTAGGGAGCGAAGAAAGACCAAGTGAGGGATAGTGAGGCTGAATATTTACTTATTTATTTATTAGAATATCGGAATTACAATCCTTTGAGTCATAGACTCATTTCCAAAGGCTCCTCGTCAGATGACATAAGTACAGACATGACAGTAATACAGCAAAGACAAGCAACGTTACCTCACTAGTTAGACGGTAGATGTACAAACATTATTAAGCATTATACTACATTGATGAGTACCTATACAGAGTATTAGCTAAGCAGTTACGTGCATCCTTTGCAGTGCTAAGCAGTTACATACATCCTTTGCAGTGCTAAGCAGTTACATACATCCTTCGCAGTGCAGTAGTGCAGGCATTACAATACATTGGTGTGAACCTATACAGAGTATTATCTTATCGGTTACATACATCCTTTGCAGTGCAGTGATGTCGGCTTATACAGAGTGATAGCTAAGCAGAATAATAAGAGAGCAGAGACAGGATAATGGGCCCTGGTGGGGTTTAGTGGAGCAGTCTTGGGTTAGACTTTGTCTTGGTTTGGGCCCACTTTAGTAGCGACTAGGCTGTAGTTTGAAATGGCAATAGGACTAGCACGGACAGGTACAGGTACATGTGGCATAGAGGTGAATCTTGAGGGCCACTTTGAAAGGGCCAAGCTTGGTGTGAGTAGTGACTGAGGATGGTAGGGCATTATACCAGGCAGGGGCCATGACTAGGAATGATCTCTGGGCAAGCGTTGTCCTGACCCTCAGGATAGCCAGTATTGTTGTGTTTGTTCTGCGTGTATGGACTTTGGGGGGTGGCTAGGGGCAAGGAGGCCGACACTCCTGGGGGTGTCTGTCCAAGGAGGGATTTTTTGGCCACAAGGCATGCTTGGAACTGGTGCCTTTCATCAAGGTTGAGTATCTGGGCACGGTCATAGAGGATGCAATGTGGGTCATGCAATTAGCCCCTGACAGGAGCCTGCAGGCTTTGTTGATGGTTACTTTAATCTTGTTGACAGCAATGGTGTCAGTGGTGGCGTAGACCAGTAGGCCGTAGTCGACCAGTGACATAACAGATGAGGTGATGGCTAGACACAGGGATTCAGGGGGTAGACAGTCCCTTTGTCGGTAGAGGAGGCCGATTTGCGCATTAGTCACAGATGCCAGTGTACTGATGTGGCCGAGAAAAGTGACAGCAGGGTCAAACGTGATCCCTAGGTATTTATAAGATGAGACCTGCTGACCTGCTCTTGGGGGTGGTGTGAGCTGGACAGGATTTTTAGTTGGGCATTTTTTAGTTTGCTTTGGTGGTGCACAAACAGCATGGTTTTAGTTTTTTTCTGGTTTAGTACTAGTTTGTGCTCAGCAAACCATTGTTCAGCTTGGCTGAATGAGTGCTGTAGCGAGGCCTGTAGGTTGGCAGGGTTTGCATGGGAGGCACAGAGGACAGTGTCATCTGCATATAGAAGTATCTTGCCAGAGCACGAGGTGGGAAACATATTCAGAAACAGGCTAAAAAGTAATGCCCTAGGATGGAGCCCTGTGGGACTCCAGAGCCGGTGGGGCAGGTGCTAGGTACAGTATAATTTATCCTGATGCACTGCGTCCTGCAGGTCAAATAGCTTGCAAACCAGTTTAGGGGAGCTTGAAAGAGGCCTGTGTGCATCAGGGTGTTCAGCAGGAGGGGGTGGTTAACCATGTCAAAGGCCTTGGACAGGTCAATGAACATGGCCCCTGCCAGCTGTCCCTTGTCTAGGGCGGAGTGAATGTAGTTCAAGAATTCAATGAGAGCTGTTGTAGTGCTGTGTCCAGCTCGGAACCCGTGCTGCTCCACACACAGCAGGTTATGGGTTTCTAGGTAATTGGTCAGTTGGTCTGCCACTACCTTTTCCAGGGACTTGGACATTGGGGGGAGAATGGAGATTGGGCGGTAGTTCCCTGGGAGTAGTGGATCCCCACCTTTGTTGATGGGTGTTACAACCGCATTTTTCCATTTGCTAGGGAACTGTCCAAGGCAGACAGAGCAATTTAGTAGGACAGTTAGTGGGAGAAGCAGTGTGTCCAGGACCAGACGGAGGAGTTTGATGTCTAGAGGGTTGTTAAGGGGGCAGGTGCCATTTAGGGCCTTGATCAAGTAGGGTCAGGCTTCCCAGGGGGAGATGGTCCAGAGATGGAAAGGGGTGTGGGAGGAGGGGGAGGTCTTGGCTGGGTGTGGGGTTGAAGAAATTGGGAGGGAGCACAGAGCTTAGGTCCGTAAAGTTGGAGTTGAGAGTAGCGGCAATTTGTTTCGGGTCAGTGGTGACCGAGCCATTTGTGGAGATCGGGGGGGGGGACCACGACTTCCCATTTAGTGTTTTTATATTATCCCAAAATTTGCATGATGAGCCCCAGGTGGTAGTCAGGGTGGCTCTGTAATGCTCGGCTTTTGCTTTGAGGATGGCCCAGGTGCATTTGTTCTGTTCAGCATGGTAGGCTTGCCTGTCTGTGGGTTTGCCCAATTCATTTGCCTTATACCAAAGGTTGCCACAGTTTCTGAGCTGCAATAAAAGGGATGGGATAATCCAGGGGGCATTTTGCCATTTGAGATGGGTCTTTTTAAGGGGGAAAGAAGGTGTCGCAGGCTAGGGTGAAGGTGTTGTTGAAATATTCTAGCGCTGCATCCACAGAGGTGGCCTGGTATAGAGGTGACCAGTCACAGTGAGCTAGGTGATGCTTGAGGTTCATGAGACTGCTAGGGCAGAGCAGCAACTAAGCATGGTGGTGGGGGGGCAGGTTGCTTGGCCGTCCATGTAAAGATTACTGGGGCGTGGTCACTGAGGGAGTTAGGGAGGACCACAACATCCTCAATCTCATGTGGGTAGTTAGTTAGTACAGTGTCCAGCAAGGTTTGCATCCCAGTGGCTGAGTTGTACCTTGTGGGTTGGATCACCATCTGGTGGAGGTCAAGGGCTGAGGAGGTGTCTTTGGAGGTGGTTGTGTGGACACAGCCAGCCAGTTCAGATTCAGGTCACCCGGAAGGATGTGTTCTGACTTGTGGTGCAGGCTTGTAATGTATTGTAATGTATTCTGTCAGGGTTTGCTTGCAGGGTGATATATAGGCCACAGTGATTATGACGGGTGGCCTTGGAGGGGTCTAGTGAGACTTTACGGACATGGCTTGGGCACCATGATCTAGCGTAGGTGGGGAATGGCTTGTGCTAGTAGGGAGTCCCGCAGATATACTGCACATGCTCTGCCCCTCTTGCCCACTCTGTCCAGTCTGAAGAGTGAGTAGCCTGGAAGGGAGATGAGGGAGTCGGGAGTTTTCTCTTTGACAGCCATGTCTCAACCATTGTGAGGATGTCAGGTTGGTGTCTGGTGACCCAGCATTGCGGTGTGGCTGTTTTGTTTAGTATGCTGCATATGTTCATAGATCCTATGCGGAGGCCCATGGTTGGCTGCGGGCGCATTGGCATGCAAAAGCCCAGGCCAGGGTTAGGGTGGATGTTTCTGGACAGTAAAAGGAGGAGGGAAATAATTCTGAGTAGGGAAAGTTGCTTATTCGTGCAGCAGTGCATTAGGCTTTTAGTGCCATGCATGGAGGTGATGCATGGAATAGCGATCGAGCAGATGGTGGGGATCGCGGAGGAGATTGGTGGCCATGTTGAGCTGGGGTAAGACTGCTGGAGGGGTGTGTGTGTCGGTGGGGAGTGGCATGGGTGGGCAGCATAGGGGAGTGTAGGGGAGCAGCGGTGGCACTGAGTGGTAGGGGGAGGTTATGGCACTGATTAGTAAGGTGAGGTTGTGGCCATGCTGAGCGACATTAGTATGAGGAGTCTCAGTCTGATAGGCACCTGCAGTATTGTAGTGGTGGTCATGGACCGAGGTATGAGGTCCCTAGTGACGTACTGAAATGTGGCAACCACTTTGGAGTAGTGGCAGTGTCCTGGACTAGGGTGCAAGGTTCAAGCCCCAGGTCTGGAAACTTGGTGGGGGCCAATGCACGTAGGGTGTGCAAGGTGGAAATGTGCATCCAAGATATGTGGTGGGGGGGTTAGAGTAAGGGCCAGCAGTGACTCCTAGGGGGCACTTTGGGTACTGCAAGCAGGGCTGTTGGAATTTGGGCATGTAGAATGGGGAGGAGGAGCAGTAGAGAAGGCTAGAGAGGTTGTGGGAGGTGCCTCAGCTGAACCACCTGGTGGCAGGAAAGTATAACCTGCTAATGGGAAAGTGAGGAACAGAAAGTCATGTGTCTAGAGTGGTCCTTAAATTTGAGGGCCAAACTTGGGTGGGTGGGTGGGGGCAGTCGATGCATAGCATCGACGGACTAACACCCCTCAGAGAGTTCAGCTGCAGGAGGAGAGTAGTTACCTTTAGGGCTGTGGTGGACCTCACTACCTCTGCTGTGAGCAGGCTTCCCTGGTTGTGTGAAGGAATAAAGAGGAGGGAGGGACAGTGAAAAAGCAGGGATTCTGAATGAATACTTCTGCTCAGTATGCACAAAAGAAGAGGAGGGGGAGGTACCTTTTCCAATTAATAGAAGCACTTTGGATAGGGGGGTCGATACCAGTCCTTTTACAGAAAAAAGGGTTCTGAAAGAACTCCTAAAACTAAAGGTGGACAAAGCAATTGAGCCTGATGGGATTCACCTCAGAATTCTAAAACAACTAAGGGGAGAACTAGTGACACCACTGACTACCCTTTTTAACAAGTCATGGGAGGATGGTGTGCTACTTGAGGACTGCAGGAGGGTGGATGTGATTCCCCTTCACAAACGTGGGAGCAAGACAGAGGCAGGAAACTACAGACCTGTCAGTTTGACCTCAGTGGTAGGGAAAATGATGGAATCACTTCTAAAGGAAAGAATTGTTGAGTACCTAGAGGTCAGTGGGGCACAAGACCCAAGGCAGCATGGATTCACAGTGGGAAGGTCATGCAAGATGAATCTAATTGATTTCTTTGACTGGGTGACCAAAGTAATAGACCAGGGAGGGGCTGTGGATATGACCTACCTAGACTTTAGCAAGGCATTTGACACAGTCCTACATAAAAGATTAATAAACAAATTAGCCAGCCTGGGAGTGGGTCCCAGGGTGGTAGCTTGGGTAAAAAATTGTCTGGACAACAGGACACTGAGGGTAATAGTAAACGGAGTCCACAGTGAAGAAAGGGGGTTACTAGTGGGGTACCGCAGAGTTCAGTACTGGGGCTGGTCCTTTTTAATGTCTTTATAAGTGACTTTGCAGAGGGACTGGAAGGAAAAGTATGCCTCTATGCAGATGACACAAAGATCTGCAACAGGGTTGATACACAAGAGGGGTGGAAAGGATAAGAAGGGACTTGGCAAGGTTGGAGGAATGGTCAGAAGTATGGCAGCTTAGAGTCAATGCAAAGAAGGGCAAAGTAATGCACCTGGGAAACAAAAACCCAGGGGAAGAGTACATAAAGGGTGGGGAGGTAATAACAACAACAAAAATGGAAAGGGACCTTGGCTAGTCATATTAGATGACCTAAAGGTTAGCAAGCAATGTGAGAAGGCAGTAGGGATGGCTTGGGGGATACTGGGATATATATAGGGAGAGGCATCACCAGTAGGAAACAGGAAGCTGTTATCCCTCTGTACAGATAGTTGGTGAGACCTCATCTGGACTACTGTGTGCAGTTCTGGAGACCTTGTCTTCGCAAGGACATAGACAGGATGGAGGCAGTCCAGAAGAGGGCAACTAAAATAGTGTAGAGTCTGCAACAGAAGCCATACGAAGAGAGACTAAAGGAGCTTAATATGTATACCCTTGAGGAAAGGAGGGGGGGGGTCATGATAGAAACGTTCAAGTACTTCAAGGGAATCAACAAAGTCCAAGAGTGTAGCATCTTTCAGAAAAAGAGTTGTGCAAGAACAAGGGGACACAATTTTAAGATAGAGGGGGGACGGCTCAGGGGCAATGTGAAGAAGTATTTTTTCACAGAGAGGGTGATGAACACATGGAACGGCCTTCCTGAGGAGGTTGTGGGGTCAAAAACAATGGAAGAATTCAAGAATGCATGGGACAAACATAAGGCAATTCTTGTGGGGGGTAGGAAGAAGTAGACTGTTGGTTAACTAGGATCTGCAGCTTATCCGGTAGGTAGGGAAATGGGCAGTCTAGGTGGGCAAGCGGTCCTTATCTGCCATCAAAGTCTGTTTCTATGGTGGCAAAACCCAGTTTGCACTGGGTGGTGTAGGAGCCAAGACTGTCCTTGCTCACTCTGAGAGAGGTGAAGCTCACCACGGGTGGCAGTGCCTGTGGAGTAGATACCGACTGCAGGACTGCATTGCGAGTTTTAGATTTAGAACAGGTATGCCATCTTAGCTAGTAAGTCTGCAGTCTTCCCAGTTCAACTTACTGTGAGCTCCTGCTGGGTCCATGCCATTTCCTGTTTTCTTCCTGTTCTGTTCCAAAGATTTTCGCCTCCTCTGCAGATGGCAGCAGAGTGAGGGAGCAGTGGAGGACATGCCGTTTGTACCGGCTGAAGAAAAGGGTTTAGGTGTCCAAATAAAAAGTCCGGCAAGGAGAGCTGGACTGAAGGATAAACGGAGGGGAAGAGCGTCAGTTCTAATTACAATTGCTGCAGTATTTCTCTTAAAAGGAGCGTTGAAGGGATTTCCAGAAGCACAAAACACATATCGTGCTTTTCAATAACATTGCAGCAAATCAGAATAAAATAGAATGTAATAAAATGACAGAGAAGATGTTCTGTCGCCGTCATTTTATTACATTCTCTATTTTATTTTGATTTGCTGCAATTTTATTGAAAAGTGCGATATTCTTTTGTGCTTTGGGCTTTTTGCCTTTTTCCTTTTGAATTGACTGCTATCCCTTTTATACATATATATATATATATATATATATATTAGAAACCCTCTTTAGAATGCTTTAGAAGCATATTTTGAAGTATTTTGTTTTTTAAAATTTCACGGGGGTCCTTGGTCATGTGATATGTCTCAACCAATAGTAACCCGCATCTTTGCTGAGGGGGTTTAAAGCACAGCTGTTACATCTCTCTCTCTCTCAGATCAGTCATTGTGCTGGAAGAGAGAGACGCTGGTCTGTTTCTCCTTTATACCACGCTGTACACCGAAGAGCTCGGTTTCGTTTTTTTTGTTCTTTTTCTAGCTTTTAACCTCCCTGCTCTGTCGAACAAACTGAGAAAGGTGCACAAGGGTATTCTAGCCCCACTGACTGTTACGTGACTTTTCCTTTTTAATATGACAGCCTTACAAGCTGTCCTGTTTTGAACTGGTGCAGTGTGCTGCGTGCTGATTTTAGGCAGCCCGTGGAAGTGCAGATTATAGTGCAGCTACTATAGTCAAATATCTATGTTCGGAATTATGGCCCATACGAAGTAAGTGCAGATAAACAAAAGCATATTTTACCAAGATATAGAGTAACTAGTGGTAGTGCTAATATTTAGCTTCTAGTCTCTCAATTGATTTTATCCTCATGTGACTAAGGATACTTTTTAGGACAGAATAATTACACATGTAATTTGTTTTATTTAGGCCCTGCCATTTGCTGGCCTGAATTTTATCGATTTTAATTGATGTTGGTGGAAGTGGACGGAGAAGCTGTACCCTGCTTGACTGTCACATAGAAACCAGACTATATCCCCACCCCCCTTTCGTGTTGGCTTTACTACACTGGTTGTACTGGAGAATGAGACCCCTCATTGTTGACTGCCGAAGCTGTAGCACGTTGAAGAGGGACTAATAGGACAGAAAACCTGGAAAACTTCCGGACTATGTGATTGGTTGCTAAAGTGTTATAGAGACATATACTTCTTTTTTTCTATCTTGTGTTAATCTGTTTCCTTTCACATTTTCAAACAACTAGCCATGATGTTAAATACTGAACAGCCAAAAAACCCCATAATGGGTCTTCGGGGTGGCCCTGCTAAGGCTAGCATTAGTAATAATAAAGGGAAAAATAGCCATAGGCCGACTCAGACCCTCTAATACACATCCCAAGTCAAGACCCCTCAGCCGGGGAGGACAATCTTATACAATCCAGCAGTGGCAAAGTAAAATGAAATAAAGGAAACAAACTTGCTACCAGTAAGCAAAGTAAACCTTGCAAAGATAATAGAATTAACAAAGCAAGGAAAACTAAGAAAACTAAAACTAAAACTACCGAAGGTTATTTTAAAAAGTCTAGTCTGAATACAAAACAGGCTAAGATTAGTATGATTTTGACTAAAGCAGCCTCTATTAATGAAACAGCTAACATGCAGGGGGTGCTGAATCAAGCAGATCTATCACTGGATGTAGTTCCAATAGATGGCAGCACTGCCTATGAGAGTGACATTGATCTCAGGCAAAAAATGTCCAGGCTCTCCTGCACACCCAAAGTCTTTATGGAGTGTTTATTACCCTAACGAATACAGTAAGGATCACAGTATTGAGACTAGAGATACGTCCCACTCATCAGCACCGACAGTTATAAAAAATGTGGCTGGGAGCACCTTGTCTAAACAAACAGCTAGGGAAGCCTTGATTGATTTTTATTGTATTACTGCTTCTGACTCATTATATTCTTTAGAATTTTCACTGGACCCGACTCTAGAACCAGCTCCCTGCATTGGGAGGACTGGTACCAACTGGATCACAGACTTACATATCACTGTAGCGATGCAAGAGGCTATTGATGGGTTAAAGATGATAGATTCCAAAATTGGCAAAAAAGTTCCCCTAAGCTCACACTGCTGCTGTAGGCTCGGGAGAGCTGAGGTTAGTAAACATCATGACGAATGGCTTTCTTTCTACTCATTTAATCTAGATAACGATCTTAAGAAATATGTGCAAAATCCTTATGCTGCTCTCATGATACTTGATCAATTAGTAGACGTTACCAATGAGTTAGAAACCCTTAAAGGAAACTTTGCAATAAACGGTGCCAAACTAGATGATGTACTTAGCAAATGAGACAAACTGGTTCCCCTGACTGGGTCCCCTTCTATCCCACTTTCTATCACTGTACAACCTATCGAGTTTCTTTAAGAACCTTTGGGAAGACCAGATTTTTCTATCATTCATATCCCTAACTCTCCTGTTAAACTAACAGGTAAGAGTAAAAGGAGGATAAGAAGAGCTAAGAAAACTAAAAATAAAAAACAAATCTTTAAGAAGGATACCAGAAAAATAGGGATAGCACACACAGATAATACTATAATGGCTGAGTTGGAAAATGACATTGTAGCCCAGACCTCACATGATGCAATGGGAAGCAACAGCATCAACTTGGAAGAAGTTCATGAAATAGAAAGATTAGAGAACTGTAAAGTATCTGAAAACACTCTAAATCAGAAAGAGCTATTATGCTCGATCCAATCAATCAATCAACAAATGACTAATTTGAGACAATCTCTTGGAAAGATTCAAAAAATACTAAAACCTGAGCACTATGTAGGCCCCATTAAAACAGACAATATTACAAATACATCGACAGAGATACATAAAATGGAAACTCAGAATAAGTGTTTTACACCTGAAAAAGAGCTGTTTGATCTAAAAGAGTGTGCTTTTTTGAGTCTGTATGGTTACTGTTGGAATAATGGAATTTCTTATGAACAAAACAAAAAAACAGGTTGTGCACCTATTGAGAGCAGCTACTGGTGCTGAAACTGCGGACAGTGATATAGTCCAAGCTTGGGATAATCAGGACTTTGAGGGTATGATATGTTTTTTCCTTTTCTGTGCTAGTCCCAGGATTGCAAACCTTATATGGCTCAACAACAGTGATTTACAAGCCCAGGGGCTTTCATTTGAATTCATCAATAGGTATCAACTGAATTACTCCCAAAAGCGACCTCATCAGATACCATCAGCATTTTTGGTTTAAAAAACATACCAAATGGAAATCAGGGCAGGCTAAGAAATATGATTAGACATAGAAACATAGAATTTGACGGCAGATAAGAACCGCTTGGCCCACCTAGTCTGCCCATTTCCCTACCTAACGGATAAGCTGCAGATCCTAGTTAACCAACAGCCTACTTCCTCCTACCCCCCACTAGAATTGCCTTTTGTCTGTCCCATGCATTCTTGAATTCCCCCACTGTTTTTGACTCTACAACCTCCTCAGGAAGGCCATTCCATGTATCCACAACCCTCTCTGTGAATAAATACTTCCTTACATTACCTCTGAGCCGTCCCTCCTCTATCTTCAAATTGTGCCCCCTTGTTTTTGCACATCTCTTTTTCTGAAAGATGCTACCCTCTTGGACTTTGTTGATTCCCTTGAGGTATTTGAAAGTTTCTATCATGTCCCCCTCTCCCTCCTTTCCTCGAGGCTATACATATTTAGTTCCTTTAGTCTTTCTTCATATGTCTTCTGATGCAGACCCTGCATCATTTGGGTTGCCCTCCTCTGGACAGCCTCCACCCTGTCTATGTCTCTGCAGAGATGGGGTCTCCAGAACTGTACACAGTACTCCAGATGTGGTCTTACCAACTGTCTGTACAGAGGGCCAACAACTTCTTGTTTTCTACTGATGATGCCTCTCCCTATGCATCCCAGTATCCCCCCAGCCCTCCTTACTGCCTTCTCACATTGTTGGCCCACCTTTAACAACTTGCTTGTCCATGCATTGAAAATTCCAGCCTCAGATTTTAAAATAATTCACGTATTCAGACATAGGGCACTAGCTGGTGCCGGGCAGGTTGATGCTGTTGTACTAGGAGAAGGGGTTCTGGCAATGATTTTGTATAAGGCTCCCTTACTGGATGCAGATGTACATATAATTAACAGCAAAATCCTCAACCCAGTACACCATGAACCTAAAGAGAACCAGCAGAACGCTAGTAATCCCCTTGTCTATAGGTAGCTGTTCCTCTTTGGCCTATGTTGCATAGAAAATGAGACTAAGAAGAGGCTTGGACTGTTTGTTAGGGACCTATTAGAGCAAATGATAAAAACAGACATTTTAACTCAAAATACCCTAACAGCCCAGAGATTGGGAAATGGTTCAGAAACAGATCAAATACTAATCCAGGTTAGACGTTTGATCTTGTTTGACAATATCTTGTGAAATGTCTCGTTATTAGATGGGATGGGGCAGCATGTTGTTGCCTTTGACCAGGATGTGGGTGTTAATGCTGCTACTTTTTCCGAAATTAATTAAAATCTTGAATCTACTATAGCTACTGGGCATACTAAGAACTTTCAGGGCATTACTGTTGAAAGTACTGTTTATAATGTGTCAGTTTCAAACCGATTTGACCTGCTGGGGGTCCAAAATGATCGACTATAGATACTCTCTTCTGATAGTAAGAATGAAGAAGTAGAGGGAAAAAATAACTTAGTGCTAACATCCTGGAACATTGCTGGCCTTTTAACAAAATTTGTGGACAGTGAGTGTGTTAACTTTTTGAAACAAGCCCATACAGTATGTCTACAGGAACATGGCATCAGCTAGCAAATGATGTCACATTGAATGGATATTTGATGTATCATGTACCTGGCCTTAAGCAATCCAGATTAAGTAGATCTTTTGGAGGTTTGGTAACCTGGTTCAGAATTACAGACTTTATAGCAGTAGATTTGATATCCTCTAACTCCTTCTCACAGGCTTTTCTTATCATGTTAGGTTCTCGGGTATTTTGTTTAGTTAATGTCTACATACCACCTGGCAATTCCATGTTCTTTAGAAACAGTATATGGGAGTAGCTGGATGATGTCATTCATAGAGCCCGGGCAACAACAGCATGTGAGAACATTTTGTTAAGTGGAGATTTTAATGCTAGGATAGGTAGTTAATGATGGTTTTGCTGATGATGAAATACAGAACTGGCACTTTGGGAATGCTTTTAAATTCCCAAGTAGATCATTAGACCGAAGGACTAATGCTAGAGGGCTCATAGAAACATAGAAACACAGACTTTGATGGCAGATAAGGATTGCTTGGCCCACCTAGTCTGCCAATTTCCCTACCTACAGGATAAGCTGCAGATCCTAGTTAACCAACAGCCTATTTCTTCCTACCCACCACAAGAATTGCCTTATGTCTGTCCCATGCATTCTTGAATTCTCCCACAGTTTTAGCCCCCACAACCTCCTCAGGAAGGCTGTTCCATGCATCCACCACCCTCTCTGTGAAAAAATACTTCCTCACATTGCCCCTGAGCCGTCACCCCTCTATCTTCAAATTGTGTCCCCTTGTTCTTGCACATCTCTTTTTCTGAAAGATGCTGTCCTCTTGGACTTTGTTGATTCCGCTGAGGTACTTAAAAGTTTCTATCATGTCCCCCCCTCCCTCCTTTCCTCAAGGGTATACATACTAAGCTCCTTCAGTATCTCCTCGTATGGCTTCTCTTGCAGACCCTGCACCATTTTAGTTGCCCTCCTCTGGACTGCCTCCATCCTGTCTATGTCCTTGCGGAGATGGGTTCTCCAGAACTGGATGCAGTACTCCTGATGGGGTCTCACCAACTGTCTGTACAGAGGGATAACAACTTCCTGTTCTCTGTTGGTGATGCCTCTCTCCCTATACATCCCAGTATCCCCCAGCCCTCCCTACTGCCTTCTCACATTGCTTGCCAACCTTAAGATCATCTGATATGATTACTCCCAGGTCCCTTTCCATTTTTGTTGTCGTTACTACCTCCCCCCCCCCCATTGTGTAATCTTTGCCTGGGTTTTCGTTTCTCAGGTGCATTATTTTGCACTTCTTTGCATTGAATCCAAGCTGCCATACTTCTGACCATTCCTCCAACCTTGCCAATTGCCAAGTCCCTTCTCATCCTTTCCATGCCTCCTTGTGTATCAACCCTGTTGCAGATCTTTGTATCATCTGCAAAGAGGCATACTTTTCCCTCCAGTCCCTCTGCAATGCTCAAACTCCTTGAGATTTTAACACCTTATAACCTAACGCCTCTGGGAGACTCAGGGGGGACACTATAGGCAACTTTACTCATTATAATAAGCAGGGTCCCCTCTGTGATTGATTTTGCTTTCTGGAATGTTTGCATGAACTTATGGGAGTCTTGCTTTATTCCTACTAGGCCAGATAGTGATCACTTTCCATTAGTACTGCGCCTCACACAACTAGCTGATGAACATATAATGTCAGGTTTTCATATTATAGAAATCAGGAATAATGTCAAACTCTAATGGCTCTTTACTACAGAGTTTTTTTCTTGATAAAGAATATGCTAACTGGAACCTATTTACATGGGCCGATCAGCTGAAGCTATGTTTCAAGGAGATAAGGGAGCTGCTCTCTACTGTTATTAAACAGCATCCAGAGTGGGGCCATAACTGGTTCAATAGGGAATGATGTCTTGCCAAAAGACATTTGAACCAACAAATTAGAAGAGCTACCAAAAAGACAGAACAGTTTAAATCTCTAAATCAAACTAGAGTAATATATAAAAAAACTATTAAAAGAAAAACAGTTGACATTTCAACATTCCCAGTGGAACAAAATATTAAATGCAGTAGATCGTAATGACCAACGTGCTCATTGGCAGTTGGTGGCCCAAGGAGCAAATAACTGCAAACTTGGTATAGACACATACATTCCCCTGGACAGCCTGCAAAAGTACTATTCAGATATTTTTTTTATCCAAGCCAGGCTGAAGATCTGCCTGATCTATTTAGTTGTTTTTTAACCAGGTATAGCACACTAAGCTGAAAGCTTTTTTACAGGAGCAACCTGGGAGCACAAGGAGGTTAAGTGACTTGCTCAGAGTCACACAGTATGCAAGTGGAAGCTGTGGGATTTAAACCCAGGTCTGGTTTGCTGGATGTCACCAGATTTGCAACTCAGAGCCTTAGACCACTGCGCTATACTGCCTCCTCATCTAGGAACTGCTCTTCGTTATGTTACATTTTGCAGTCACCAGGATGTATATGTAGCAATTATTTCCATGAAAAAGCATAAAGCCCCGGGCCCAGACAAGATTCCAGCAGAAGTTTTTTTGGATTCGCCTCTCCCCTGGGCTTCTGTACTGATGTTATTTTTTAACTGTTCTGTTAGGCAATTGAAATTTCCCATCTCTTGAAAGGGCACTATTATAATCTCTGAACACAAAAATTGAGATAGATCGGACCCTAAGATGTACCGTCCAATTTCTCTATTAGATAGCTGCTGTAAGATTTTCTCAAAAATAGTATTAGCCAAACTATTAGAGGAAATGAATGCACTGGGGGGGACTGTCGTAATTCCAAGCAGGCTTTCAAGCAGATTTTATCACAGTAGATAATGGCTTTGTCTTGTCACATTTTTATGAAAAATATGTCAGCTTGCGCAATCAGAAAGTGTACCTGGCATTCATTGATTTTTGCTCTGCTTTTGATTCTGTCTCAAGCAGCATGCTATGGAAAGTAATGAGGGATTGAGGCATTTCCAAAGAAATAATTGTAATTATAAGTGAACTCTATCATAATACCTGGGTGCAGGTTAGAATAGGGACAACTGGACAACTTTCTGCAATCTTTGTCACAAATCGAGGGGTTAGGCAGGGATGTGTCCTAGCCCCTACTTTATCTTGCATTTATATAAATAATCTATTAAAAACGTTGGACAAGTCACCGACAGACTCTTCCAGAATTTTGCATAAAACATGCCCAGTATTGGCATCTGCAGATGATCTTGTTCTGTTATCCCTCTCTCAAAACGGTTTACAGAGCAAAGTGGATATTCTAGGTGACTGCGGTTAAACATAATTTAAGCATTAATGTGAGTAAAAGCCAAATTATGATATTGGGTTCAAATAAAATAACCAAAACATGGAGATTAGGGAATAAAAGACTCAATACGGTAAAATCCTATCCTTATCGAGGTCTGCTTTATACACATAATGGCAAATGGGTCAGTCATAGGGATTCCCTCCTCCCCAAGTTAAAACAAACAGCTGACTCCCTTAAGTCATTTAACTACACATATGGTGGCAATTCTATGAAGCCACTGATTACAGCAACAAAATCCAAATATTATGCACAGGCACATTATCATTCTGAGATCTAGGGTTGTGCCAATTTTGATAGGATAGAAATTCCTCTCAAACTTTTGAGGCATACCTTAGGTCTAAATAATGCTACTCCCACTACACTGACTAGGGCTGAAGTAGAATTAGTCAGACTGTTTGCATTTTCTCAGACAAGAATTTAAAAGTATTGGCTAACATTGCTGACAATAGATCAAAACAGACTGCAAGCTTTGCTATTAAAAGAAAAAGGTGTATGGACTGAGATGGGCTGTAAAAAAAAATCAAAATGAATGACTGCTTTATGCACAATTCTGGGAGAGGTTGGATTATCTTTTCTAAGAAGATATGTAGAAAAAAATCACAATTAGTCTCAAATATAAATTATATGTTACACAAAAAAATCATGAATCATTCTAAGAAGCTGGATCTGGAAATCATTACAAACCTTAAGAGTGCTCCCTCAATAAGACAAAATGATGTTAAATTCCACTACAGGGAATATCTAGATGTACTGATCAATTTAATGTAGAGACAGTTATTTACCAAGTTCAGATTGGAGCCGTTTCCTAGCAGGATATTGTCTGCTAGATACAGCAAAGAGTCAGAATATGGTTCTGTTCTCTGCACCTGTACCGATAAGAATGTAGAGGACCTATCCCATGTTATTCTTATATGCCCATGGTATAATGAGGCCAGAGAGAAATGGCTAAAGCCATTGCTACAGGGAATTGCAACGCTGAATCAAATGTTGTTATTAAATATACTTTTTACCATAAATGACGAATATATAATATATAACTTGATAAATTATCTGGGGGCAATCACAAAAATTAGAATAAAATATGTGAAATCCAACTAATTACTTTTTAAATTAGTGAATCTGGAAGCTGTTGCCTTTTTCTTGAAATCCCAATGTTATTATGGTTATCCCTAGTTATGTACTGCATTCTATGCACCTTCTATATTGCGGATGGAAGATTAAGGTATGATATGAAGCTCTGAAGTGTATATGTATTTATTTATATTTATTGTATGTAGTTTAATACAGTTATGTGTGATTGTGCTTTTTATTGTAATAGTCTTTTGATCAATCAAATAAATTTGTTTACTCTCAGTTTGCATGGTGCAAATTGAGTTTGCGACCGGGCAAAGTTTTGTGAATGTAGCCCCAACGGTCAGGTTTTGCCCAATTATGAGGACAGTTAGAGGTAGAAAAACTATATGAAAAGAATATAAACAATAAAGAGCTATATATATATATACAGGTCCCTATATTAAAGCTCTACACCTGTGGTTTGCAAAGTACCCATCCTTTGCACAGATTAGCACTGTGTTCTAATTCTGCTATATTGGAACAGAAATTGCGCACCTGCTGACTGCACAATTGCCATTCCAGTGTAGCATTGTTAATGCAAACCACTAAGAGGTGTCAGTGTGCAAAACAGAGACACCTGCTGGCCATAAAGTGGTATGTGGTCAACATGCTGAGTATGGCAGTGTAGAAACAATAGCGCAGCCCAAACAGAATAACGTGTGCTCCACGTTGCCATACCTAAAGAGCAAAATGCTAGTGATCTCATAATTAATGCATGTTACAAACAACATATTTTCATTCCATCATGGGGCTGTTAATGAGGCTGTACCATGCGTCTGCACTGTGACCATTGCTAATGAATAGTGCAGCTTGGGTGACAGCCCTGCACCCAGCTAACAAGGCCTGGCCCCCTACCTCACCTGATTTCTGTTTGCATATATCAAGTATTCCCTGATTGCTGCATGTGCCTCCTCCTTAAACCCTTTCCTTGTTTGCATTGATCAATTATTCACTGGTGTCCAGTGCTGCCCCTTCCCTCATCCCTCCCTTGTTTGCAAACATAAATGATTTCCTCTTGTCCAGTGGTGTCCCCTTCCTTACCTGATCCTTGTTTACATAGATGAATTATTCCCTCCTGTCCAGTGCTTCTCCATTTCTCACCTGATACCCATTTGATTTGATAATATAGTCTCTGGTGTCCAGTAGTGCCTCCTCCATTTCTTGATCCTTGTTCACATAAATAAAGTATTGCCTGATACTTAGTGGTGCCATCTGCACCTCACCAGTTCCCTATTTACAGAGATAACATATTCCCTTGTGTACAGAGGTGTTCCATCTCTACCTCAATCCCCATTTGCATAGATACATTGTTTCATAGGTTCAGAGGTTCATAGATTTGGGTATCAGGTCCAGCAGCTTCTAGAGCCATTATGGTCCTGCCAGTATCAGTGGATAAATTCCCATTTCCGTTCTCCCATATACTTGTCCAATGTGGTCTTAAACTTCTCCAGACTGCCTACTCCCACAACCTCACCTGGAAGCACATTCCAGTTGTTCACCACCCTTTGGCTAAACCACTTCCCTCTCCTCGTTATGTTATATTTTGCTCCTCTCAGTTGTAGTGGGTGCCCTCTTGTTTGCATGTCTACTGTTTCCTTCCAATGTAACCCTGTGAATTCTCATAATAAGCTGTTCTTTATAGCTTTATACGTAAAGCATAGGTCACCTCTTATTCTACGGTATGCCATGGAGTATAAATCACTCCAGTATAGTCTGTCTTTATACTCCTTGTCCTTCATCCCATTCATTTTCTTGGTGAATCTTCGTTGGACTGATTCTATCTTTTTGCACAGTCCTTGTTCCTGCGTTGTGCAAAAGGGTGCTCCATGTTCAAGCACTGGCCTAACCAAAGATCTAAACAATGGAACCAGGACTTTACTATTCCTACTTTTTATGTTTCGTATTATATTCCATGAACCCCTATTGGCCTTTGTAACCTTTTCATGGGTATGTTTAACAAAGGTGAAATCATTTGATATAACCACTCCCAGATCTCTTTCATGGTTAGTAACGGTGATTTGTTTGTCATTCAATTCATATTTTCCTTGTCTATTGTTACCAAGATGCATTACTTTACACTTATCAGTGTTAAATTCCAGTTTGTTCTCTTTAGCCCAGTCTCCCAGTTTATCCAGTTGTTTCTGGAGATTTATTACTGAATTGGCATCATTTACCACTGCTCCTACTTTAGAATCATCAGCATACTTACAAATCCAGACCCTGTCTGATACTTGCATTGATGATATTAATATACTGAAAAGTTTAGGTCCCAGGACCAAGCCCTGTGGAACTCCAGTAGTAACACTCCTCTCCTCAGACAGATATCCCCTTAACCTTACTCTCTGTCTCCTGTCACTAAGCCAAGAAGTCACCCATCTAACCAAGTGTGATTTAATTCCTAGTCTCTTCATTGATGCCAACAGTATTTCCTGTGATACGGAGTCAAAAGCTCCACTAAAGTCCAAATACACCACATCCACCGAGAGACCTACATCCAATGCTTCACTGATTGGTTCAAAAAAGGTCATGAGGTTAGTTACACAGGATCTCCCTCTTTCAAATCTGTGTTGACTAACATCTACATGATTTACTATTCTTAAATTTTCATCTAAAAATTCCCCAATGAATCCTTCCATAATCTTCCCAATTATACACATTATACTGATTGGTCTGTAGTTTTTTACATTTTTTATGTCTCCTGTGTTGTGTATTGGTGTTATATATACTGTTTTCCAAATATTCAAAACTCTATCATCCCTTAAGGATTTATTAAATAACATTGCCAGGGGCACTGCCAACTCTTCCGTTAGTTCCAACAAAAATCTTGAGTGGTATCCATCCGGACCTTCTGATTTATATTTGTTTAGATTACTTAGTTTTTGATAAACCTGTTTTGCTGTTATTAGTGGATAATCTGTCTGTTCCTCTCCAGAAGCCATATTAATTTGGTAATGTCCTACCTCTTTCTTATACTTTTTTTTAGAAAATGTTGGTTGAAAATATTTGCTATTTGTTCCTCTCCTGTAACTTCTACATCCCCTTCCTTTATTATGCGTATTTGACTTGTACCTTTTTTTAAACTCCCGACATAATTATAAAAGGATTTCCCATTGTCCTTACTTTTTTTTGCCAATCTTACTTCAGCATTGGCATTAGCATGTCTAATAGTGTGTTTACATAGTCTGATACACTTTCTATAGGTCTCTTGCCTCCTTGGAGATGTTTTTTTTCTTAAGTAGTTTGAAAGCCTTCTTTTTCCTAGAAATCAAGTTTTTTTATTTTCTTTGTGAACCACATGGGAACCCTTCCCTTCTTGTTATATTAATTAATGTGAGGAACATGAGTTTTAATACTGTGTTGTAAAATAATATCTAGTTTGTTCCACATTTCCTGTAATGTTAAATCTTTCATTTCTGTCCAGTTTTGAGCCCTTAATATTTGTTTAATTTGTCCGTAATTTGCTTTAGCAAAACTTCTACTGATTGTTTTCCCAGTAATTTTCTGCCTGTCCTCTGGTATAATACATTCTACCATCCTGTGGGCACGGCCATCTAGTGGCTGCTTTACTACTACATTTTGTATTTCTTCTTCCATATTTGTTAGTATCAAGTCCAGTAAATGCTGTTCTCTGGTGTTTTCATGTACCGTTTGCTTTAATCCATAACTTGTACATATATCTAAACATTTCTTTTCAAATACTGTTATTCTCTGATACAAGTCCCAGTTGATAGTTGGGAAATTGAAGTCCCCCAATATAATAGTGTGTTTGGTTATGAGACGACTGTCGAGTGCATCTAGAAATTCAGTATTTTCTTTTCTCGTCTAGGTTAGGCGCTCTATAACATAGCCCTGAAGTTATGGACGTAGTTTGTGTTTTAAATTGTAACCGTAGTTGTTCTACCTGTTCAGTCTCCCTGTTAGTGGTGTAAAGAACGTGTGCTTTAGGTTTTCCAGAGATATACACCCCTATTCCTCCCCCCTTTCTTATGCAGCCTTGGTTTATGAAAAAATTGGAACCCCTCTATTTTGCCTACCCAGTCTTCTGGTTTTAACCATGTTTCTGTCAATGCACGTATATCAAAATTATCTTTATGTATAATATATCTTAGTTCATCAATTTTATTTTTAATACTTCTAGCATTTAACAGTAGCAAACTTATACCTTTAGACTCTCTTCCATTATTAGTTACTGTGCCAGTCATAGATGTTTTAGGTTCTAAATTCCCTGTTATTCTAAGGTTTGGTTGCCTTCTCCCCACAGTTTTCAGTTTAAATAAGTGTCTAGAGTTTTCCTAAAACACATACCCAATTTCTTACTGCCTAGCTTGCGAAGGTGTAATCTATCTCTTCCAAACAAGCTAATTTCATTTTTAAACAGTTCCCAAGTTGTTATACACTGAATGTTATTCATACAGCACCATCTCCTTAACCAGTTGTTCACTCTCCGTTAGAAACATAGAAACATAGACTTTGACGGCAGATAAGGACCACTTGGCCCACCCAGTCTGCCCATTTCCCTACCTACTGGATAAGCTGCAGATTCTAGTTAACCAACAGCCTATTTCCTGCAACCCCCCACTTTAATTGCCTTATGTTTGTCCCATGCATGTTTGAATTCCTCCACTGTTTTAGACCCCACAACCTCTCCAGGAAGGCAGTTCCATGCGTCCACCACTCTCTCTGTGAAAAAGAATTTCCTCACATTACCCCTGAGCCGTCCCCCCCTCTAACTTTAAATTGTGCCCCCTTGTTCTTACACATCTCTTTTTCTGAAAGATGCTACCTTCTGGACTTTGTTGATTCCTTGAGGTACTTAAAAGTTTCTATCATGTCCCCTGTCCCTCCTTTCATCAAGGGTATACATATTACGCTCTCTCAGTCTCTTCATATGGTTTCTGATGTAGACCCTGCACCATTTTAGTTGCCCTCCTCTGGACTGCTTCCATCCTGTCTATGTCCTGGAGTAGATGAGGTCTCCAAAACTGCACGCAGTACTCCAGATGGGGTCTCACCAACTGTCTGTATAGAGGGATAACCACTTCCCTTTTTCTACTTGTGATGCCCCTCCCTATGCATCCCAGTATCCCCCTGGCTTTCCCTACTGACTTCTCACATTGCATACCCACCTTTAGGTCATCTGATATGACTACACCCAGATCCCTTTCCATTATTGTTGTTGTTAGTACCTCCCCTGCTATTGTATACTCTTCTCCTGGATTTTTATTTCCCAGGTGCATTACTTTGCACTTCTTTGCATTGAATCTAAGTTGCCATATGTCTGACCATTCCTCCAACCTTGCCAAGTCCCTTCTCATCCTTTCTACCCCCCTTGTGTATCAACTCTGTTACAGATCTTTGTGTCATCCTGCGAAGAGGCATACTTTCTCCTTCCAGACCCTCTGCAATGTCACCTATAAAGACGTTAAAGAGGACTGGACCCAGTACTGAGCCCTGAGGTACTCCACCAGTAACCCCCTTCTTCAGAATGTGTTCCATTCACTATTCCCTCTGTGTCCTGTTGTGCAGCCAGTTTTCACTCAGGCTACCACCCTGGGACCCACTCCCAGGCTGGCTAACTTGATTATTAATCTTGTGCGAGACTGTGTCAATGCCTTGCAAAGTCTAGGTAGGCCATATCCACAGCCCTCCCTGGTCTATTACTTTGGTCACCCAGTCAAAGAAATCGATTAGATTTGTCTGACATGACCTTCCTGCTGTGAATCCATGCTGCTTTGGGTCCAGTGCCCTGTTGGCCTCTAGGTACTCAACAATTCTTTCTTTCAGAAGTGATTCCATCATTTTCCCATCACTGAGGTCAAACTAACAGGTCTGTAGTTTCCTGCTTCTGCCTTGCTCCCACTTTTGTGAAGGGAATCACATCTTCCCTCCTCCAGTCCTCGGTACCACCCCATCTTCCCATGATTTGTTAAAAAGTGTGGTTAGTGGTGTCACTAGGTCCTCCTTAGCTCTTTTAGGATTCTAGGTGAACTCCGTCAGGCCCCATTGCTTTGTCCACCTTGAGTTTTGAAGTTCTTCAGTACTCTTTCTTCTTTAAATGGACTGGTATCAACCCCACTATCCAGAGTGCTTCTACTGTTTGGTTTAGGTAATTCCTCTCTTCTTCTTTTTGAATACTGAGCAAAAGTATTCATTCATTATCTCTGCCTTTTCACTGTCTCCCTCTGCCCACCTCCCTCTCTTTATTAATCTTTCCTTTCCTCCTTTAACCTTTCTATGTTCCCTAATGTACCTATAAAGGTTTTATCCCCTTCTTAACTGAGTTGGCTATCCTTTCCTCGGTTTGGGCCTTTGCTTTTCTGACTGCCTTCCCCACTTCTTTCTGCTTTAATTGATACAGTTCCCTGTTGTGCTCTGTCTGTGATTCCTTATACTTTTTGAATGTAGCCTTTTTCTCCTTAACCTTCCCTGACACTTCTTTTGAGAGCCATAGTGGTTTTTTATTCCGCTTTGTTTTCTTTATTTGTTTCACACCAAGGTTTGTTGCCTTCATGATGGCAGTTTTGATTTTTCTCCATTGTTCTTCCACCCCTCCTTTCTGGCCATTTGCTAATGCATTCCTCAGGTATTCACTCATTTTGCCAAAGTCAGCCCTTCTAAAGTCCAGTATCCTTGTATTTGTATGGCTTGTCTCCATGGTTGTGTTTATTATGAAGCACACTGTGCAGTGGTCGCTTGTTCCCAGGTGTCTACTGACTTCTAAGTTTGTGATCCTCTCTCCATTTGAGAGTACCAGGTCTAATATTGCTCCCTCCCAAGTGGGTTCCACCACTAGCTGTCTAAGGCATGCTCCCTGTAGGGCATCGAGAATGACCCTGCTCTTGGATGTGGCTGCAGTCCATGTTGCCCAGTTAACATCTGGCATATTCAGGTCCCCCATCAACAGTATCTCCCCTTTTTCAGCCATTTTGAGAATGCCCTCTATCATTTTCTTGTCCATTTCCTCCCCTTGAGATGGGGGTCTGTATACAACCCCTGTGCGGATTGTGATGCCATTCTCTGTCTCCAATGTGACCCAGAGTTCCTCTTTGTCCTCCCCTTTACCTTTTAGTTCTGTTACTTTGATCCCTTCCCTTATGTAGAGCTACTCCACCTCCTCTTTACCCTCCCTGTCCCTTCTGTAGATTGTGTACCCTGGTATGTTGACATTCCAGTCATGGTTCTCCATGTACCATGTTTCTATGACTGCCCAATATCCAAGTATTCCACTTCCATCAGGGCTACTAGCTCTGGAAGCTTGTTTCCCAGACTGCGGGCATTGGTACTCATTGCCCTCCATTTAATGTTGGCTTTATCCTTTTTTACCCCATCCCTGCTCTTATTGCCCTTGTCCATTTTTCCATTTACACCTGTCCTGCCCTCTGTCAAGCTCTGTACCTCAGTGTTTACCCTACTACCTGCCATGCTTTGTGGGGGGAGGCTTGAACTTTCCTGTTTCCTATCAGCACCTCCCCCCTTGGCTAGTTTAAAAGCTTGCCAAGGAAGCCTTTAAACCTGTCACCTAGGAGCGTGTTTCCCTTCCTGGACAGATGCAGACCATCATGCCAGTATAGACCTTCATCTCTCCAGGTGGACCCCCAGTCCCCAATGAAGCCAAAGCCCTGTGCTCTGCACCAGTTTTGCAACCATTCATTAAACCGCATGGTGTGCAGTACCCTAGCCTCACCCCTGTCATGGACTGGCTTCACCTCTGAGAAGGTTACCGTGCTTGCTACCTGTCTGAGGTACTCTTTCCCCAGCTCTAGGCACCGGCAGGATTTCTGAAAAAAATTGCAATTCCATCCACCTGTCTTATTTCCTTTCTATATTCATAAATTCTAGGTAGATTTGACCTTTTCTAGTATTTTTTATATCATTAGTTCCCCCATGTACAATTATTATAGGGTTATCATGTTGTTTTTTTCACTATTCTTGGCAGTAATGTTGATATATCTGCTAGTTTTGCCCCAGGTAAAAAAATACTAATTACTGTTTCTTTTCTGTCTTTAGTGGTATAAGCATCTGTGAACCTAATAATAGAGTAACCGATAATGTAACCTCTATTTGCTTGATTATCAGTTTCCATTTTAAGTCCCAAGTCATTGTTTAGTGCATTCTAGACATTTGTATGATCTAGGGGGTTGGTTCTTACTGGAGTTATTTCACCCTCACTGATTCCTGATGTTGTTTCATTTAATTGTGTTCCTGCCTTTTTAAAACTCAAGGAAAAACCTTCCTGATTTATTGTATTCATTTCAGTACTCGTTTCAGCAGGACTATGCTGGGAACCAGTTTCTAACCCTGTTTCTATATTTTGTAAAGTGGTCATCAGTGGTGTGTAAGTGTTATGTAGTGGGATCTCAAATGTCATGGCTCTCCTTCCTTTCTTTGAGGTGTTTGTTTTAGTTGGATATTCCCAGTCATTTGTTCCATCTTCATTCACTCTACCCCTTTTTTAATTCCTATCGGAATCACAGACGTTTTTTGTCTCATCAATACCAGCTACTTTAGATGGCTGGCAACATTTGAGTTCTAACTGCAGGCCAACCAGCTGTACTTTTAAGTTTTTTTAATTCCATACACTGTTCACAAATGTATTCCTGCAAACCACTAGTCTCTATTATGCTAAACTTACTACACTCCCTGCATTTTGTTGCCATCTCTCCTGATTTCAGCACTACAAACAAGTTATCCATTGATTTAATTGTTTTTTAATTTATACTCATACAGCAATATCTTCTCTACACTTACCCCTATTCATTTACTAACTGTTTGCTTCTTATAGCATTTCTTCTCTGGCCCCTGCTCCCCGTTCCCTGCTGAACCCGCTAAACACACGTTATGATGCACGTGTCTCGGCATGCGATGCCGCATGCTCGAGCTCACAACACTCACTCAGTGCCCCAGTTATATCCCCAGAAGTGCAGTGTTAATTAGCAGATCCAACAAGTCAGTCTGTCAGCACCTGCTGACTAATTGTGCTACTTCAAGCACCTATTGGCCCTTAAAAGAGCCGTACACCTTACCTTCACTCTGTCCCAGCTAAAATAAAATAGGCAGGATGCTATAAATCAGTGTCTTTGTTGTCCCCACACATCTGTGTCTCACAACCACACTTAAAACTTATTTCCAGGGTATGCACTGCCTCTCTGTCTCTACTATCCGTGCTGTTATACCTCGAGACAGAGAAAGCAGTAGCATGTCAGGTCCCACACAGTTGCAGAGTGCAAGAGATCACACTGCACTGTTTCCTGTCTCTCAGCTTTCAGCTGACCCACAGGTATTGCAAGAGTACAGACAGTATCTGATGCTCGCTCATCACTTGATGTCTACTGGTCCCTCCCCTCCCAGTAGCCTACTGTGGCCCCCAGAAAATCATTAGAAATATTTCCTGAGTTATTTTATTTTAATTTATGCAAAACATCCATTGTATTATAATAATAATAATACGCTCCAAGGTGTTACATGCCCATGGATATTGTACATATCCATACTTTGCAGGTGCATGAGGCTCTCAGCATACAGCCTCAATGGTCACAATGCAGGTGAGATGTGACAATACAGTATATTAATGGACTTACCACAACCTGAGGTGTATTAGTGCCTAATTAATACATGATAGGGAGGAGTGGCACATCAATGAGATGTCATCCCATCTTGGGTGCGTTGAGGCCCAAGTCAAAGCTGAGTGCTTTTAACAACCCATGAAGTGATGATATTGATATACCAGACCTTGTAGTGTATTATTGGGGTTACGAAATGTCCCAAAAGTGTAGGGATATGACTGATCCTGGTATTCAGTTCTGACCTGTGATGATATATGGTGATATAATCATGAGGTAAAGATTCCTGAAGCCAGTCATCTTTTAGGATTTCTGGTACTCATTTCAGACTCCAAGGTATACTCAGTTTCATCAACACAGTAATAAAATAAAATTTTCTGAATAAAAAAACTCCAACAAAAAATGTCAGAACTGTGATTCTTGTTGAATGTAAAATAGAATAGGATGTTAAACGATGTTAACAGTGATTTCCTACCACCACTAACGGCTCTAAACACAGCATTCCCAAATGGGAGACCATAGATTGAAACTTCACCAGAGTCACTTGATGTACTAGTGCTCCAGTCCACCCAGCTGTGCAAGAGGAGAAGAGCAGAAGCCCTCTGGAAATGAGACCTTACATCTCAGCTGGGCTAGCCCAGTAAATAAGTTGTAATTCACAAAATGTATAAATGTTATATACTGGGCAGGATATTCAGACTATGCCAGGCTGTGGCGCAAGCCCGGGCGCAGCGCAACTTGGATGTGCAGGGGCGTTGACAGGGTGATATTCAACAGAGCTGCACCATGGCACAGCATCATTGAATATCGCACCCTGGCCACCCGCAGTGTGCATGGTGCAGTGGCACTGCGCCAGTGCAAGTGGCCAGAGTGGAGCAGGGGGATGCGCTAGTGCAAGTGCCATTGCGATAGGTGCAACTATTGCAATATTCAAAAGTGCACATGCAAATGGGACCATAATGTATACAAGGCACAAATGGGGCCATTTGCATGACATTATGGCCTCATTTGCATGCAGGTGCACCGATCCCTGGCGACATGCGCCTGGCACCCTGCCATGCTGCAACCTTTGGGGACTGACGCCCCCTGCACAAGTGGCAAAGTGCCCCACTGCCCGATTGCGGGCATATGTTGCTATGAATAGTCCCATATCCCTGGTGGTCCAGTGGACTGCTCACAGCCCGATCACGGGCATATGTATTAAAGATTAGTCCTATATCCCTGGTGGTCCAGTGGACTGCTCACAGCCCGATCGTGGGAATATGTGTTAAAGATTAGTCCTATATCCCTTGTGGTCCAGTGGACCACTCGCAGCCCGATCGCAGGCGTCAGTAATATCTTATGAGAAACTAATCCAACCCTGGTGGTTCAGCGCGCCCCCTCCCCACCCGCCCACTGAGCCCCACTCACCCCGCCTCCCCGGCCAGCAGCGGGCAGCAGCTCCACCTGCTTGCCGCCGCCTACTACCGTTACAGTAGGGCTGTCCGCCCATTGGTCTGTGTGTGAGTTATACGTGAGCCCGCAGTATTGACACAGTCCAGATATGTGAATGATCCATTCACATATCTGGACTGGTGAACGGCACGGGCTGCACGTCCATTGGCTCATGCTGTGGACCAATGGGCATCAGCCCTACTGTACAGAGCCAGTCGGCAGGCAGCGGGTGGCAAGCAGGTGGGGAGCTGCCACCCGACGCTGACCGGGGGAGCAGGCGGGGCCCAGTGGGCGGTGGGGAGGTACCACGGACCACCAGGGTTGGATTGGTTTGTCATAAGATATTATTGACGCCCGTGATTAGGCTTCGAGTGGTCCACTGGACCACCAGGAATATAGGACTATACTTTCACACATATGCCCGCGATTGGGCAATGAGCGGTTCACTGGACCACCAAGGATATAGGACTATACTTTCAAACATACGCTCGTGATTGGGCTGCAAGCAGTCCACTGGACCACCAGAGATATAGGACTATTCTTTCAAACATATGCCCACAATCGGGCTGTGAGTGGTCCACTGGACCAGCAGGGATATAGGACTATTCTTTCAAGCATATGCCTGTGATCGGGCTGCAAGCAGTCCACTGGACCAGCAGGAATATAGGACTATTATTTTCTACATACGCCCACGATCGGACATGGGGGGGGGCGCCACCACAAAGGTGCTGCCGGAGCAGGCCACCCACAGGTGGCAGCTGCCGTGTTGCCCCTGCAATCGGACAGCTCACCTGGTGGCCAGCTGTTGCTCCGCTTTTTTTTTTGGCTCACCTGTGTACAGCGCAGGTAGGGGTTGCGCATGCATGGGCTCAGCATATCCTAAGCTGAATATCGGGATGTGCGGAGTATGCATGGGCACACCCCCCCACACACCTGCACCGCATACATTACTGATGCACTCTGGCGCATCGGGATTTGTGCCAGGCTCAATCCCCCTTTGAATATCATGCCAGAGCCCATCAGTGGGTTGTGCACAGCGCAACTGTGTTGCACCATGCGCAACTCTTCTGAATATCCCACCCACTGTGTACAATTCACAGTCTGTACATCTCTCTTTTTATTTGCTTGCTTGTTTGTTTTCATCTCCCTGGTGTTTGAAATATATATATATATATATATATATATATATATATATATACAGATATATAATGGTGTTTGTGATATATGTTGTATACATAAAATTCAGGCATGGTCATGCCAGTAAATTAGGGTTGAGTTAGCACTTTAATGTTAAACCCAGTTTTTTTAACCTAATAACTTTGCCCCTGTTCAAACAATTTACTTAAAATTTGGAAAGTGCAGGCGTGGTGTCAGGATTGGTGAACGTTTTGTGACAATCACTTCACCAGGAGCAATGTTACAGAAGGGCAAAAAAACCAACAATTACATAAATTAAGACCTTTTTTCTCACCTATAACTACAAATGTATTAGGTTTTTCAACTGGAAATATGGAGGTTTGATAGAGCCCACCCAACAGGGTCTGCTTTTGTAATTCTCATGTCTCAAAAATGCACATGTAACCCCCTTGTTATCCGGGGTTACTAGAATCCCAGTAAGACCTAATGGTAGGCAGGGAAGGCAGCTAGTGAAACCCAAGTTAAATGGATTTCACACTGTCTCACTCTGTTCTCAGTCTCAGCTGAGACTGAGGGATGACATCACCATGGAACTATCGCAGCTGCATGAGCCACAATGGAATCTACAGCAGGGAGTTGGAGTAGAATGTTGGGAGGTTTGAACAGCAGTCTGTAGGTCAGTTGGAATTTGGAGCTTGTTGTGAAAGGAGCACAGCAGCTCTGTGTTAGGCTCTTGAAGCCTCAGCCCTGACATAGGGCTACATTTAGGAAAAAGGTGTATGTTTCCACCTAAAGAGAGACACAGAAGCTAGTTTTAAAGTGGTGGAGAACGCTGAATTGGGTCTCAGTGCCCCATCCCTGAGGGGATGAGGCAGGAAAGTTTAGCCTGCATATTCCAGGGGCAATCCCCTCGCTACTGCTAGTGGAGAAGCTGCCTTATTTGGTCCAAGAGTTTTGGGAAACTAGAAGATTTCGTGATTCACTTGTGGGGCACCTACAACCGGAGGGGTGAGTTTCTGCTCTTTCTAAAGGGCCCATATTTTCACCCAAGGACTTGTGCGATAGTGGGGATTGGACTACTGAAGTAGTGGGAGGCCTAGAGTAATAGGCTTAGCCAAAAGTAAAAGTATGTTCAAGTCCAGCACATAAGGGAAATTCGAGACATGTAGAGGAGATGTGACATACGTCTACCCAGTAATCTACATTTTGCCAAGCTTTCAGAAAAGAATTGTTTAATTTCCAGAGAAATGGCCGGGTATGGATTGTGGGAGCTGGAGGTGGGAGACCCCACCATCTTTAGTGACCAGGTCCACCTCTACGAATTTGCTCTGTGGATTTCTACTTTGCCTCATGCACTTGGCCAGTGATGAGGGAAGTACCCAGACGTGGGATTGGAAGGAAAATTCCCTCTAGGAGTCGAAGGCTCTAAGGTGGTTTGGGGAGCCACCAATTGGAAAACTGGTTCATTCCCATAATGGACCGCGGATCAAGTGGCTGGTGGGGGAGCCGGGCCAGTGGGGAAAACCCCAAGTAGAGTACAAGTCAGGCTGTGTACCCAAAGCTGCGTGCAAGTCCAGGCTGTGTGCCTAGTGGGTTTAGAGCCTGAGGGCTGGAAATGTGAAGAAGTGTTCTGTTGTCTCTAATCTGCATTACCAGGAATGTAGCCCCATGGGGGTCCATCTATGCTTTGTTTGTTCAGTTTGGATGTGAATAAAAGCCACACTGTAGAATTCCATTCCTGGTTTTGGACATTGCAGTTATTGCTTCCTGTGTTTGGATTTACTTGGGTGCCCCTGTGCAGAATAGCCAAACCTAGGCCTCCTGTGCCGAGTAACCTAATCCTCCTCGAACCCAGTCCCCACCAGGTACTGCTGTCAGCTTCAACAGCATGCCACCTGTCATTTGCAAAAAGGCAGGGGTCCAGGGGTTACACACATACACACACTTTTTGAAATATTTGAGAAAATTGGTTACATTTCTGGCATGTGCATTGAGAAGAATACGCGTTCTAAGGAAGGCTGAAATTTTGCACACGGCTTTATATGTGTTCCTATCAAAAACCGTGTTTGTATCACAAAAGTCATGAATTCATATGACTCAGCGATACGACCACAGGAAAAATGGAAATCGTTGCTCATTGAAAAAATACTGAATATGTAAATTGCTGTCCCTGATAGCATGTGCTTGCCTTTAAAAGTTTTAAGTCATGCTCTTTTTGAGTACTTTTTATAGATTTGCTAGTTTTGTTTAGAGAATTCAGAAAATGTTGAAATTCATGTAATATGAACACATAACTATTGAAGTCACGTGTTCCTATCAAAAACCACATGTTTGCATAATAAAATGCAGTCATTTGACTTAGCAATTTGAATGCAGTAAAAATGGTCAAACTATTGCTCCTTGAAAAAATACTAAATATTATTTATCATCCTCATTGCAAAAAAAAAACTCACTTTAGGAGTATAGGACATACAATATAACCTCGGTTGTTGTTTTTTTGTCCAGAACCCCCCCACCTTATTCTCGGACCCACCCCCACCAGCCGCCCCCATGCCTAGGCTTGCTCCCCTGGATGGTGCCACCGGGAGGGGCTTCCCCTCCCAATGGACACTATTGGCAAGCCCCGGCTTACCCCTCAGGTCAGGGCCATGGGAGAGGGCCCCCCTGTAGATGTTGGAGGCAGTGGGCGGCAGGGCAGAGAGGGTCATCATGCTGGGGGGGGGGCTGGCTTTTATTGTGGATACTTGCTTCCCTGGGGTGGGGATGTGCAATAATGTCCAGTGTCTGCCCCATCCCCCTAATGTTTTGGTGCCAGTCATGGCAGTACCCACAGCCTCTGCCATGGGGTCCATAAACCACCAGACACTCTTCCCCACCCTCCCCCCTGGAAAAGGAGAGCAGTCTCTAGGATGCTCAAGTCATTGTCCTCCTTGCCAGCCTTCTGACTCCCAGGTCCATATAACCTAGGTTTTGATGTCATCACCTATTTGATCTATTCTGCCTCCTGGCAACACTTGTGGTCACTGGATAATATTCAGCTGGTTATTTACATGACTAGTCACAATTCCCTATATTACAAGCCTCTAACCTTAGCTGTTATTCGCTCACTAGCAAAGTGGAGTAATATTACAAGTCACTCACCCACATTATCCACATGTCGCTCTGCCAACCCCAAGTACACTAAGTGGGTTTACAAGAATGCTATTTATCAAGGTAAACATCTTTTCATGCTTTTACTACTTGGTTCAGAAAATGCAGAACTGAGTCCTGGCCCTCTTCCTTTAACATTCACACCTTCTGACTTTGCTATGTCAAATGGACTCAAATTTATGACCATTAATATTGACCGCATGCTAAATAAACTGGACTTATTAAAAATCTGGGTTGCCCACTCCAGACCAGAAGTGATGCTGTTAACTGAAACATAACTCAGCACAACTACTGATACTAATGTGATCTCCTTACAGGAGGAGTCTGAGCTATAGAGACAGGACTGACTATCATGTGGTGGTGGATTAGTCCTCTCTATAAAAAACAAACTGACCTCTTCCCTAGTTGCCTCCCAGTCCAAGCCCTCTGAATTCAAGTGCATTACAATCTCTATAACTCTTTCAAAAGCTGAATCGATTAATGTTATTGGCTGCTACAGACCTCCTGTTAGGGGTTCTGATATACTACAGTATCTGTTCAAATTTGCTAATGAAAATAACAATGGAACATACATCATGGGGAACCTAAACTTTGATTGGCTGACATCAAAATCAAATGATCTAAAAAGCTTCTGTGATGAATTCAGATTTACACAAGTTATTATAGAACCTACAAGACCCAGCAGACAAAATCCTTTTAAATTCATCTGTTCTAGACCTTATACTTACTAACAGACCCCAGAAAATTATATTGTCAGCTGTCTTTGATAATGTTTTCAGCAACCATAATGTTGTGGTCTGCTCTAGAGGGGTAAGAAAGCATTACAGTAAGCAATCCCTTATCCATAAACACTCCTTTACCCACTTCTCTGTACAAGAATATCTCCTCCGATTGTCTGCTGTTAACTGGCAAGATTTCTATTTAGTACCTTCAATTAGGCTTATAAAATTTTTGCTCAACAGGTCTTAAGAGTCATAAACCAGCTAGCCCCTTATGTAACATGTAGAACCAGGAAGAGAAGTTCCCCTTGGTTCACGAGGGAGATCAACCAAGCTCCAAGGGACAGCGATCTGCTCTGGGCCATAGACAAAACCTCTAAAACATAGCAGGGCTGGATAAATGTTAGGCAAAAGACAAATTTGAGTACTAAATTAATTTGAATGCCCAAATCAAATTACTACATGTCCATATTGGAGAATAATAAGCAGGATTCTTCCATATTTTGGCAATTTGGCAATAACTATTAAGAATATAGAAGGCAGGTCAGTACTCCCATCACTACCCAAGTAATTGCAAGTGGAGAGTAAACTATGCATGGATAAACAAATAATCCTGGAGGAATTGAATTTGCACTTTGTCTCAGCTGGAAACGCTTTTGATAACTTGCTTATAGCCCAGAACCCTTTACCTCCACAGAGATTACCCAGCCCTCCACGCAATAGTTCAAATTCATTCAACTTTCTGCGGTTTTGCTATAAACAAGTGGAGCAGCTCCTTCAGGCTCTGGATGCTAAACAAAGTGCTGGTGCCAACAATATCAAACCTCTCTTTCTAAAAATAGGTTATCCGATCTTAACTGCACCTATAACCCGTTTTTGCAACCTACTGATTACAAGCTGTGACATTCCACTATTATGGAAAACAGCCCATAGAATTCCACTAGTTAAATCCTGTGATAAAACTTTTGTACACAACTACCGGCCAATCTCCATTTTACCAGTGCTTGTAAAACTGCTTGAGAGGTTGGTATTTGAGCAGATTAGAGAACACCTAGAAAAATTTAACATCATCACCCCTATGTAATCAGGCTTTCGAGCTAATCATAGCACAACCTCTGCACTAGCAAAGCTTACAAATGATTGGCTCATAGCTTTTGGCCAAAAGCTCACCAATGTGGAAATATTTCTAGATCTTAGCAAAGCTTTTGATGCTGTGGACCATCGTATCCTACCGAATAAACTTAGGAACACTGGTCTAGGTCCTGATGCTGTCGATAGGTTTAGATGTTACCTCTCCAGGCAGTGCCAGCAGTTGAAGGTGGAAGGTGTGACTTCCTCCGGCGTCCAAATACGTAGAGGAGTGCCACAAGGATCTGTACTGGGACCTACGTTATTTATGATGTATATCAATGACCTGGGTGATAACACTGTAAATGTGAAACTACATTTTTATGCAGATGATAATTAAGCAATAAGGCATGACAGGGTGTGGTATATCACGGGATATCATAACGCCTCGGGTGGTTGGGCACGAGGCCACAGGCCAAGTGCGTCCAGTGACCCAAGAAGTGACGATATCCCATGATATACCACACCCTGGAGTGACTTATTGCTATTATGAACTGAGTTTAAACTTTCATAAATAAAAAAAAATTAAACAAACAGGTTTTTAAATGTTTTATGAACAAGTTTTGGGTGATGTAGGAGTACATTTTGAAAAAATAGTTCTCAGACAGAACAGAGCAAGGAGGCTGGTGGCGCCAGAACTTTTTTGAAGCCATGATGATGTAGCCTGATATCATCATGGCTTCAAAAAGCTCTCTGCCAATCAGATTCCTCTATTTACGCTCCTCAGTTCATAATGTTCTTTATCTGGCAAGTCTGACACTTGATATGGCTGTGAATTCACTACAAGAGGCGTTTGACCAACTGCAAGTTACTTTATGCACTTCAAAGCTTCTTCTGAATGTGGCTAAAACTAAATATATGGTTTTCTCTCACAAATCTGTTTCCCCTCACGCAGTAGGAAATACAACACTAAAAAGTGAAACACTTAAAATGGTAGATTCCTTTAAATAGCTGGGCATGTGGTTGGATGATAGGTCGTCTTTCACTGTGCATATAGCAAACCTCTGTAAAAAGCTACACCAGAGACTAGGGTTCTTTTACAGAAACAAATCCTGCTTCAACCTTCAAGCCAAGAAAAGATTCATCCAGGTAACATTTTTGGAATGTGGTAACATTATATATAGAAGTGCTACCACCTCTAATCTGACTAGATTACATGTACTCTACTATAGAGCACTCAGATTTATAACAGACCTACAGGACAAACCCATCATTGCCTTCCATATAAGGAAGTGGAATGAACCTCTCTAGAAACCAGGAAGCTCAGACATCTAAATTTGTGGTCCTTTAAAGCACTGCAGAATTCCCTACCATCATACATTTCTAACCTCCTTCGCAGATCCATAGATTCATACAGATTCATAGAGTATTATGGGCTCAAGAGGCAGAAGCCTTATGAGAGCTCATCACCCTAAGGGTGGGTTAGTAATTGAATTAATGATAAACTGTTTTTCTGTTGCCCATAAACTGGTCTAATCGTTTCTTTAAAATATCCATAGTTTTACCTGCTACAACTGAGGTAGGAAGTGCATTCCAAGAAGAAACAACACGTTGGGTGTACCACTGACTTCTCTTATGAGTTCGGCAGGTGTCACCCTTTAGTTTAAAATTGTGTGTTCTCATGTGGACAGTGGAGTTGCTCTTCTCTGATCCCAAGGTTCCTTAAGTGATGCATTTTGTATGACTCTATAAGTTAAACACAGGTCTCCACAGAGTTGCCTATATTCCAAGGAATACAGGTCAAGTTGTATCAGCCTATCTCCATATCCTACATTATCCATATTCCTAATATTTTTAGTGATTTTCCTTTGAAACCTTTATTAATTTTGTTCCTTTAATTGTCCCTGGTGCACAGAAGGGGGAACAATAATCGAGGTGGAGTCTTACCAAGCCAGTATATAATACATCTTAGAAAGCGTAGTACTGTATTCTCCTGCTCGATGTCTCTAGACATTTCTCAGATTATGGGATGATGGCTTTTAGCTGGGCAGCTCACATGGGCTGGAATGCCCCCCAGAATTCATTTAAACTGAGTTTACTTGTCAGTTCCCCTTACTTCCAAACCCTACTTGGTCAATACTGTGTGGACAAATGTGTTTGGTACTAGAACTTTATTTTAACCCTGTACTGCCTGTTGATACACTGAAACTCTACTATATTTTCTAAGCTATGGCACCTATATGAAACTGATTCTCTTGTGCTTGTCTTCATAATTCAAGTAAAATTGCTGTGCTATACTATAAGCACATTTACTACTTTGTTGTATAACATCTGTTTTGTATACTGTCACTCCATGTACTACTGTATGTACTATGTGCTGTTCTCTTACTCTGTATTATATGAACTATTTTGTTTACTGTCACTTAGAAACATAGAAATTTGCTGACAGAAAAGGACCCCTTGGCCCATCCTGTCTGCCTGAAATCCCCCCCCCGTCTAGTTCATCTTACCCCTCTGTTCCATGTCTTTTAACTTTTTTATTTGTCCCTATGTAGTTGTCCCAAGCCCTCTTGAATATGTTCACTGAGTCTACCCCCACCACTCATTCTGGCAGCCTGTTCCATGGACCCACCACCCTCTCTGTGAAGAACTGCCCCTTACATCTCTTCTAAATCCACCCCCTTCCAGCTTGACTGTGTGTTCCCTAGTGGATTTTTTTCACTCATCCTGAATAGTCTACCTTCCCTCACTCTGTTTATTCCCTTCAGACGTTTGAAGGGTTTCCGCCATAGCTCCCCCCTTCCCCACCTCATCTCCAGTGTGTACAAATTTAGTTCCTCCAGCCTTCCTCTGTATGGCCTCCCTTGCAGCCCTCGAACCATCTTGGTTGCTCTCCTCTGGACCTTCTCCAACCTATCTCTGTCCCTCCCAAGTGTGGTCTCCAGAACTGCACCCCATATTCCAGATGTGGTCTGATCATGGTTTTGTATAGTGGCATGATCACCTCCTTTTTCCTACTTGTGAGGCCCCTCCCTATGTATGCCAGGATTCTGGTTGCCTTCCCCACCATGCTATCGCATTGGTTCCTAACCTTCAGGTTATCTGAAATGGTGATCCCCAGGTCCCTTTCCTGCTCGGTAACCTCCAGTGTCCCCCCCCAAGCCAGTACTTTACCCTTGGTTTTTTTATGCCCTATGTGCATAATTTTACATATTTTCATGTTGAATTATAATTGCCACTTCCTGAACCACTCCTCCAGCCTGGGCAGATCCTCCCTCATCCTTTCCACCCCCCCCCCAACCCAGTGTGTCCACTCCACCCTGTTACAGATCTTTGTGTCATCTGCAAACTTCATTTGATGAATGTAATCTGTCCTACCCAGGACCTCTTTGTAAATGAGCTCAATGGAGCTTTTTTCCTGGTAAAATAAATAAATACAAATATAAAATGTAAAATTGTTGTGCTGTCCCTGATGGCATGTGTTTGACTTTAAATGTTTTAAGTTGTGTGCCTTTGAGTCCTTTTTACAGATTTGTGAGTTTTATTTAGAGAACTCAGAAAGTGTTGAATTTCATGTAATACAAGCAAATGATTACGGAAGTCATGTTTTTGTATGTTGAAACCATGGGCTAAATTTTCAAGGCCCCATGAATGCTGCAAACCCCTGGTACACCGATCGTTTTGCGCACGGGCTTGCGGCATTTTCCAGGCTGGCGAGCAGGATTTTCAGTCCTGACCACCCGATGCTGCAAGTTAGACCAGCTTTTCCCGGGTCTAACTTGTACCATTTGGGGGACCCTTTTTATGAGGCTTGAGCCAAATCTTTGACGCAAGCTGACATAAGACGAGGAAATTGTTGCAACTGTGCCAGATGTACTAAAATCAGATGCATTTGTATCAACGGAGTTTGGCAGCTGCGGGGTTTTATTTAACTCTAAAAATTGATTAGCGTTTTGCTCATAAAAGTGCTAAAACATTGTGAAAATGCATAGCACTTGCCTCACTGTGTTTAACAAACATAACACTTCTAGAAAATCTATATGAATACTTTCTGTACAGTTAGTATCGTCCCAAGAAAAAAACTGCTAATCAATTATTTAAAATCCTAAGCTGTGCCAAAAAACAGGTCTGATGCAGGACATGACACAACCCTGCATCACCCTTTGAAAATCAAGCCCCCTCTATTCTTTCATAAAAGTTATACAGTACATTCACAAGACTTCGCAATGTCAATGCAGAAAAACTGGTCAAGCCATCGCTACTTGAAAAATACTAAATATTTAAACTGGCTGTCCTTGATGGCATGTGTTTGCCTTTAAAAGCTGTAGGTGGTGTGCTTTTGGGTCTTTTTTGAAGATTTATTTTATTTAGAGAAACTGGAAGTGTTGAAATTCACATACTACAGATTCGCAACAATTAAAGCCATGTGTTCATATGTTGAGACCATTTGTTCGTGTCATAAAAGTTACGTGTTCATATGACTTAGCAATTCACACACAGGAAAAATGGTCAGAACTTTGCTCCTTGAAAAAATACTAAATATGTAAAATTATTGTTGCTGATAGCATGTGCTTGCCTTTAAAAGCTGTAAGCCATATGGTTTTTTAGTCCTGTTTAAGGATTTGATAGTTTTGTTTAGAGAAATGGGAAATTGTTGGAATTCAAGTAATATGAACATATATAACTATTAAAGGCATTTGTTTGTATCTTGAAACCGTGTGTTCATATCATAAAGGTTATGCCTTTCTATGACTTAGTAATGCAAATGCAGGAAAAATTATCAGAGCATTGCGCCTTGAAAGAATACTAAATATGTGGAATTGTTACCCTTGATAACATGTGTTTGCCTTGAAATGTTTTGGGTAGGGCCAGCTCAGTAGTGTAGAAGGCTGAGGTGCTATGCACCTAACCTCTCCCATGCCGGTGACCTGAGTTCGGGAACAAGCTTAGGGCACCGGGGATGACTGGGGAGGCAGAGAATTGAGCACCCGACCAACAGACTGCTTTCCTCTCTCACTTCTTGGCTACCATCTGGTGGAGGCTGGATGGCAGCTCCCGGAGCTGAGCAGTGTAGACGGTAGGGGGACACAGGCCCATAGCATGCACATGCCTCCACACAAGTACACATACATGATGCCGCGGCCAGGGGAATGAGGGAGAAAATGGGGAGGCTCTGGCTTTGTGAAGCCCTGGCTGCCTGCTTCTGTTCCTGCATCGCCACCCAATTGCCACTCACAGTTCCAGATGTGAGTCCCCAGGTGGGGAGAGGACAGACCTCCCCTTCTTGACCCTGCCATGCAGGGGGCAATCCATGGGGGAAGTTTCGGGGGGGGTGGTAGGTCACGGAAGTGGATGCCAGATGGGGGTGGCAGGGACAGAGCTGATAGCCTGCCAGAGCTGACACAAGAGGAGAAAAAGCTCCAAGGGAACAGAAGGAACATTTTAAGTCATGTGCATTTGAGTCCTGTTTAAAGTCTTGTTAGTTTTAGTTAAAGAAATGGGAAATGTTTGCAATTCAAATAATACGAACGCATAACTAGTAAAGCCATGTGTTCGTATGTTGAAACCATGCATTTGTATGACTTACCAATGCGAACGCAGGAAAAATAGTGAAACCATTACGCCTTGAAAACAAACAAAATATTTAAAATTGTTGTCCCTGATAACAAATGCGCAACACTGTTGTACACTGTTTGTAACACCTGCCTTACAACTGTATGTTAATGTTGATCTTGTAACTTGAATGTTTAATGTCTCATTTCAATTGTACTCCTTCCCACCAGGTCACACCGGGAGATGAGCAACTTGTTGCTCAGTGTGCCTTCCGGGTGAAACACTTCAATAAATAAATAAACGTGTTTGCCTGTAAGAGTTTTAAAGAGCTAACGTACAGCCTAGAATTAATACTAGTTTTTAAAAGCAGTTAACTGTTACCTTTTATGTTTGAGGTGCTTTTCTTTTCCCTGTGGGTAATTGGAAGATTTTTAACCTGCTGTTAGCAGGAGTGATGTGTGGAACAACACTCTGCTTGGCAGCTGACATACCTAGTTCTGTTCCTCCCATTACATCATCAGCATTGTGACCTCACTGACTGTGACATTACAGCTACTCAAGAAGAGTCACTCAGTAGCTGCCACATCAGTCACCTTTGATGTCACAGTCATTGAGGCCACAGTGCTAAAGACATAACGCAGGGAATAGAACTAGATATGTCAGCTGCCACACAAAGTGCTGTTCCACACATCCAGTGTAATGCCGTCACATAGAAACTTTCTAATGAACAAACAGGAAAAGAAAAATTCTACAGAAATGAAAAGTTACAACTTACTACTTCTTAAAATATGTACCATTCTTCTGTCTGCTGTTTTTGGTTCTACTAGCTTAAGTAGTGTGCTTCTGAATCCTGTTTGTAGTTTTGTAGGGGAAACTGCTTCAGTTCATGTACTATGAATGTACTGTAACTATTAAAGCCATGTGTTCTTAGCTTGAAAACATATGTTCTTGCTACATTTGTTTTGTGCTCGTTTTAAGTTATACGGACATAGAAACAATATTTTCAAGTGGCTGATGCCTGGTTTTTGAGATCATTATTTGTAATCCTCATATACATTCTCACATCACAGGAGAGGGGAGGTGGGGGATGGGCCATGGTACATGGTACAATCCTAAGGCCGAGCTCCCCCCCCTCCCATTTAAGCAACAGGGAATGGAATGATGACCACTAAGGTGATGTGAGGGATGAGGTAGAGGCTGGGGTACATCTCCCCCTCCTGCAACCTTCTGCCCACATTATAGCAACAGTAAATGAACAGATGACTGCTGAGGAGATGTGGCATGTGGGGAGGTGGGACGGGCAAAGGCCTACTCTTGCGTCACTTCCTCCCCATTGCAGCAACAGTCGGTGTACAACCAATACCATGACTCTTCCTACCCACATTACATCATCAGTAAATGAACAGCTGACCACTGAGGAGATGTGCTGCATGGGGGGGGGGAGATAGGCTGAGGTGCAGTGTTGGCCCATCCCATTCTTGCATCTCTTGCCTACACACCCCCATTGCAGCAACAGTCAATGTACAGACAACCACTAAGGTGATGTGAGGGGTAGGGTGGTGGTTTAGAGGGCTGAGGTGGTATGGGGTCATAATGTCATGACCAAGAACAGCACGGCAAACAATGCCACAGTCAAAAGAAAGTGTGCACAAATAGAGTCGGTGAAAACACCAACCATACAAAAAGAGTGTACACCATAGAAAACAATATGGAACATTGATATGTTTTGTTTTTGCGAGGTGCTCTGTCCCCACAAATCATGATGTGGGGGGCTTGGGCCCCCACACCCCCGAAACTATAATAACCAACTCCAAGGGGGTGTGGACCATGGGAATAAGGGGAAACCCGGGAGGGGAGAAATTTTGTTTCTGGCCAAAAAAAAAAAAATGTGAGAAGGGGAACCAAACCCTGATCCCCTGGTTTCTGCTGCCCCAGGCACTTGTGCCTTTGTCACTCCACCATGGGAGCAGCTCAACCAGGAACAGCACCCGAGGCTTTTTCAGCTCTTCCTCCAGTCCATGGTCAGTGACAGGGGTAGCGGTAATTTTCTATTGCTGTTATACCCCTGTCACTCTAAATATATTAGCACGTCACACAGTGTGGTTTTTGCCGCGCTGTTTTTGAAGGAACATACTGACCCAGTACCGGCTGAGGTGCAGCCTTGGCCTATCCCATTCTCACATCTCTTCCCCACCCACCATCTCACATTGCAACAGTGACCGGACAGAAACCCACTAATGTGATGGGTGAGGATTGGGACTCGATGCATCCCATCCATAGGGCTCTTCCCCCCATATCATCAATAGTGAATGGATAGACTACTACTGAGGAGATGTGAAGGCTGAGAGGTTGAGTGTGTCTGTTTGTCTGCTGTGGATGGGGTTATAGGGTATTATGACATTTTATGTTTTTTCTATTGTGTAAGTCAGTTGTTGAAGCAGGGCTAGAATGTTTTCAGACTATTCCTTTTATTTTATAATGAGGATACGATTCCACTATCACAAAAAGAAGGGAAATTCATTTAAAAAAACAAATTACGTTAATGTAGACATTAGCATTGAAGAACGCAAAGCGCTCAAAGTAGAAAATTAAAAACTTATTGGGTCTTGGGTCTCCGTAGCCTTGGCGAATCAGTGGGTGGTGTTCTTTGGGTTGTCAACTGTAATCCCCCGAGTAAGCAAGGTCAGATGTAATCTCTTTTCTTCATGCAGGACCCTTCAGGAAGAAAGCTATGACTGAGTCTGTTGCCGACATGTGGCAAGCCTTGTCTCTCCACCTCTCAAGAGTGTATCACCATGGAGCACTGGCTTGGAGCTGTATCTTGTGCTTTGGATATGAGGTTAAGGCCAAAGGGAAGGGCTGTAAATTGAGGTTGACAACCCCAAAGACCACCCCACCACTAATTCGCCAGTACTCCGGAGACCAAAAACCCTAATGTTTTTTCAGTTCCCTACTTAGTGTACTTTGTGTTCTTCAACCCTAATGTCTACATTAATGTAACTTTTTTTTTTATAACGAATATAGATCTTCTTTGTAAAGGTCAACGACTGAAAAAATAAAGTTGAAGTTGAAACTGAAACTTAAAACCAAAAAAAACTGAAACCAGCTCTGTATGTTTATTTATTTTTTATTTATTTTAAATCATTTTAGCTGGCATGCAATACAGATAACATAATTCTCATTTTCACGTCTGACCTGGGGAAGGGGAAGAATAGATGGGAGGGGAAGGGATACAGGTATACAATAAAATGAGAGCAGTAACATGTCAAACAGCAGTTAGCATTAAAAAAATTGAACTCAGTTGCATTACACTATAAAAACCAAAAACACAAAAACAACCGCCTGTATTTCACATGTGTAGGTGCTCTAATAATGAGCTCTTTAGATGCAGTACGTCATTGGCCACTGAAGCTGATAGCAAGATTAGGTTTGGCGTCCTTCTTCGTTGTTCTGGATGGCACAAGAAACTGCACTTGCAAACTGAATTAGCAAATACTGTATTTTTGCCTTTTGTATTCATCAGCTCGAGAGCAGTTTTGTTTTGCTTTGTCTGTAATGTGTTTGTGTTAGCCACCCATCTGCTTCACTTGAGTGAACGAGACAAGGATGTGCTTTTTTTGTGTTTTAGCCTGATTAGCATGGGATGCCACATTGAAGAAAAGCACTGAGCACATTTTCACTCGTGTATCAGCCCAAGCAAGTAACAATATCAGCAGAAGAAGTCACTGACTGATTGTAACTGATGATGTCACTGGGTGGCACACCTGTTATGGCGCACTAAGGAGGGGCACCAAAGCACTAAGGCAAGGGTTACCCGAGAAGGGCATTGGACTCACCATGACCCAGACCCATATAACCACCATAGGGCTGGATCCTCCTACCCCTGGGATGAGATTCAGATGAGTCACAATGATGAGTCCGGAGACAGATGAAACACATGTCTGTGCCTTCTGTTTTCAGACTTTGCAGAGTGTGTGAGAGGCCACTTGGCACCATGCATTTCTGCTTAAGGCACAACTAAAGCCATTCATGGTGATCTGTATATACTTCCCATGATGCTTTGCAACATTGATGTATGTGTAATTTTGTGTATACTAAAATAACCTGTTCTCGTTCTGCATACTGTATGCCTTTAATGTTTCCATCCCCTTGTAAATAAGCAAATATTAATTTGAAATGCTGTCCCCTTTCCCCTTTTGTACGGCAGGAGATTATAATTTTTAAAGGGCGTGCATGTACATAGACATGTGGGAGTGCTTAGTAAAAATACACCAGTCCCACCCTGTGACATGTGGACAACGTGGCAGGTCTAAACGTTTCCATCTTTGCTCCATTCCAGACCTTTTTCTCCCTTTCTCCATCAGCTCCACTCGGCATAAGGCACTACTCGTTCTCAAAGCAGTGTCCATCATTTTCTTGGCCCTAATTTATCAAGCTTTCACTGTTAATTAATCAATCCTTAAAATAGGACAGTCATTAGGTACAAAAAAGGCACCCAGTCATTGGGAAAAAAAGATTTTCTGATAAACACTGATAGTACATTAATCATGTCAGTCTCTGGTAAATGCTAACAAAGCAGCTCTGACTTTAATTTCAATGTCCTTTAACGTCCTTGCTCAATAGATAAAATAAAGTTAACCAGCACAAAAATAATTCACTTCTAACGCTGAACTAAATTAGCCTAAAAGTCTGATGGAGCAGTGACTTGGGTAATTGCACTTAGCAGGAATTGTACAGTATTTGTTTGTCTAGATAAGATGAAAGGAATGGTAAGCCGCTGTTTTTTCAGAAAAGGCAGTCATACAAGTCTGAGTTTTAAATCTGTGTTATTACACAGTATTGTGGTTCTCATACTCAAACAATTAGCACAGTGCTAGCAGGCGTAACACCGCTCTTATTGGATGTAGCATGGACAATAGTTTGTTAGAGTGGCCGCTGCTATATTCTAAGACACTCTTGCATACAGGATGCAGTGGCATATCGAAATGGGTTCTGGGAGCAGTAGAAGGTTGCAGGTGCAGTGTTAGTTAACATTTCCAAAACCCTACTTCAACAACTTGCACAGTGTTGCCTGACCACCACCACCACCCCCCATCAGCACTGGTGCCAGTTTAAAGGAAAAAAAGTTCCCCCTCCAGCACTCAATCCCTTTTTGCAAAGAGAAAACGTTGCCAGGTGTCCAGTGATACCCCTTCCCTCTCCTGATTCCTAGTTTACATAGGTAAATCATTCTCTGGAGTCCAGTGGTTCCACCTCCCTTACCCAATCCCTGTTGCGAAGATAATTCCCTGGTGTTCAGTGTGCCCTCTTCTTCTCCTGATTCTTTGTTTCCATAGATAAGTCATTCTCTGGTGTCCAGTGATGCCCCCTCCCTCACCCGATTCCTTGTTTCCATAGATAAGTCATTCTCTGGTGTCCAGTGATGCCCCTTCCCTCACCCGATTCCTTGTTTCCATAGATAAGTCATTCTTTGGTATCCAGTGGTGCCCCTTCCCTCACCTGAGCCATTGTTGGCATAAATAAATAATTCTGTCCCCCTCCACACTGACCCTGCCACTGGGGCTGATCTATGTTGGTGTTAGGGCCACACAGGTAAGCCCTGAGAAAGTGTTGGACGGTGGGGGTCAGCAGAGACAGGTCTGAAGAAAGCCTACGCCTGCCGTGGTCAAGGAGAATAAAGTGTTTATACCAAAAAAGAAACAAATTAACACACAAAACTTGAGGCATCCCATTCTATATCCTGTTCTCTATAACTTTTTTATAAAATAGGCAGGGAAATGCTGCAGTCTGATTCACCTACAGCTGTACATGGTGAAACCACAACCAACAGAAACAAGTTCCACCCACCCGGGCACAGTACAGGTGAAATCAATGTTATCATAACCCTTTCTTCGAAATTTTCAGTTTTTAAATAGCAGTCATTTTTCCCAGGATGCCACAGGGAGGGGAGAGGGACCAATGGGCACCAGGGAATAATTATTAATCCATGCAAATGTCGATTAGATGATTTATGGGGGAACCACTAAACACCTTGGACAGCTCTGTCTATGCAAACGGATATCAGGTGAGGGATTCATTGCTTACATAGGTAAGTCATTCTCTGGTGTCCAATGGTACCCCTTCCCTCACCTGAATCATTATTTACATAGGTAATTCATTCTCTGGTGTCCAGTGGTACCCCCTTCCTCATCTGAATCATTGTTTACATAGGTAAGTCATTCTCTGGTGTCCAGTGGTGCCTCCTCCCTCACCTGAATCATTGTTGGCATAGGTAAATAATTCATTGGTGTCCAGTGGGACCCCCTTTTTTAACTGATTCATTGTTGGCATAGATAAATTACTCCCTCGGTGTGCAGTGAGCCCCCACCATCCCTGTTAACATGGATAAATTATTCTCTGGTGTTCGGTGGTGCCCCTTTCCTCACCTAATCCCAGTTTGCATCGATAAGTTATTTCCTGGTCCCAGTCTTGCCCCTCCCTCACCCAATCCTTGTTTACAGAGATATATTATTCTCTGCTGTCAAGTTGTGCCTCTGCCCTCTCTCCATCCTTGTGTGGACAGATAAATTATTCTCTGGTGTGTCCAGTGGTGCCCCCTGCCTCACACAATCCTTTTTTACACAGATAAATTATTCCCTAGTGTCCAGTGACTCCCCCTTCACCTAATGCCATTTGCATAAATAAATTATTCTCTTGTGTACAGTGGTTCCCCTGCCATCACTCAAAGATGCGTTATTCTGTTGTGTCCAAAGTTGCCCCTCCCTCACCTGATCGGCTGCCCCCTCCCTTACCTGATCCCTGTTTGCACTGATAGAGTAGCCCAAGGACATCCCTCACCTGAAGCACAATCCAGTTTCGGCCGCCCAGGTCCCTGGTGGTGAGGCAGGTGATGGGATTGGCACACAGAACTTCACAAACAAATGCCTTGCCACCCCTCGTCTCCCCAGATTCCCTGCTGGGATGCACTAAGCTAATTTTCCTACTCTAAGCAAGGATATCTGAAAAGCTGCATTCCCTACAAGAACACTACTTAACCTACAAGCCACTGAACCTATGAGGAAATGGCTGAAAAGTTGCAATACCATATTGGTTTGTTTGCTGACCCTAAATAGGGACCAGCTGTACTCCCTGTAAAACCACACTCCACCAACCCCTCTGTAGGTTGACCTCAGATAGGGATCAGCTACAACCCCTTGACAAGGCCTACCTGCAACCATGTGCCCTGGCCTTACCTGGCCCCAGTTGGGCAGCATGACCTGTGGCCTATGGTCCTCCCTCCGGGTACCATCCCCATTCCCCAGACTTCACTTAGGCAGATGCCACACTCTTGCTTTGTGCACTCATGGGAGGGATCACTCACAGGTGGGTTGCTTTTATAGGAGGGAAAAGATCCCTATAGGCTGGCTATAGCCACATGTCCCACTGTAGCTGCAAAGAAGCCATCTCCTCTTTTACAGTTCCCTCCCACTGCTAATATCCTCCATTCTTGCATGAAATCAGCCCTTGTCCACTCACAACAAAGCTTTGTTTTTTATAGTCTTTGCAGTTTATTCAGACTTGTTCCCCTGCAGTTGATCTCCATTTTTAACAGGCTAAATTCCCCTCAGCTCTCCCTCTGCAGGTTTCCTCCAACCACCCACAGTCCCAGTACCCAACATACAGCTTCAACTCATCATCCCTGCATTGAATCACAGAATGAGAAATTGAGCAGCAAAAGACACAAACGGCTAAAAATCCACTTATCTAGTTGCTCGCTCCCCTCTGATCGCTGATGCTAGTAAAAAAGTGATAGTTCTAAAGAGAGTCTCTCTGGTGGCCCATTAGAAGTACTGCAGGCAGCAGAGAATTTGTCTAGAAATAGCACAGAAATTTGGTGAAATATCTGCCTATATCTTTGGCTGCAACTGCACATCCACACGCAGTAGTGCTACACCATGGATCACGTATGGCAGCTCAGACATATGGACTCTGTAGTGTTAGACCATGTTTGACGTACCCTAATGTCCAGACACAGTGGTGCTAGACCATGTTTGGCATACTTTAATGTCTGGACACAGAAGTGCTAGACCAAGTTCGACATACTCTAATGTCCGGAAACAGTAGCCCTTGACCATGTTTTATGTACTCTAGTGTCTGGACACAGTAGTGCTAGACCATGTTTAACATGCTGTAGTGTTTGGACACAGTAGTGCAAGACCATGTTTGACATACTCTGATGTATGTACACAGTAGTGCTAGACCATGTTTGGCATACTCAAATGTGCGAACACAGTGCTAGGCCATGTTTGACATACTCGAATGTCCGGAAACAGTGGTGCTAGATGATGTTTGACATACTTTAATGTCCAGACACAGTGGTGCTGGACCATGTTTGACATGCTGTAATGTCTGGACACAGTAGTGCTAAACCATGTTTTACATGCTCTAATGTCCAGACAAAGTAGTGCAAGGCCATGTTTGACATGCTCTCATGTATGTATACAGTAGTGTTAGGCCATGTTTGACATACTCTAATCTCTGGGCACAGTAGTGTTAAACCATGTTTGACATACTCACATATACTCAGATGTCTGGACACTGTAATGCTAGACCATGTTTGACATACCCTAATGTCCAGCCACAGTGGTGCTAGACCATGTTTGACATACTGTAATGTCTGGACACGGTAGTGTTAGACCATGTTTGACATACTCTAATGTCCGGACACAGTTGTGCTAGACCATGTTTGACATACTCAAATGTCTGGACACAGTAGTGCTAGACCGTGTTTGACATACTCAAATGTCTGGAGACAGTAGTGCTAGACCATGTTTGACATACTATAATGTCCGGACACAGTAGTGCTAGACCATGTTTGACATACTATAATGTCCAGACACAGTGGTACTAGACCACGTTTGACATACTCTAATGTATGTACACAGTAGAGTATGTCAAACATGGTCTAGCACTACTCGTGCCCGAATTAGAGTATGTCAAACATGGTCGGTAACAATTGTAACCGATATTAGAGTATGTCAAAATGGTCTAGCACTAATGTCCAGACACAGTTGTGCTCGACCATGTTTGACATACTCTAATGTCTGGGCACAGTAGTGCTAGACCATGTTTGACATGCTCTAATGTCTATACACCGTAGTGCTAGATCATGTTTTAAATGCTGCAGTGTTCGGAAACAGTAGGGCTAGCTCCTCTTTTATATGCTCTAATGACAAGAAATAATAGTGCTAAACCATGTTTGACATTTATTTATTTATTTAGCTTTTGTTTACCAGGTAAGTACACTAGACGAGTAGTATGCCTATTTTCAGGAACGACCCAGGAGAGCACAAAACATACAGTATACATACATGGCAACATTGGAGAAACAACATGATACAGTAAAAAACAGCTATAACAACGCTTGTATAAGGGCAGAGATACTGCCCACACATAGTACAAATTGTTACAGGACATAGATAGACATTAGAATCACTGAATACATATTTCATAGACCATCATGGACTCAGAGTGGACAATAGTGGACTGCAGAGTATTACATTACAGAGACTAGGAGCAGTCACATCTTGTCGTTTGTTTTAGGTGGGACCACAGGGAGGAGCGAAAGGTTTTGTTAGGATTCAATACCAGTCTATGGTTGGTAATCCAGGCCGAGACTCTGCTGAAGTCTTCAGATAGGCACTGGTTAAGGTCAGCAGCATTACGAGCATGGGCGACTAGCACAAGGTCATCTGCATAAAGCGTGACTTGGCAACGAGAGGTCACCCGTGGGAGTTGATTAATAAAAAGTGAGAATAGGAGAGGTCCAAGTACCGATCCCTGGGGAACTCCCATGGTCACAGCCCTAGGCTCCGAGAGGACCTTGTTAAAGCAGGTGTGCTGCTTTCTACCCGTTAGGTAGCCCATCATCCAACTCATGGCATGCGGCGAGAACCTGAGAGCCCTGAGCTGCTCCCCCAGTAGGTCATGGTTAACAAGGTCAAAAGCTTTTGACAAGTCAATAAATATAGCACCTGACAGTTTGCTCTGATCCATGGCGGATCTAATACTAGAGGTTACAGTAATCAGGGCAGTAGTGGTACTATGACCCTTCCGGAAACCATGTTGGGTCCCAGAAAGCAGCTCATGGGTATCCACGTACTCCGAGAGTTGCTCCGCCACAACCTTTTCCAGGAGTTTACCAAGGGATGGGAGAATAGCAATAGGGTGATAGTTGTCAGGAGTTTGGGATTTCCTGCTTCAGAACAGGGACTATCCTTGCCTCCTTCCAGATGTCAGGGATTATCCCGAGCCAGGGATAGGTTAAAGATATGGACAATCAGAGGGGCAATGTAAGCTGCTCCCAGCTTGAGAAGCCTGGGCTCGAGGTTGTCAGGCCCTGCACTGGAGTGCTGGGAGAGGGCAGCCAAGCGGTTCCGAACATCAAGGACAGACACGGCCTTAAGATTAAATACTCTCCTTAATAAGGCCCTATCTGCATTTCACCAGCGTTCTCCAATAATAGATATAGGGGAAAAGGACCCTATTGAGCTACTTCAGGTCGCTTCACAGTCGCATAAGGTGTCCAGTTTATATAAAGCGTTGTTGGGTTGGGATCGCAAATTATATTCAGGCGTCTGTTTCTACTGGGTAAATGCATTAGGCATCTCTGAGGATGTCAACGTGTGAGAAATATTTGACTACTCCATACAAGTTTGTTAAGCAGGATAGGCTTAGAGCAGTTAACTACAATATCTTGCATGACTTATACTTGACGTGCCTAAGTTGCATAGCTTTGGTCGGATGCAAGTGCCAATGTGTAAAAGATGTAAGACAGAAGTGGGGTCCCTTTATCACATGTTATGGCAATGTTCACGTATTAAAGTCTTTTGGCAGAATATTAATGATTCCCTAGACCCTATCCTCGGCTTGAGGGAACTTTTTACCCCGGAAGTGTGCCTAATAAACCTTTTTCCTAATGGCACTCCAGGTAATAGGAAGGCACATATGGTCTTAGTAACTGCAACTGCCAAGTTAATTTTAGCGAAACACTGGATGGATGAGAATGTGCCCCAATAATGGAATGGTACAGGAATGTGTTTTAGCTTTGCAGTTGGAAAGACATATAGCAGCTATGCGGATAGAGGCAAAGCTTTACTGCGCTGGGGAGTCTTGAGGCTATTATGTCATTATGGAAATCACCAGGTACATAGCTGAGTAGTAGTTAATTATGGATATAAGGTTTGTAGTATAGTGCAGCCTTGGGGGTGGGTAGGGTGGTAGGGGGTTTCTTGTATTTATCCACTTATGTGTACTTTTCGCCCTCTGATGAACATTGTGTTGTTCTACCTTATTATGTGTACAATGTTGCATGATGTTGTACTTTCGTGTTAAAATGAATAAAGAGTTAAAATTAAAATTAAAAAAAAAGATTAAATACTCTCCGAGGAGGATGTTCACTCTGCATCGGAAGGATATTAAGCGAGCGACCCCCATCAGTCGTGAAACGAGAGGTGAAGGCCGAAAGGTTGGAGAAGTGGAGATTGAGGTGGTCGGCTATAGTGTGGGGATTATTGCATGAGACTCCATCAATAATCATGTCCACGACACCCGAGTGAGAGGGCCCACTGACAAGGGATTTAATGTTCCTCCAGAACCTCCTAGGATCTCTGACAGAGCTAAGTAGTGCCGATTTACAGAAGTTATTTTTGGCAGCCCTAATGGCTTTTTTACACCGATTCCTGAGTTGCCAATATCTCAGGAGATTAGCAGGATCTCTGGAACCCTTAGTACTTGCCCAGCATTTGTCTCTCTCCCGCATCTGGGCAAGTAAGTCACCATTCAGCCAGAAGGTGGCTGTTCCCCTCACCCTCCGGTGACCCTAGGGGCATGTCTATCTTGGAGAACACCAAAGGAATGTATGAAGCAGGAGGCTGCCACTGAGCGGTCAGAGGCTTCAAGCACCCTGGTCCAGTCAGTACATCCTAGATCGGCCAGGAAAGCCTCAGGGTCAAAACTGAAGTATTTTCTGACTTGAATGATTTTGTGTGGAATTCTAGGGAAGGGGATTTTCCAGACACAGTATACCGGGGAGTGGACAGATATGGCGTCTGATAGCGTGCCTGATGAGGCAATCCTCTCCGGTCGGTTGGTCAGGATCCAGTCCAGCAGGGAACTTGAGGAACCATTGGCTGCCTGTCTCGTCGGGTCATGGATTAGTTGGTTAAAGATCATGTGCAATGGTTTTTACATATTTTTAATAAAAGCTTAAAAAGTTGCAGTTCAAGTCCTTGTGTCATGATTAGTGTTTCCTGAAAATTTCATGCTGTTTGGTTTTGTGGTTTTCTTTAAATCAGCATTTGTTAACTTGCTCTGTAGTGGCTGAAAACAGTGGAGTTATTTCTGTCCTCTCAGTCAAGCTTAGAGTGCGATGACATCATTTTGGAGTAGCTTGCAGTTTCAGATTCCCAATCAGAACAGCACTCTGTAGAGTTTATGGTTTACCGAGCTCTCCAGATTTCTTATAAACCCAGTCTCTGGTTTGTGTTTAGATAGATCAGCTTAAAATATATCATTCTCTTCCTTTAAAAAGCTGACCATTTCAGTTTCAATGCTGAATTGAAGTAGTGGGAATCTTTTTCTGTTATAAATCAGCTTGTCTGTATCACAGCTCTATTCTTTCTAATCAAATCTCAATTTTTTCTAACTATTTAACACAGGGCTGTTTAATGAATATAAAATTAATCTAAATTTTGTTCATTCTCAGAACATTTGTTTTTGATGTAGCCTTCATAAATATAATCATGTAAGAACATTTTTTTCATGTCAGATTAACAAACAGGTGCTTGTCACACCCTACTACAGTATTTCAAGCACATGTACTGTCAGAACTCACAAATATCAGTTCTTTGGTGGTTTCTGTGTGAAAATACATCATGTATGTGTATAACTAAAAACACTATGTGGCACCCCGCTGCACCGTGTCTCTGCCCCACAGTTGAGGCAGCTGCAGTCTACTGCCACCAGTCCCTTGCCCCACAAGGCCCCTACCTTCTGCTCCACATTCGAGGCTGCTGCACCCTGCTGCCCACTGTCTTCTCCCACACAGTCAGGGATTGTGCACCCTGCTGCCTCCATCCCCTGCATAAAGAATCAGGACTACTGCACCCTGCCGCCTGCTGCCCAAACAGTTGGGGTTGCTGCACCCTGCTGCCCTCTCTCCCCCACCCTCACAGTTAGGGATGCTGCACCTGTTGTCCCATTCCTGTCTCCACAGTCAGGGCTGCTGTGCTGTGCTAAGCCCTAGAGTGCCAGGTTCCCTGCCTACACAGCTGGGGCTGCTGCACGATGCTGCCCTAGCACCAGAGGTGGGGCTTTTGCTGCACACTGCTACCCACTTCCATTGCCCCAAATGGTCAGGGCTGCTGCACCACATGTACCCCATCTCACAGTCAGGGCTGCTGCACCACATGTACCCCATCTCACAGTCAGAGCTGCTGCACCACATGTACCCCATCTCACAGTCAGGGCTGCTGCACCACATGTACCCCATCTCACAGTCAGGGCTGCTGCACCATTGTACCCCATCTCACAGCCAGGCTGCTGCACCATGTACCCCATCTCACAGTCAGGGCTGCTGCACCACATGTACCCCATCTCACAGTCAGGGCTGCTGCACCACATGTACCCCATCTCACAGTCAGGGCTGCTGTACCACATGTACCCCATCTCACAGTCAGGGCTGCTGTACCCTGATGCTCCATGTGTCCTGCCCCACAGTTGAGGCTTCTGCACCAGGATGGCTTCTATCTCCTGTCACCACTGACAGGGCTGCTGCACCCTACTCCTTTCTACACAGTTAGGGTTGCTGTGGCCTGCTGTACCCTAGAGCCCCATGCCTCTGCAGTTAGGGCTGCTGCACCATGCTGCCACTTGCCACAAGATTCAGGGCATTTGCTGCACCCCGTTGCATGCCTCCATAGTTGAGACAGTTGCATCCTGCTGTCTCCCTGCCACCAGAGTCAAATTCTTTGCTACACCCAGCTAAGACAGGAACAGGGGGCAACATGTGCAGTGTACCTGACTGTGAGGGTGAGAGAGAGAGAGAGAGAGTAGCAGGGTGCAGCAACCTCAGCTGTTCAGGAAGGGTGCAACACAAGAGTAAGGGCATTTGCTGCACCCTGTCCCCTGCCTGTGGAGGCAAGGGGCTCTGGGGTGCAGCAGGGCACAATGGTGGCAGGGGACAAAGGACAGCATGGTGCAGAAGCCCTGACTGTGGGGCAGGACACAGGTGGCATCAGGGTACAGCAGCCTGACAATAGCACAGGGTACACATGTGCAGCAACCCAGACCATTTGGGGCAATGGAAGTGTGTAGCAGAGTTCAGCAGCCCCAACTGTGGGTGCAGGCAGCATGAGACGCTAGGGTGTAGCGTAGCACAGCACAGCAGCCCTGACTGTGGATATAGGAACAGGGGTCAACAGGGTGATGTGGCCCTGACTGTAGGTGTGGGGACAGAGGAAAGCTAGGTGTAGCAGTCCTGAATGTTTAGGCAGGAGATAGGGGTGGCAACAGGATACAGCAGCCATGTCTGTTTGGGACAAGGGATGTGGGGAGCAGGGTGTAGCAAAGGATTTGACTCTGGTGGCAGGGGACAGAAGAGTGCAACTGCCTCAACTGTGGAGGCATGAAACAGGGTGCAGCAAATGCCCTGAATCTTGTGGCAAGTGGCAGCATGGTGCAGCAGCCCTAACTGCAGAGCCGTGGGGCTCTAGAGCACAGCAGGCCATAGCAACCCCAACTGTGTAGAAAGGAGTAGGGTGCAGCAGCCCTGTCTCTGGTGATAGAGGATAGAGAACAGCATGGTGCAGAAGCCTCGACTGTGGTGCAGAACACAGGGAGCATCAGGGTACAGCAGCCATGACTGTGAGATGGGGTACACATGGTGCAGCAGCCCTGACCATTTGGGGCAAATGAAATGAATAGCAGGGTGTAGTAAAAGCCCCACCTCTGGTGGCTGGGGCAGCATGGTACACCAGCCCCAGCTGTGGAGGCAGGGAACCTAGCACTCTAGGGCTTAGCACAGCACAGCTGCCCTGACTGTGGAGACAAGAACAAAGGACAATAAGTTCAGCTTCCCTAACTATGAGGTTGGGGGGAGAGAGAGGGCAGCAGGATGCAGCAACCCCAATTGTTTGGGCAGGGGGAGGCAGGGTACAGCAGTCTTGATTCTTTAGGCAGGGGATGGAGGCAGCAGAATGCACAATCCTTGACTGTGTGGGAGAAGATGGTGGGAAGCAAGATGCAGCAGCCTCAAATGTGGAGCAGAAGGAAGGGGGCTTGTGGGACAGGGAGAGGTGGCAGTAGACTGCAGCTGCCTCAACTGTGAGGCAGAGACAGGGTGCATCAGGATGCCACATACTGTAGTGTTGCTAGTTAGACCTAACATAATGTATTTTCACACAGAAACCACCAAAGAACTGAAATTTGTGAGTTCTGACAGTTGCCTGTCACACTCTGCTACAGTATTTTAAGCACATGTACTGTTTGTCAATCTGACATGAAAAAAAATGTTCTTACATGAAATCTATTTATGGAGGCTACGTCAAAGACAAACTGTTTCTGTGAATGAACAAAATTTAGATTTATTTTATATTCATTTAATAGCCCTGTGTTATATAGTTAGAAAAACAATCTGAGTTTTGATTAGAAAGAACTGGGAGCTGTGATACAGACAAGCTAATTTCTCACAGAGAAAGATTTCCACTACTTCAATTCAGCATTGAAATTAAAATGAACAGCTTTTTATGAGAAGATAATGTTATATTTTAAGCTGATCTATCTAAACACAAGCCAGAGACTGTGTTTGTAAGAAACTTGGGGAGCTCAGCAAACCATTAACTCTACAAACTACTGCTCTGATTGGGAATCTGAAACAGCAAGCTACTCCAAAATGATGTCATTGCACTCTAAGTTTGACTGAGAGGACAGAAATAACTCCACTGTTTTCAGCCACTGTAGAGCAAGTTAACGAATGCTGATTTAAAGAAAACCACAAAACCAAACAACATGAAATTTTCAGGAAACACTATTCATGACATAGGGACTTGAATTTCAGCTTTTCAAGCTTTTATAAAAAATATGTAAAATCCGTTGCACATGATCTTTAAGGGATAGGCAGGCAAGTTGTGATTCGCATTTCCTAATATTGCCACACTCCCAATTCATGTTGATATCACCCATAATAATGAGTTCATTGTCACCTATACTGGGCCTGACTGCATCTAAGACGTAAGTGAGTCCTGTCAGACCCCCCCCCCAAGGGGGGTTATAGGCGCACACCAAGTGCAGCTTCTTAGCATTGCCCAGCAGCAGGAGCACATGAAGAAACTCACAAGGTGGATGATCAGATTTACTTTGTGCCACCAGGGAGATTTTCAGATGGGATCTGTAGTAGATGAGGGTGCCACCCCCCTTCCTACCCCCAGTCCTGTCTAGACGAATGAACTTGTATCCTGTTAGGAAGCAGGCAGAGTCAGGAATCGAGGGTTTGAGCCAAGTCTCAGTTATCCCTAGGATGTCTGGCTTGTATAGCTCAGTCCACGCTAGGAGATTGTCTCGGTTAGGAAGCAAGCTCCTAATATTCATATGCACTATTTTTAGTCCCTTATTCCCATTCCAGGTGGCGGGAATATTAGACATCAGCTTAGATGGCCCAGGATTGAGCTCAATATCTCCAGCCATGAGAAGTGAGAGTAGGGCTAGCCAGGGGAGGAACAATCTTACGAGTGGCCTACCTCCAGGACTGTGCATGCTTCTGACTTTCTTCACCCTGACTGTACACATAAGGCATCTAGTGTCAAGGCTAAGGACAGTACCGTAGTGCATTACCTTAGTTACAAGTAGGTTGGAAAAGGAAAAATCAGTATCATCATGGGAGGAGAGCCACAACCTTGGGTCAATAAATAGGCTAGGAGTCGAGGTAGCACAATAAAGGAGGACTAGCCCCAGGGCCAGTATCATAATTATTAGTGTCGTAAAACCGACCTGCCTCCCCCTCCTGAACATAGGAGAGGTGGCTTCCAGTTCTTCCATGGTAAGGACAGTAGTAACCACCCCCACAGATTATAGGCAACTGGAGACCTAGAAAAGGAGCAAACCAGGGCTCCTGGAAACCTGTAAAAGGGGCAAACCAGGATACCCCGTATGGTAGGGCCCCAAAAGGAACAGATCACCACAACTAGCGCGCTGGAGAGGGACCCTCGTAGTCACCACGCCCTCCTCTCTGGCCAGCAGCTTGCAGTAGTTGAAGGCGTTGGACAGCAGATAGCAGAGCAGGAACTAAGCAATGCTGATGAGCAAGTGGTGAAAATAGGAAAATGTCTATAAAGGCAAGACAGAACAAGTGTTAGACCTAATAGCTGCACTCTGTATCTTTAAGAGGAGTTGCAATATTAGAGAGAGGGGAGGATGAACATTGCTAGGGGTTGTGCCGAGGGGGGAGGGGGAGTATTTAATAAAGGCTGGGGGTGGGCATAAAAATTCAAGCAGCAAGGAGACAGAAGGACAGAAAGTGACAGAGAAATTGAATTATTTGCAGGGCAAAGCTTACAACTGTGACCCAAATGGAATCTGGTCTAAACAGAAAAAACTGTATCACTTTAAACTTACTTTCTGATCCAGGGTAGCTTACCACTGGACCTTAAAACATGCTCTAATGTCTGTGCACAGTAGTGCTACACCATGTTTGACATACTCTAATGTCCGGACACAGTAGCGCTAGACCATGTTTACCATACTCTAATATCCAGATGCAGTACTAACATACAAAAATGACAGCAGAACAGGCCTAACAGTTTTTCGTATCTGCTCGTTTGGTCAGACCCCACCCTGGGAGTTGACCTTGCTGCCCCTCTCGTCCCCTCTGGCTTTTCCCTTCCCAGTCCCAGATATTCCCACTGCAGAGGACTTTGCATCCAGAACCCTTCCCCTGTATCTGTCCCACCCCCTCTTGAACCCCTCCACTGTCTATGCCTCCACCAGCCCCCTGGGCAGCGCATTCCATGACTCCACCACCCTCTCAGTGAAGTACCACCTCCTCCTTTCTCTCCTGAATCTCCCCCCCAGCTTTCACCCATACCCTCTAGTTGCCCCCCTTCTCCTTCCTTCAGAGCACCTTGACTGCTTCTCCCCTATTTAACCCCTTCGTGTACTTGAAGACCTCTATCATGTCCCCCCTGTCCCTTCTCTCTTCCAATGTGTACTTATTTAGCTCTTCGAGCCTCTCCCCATAGGTCCTGTCCCCCAAGCCCAAGATCATTTTGGTCACCCTCCTCTGGACCCTCTCCAGGAGTTCAATGTTCCCCTTTAAGTGTGGCCTCCAAAACTGCACATAGTACTCCAGGTGCGACCTCACCAAGCAGTTATACAGGGGAAGTATCACTTCCCTCCTTCTGGAGGTGATCCCCTTAGCGATGCATCCTAGCATCCTGTTGGCCTTGGCTGCTGCCCTCCTACAAGTCTCAGAGTTGTTCATCTTGACATCCACCACCACTCGCAGGTCCCTCTCAGCCATTGAGACTTGTAGCATTCCTCCTCCCCCCCCCCGAGTGTACTCTTGGCCTGGGTTTCTGGCTCCCAGATGCAGTACCTTGCATTTCCCTGCATTAAACCTCAGTTTCCACTTTCTAGACCACCTTTCCAGAGCCTCCAAGTCCCCCTGTAGGGCCACCCTCCCCTCCTCCCCATCCACCACCGCCCCCAGTTTTGAATCATCCGCAAAGAGACTCATCTCTCTCCTAATACCCTTCCTTATGTCAGAAACATAGGCATTGAACAGGAGAGGCCCAAGGACTGATCCCTGAGGGACCCCACTAATGCCCTCCTTGGGGATGAGACTATCCTGCCAGACACAGTGGTGCTAGACCATGTTTGGCATACTCTAATGTCTGGAGATAGTAGTGCTAGACGATGTTTGACATACTCTAATGTCTGGACACAGTAGTGCAAGACCACGTTTGACATATTCTAATGTCCAGACACAGTGGTGCTAGACCATGTTTGACATACTGTAATGTCCGGACACAGTAGTGCTAAACCATGTTTGACATACTCTAATGTCTGGACACTGTAGTGCTAGACCATGTTTGACATACTCTAATGTCTGGACACACTAGTGCTACACCATGTTTTACATGTAGAAAAAGAAATGGGCAGACTGGATGGGCCTTGCGGTCCTTATCTGCCGTCAACTTCTATGTTTCTATGCTGCAGTGTACAGACACAGTAGTGCTAGATCATCTTTTATATGCTCTAATTACAAAAAATAGTAGTGCTAGATCATGTTTGACATAGTCTAATGTCCAGACATAGTAGAGCTGGACCATGTGTGACATACTGTAATGTCTGGACATAATAGTTCTAGACCATGTTTTACATGCTGTAGCATTCGGACACAGTGGTGCTAGACCATGTTTGACATACTCTAATGTCTGAACATTGTAGTGCTAGACCACGTTTGACATACTCTAATGTCTGGACACACTAGTGCTACACCATGTTTTACATGTAGAAAAAGAAATGGGCAGACTGGATGGGTCTTGTGGTCCTTATCTGCCGTCAACTTCTATGATTCTGTGCTGCAGTGTACAGACACAGTAGTGCTAGATCATCTTTTATATGCTCTAATTACAAAAAACAGTAGTGCTAGATCATGTTTGACATATTCTAATGTCCAGACATAGTAGAGCTGGACCATGTGTGACATACTGTAATGTCTGGACATAATAGTTCTAGACCATGTTTTACATGCTGTAGCATTCGGACACAGTGGTGCTAGACCATGTTTGACATATTCTAATGTCCAGACACAGTGGTGCTAGACCATGTTTGACATACTCTAATGTCTGAACACTGTAGTGCTAGACCACGTTTGACATACTCTAATGTCCGGACACAGTAGTCCTAGAGCATGTTTGACATACTGTAGTGTCTGGACACACTAGTGCTACACCATGTTTTACATGCTGCAGTGTACAGACACAGTAGTGCTAGATCTTCTTTTATATGCTCTAATTACAAAAAAACAGTAGTGCTAGATCATGTTTGACATACTCTAATGTCCAGACACAGTAGAGCTGGACCATGTGTGACATACTGTAATGTCTGGACATAATAGTTCTAGACCATGTTTTACATGCTGTAGTGTTCAGACACAGTAGTGCTAGACCATGTTTGTCATACTCTAATATCCAGACATAGTAGAACTGGACCATGTGTGACATACTACAATGTCCAGAAACAGTAGATGTAGACCATGTTTGACATGCTGTAATGTCCGGATTCAGTAGTGTTGGACCACGTTTATCATACTCTAGTGCCCTGACACAGTAGTGCTAGACCATGTTGAACATACTCTACTGCTAGATCTCATTAGTCCTCGAATATGTTTGACATACTCTAATGTTCAAGCACAATAGTCCTAGACCATGTTTGACATACTCTAATGTCTGTACACAGTTGCCCTAGACCATGTTTGACATACTCTAGTGGCCAGACACAGTAGTGCTAGACCGTGTTTGACATACTGTAGTGTCGGACACACTAGTGTTAGACCTTGTTTAACATATTCTAATGTCCAGACCCAGTGGTACTGGACTATGTATGGCATACTCTAGTGTACAGATATACTAGTATTAGACCATGTTTTAGCTTGAATACTAGCTCGCGGTCACATGAACATGAGTGGAAACTAACAGGAGGGAGGTTCAGCAGGGACACTAGCTGTACCAGTAGACAGTCTTGGAACATTTCTAACAAGGCCTAACGTCTGGCACTGCTAGCCACTGGAACATTCCAATCGAGGCCTGTCTGGTTAAGATCACCTACCACCACTACTTCACCCTTTGGATCTCATGGATGCACTCAGCTGTCCTGGGTGGAGTTTCAGCCAGTCTCGATGGATGAGGTCTGTGATGTGATTTCAGAGCTGCGGCCCCCTACTGTGAACTAGGCACAGGCTCCATGTGTTTACTAGTGAGCTGCATGGGATCTTGAGTAAGTGTTCATTGGAATAGTTTGGTGCTCTTTGTCAGAGGGAGTCTTTCCAGTGGCACTGAAGGATACACTGGTTTTGTCCCTCCTACAGAAACCAACTTTGGACCCAGGTATTCTAGTGAATTATTGTCCTGTCTCTAATCTACTTTTTTTAGGCAAGGTTATTGAGAAGGTTGTGGTGCTGCAGCTTGAGACACACCTTTCAGCTTATGCCATCTACGAGCTCCTCCAGTCTGGTTTTAGATCTGGGCATAGCACTGAGAGTGGCTGTGCACAGTGACTCTGTCCCTCCATTACTGCCCCATGTGCACCCATCTTCCACCATTTCAATGCCCTCCTTTACAAAAATGGCTACTCCTCCCCCTCTACTAGTTCCTCTATCCCTCTTGAACAGTGAGTACACAGAAACCATCAATTTCCAGTCTTTATTTTCCAAAGTCCACATTTCCATGATGGCCACAAGGTCCACCTCCGTGTCTGCCATCAGCACCTGGAGCTCACTGACTTTGTTACCTAGGCTTCTGCCATTAAGTCATACCCCCTTCCATGTGACCTTTGATCCCACTTTGCTACTACCCTTATACTTTCCTTGTCCTCTCATCTGCTTGTTTTTCTTGGTGCTTGCATCCTTTGCACTCTCCCTCCTTAATGTCTTCTCACCTTGTTCAGTAATGGCCACAGCTTTTCTAGTACCTGCTGTGCTGCTACAAGCCCCCAGATGTGGGGAAGTACTAGCTAGGATCCTCTTCATCCCACCTACCATCATGGTTCTCCTAGACCCAGTTTCCCCCACAGTCAGTTTAAATGTCTAATATAGATGGCTTCTGCCACAGTGAGCAGGCCCCCCTCTCTCATCCAGTGAAGTATGTCACCCTTGAAGAGTCTTCTGTCCCAGAAGTCCCCTCAATCTCCAACAAAGTGGTACCTCTTTTCCTGACACCATCCCTTAAGCCATCCATTAAACTTCTCTATTACATCACTCCTTATCCTATCCTGCTTCCCCTCCCTGCCCCATACAGGGAGGACCTCTGAAAAGGCCAGGGAGGCTGAGTGGGCTGCCAGTCTGTCCCCCAGTCTATGGAAGATCCGCTCCACCATCTCTACTGATAGATTTGCCAGATCATTGGTACCCAGGTGTAGCAGAGCCCCCAACTCCCCATGCTCTCTCTCTCTCTCTGTCCACCATCCTCCCTATCCTGTCTAAATCCCAGATGGTCGATGCCCCAGGAATGCACCAGACCACCCCCTCCCTTCCAACCCCACCACCCTCTCTATATACCCCTAATAATTGAATCCATGACTACCAAGACTGTTCTGTAGACTAGCTCCCTTTGGAGGCCATCACATGCTGGTGCTCTTTCCCATTGACTACTAACTTGGAGTCCCCCCCCCACTGCAGAGTCAGGTGCCTGAACCTCCACTAGGGGTGCAAAGTAATTTGCCATCTGGATGGTGAGGGGCTGCACAACCTCCTTATGGTGAACCCTTCCCTCCCTTCCTGTCCCTGTCCCCACCCCACCCCTGGACTAGGTATACTGACCGAACAACGAAACTCCTACAGAGAAGACCATTACAGTGACAGAAATTGACAGGTCACTGTAATGGTCCCCGCTGACACTAGCACTGCATCTCCCAGTGTTTCGCCCCCTCCCCGAGGCAACTCAGACTCAGAGTTGGTTATTAAAATACTGAGGGTTGGGGGGGGGGCAGAGCCCACTGAAGAAAACACACAGGAAAACCGACAGCACAATGCCGACACTCGGCATTGTGTCTGTCGATGCAGAGGATGTCGGTGACTTTGGTGTCGCCGTGTCATGGTAGAACCCCTGGACCAGTGGGTATGCTCTGTATATTCTTGTTAGTATGTGGAGATATTCACCCTAACACAGGCTCCCAGAATCTTAACGAGCAGTCTGCTGTAGTATTAAATAGAAGAGAGTTCAGTATAGCCCATTTTAATGTCAGAAGCCTTGTTCCAAAACTGGATTAGGTGAGGAAATGGATACTTCAATATAAACCAGACTAGTTGATTATATCTGAAACTTGGCTGCACCCTAAAATGTTCGGTGATTTTTTGAACACTGAGGGTTTTCAAACATGGTGTAATGAAATAAACGTATTGGATTTCTTCAGCCTGTGTTTATTTAAATTAAACTGTTCCAAGAGTCACAGAGAGAACTGTTTTATATTTCTTCAGTCTATGTTCATATATTCATATATTTTGAATTTTATAGTATTATTTATTTATTGAATTTTGATGACCGGGTAGGCCCACTGGGCCCTGGAGGTCCCTTTTTCAGGGGCGACCCGGGAACTAGCAATACATACACTTAATAAGCAGTAATTATTTTATAGTTATGTATAACCGGAGGCTAGGAAAAGCTGGACTGGGAACATGTGGGGGATTAGGTACACGTATGGGAAGCAGGAGAGTGGTAAACTGCAATAGCTGTGGGGTAGCAGTCTTTCTGTGGGTGATGTGGAAAAAAGGAGGATGTCCTGTGTGTAAGAGCCTGGAGCAGCTAAGGGCTGACATAAGGCCGCACAGATGGGAACTGGGGAGGATGGTGTGGGAAGTCAGAGGAGCAGAGCAGTGAAGGGGAAAGGCAGAGGGGTGATGCCCAGGGGAGTGAGGGCATCAGGCAGAGGATGGGAGTGGAGAGGAGCACTCAGTATACAGGTGTATCTCTTCCTCAAAGGAATAGGGAGACCAGGGTGGAGAAATGGCAAGTGGTGAGGGGAAGGGGTGGGAATATGAGAGTAGCATCAGTGGTGGGAAATTCTAAAGGGGTGCCTTTATTGAATAGATTTGCATCACTGTTTGGAAGAAGGGAGGGGGTAGCAGGATGTGAGGTAGAAGGTCAGATTGAGCCATGGTTGAGAGTAGGAGTACAGGGAGGGTGGAACTAATCAAGGTGAGCAGGAAAGAGGAGGCAGGTAAAATGGAGTGGAGGATGGGGAGAGGGAGAAAAGGAAAGGAAGAGGGGAAGAAAAACTGAAAGCAGATACAGATAATCAGGAGAGGGGGACAGATTGGGAGATGGGAAAACAATTAAGGGGATAAATTGTGTATGTGGAGATAAGTTCACCAGGGTGTAGAGGGAGCAGTTAGGTGCGGAAGCAGCTAGTAGCAAAGGTGAGAAAGGAAGGACGGGGAGCACTCCATAATTAGGTGTATTCACTTGGGAAGGAAAGGGGACCCAAATGCAAGCAGGAGGATGGTTTGTATGCCAGCAATGACATTGGGGAAGGTGGGCCCAAGAATAAGGGAAACAGTAAGGGAGATTGGAGGAAAACCTAATTTAGTTATACATTTGGGAACCAACGAACTAGCTGTGGAGGAGGCTGAGATAGTGTAAAGTAGGTTCAGGGAGTTAGGGAAGATCTGCAGGGAGGAAGGAAGTTTGCTGGCCTTCTCAGAAGTGATGCCAGTACCAAGATCCAGCAGAGCCAGCCAGGAAAAGAAGAACAGAGGATTTTAATGACTGGCTGAGGAAATGGTGCAGGGAGGAGACGTTCATCTGTATTGTGGGACTGGGAGAAGACCTAGTCAAACAAAGTACTCTTTTCACGGACAGGCTACACCTCAGTAGGGAGGGTTTGAGGGTACTCAGGGACAAACTTGGGGAATATATAAGCACTACTCTTAATTTAAACTACTGCGAGTGGGGGCAGCAGGCATGCAGACCCACAGACTCTGAGAGGAGGAGATCAGTGAACCCCCACAGTGATGGAACAGGTCTGGAAGGAGGAAGTGGAAGGGGCAAGAACCCAGTTAGCAAAGGGTGTAGGGGGTGAGGAACACATAACAAGGGTACATGGAGGGGTGCACACAGAGGGGATAAATGTGACTAGAAGAAGAGAAGGAAGGAAGGTCAGATTCTAGGTGGAGGGTGATGTCTATGAATGCGCAGAGTCTTGGAAATAAGATGGACGACCTGCAGGCACTCTTAGCAGACAGAAGGGCGGACATAGCTGCAGTAACCGAGACTTGGGCAACATCACACCATGACCTGGACCTTGCAATTCCTGGACATAAACTATACAGGAGGAACGGGGTAGTCAGAAAGGGGGGAGGAGTGGCAGTTTATATCAGGGAGGGAATAACTTGCACGAGGGATGAGTCAGAGGAAGGGGAGGTGGAGGCATTATGGGTTCAGTTAAGGTCCAATAAAAGGAGAAAGGTGAAGTTGGGGGTGGTTTACAGACCACCCAGTCAGGATGAAGAGAGGGACAGAGAACTGAACTCACAAACATTGGAAGCTGCAAGGGAAAGGAGAGGTGGTAATTGTAGGGGACTTCAACCTGCCCAAGGTGGACTGGACCATACCATCCACAACATGTGCTAGGAGTCAGGTGATCCTGGAAGGACTGCAGAGTAGGTTCCTGACTAAGGGCATCACTGAACCAACAAGAGCTGAGGTAATTCTTGATCTGGTGCTCACAAATGGGGAGCTTGTACAGAAAATAATGGTCAGGGAGCCACTGGGTGGAAGTGGCCATTGCACAGTGCAGTTCTAGTTGGATATGGGCAGGGAAAGCATCCTGACTAAGACCAAAATCTTGGATTTCAGGAAGGGCAGACTTAAGGAAAATGGGCAAAGTGCTAAGGAGCCATCTGGCAGGCATCACAGCAGATGTGGGGTGGACCAAAGGTGGGCCATCATTAAGGAAGGAATACTGGTTGCCACAGATGAGAGCATTAGGTTCAGGGGGAAGAATACAAGGGCCAAAGCACCCAGCTGGTTCAGTTCTGGGGTTGCCCAGGTAGTAAGGGAAAAGAGGTTGGCCAATAGAAAATTTAGGAAGACCAATAGAGAGGTGGACAGGGAAAGTTACCTAGGGTTGGCTAGTGAGTCAAGTAAAGAAATCCAGAGAGCAAAGGCGCAGAAGGAGCTGCAGATAGCTGAAGGAATTAAGAAGGGGGAGAAGGCTTTCTTTTGATATATAAGTGAGAAAGGGACAAGAAGGAAGGGATTGTTAGGCTTAAGAAAGGGGTGGAGTGGGTGGAGGATAATGGGGGAAAAGCAGAGATTCTAAATGAATACTTGTGTTCCGTCATCACCAGGGAGAGGGACACACCAGTGTCATCAGGAGGGAAAAGAGCAGCGGGGGGGGGACATAGATGTAGTGATAGAGGAAGATAGCGTGAAGGAGGGGCTGCTGGCATTGAAGATGGACAAATCACCAGGCAGAGACAGAGTACATCCAAGGGTACTAAAGGAACTGGCGGAGAAGCTGGCAGGGCCACTGGCAGACCTATTTAATAGTTCATTAGAGTCAGGAGTGGTACCGACTGGAGAACAGCACATGAGTGCCCTTCCACAAAAGCAGTCCCAAGGATGACCCAGGGAATTACTGGCCAGTCAGTCTGACCTCCATTGTGGACAAGCTCATGGAGACCATACTAAAGGAAAGGTTGGTAGAATATCTAGAGGAGCATGGTCTTCAGGATGCGAGACAGCATGGGTTCATGGGGGGGGAGATTGTGTCAAACAAATCTGATTGACTTCTTTGACTGTGTCACTAAGACCATAGATAGGGGCCAAGTGGTAGACATCCTCTATCTTGATTTCAGAAAGGCCCTTGACTCTGTGCCCCTCAAAAGGTTTATCAGGAAGTTGATGGATCTCAGGGTTGGGAAAAAGATGGCCAGATGGGTGGAAAACTGGCTGAGGGACAGAACCCAGAGGGTGGTTGTGGGGGGAGAGTTATTTGGCACCAGAGAGGCAACCAGTGGGGTCCCGCAGGGCTTGGTACTGGGGCCGGTGTTGTTCAATGTCTTCATCAGTGACATTGGAGACGGCATTAAGGGCAAAATGTGCCTATTTGCAGATGACACCAAGCTCTGTGGAAGTGTGGACACAGCTGAAGGGATACAGGACCAACAGAAACATATAGAAAAGCTGGGGAAGTGGCCCAGGATCTGGCAGCTTGGCTTCAATGCCAAGAAATGCAAAGTTATACATATTTGAGTTAAGAATCTCAGGACAGAGTACTACCTGGGTGGAGTCCGAGTATCTTCATCAGAGGAGGAGAAGGACCTGGAAGTGATGATCACTAGTGTCCTGAAGCACTCCACGTAGTACAAGAAAGCAGCAGCAAAGGCAAACAAGATGCTGGGATTGATATCTAGGGGGATCAGTAGTAGCAGAGAGGAGATTATACTGCCCCTGTACAGGTCACTGGTAAGGCTGCACCTAGAGTATGGAGTTCAGTTCTGGTGCCCACACCTCAAAAAGGACATTAACTTGCTGGAGAAGATCCAGAGGAGGGCTACAAAGATGATAGCAGGGTAAAGCATATAAGGAGAGATTGAGGGCACTGAACACGTACTCCCTGGAAGACAGGAGAGAAAGAGAGAGGGGACATGATTGGGACCTTCATGTACTTGAAAGAATAAATAAGGTTGATGAGGAGAGTCTCTTTAAGCTGAGTGGCAACCATAACATGAGGGGGTAAAGTCTTAAACTGGAGAGTGGGAGGTTTAGGAGGGAGTTCAGGAAGCACTTCTTCACAGAGAGGGTGGAGGACACTTGGAATGCACTGCCGGAAGAGGTCATCTCATTGAAAACAGCGGACACCTATAAGAGAGGCTGGGATAGGCATGGGGGAAGGTAAGGATCATGGGTAGAGAGGATGGGAGGGAGGAGGGCAGGACGTTAGCTCAAGCTGTGGACCATTCAATACGAGCAGACTTGATAGACCAAATTACCTTCTTCTGCTGGTTTCTTCGTATGTTCGTATGTTTATAAAGATGGTGGATTACTAATTTATGGAAAAAAACAACTTGATGGCAGATAAATTGAAGCCAGAAAATATGACTGAAGGACTGGAAACTCTGGGTTTATAGATTAACTTTCCACATGCAAAACTATTACTCCTTATGGGTCTTCACTGTCCCCTTCAAGTTGACTTAGAAGTCTTTAACATCTTACAAGAGGCCCTTCATAATTTTAAATCTTCACATGATCTTCTGTTCATTGGAGATGTTAATGTGAATTGGCAGACTATAAATTCACTAAAAATACCACCAACAGCTTAATCTGGTTCAAGGTCAATTGGCATTCATCCGTATCCCCTTCCCCCAGGTCGTGCCTGAAAATAGGCAGGATTTGTCTAGTGCACTTACCCGGTCAACAAAAGCTAAATAAAAATAAATAAATAAAATCCTGCCCACCCATTAATGGATTTTCTGGCAAAGCTGGACTTGACCCAACTCATTAACAAACTAACATGTGCAAATCATAAAGACCCAACTGCCTCCATGACAACTGAATTAATTTTTGCAAATAATCTGGTTGATATGATACAGACATACAGGTACGTTACAGGGAGGAATAGGGTGCAGGAATACACTATTTTCCTGCGAAAAAGATGTTCCAGGACTAAAGGGCATGGGATGTAGTTTGAGGGAGGGTGACTCAGAGGAAACGTGCAGAAGAATTTCTTCACAGAAAGGGTGGTGGACAAGTGGAACACCTGGCCAGAGGAAGTGATGGGGCCGAAACAATCACGGGATGTAAGAATACATGGAATAGACATGAGGGAATTCTGGAGGTCAGAAGTAAGGGGCAACAGATGTCTAGAAAAACAAAGGGTTCTAACAAGCTCAAATGGGCAGACTGGGTAGGCTATAGGCCCTTATCTGCTGATAGTGTCTATGTATCTACATGCTGTCTGGTGTTCTCCCAGATGGTTTCAGTGATCACCAAATTATTTTTTGCATTCTGGCTACAGAGAAATGTTTGACCTATAGCAAATGTATTACTTATTGAGCATATGAAAAGGTTTGACTATGACTCCTTTTTGTTAGATCTTGAGATTAAAGATTGGACAAGATTAGAGTTTATACCACAGCCACATAGGTCTGGGATTATTAGGAATATAGGACAATTTGTAGAAGGTGAAAATGACAAATGCTCCTTGGTGTGGCTCAGCTCTAAAAAGTGTAAAGAAACAAACTGGACATTTACTAAACAAATCTAATAATCCTCAGGATTGGCACAAATATTGACAAACACACAATAGTTACAGTATTTATTTTTATTTATTTTTGAAAGTCGGATTTACAGCCTTTGAGTCAGGGACTCGTTTACAAAGACACCTCATCGCAAGGAGGGTAGACATGGTTACAGTGTGAGATACAACAGTGGTAACATACTGGTACAACACAGATAACAAAAAGAACACAGTATAACAGTGGTTTACGGGATAAAGTTACATGCAGTAAATAGCAATCGTATAAAGTATAACAAGGAAAAAAAAGGGGGGGAAGCTGTCCAGTGGACATTGTGAAGGCTATGGGCAAGAAACAGGGATGGACCCCAACATTAGGTTGATTAAGGGCAACTACAGTTTCAGGTGCCAAAGAGGTGGTTATGGTGAGCAACTTTAAAGGGACCAATTTTGGTAGACTTTGTGACAGAGAGCGGAAGGGAGTTGAAACAATCACGGGAAAGAAGTTACACTATCCAAACAAAATAACTAAGCAATAAAACACAACAGGGTGTGGGTTATGCTGTAAAGCTGTGCGGAATGTTAAAATTCAAAATTTGCGGGATTTCAATGAAATGTCTTGAAATGCCACTAAATTTCATGGAATTTCAGTGGAACTTTGTGGTATTTTAAAAATTTAGGAAATTATTTATAACTCAACTGTCGTTTAAGCTAGAGCTCTGAAGTTTGGGATATATACTCTTTGGCTAGTGCGCCACATAGGAGCCAAATATCATGAAATTCAGATGAATAGCGTCAGAATTATAGGTGGTCAAAATTTGTCATTTTATTTCTTGTGTGAAATGTCATGAACAGTTTTATCTGCATATACTGTACCTCAGCCATCTGTTGGGTCAGCAGTCTTAAATGTGGCATGCTTCCTTGATGATCGGTGTTCTAACAATGTGTCAGATTTCATGACAATAGGGTGCGTCATCTTAAAATTATATGTGCTCAAAGTCTTCCATTTTATTTTTTGTGGGGAAAATGTCACGAAAAAGTTTCATCTGCATATAACTCAGGTACGTTTGGAGCTAGGCATGTATAAATTAGTACGGATAACCTTTTCATAATGCTTACAGAATTGTCTAAATATGGAGAGAAATTGATTAGAGATTTTTAAGTTACAGGGGTTCAAAACTTTACTATGTAAATATTTGCAAAATGTTGTGAAAACTGTCAAAAATGTGGATGTGTGTAACCTCTCTGCTCTTGCATGCATAGACTTAACATCTGACATGCATATCCATAGTCCGTGTATCCTGGTGTTTAACACTAATGGATAAATTGGTTTAGAAGTTTCAAATCTGCAGAAGAAAAAAATATTAGTAACTTTTTCTCACATATTTATGGTAGCATATAGATGAAGCATCCAGAATTCTTCTTTTTGTGGAATTTCACATTAATAACGTACATATCACTACTTCATTTGATAAGCTGGGCTGAGCTTTTTGCAGTCCTGTTGTTCCTCTCTGGCATACCTGTCAACTGTTCCTTATTTTCAGGGACGTCCCTGATCTTGCTTCATTAGTTTCCTCTGTCCCTTGAGACATATGTGTTTACATGACAAAACAGCGGGGACTGTAAGCAAAAAAATAATGTCAATCATTAACATTCCAGGCTCGTATGTGAAGAGTCCTCTGTTGTCTTGTGCAGGCGCAAGCAACATCTTGCAGTAGTATTAGCACAGAGAGAGGTGTGTCAGTGTTGGCAAATGCAGCGCATGCTTTAGTAGGTGCGTCCCTCATTCCCCAATTAGCCAACATGCTAGCGCTGACATGAGAATTATGTAAAGTGGCAGCAACTTGAAAGAAATGTGCTGCTGCAATCAGAGACAAGCTCGTCATGCAGCGGCACAGATGATATGCCTCCTGTACATGCCTTTCCTGGTGAAACATTTAAATAAATGTGGCAGCGGCATGCAATCCCCAAACACAGCTGACATCAGGGGTGCAATCCCCCTGTCAGCATGTCCCCAACCTCTCCACATTGTGTGGCACACTGGGGAGCCCACCCCAGTGTGCTGCCACTCACAGAAAGCTGACCATGTCGGCATGTTCCTCCCCCACCCCCATTGTGTGGCACGCTGGGAGCCCACCTCAGTGTGGCCAACATTCCTCCCCAAAAGACATAGCGTACACTGGGAGCCCACCCCAGTGCGCCCAACATTTGTTTCATTTCACCTGTAAAGAAAGAAAATGGTCCTGCGATGTCCCTTTTTTTTTTTGTACCTAAAAAAAAGGAAACAGTCCCTCATTGTGCGTGATGCATGCAACCCACACCCATCCTCTGTGCACCCCACCTCCCAACACACACCACCCAACCCCATACTTACCTCTGGAGGTCAGGCGTGCAGTCTTTGGTGGAGCAGGAACATGTCTGGACTCATCAAAGCAGAACTGCAAAATGAAGACATGCCAGTAAGCTGTGTAATGGCATCAATGGGGGGGTTCAACTTGGGTGAATATCTCAGCCATTGTTTTGAATTTTGGCTCCAAATTTTCAACATGTGGTTCTTGGGTCCCCAGCTCATGAACACATGCACTGTCATCTCATTATTCGGTCACAAAAGGTGATTTCATGGTCACTGTGCAGAATCACCTTTCAGGACCGATTAACAAAACGTAAGTGCCACTGTTCATGAGGTGGGGTCCCAAAAAGCCTATGTTGCAAATTTGGTGAAAAAATTCCACAAAAATGACTGTGTTATGAGCATGCATTGCGCAGCTCCCACGCACGCTCATAACTTTGACAATTTTTAATATTTTCACTCCAGATTTTCAACATTAACATTTTTTCACACCTACTTATGAACAGTACAGCTGTCATTTTTCACATCCTGCCCAAAATGTTTTCTCACATCTGGCGCAGAATGGCGCGGTTGCTGTGGGAAATCAACTTTCGGGACAGAGTAACAAAATCACAGTGCCACTGTTCATGAGCAGAGATCCCAAAATGCCTATGTTGAAAATTTGATTAAAAAATCCCAAAAATAATTGCGTTATGGGCGTGTGTTGCACAGTTTCTATGCACACTCGTGACTTCACCAATTTTTCATATTTTCACTCCAGATTTTCAACATTGCCATTTTCTTTCACCTCCTCATGAACAGTACAGCTGTCATTTTTCACATCCTGCCCAAAATGTGTTTTTGCACCTGTGGCACCAAATGGCACAGTCGCTGTACAAAATTACCTTTAGGCTAATGAACTGATAGTGCCTCTGTTCATGAGGTGGGGTCACAAAAAGCCCATGTTGAAAATCTGGAGTGAAAATACCAACAAACACCTGGGGTGTTAGGGTTTCCAACTGTAACACCCCACCCTGTAGAGACTGACAGGCATCAGGGGTATGACATGGGACTGTCGGCTGTAATGCTCACGCCATTCCACCCCAACCCTGCAGCCAGTGGCAGGCATCAAGGTGTGCCTTGGACTTTTCAGCCCCAAAGTTCACCCCATTCTCCTATACTGCACCCATCTCAGTGTATTTTCTTATGGAATGGGGTGAGCATAAGTAAGGCCCAAAGACCCCAAAGCACACCGTGACACTTGTCGGTGTCTGCAGGGTATGGTGAGGTGAAACGGCGTGAGCGTTATGGCGATGACCCAAAGACACACCCCAATGCCTGTCAGTCACTGCAGGGTGGTGGTGGGGTTGACGTCAATTCAGTACTTTACTGCCATTCCTATTATGTATCTCTCTAATTCCTGCACTACCAATGCCAATGCCAGCAAGACAACATTCGGCATTGACAAATTCTTGTTTATTATATTGTTTATTGATAATAATAAAAATGCTACTTGCAAATTTTATAACTGCTCCTGGTTTGCCTGTTCTTTCTGACCTTTGCCTTGACAACACACATCTGAGGTTCTGTAACTCAAATAGAAATGGATCTGCAAAATGCATTTGATCGGGTACATTTTTTTTTCTTTTGTTAAAAATAAACCAGCTTTAAATGCTAAAAAATCTAAAACAGTGTTGTTCCAGGGATCTTGTAATACCAGACTGGTTAGGGAATCCTTGTCTGTGGTAATAAAAAATAAAGTTGTGCTGGAACAGGTCAAATCTTACAGATACGTACGGGAATATGACTAGGTGAAAATGGGACATTCATACAGCAAAACTGTGGCCTATCTGAGAAGGAAACTTGGGATGTTTAATGGGATCACAAAATGTTTGTCAAGGGAATCATGAAAGTTAGTAGTAAATACTATGATTGTACCAGTATTTGACTAGAGAGAGCTACTTTTCATGGGGGCATCGAGGAGGGAGCTGGCAAAGCTGGATGTGATTCATTGCAGATATGCTTGCTTCATCCTCGATGCCCCCTGTGGACACACCATGACCAGTTGCATTTGGATTAGGGATTGTTAACACTGAATGACAGGAGAAACATGCATTTAGTCATTTTCATGTATCCGTGTTATAGAGATAGGGTTCCAGGTTATATTTTACACAACTTAAAACTGAGACAGGTTAAAGAAGGATTATAGTCAGCACAAGGTATAGAATAGAATATATGTCAGTGTCAGTGGCTCAGTAGGTAGCACACTCGCCTCTGAGGCCGGGAGATCAGAGGGCTGTGGGTTCACTTCCCACATCTGGCACTTGGGTTGGTGGTAGTTCAGGTGGATGTTAAAGATCCCATGGCACTTCTCGAAAAGAGTAGGGGAATTTCCCCAGTGTCCTAGTCAAATTTCCCTCATTCACTAAAAAATACCGCCAACAGCTTTATCTGGTTCAAGGTCAGTTGGCATTCATCTGTATCCCTTCCCCTGGGTCATGCCTGAAAATAGGCAGGATTTGTCTAGTGCACTTACCCGGTCAACAAAAACTAAAATAAAAAAAAATATATACCTTACCATCATACAAAACTAACTTTTTTTTATACTGGCCTAAAAGCCTAAAACACTATTCCATGTAACCGAAGGTCAATAAATAAATCAGTGAAGGAAACACAAATAGTACACACTGGGAATTGTGATGCTCACAAGTAAAATTCAAACATTAAAAACTTAGAAACTCTGGCACTCACAGACCAATAAAAGGTCCACTGGAACTCAGAAGAAGTAGTAACGTATTTATTACAAACTACAGGATGACATAAAACCAAAAAAAACGCCGGCCTCGCCTCATGTGTTTTGGACCTAAGTCCTTTCTCAAAGGCTGAAGACTACACACTACAGACACCTTTAAATATAACTGATTTCATGATGTCACAATAATCTCTTTTTACAGCAGCGTTCTGCACCTTCAGCCAGCCCACACTAGCAGTAGTCCGGACTCCATCCCTAACTCACGCCTTTTGAGGTGCTGAGCAATGGTAGGCTTCCCCTGTCTACCAGGGATGGGATTCCATTAGATTCACTAAATTCTACTACTTACCAACCCAACATCCTCCATCCCTAACTCTGCTGGACAGCATCGAATGAAGGTTAGCTCACCTCGACTGCCGGGGATGGGAGCCATGTCTACAATCTACTGACTCATACCATGCCTTCCCTACCTCAAACCAGTTGCCGCTCCCTTAGGGAATGGAACTTCTCCACCTCACATGCCCTTATCACCCTACACATGCCTAGCTGACCCACATGATGTGACTCTTACAGCCAGACGTAGCAGCATGAACCATGTTTTACATGATGTAACTCTCACAGTCAGATGCAGCAGCATGAAACCATGTTGTACATGATGTAACTCTTACAGCTAGATGCGACAATGTGAAACCATGTTTTACATGGTGTCACTCTTACAGCCAAATACAGCAGTGTGAAGTCATATTTTACATGGTGTAACTCTCAGAGCCAGACACAGCAGCATGAAACCATCTTTTACATGGTGTAACCCTTACATGCAGACATAGCAGCATGAAACCATGTTCTACATGGTGTAACTCTTACGGCCAGATGCAGCAGTATGAACCCATGTTTTATAAGGCATAACTCTTATAGCCAGACACAGCAGAATGAAACCATGTTTTACATGGTGTAACTCTTGCACTCAGACGCAGCAGCATGAAACCATGTTTTACGTGGTGCGACTCTTACAGCCAGACACAGCAGCATGAAACCATGTTTTACAAAGTCTAATTCTTGCAGCCAGCTGCAGCAGTGCGAAACCATGTTTCACATGGTGTAACTCTTACAGCCAGAAACAGAAGCATGAAACCGTGTTTTACAAGGTGCAACTCTTACAACCAGACACAGTAGCATGAAACCATGTTTTATATGGTGTAACTCTTACAGCCTGCTGCAGCAGTGAGAAACCATGTTTTACATGGTGTAACTCTTACAGCCTGCTGCAGCAGAGTGAAACCATGCTTCACACGGTGTAACACTTACAGCCAAACACAGATGCATGAAACTGTGTTTTACATGGTGTAACTCTTACAGCCAGATGCATCAGCAGCATGAAGCCATGTTTTATATGGCATAATTCTTACAGCCAGACACGGCAGCATGAAACAATGTTTTACATAGTGTAACTCATACAGCCAGATGCAGCAGCGTGAAACAATGTTTTACATGGGTTTCACTCTCACAGCCAGATGCAGCAGTGTCAGACCATGTTTTACAGGGTGTAACCCTTACAGCCAGATGCAGCAGCATGAAACCATGTTTTACATGGTGTAATACATACAGCCAAATGCAGTAGCATGAAACCATGTCTTACATGGGTGTAACTCTTGCAGCCAGACCCTGCAGCATGAAACAATGTTTTATATGGTGTAACTCTTATAGCCAGATGCAGCAGTATGAACCCATGTTTTATAAGGCATAACTCTTATAGCCAGACACAGCAGAATGAAACCATGTTTTACATGGTGTAACTCTTGCACTCAGACGCAGCAGCATGAAACCATGTTTTACGTGGTGCGACTCTTACAGCCAGACACAACAGCATGAAACCATGTTTTACAAAGTCTAATTCTTGCAGCCAGCTGCAGCAGTGCGAAACCATGTTTCACATGGTGTAACTCTTACAGCCAGAAACAGAAGCATGAAACCGTGTTTTACAAGGTGCAACTCTTACAACCAGACACAGTAGCATGAAACCATGTTTTATATGGTGTAACTCTTACAGCCTGCTGCAGCAGTGAGAAACCATGTTTTACATGGTGTAACTCTTACAGCCTGCTGCAGCAGAGTGAAACCATGCTTCACACGGTGTAACACTTACAGCCAAACACAGATGCATGAAACTGTGTTTTACATGGTGTAACTCTTACAGCCAGATGCATCAGCAGCATGAAGCCATGTTTTATATGGCATAATTCTTACAGCCAGACACGGCAGCATGAAACAATGTTTTACATAGTGTAACTCATACAGCCAGATGCAGCAGCGTGAAACAATGTTTTACATGGGTTTCACTCTCACAGCCAGATGCAGCAGTGTCAGACCATGTTTTACAGGGTGTAACCCTTACAGCCAGATGCAGCAGCATGAAACCATGTTTTACATGGTGTAATACATACAGCCAAATGCAGTAGCATGAAACCATGTCTTACATGGGTGTAACTCTTGCAGCCAGACCCTGCAGCATGAAACAATGTTTTATATGGTGTAACTCTTATAGCCAGATGCAGCAGTATGAAACCATGTTTTACACTTACATCCAGACACAGCAACATGAAAGCATGTTTTATATGGCATGCCTCTTACAGCCAGATGCAGCAGCGTGAAACCATGTTTTATATGGATTTAACCCTCACAGCCAGACGCAGCACTGTCAAACCATGTTTTACAGGGTGCAACTCTTACAGCCAGATGCAGAAGCAAGAAACCATATTTTACATGGTGTAATTCTTACAGCTAGATGCAACAGCGTGAAACCATGTTTTACATGGTGTAACTCTTACAGCCAGACGCAGCAGCGTGAAGCCATGTTTTACATGGGTTTAACTCTCACAGCCAGACGCAGCAGTGTGAAACGTTTTACATGGTGTAACCCATACAGCCAGATGTGGCAGCGTGAAACCATATTTTACATGGGTTTAAGTCTCACAGCCAGATACGCATGAAACCATGTTTTATATGATGTAACTCTTACAGCCAGATGCAGCAGAATAAATCCATGTTTTACATAGTGTAACTCTTACAGCCACACACAGCAGTAAGAAACAATATGTTACATGGTGTAATTCATACAGCCAAATGCAGTAGCATGAAACCATGCTTTACATGGTGTAACTCTTACAGCCAGATGCAGCATAAAACTGTGTTTCACGTGCAGTAACTCTTTCAGTCAGATGCAACAACGTGAAACCATGTTTTACATGATGTAACTCTTACAGCCAGACACAGCAACGTGAAACCATGTTTTACAAGATGTAACTCTTACAGCCAGATGCGGTAGCATGACACCATATTTTACGTTGTGTAACTCTTACAGCCAGATGCAGAAACATGAAACCATGTTTTACATGGCTTAACTCTTACAGTTAGATGCAGCAGCATGAAAGCATGTTTTACATGATGTAACTCTCACAATCAGATGCAGCAGCATGAAACCATGTCGTACAAGGTATAACTCTTACAGACGGATGTGGTAGCATGAGACAATGTTTTACAAGTTGTAACTCTTACAGCCAGATGCAGCTGCATGAATCCATGTTCTATGTGGTGTAACTCTTACACTCAGATGCAGCACCATGAAACCATGTTGTACATGATGTATCTCTTACAGCTAGACGCAGCAGCATGAAACCATGTTTTACATGGTGTACCTCTTAAAGCCAAATCCAGCAGCATGAAACCATGTTTTACAAAGTGTAACTCTTACAGTCAGATGCAGCATGAAACTGTGTTTCACATGGTATAACTCTTACAGCCAGATGCGGCAGCATGAAACCATGTTTTACATGGTGTAACTCTTGCAGCCAGACACAACAGCATGAAACCGTGTTTTACATGGTGTAACTCTCACAGCCAAATTCAGCAGCATGAAACCATGTTTTACAAAGTGTAACTCTTACAGCCAGATGCGGTAGCATGACACCATGTTTTATGTGGTGTAACTCTTACAGCCAGATGCAGAAACATGAAACCATGTTTTACATGGCTTAACTCTTACAGCTAGATGCAGCAGCATGAAACCATGATTTACATGGTGTAAGTCTTACATACAGACGTAGCAGCATGAAACCATGTGTTACATGGTGTGACTCTTACAGCCAGACGCAGCAGCATGAACCATGTTTTTCATGATGTAACTCTTACAGCCAGACACAGCAGTATAAAACCATGTTTTTCATGGTGTAACTCACAGCCAGATGCAGCAGCATGAAACCATATTCTATGTGGTGTAATTCTTACACTCAGGTGCAGCAGCACGAAACCACGTTGTACATGGTGTAACTCTTACAGCTAGACGCAACAGTGTGAAACCATGTTTTACATGGTGTAACTCTTACAGCCAAACGCAGCAGCATGAAGCCATGTTTTACATGTTGTATCTCTTGCTGCCAGACGCAGCAGCATGAAACCATATTTTACATGTTGTATCTCTTGCTGCCAGACGCAGCAGCATGAAACCATATTTTACATGGTGTTACTCTTATAACCAGACACTGTGGCATGAAAACATGTTTTACATGGTGTAACTCTTACAGCCAGACACAGCAGCATGAAATGATGTTTTACATGGTGTAACCCTTACATGCAGACACAGCAGCATGAAACCATGTTTTACATGGTGTAACTCTACAGCCAGATGCAGCAGCATGAAACCATGTTTTACATGGTGTAACTCTTACAACCAGACGCAGCAGAGAAACTGTGTTTCACATGGTGTAACTCTTACAGCCAGATGCAGAAATGTGAAACTGTGTTTTACATGATGTAACTCTACAACCAGATGCACCAGCATGAAACCATATTTTACATAGTGTAACTCTTACATGCAGATACAGCAGCATGACGCCATGTTCTATGTGGTGTAACTGTTACACTCAGATGCAGCACCATGAAACCATGTTGTACATGGTGTATTTCTTACAGCTAGATGCAACAGCGTGAAACCAAGTTTTACATGGTGTAACTCTTACAGCCAGACGCGGCAGCGTGAAACCATGTTTTACAGGGTGTAACTCTTACAGACAGATGCAGCAGCATGAAACCATGATTTACATGGTGTAAGTCTTACATGCAGATGTAGCAGCATGAAACCATGATTTACATGGTGTAAGTCTTACATGCAGATGTAGCAGCATGAAACCATGTTTTACATGGTGTGTCTCTTACAGCCAGACACAGCAGCATGAACCATGTTTTTGATGATGTAACTCTTACGGCCAGACACAGCAGTATAAAACCATGATTTGCATGGTGTAACTCACAGCCAGATGCAGCAGCATGAAACCATATTCTATGTGGTGCAATTCTTACACTCAGATGCAGCAGCACGAAACCATGTTGCACATGGTGTAACTCTTAGAGCTAGACGCAACAGTGTGAAACCATGTTTTACATGGTGTAACTCTTACAGCCAGACGCAGCATGAAACTGTGTTTCACATGGTGTAACTCTTACAGCCAGATGCAGAAACGTGAAACTGTGTTTTACATGATGTAACTCTTACAACCAGATGCACCAGCATGAAACCATATTTTACATAGTGTAACTCTTACATGCAGATACAGCAGCATGACGCCATGTTCTATGTGGTGTAACTGTTACACTCAGATGCAGCACCATGAAACCATGTTGTACATGGTGTATTTCTTACAGCTAGATGCAACAGCGTGAAACCAAGTTTTACATGGTGTAACTCTTACAGCCAGACGCGGCAGCGTGAAACCATGTTTTACAGGGTGTAACTCTTACAGACAGATGCAGCAGCATGAAACCATGATTTACATGGTGTAAGTCTTACATGCAGATGTAGCAGCATGAAACCACTGATTTACATGGTGTAAGTCTTACATGCAGATGTAGCAGCATGAAACCATGTTTTACATGGTGTGTCTCTTACAGCCAGACACAGCAGCATGAACCATGTTTTGATGATGTAACTCTTTACGGCCAGACACAGCAGTATAAAACCATGATTTGCATGGTGTAACTCACAGCCAGATGCAGCAGCATGAAACCATATTCTATGTGGTGCAATTCTTACACTCAGATGCAGCAGCACGAAACCATGTTGCACATGGTGTAACTCTTAGAGCTAGACGCAACAGTGTGAAACCATGTTTTACATGGTGTAACTCTTACAGCCAAACACAGCAGCATAAAGCCATGTTTTACATGTTGTATCTCTTGCTGCCAGACGCAGCAGCATGAAACCATATTTTACATGGTGTAACTCTTATAACCAGACACTGCGGCATGAAAACATGTTTTACGTGGTGTAACTCCTACAGCCAGACACAGCAGCATGAAATGATGTTTTACATGGTGTAACCTTTACATGCAGACACAGCAGCATGAAACCATGTTTTACATGGTGTAACTCTACAGCCAGATGCAGCAGCATGAAACCGTGTTTTACATGGTGTAACTCTTACAGCCAGACGCAGCATGAATCTGTGTTTCACATGGTGTAACTCTTACAGCCAGATGCAGAAATGTGAAACTGTGTTTTACATGATGTAACTCTTACAACCAGATGCACCAGCATGAAACCATATTTTACATAGTGTAACTCTTTCATGCAGATACAGCAGCATGACGCCATGTTCTATGTGGTGTAACTGTTACACTCAGATGCAGCACCATGAAACCATGTTGTACATGGTGTATGTCTTACAGCAAGACGCAACAGCTTGAAACCAAGTTTTACATGGTGTAACTCTTACAGCCAGACATGGCAGCATGAAACCATGTTTTATTTGCCATAATTCTTACAGCCAGATTTGGCAGCGTGAAACAATGTTTTACATGGTGTAACTCATATACCCAAATGTGGCAGCGTGAAACCATGTTTTACAGGGGCTTAACTCTCACAGCCAGATGCAGCAGTATCAAACCATGTTTTACAGGGTGTAACTCTTACAGCCAGATGCAGCAGCATGATACCATGTTTTACATGTCTTAACTCTTACAGCTAGATGCAGCAGCATGAAACCATGATTTATATGGTGTAAGTCTTACATACAGACGTAGCAGCATGAAACCATGTTTTTCATGATGTAACTCTTACAGCCAGACACAGCAGTATAAAACCATGTTTTTCATGGTGTAACTCACAGCTAGATGCAGCAGCATGAAACCATATTCTATGTGGTACAATTCTTACACTCAGATGCAGCAGCACGAAACCATGTTGTACATGGTGTAACTCTTACAGCTAGACGCAACAGTGTGAAACCATGTTTTACATGGTGTAACTCTTACAGCCAAATGCAGCAGCATAAAGCCATGTTTTACATGTTGTATCTCTTGCTGCCAGACGCAGCAGCATGAAACAATATTTTACATGTTGTATCTCTTGCTGCCAGATGCAGCATCATGAAACCATATTTTACATGATGTAACTCTTATAACCAGACACTGCGGCATGAAAACATGTTTTACATGGTGTAACTCTTACAGCCAGACACAGCAGCATGAAACAATGTTTTACATGGTGTAACCCTTACATGCAGACACAGCAGCATGAAACCATGTTTTACATGGTGTAACTCTACAGCCAGATGCAGCAGCATGAAACCATGATTTACATGGTGTAAGTCTTACATGCAGATGTAGCAGCATGAAACCATGTTTTACATGGTGTGTCTCTTACAGCCAGACGCAGCAGCATGAACCATGTTTTTCATGATGTAACTCTTACAGCCAGACACAGCAGTATAAAACCATGTTTTTCATGGTGTAACTCATAGCCAAATGCAGCAGCATGAAACCATATTCTATGTGGTGCAATTCTTACACTCAGATGCAGCAGCACGAAACCATGTTGTACATGGTGTAACTCTTACAGCTAGACGCAACAGTGTGAAACCATGTTTTACATGGTGTAACTCTTACAGCCAAACGCAGCAGCATGAAGCCATGTTTTATATGTTGTATCTCTTGCTGCCAGACGCAGCAGCATGAAACCATATTTTACATGGTGTAACTCTTATAACCAGACACTGCGGCATGAAAACATGTTTTACATGGTGTAACTCTTACAGCCAGACACAGCAGCATGAAACGATGTTTTACATGGTGTAACCCTTACATGCAGACACAGCAGCATGAAACCATGCTTTACATTGCTTAGCTCTTACAGCCAGATGCAGCAGCATGAAACTGTGTTTCACATGGTGTAACTCTTACAGCCAGATGCAGAAACGTGAAACTGTGTTTTACATGATGTAACTCTTACAACCAGATGCACCAGCATGAAACCATATTTTACATAGTGTAACTCTTTCATGCAGATACAGCAGCATGACGCCATGTTCTATGTGGTGTAACTGTTACACTCAGATGCAGCACCATGAAACCATGTTGTACATGGTGTATCTCTTACAGCTAGATGCAACAGCATGAAACCAAGTTTTACATGGTGTAACTCTTACAGCCAGACATGGCAGCATGAAACCATGTTTTATTTGCCATAACTCTTACAGCCAGACATGGCAGCGTGAAACAATGTTTTACATGGTGTAACGCATACACCCAAATGTGGCAGCGTGAAACCATGTTTTACATGGGCTTAACTCTCACAGCCAGATGCAGCAGTGTCAAACCGTGTTTTACAGGGTGTAACTCTTACAGCCAGATGCAGCAGCATGAAACCATGTTTTTACATGGTATAACTCTTACAGTCACACACAGCAGTGTGAAACAATGTTTTACATGGCATAACTCTTACAGCTAGATGTGGCAGCATGAAACACTGTTTTATGTGGTGTATTTCATACAGTCAAATGCAGCAGCGTGAAACCTTGTTTTACATGGTGTAACAATTATAGCCAGATCCAGCAGCAAGAAACCATGTTTTACATGCTGTAACTCTTACAGCCAGATGCATCAGCATGAAACCATATTTTACATGGTGTAACTCTTACCGCCAGATGCAGCAGCATGAAACCATATTTTACATGGTGTAACTCTTACTGCCAGAAGCAGCAGTGCTACACCTTATTACATGCTCTAGCACCTGGACACAACATTGCTGATTTATGTTACGTGTTTTACATGGTGCAACTCTTGCAGACAGACACAGCAGCATGAAACCATGTTTTACATGGTATGACTCTTACAGCCAGATGCAGCAGCATGAAACCATGTTTTACATGGTGTAACTCTCACAGCCAAATGCAGCAGCATGAAACCATGTTTTACAAGGTGTAACTCTTGCAGCCAGACACAACAGCATGAAACTGTGTTTTACATGGTATGACTCTTACAGCCAGATTCAGCAGCATGAAACCATGTTTTACATGGTGTAACTCTTACAGCCAGACACAGCAGCATGAAACGATGTTTTACATGGTGTAACCCTTACATGCAGACACAGCAGCATGAAACCATGCTTTACATTGCTTAGCTCTTACAGCCAGATGCAGCAGCATGAAACAATGTTTTACATGGTGTAACTCTTACAGCCAGATGCAGCATGAAACTGTGTTTCACATGGTGTAACTCTTACAGCCAGATGCAGAAACGTGAAACTGTGTTTTACATGATGTAACTCTTACAACCAGATGCACCAGCATGAAACCATATTTTACATAGTGTAACTCTTTCATGCAGATACAGCAGCATGACGCCATGTTCTATGTGGTGTAACTGTTACACTCAGATGCAGCACCATGAAACCATGCTGTACATGGTGTACCTCTTACAGCTAGATGCAACAGCATGAAACCAAGTTTTACATGGTGTAACTCTTACAGCCAGACATGGCAGCATGAAACCATGTTTTATTTGCCATAACTCTTTCAGCCAGACATGGAAGCGTGAAACAATGTTTTACATGGTGTAACACATACACCCAAATGTGGCAGCATGAAACCATGTTTTACATGGGCTTAACTCTCACAGCCAGATGCAGCAGTGTCAAACCATGTTTTACAGGGTGTAACTCTTACAGCCAGATGCAGCAGCATGAAACCATGTTTTACATGGTATAACTCTTACAGTCACACACAGCAGCGTGAAACAATGTTTTACATGGCATAACTCTTACAGCTAGACGTGGCAGCATGAAACAATGTTTTACGTGGTGTATTTCATACAGTCAAATGCAGCAGCGCGAAACCTTGTTTTACATGGTGCAACAATTATAGCCAGATCCAGCAGCAAGAAACCATGTTTTACATGCTGTAACTCTTACAGCCAGATGCAGCAGCATGAAACCATATTTTACATGGTGTAACTCTTACAGCCAGAAGCAGCAGTGCTACACCTTATTACATGTTCTAACACCAGAACACAACATTGCTGATTTATGTTACATGTTTTACATGGTGCAACTCTTACAGACAGACACTGCAGCATGAAACTATGTTTTACATGGTGTAACTCTCGCAGCCAGATACAGCATCATGAAACCATGTTTTACATGCTGTAACTCTTACAGCCAGATGCAGCATCATGAAACCATATTTTACATGGTGTAACTCTTACTGCCAGAAGCAGCAGTGCTACACCTTATTACATGTTCTAACACCAGAACACAACATTGCTGATTTATGTTACATGGTGTAACAATTATAGCCAGATCCAGCAGCAAGAAACCATGTTTTACATGCTGTAACTCTCACAGCCAAATGCAGCAGCATGAAACCATGTTTTACAAGGTGTAACTCTTGCAGCCAGACACAACAGCATGAAACCGTGTTTTACATGGTATGACTCTTACAGCCAGATTCAGCAGCATGAAACCATGTTTTACATGGTGTAACTCTCACAGCCAGATGCAACAGTGTGAAACCATGTTTTACATGGTGTAACTCTTACAGCCAGACACAGCAGCATGAAATGATGTTTTACATGGTGTAACCCTTACATGCAGACACAGCAGCATGAAACCATGTTTTACATGGTGTAACTCTACAGCCAGATGCAGCAGCATGAAACCATGTTTTACATGGTGTAACTCTTACAGCCAGACGCAGCATGAAACAATATTTTACATGTTGTATCTCTTGCTGCCAGATGCAGCATCATGAAACCATATTTTACATGATGTAACTCTTATAACCAGACACTGCGGCATGAAACCATGTTTTACATGGTGTAACTCTACAGCCAGATGCATCAGCATGAAACCATGATTTACATGGTGTGTCTCTTACAGCCAGACGCAGCAGCATGAACCATGTTTTTCATGATGTAACTCTTACAGCCAGACACAGCAGTATAAAACCATGTTTTTCATGGTGTAACTCACAGCCAGATGCAGCAGCATGAAACCATATTCTATGTGGTGCAATTCTTACACTCAGATGCAGCAGCACAAAACCATGTTGTACATGGTGTAACTCTTACAGCTAGACGCAACAGTGTGAAACCATGTTTTACATGGTATGACTCTTACAACCAGATGCAGCAGCATGAAACCATGTTTTACATGGTGTAACTCTCACAGCCAGATGCAGCAGCATGAAACCATGTTTTACATGGTTTAACTCTTGCAGCCAGTTGCAGCAGCATGAAGCTATGTTTTATGTGGTGTAACTCTTACAACCAGATGCAGAAACATGAAACCATGTTTTACATGGCTTAACTGTTACAGCTAGATGCAGCAGCACGAAACCATGTTTTATATGGTATAACTCTTGCAGTCAGACGTAGCAGTATAAAACCATGTTTTTCATGGTGTAAGTCACAGCCAGATGCAGCAGCAGCATGAAACCATGTTTTACAAGGTATAACTCTTATAGCCAGATGCGGCAGCCTAAAACCATGTTTTACAAGGTGTAACTCTTACACTCAGATGCAGCAGCATGAAACCATGTTATACATTGTGTAACTCTTACAGCTAGATGCAACAGTGTGAAACTATTTTTTACATGATGTAACTCTTACAGCCAGATGCAGCAGCAGCATGAAACAATGTTTTACATAGTGTAACTCTTGCATGCAGACACAGCAGCCTGAAACCATGTTTTACATTGGGTAACACTCACAGCCAGATGCAGCAGCACGAAACCATGTTTTACAAGGTGTAACTCTTACAGTCAGATGTGGCAGCATGAAACCATGTTTTATATGGCTTAACTCTTACAGCCAGACGCAGCAGCATGGAACCGTGTTTTACATGGTGTAACTCGTATAGCCAGACACAGCAGCCTGAAACCATGTTTTACATGGTGTAACTCTTACAACCAGACATACCTCTCAACTGTCCCTGATTTTCAGGGACGTCCCTGATTTTGCCTCAAAATTTTCCTCTGTCCCTCATAAAATTTGTGTTTTTGTGATAGAACAGAGGAGATTAAAAGCACAGAATAATGTCAAATATTAAAGTAACAGACTTGTTCTTCTTCAGAAAATGCCTCTTAACACAAATCCCCTTATTCTATCAGCTTTCTAACTGAATAGTAGCAGTTTTTAAGATGTGTCCCTGATTTGGGGTCTTTCTCCCTGATTTTTATAAGCCTTGTCCCTGATTCACGAGGCAAGAGTTTGAGAGGTATGCAACCAGATGCAGCAATATGAAACCATGTTTTACAATGTGTAACTCTTACAGCCAGACACAGCAGGATGAAACCATGTTTTACATGGTGTAACTCACAGCCAGCTGCGACAGCGTGAAACCATGTTTCACATGGTGTAACTCTTACAGCCAGACACAGAAGCATGAAACCGTGTTTTACATGGTATAACTCTTACAACCAGACACAGTGGCATGAAACCATATTTTTACATGGTGTAACTCTTACAGCCTGCAGTGGTAGAGTGAAACCATGTTTTACATGGGTTTAACTCTCACAGCCAGACGCAACAGTGCCAAACCATGTTTTACAGGGTGTAACTCTTACAGCCAGATGCAGCAGAATGAAACCATGTTTTACATAGTGTAACTCTTACAGCCACACACAGCAGCATGAAACAGTGTTTCACATGGCGTAACTCTTACAGCCAGATGCAGCAGTGTGAAACAGTGTTTTACATTGTGTATTTCATACAGCCAAATGCAGTAGCGTGAAACCATGTTTTACATGGTGTAACTCTTATAGCCAGCTCCAGCAACATGCAACCATGTTTTACATGGTGAAACTCTTACAGTCAGATGCAGCATGAAACTGGGTTTTACATGGTGTAACTCTTACAGCCAGCTGCAGCAACGTGAAACCGTGTTTTACATGATATAACTCTTACAGCCAGACGCAGCAGCGTGAAACCATGTTTTACATAGTGTAACTCTTACAACCAGACGCAGCAGTATAAAATCACGTTTTTCATGGTGTAACTCTCACAGCCAGATGCGGCAGCATAATACCATATTTTACAAGGTGTAACTCTTACACTGATATGCAGCAGCATGAAACCATGTTGTACATGATGTAACTCTTACAGCTAGACACAGCAGTGCTACCCCTTGTGTTACATGCTGTATAACCTGAACACAGCATTGCTGGTTTATGTTACATGTTTTACATATTATAACTCTTACAGCCAGACACTGCAGCATTAAACCATGTTTTACATGGTGTAACTCTTACAGCCAGACACAGCAGTGCTACACCTTGTGTTACATGCTCTAGAACCTGAACACAGCATTGCTGGTTTATGTTCTGTGTTTTACATGGTGTAACTCTTACAGCCAGACACAGCAGCACGAAACCATGGTTTACATGGTGTAACTCGTACAGCCATACACAGCAGTGTCAAACCATGTTTTACATATTGTAACTCTTACAGCCAGACACTGCAGCATGAAACAATGTTATACATGGCATAACTCTTGCAGCCAGATCCAGCAGGGTCAAACCATGTTTTACATGGTGTAACTCTCACAGCCAGATGCTGCAGCATGAAACCATGTTTTACATGGTGTAACTCTCACAGCCAGATGCTGCAGCATGAAACCATGTTTTACGTGGTGTAACTCTCACAGCCAGACGCAGCAGCATGAAACCATGTTTTACATGGTGTAACTCTCACAGCCAGATGCTGCAGCATGAAACCATGTTTTACATGGTGTCACTCTTACAGCCAGACGCAGCAGCATGAAACCATGTTTCACATGGTGTAACCCTTAGATGCAGACACAGCAGCATGAAACCATGTTTTACATGGTGTAACTCTTGCAGCCAGATGCAGCAGCACGAAACCATGTTTTACGTGGTGTCACTCTTACAGCCAGACGCAGCAGCATGAAACCATGTTTCACATGGTGTAACCCTTAGATGCAGACACAGCAGCATGAAACCATGTTTTACATGTTGTATCTCTTGCTGCCAGATGCAGCAGCATGAAACCATATTTTACATGGTGTAATTCTCACAGCCAGACACAGAAGCATGAAACCGTGTTTTACATGGTGTAACTCTTACAAGCAGACACAGCAGCATGAAACCATGTTTTACATGGTGTAACTCTTATAGCCAGACACAACAGCATGAAATCATGTTTTACATGGTGTAACCCTTACATGCAGACACTGCAGCATGAAACCAAGTTTTACAAGGTATAACTCTTACAGCCAGATGCAGCAGCATGAAACCATGTTTTGGGAAGTGGCAGTGAAGGTTCAAGAGAAAAAGAAAGCATTCAGGAAGTACAAGGAATCGCAGAAGGAGCAGGACAGAGAACTGTATCAGTTAAAGCAAAAGGAGGCTGGGAAGGCAGTCAGAACAGCAAAGGCCCAAACCGAGGAAAAGATAGCCAACTCAGTTAAGAAGGGGATAAAACCTTTTATAGGTACATCAGGGAGCAAAGGAAGACCAAGGGAGGGATAGTGAGGCTTATTAAAGGGGAGGAGGGGTGGGCAAAGGAGACTGTGAAAAAGCAGAGATACTAAACAAATATTTTTGCTCAGTATTTACAAATGAAGAGGGGTACATAAAACAAACAGTAGTAACACTCTGGATACAGAAGTTGATACCAGCCCATTTACAGAAGAAAGGGTTCTGAAAGAACTCTTAAAACTGAAGGTGGAACAAAGCAATGGGGCCTGATGGGATTCATCCCAGAATTTAAAAGAGCTAAGGGTAGAACTAGTGACACCACTGACTACCCTTTTAGCAAATCATGGGAGGATGGGGGTACCGAGGACTGGAGGAGGGCAGATGGATTCCCTTCACAAAAGTGGGAGCAAGGCAGAAGCAGGAAACTACAGACCTGTTAGTTTAACCTCAGTGACAGGGGAAATGATGGAATCACTTCTGAAGGAAAGAATTGTCAGTATCTAGAGGCCAGAGGCACAGGACCCTAGGCAGCATGGATTCACAGCGGGAAGGTCATGCCAGACAAATCTGATAGATTTCTTTGACTGGGTGACCAAAGTAGTAGATCAGGGAGGGGCTGTGGACATGGCATACCTAGACTTTAGCAAGGCATTTGACACAGTCCCACACAAAAGATTAATATACAAGTTAGCCAGCCTGGGAGTGGGTCCCAAGATGACAGCCTGGGTAAAGAACTGGCTGGAGTATAGGACACAGAGAGTAATAGTAAATGGAGTCCACTCAGAAGAAAGGAGGGTTACTAGTGGGTACCTAGGGGTTCAGTAATAGGACGGTCCCTCTTCAATGTCTTTATAAGCGACATTCACGGAAGGACTGGAAGAAAAGTATGTCTCTTTGCAGATGACACTAAGATCTGCAACAGAGTTGATGCACAAGGTGGGGTGGAAAGGATGAGAAGGGACTTGGCAAGGTTAGAGGAATGGTCAAATGTATGGCAGCTTAGATTCAATGCTAAGAAGTGCAAGGTAATGCACCTGGGAAACAAAAAACCCAAGGGAAGAGTACACATGGGGGTGAGATACTAACAACAACAAAAATGGAAAGGGACCTGGGGTAGTCATATCAGATGACCTAAAGGTGGGCAAGCAATGTGAGAGGGCAGCAAGGAGGGCTGGGGGGTTACTGGGATGCATAGGGAGAGGCATCACCAGTAGAAAACAGGAAGTTATTATCCCTCTGTACAGACAACTGGTCAGACCCCATCTGGAGTACTGTGTGCAGTTCTGGAGACCCAATCTCCGTAAAGACATAAACAGGATGGAAGCTGTCCAGAGGAGGGTAACTAAAATGGTGCAGGGTCTGCACTGGAAGACATATGAAGAGAGACTTAAGGAGCTTAATATGTATAGCCTCGAGGAAAGGAGGGAGAGGGGGGACATGATAGAAACTTTCAAGTACCTCAAGGGAATCAACAAAGTCCAAGAGGTAGCATCTTTCAAAAAAAGAGGTGTGCAAGAACAGAGGGCACAATTTGAAGATAGAGGGGATGGCTCAGAGGTAATTTGAGAAGTATTTTTTCACAGAGAGGTTGTGGATGCATGGAGCGGCCTTCGGAAGGTTGTGGAGTCAAAATCAGTGGTGGAATTCAAGCATGCATGGGACAGTCATAAGGCAATTCTGGGGGGTGGGAGTAAGAAGAAGTAGGCTGCTGGTTAACTAGGATCTGCAGCTTATCCAGTAGGTAGGGAAATGGGCAGACTGGGTGGGCCAAGCGGTCCTTATCTGCCGTCAAATTCTATGTTTCTATGTGGTGTAACTCTTACAGCCAGACACAGCAGCATGAAACCATGTTTTACATGGTGCAACTCTTGCAGCCAGATGCAGCAGGATGAAACCATGTTTTACATGGTATAACTCTTACAGCCATACACAGCAGCATGAAACCATGTTTTACATGGTGTAACTCTTACAGCCATACACAGCAGCATGAAACCATGTTTACAATGGTGTAACTCTTACAGCCAGAAGCAGCAGTGCTACACCTTGTGTTACATGCTCTAGCACCTGAACACAGCATTGCTGGTTTATGTTACATGCTTTACATGGTGTAACTCTTACAGGCAGACACTGCAGCATGAAACCATGTTTTACATGGTATAACTCTTGCAGCCAGATGCAGCAGCATGAAACCATGTTTTACATGGTGTAACTCTTACAGCCAGAAGCAGCAGTGCTACACCTTGTGTTACATGCTCTAGCACCTGAACACAGCATTGTTGGTTTATGTTACATGTTTTACATGGTGTAACTCTTATAGCCAGACACAGCAGCATGAAACCATGTTTTACATGGTGTAACTCTTACAGCCAGAAGCAGCAGTGGTACACCTTGCTACATGCTCTAGCACCTGAACACAGCATTGCTGATTTATGTTACATGTTTTACATGGTGTAACTCTTACAGCCAGGCACTGCAGCATGAAACCATGTTTTACATGGTGTAACTCTTACAGCCAGACGCAGCAGCATGAAACCATGTTTTACGTGGTGTAACTCTCACAGCCAGATGCAGCAGTGCTACACCTTGTGTTACAAGCTCTAGCACCTGAACACAGACAGCATTGCTGGTTTATGTTACACGTTGTATGTGCAGGTCTAATTCTTATGACAAATGGAAGAAATTTGCTTCTAAAATGAGGACTATGTAGTGAAACTCAGTTCTGATTTTGGATGGACACTGGCATAAATTTGAGCAACGTGCCACAGACTGGAGCTGCACCATGTCATAATGATGGTGCCCTGCAGTACTGTGCCAGCAAGCATGAGATAGAAACATAGAAACATAGACTTTGACGGCAGATAAGGACCACTTGGCCCACCTATTCTTCCCATTTTCCTACCTAGAAGATAAGCTGCAGATCCTATTTAACCAACAGACTATTTCTTCCTACCCCCCACAAAAATTGCCTTATGTCTGTCCCATGCATTCTTGAATTCTCCCACAGTTTTAGACCCCACAACCTCCTCAGGAAGGCTGTTCTCACGTCCCACCACCCTCTCTGTAGAAAAAATGGCCTCACATTGCTGAGCCGTCCCCCTCTATCTTCAGACTGTGTCCTTTGTTCTTGCACATCTCTTTTTCTGAAAGATGCTACCCTCTTGGACTTTGTTGATTCCACGGAGGTACTTAAACGCTTCTATCATGTCCCCTCCTCCTTTCCTCAAGGGTATACATATTAAGCTCCTTTAGTCTCTCCTCATATGGCTTCTCTTGCAGATCCTGCACAATTTTAGTTGCCCTCCTCTGAACTGCCTCCATCATGTCTATGTCTTTGCGGAGATGGGGTCTCCAGAACTGGATGCAGTACTCCAGATGGGGTCTCACCAACTGTCTGTACAGGGGGATAATAACTTCCTGTTTTCTGCTGGTGATACCTCTCCCTGTACATCCCAGTATCCCCCAGCCCTCCCTACTGCCATCTCACATTGCTTGCCAACCTTAAGGTCATCTGATATGATTACCCCCAGTCCCTTTGCTGGTACACAGGTGTCTAGGATCGAAGAGTTGCAGTGCATCCCTGATCAGGTGTAAGACAACACACACCTACTACATGTGCAACCCCTGGAGAGGGCTCAGGAATTTACATAATTACAGGGGAAGCAGCATGCTTAGTGGGGCCTCTAGTGACTGAATGTGGTACCACAGTTGGAGGTGGGAGGAGTCTAGGGAGAAAATGGAGGAGTGGGGTTTAAAAACAGCCAAGCTGTCTTAGTGATGGCTGTCAGCATTACCAGACCCCACAACCACATTAACCCTGCAGGGCCATAGCCTGTCAGGATGGCAGTGGACAGGGCCAGGAGGTTGTGGTCAGAACAAACACAGGCCTGCAGAGAACAATCTCAATGAGAAAACAATGTCACAGACAGACGCAGTCTTTAGGAACATCTGTGATGCAACTGGACATAATGAAGTGGACTCAGGTGCATGTTAGAGATGTGTCTGCATCTCTCCCATGCCAGTCACCGTGCGGCATCATGTGCTGTGCTGCCTCTAAGCCATCATGTGGGTTGCTGCAGCTCCCCACTGTCAACCCATGCAGGATGCTGCTGCAGCTCCCCACCATCATCCCATGCAGGATGCTGCTGCAGCTCCCCACTGTCACCCCATGCAGGATGATGCTGCAACTCCCCACTGTCACCCCATGCAGGATGCTGCTGCAGCTCCCCACTGTCACCCCATGCAGGATGATGCTGCAGCTCCCCACTGTCACCCCATGCAGGATAATGCTGCAGCTTCCCACTGTCACCCCATGCAGGATGCTGCTGCAGCTCCCCACTGTCACCCCATGCAGGATGATGCAGCAGCATTTGGTGCAATTAGAAATCCTGGAGACAAACTGCTTGAAAAGGTGTTTCATTTTTTTTCTTGAAAGGAGGCCGCTCCTGTAAAATAGAAACATAGAAGCTGACAGCAGATAAGGACCGCAAGGCCCATCCAGTCTGCCCATTTATTTTTATGCCTTATAAATGTGCCATCGGCCTTTACTCTGTCAGTGGCCTATCTATTCATACTCATCTGTATTGCTCCCTTATGCCTATCCCATTCCTGTTTGAAGCCCTGCACTGTATTCATAGCCACCACCTCCTGAGGTAGGCCGTTCCATGCATCCACCACCCCTTTCTGTGAAAAAGAACTTCCTCACATTACCCCTTAATGGATCTCCCTCTAATCTCATGCTGTGTCCTCTTGTCCTGCTATTTTTCTTATATTTAAACATGTCAGACTCTTTCACCTTGTTAATGCCCTTAAGGTGTTTGAATATTTCGATCATATCACCTCTCTCCCTCCTTTGCTCTAGGGTATACATATTGAGCTCTGTTAATCTGTCCTCATATGTTTTCTGATGCAGTCACTGCACCATTTTGGTTGCCCTTCTCTGGACTGCCTCAATTTGGTTAATGTCCTTGTGCAGGTACGGCCTCCAGTACTGCATGCAGTACTCCAGGTGGGGCCTAATCAGTGTCTTGTAAAGAGGGATTATTACCTCCCTCTTACGACTTGTGATACCCCTACTAATAATTGTCACTAAGAAAAAAAAATAATCCAGAAAAGGGCAGAGAAAATAGATCAGGGATAATTAAATGGACGCTGTACCATGCTCAGTGGTGCTGAACGAGTGAACAATGAGCAACAAAGACAAGCTTTCAATCAGCACAATTAAATAGAGAGCCCCAAATATGCAGATGAAGGCCTCTGAGTTTCCAAAAGTCTCATTTCAAATTTCCCAGCACCTTTGTTGTAAATGTCAGGCAGGCACTATTCAGCATTTGGGCTTGTAATAAAACAAAAAAACAGCCAAAAAATTCTTAATGGATAATTTTATTTGTATTCAGAAAGGGATAGGCTCGTCACAATGGTGACTTTGTATCTAAATAAAATGCCCCTCTCGCAAAAAAAAAAATGGAAACTTCCTCTGTGAATAATGTGGCCCACCACTTTAACTATAATAAAACATTCTTAAATCATCTACTGTTGTATACCATCAGTGCTTCAGCAGGTGGCAAAGTTGCCTCTGGGGACAGAAGATTGGGAGGTTACGGGTTCTAGTCCCCATACCAGATACTGTCAAGTTCCTGTCCAGCTCACTTCATATGACAGTGATCTTTGGGGAGTAGATCGTGTGCTGCAGAAACCAATGTTCTTTTGTTGTTGTCTGTTGGACAGCAGCAGTGCATCTCCTGGGTGAGGAATATTTCAGTAGTGGCAGTGGCTCCTTTCCAGCATGTCTGTTACCAGAAACAAGAAGAGCAGGTGGTAAATTCAAACTGGGAATAACACATTTTGAACAAAACAAAAAACAACACAGTGCCAGTGTGCATTAAAAACATTTGCTATTTAGTTTAAGAGGTAGGAGTGATGCTGATGGTGAGGAGTCAGTCTGTTGGCCAAGAGGCCGGAACCATTTTTGTTTTGTCTTGGCCTCTCAGCAAAATGGGGATTTAGTTAACTGGTTCAGCTGTCCTATCTTGAGTTTGTTTCTGAAACAGAAGTCCAAATTATATCTCAAAAGTTTATAAAAAGAAGAGAGTAAATTGTCCACTTGCAGGCAGTGCACATTAGAAGAACTGTAAAAAGTGCATTTATTCACATTACCTCTCAAGTGTCCCTCATTACGAGGGACAGCCCTCATTTTGCCCCTTAAAATTGTTCTGTCCCTCATGGAAAAGGTGCTGCCCACACAAAGGTGCTGCTGTAAATTCTGACTTTAAAGCAGAAACTCTTAATATTCTAAAATACTAAATCTAAACTAAACTTTGTTCAAGTAAACACTATAGGCTGTTGGTTAACTAGGATCTGCGGCCTATCCTGTAGGTAGGGAAATGGGCAGACTGGGTGGGCCAAGCAGCCCTTATCTGCAGTCAAAGTCTATGTTTCTATGGGTTTCACAGTGTTCTGACCTTGTATCTCCATGTCTGAGGATGTGTCCCTCATTCTGAGGGTCTGTGTCTCTCATTGTCCCTCATTTTGGCTATTAAAAAATGTCCATGTCCCTCATTTCAGTGACAAAAGGTTGAGAGGTATGAATGGCAAGTGAATATTATTGTAAAAGTCGTAATGTTGTATAGTATTCAGTGGGTCGGTGTTGCCCACACCTTAACATTTTGCTGTGTTACGTGGCAGGCTTGCTCCCAGGCCTTTAAGAATGATACGCAAAGGACATTTTTTCACAGTTTGCTGCCCACAGCCTGCTGACTGGTAAGCCAGCCTTTAACTTTAAAGGAGAAGTCCACTCAAAACTTGAAAAAATATTTGTTGTATAGAGTGTTTTAATTTGTATGTGAAGTTCTATTGTTTCCTTCCCTCTGACTGATATTAGGAGTTTTTCCTAAATTAGCCTGCTAGCTTTATGCTAGTTTTACTACCCCGGGGATCTTCATCCTTGACAGCTTAATTGTATTTCTTGTTCCCACAGTGCATCTTGTCTCATGTGACAGTGATATAAGAGAGACCCAACATTCAGCACACACATGCCAAACAAACTAAATATCTTGGAAGCTTTACAAGCTGCACAAAAATTACCTGTAGCAAAGTTTTTCAGGACAGTAATACCTTTACAATGAGGTGGCCACCAAGCTGAATTCTACAGATTTTAAAATATAGCCATCTCTGCTGTTGTGAACTGATTGTAAAGCAGTGCTTTTCTGCTGGATTTATGGTCTCTGCTACATTACCGTCACATGAAACAGGGTGCATTGTAGGACAAAGGAATACAATTATGTTTCATATGGAGATCTCCAGGGGTCGTAAAACTGCCCTAAAGCTAGAAGGATAATTTAGGAAAAACTCCTAATACCAGTCAGCGGGAAGGAAACACTAGAACTTCACATACAAATTAAAACACTCTGCACAACATATATTTTTTCAAGTTTTGGGTGGACTTCTGCTTTAACACATGCTTGATAGATATAGGGTGTGCAGGGTGCGTACTTGAGTATGCCTTGAGGCAGTCTTCTTACATGGCTGATCCCCAAACAGGAAAGAGACCTGGGGGTAATCATCTCTGATGACCTTAAGGTGGTTAAACAGTGTGACCAGGCCGTGGGGAGAGCCAGCAGGATGCTGGGATACATAGGGAGGGGTATCACCAGCAGAAAGAGGGAGGTGGTGATACCGCTCTGTCAGTCTCTGGTGAAACCCCACCTAGAGTACTGTGTCCAGTTCTGGAGTCCTCATCTCTGTAAGGATATAGACGGAGCTGGGGCAGTCCAGAGGAGGGCAACTAAAATGGTGCAGGGTCTGCATCAGAAGACCTATAAGGAGAGATTGAGGGCAGGGCCAGCCTTAGCTAGGTGTAAGCTGTGCCCCTACACCTTGGGGGCCCACACTTTTTTCTTGAGGAAAAAAATAATTTAAAACCTTTAAAAATGCCTACATTTTGTTAGAGATGAAAATGTTTGCCAGTAAATGAAAGTGGGAGACAACTGGCTCTGTTACTGTTACAAAAGCTGGGGGCAGCTTTGCTGTTATGCCACTTTAAGATGCAGTGGAAAAGATCAGGTTAAGTAAGTGCTAATGGCTATACTTTACACCTCCCAGGTTGATAGCTTTCACAAACAAAGGGCTATATTGACAAGAGAACTTGCCCAAAACCTGGACATGTAGCTGAAACAATGAATGATACGACAAAATCTGTTTCAGAAGTATGTGAGCACTCAAAATGGCTCAAACACCTGACCAGCACAAGGCAAAACCGGATTTCCTGGTAGGGACCCTGAAAACATGATTACCAGGGGAAAAAAACCTGACAGGTGGCAACCTTACTGGTGTCCCATAATCCAACACCATCGCCTCAGCCACTTCACTAGGTCTGTTTAAAACAAGGCTCCAGGCCCATCTCACTGCCTCTTAGCTTCTGTGACTGCCTCGCCTAGCTCATGACCTACATAGCTGTAGCCTACTGCTAAGCCCCTGGCCCCCTCCCAGTCTCCGTACGCCAAACTCCAGAGGGGACAACTTAAAAACCCAGGTCTTCTTACCACGTCCTTAGTCTCGCCATGCCCCAATTGCTGCACTTATTCCTCCCCCTCACCCTGCCCCCCTCTTCTCCTCCATCTCTCCTTCTCACTTTTCTCAACAAATGCCTCTGGCTGCATCTATCCTCTCTCCCTCTCGCCTCTCTTCAGACAGACAATAGTGCTGCAGTACAAGAATTGCTTTACTGTTAATTCAATGTTGTTTCCTTGTTGTATGTTTATCCCTGACATGGAACCTTTGTAAAAGAGCCTTAGCTCAAAGGTACTTGTAATCCTAGAATAAATAAATAAAAATACAAAAAAAAAACTGTCTGTATTCTCTCTCACTCACACATCCAGAAAAGTTAAGTTGTTTAATCGTTTACAAATTGGATTATCGGAGGTGTGAGTGTCCAGTGATGATGTCCTTGTCCTTACAGAAATGAATATGGCAGTAGTACCATAGTTACTTAAGTTTTGCCTCCAGCCTCAGTCAGATTCATTTCCAACAGTGAAGTCAAATAAATCAATGCAAGTCAATGGCACTAATTAAAAGATACTGGTTAAACTAGTAGACCTGCTACTGCCTTATTAATACAGGACAGGAGGGTTAGTTAGGTGTAAATGATGAATGTGGGTCGGGGGGGCCACAGGGAATGGAGTGGTGGGGCCTGTCAGGGAGCTGCACAGGGGCCCAGAATGGTTAAGGCCGTCCCTGAATGAGGGGTGTCAATATGTACAGACTGGAGAAAAGGAGGGAGAGGAGGATATGATAGACACTTTCAAATATCTCAAGGGTATAAATAAGGTTCAATAAGGAAGCCTTTTTCAGAGAAAAAGATGCACAAGAACAAATGGTCATGTGATGAAGCTGAAGGGGGGGGAAAATCAGGGGAAATGTAAGGAAACACTTCTTCACAGAAATGGTGATGGATGCCTGGAATAACCTCCCTGAGGAGGAGGTTGGAGCAAAAACGGTAATGGGATTTAAGAAGGCATGGAATAGGTATAAGGGAACCTTAGAAGTGTGTGGAGAGTGGGAGTGGGTAAAGCCGGAGATTAAGTAAGGTCTACAGTGTGACAGTAGGTAGGGAATAATGGCAGACTGGTTGGGCCAAGTAGTCCTTCTCTGCCGTCACTCTGTATGTTTCTATGTGAGTAGTATGTCAGCCTCTGATTGCATAACTCACTGTATGTAATGCCATGCCATCAATACAGCAACTGCTAGTCATGTGGAATACGTAACAGTGGCAAATGGCAGAATCCCACCCAGGGAGACAGTACACTTCTCATGTTATTTCACAAGTCCAGGACATGAAATGTGGCTTATATCAGTGGACAGAAGGCTGGCCACCAGTTCCAAAGGGGCTTGCTTATGTAGTGTATTGTGTCTGAAATGGCAGAGGGGAACTAAGACAGGAACTACCAGCAACTGTTGTTCTGTTTCCTGTGATCTGACTCTCTCTGACTACTAACTATTCTGGTTACAGTACTACAAAAGATATCAAAATCACCCTTTTTTGTCAGACCTGCCACAAGGAACGACCTGCAGCAACATACTGCCCCCACCCCACCGGCTTCGAAACATTTTGCCCTGCAGATGTCATCAGCACTGTCCCATCTTTGTCAGAGTGCTACCCAAGCATACTGAGAAGAATGATGTCTATTTTGAGAACTAAGGCAAGGCTAATCTGCTTGGGGCACTACCTTTGCAGAAAGTGACATGGGCAGAGTTACCCATCCTCATATGGAAGGCCTCTGCACCATCTTTAGATCATTCGAAGAGACCACTCAGGCAATGAGTAATGTTTCTGTTGGAGTCAGTGAGCTAATCTCTTTGATCCATCTACTGGAAATGGCAGTGATGTCGATAAAAGAGAACTTGAAGCACAAATGATTGCACTGCTAGAGCTGGGGAGGGCCGAACCACTGAACCGGAAAGTGATACCTCATTTTGCCACATACCAGAATCTGCATGCTACCTCCCATGGCTGTGTTCCTTTACTGGAGCCAGGCATAGAAATGTACTGAGAAGCTGTATATTGTTTGGGAAAGTGACAAACTGATGAAGGCTTTTGTAAGTCATCCGAGCATTATTCTACTGCAGTGGGTTTGGGGGGGAGGGGAGTTTTAATAGATGGGAAAGCATTGTTCTGCAGGAAGAACACTGCAGCCTTTATCCTACTCCTGCCTTGTTTGCAGTCAGCAAGGCCACCGAATAGAAGGTACTGTGCTGCATGTTTGCAGACTTCAGACACACGCAGTCAGACCGACAGTAATCATTTTTGTGCCTCGGCACGCTGTACCAACTCCACAAATGACAAAAGGGTCTCTGCAAGGCTACGGACACTCACAGCTGAAAATATTTCTGACATACTAGTATGGCAAAAAAATAGGACAAGAGTAGCACAAACTTAAGGCAGCAGTGATTGTTACAGTGAAAATATTGACCTACAACCTTTTGTTCTATTTTAGATTGCACATTTTCTCCTGACTCAGAGGAGCCACTGTCTGCTTTAGCATTTGTTTTTTAAATTTCAAATAAAAGGAGTGCTCCCTTTATGATACCTGTCACTAGGTTTTCACCATTATTCTCAGCTGTCGTTCAGCACCTATGATCCCAAAAAGACCACCATATTAAAAGGAACACTGTCAAACCCCTTAGGCCTCAAAGTGACTCCAGTTTAAAAAAAACAGTTTATGATTGGTCATATTTTTATTTATTTATTTTTTAAATTCTCGGATTACCTTTGAGCAGAAACTGCTCATTTACAAAGGTTCCATGTCAAAAGATGAGGGTCAACATACATACAGAGGTAGTAAAAGAATGCACAATAAACTACCAAAACAACTAAAAGAAAAAATAAAGATACTCAGTTATAAGATACTTTGAGATAATATTCATATAACGAGCAGCTTGAGTAGGCAGCTAGCTGCGGTAATAATAAGAGATAGTACAGGTTGCTGAAGTAGCTGGTAAGTTTGATTCTAATTCCCTTTTTCTTTAAAAAAAAAACACACTGCCCACTATTCTGGTGTTATCACAAAAAAATGTGTTTGTTTACATTCCTTGATCAACTCCCACGGCATCTTTCCTGGACTTGGGGACACCCAAACACAGTCTAGCCCCCCATGGTACAATGGAACAACAGACAACTATTTTATTATCAGTGGGTGCACCATTTGGGGGTGTTCCTAATGTTCAGGAAGTATGAAATAAGAGTAGATCAAGGATTTGAAACAAAACAAGGTTGGGTTAAACTGCTCCGTTAGTATGCCTTTCAGTTTTACTAAGAAAGGAAGCAGATGAGACAACCAGTAACATCAATGAATTTTAGAGAAGATAAGCAATTCTAAAATGTGGGGTTTTAACTATAGACAATATGATGCCAAAAGGTAGACAGTATTCCTTTAAAAGGAGCACTCTTTTCATAATTTTAAATGCAGAAAAATGTTAAAGTAGGTTTAAAACAGGGGGAAAAGAGCATCTCTCAAGACAAGAGAAAAAAAGCAATTCAAAACAGAGCAACATATATACAGTAGGTCTGAATGTTCTCTGTAACATACAGTGCACGACTGCTTTAAGTGATCAGTGTGAACTTTACGTGCCAACCTTCTAGCCTATGCTAACAGCACTTCAGCAATACCATCAAAAGAAATGTGGCAAACAGAAGACTGTGACTGAAAATTGGGATCTGTTAACCTTTCTTACACTGGTTATACAAAACCCTGAAACACTGGGTGGCTCAACTTGCACGGGAGAATTAAATACCACACCTGCTTACTTGCCAAAAAGATTCTCCTTGGACTCATGCCTTTGGGATTAGGATGCTTACTTCACAAATCCCCCAAGACCCAACATATGCGCACCTCATCTTCCGAACTCCTACTAGTCCCGATGTGCCAGACCACCCAATACCAACGCTCCTTTTGTATCAAAGCGCCACACTGGTTAAATGGCCTCCACGATGGTTTGGCTAACCTTACTAGTCTCACTGAATTCAAACTCAAACTTCGTCAGCATGTCCTAACTGAAAACTCCTGTGATTGCACCACTTAACATCCTTGTCCCTCTTCCCGGAACCTCACCCCCTCCCCCCCACCACCACCATTCTTCCACAGTTCTCTCTACTTGTCTTGCCCTCTCCTCTCCCTTCCTGCCCTCCCATCTCCCCCTCTTTTTCTCCCCCACTGTCGTCCTTGCTTTTCATCCCTTACTATCCTAGCTGCTACTTGACACTGCCGCCTGGTTGCTATCCCTTCCTTGATCTGGCTCCCCTCCTAATTCCCTCCTCTTCTCACTCCCTGCCTTGAATCACGTGCTAAACTAATGTGTATTTATTTTGCTGTTCTCTTCTTCTGTATTTTGTAATACAAATCACTTAATTGTTTGTGAAACCAGTCTGTTTTCAATTGTGGATCTGTACCCCCGTTGATGTGGAACCTTTGTAAATGAGCTGCTTGGCACTCAAAGGTACTTGTAATCCTAGATAGAATAAATAAATAAAATAAAGTGGCTACTATATGATATTGTAATGTACCGCATGCCCTCTGTTATACACCACTGCCCTACAAGATGGAACAGGGTGAATAACTGAGAGGGTGTATAACAGGGCTAAATAAAATGGCAAAAAAAGAAAAAGAATACAGCCAGATCAACTCATTTGGTAACCAGAAAAAGAATACTGGGAGGCATCTGCACTAAGTCTGGGCAACCTTTAAACAATTGTAGAGAACTCAGTAATGAACACTGCTCACCAAATCATTTCTTATTAATCAGAGGCTACATGGACTCACCAGGGGAGGACCTGCCAGACAAAAGTGATCGAGTTCCTTGACTGGGTAATAAAGGAAGTGGACCAGGGAGGGGCAGGTGACGTGGCCTGTCGGGATTTCAGCAAGGCCCTTGACACTGTTCCACATAGGAGGCTGGTAAACAAACTGAGTATTCTAGGAGTAGGTTCTAAAATAGTAAAATGGGTGGAGAGTTGGCTTAGTGATAGTCAAACAGTGGTGGTAAATGGGGTATATTCTGGGGAAGGCAAGGTGACGAGCGGGGTGCTGCAGGGGTCAGTATTAGGCCCGGTCCTCTTCAATGTCTTTATTAGCAACATTACAGAAGGACTGGTGGGGAAGGTGTGCCTATTCATGGATGACACAAAAATTTGCAACACAGTAGACACACTGGGGGGGGGGGTTGAAAGAATGAGGGGGATCTAAAGAAGTTAGAAGCATAGTCACGGGTTTGGCACTAAGATTCAATGCAAAAAAAGTGCAAAATCATGCACTTCAGTCACAAAAGCTCGGGAGCAATGCATCAACTCATGGAGGGGAGTTTTAGCAGTCACGAAACAGGAAAGGGGGGGTTGAAAGAATGAGGAAGAAGCTAAAGAAGTTAGAAGAATGGTCCCAAGTTTGGCAGTTAAAATTTAATGCAAAAAAGTGTAAAATCAATCAATCCATTTTTTATTTATAAAAAAAAGGCGCCTTTCATAACCTCATAAAAAATAATGTACTTAGGTTACAAAAGCCTGGGGGCAATATACTAGTTAGGGGTGGGGGGTTATTAGCAGTCACAAAACAGGATAGAGACCATGGGGTTATCATTTCTAATGACCTGAAGGCAGCTAAATAGTGTGACAAGGCAGTGGTAAAGGCTAGCGGAATGCTAGGATGCATAGGGAAGGGTATCACCAGCAGAAAGAGGGTGGTAATAATACCCCTATATAAATCGCTGGTGAGACCCCCACCTCGAGTACTGTGTACAGTTCTAGAGGCTACATCTCCAAAAGGACATTGATAGGGTGGAGACAGTACAAAGGAGGGCAACCAAAATGGTGCATAGAAACATAGGATTTGACGGCAGATAAGGACCGCTTGACCCCTCAGTCTCTATCCTGTTTTGTGACTGCTAATAACCCCTCCGAACTAGTATATTGCCCCCAGGCTTTTGTAACCTGCATCAGTAGCCCTATGAAGAAAGGCTTAAGGATTTAAATATGTACTCCCTAGAAGACAGGAGGAAATGGAGGGAGGTATGATAGACCTCACAGAAATAAACAAGGTACAGGAAGGGAGCATTTTCTAAAGGAAAAGAAGCTCAGGGGCAAGGGGTCACAACATGAAGCTGAGGGGGGCAGGCTGAGCAGAAACGTCAGGAAATACCTCTTGACACAGAGGGTGGCGGACACATGGAACAGCCTCCCAGAGAAAGGGGGGGTTAGAATGGTCACAGGATTTAAGAATGCATGGGATAGGCACAAGAGAATCTTAGAAGCAAGAGGAGGGTGTAAGCCGGAGTCCAAGTAGGCTCTCCGATGGCACTGCAGGTAGGGAATTTAGGGCGGACTAGGTGGGCCAAATGGTCTTGATCTGCCGACAACTTCTATTTTTCTCTGTTATTTCCAAGTACCAGCTGATAAACAGCCACATTGTATCTTTCAATGTTCCACTGCCTTTCATGTTGCAGCTTCAGCAGGAGAACATGGCATTCTGAAATCAAATAAACAGCATACTGTCACTTCATACAGTCTTACATTTTTCTCACTATGTTTTATACATACTTACAGATCCAGAAGCAAATGGTTTGATATTTCTGGGTCTGTTCTTACAAAAGATCAATATGGCAAAAACGGAATCTGTATGTCATACATATTGACAAATTGCTGACTATGATCAATAGTCATGATCAGTTTAATCTATAATAAATGTAAAAATTATTATTTCTACTTTTACTTTAACAGTCTAAACTAAAAAAAAAAATCAAAGTATTAGAACAATGTAATAAAACCAGCAAATCAAACTTACTCACCTTAAATGTTTCTACCCCTGGCTCTCACTCTTTCCCTATTAACTTTTCCTGCTGCACCCACCCTTCCCTGTCCGCTCCAGCCTGGCTAAAGTCCCACCCATCCATAGCAGTGTCCCAATTATCTACCCCTCCTCTGTCATTATCATAATAAACAAGTACACAACAGCCATCGTCACTTTCTGTGGTTTTAGCCCAAATTTTCCCCCAGTCATCGGTAATATATCCCTCCTCTTCTTTACCTCTCTAACCTGCCACCCCATACATAGCCTCTTTCCCCTATATGTGTAGTTGCCGGCTGCCTCACTCAAAAAATCTCTGCTTATAACCCCTGTATGCCTATGGTTGATTGTACATCTGCTGACTTCTTCAATTGTAAAATAATGCTTTTTTTTTATTTATTTCAACTTTGTACTGTACTGTATACACTGTATATACTTTTTGTTCCTTGTACATTATTGCTTTTTGTATACCTGCTTCCGTACTGTACTTTGATGTATTCATGACCAGATCCACATTGCAAATGAGCCTTGCTCAATGGTGCCTGCCTAGATAAATAAAGATTTTGATTGATTGATCGATTGATTGAAATGAGCTATCTCAAAAGGAAGTACTCCTTTATCCAGGGCCAGATTAAAGGACATGAGGACCCTACTCCAAGGCCATACGTTGTGGGCACCCCTCCATATCAAGAAATGCTCAAACTCCAGGGTTGGGAGGCCCCCATTGGCATTGAGACCCTAAGCCATGGCTTAATTTTATTTTTATTTACTTTTTATTTTATTAAACTCTAGGATTACAAATACCTTTGAGCAGGAACTGCTCATTTACAAAGGTTCCACATCAAAGGATGTAGGTTAACACACATACAAAGGTCAACAATGGTTATAGTCTTAAAAACACAAAGAAGTCAAAGCATTTAGTATACAGCCAAAAATGGAGAAAGACAACATAAGCCAGCTTCAGACAAGTTTCAGGGAGAACAGTATACAGTTGGTATAGGGTAGGAGGGAGTCAGGAGAGAGACAACATAAGCCAGCTTCAGACAAGTTTCAGGGTGAACAGTATATAGTTAGTATAGGGTAGGAGGGAGTCAGGAGAGAGACGACATAAGCCAGCTTCAGACACGTTTCAGGGTGAACAGTATATAGTTAGTACAGGGTAGGAGGAGTCAGGAGAGAGACGACATAAGCCAGCTTCAGACACGTTTCAGGGTGAACAGTATATAGTTAGTATAGGGTAGGGGGAGTCAGGAGAGAGACGACATAAGCCAGCTTCAGACAAGTTTCAGGGTGAACAGTATATAGTTAGTATAGGGTAGTGGGAGTCAGGAGAGAGACGACATAAGCCAGCTTCAGACAAGTTTCAGGGGGAACAGGATATAATTAGTATAGGGTAGGAAAGAGTCAGGAGAGAGACGACATAAGCCAGCTTCAGACAAGTTTCAGGGGAACAGTATATAGTTAGTACAGGGTAGGAAGGAGTCAGGAGAGAGACGACATAAGCCAGCTTCAGACAAGTTTCAGGGGGAACAGTATATAGTTAGTACAGGGTAGGAAGGAGTCAGGAGAGAGACGACATAAGCCAGCTTCAGACAAGTTTCAGGGGAACAGTATATAGTTAGTATAGGGTAGGAGGAGTCAGGAGAGAGCGACATAAGCCAGCTCAGACAAGTTTCAGGGGAACAGTATATAGTTAGTATAGGGTAGGAGGGAGTCAGGAGAGAGGCGACATAAGCCAGCTTCAGACAAGTTTCAGGGGGAACAGTATATAGTTAGTATAGGGTAGGAAGTCAGGAGAGAGCGACATAAGCCAGCTTAGACACGTTTCAGGGTGAACAGTATATAGTTAGTATAGGGTAGGAGGGAGTCAGGAGAGCGACATAAGCCAGCTTCAGACACGTTTCAGGGTGAACAGTATATAGTTAGTATAGGGTAGGAGGAGTCAGGAGAGCGACATAAGCCAGCTTCAGACAAGTTTCAGGGTGAACGGTATATAGTTAGTATAGGGTAGGGGGAGCCAGGAGAAAGATGACATAAGCCAGCTTCAGACACGTTTCAGGGTGAACAGTATATAGTTAGTATAGGGTAGGGGGAGCCAGGAGAGAGAGACATAAGCCAGCTTCAGACACGTTTCAGAGTGAACGGTATATAGTTAGTATAGGGTAGGGGGAGCCAGGGGAGAGAGACATAAGCCAGCTTCAGACACATTTCAGGTTGAACGGTATATAGTTAGTATAGGGTGGGGAGTCAGGAGAGACGACATAAGCCAGCTTCAGACAAGTTTCAGGTGAACAGTATATAGTTAGTATAGGGTAGGGGAGTCAGGAGAGAGAGCACATAAGCCAGCTTCAGACACGTTTCAGGTGAACAGTATATAGTTAGTACAGGGTAGGAGGGAGTCAGGAGAGAGCGACATAAGCCAGCTTCAGACACGTTTCAGGGTGAACAGTATATAGTTAGTATAGGGTAGGAGGAGTCAGGAGAGGCGACATAAGCCAGCTTCGAGACACGTTTCAGGGTGAACAGTATATAGTTAGTATAGGGTAGGAGGGAGTCAGGAGAGAGCGACATAAGCCAGCTTCAGACACGTTTCAGGGAACAGTATATAGTTAGTATAGGGTAGGAGGGAGTCAGGAGAGAGACGACATAAGCCAGCTTCAGACACGTTTCAGGGGGAACAGTATATAGTTAGTACAGGGTAGGAGGGAGTCAGGAGAGAGACGACATAAGCCAGCTTCAGACACGTTTCAGGGTGAACAGTATATAGTTAGTATAGGGTAAGAAGGAGTCAGGAGAGAGACGACATAAGCCAGCTTCAGACACGTTTCAGGGTGAACAGTATATAGATAGTATAGGGTAGGAAGGAGTCAGGAGAGAGACGACATAAGCCAGCTTCAGACACGTTTCAGGGTGAACAGTATATAGTTAGTATAGGGTAGGAAGGAGTCAGGAGAGAGACGACATAAGCCAGCTTAGACACGTTCAGGGTGAACAGTATATAGTTAGTATAGGGTAGGAAGGAGTCAGGAGAGAGCGACATAAGCCAGCTTCAGACACGTTTCAGGGTGAACAGTATATAGTTAGTATAGGGTAGGAAGGAGTCAGGAGAGAGACGACATAAGCCAGCTTCAGACACGTTTCAGGGTGAACAGTATATAGTTAGTATAGGGTAGGAAGGAGTCAGGAGAGAGACGACATAAGCCAGCTTCAGACACGTTTCAGGGTGAACAGTATATAGTTAGTACAGGGTAGGGGGAGTCAGGAGAGAGACGACATAAGCCAGCTTCAGAACCGTTTCAGGGTGAACAGTATATAGTTAGTACAGGGTAGGGGGAGTCAGGAGAGAGACGACATAAGCCAGCTTCAGACACGTTTCAGGGTGAACAGTATATAGTTAGTATAGGGTAGGGGGAGTCAGGAGAGAGACGACATAAGCCAGCTTCAGACACGTTTCAGGGTGAACAGTATATAGTTAGTACAGGGTAGGGGGAGTCAGGAGAGAGACGACATAAGCCAGCTTCAGACACGTTTCAGGGTGAACAGTATATAGTTAGTACAGGGTAGGGGAGTCAGGAGAGAGACGACATAAGCCAGCTTCAGACAAGTTTCAGGGTGAACAGTATATAGTTAGTATAGGGTAGTGGGAGTCAGGAGAGAGACGACTTAAGCCAGCTTCAGACAAGTTTCAGGGTGAACAGTATATAGTTAGTATAGGGTAGGAAGGAGTCAGGAGAGAGACGACATAAGCCAGCTTCAGACAAGTTTCAGGGTGAACAGTATATAGTTAGTATAGGGTAGGAAGGAGTCAGGAGAGAGACGACATAAGCCAGCTTCAGACAAGTTTCAGGGGGAACAGTATATAGTTAGTACAGGGTAGGAGGAGTCAGGAGAGAGACGACATAAGCCAGCTTCAGACAAGTTTCAGGGGGAACAGTATATAGTTAGTACAGGGTAGGAAGGAGTCAGGAGAGAGACGACATAAGCCAGCTTCAGACAAGTTTCAGGTGAACAGTATATAGTTAGTATAGGGTAGGAAGAGTCAGGAGAGGGCGACATAAGCCAGCTTCAGACAACGTTTCAGGTGAACAGTATATAGTTAGTATAGGGTAGGAAGGAGTCAGGAGAGAGCGACATAAGCCAGCTTCAGACACGTTTCAGGGTGAACAGTATATAGTTAGTATAGGGTAGAGGGAGTCAGGAGAGACGACATAAGCCAGCTTCAGACACGTTTCAGGGTGAACAGTATATAGTTAGTATAGGGTAGGAGGAGTCAGGAGAGAGCGACATAAGCCAGCTTCAGACACGTTTCAGGGTGAACAGTATATAGTTAGTATAGGGTGGAAGAGTCAGGAGAGGCGACATAAGCCAGCTTCAGACGTTTCAGGGTGAACAGTATATAGTTAGTATAGGGTAGGAGAGGTCAGGAGAGAGCGACATAAGCCAGCTTCAGACAAGTTTCAGGGTGAACAGTATATAGTTAGTACAGGGTGGAAGGAGTCAGGAGAGGCGACATAAGCCAGCTTCAGACAAGTTTCAGGGAACAGTATATAGTTAGTACAGGGTAGGAAGGAGTCAGGAGAGGCGACATAAGCCAGCTACAGACAGTTTCAGGAGACATATATATAGTTAGTACAGGGTAGAGGAGTCAGGAGAGGCGACATAAGCCAGCTTCAGACAAGTTTCAGGGGAACAGTATATAGTTAGTACAGGGTAGGAGGAGTCAGGAGAGAGCGACATAAGCCAGCTTCAGACAAGTTTCAGGGGAACAGTATATAGTTAGTATAGGGTAGGAAGGAGTCAGGAGAGAGACGACATAAGCCAGCTCAGACAAGTTTCAGGGTGAACAGTATATAGTTAGTATAGGGTAGGAGGGAGTCAGGAGAGAGCGACATAAGCCAGCTTCAGACACGTTTCAGGGGAACAGTATATAGTTAGTATAGGGTAGGAAGGAGTCAGGAGAGGCGACATAAGCCAGCTTCAGACACGTTTCAGGGGAACAGTATAGTTAGTATAGGGTAGGGGAGAGTCAGGAGAGAGCGACATAAGCCAGCTTCAGACAAGTTTCAGGGTGAACAATATAAGTTAGTATAGGGTAGGAAGAGTCAGGAGAGAGGCGACATAAGCCAGCTTCAGACACGTTTCAGGTGAACAGTATATAGTTAGTACAGGGTAGGAAGGAGTCAGGAGAGAGCGACATAAGCCAGCTTCAGACAAGTTTCAGGGTGAACAGTATATAGTTAGTACAGGGAGGAAGGAGTCAGGAGAGACGACCAAAGCCAGCTTCAGACAAGTTTCAGGGAGACAGTTATAGTTAGTACAGGGTAGGAAGGAGTCAGGAGAGAGCGACATAAGCCAGCTTCAGACAAGTTTCAGGAGACAGTATATAGTTAGTACAGGGTAGGAAGGAGTCAGGAGAGAGCGACATAAGCCAGCTTCAGACAAGTTTCAGGGGAACAGTATATAGTTAGTATAGGGTAGGAGGAGTCAGGAGAGGCGACATAAGCCAGCTTCAGACAAGTTTCAGGAGAACAGTATATAGTTAGTATAGGGTAGGAGGAGTCAGGAGAGAGCGACATAAGCCAGCTTCAGACAAGTTTCAGGGTGAACAGTATATAGTTAGTATAGGGTAGAGGAGTCAGGAGAGAGCGACATAAGCCAGCTAGACACGTTTCAGGGTGAACAGTATATAGTTAGTACAGGGTAGGAAGAGTCAGGAGAAGCGACATAAGCCAGCTTCAGACACGTTTCAGGGTGAACAGTATAGAGTTAGTATAGAGTAGGAGGGAGTCAGGAGAGAGACGACATAAGCCAGCTTCAGACATGTTTCAGGGTGAACGGTATATAGTTAGTATAGGGTAGGGGGAGCCAGGAGAAAGATGACATAAGCCAGCTTCAGACACGTTTCAGAGTGAACGGTATATAGTTAGTATAGGGTAGGGGGAGCCAGGGGAGAGAGACATAAGCCAGCTTCAGACACGTTTCAGAGTGAACGGTATATAGTTAGTATAGGGTAGGGGGAGCCAGGGGAGAGAGACATAAGCCAGCTTCAGACACATTTCAGGTTGAACGGTATATAGTTAGTATAGGGTAGGGAGCCAGGAGAGACGACATAAGCCAGCTTCAGACAAGTTTCAGGGTGAACGGTATATAGTTAGTATAGGGTAGGGGGAGCCAGGAGAGAGACGACATAAGCCAGCTTCAGACACGTTTCAGGGTGAACAGTATATAGTTAGTATAGGGTAGGAGGGAGTCAGGAGAGAGACGACATAAGCCAGCTTCAGACACGTTTCAGGTGAACAGTATATAGTTAGTATAGGGTGGGAGGAGTCAGGAGAGGCGACATAAGCCAGCTTCAGACACGTTTCAGGGTGAACAGTATATAGTTAGTATAGGGTAGGAGGAGTCAGGAGAGAGCGACATAAGCCAGCTTCAGACACGTTTCAGGGGAACAGTATATAGTTAGTATAGGGTAGGAGGAGTCAGGAGAGGCGACATAAGCCAGCTTCAGACAAGTTTCAGGGGAACAGTATATAGTTAGTATAGGGTAGGAGGAGTCAGGAGAGAGAGCGACATAAGCCAGCTTCAGACACGTTTCAGGGTGAACAGTATATAGTTAGTATAGGGTAGAAGGAGTCAGGAGAGAGACGACATAAGCCAGCTTCAGACACGTTTCAGGGTGAACAGTATATAGTTAGTATAGGGTAGGAAGGAGTCAGGAGAGAGACGACATAAGCCAGCTTCAGACACGTTTCAGGGTGAACAGTATATAGTTAGTATAGGGTAGGAAGGAGTCAGGAGAGAGACGACATAAGCCAGCTTCAGACACGTTTCAGCGTGAACAGTATATAGTTAGTATAGGGTAGGAGGAGTCAGGAGAGGAGACATAAAGCCAGCTTCAGACCACGTTTCAGGGTGAACAGTATATAGTTAGTATAGGGTAGGAAGGAGTCAGGAGAGAGGCGACATAAGCCAGCTTCAGACACGTTTCAGGGTGAACAGTATATAGTTAGTATAGGGTAGGAGGGAGTCAGGAGAGGCGACATAAGCCAGCGAATCGTTTCAGGGTGAACAGTATATAGTTAGTATAGGGTAGGGGAGTCAGGAGAGAGGACATAAGCCAGCTTCAGAACGTTTCAGGGTGAACAGTATATAGTTAATACAGGGTAGGGGAGTCAGGAGAGGCGACATAAGCCAGCTTCAGACAACGTTTCAGGGTGAACAGTATATAGTTAGTATAGGGTAGGAGAAGTCAGGAGAGAGCGACATAAGCCAGCTTCAGACCGTTTCAGGGTGAACAGTATATAGTTAGTATAGGGTAGGAGGAGTCAGGAGAGCGACATAAGCCAGCTCAGACAAGTTTCAGGGTGAGACAGTATATAGTTAGTATAGGGTAGGGGAGTCAGGAGAGAGGCGACATAAGCCAGCTTCAGACAAGTTTCAGGGTGAACAGTATATAGTTAGTATAGGGTGGGAAGAGTCAGGAGAGCGACATAAGCCAGCTTCAGACAAGTTTCAGGGTGAACAGTATATAGTTAGTACAGGGTAGGAGGAGTCAGGAGAGAGCGACATAAGCCAGCTTCAGACAGTTTCAGGAGAACAGTATATAGTTAGTATAGGGTAGGAAGGAGTCAGGAGAGAGACGACATAAGCCAGCTTCAGACACGTTTCAGGGGAACAGTATATAGTTAGTACAAGGGTAGGAGAGTCAGGAGAGAGACGACATAAGCCAGCTTCAGACAAGTTTCAGGGGAACAGTATATAGTTAGTATAGGGTAGGAGGAGTCAGGAGAGGCGACATAAGCCAGCTTCAGACACGTTTCAGGGTGAACAGTATATAGTTAGTATAGGGTAGGAGGGTCAGGAGAGAGGCGACATAAGCCAGCTTCAGACAAGTTTCAGGGAACAGTATATAGTTAGTATAGGGTAGGAAGGAGTCAGGAGAGGCGACATAAGCCAGCTTCAGACAAGTTTCAGGGTGAACAGTATATAGTTAGTATAGGGTAGGAAGGAGTCAGGAGAGAGCGACATAAGCCAGCTTCAGACACGTTTCAGGGTGAACAGTATATAGTTAGTATAGGGTAGGAAGGAGTCAGGAGAGAGCGACATAAGCCAGCTTCAGACACGTTTCAGGTGAACAGTATATAGTTAGTACAGGGTAGGAGGAGTCAGGAGAGAGCGACATAAGCCAGCTTCAGACAAGTTTCAGGGTGAACAGTATATAGTTAGTATAGGGTAGGAGGAGTCAGGAGAGAGCGATTAAGCCAGACAAGTTTCAGGGAACAGGATATAATTAGTATAGGGTAGGAAGAGTCAGGAGAGGCGACATAAGCCAGCTTCAGACAAGTTTCAGGGAACAGTATATAGTTAGTACAGGTGGAAGGAGTCAGGAGAGAGCGACATAAGCCAGCTTCAGACAAGTTTCAGGGAGAACAGTATATAGTTAGTATAGGGTGGGAAGGAGTCAGGAGAGGGCGACATAAGCCAGCTTCAGACAAGTTTCAGGGTGAACAGTATATAGTTAGTATAGGGTAGGAGGGAGTCAGGAGAGAGACGACATAAGCCAGCTTCAGACAAGTTTCAGGGTGAACAGTATATAGTTAGTATAGGGTAGGGGGAGTCAGGAGAGAGACGACATAAGCCAGCTTCAGACAAGTTTCAGGGGGAACAGTATATAGTTAGTATAGGGTAGGAGGAGTCAGGAGAGAGACGACATAAGCCAGCTTCAGACAAGTTTCAGGGGGAACAGTATATAGTTAGTATCGGGTAGGGGGGAGTCAGGAGAGGGACGACATAAGCCAGCTTCAGACACGTTTCAGGGTGAACAGTATAGAGTTAGTACAGGGTAGGGAGAGTCAGGAGAGAGACGACATAAGCCAGCTTCAGACACGTTTCAGGGTGAACAGTATAGAGTTTGTATAGAGTAGGAGGGAGTCAGGAGAGAGACGACATAAGCCAGCTTCAGACATGTTTCAGGGTGAACGGTATATAGTTAGTATAGGGTAGGGGGAGCCAGGAGAAAGATGACATAAGCCAGCTTCAGACACGTTTCAGAGTGAACGGTATATAGTTAGTATAGGGTAGGGGGAGCCAGGGGAGAGAGACATAAGCCAGCTTCAGACACGTTTCAGAGTGAACGGTATATACTTAGTATAGGTAGGGGAGCTCAGAGAGAGAGACATAAGCCAGCTTCAGACACAGTTTCAGGTTGAACGGTATATAGTTAGTATAGGGTAGAGGGACCAGGAGAGAGCGACATAAGCCAGCTTCAGACACGTTTCAGGGTGAACAGTATATAGTTAGTATAGGGTAGGAGGGAGTCAGGAGAGACGACATAAGCCAGCTTCAGACACGTTTCAGGGTCAACAGTATATAGTTAGTACAGGGGAGGGAGTCAGGAGAGAGCGACATAAGCCAGCTTCAGACACGTTTCAGGTGAACAGTATATAGTTAGTATAGGGTAGGAGGAGTCAGGAGAGGCGACATAAGCCAGCTTCAGACAGTTTCAGGGTGAACAGTATATAGTTAGTATAGGGTAGGAGAGTCAGGAGAGAGGCGACATAAGCCAGCTTCAGACACGTTTCAGGGTGAACAGTATATAGTTAGTATAGGGTAGGAGGAGTCAGGAGAGAGCGACATAAGCCAGCTTCAGACAAGTTTCAGGGTGAACAGTATATAGTTAGTACAGGGTGAGGAGTCAGGAGAGGCGACATAAGCCAGCTTCAGACACGTTTCAGGGTGAACAGTATATAGTTAGTATAGGGTAGAAGGAGTCAGGAGAGAGCGACATAAGCCAGCTTCAGACACGTTTCAGGGTGAACAGTATATAGTTAGTATAGGGTAGGAAGGAGTCAGGAGAGAGGCGACATAAGCCAGCTTCAGACACGTTTCAGGGTGAACAGTATATAGTTAGTATAGGGTAGGAAGGAGTCAGGAGAGAGACGACATAAGCCAGCTTCAGAATCGTTTCAGGGTGAACAGTATATAGTTAGTATAGGGTAGGAAGGAGTCAGGAGAGAGACGACATAAGCCAGCTTCAGACACGTTTCAGGGTGAACAGTATATAGTTAGTATAGGGTAGGAAGGAGTCAGGAGAGAGACGACATAAGCCAGCTTCAGAATCGTTTCAGGGTGAACAGTATATAGTTAGTATAGGGTAGGGGGAGTCAGGAGAGAGACGACATAAGCCAGCTTCAGAATCGTTTCAGGGTGAACAGTATATAGTTAGTACAGGGTAGGGGGAGTCAGGAGAGAGACGACATAAGCCAGCTTCAGAATCGTTTCAGGGTGAACAGTATATAGTTAGTACAGGGTAGGGGGAGTCAGGAGAGAGACGACATAAGCCAGCTTCAGACACGTTTCAGCGTGAACAGTATATAGTTAGTACAGGGTAGGGAGTCAGGAGAGAGACGACATAAGCCAGCTTCAGACAAGTTTCAGGGTGAACAGTATATAGTTAGTATAGGGTAGGAGGAGTCAGGAGAGAGGCGACATAAGCCACTTCAGACAAGTTTCAGGGGAACAGGTATATAGTTAGTATAGGGTAGGAAGAGTCAGGAGAGAGAGACGACATAAGCCAGCTTCAGACAAGTTTCAGGGGTAACAGTATATAGTTAGTACAGGGTAGGAAGAGTCAGGAGAGAGCGACATAAGCCAGCAGACAAGTTTCAGGGGAACAGTATAGTTAGTACAGGGTAGGAAGGAGTCAGGAGAGGACGACTAAGCCAGCTTCAGACAAGTTTCAGGGAACAGTATATAGTTAGTATAGGTGGGAGGGAGTCAGGAGAGGCGACATAAGCCAGCTTCAGACAAGTTTCAGGGGAACAGTATATAGTTAGTATAGGGTGGAGGAGTCAGGAGAGGGCGACATAAGCCAGCTTCAGACAAGTTTCAGGGGAACAGTATATAGTTAGTATAGGGTAGGAGGAGTCAGGAGAGAGCGACATAAGCCAGCTTCAGACAAGTTTCAGGGAACAGTATATAGTTAGTATCGGGTAGGAGGAGTCAGGAGAGAGGCGACATAAGCCAGCTTCAGACACGTTTCAGGGTGAACAGTATATAGTTAGTATAGGGTAGGGAGAGTCAGGAGAGGCGACATAAGCCAGCTTCGAACCGTTTCAGGGTGAACAGTATATAGTTAGTATAGAGTAGGAGGAGTCAGAGAGAGCGACATAAGCCAGCTTCAGACACGTTTCAGGGTGAGCAGTATATAGTTAGTATAGGGTGAGGAGTCAGGAGAAGATGACATAAGCCAGCTTCAGACACGTTTCAGGTGAACGGTATATGTTAGTATAGGGTGGGGAGCCAGGGAGAGAGACATAAGCCAGCTTCAGACACGTTTCAGGGTGAGACAGTATATAGTTAGTATAGGGTAGGGGAGCCAGGGGAGAGAGACATAAGCCAGCTTCAGACACATTTCAGGGTGAACGGTATATAGTTAGTATAGGGTAGGGGAGCCAGGAGAGAGACGACATAAGCCAGCTTCAGACAAGTTTCAGGGTGAACGGTATATAGTTAGTATAGGGTAGGGGAACCAGGAGAGAGATGACATAAGCCAGCTTCAGACACGTTTCAGGGTCAACAGTATATAGTTAGTATAGGGTAGGAGGGAGTCAGGAGAGAGACGACATAAGCCAGCTTCAGACACGTTTCAGGGTGAACAGTATATAGTTAGTATAGGGTAGGAGGAGTCAGGAGAGACGACATAAGCCAGCTTCAGACACGTTTCAGGGTGAACAGTATATAGTTAGTATAGGGTAGGGAGGTCAGGAGAGAGGCGACATAAGCCAGCTTCAGACACGTTTCAGGGTGAACAGTATATAGTTAGTATAGGGTAGGAGGAGTCAGGAGAGACGACATAAGCCAGCTAGACGTTTCAGGGAGAACAGTATATAGTTAGTAAGGGTAGGAGGAGGGTCAGGAGAGAGACGACATAAGCCAGCTTCAGACAAGTTTCAGGGTGAACAGTATATAGTTAGTATAGGGTAGGAAGGAGTCAGGAGAGAGGCGACATAAGCCAGCTTCAGACACGTTTCAGGGTGAACAGTATATAGTTAGTATAGGGTAGGAAGGAGTCAGGAGAGAGCGACATAAGCCAGCTTCAGACACGTTTCAGGGTGAACAGTATATAGTTAGTATAGGGTAGGAAGGAGTCAGGAGAGAGCGACATAAGCCAGCTGAGACACGTTTCAGGTGAACAGTATATAGTTAGTATAGGGTAGGAAGAGTCAGGAGAGAGGCGACATAAGCCAGCTTCAGACACGTTTCAGGGTGAACAGTATATAGTTAGTATGGGTAGGAGGAGTCAGGAGAGAGGCGACATAAGCCAGCTTCAGACAAGTTTCAGGGTGAACAGTATATAGTTAGTACAGGGTAGGAGTCAGGAGAGAGCGACATAAGCCAGCTTCAGACACGTTTCAGGGTGAACAGTATATAGTTAGTACAGGGTGGGAGAGTCAGGAGAGACGACATAACCAGCTTCAGAAACGTTTCAGGGTGAACAGTATATAGTTAGTACAGGGTAGGGGAGTCAGGAGAGAGGCGACATAAGCCAGCTTCAGACACGTTTCAGGTGAACAGTATATAGTTAGTACAGGGTAGGAGAGTCAGGAGAGAGCGACATAAGCCAGCTTCAGACAAGTTTCAGGGGAACAGTATATAGTTAGTATAGGGTAGGAGTCAGGAGAGAGCGACATAAGCCAGCTTCAGACAAGTTTCAGGGGAACAGTATATAGTTAGTATAGGGTAGGAAAGAGTCAGGAGAACGACATAAGCCAGCTTCAGACAAGTTTCAGGGGAACAGTATATAGTTAGTACAGGGTAGGAAGGAGTCAGGAGAGAGACATAAGCCAGCTTCAGACAAGTTTCAGGGGAACAGTATATAGTTAGTACAGGGTGGGAGGAGTCAGGAGAGAGGCGACATAAGCCAGCTTCAGACAAGTTTCAGGGGAACAGTATATAGTTAGTATAGGGTGGAGGAGTCAGGAGAGGGCGACATAAGCCAGCTTCAGACAAGTTTCAGGGGAACAGTATATAGTTAGTATAGGGTAGGAGAGGAGTCAGGAGAGAGCGACATAAGCCAGCTTCAGACAAGTTTCAGGGTGAACAGTATATAGTTAGTATAGGGTAGGAGGGAGTCAGGAGAGAGACGACATAAGCCAGCTTCAGACACGTTTCAGGGTGAACAGTATATAGTTAGTACAGGGTAGGAGGGAGTCAGGAGAGAGACGACATAAGCCAGCTTCAGACACGTTTCAGGGTGAACAGTATATAGTTAGTATAGGGTAGGAGGGAGTCAGGAGAGAGACGACATAAGCCAGCTTCAGACAAGTTTCAGGGTGAACAGTATATAGTTAGTATAGGGTGAGGAGTCAGGAGGAGAGACATAAGCCAGCTTCAGACACGTTTCAGGGTGAACAGTATATAGTTAGTATAGGGTAGGGGAGTCAGGGAGAGAGACATAAGCCAGCTTCAGACACAGTTTCAGGTGAACAGTATATAGTTAGTATAGGGTAGGAGGAGTCAGGAGAGAGCGACATAAGCCAGCTTCAGACAAGTTTCAGGGTGAACAGTATATAGTTAGTATAGGGTAGGGGAGTCAGGAGAGAGAGACATAAGCCAGCTTCAGACACGTTTCAGGGTGAACAGTATATAGTTAGTATAGGGTAGGAGAGTCAGGAGAGAGCGACATAAGCCAGCTTCAGACACGTTTCAGGGTGAACAGTATATAGTTAGTATAGGGTAGGAGGGAGTCAGGAGGAGCGACGACAACCAGCTTCAGACAGTTTCAGGGTGAACAGTATATAGTTAGTATAGGGTAGGAGGAGTCAGGAGAGCGACATAAGCCAGCTTCAGACAAGTTTCAGGGTGAACAGTATATAGTTAGTATAGGGTAGGAGGAGTCAGGAGAGGCGACATAAGCCAGCTTCAGACAAGTTTCAGGGTGAACAGTATATAGTTAGTATAGGGTAGGAAGGAGTCAGGAGAGAGACGACATAAGCCAGCTTCAGACACGTTTCAGGGTGAACAGTATATAGTTAGTATAGGGTAGGAGGAGTCAGGAGGCGACATAAGCCAGCTTCAGACAGTTTCAGGGTGAACGGTATATAGTTAGTATAGGGTAGGAGGAGTCAGGAGAGAGACGACATAAGCCAGCTTCAGACACGTTTCAGGGTGAACAGTATATAGTTAGTATAGGGTGGAAGGAGTCAGGAGAGACGCACATAAGCCAGCTTCAGACACGTTTCAGGTGAACAGTATATAGTTAGTACAGGGTAGGAGGGAGTCAGGAGAGAGACGACATAAGCCAGCTTCAGACACGTTTCAGGGTGAACAGTATATAGTTAGTATAGGGTAGGAGGAGTCAGGAGAGAGCGACATAAGCCAGCTTCAGACAAGTTTCAGGTGAACAGTATATAGTTAGTATAGGGTAGGAAGGAGTCAGGAGAGAGCGACATAAGCCAGCTTCAGACACGTTTCAGGTGAACAGTATATAGTTAGTATAGGGTAGGAAGGAGTCAGGAGAGAGACGACATAAGCCAGCTTCAGACACGTTTCAGGGTGAACAGTATATAGTTAGTATAGGGTAGGAAGGAGTCAGGAGAGAGCGACATAAGCCAGCTTCAGACAAGTTTCAGGAGAACAGTATATATAGTTAGTATAGGGTAGGAGGGAGTCAGGAGAGGCGACATAAGCCAGCTTCAGACAGTTTCAGGGTGAACAGTATATAGTTAGTATAGGGTAGGAGGAGTCAGGAGAGAGCGACATAAGCCAGCTTCAGACACGTTTCAGGGTGAACAGTATATAGTTAGTATAGGGTAGGAGGGTCAGGAGAGAGCGACATAAGCCAGGAAGGTATAGTTAGTAAGGGGAGCAGGAGAGACATAAGCCAGCTTCAGACACAGTTTCAGGGTGAACAGTATATAGTTAGTATAGGTAGGAGGAGTCAGGAGAGAGGCGACATAAGCCAGCTTCAGACAGTTTCAGGGTGAACAGTATATAGTTAGTATAGGGTGAGGAGTCAGGAGAAAGACGACATAAGCCAGCTTCAGACACGTTTCAGAGTGAACAGTTATATAGTTAGTATAGGGTAGAGGGAGTCAGGAGGAGACGACATAAGCCAGCTTCAGACAAGTTTCAGAGTGAAGCGGTATATAGTTAGTATAGGGTAGAGAGCAGGGAGAGAGGACATAAGCCAGCTTCAGACACATTTCAGGGTGAACGGTATATAGTTAGTATAGGGTAGGAGGAGCCAGGAGAGAGACGACATAAGCCAGCTTCAGACAAGTTTCAGGGTGAACGGTATATAGTTAGTATAGGGTAGGGGGAGCCAGGAGAGAGATGACATAAGCCAGCTTCAGACACGTTTCAGGGTGAACAGTATATAGTTAGTATAGGGTAGGGGGAGTCAGGAGAGAGACGACATAAGCCAGCTTCAGACACGTTTCAGGGTGAACAGTATATAGTTAGTATAGGGTAGGAGGGAGTCAGGAGAGAGACGACATAAGCCAGCTTCAGACACGTTTCAGGGTGAACAGTATATAGTTAGTATAGGGTAGGAAGAGTCAGGAGAGAGGCGACATAAGCCAGCTTCAGACACGTTTCAGGGTGAACAGTATATAGTTAGTATAGGGTAGGAAGGTCAGGAGAGGCGACATAAGCCAGCTTCAGACACGTTTCAGGGGGAACAGTATATAGTTAGTACAGGGTAGGAGGGAGTCAGAGAGAGGCGACATAAGCCAGCTTCAGACCGTTTCAGGGTGAACAGTATATAGTTAGTATAGGGTAGAGGAGTCAGGAGAGAGCGACATAAGCCAGCTTCAGACACGTTTCAGGGTGAACAGTATATAGTTAGTATAGGGTAGGAGGAGTCAGGAGAGGCGACATAAGCCAGCTTCAGACACGTTTCAGGGTGAACAGTATATAGTTAGTATAGGGTGGAGAGGTCAGGAGAGAGCGACATAAGCCAGCTTCAGACACGTTTCAGGGGAACAGTATATAGTTAGTATAGGGTGGGAGGAGTCAGGAGAGAGGCGACATAAGCCAGCTTCAGACACGTTTCAGGGTGAACAGTATATAGTTAGTATAGGGTAGGAAGGAGTCAGGAGAGAGGCGCATAAGCCAGCTCACAGGATGAACAGTATATAGTTAGTACAGGGTAGGAAGGAGTCAGGAGAGAGCGACATAAGCCAGCTTCAGACACGTTTCAGGTGAACAGTATATAGTTAGTACAGGGTAGGAAGTCAGGAGAGAGCGACATAAGCCAGCTTCAGACACGTTTCAGGGGAACAGTATATAGTTAGTACAGGGTAGGAGTCAGGAGAGAGCGACATAAGCCAGCTTAGACAAGTTTCAGGGTGAACAGTATATAGTTAGTATAGGGTAGGGAGTCAGGAGAGAGCGACATAAGCCAGCTTCAGACAGTTTCAGGGTGAACAGTATATAGTTAGTATAGGGTAGGAAGGAGTCAGGAGAGACGACATAAGCCAGCTTCAGACACGTTTCAGGAGAACAGTATATAGTTAGTACAGGGTAGGAAGGAGTCAGGAGAGAGCGACATAAGCCAGCTTCGAAACGTTTCAGGTGAACAGTATATAGTTAGTACAGGGTGGAAGGAGTCAGGAGAGAGGCAGACATAAGCCAGCTTCAGACAAGTTTCAGGGTGAACAGTATATAGTTAGTATAGGGTAGGAAGGAGTCAGGAGAGAGCGACATAAGCCAGCTTCAGACAAGTTTCAGGGTGAACAGTATATAGTTAGTATAGGGTAGGAGGAGTCAGGAGAGGACGACATAAGCCAGCTTCAGACAAGTTTCAGGAGACAGTATATAGTTAGTACAGGGTGGAGGGAGTCAGGAGAGAGCGACATAAGCCAGCTTCAGACAAGTTTCAGGGTGACAGTATATAGTTAGTATAGGGTAGGAAGGAGTCAGGAGAGAGACGACATAAGCCAGCTTCAGAAACGTTTCAGGGTGAACAGTATATAGTTAGTATAGGGTAGGAGGGAGTCAGGAGAGAGACGACATAAGCCAGCTTCAGACACGTTTCAGGGTGAACAGTATATAGTTAGTACAGGGTAGGCGGAGTCAGGAGAGAGACGACATAAGCCAGCTTCAGACACGTTTCAGGGTGAACAGTATATAGTTAGTACAGGGTAGGGGGAGTCAGGAGAGAGACGACATAAGCCAGCTTCAGACAAGTTTCAGGGTGAACAGTATATAGTTAGTATAGGGTAGGGGGAGTCAGGAGAGAGACGACATAAGCCAGCTTCAGACAAGTTTCAGGGTGAACAGTATATATTAGTATAGGGTAGGGAAGAGTCAGGAGAGGCGACATAAGCCAGCTCAGACAAGTTTCAGGGTGAACAGTATATAGTTAGTACAGGGTAGGAAGGAGTCAGGAGAGAGCGCATAAAGCCAGCTTCAGACAAGTTTCAGGGTGAACAGTATATACTTAGTATAGGGTAGTGGGAGTCAGGAGAGAGACGACATAAGCCAGCTTCAGACAAGTTTCAGGGGAACAGTATATAATTAGTATAGGGTAGGAAAGAGTCAGGAGAGAGCGACATAAGCCAGCTTCAGACACGTTTCAGGGTGAACAGTATATAGTTAGTATAGGGTAGAGGAGTCAGGAGAGGCGACATAAGCCAGCTCAGACAAGTTTCAGGGAACAGTATATAGTTAGTATAGGGTAGGAAGGAGTCAGGAGAGGCGACATAAGCCAGCTTCAGACAAGTTTCAGGGAACAGTATATAGTTAGTATAGGGTAGGAGGAGTCAGGAGAGAGCGACATAAGCCAGCTTCAGACAACGTTTCAGGGAACAGTATATAGTTAGTATAGGGTAGGGGGGAGTCAGGAGAGAGACGACATAAGCCAGCTTCAGACACGTTTCAGGGTGAACAGTATAGAGTTAGTACAGGGTAGGGGGAGTCAGGAGAGAGACGACATAAGCCAGCTTCAGACACGTTTCAGGGTGAACAGTATAGAGTTAGTATAGAGTAGGAGGGAGTCAGGAGAGAGACGACATAAGCCAGCTTCAGACATGTTTCAGGGTGAACGGTATATAGTTAGTATAGGGTAGGGGTAGCCAGGAGAAAGATGACATAAGCCAGCTTCAGACACGTTTCAGAGTGAACGGTATATAGTTAGTATAGGGTAGGGGGAGCCAGGGGAGAGAGACATAAGCCAGCTTCAGACACAGTTTCAGGTGAACAGTATATAGTTAGTATAGGGTAGGAGGAGTCAGGAGAGAGCGACATAAGCCAGCTTCAGACAAGTTTCAGGTGAACAGTATATAGTTAGTATAGGGTAGGAGTCAGGAGAGGCGACATAAGCCAGCTTCAGACAAGTTTCAGGGTGAACAGTATATAGTTAGTAGTACAGGGTAGGAGGAGTCAGGAGAGAGACGACATAAGCCAGCTTCAGACAACGTTTCAGGGTGAACAGTATATAGTTAGTATAGGGTGGAGGGAGTCAGGAGAGGCGACATAAGCCAGCTTCAGACAAGTTTCAGGGTGAACAGTATATAGTTAGTATAGGGTAGGGAGTCAGGAGAGAGGCGACATAAGCCAGCTTCAGACACGTTTCAGGGTGAACAGTATATAGTTAGTATAGGGTAGGAGGGAGTCAGGAGAGAGAGCGACATAAGCCAGCTTCAGACACGTTTCAGGGGAACAGTATATAGTTAGTATAGGGTAGGAGGAGTCAGGAGAGGCGACATAAGCCAGCTCAGACAGTTTCAGGGGAACAGTATATAGTTAGTACAGTGGGAGGAGTCAGGAGAGACGACATAAGCCAGCTTCAGACAAGTTTCAGGGTGAACAGTATATAGTTAGTATAGGGTAGGAGGAGTCAGGAGAGAGACGACATAAGCCAGCTTCAGAAACGTTTCAGGGTAGAACAGTATATAGTTAGTATAGGGTAGGAGGAGTCAGGAGAGAGCGACATAAGCCAGCTCAGACACGTTTCAGGGTGAACAGTATATAGTTAGTATAGGGTAGGGAGGAGTCAGGAGAGAGGCGACATAAGCCAGCTTCGACACGTTTCAGGGTGAACAGTATATAAGTTAGTATAGGGTAGGAAGGAGTCAGGAGAGACGACATAAGCCAGCTTCAGACACGTTTCAGGGTGAACAGTATATAGTTAGTATAGGGTAGGAAGTCAGGAGAGAGCGACATAAGCCAGCTTCAGACATGTTTCAGGGTGAACAGTATATAGTTAGTATAGGGTAGGAAGGAGTCAGGAGAGAGCGACATAAGCCAGCTTCAGACACGTTTCAGGGTGAACAGTATATAGTTAGTACAGGGTAGGAGGAGTCAGGAGAGGCGACATAAGCCAGCTTCAGAGAACGTTTCAGGGTGAACAGTATATAGTTAGTATCAGGGTAGGAGAGTCAGGAGAGAGCGACATAAGCCAGCTTCAGACACGTTTCAGAGTGAACAGTATATAGTTAGTATGGGGTAGGAAGGAGTCAGGAGAGAGGCGACGACAAGCCAGCTTCAGACAAGTTTCAGGGGAACAGTATATAGTTAGTATAGGGTAGGAGGAGTCAGGAGAGAGACGACATAAGCCAGCTTCAGACAAGTTTCAGGGTGAACAGTATATAGTTAGTATAGGGTAGGAGGAGTCAGGAGAGACGACATAAGCCAGCTTCAGACACGTTTCAGGGTGAACAGTATATAGTTAGTATAGGGTAGGAGGAGTCAGGAGAGAGACGACATAAGCCAGCTTCAGACAAGTTTCAGGGGAACAGTATATAGTTAGTATAGGGTAGGAGGAGTCAGGAGAGAGGCGACATAAGCCAGCTTCAGACAAGTTTCAGGGAACAGTATATAGTTAGTACAGGGTAGGAGGAGTCAGGAGAGAGCGACATAAGCCAGCTTCAGACAAGTTTCAGGGTGAACAGTATATAGTTAGTATAGGGTAGGAGGAGTCAGAGAGAGGCGACATAAGCCAGCTTCAGACAAGTTTCAGGGAACAGTATATAGTTAGTATAGGGTAGGAGGAGTCAGGAGAGAGCGACATAAGCCAGCCAGACGTTTCAGAGGAACAGTATATAGTTAGTATAGGGTGGGGGAGTCAGGAGAGACGACATAAGCCAGCTTCAGACACGTTTCAGGTGAACAGTATATAGTTAGTATAGGGAGGGAGTCAGGAGAGGCGACATAAGCCAGCTTCAGACACAGTTTCAGGGTGAACAGTATATAGTTAGTATAGGGTAGGAAGGAGTCAGAGAGATGACATAAGCCAGCTTCAGACACGTTTCAGGGTGAACAGTATATGTTAGTATAGGGTAGGGGGAGTCAGGAGAGAGACGACATAAGCCAGCTTCAGACACGTTTCAGAGGTGAACAGTATATAGTTAGTATAGGGTAGGGAGTCAGGAGAGCGACATAAGCCAGCTTCAGACACGTCAGGGGAACGTATATAGTAGGAGCAGGAGAGACATAAGCCAGCTTCAGACACGTTTCAGGGTGAACAGTATATAGTTAGTATAGGGTAGGAGGAGCAGGAGAGACGACATAAGCCAGCTTCAGACAAGTTTCAGGGTGAACAGTATATAGTTAGTATAGGGTAGGAGGAGTCAGGAGAGAGACGCATAAGCCAGCAGACAGTTTCAGGGCGATATATAGTTAGTATAGGGTGGAGGAGCAGGAGAGACGACATAAGCCAGCTTCAGACAAGTTTCAGGTGAACAGTATATAGTTAGTACAGGGTGGGAGAGTCAGGAGAGAGCGACATAAGCCAGCTTCAGACAGTTCCAGGGTGAACAGTATATAGTTAGTATAGGGTAGGAGGAGTCAGGAGAGGCGACATAAGCCAGCTTCAGACACGTTTCAGGGTGAACAGTATATAGTTAGTATAGGGTAGGAGGAGTCAGGAGAGAGCGACATAAGCCAGCTTCAGACACGTTTCAGGGAACAGTATATAGTTAGTATAGGGTAGGAGGAGTCAGGAGAGAGCGACATAAGCCAGCTCAGACACGTTTCAGGGAACAGTATATAGTTAGTACAGGGTAGGAGGGAGTCAGGAGAGAGACGACATAAGCCAGCTTCAGACACGTTTCAGGGTGAACAGTATATAGTTAGTATAGGGTAGGAAGGAGTCAGGAGAGAGACGACATAAGCCAGCTTCAGACACGTTTCAGGGTGAACAGTATATAGTTAGTATAGGGTAGGAAGGAGTCAGGAGAGCGACATAAGCCAACTTGAACACGTTTCAGGGTGAACAGTATATAGTTAGTATAGGGTAGGAGGGAGTCAGGAGAGACGACTAAGCCAGCTTCAGACACGTTTCAGGGTGAACAGTATATAGTTAGTATAGGGTAGGAAGGAGTCAGGAGAGAGCGACATAAGCCAGCTTCAGACACGTTTCAGGGTGAACAGTATATAGTTAGTATAGGGTAGGAAGGAGTCAGGAGAGAGCGACATAAGCCAGCTTCGAGACACGTTTCAGGGTGAACAGTATATAGTTGAGTATAGGGTAGGAAGAGTCAGGAGAGAGCGACATAAGCCAGCTTCAGAACGTTTCAGGGTGAACAGTATATAGTTAGTACAGGGTAGGGGAGTCAGGAGAGCGACTAAGCCAGCTTCAGACACGTTTCAGGGTGAACAGTATATAGTTAGTACAGGGTAGGGGAGTCAGGAGAGAGCGACATAAGCCAGCTTCAGACAAGTTTCAGGGTGAACAGTATATAGTTAGTATAGGGTAGGAAGGTCAGGAGAGAGGCGACATAAGCCAGCTTCAGACAAGTTTCAGGTGAACAGTATATAGTTAGTATAGGGTAGGAAGGAGTCAGGAGAGAGGCGACATAAGCCAGCTTCAGACAAGTTTCAGGGGAACAGTATATAGTTAGTATAGGGTAGGAAGAGTCAGGAGAGAGCGACATAAGCCAGCTTCAGACAAGTTTCAGGGGAACAGTATATAGTTAGTACAGGGTAGGAAGGAGTCAGGAGAGAGACGACATAAGCCAGCTTCAGACAAGTTTCAGGGGGAACAGTATATAGTTAGTACAGGGTAGGAAGGAGTCAGGAGAGAGACGACATAAGCCAGCTTCAGACAAGTTTCAGGGGGAACAGTATATAGTTAGTACAGGGTAGGAGGGAGTCAGGAGAGACGACATAAGCCAGCTTCAGACAAGTTTCAGGGTGAACAGTATATAGTTAGTATAGGGTAGGAGGAGTCAGGAGAGAGGCGACATAAGCCAGCTTCAGACAAAGTTTCAGGTGAACAGTATATAGTTAGTATAGGGTAGGAAGGAGTCAGGAGAGAGCGACATAAGCCAGCTTCAGACAAGTTTCAGGGTGAACAGTATATAGTTAGTATAGGGTAGGAAGGAGTCAGGAGAGACGACATAAGCCAGCTTCAGACAAGTTTCAGGTGAACAGTATATAGTTAGTATAGGGTAGGAGGAGTCAGGAGAGACGACATAAGCCAGCTTCAGACAAGTTTCAGGGTGAACAGTATATAGTTAGTATAGGGTAGGAGGAGTCAGGAGAGACGACATAAGCCAGCTTCAGACACGTTTCAGGGTGAACAGTATATAGTTAGTATAGAGTAGGAGAGCCAGGAGAGAGCGACATAAGCCAGCTTCAGACACGTTTCAGGGTGAACAGTATATAGTTAGTATAGGGTAGGGGAGTCAGGAGAGAGCGACATAAGCCAGCTTCAGACACGTTTCAGGGTGAACAGTATATATAGTATAGGGTAGGAAGGAGTCAGGAGAGGCGACATAAGCCAGCTTCAGACAAGTTTCAGGGTGAACAGTATATAGTTAGTATAGGGTAGGAAGGAGTCAGGAGAGGCGACATAAGCCAGCTTCAGACAAGTTTCAGAGTGAACGGTATATAGTTAGTATAGGGTAGGGAGCCAGGAGGAGACGACATAAGCCAGCTTCAGAAACGTTTCAGGGTGAACGGTATATAGTTAGTATAGGGTAGGAGGAGTCAGGAGAGAGGCGACATAAGCCAGCTTCAGACACGTTTCAGGGTGAACAGTATATATAGTTAGTATAGGGTAGGAAGGAGTCAGGAGAGAGGCGACATAAGCCAGCTTCAGACACGTTTCAGGGTGAACAGTATATAGTTAGTATAGGGTAGGAAGGAGTCAGAGAGAGACGACATAAGCCAGCTCAGACAAGTTTCAGGGTGAACAGTATATAGTTAGTATAGGGTAGGAGGAGTCAGGAGAGAGCGACATAAGCCAGCTTCAGACACGTTTCAGGGAACAGTATATAGTTAGTATAGGGTAGGAAGGAGTCAGAGAGAGCGACATAAGCCAGCTTGAGACGTTTCAGGGTGAACAGTATATAGTTAGTATAGGGTAGGAGAGTCAGGAGAGAGGCGACATAAGCCAGCTTCAGACAAGTTTCAGGGGGAACAGGATATAATTAGTATAGGGTAGGAAAGAGTCAGGAGAGACGACATAAGCCAGCTTCAGACAAGTTTCAGGGGAACAGTATATAGTTAGTACAGGGTAGGAAGGAGTCAGGAGAGGCGACATAAGCCAGCTTCAGAAAGTTTCAGGGTGAACAGTATATAGTTAGTATAGGGTAGGAGGAGTCAGGAGAGGCGACATAAGCCACGCTTTCAGGGTGAACAGTATATAGTTAGTACAGGGTAGGAGGAGTCAGAGAGAGAGCGACATAAGCCAGCTTCAGACAAGTTTCAGGGTGAACAGTATATAGTTAGTATAGGGTAGGAGGAGTCAGGAGAGAGACGACATAAGCCAGCTTCAGACACATTTCAGGGTGAACAGTATATAGTTAGTATAGGGTAGGAAGGAGTCAGGAGAGAGACGACATAAGCCAGCTTCAGACAAGTTTCAGGGTGAACAGTATATAGTTAGATAGGGGAGCCAGGAGAGAGCGACATAAGCCAGCTTCAGACAAGTTTCAGGGTGAACAGTATATAGTTAGTATAGGGTAGGAGAGTCAGGAGAGAGCGACATAAGCCAGCTTCAGACACGTTTCAGGGTGAACAGTATATAGTTAGTACAGGGTGGGAGCAGGAGAGAGAGACGACATAAGCCAGCTTCAGACCGTTTCAGGGTGAACAGTATATAGTTAGTATAGAGTAGGAGGAGTCAGGAGAGACGACATAAGCCAGCTTCAGACACGTTTCAGGGTGAACAGTATATAGTTAGTATAGGGTAGGAGGGAGTCAGGAGAGAGCGACATAAGCCAGCTTCAGACAAGTTTCAGGTGAACAGTATATAGTTAGTATGGGTAGGAGGAGTCAGGAGAGAGGACATAAGCCAGCTTCAGACAAGTTTCAGGTGAACAGTATATAGTTAGTATAGGGTAGGAAGGTCAGGAGAGAGGCGACATAAGCCAGCTTCAGACACAGTTTCAGGGTGAACAGTATATAGTTAGTATAGGGTAGGAAGGAGTCAGGAGACGACATAAGCCAGCTTCAGACAAGTTTCAGGGTGAACAGTATATAGTTAGTATAGGGTAGGAGTCAGGAGAGAGAGACGACATAAGCCAGCTTCAGAACGTTTCAGGGTGGAACAGTATATAGTTAGTATAGGGTAGGAGGAGTCAGGAGAGAGCGACATAAGCCAGCTTCAGAAACGTTTCAGGTGAACAGTATATAGTTAGTACAGGGTGGGGAGTCAGGAGAGCGACATAAGCCAGCTTCAGAACACGTTTCAGGGTGAACAGTATATAGTTAGTATAGGGTAGGGAGGCAGGAGAGGCGACATAAGCCAGCTTCAGACACGTTTCAGGGTGAACAGTATATAGTTAGTATAGGGTAGGAAGGTCAGGAGAGAGGCGACATAAGCCAGCTTCAGACAAGTTTCAGGGTGAACAGTATATAGTTAGTATAGGGTAGGAGGAGTCAGGAGAGAGCGACATAAGCCAACTTCAGACAGTTTCAGGTGAACAGTATATAGTTAGTATAGGGTAGGAAGTCAGGAGAGAGGCGACATAAGCCAGCTTCAGACAAGTTTCAGGGAACAGTATATAGTTAGTATAGGGTAGGGGAGTCAGGAGAGAGCGACATAAGCCAGCTTCAGACAAGTTTCAGGGTGAACAGTATATAGTTAGTATAGGGTAGGAAGGAGTCAGGAGAGAGCGACATAAGCCAGCTTCAGACAAAGTTTCAGGAAACAGTATATAGTTAGTACAGGGTAGGAAGAGTCAGGAGAGAGCGACATAAGCCAGCTTCAGACAAGTTTCAGGGTGAACAGTATATAGTTAGTATAGGGTAGGAAGGAGTCAGGAGAGAGACGACATAAGCCAGCTTCAGACACGTTTCAGGGTGAACAGTATATAGTTAGTATAGGGTAGGAAGGAGTCAGGAGAGAGACGACATAAGCCAGCTTCAGACAAGTTTCAGGGGAACAGTATATAGTTAGTATAGGGTAGGAGAGTCAGGAGAGAGACGACATAAGCCAGCTTCAGACACGTTTCAGGGTGAACAGTATATAGTTAGTATAGGGTAGGAAGGAGTCAGGAGAGAGACGACATAAGCCAGCTTCAGACACGTTTCAGCGTGAACAGTATATAGTTAGTATAGGGTAGGGGAGTCAGGAGAGAGACGACATAAGCCAGCTTCAGACAAGTTTCAGGGTGAACAGTATATAATTAGTATAGGGTAGGAGGAGTCAGGAGAGAGACGACATAAGCCAGCTTCAGACAAGTTTCAGGGGGAACAGGTATATAGTTAGTATAGGGTAGGAAGAGTCAGAGAGACGACATAAGCCAGCTTCAGACAAGTTTCAGGGAACAGGTATATAGTTAGTATAGGGTAGGAAGGAGTCAGGAGAGGCGACATAAGCCAGCTTCAGACAAGTTTCAGGGGAACAGTATATAGTTAGTACAGGGTAGGAAGGAGTCAGGAGAGGCGACATAAGCCAGCTTCAGACAAGTTTCAGGGGAACAGTATATAGTTAGTACAGGGTAGGAGGGAGTCAGGAGAGGCGACATAAGCCAGCTTCAGACAAGTTTCAGGGGAACAGTATATAGTTAGTATAGGGTAGGAGGAGTCAGAGAGAGCGACATAAAGCTTCAGACAAGTTTCAGGGGAACAGTATATAGTTAGTATAGGGTAGGAGGAGTCAGGAGAGAGGCGACATAAGCCAGCTTCAGACAAGTTTCAGGGGAACAGTATATAGTTAGTATAGGGAGAGGAGTCAGGAGAAACTGACGCCAGCCACTCAGACACGTTTCAGGGTGAACAGTATATAGTTAGTACAGGGTAGGGGGAGTCAGGAGAGAGACGACATAAGCCAGCTTCAGACACGTTTCAGGGTGAACAGTATATAGTTAGTACAGGGTAGGGGGAGTCAGGAGAGAGACGACATAAGCCAGCTTCAGACATGTTTCAGGGTGAACGGTATATAGTTAGTATAGGGTAGGGGGAGCCAGGGAGAGAGACATAAGCCAGCTTCAGACACGTTTCAGAGTGAACGGTATATAGTTAGTATAGGGTAGGGGGAGCCAGGGGAGAGAGACATAAGCCAGCTTCAGACACATTTCAGGGTGAACGGTATATAGTTAGTATAGGGTAGGGGGAGCCAGGAGAGAGACGACATAAGCCAGCTTCAGACAAGTTTCAGGGTGAACGGTATATAGTTAGTATAGGGTAGGGGAACCAGGAGAGAGATGACATAAGCCAGCTTCAGACACGTTTCAGGGTCAACAGTATATAGTTAGTACAGGGTAGGAGGGAGTCAGGAGAGAGACGACATAAGCCAGCTTCAGACACGTTTCAGGGTCAACAGTATATAGTTAGTATAGGGTAGGAGGGAGTCAGGAGAGAGACGACATAAGCCAGCTTCAGACACAGTTTCAGGGTGAACAGTATATAGTTAGTATAGGGTAGGAGAGTCAGGAGAGGCGACATAAGCCAGCTTCAGACACGTTTCAGGGGAACAGTATATAGTTAGTATAGGGTAGGAGGAGTCAGGAGAGAGGCGACATAAGCCAGCTTCAGACACAGTTTCAGGGGAACAGTATATAGTTAGTACAGGGGTAGGAGGGAGTCAGGAGAGGAGGCGACATAAGCCAGCTTCAGACACGTTTCAGGGTGAACAGTATATAGTTAGTATAGGGTAGGAGGTCAGAGAGAGACGACATAAGCCAGCTTCAGACCGTTTCAGGGTGAACAGTATATAGTTAGTATAGGGTAGGAAGGAGTCAGGAGAGGCGACATAAGCCAGCTTCAGACACGTTTCAGGGTGAACAGTATATAGTTAGTATAGGGTAGGAAGGAGTCAGGAGAGAGAGACGACATAAGCCAGCTTCAGACACGTTTCAGGGTGAACAGTATATAGTTAGTATAGGGTAGGAAGGAGTCAGGAGAGGGACGACATAAGCCAGCTTCAGACACGTTTCAGGGTGAACAGTATATAGTTAGTATAGGGTAGGAAGGAGTCAGGAGAGGGACGACATAAGCCAGCTTCTGACACGTTTCAGGTGAACAGTATATAGTTAGTATAGGGTAGGAAGGAGTCAGGAGAGAGCGACATAAGCCAGCTTCAGACACGTTTCAGGGTGAACAGTATATAGTTAGTATAGGTGGGGGAGTCAGGAGAGAGACATAAGCCAGCTTCAGAACCGTTTCAGGGTGAACAGTATATAGTTAGTATAGGGTAGGGGAGTCAGGAGAGGCGACATAAGCCAGCTCAGAATACGTTTCAGGGTGAACAATATATAGTTAGTACAGGGTTGAGGAGTCAGGAGAGCGACATAAGCCAGCTTCAGACGCGTTTCAGGTGAACAGTATATAGTTAGTACAGGGTAGGAGGTCAGGAGAGAGCGACATAAGCCAGCTTCAGACCGTTTCACGGTAACAGTATATAGTTAGTACAGGGTAGGAGGAGTCAGGAGAGGCGACATAAGCCAGCTTCAGACAAGTTTCAGGGGAACAGTATATAGTTAGTATAGGGTAGGGAGTCAGAGAGGCGACATAAGCCAGCTCAGACAGTTTCAGGAGAACAGTATATAGTTAGTATAGGGTAGGAAGGAGTCAGGAGAGACGACATAAGCCAGCTTCAGACAAGTTTCAGGGGAACAGTATATAGTTAGTATAGGGTAGGAAGGAGTCAGGAGAGAGGCGACAAAGCCACTCGAACAAAGTTTCAGGGAACAGTATATAGTTAGTACAGGGTAGGAGGGAGTCAGGAGAGAGGCGACATAAGCCAGCTTCAGACAAGTTTCAGGAAACAGTATATAGTTAGTACAGGGTAGGAGGTCAGGAGAGAGGCGACATAAGCCAGCTTCAGACAAGTTTCAGGGAACAGTATATAGTTAGTATAGGGTAGGAAGGAGTCAGGAGAGCGACATAAGCCAACTTCAGACAAGTTTCAGGGTGAACAGTATATAGTTAGTATAGGGTGGGAAGGAGTCAGGAGAGAGAGCGACATAAGCCAGCTTCAGACAAGTTTCAGGGTGAACAGTATATAGTTAGTATAGGGTGGGAGGAGTCAGGAGAGAGCACATAAGCCAGCTTCAGACAAGTTTCAGGGTGAACAGTATATAGTTAGTATAGGGTAGGAGGAGTCAGGAGAGAGGCGACATAAGCCAGCTTCAGACAAGTTTCAGGGTGACAGTATATAGTTGTATAGGGTAGGGGAGTCAGGAGAGGCGACATAAGCCAGCTTCAGACAAGTTTCAGGGAACAGTATATAGTTAGTATAGGGTAGGAAAGAGTCAGGAGAGGCGACATAAGCCAGCTCAGACAAGTTTCAGGGGAACAGTATATAGTTAGTACAGGGTAGGAAGGAGTCAGGAGAGAGACGACATAAGCCACTTCAGACAAGTTTCAGGGAACAGTATATAGTTAGTACAGGGTAGGGAGGAGTCAGGAGAGAGCGACATAAGCCAGCTTCAGACAAGTTTCAGGGGAACAGTATATAGTTAGTATAGGGTAGGAGGGAGTCAGGAGAGAGACGACATAAGCCAGCTTCAGACAAGTTTCAGGGTGAACAGTATATAGTTAGTATCGGGTAGGGGGGAGTCAGGAGAGAGACGACATAAGCCAGCTTCAGACACGTTTCAGGGTGAACAGTATAGAGTTAGTACAGGGTAGGGGGAGTCAGGAGAGAGCGACATAAGCCAGCTTCAGACACGTTTCAGGGTGAACAGTATATAGTTAGTATAGGGTAGGAGGAGTCAGGAGAGGCGACATAAGCCAGCTTCAGACAGTTTCAGGTGAACAGTATATAGTTAGTATAGGAGGGGAGTCAGGAGAAAGATGACATAAGCCAGCTTCAGACACGTTTCAGAGTGAACGGTATATAGTTAGTATAGGGTAGGGGGAGCCAGGGGAGAGAGACATAAGCCAGCTTCAGACACGTTTCAGGGTGAACGGTATATAGTTAGTATAGGGTAGGGGGAGCCAGGAGAGGCAGACATAAGCCAGCTTCAGACACATTTCAGGGTGAACAGTATATAGTTAGTATAGGGTAGGAGGAGTCAGGAGAGAGACGACATAAGCCAGCTTCAGACACGTTTCAGGGTGAACAGTATATAGTTAGTATAGGGTAGGAAGGAGTCAGGAGAGAGACGACATAAGCCAGCTTCAGAAACGTTTCAGGGTGAACAGTATATAGTTAGTATAGGGTAGGGGGAGTCAGGAGAGACGACATAAGCCAGCTTCAGACACGTTTCAGGTGAACAGTATATAGTTAGTATAGGGTAGGAGGAGTCAGGAGAGAGACGACATAAGCCAGCTTCAGACACGTTTCAGGGTGAACAGTATATAGTTAGTATAGGGTAGGGGAGTCAGGAGAGAGACGACATAAGCCAGCTTCAGAATCGTTTCAGGGTGAACAGTATATAGTTAGTATAGGGTAGGGGGAGTCAGGAGAGGGACGACATAAGCCAGCTTCAGAATCGTTTCAGGGTGAACAGTATATAGTTAGTACAGGGTAGGGAGAGCAGGAGAAGCTGACATAAGCCAGCTTCAGACACGTTTCAGGGTGAACAGTATATAGTTAGTACAGGGTAGGAGAGTCAGGAGAGGCGACATAAGCCAGCTTCAGACACGTTTCAGGGTGAACAGTATATAGTTAGTATAGGGTAGGAGTCAGGAGAGAGACGACATAAGCCAGCTTCAGACAAGTTTCAGGTGAACAGTATATAGTTAGTATAGGGTAGGGGTCAGGAGAGAGCGACATAAGCCAGCTCAGACAAGTTTCAGGGGAACAGTATATAGTTAGTATAGGGTAGGAAAGAGTCAGGAGAGAGCGACATAAGCCAGCTTCAGAAACGTTTCAGGGTGAACAGTATATAGTTAGTATAGGGTAGGGGGAGTCAGGAGAGAGGCGACATAAGCCAGCTTCAGACACGTTTCAGGGTGAACAGTATATAGTTAGTATAGGGTAGGGAGGTCAGGAGAGAGCGACATAAGCCAGCTTCAGACACGTTTCAGGGTGAACAGTATATAGTTAGTATAGGGTAGGGGTCAGGAGAGAGACGACATAAGCCAGCTTCAGACACGTTTCAGGGTGAACAGTATATAGTTAGTATAGGGTAGGAGGAGTCAGGAGAGAGCCAGCAAGCCAGACACGTTTCAGGGTGAACAGTATATAGTTAGTATAGGGGTGGGGGAGTCAGGAGAGAGACGACATAAGCCAGCTTCAGACACGTTTCAGGGTGAACAGTATATAGTTAGTATAGGGTAGGAAGGAGTCAGGAGAGAGACGACATAAGCCAGCTTCAGACACGTTTCAGGGTGAACAGTATATAGTTAGTATAGGGTAGAGGAGTCAGGAGAGAGGCGACATAAGCCAGCTTCAGACAAGTTTCAGGGTGAACAGTATATAGTTAGTATAGGGTAGGAAGGAGTCAGGAGAGGGCGACATAAGCCAGCTTCAGACAGCTTTCAGGGTGAACAGTATATAGTTAGTATAGGGTAGGAGGAGTCAGGAGAGAGCGACATAAGCCAGCTTCAGACACGTTTCAGGGGAACAGTATATAGTTAGTATAGGGTAGGGAGGAGTCAGGAGAGAGCGACATAAGCCAGCTTCAGACACAGTTTCAGGGGAACAGTATATAGTTAGTATAGGGTAGGGGAGTCAGGAGAGAGCGACATAAGCCAGCTTCAGACCGTTTCAGGGTGAACAGTATATAGTTAGTATAGGGTGGAAGGAGTCAGGAGAGAGCGACATAAGCCAGCTTAGACACGTTTCAGGGTGAACAGTATATAGTTAGTATAGGGTAGGAGAGGTCAGGAGAGAGGCGACATAAGCCAGCTTCAGACACGTTTCAGGGTGAACAGTATATAGTTAGTATAGGGTAGGAAGGAGTCAGGAGAGGGACGACATAAGCCAGCTTCAGAACGTTTCAGGGTGAACAGTATATAGTTAGTATAGGGTAGGAGGAGTCAGGAGAGAGCGACATAAGCCAGCTTCAGACACGTTTCAGGGTGAACGGTATATAGTTAGTATAGGGTAGGAGGAGCCAGGAGAGAGACGACATAAGCCAGCTTCAGACACGTTTCAGGGTGAACGGTATATAGTTAGTATAGGGTAGGGGGAGCCAGGAGAGAGAGCGACATAAGCCAGCTTCAGACACGTTAGGGAAGTATATAGTTAGTATAGGGTAGAAGGAGTCAGAAGCGACATAAGCCAGCTTCAGACAAGTTTCAGGGGAACAGTATATAGTTAGTACAGGGTAGGAGGGAGTCAGGAGAGAGGCGACATAAGCCAGCTTCAGACAAGTTTCAGGGGAACAGTATATAGTTAGTATAGGGGTAGGAGAGTCGAGGAGAGACATAAGACTGACAAGTCAGCTTACGTATACATAGTTTCAGGGTGAACAGTATATAGTTAGTATAGGGTAGGAGAGTCAGGAGAGAGCGACATAAGCCAGCTTCAGACACGTTCAGGGTGAACAGTATATAGTTAGTATAGGGTAGGAGGAGTCAGGAGAGAGACGACATAAGCCAGCTTCAGACAAGTTTCAGGGTGAACAGTATATAGTTAGTATAGGGTAGGGGGAGTCAGGAGAGACGACATAAGCCAGCTTCAGACAAGTTTCAGGGGGAACAGTATATAGTTAGTATAGGGTAGGAGGAGTCAGGAGAGAGACGACATAAGCCAGCTTCAGACAAGTTTCAGGGTGAACAGTATATAGTTAGTATAGGGTAGGAAGGAGTCAGGAGAGAGACGACATAAGCCAGCTTCAGACACGTTTCAGGGTGAACAGTATATAGTTAGTATAGGGTAGGAAGTCAGGAGAGAGCGACATAAGCCAGCTTCAGACACGTTTCAGGGTGAACAGTATATAGTTAGTATAGGTAGGAGGGAGTCAGGAGAGACGACATAAGCCAGCTTCAGACACGTTTCAGGGTGAACGGTATATAGTTAGTATAGGGTAGGAGGAGTCAGGAGAGAGACGACATAAGCCAGCTTCAGACACGTTTCAGGGTGAACGGTATATAGTTAGTATAGGGTAGGGGGAGCCAGGGAGAGAGACATAAGCCAGCTTCAGACACGTTTCAGAGTGAACGGTATATAGTTAGTATAGTGGAGGAGCTCAGGAGAGAGGCGACATAAGCCAGCTTCAGAAACGTTTCAGGGTGAACAGTATATAGTTAGTATAGGGTAGGGAGTCAGGAGAGAGACGACATAAGCCAGCTTCAGACACGTTTCAGGGTGAACAGTATATAGTTAGTATAGGGTAGGGGGAGTCAGGAGAGAGCGACATAAGCCAGCTTCAGACACGTTTCAGGGTGAACAGTATATAGTTAGTATAGGGTAGGAGGAGCCAGGAGAGAGCGACATAAGCCAGCTTCAGACACGTTTCAGGGTGAACAGTATATAGTTAGTATAGGGTAGGAGAGTCAGGAGAGGCGACATAAGCCAGCTTCAGACACGTTTCAGGTGGAACAGTATATAGTTAGTATAGGGGTAGGAGGGAGTCAGGAGAGAGGCGACATAAGCCAGCTTCAGACACGTTTCAGGGTGAACAGTATATAGTTAGTATAGGGTAGGAGGAGTCAGGAGAGAGCGACATAAGCCAGCTTCAGACACGTTTCAGGGTGAACAGTATATAGTTAGTATAGGGTAGGAGGAGTCAGGAGAGAGCGACATAAGCCAGCTTCAGACACGTTTCAGGGTGAACAGTATATAGTTAGTATAGGGTAGGAGGAGTCAGGAGAGAGGCGACATAAGCCAGCTTCAGACACGTTTCAGGTGAACAGTATATAGTTAGTATAGGGTAGGAGGAGTCAGGAGAGAGGCGACATAAGCCAGCTTCAGACACGTTTCAGGGTGAACAGTATATAGTTAGTATAGGGTAGGAAGGAGTCAGGAGAGAGGCGACATAAGCCAGCTTCAGACACGTTTCAGGGTGAACAGTATATAGTTAGTATAGGGTAGGAAGGAGTCAGGAGAGACGACATAAGCCAGCTTCAGACACGTTTCAGGGTGAACAGTATATAGTTAATATAGGGTAGGAGGAGTCAGGAGAGACGACATAAGCCAGCTTCAGACACGTTTCAGGGTGAACAGTATATAGTTAGTATAGGGTAGGAGGGAGTCAGGAGAGGCAACATAAGCCAGCTTCAGACAAGTTTCAGGTGAACAGTATATAGTTAGTATAGGGTAGGAGAACAGTATATAGTTAGTATAGGGTAGGAGAGGAGTCAGGGAGAGGCGACATAAGCCAGCTTCAGACACGTTTCAGGGTGAACAGTATATAGTTAGTATAGGGTAGGAAGGAGTCAGGAGAGAGGCGACATAAGCCAGCTTCAGACACGTTTCAGGGTGAACAGTATATAGTTAGTATAGGGTAGGAAGGAGTCAGGAGAGGGACGACATAAGCCAGCTTCAGACACGTTTCAGGGTGAACAGTATATAGTTAGTATAGGGTAGGAAGGAGTCAGGAGAGAGACGACATAAGCCAGCTTCAGACACGTTTCAGGGTGAACAGTATATAGTTAGTATAGGGTAGGAAGGAGTCAGGAGAGAGACGACATAAGCCAGCTTCAGACACGTTTCAGGGTGAACAGTATATAGTTAGTATAGGGTAGGAAGGAGTCAGGAGAGAGACGACATAAGCCAGCTTCAGACACGTTTCAGGGTGAACAGTATATAGTTAGTATAGGGTAGGGGGAGTCAGGAGAGAGAAGACATAAGCCAGCTTCAGACACGTTTCAGGGTGAACAGTATATAGTTAGTATAGGGTAGGAGAGTCAGGAGAGAGACGACATAAGCCAGCTTCAGACACGTTTCAGGGTGAACAGTATATAGTTAGTATAGGGTAGGGGAGTCAGGAGAAGCCGACATAAGCCAGCTTCAGACGCGTTTCAGGGTGAACAGTATATAGTTAGTACAGGGTGAGGGGAGTCAGGAGAGAAGCGACATAAGCCAGCTTCAGACACGTTTCAGGTGAACAGTATATAGTTAGTATAGGGTAGAGGGAGTCAGGAGAGAGCGACATAAGCCAGCTTCAGACAAGTTTCAGGGGAACAGTATATAGTTAGTATAGGGTAGGAGTCAGAGAGAGCGACATAAGCCAGCTTCAGACAAGTTTCAGGGGAACAGTATATAGTTAGTATAGGGTAGGAAGGAGTCAGGAGAGAGGCGACATAAGCCAGCTTCAGACAAGTTTCAGGGAACAGTATATAGTTAGTACAGGGTAGGAAGGAGTCAGGAGAAGGCGACATAAGCCAGCTTCAGACAAGTTTCAGGGGAACAGTATATAGTTAGTACAGGGTGAGGAGGAGTCAGGAGAGAGCGACATAAGCCAGCTTCAGACAAGTTTCAGGGAAACAGTATATAGTTAGTATAGGGTAGGAGGAGTCAGGAGAGAGCGACATAAGCCAGCTTCAGACAAAGTTTCAGGGGAACAGTATATAGTTAGTATAGGGTAGGAGGAGTCAGGAGAGAGCGACATAAGCCAGCTTCAGACAAGTTTCAGGGTGAACAGTATATAGTTAGTATAGGGTAGGAAGGAGTCAGAGAGAGAGCGACATAAGCCAGCTTCAGACACGTTTCAGGGTGAACAGTATATAGTTAGTATAGGGTAGGAGGGAGTCAGGAGAGGACGACATAAGCCAGCTTCAGACAAGTTTCAGGTGAACAGTATATAGTTAGTATGGGTGGAGGGAGTCAGGAGAGAGCGACATAAGCCAGCTTCAGAAAGTTTCAGGGTGAACAGTATATAGTTAGTATAGGGTGGGAGGAGCCAGGAGAAGCGACATAAGCCAGCTTCAGACAAGTTTCAGGTGAACAGTATATAGTTAGTATAGGGTAGGAAGGAGTCAGGAGAGACGACATAAGCCAGCTTCAGACAAGTTTCAGGGGAACAGTATATAGTTAGTACAGGGTAGGAGAGTCAGGAGAGAGCGACATAAGCCAGCTTCAGACAAGTTTCAGGGGAACAGTATATAGTTAGTACAGGGTAGGAGGAGTCAGGAGAGAGCGACATAAGCCAGCTTCAGACAAGTTTCAGGAGAACAGTATATAGTTAGTATAGGGTAGGAGGAGTCAGGAGAGAGGCGACATAAGCCAGCTTCAGACACGTTTCAGGTGAACAGTATATAGTTAGTATAGGGTAGGAGAGTCAGGAGAGGCGACATAGCCAGCTTCAGACACGTTTCAGGGTGAACAGTATATAGTTAGTACAGGGTAGAGGAGTCAGGAGAGACGACATAAGCCAGCTTCAGACACGTTTCAGGTGAACAGTATATAGTTAGTATAGGGTAGGAGGGAGTCAGGAGAGAGACGACATAAGCCAGCTTCAGACACGTTTCAGGGTGAACAGTATATAGTTAGTATAGGTGAGGAGGAGTCAGGAGAGAGACGACATAAGCCAGCTTCAGACACGTTTCAAGTGAACAGTATATAGTTAGTATAGGGTAGGAGAGTCAGGAGAGACGACATAAGCCAGCTTCAGACACGTTTCAGGGTGAACAGTATATAGTTAGTATAGGGTAGGAAGGAGTCAGGAGAGAGGCGACATAAGCCAGCTTCAGACACGTTTCAGGTGAACAGTATATAGTTAGTATAGGGTAGGAAGAGTCAGGAGAGAGCGACATAAGCCAGCTTCAGACACGTTTCAGGGTGAACAGTATATAGTTATGATAGGGTAGGAAGGAGTCAGGAGAGAGGCGACATAAGCCAGCTTCAGACACGTTTCAGGGTGAACAGTATATAGTTAGTATAGGGTAGGAAGAGTCAGGAGAGAGGCGACATAAGCCAGCTTCAGACACGTTTCAGGTGAACAGTATATAGTTAGTATAGGGTAGGAAGGAGTCAGGAGAGAGGCGACATAAGCCAGCTTCAGACACGTTTCAGGGTGAACAGTATATAGTTAGTATAGGGTAGGAGGTCAGGAGAGAGCGACATAAGCCAGCTTCAGACCGTTTCAGGGTGAACAGTATATAGTTAGTATAGGGTAGGAAGAGTCAGGAGAGAGCGACATAAGCCAGCTTCAGACACGTTTCAGGGTGAACAGTATATAGTTAGTACAGGGTAGGAGTCAGGAGAGAGGCGACATAAGCCAGCTTCAGACAAGTTTCAGGGTGAACAGTATATAGTTAGTATAGGGTAGGAGGAGTCAGGAGAGAGGCGACATAAGCCAGCTTCAGACACGTTTCAGGTGAACAGTATATAGTTAGTACAGGGTAGGAAGGAGTCAGGAGAGAGACGACATAAGCCAGCTTCAGACAAGTTTCAGGGAGACAGTATATAGTTAGTATAGGGTAGGAGGAGTCAGGAGAGGCGACATAAGCCAGCTTCAGACAAGTTTCAGGGGAACAGTATAATAGTTAGTATAGGGTAGGAAGAGTCAGGAGAGAGACGACATAAGCCAGCTTCAGAAAAGTTTCAGGGTGACTGGTATATAGTTAGTATAGCGTAGGGGGAGCCAGGAGAAAGACGACATAAGCCAGCTTCAGACACGTTTCAGGGTGAACGGTATATAGTTAGTATAGGGTAGGGGGAGCCAGGGGAGAGAGACATAAGCCAGCTTCAGACACATTTCAGGGTGAACGGTATATAGATAGTATAGGGTAGGAGGAGCCAGGAGAGAGAGACGACATAAGCCAGCTTCAGATAAGTTTCAGGGTGAACGGTATATAGTTAGTATAGGGTAGGGGGAGGAAGGAGAGAGATGACATAAGCCAGCTTCAGACACGTTTCAGGGTGAACGGTATATAGTTAGTATAGGGTAGGGGGAGCCAGGAGAGAGCGACATAAGCCAGCTTCAGACACGTTTCAGGGTGAACAGTATATAGTTAGTACAGGGTAGGAGGAGTCAGGAGAGAGACGACATAAGCCAGCTTCAGACAAGTTTCAGGGTGAACAGTATATAGTTAGTATAGGGTAGGAGGGAGTCAGGAGAGAGACGACATAAGCCAGCTTCAGACAAGTTTCAGGGTGAACAGTATATAGTTAGTATAGGGTAGGAGGAGTCAGGAGAGAGGCGACATAAGCCAGCTTCAGACACGTTTCAGGGTGAACAGTATATAGTTAGTATAGGGTAGAAGGAGTCAGGAGAGAGCGACATAAGCCAGCTTCAGACACGTTTCAGGGGAACAGTATATAGTTAGTATAGGGTAGGAGGAGTCAGGAGAGAGCGACATAAGCCAGCTTCAGACACGTTTCAGGGTGAACAGTATATAGTTAGTATAGGGTAGGAAGGAGTCAGGAGAGGCGACATAAGCCAGCTTCAGACACGTTTCAGGGTGAACAGTATATAGTTAGTATAGGGTAGGAGGAGTCAGAGAGAGACGACATAAGCCAGCTTCAGACACGCTTCAGGGTGAACAGTATATAGTTAGTATAGGGTAGGAAGGAGTGGAGAGACGACATAAGCCAGCTTCAGACACGTTTCAGGGTGAACAGTATATAGTTAGTATAGGGTAGGAAGGAGTCAGGAGAGAGACGACATAAGCCAGCTTCAGACACGTTTCAGGGTGAACAGTATATAGTTAGTATAGGGTAGGAGGAGTCAGGAGAGAGACGACATAAGCCAGCTTCAGACACGTTTCAGGGTGAACAGTATATAGTTAGTATAGGGTAGGAAGGAGTCAGGAGAGAGACGACATAAGCCAGCTTCAGACACGTTTCAGGGTGAACAGTATATAGTTAGTATAGGGTAGGGGAGTCAGGAGAGAGACGACATAAGCCAGCTTCAGACAAGTTTCAGGGGGAACAGTATATAGTTAGTATAGGGTAGGAGGGAGTCAGGAGAGAGACGACATAAGCCAGCTTCAGACACGTTTCAGGGGAACAGTATATAGTTAGTATAGGGTAGGAGAGAGTCAGGAGAGAGACTACATAAGCCAGCTTCAGACAAGTTTCAGGGGTAACAGTATATAGTTAGTACAGGTAGGAAGGAGTCAGGAGAGAGACGACATAAGCCAGCTTCAGACAAGTTTCAGGGGGAACAGTATATAGTTAGTACAGGGTAGGAGGAGTCAGGAGAGAGACGACATAAGCCAGCTTCAGACAAGTTTCAGGGGAACAGTATATAGTTAGTACAGGGTAGGAGGGAGTCAGGAGAGAGACGACATAAGCCAGCTTCAGACAAGTTTCAGGGGGAACAGTATATAGTTAGTATAGGGTAGGAAGGAGTCAGGAGAGAGACGACATAAGCCAGCTTCAGACAAGTTTCAGGGTGAACAGTATATAGTTAGTATAGGTAGGAGGAGTCAGGAGAGAGACGACATAAGCCAGCTTCAGACACGTTTCAGGGTGAACAGTATATAGTTAGTATAGGGTAGGAGGGAGTCAGGAGAGAGACTACATAAGCCAGCTTCAGACAAGTTTCAGGGTGAACAGTATATAGTTAGTATAGGGTAGGAGGAGTCAGGAGAGAGACGACATAAGCCAGCTTCAGACAAGTTTCAGGGGAACAGTATATAGTTAGTACAGGGTAGGAGGGAGTCAGGAGAGAGACGACATAAGCCAGCTTCAGACAAGTTTCAGGGTGAACAGTATATAGTTAGTATAGGGTAGGAAGGAGTCAGGAGAGAGACGACATAAGCCAGCTTCAGACACGTTTCAGGGTGAACAGTATATAGTTAGTATAGGGTAGGAGGAGTCAGGAGAGAGACGACATAAGCCAGCTTCAGACACGTTTCAGGGGTGAACAGTATATAGTTAGTATAGGGTAGGAAGGAGTCAGGAGAGAGACGACATAAGCCAGCTTCAGACACGTTTCAGGGTGAACAGTATATAGTTAGTATAGGGTAGGAAGGAGTCAGGAGAGAGACGACATAAGCCAGCTTCAGACACGTTTCAGGGTGAACAGTATATAGTTAGTATAGGGTAGGAGGGAGTCAGGAGAGAGACGACATAAGCCAGCTTCAGACACGTTTCAGGGTGAACAGTATATAGTTAGTATAGGGTAGGAAGGAGTCAGGAGAGAGACGACATAAGCCAGCTTCAGACACGTTTCAGGGTGAACAGTATATAGTTAGTATAGGGTAGGAAGGAGTCAGGAGAGAGACGACATAAGCCAGCTTAGACACGTTTCAGGGTGAACAGTATATAGTTAGTATAGGGGAGGGAGTCAGGAGAGAGACGACATAAGCCAGCTTCAGACACGCTTTCAGGGTCAACAGTATATAGTTAGTATAGGGTAGGGGGAGTCAGGAGAGAGACGACATAAGCCAGCTTCAGACACGTTTCAGGGTCAACAGTATATAGTTAGTATAGGGTAGGAGGGAGTCAGGAGAGAGACGACATAAGCCAGCTTCAGACACGTTTCAGGGTCAACAGTATATAGTTAGTATAGGGTAGGAGGGAGTCAGGAGAGAGACGACATAAGCCAGCTTCAGACACGTTTCAGGGGGAACAGTATATAGTTAGTATAGGGTAGGAGGGAGTCAGGAGAGAGACGACATAAGCCAGCTTCAGACACGTTTCAGGGGGAACAGTATATAGTTAGTATAGGGTAGGAGGGAGTCAGGAGAGAGAACATAAGCCAGCTTCAGACACGTTTCAGGGTGAAGAGTATATGGTTAGTATAGGGTAGGAGGGAGTCAGGAGAGAGGCAACATAAGCCAGCTTCAGACACGTTTCAGGGTGTACAGTATATAGTTAGTATAGGGTAGGAGGAGTCAGGAGAGAGACAACATAAGCCAGCTTCAGACACGTTTCAGGGTGAACAGTATATAGTTAGTATAGGGTAGGAAGGAGTCAGGAGAGAGACAACATAAGCCAGCTTCAGACAAGTTTCAGGGGGAACAGTATATAGTTAGTATAGGGTAGGGGGAGTCAGGAGAGACAACATAAGCCAGCTTCAGACACGTTTCAGGGTGAACAGTATATAGTTAGTATAGGATAGGAGGGAGTCAGGAGAGAGACAACATAAGCCAGCTTCAGACACGTTTCAGGAGGAACAGTATATAGTCAGTATAGGGTAGGAGGGAGTCAGGAGAGAGCAACATAAGCCAGCTTCAGACAAGTTTCAGGGTGAACAGTATATAGTTAGTATAGGGTAGGAGGGAGTCAGGAGAGAGACAACATAAGCCAGCTTCAGACAAGTTTCAGGGTGAACAGTATATAGTTAGTATAGGGTAGGAGGCAGTCAGGAAGAAGCAGGCAGGCTAGAGGGCAATTGTCGGTGGGTAGAGATGGGTGGCAAAAGTACGAGGTGGATGGGCTGGAGGTCCCCATATCTGAAAGTGCCATTAGAGAGAGGGGGTGGTGGTGAGGCAGTGTGGTGGGGTAAGGGTGAGTGGGAAAACTGGTGCTAAAAAAGTGGAGCTCCAGGGTAGGTTATAGGCATAATTGGTATAATGGTTAATCTGGCCCTGCCTTTATCTCTTTCAGTCAGTTTAATTTCATCCACACTGCATGGCTGGTAGCTGTAACAACCGAAGACATTTCATGAAAATCCTAACCCCATTTTGCCGGGTTACTTCCCTTATTTTAACAGAGCGTGTTGAGGGTAGAGTAGATAAAATAACAGCGTCAAAGTATAAGCACTCAGTGTGCACAGCACACGGGTGCATTTCCGTTTAACAATATAGCTATTTTTTAACTACTAACAAAAAATGATACTAATAACATGCTCACTTTATTCTCTCTGCCAGGCAGCTTGCAAAGCTGGTTGAAATATTAGCCAGTATAAGTTACACGGTCAATGAAGTGAACGTAAAAAGAAAGGTACAAAGCATTTTTTGATTAAATTTTGACTCCGTGAGTTAATACTTTCCAACTTCATGAAATGTTTTATGTTGTTTTATTTTTTTATTTATTAAGGTCTAGGAGTAATCCCTGTGAGCGGATGCTCTTTTGTAGGCTCCACGTCAGTTTACATAATATAGAGAAAATACAAAACCATGGGTATACAGTAATGGTACAGTAATCTGCAGGTGGGTGACACACTTAGACACAGTTACGGCATTGTACAATGTATGCCTGCATCAATGAGTTAGACATACTTAGGGGAGAATAGAAACAGATGGTGGTTCTAATACTATGAAATTATTTTTTTTAGTTGAAACTGTTAAAGTAAAAGTAGACTATTTTTTTGGCATTTGTTACAGATTAAATTGCACTAGACTGGATATTGCTGACAGTGTTGTGCCTGCAGTGTCTCCACATGGCATTAAGGCCCTGTCCACACTAGGGCTCCTGTAACTTGACAGGCATACAAAGCCGTTACAGGATCCCCTAAGCACGGTTCGCATCCACACTGGTAACATTTTCAAACTGAGTCAGAAAACTGTTTTTAAACCCTGATTGTAGCAGCTCTTTAGCATGGTTTTCTAAATGGTTTGAAACCGAACACGATTACCTGACTAGTGTGGATGGGTGTCAGTACTGTATACCGGCTACAGGCATTGTTGGTCCTCCGGAACAGTTCAGAAACCATGTTTCCTTAACATGGAATCTCCCTCCAGTGTGGCTAGACTTCAGCCATTTTTAAAAACATTTCAGCTGCAGTGCGGATGTGATAGCATGGTAAGCCCTGAACTGGTTTTAAAAATATTACAACAAAACCATCCTCACTGTGAACATGGTCTTAGAATGTACCAGCGAATAGAAAGCACAGTGCTTGTGATCTTCAGTTCCACTGACCGCGCCTCATGTGGTGCTCTGGAAGTCCTCCTGGTGTGCATCACACAGTTCTCAGTAGGTGTTATGCTCCAGTCCATACCAGTCCATTATTTGCTGGTCAGACAACTCCAAGATGGTGTGTCTGCTCCTGAGTACCTTGGGGAATACGGCCATGAGGGTGACGCCTGTGCTGCTGGGCTCCATGGTGCCGTGCCTCATACCCTGTACACTCTGCAGCATCAGAGCATCAGCTGTGCCTCATACACTGTACACCCTGCAGCATCGGAGCGTCAGCTGTGCCTTATACCCTGTACACCCTGCAGCATCAGAGCATCAGCTGTGCCTCATACCCTGTACACTCTGCAGCATCAGAGCATCAGCTGTGCCTCATACCCTGTACACCCTGCAGCATCGGTGCGTCAGCTGTGCCTCATACCCTGTACACCCTGCAGTATCGGCGCGTCAGCTGTGCCTCATATACAGTACACCCTGCAGTATCGGAGCATCAGCTGTGCCTCATACAGTACACCCTGCAGTATCGGAGCACCAGCTGTGCCTCATACACTGTACACCCTGCAGCATCGGCGCAACAGCTGTGCCTCATACACTGTACACCCTGCAGATCGTGCAAGCCAGCTGTGCCTCATACCCTGTACACCCTGCAGCATCGGGCGCGGCCAGCTGTGCCTCATACACTGTACACCCTGCAGCATCGGAGCGTCAGCTGTGCCTCATACACTGTACACCCTGCAGCATCGGAGCGTCAGCTGTGCTTCATACACTGTACACCCTGCAGCATCGGCGTGTCAGCTGTGCCTCATACACTGTACACCCTGCAGCATCGGAGCGTCAGCTGTGCCTCATACACTGTACACCCTGCAGCATCGGAGCGTCAGCTGTGCCTCATACACTGTACACCCTGCAGCATCGGAGCGTCAGCTGTGCCTCATACACTGTACACCCTGCAGCATCGAGCGTCAGCTGTGCCTCATACACTGTACACCCTGCAGCATCGCGGCCAGCTGCGCCATACACTGTACACCCTGCAGCATCGGAGCGCCAGCTGCGCTCATACACTGTACACCCTGCAGCATCGGAGCGCCAGCTGTGCCTCATACACTGGTACACCCTGCAGCATCGGCGGTCAGCTGCCTCACACTGTACACCCTGCAGCATCGAGCGGCCAGCTGCGCTCATACACTGTACACCCTGCAGCATCGGAGCGCCAGCTGCGCCACACGCTGTACACCATGCAGCATCGGAGCGTCAGCTGCGCCTCACACGCTGTACACCCTGCAGCATCGGAGCGCCAGCTGCTCACACGCTGTACACCCTGCAGCATCGGAGCGTCAGCTGCGCCACACAGCTGTACACCCTGCAGCATCGGAGCGTCAGCTGCGCCTCACACGCTGTACACCCTGCAGCATCGGAGCGTCAGCTGCGCCTCATACGCTGTACACCCTGCAGCATCGGAGCGTCAGCTGCGCCTCATACGCTGGACATCCTGCCGCATCGGAGCGTCAGCGGCGCCTCATACGCTGCACACCCTGCAGCATCGGAGCGTCAGCGGGGCCTCATACGCTGCACACCCTGCAGCATCGGAGCGTCAGCGGCGCCTCATACGCTGCACACCCTGCAGCATCGGAGCGTCAGCTGCGCTCATACGCTGCACACCCTGCAGCATCGGAGCGTCAGCTGTGCCTCATACGCTGCACACCCTGCAGCATCGGGAGTCAGCCAGCGCTCATACGCTGCACACCCTGCAGCATCGGAGCGTCAGCTGTGCTTCATACGCTGTACACCCTGCAGCATCGGAGCGCCAGCTGTGCCTCATACGCTGCACACCCTGCAGCATCGGAGCGTCAGCTGCGCCTCATACGCTGTACACCCTGCAGCATCGGAGCGTCAGCTGCGCCTCATACGCTGTACACCCTGCAGCATCGGAGCGTCAGCTGCGCCTCATACGCTGTACACCCTGCAGCATCGGAGCGTCAGCTGCGCCTCATACGCTGTACACCCTGCAGCATCGGAGCGTCAGCTGCGCCTCATACGCTGTACACCCTGCAGCATCGGAGCGTCAGCTGCGCCTCATACGCTGTACACCCTGCAGCATCGGAGCGTCAGCTGCGCCTCATACGCTGTACACCCTGCAGCATCGGAGCGTCAGCTGCGCCTCATACGCTGTACACCCTGCAGCATCGGAGCGTCAGCTGCGCCTCATACGCTGTACACCCTGCAGCATCGGAGCGTCAGCTGCGCCTCATACGCTGTACACCCTGCAGCATCGGAGCGTCAGCTGCGCCTCATACGCTGTACACCCTGCAGCATCGGAGCATCAGCTGTGCCTCATACACTGTACAACCTGCAGCATCGGAGCGTCAGTACATAGAGGGCCATGATGTGTGTGGGGTTGTCTCAGGTCTGGGGAGCTTTCATAGATGAATGCTTGCTGTGACAGCACACCTGTGTCAGTTTGCACCTGGTTAAGACTTGCATTCCATTGGTGCTATTTTTGTACTTCTTGATTGGCAATTAGCACTTGGTCATTTTTCTCCAGTATGTGACTGCACCTTCTATTCAGGTTTCCACCCCTCATTAGCATTTCTGCTGCACTGCTATCACAGCTGCAGGGCTATTCACCCTGTTAAAAAATGTACACCCTTGTTCGCAGTTCACCCGATTCCTACCGGCTATCGCCATTAGTGTAATTAGCGCCATACAATTCCCATTTGCTTATCTCTAAGCATGCCAGTATCTTACCTTTCAAAGATGTGTAAATATGGTGTATCATTTTACTTCTCAGATGCATTTAAAGGCATCGTCTTGTGCCTACCAACAACCCCTTCAACAAGAAATGTTGTGAATTACACCTTCACTGGGAAAATTGGGGCCAAGTTGGGAGCTTTCCCTAAGGGTACTGTAACAAAGTTTTCAACTTTGCTCCCAGCTTTGCTCAACATTATTAAAAAAAACAAAAAAACTTTTTTTAATTCCAAATCCACCCCCACCCACTGTGCAACATCACCCATCCTGCCCACCTCCCAGATAATTTTAACACATTTGCCCCCACCCAGACCCCTGCTAGCCCCTGCCTCTTCCCAACAGTCCCAGCGAGGTTCCAGTAAACTAATACTAACAAGATTATGGTAAAAAATATCCCATTGTTCCACCCACTTGAGCAAGTAACCTCCCTCCACATCCCATACAGTCTCCCAAGCACCATAATTTATGAGAACCCCCCCACCCTATCCCATATAGCACCCAACCTCCCTCATCTCCCCCAAATAGTTAAAGGATACATTGAGGCATTAGAAAAGTTAGTACATGCTCTCTTGTAAGAGCGGTCAGCTCATCTCTTTGCTATTCAATGCTAAATGACTGTATGATGATGCCCTCCTGAGTAGCAACACCTGACTGGCCGAATGAATTAATACTTTAATGGAATTTTGCTGGGACTGTAGGGGAGGTGAAGAAATTAGTTTTTTTCTGTGGTGGGGGGATGTCTTAAAATTATCTGGGGTTGGGTGGGGTTGAGTAATATTTGCACAGTGGATGTGGTGGATTTGTAATTTAAACATTTTTGTGTTTAAGTGCACGCTTCATGTAGTTCGCCACTGGTGAAATGTTACTTCACCCGGTGAAAACTACGCAGAATGATGCTTTGCCAGCACTTTCAATGGTCAACAGCTGCCATGTGTAGACTTCGCTGGAGAAGTAGGTACATTGCTAACACTTTGACGAGTGAAGTAGTCTCATTCTCAGCACTGGCAAACATCATTCTGCGTAGTTTTCACCGGGTGAAGTAACATTTCACCAGTGGCGAACTACATGAAGCGTGCACTTAAATACAAAAATGTTTAAATTACAAATCCACCACATCCACTGTGCAAATATTACTCAACCCCACCCACCCCCAGATAATTTTAAGACATCCCCCCACCACAAAAAAAAAGGGAGGGACTGTGGACATGGCCTACCTAGACTTTAGCAAGGCATTTGACACAGTCCCACACAAAAGATTAATATACAAGTTAGCCAGCCTGGGAGTGGGTCCCAAGATGACAACCTGGGTAAAGAATTGGCTGGAGAATAGGACACAGAGAGTAATAGTAAATGGAGTCCACTCTGAAAAAAGGGGTAGTAGTGGGGGCACCGCAGGGTTCAGTGATCGTCTCAATGTCTTATGTTTACATTGTAGAGGGACTGGAAGGAAAAAGTAAGTCTCTTTGCAGATGACACAAAGATCTGCGAACAGAGTTGATGCAGAAGGTGGGGTGGAAAGGATGAGAAGGACTTGGCAAGGTTAGAGGAATGGTCAAATGTATGGCAGCTTAGATTCAATGCTAAGAAGTGCAAGGTAATGCACCTGGGAAACGAAAACCAGGGAAGAGTACAAATGGGGGTGATACTAACAACAACAAAAATGGAAAGGGACCTGGGGTAGTCATATCAGATGACCTAAAAGGTGGGCAAGCAATGAGAGGGCAGCAAGGAGGGTTGAGGGAATACTGGGATGCATAGGGAGGCATCACCAGTAGAAAACAAGAAGTTATTATCCCTCTGTACAGACAGCTGGTGAGACCACATCTGAGTACTGCGGCAGTTCTTGGAGACCCAATCTCCGAGAAAGACATAGACAGGATGGAAGCTGTCCAGAGGAGGGCAACTAAAATGGTGCAGGGTCTGCACCGGAAGACATATGAAGAGAGACTTAAGGAGCTTAATATGTATAGCCTCGAGGAAAGGAGGGAGAGGGGGACATGATCGAAACTTTCAAGTACCTCAAGGGAAACAAAGTCCAAGAGGGTAGCATCTTTCAAAAAAAGAGGTGTGCAAGAACAAGGGGGCACAATTTGAAGATAGAGGGGGGCGGCTCAGAGGTAATTTAAGGAAGTATTTTTTCACAGAGAGGGTTGTGGATGTATGGAGACGGCCTTCCAGAGGAGGTTGTGGAGTCAAAACAGTGGTGGAATTCAAGCATGCATGGGACAGTCATAAGGCAATTCTAGGGGGTGGGGGTAGGAAGAAGTAGGCTGCTGGTTAACTAGGATCTGCAGCTTATCCATCAGGTAGAGAAATGGGCAGGCTGGGTGGGCCAAGCAGTCCTTATCTGCCGTCAAATTCTATGTTTCTATGTTTCACTGGTGAAGTGTCACTACATCTAGACTTTGCTGGGTGAAGTAGGCCCATCATTGGTGCTTTCACTGGTGAAGTGTCACTATGTGTAGACTTCATTGGGTAAAGTAGGTGCATCATTAATGCTTTTACTGGTGAAGTGTCACTATGTGTAGACTGTTGGGCGAAGCAGGCCCATCATTAGCACTTTCACTGGTGAAGTGTCACTATTTGTAGACTTCATTGGGTGAAGTAGGCACATCATTAATGCTTTTACTGGTGAAGTGTCAGTGTGTGTAGACTGCTGGGCAAAGCAGGCCCATCATTAGCGCTTTCACTGGTGAAGTGTCACTATTTGTAGACTTTGTTGGGTGAGGTAGGCATATTGCCAGCACTTTTGATGGTGAAGTGTCACTATGCGTAGACTTTGCTGGGTGAGGTAGGCTCATCGCCAGCACTTTCACTGACAAACTGTCACTACCTGTAGACTTCACTGTGTGAAGTGGAAATGTCACCAGCAGAAGAACTACATGAAGTGGCACATCTCACTATTCAAAGTCAGGAAACTTTACAGATATTTCTGTGAAGCAAAGTTTCCTGATTTTTTTTTACCCCTCAACCCCTAAGGCATGTGATTACTGGCCCAGCACACCCTGTCATATTATCGAATTGCTCACTTATTTCTGAGATTCTGTACTTGTGATATTGTGATCCTTATAAAGGCAGTATAGCACAGTGGGTTAAGACTCTGAGCTGCAGACTTGGGTTTGAATCCCACAGCCACCTAGGTGCATACTGTGTGATCCTGAGCAAGTCACTTAACTTCCTTGTGCTCCCAGGTCGCATCTGGAAACAAGCTTCGGCTTAGTGTGCTACTCCGGGTTAAACAATGTTCGTTTTCCCCTTCGCAAACAATACTTTCTTAAAGTTATAATTGTTTTTATTAGAGTTCTTCAGGTAAGAACTAATTGTGCAGTCTTACACTGACAGCTTTTCCCCATCTACACGATCTGTAAGATTTTTTTGTCTTTGTTTTTATTTGTTATGCTTTGACTAGAGCCCAAGTCACTAATTCTTTTTCTTTTTTACCAGCCTGGCAGATTTTTCTCTACCAGCTGCATCTGTGATTTTATTGTGCTGTGTTATCGACAGCCTACAGGAGAAGATTGCAGAATAGAACCTTCTTGTGTTTTGATGACGGGGAGGGGCAGAGGAGGACAGCAGAGCTTGTTTTGTCTCTTACAATTCCAGGTTGTCCTTACGTGTTCTGGTATGGTTTGGTCTAAAGATACACAAACATTGTCTATTAATCATGGCAGCATCCGTGTAATCCGTATCAGGCTTCTGCAGGTGCAGCCTTTGCCATCCCAATAAGCCTGCCAAACCCTTAATTTATAATCATTTATTGTGAATTTTTTGCAGATAAATAAGAAATTAATCCCTCTGACAGTAACCTTCTCCCACTTATGGTTTACTCATTGAACACAACATGGTTGGCTACACAGGTTTTGTTTAGTTTAAAGGAGTTGAATCTGCTAAGATAAAAGCTATTAATGTCAATTTGCAAATGAACTCTCTCATTTGTGTGAAAAACAAATGCAGTTTGCATCAGCAGGTTATCCAGCTCCTGTTCCAGCTTCATAAATATTCCTTTCAAGATTGACGTAATGCAAGAAAGTAGTTTGCATAGAAAGAAAGTTTAATACAACTCCTGTTACCACAAAAAAAAAAAAAAAAGAAACCAGAAAATAACCTTCTCTATTACCCTTTAGAAAGGTACACTTGTTCACCTCCAAATGAAACAAGAACTGACAGAATAAATCAGATGTGGCCACAGTCACTTAAAAACACTTTCTCCTGTCATGCTAACATTTTTATTTCATTGAACAGAATGCAAAGTTAATTTGTAAAGGGGAAAATGTCACCCGAGCGGTTAATAATGCAGCCTGCCTGTTAGGGTCCTGCATTGTTAAAGAGAATCCACTTGAGTAATCGGAGTCAAAGCTTTTAGTATGGAATGTTGTACTACAGTATCTTTCTAAATACAAGCATTTCAGCAATCAGAAGGTCCCTGTTAAAGGGGACAGCTTACATTTTCTTTGTTATTCTTGGCGGAGAAGGTCACTGACAAAGGATCGCAAGAGGCATGCTGAATATGCAAATTGTTCACAACTAACAAACTCCACAGGCTTTGCCTTCAAGTACTTTTAACTCAGGTGAGGCCCATCTGTTTGAAGCAATTAGTTTCCTGTTGTGTGCATTTTCACCATGCCTCCCGTGGCATTCCTGAATCCACTTCATCCAGCAGGAGAGGGACAAGAAAATTGTGTTCTATCCACACCGTAGCAACAGATTAATGAAGGCCACTACTAAAAAAAGAACACGCGGAGTTCCAGAAGAAATAATGTATAAAGCTGTAGGAATGGCTAATTTGAAAAGCATTTTCTGAATGCCGCTTTGTTTACAGGGCTAAGTCATGATTAACAGTTGCATCGCTTCTTAGATGGGCACAGAAAGGTTAAAGGGGCACTGTCAGAGTTTGCACTTTCCTACCCCTCCCTCAAACAGCAGCTCTGTGCTCACTGCTCCCCATTCTTTTCCTGCTCCAAACTCCTACTTTAGCTTACAGCATCCCTCGAGCATACTGATGTTGCAGCTGCTGTTCCACTGATGTTCGCCTGAGGGCTGGTCAGGGAGACCTGATACGTAGGGGACTAGTCTAATATTAGAGTCAGCGGAGCTTGTTTCATGTGTTTTTTCAATTTTTGGATTGCAAGTCAGTTTTTACAGCTCAGAAGCACCTTAACTGCCATGTTTTGCACAGACTGATTTTTGTAGCATTATGAAGCTTGTGTGCATGGTCTTTTTGGATACTACCAGCACTGATGTTACAAACCTGGGTCCCCTCTGGTTCATTTGTATCTGCTGGTTATTTGGTGGGGTGAATCCTTGGCCTTTCAATGCCATGTCTACTTACAGTCACTAAGAAATTTAATAAAATGGGCACATAGAATCCTGCAACCTGATTGGCTGAAATTTGTTTCTACTTGTTGAATTAAAATAGCACAGTCAATGGCATGAAACTGTGAAACAGGTGCACCCACCTCCCCCGCTACTCCACAGACACTACATGCCACAATATAAAAGGGGCTAGAGCACTCCACTAATTTCATTAAAGGGGGACTGATTTTATTCACAAATGTCCATAATGTGAAGTTTTCAAAACATACCGGTCTTAATGCAGACCTAGACATAAAATGGAAAGGTTTGGTACACTTTTCTATATGGAGTCAGCATCTTTGATGCTACAACCAGTAATGGTGCTCAAAAACTGATGTTTCTTCCATCTAGCCAATAAGCATAACCAATGGGTATGGAAACCTCCTGACACCAATGTGCTCACTCACTACCAATATCAGTATGCAGCTCCTAGTTGTTGCAGTCCCTAATCCCAGTTTCACTTTCATACACAGTACCACCTTGTGATTCATTCAGTTACCGAACTAACACTGAGGTTGGCAGTACAGCCTAGAGGTTAGAGTAAGGCCCTGTCCACACTACGCCTCTGTAACGTTACAGAGTACCCAAACCGTTACAAGCGGTTTGCATTTACCTGTGGTACAGAAAATATTCGTAGCCGTTGTTAAAACCACATGAGGTGGTTTCAACAGCGGTTATGAAACGAGTCCCGTCTCGGTAACATTACCGGCGATAGTGTGGATGAGCGGTAACGGTCCCCTGCATGGCCTGTAGCGCAGCGCGAGCTGCATTGTGGGATTGGGCACGGCAGTAACGGTCGCCCAGTTCCTGAGGTGTGGACTGGCGGGATCGGTCTTGTACCGGTCACCGTTGCAATGTGGACACACTGTACCACTCCCCGGCTGTAACGGTTTCTGTCTGTTACGGGGTCTGAGCAGTGTAGTGTGGACAGGGCCTAACTAGCTGCGAATGAGCTTAAGACATCCAGCAGGCCTGGGTTTGATTCCCATAATGTCCGCATGCTACTGTGGGACTCTGAGCAAGTCACTTAACCTTCCCAGTGCTCCCAGGTCACCCCTGAAAATAGGCACTTGTGCCTAGTGGGCTTTATCCAGTTACCAAAGAATAAAAAAGACTAAAACACTTGAAGCCAATTACTTGCAATTCAAGTCCACAAAATAAAACAATATCAAGTTTTTTTTTTTTTTTTAGAAAACCAAAAAGAGAACAAAACTGGGAGGGGAATTGCTATAAGAGACTGTTCACACAAAAAGTACACACATCATAAAGGCCTGCATAGTGCGTCCTATGGTGATAGCCCATCTGTGGAGAGACTATTTCACACAGAACTATTGATTTCTAAACAGGTTACAGTTATTCTTTTTAATGTTCTCACAATCTTAACACAAAACCCATTTTATAAGTTCTGAAGTTCCAAAGTTCCTAAGTTCTGAACCAATCTGCTTTCCTCTCTCTCTCTCTCTCTATCTCGCTCTCTCTCTCCTCTCCCTCCCTCCCCTCTCTCTCCTCCCTCCCTCCTCCTCTCTCTCCTCTCCTCCCTCTCCTCTCTCTCTCTCTCTCTCTCTGCCTCTGCAGTAGCTTCTGCCTTTGTTGATGACTGATCTTCTTCTCTTATTCTGCTCTACATCCTTCTCCTCATCCAACCTGATCCCTTGTCCAGGTACCTCTCTCTCTTTACCTCCCATCCTTATCTCATGGTATTCATGTCATTTCTTTGCCCCCTCCTGTGCCAATACTACTAATCTGCCTTCAGATTTCACTGCTTCTTGTCATTCTGAAACTGACTTGTAATATGTAATTACCAAAGTGTAAATATTTTTTTTGTTAGCTGTTATATTCAGTTTTTTGCTGCTCATGTTCATTCAGAAAATGACCTGCAATATGTTATTACCAAAGTGTATATATCTATTTTGCTAGCTGTAGTAAACTGTTACTTTTATAGTTCTGTATGTTTTATTATTCTTTATCTCCTACCTACTGTATGTTAATTTTCTTATTACTGTAACGTAATGCCCTTGTTGTTTTTGCATTTCACTGTATTGTTTGTTGATGCACTCCCGGGTCGACCCTGAAAAAGGGACTGTAATTGTCTCAGTGGACTTATCCCATTACCAAAACACAATAAATAAGTAAGTGCAATATGACATTGTGGGGTGTTTGTTGTGCTGCCCTAACTACATTTCCACGGGCGGAAGGCCCTTGTCCTACAGTCTTGTGCCTTAATACATCCCTGGGTGTGTGGTTGTGGCAGCCCAACCAGCACCCCTTCTGTGTTATTGCTTATGTACCTTCATACTCCTTTTGTGTTTAAGGGGGCTACTGTTGTTTCGAATGTAACTGTTGCACTTCCATTCTCACTGTATACTCCCCCCCCAGTTCAGAAACAAGCATCAGCTCAGCATGCCTCTCCTGGTTACTAATCTATAGATAAATATGTACAGTTGGTGGGATATCGGAAATTTAAAGAATGTTCATAATGAGTAAGTGAGATTGAGGAAGGCTAAAGGACACAAAGCGGGATTTTTGCCCTGGCGCCTTTTAACCAATCCTCTCATATAGTTTAGCCTAAGGGGAGCTGTATCAAAACATATATGTATTACCTTTAAGCTTTACTTTAATATGGTTCTGTATGTTTTAAAGCTGAAGTAAAAATGTGTACATGAGCTTAAAACTTCTGCACCAATGTTTTTGAACCAAAAAATGGCATGGACATCAGATGCAATGATGTCTTTTAGAGTAAGACTTCTCTGCGTCTAACGGTAAACACCTGTGGAGCCCTTTTTATAAAGTTTAAGTTTTGCGTCTAGTGTACAAGTTAAGTATCAATAAATATGACTGATTTCACATATGAACATAATAGTAAACATTACAAAAGGGGGCTCTTAGGCATTTACTATTAATCATGGAGCACTCTCATTCTAATTACATCATTACGCTTGATGTCTGCTACATTTCAGGTCTGGCTTGGTGCAGAGCCGTTGCACTGATCTTTACATCAGGAAGACAGATTTAAATCCTATGAAACCATATTAAAACTCGACAATTAAAGGTACTCATTTCTCTGTTATTGGGTCAGATTTGGAACCATTATTTCCAAGTATACATATTTTAATAGGTTAACAATTAACATATCATTTTTCGCTGAAACATGTTTATGTAACCGAGGATTTAAGGAAATCATCAAACACATTATACTTCAATGCCCCTTATACAACTCTGTTAGGAACTCAATATTAATTTTTTAACTAAGTACACATCCTTAAATTATGATCCAGTATTCATCCTCCTGCATCCACAAACAATAAACAAGTGTGAATTAATAGTGAAATTTCTGAAGGCTGTGATTAACAGTAATAGAAAGAAAGTCTCCTCTCTCAAAGTCTAGTATCTTTCCAGATGGATTATAATTGCCAGTACAGAATTTTTGTTTATTCTTTTCTCTGTCATTCCTTTTACTCTCTCAGTTCAATGTAACTTAAGCTGTAATGATGCTATAAGTGTGATAAGAATGTTTTTTAAAGTATTGTATTTATATTGTAATGTCCAAAAATGTCACAGTCGGACGAACAATAAACTTTGAAACTCTGAGAAACTTTGAAACTTTGTTAATGACACAGCTCCCCTTGGGCTACAGCTGTATACGAGGAATAGTTAAAAGGTGTCAGGTAGTGGTGTGTGAAATTAGAAATTTCTGTTTCATGCACTTTTCATGAGATTGTGACTATTTCCCTTAATTTCTTTTTACAGTTAATCTTTTTATTGAGTCATTTCAGAGTTATTCACGTAATGAGAACTTAGATCAAAAATGCTAAAGAAGTGGTTTACAACATTACCTCTGCACTTCAGGGTTCTAAATAATTGATTAGCAGTTTTTTTCTTGGGACAATGCTAACTGTACAGAAAGTATTTATATAGGTTTTCTAGAAGTGTTATGTTTGTTAAACACAGTGAAGCAAGTGCTATGCTTTTTCACAATGTTTTAGAACTTTTATGAGCAAAACACTAATCAATTTTTGGAGTTAAATAAATCCCTGCACTTACAGAAAACTAGCACTGTGATACAAAGTTAAGGTACATTTAAATATTAAGTAGAGTAAGCATCCATACCCAAAGACCAGTTTAGAAGGGTACTGGTAGAAAAGTAGGGGGGGGTGGTTTACCCATCACTTATGGACCTACATACATTGGAACTTAAGTTTACTTACTCATAATGGGTTAGCAGGGTCTGCAGAGTAATCTGAACTTCTTCACTTAATTTGTAGAAAATGGGAGGATCTTGTGGCTGTCCACAGGACAGCACTCAAGATATCGTTGAGAAGAGAGATTAAACAATCTTTAGCAACTTATCAACCAGCCCTACTTGGAAACTCACTGGGGTCTAAGTTTATCCTTCGTATACCTGATGATGCACCCTGCACTAACTGATTTGATAAAAGCAAAATTGTGGGGCCCATACACTTTCAAATTTGGGTATACATCCATTTTTATAACAGGACATCCTGGTATGGTTAGCCACATTTTCCATGGATCTAAACCATTCCTTAGTTGATGGGACATCTCTTGTTCTCCAACATTTTAGGATAAGTCTTTTTGCCTCCACTGAGGCCTGTATAAGCCAAATAATCTGGAATTTGAATAGGGCCTGGGTTGGAGGTACAAGGCCTAATAGCCAGAGGCCTGGATCTGCTGGGACAGGAGTCACAAGGATCTGAGAACAATGTTTAATCAGTGATGACTGTAGAGTTTGTAGGGGAATACAGGACCACAGGATATGTAGTAAATCAGCATCAGACTCAGGTGCCGTATCTCCCAGCAGGTATCAAAGGGGAGTAAACCCATGGCCTTTAATTGAGTAAGGGTGCAGTACAAAAGATGCATTATTTTGTTTTGGAGAAGCAGGCTGCTTGGATCACAGCAGGCTTGATGTATTCTTCACAAAGTTTGCTGCCATTGCTGATCAGTTATCGGTGAATCCAGTTTTGTTTCCCACGTAACCTTGGCTGGAAGGAAGAGGTATGGGGTGCAGTCCCTCATGAGTCTTTGGATGTTGCCTGCCCTGCCCTTTTGTTGCTTAATCCAGGACTCCATTGGGATCAAGATTGGCATACCATTCTTATATTCATTACACACTACACATGTATATTTCTGTTTTGCCCAGGAGGTGTAGAGGTTTCTAATTTGAAAGTCTCTCCAGAAGTCACTTTGTGGTAGGTCATATCTAGTTCTTAACCTTTGGAAAGAGTCCATAGAGGTATCACTGGGAGTATCCAGGTCACCCAGATATTTGCTTCGAGATCCATTCTGCCCATCACACAGGTTTATTGTTAATACAGAGGTTGGGGTTGAACCAACGGGGGTATTATCTGCCCAGCCAGAGGCAATGTTTGGTCCAGTGCCCTAGCTTTTGCCAAGCCAGGTGGGAGTTATAAAGGGTGTGCCTATACTGCAAGTGTTTGAGTAGGGGGTGAGTCAGGAATGCTGACAAAGAGGAACCATTTAATATATATTTTTCAACTGTTACCCAGGCAGGGGGGAGAGTGTCCTATCTCTTTAAAGGATTTTGCCACAATAAAGGCTATGGAGTACTGATAGAAGTAGGGCATATTCCAGCCTCCTCTTAGCTTCTGGGCTCTCAGTTTTGCCCTACTGTACCTAGGCCTAGTGGCACCCCATAGAAATTTGCTTATTAAGCTGTTCAACTTCTTGGCCCAAAAGTCCGGTGAGATAAAAGGGAAGTGGGATAGCAGGTAATAAATCCTTAGGGCCACCTTCATCTTGAGTGCAGTTATTTTCCCCACCATAGACAGATGTAAGTGTTCTCACCTAGCCGTGTCCTTATGGAGGGTTTCTAACAGTGGCTTAAGGTTAATATCCACTAGGGATTTTAGGTTGGGGGAAAGCCTGGTCCCCAGAAACTTAATTTCAGAGTGTGACCATGCTAGGCCATGACCACCCAGCCGAGATGGAGAGGTGAGCACATTCAGGGGAAGGGTTTCTAACTTTGAAACATTGATCCTCAGACTGGAGAGTTCCTCATAGGTTTTTAATGTTGAGAGGATGTGTGGGAGACTAAGGGGTAGGTTTTGGGTCAGGATCAGGCAGTCATCAGCATACAGCTTGGTGGTATAACATGTTTCCTATTTGAATCCCCTGTATATTAGGATGGGATTTCAGGGCTGCCGCTAGTGGCTCTATGGCAAGTACAAATAGCAGGGGGGATAGTGGGCAACCTTGCCTAGTCCATCTTTGCAGGAGGAAGGGTTCTGACATGTTCCCATTGGTGAGCATCTTTGCCATGGGGCAGCATATAGAGTTTTAATCCAGCTGGCAAAATAATGGCCTGCAGTGAAAGTTTCCAGTACTGCACACAGATACTCCCACTCCACTGAGTCAAAGGCTTTCTCAAAGTCAATTGTAATCGCTGCTGCCAGGATTATGGGGAGATCTGCTGCAGTTTGCATAAGGGTATAAGAGCACGGATATGGTCAGAGCTGATTCTTCCCTTGACAAATCCCACCTGGGATGGATGGCAATGTCCAGCAAGCATTCCTCCAACCAGGAAGTGAGGACTTCGGCCAAAACTTTAGCATCCACATTAATTAAAGAAATGGGTCTATAACTGGCAGGGAGGTTATGGTCTTTTCCCTCTTTCAGCAGCACTGTTATAATAGCCTCTGACAAGGTGGAGTGGAGTTTTTGTTGCACATGTGCCTCCTGTAGCATCAAAGCCAATGGGGTCACTATCAGGGATTGGACCAATTTATACAAATCCACAGGGACCCCCGGAGCTTTGTGCAGGGCCATATTGGATATTGCTAGGGCAATTTCTTCCTCTGTGATGTTTTGGTCCAGGGCTTCTTTCTGGTGAGCAGTCAGTCTGGGGAGGGACAATGAGTCAAAGGATTTGCTATGCCTGTTTTTATCCCAATTTACCTGTGAAGAATATAGGGTGTTATAGAAGTTAGACATGATGTCATTGATGGCTTTGGGGTTTGGCGTTAGCTTTCCTGACCCATCTTTCAGTTTGTGAATGAATCTCTCAGCCTGCCTCTGTTTCAACCTGTAGGTGAACAGCTTGCTAGCCTTTTCTCCTTCTGCTTAATACTGGTGTTGCACCTGGTAGATGTATAATTCCACCTTCCTTGTCACTAAGGTATTCATTTTCAGTCTGAGGGCAGTTATCTCCGCTGTAACTGAAGGTGTCTGGAGAGAGGAGGGCCGTCTCTTGTATTTTGCCTCTAGACTGCTTAGTTCGGTTTCTAGTTGTTTGAGCTCCTTCTCCCTCAGTTTCAGTCTATGGGAGGCAAAGCTAATTATTTTGCCTCTTATGGTGGCCTTATATGCTTCCCATATGTTGGCTGCAGAAGCAGAACCTGGAGGGTTGTCAGTAAAGAACCCTTTTGTCTTCACCAATAGCCAAGGGGCAAAGTCTTTGTCCTACCTCCACATAAGGGATTTGGGGGTTGGCAGGGATGGAAGAAAGGTAAGGGCCACCGGTGCATGGTCCGAGATATAGATCTGGGAGATGGTGACCCCTGTGGTGGCAGCCATTAGTTTGGAGGAGGTGAGCCAGAAATCTAACCTGCTAGCCATAGCTTGAGGTGCAGAGAAGAAGGTATAGTCCTTCTCAAAGGGGTGTAGTATCTGCCACACATCAAATAACTGATGCAAGGAGGTAAGTTCCTTCAGGGCCTGGAGGGATCTCGAATGAGGTTCTGGCCTAGTACTGGATCTGTCTAAAAGGTGGTCCATCACCAGCTTGAAGTCCCCACCCATTAGGATATCTGGGTTATCAAAAGAAATGTCCTTAATTTTTTGGGAGATAGCAAGAAAAAATTCTGGAGAGTCTTCATTAGGGCCATAAATATTAACCAGTAGAAATGGGCCAAATGGGGTGGAGACCTTCATGATGATCCACTTACCTTCACCTCCTGTGTGCATCTCCATGGGCTGCCATTGTAACTTTTTGTGCAGCAGAATGGAAACACCCCCTTTGGTTGACTCTGCATTACTGTGGCCTTCCTTGCCCGCCCAATCCCTGACAAGTTTAGCAGCTTCTTTCAAGCTCAACTTAGTTTCTTGTAGAAAAGCCACCTGGGTGCCCAATTTTTTGAGGCGGGAAGGTACCATTTTCCTTTTCACCAGGGAGTTAAGACCCCTCACATTCCAAGAGGTGGTTGTTATATCAGCAAGATTAGCCATATTCAGGGTGTCTCCTTTTTGCTTACCAACACATGGATACTGTAATGACTACTATCTGCTATTACCATTTTATCATCTTGGTTGAAACTCATGAATCCCCCTATCGGAAGGACCTGCTCCCCTAATCGGGAGCCGATTGGAGGCTGCAGTACAAGGCTGCAGGTGGTCCATGAAATCACTTCATTTCTTTTCTTAACTATTGCCTTTCTGGAGAGGCTCAGGAAGGCACAGCTGCCCCCACTATAGGGCGTGTCTGGAAAGAAGGGTTTTGAGTAGCAGTGGGGCTGCCTTCCATGAGTGCTTCCGGCAAGAGTCTCTGAGGGCTGGGAAGGTGAAGGATTAATCTCAAACCAGAGACTGAGGGCAAGAATGTTTGCCATGCTTGATCTCTGTTGGGAGTGTAGAACCATTGGAGACCTGGGAGGGAAGGAACTTGCCTGCCTCCCAACGGTCAAGTGCTACACCTGGGGAGGGGGGTAGTGGGTAGTGTGCCCTTCACAGCTACCAGCCAAGAACTGTTAAAGAAGTAGATCTGAGTCGCAGGGGGCCAGCCACCCATACGGCTTGGGGCCTACTCACCCCACTATCCAATCTGGAGTTATGCTCCCTTTATTTTTATTTAGTTAGTACAGATTGCAACCCCAGTGGGGTGTTTGGGAACCTTTAGCGACAAGCCTATCCAATGTTTTGGGCAACCAGACAAAGGGAAGTTCCATCTAAAGAGGGTTGTACATATGGCCTGCCTACATAGGTGTCAAAGGATGCAGGGCATGGGCAACGAGCTCTGATAGGGCCAGATGCAAGGCATCAAACACAGTGCATTGTGCAGTCCTACATGAGCCTGCAGTGAAACACTGTTTCTCCCTTTATTCCCCATGCACTAATCAGCAGATAGCAGAGAAAAAATCTATTGCGAGCTTTGTGTGGACCTAGGAATATGCCCTCAGCAATTACAGCCCTTAAATGAGTGTTACATATCTAGGGTGTGCAAGACTGAGATGGAATACCTTATTTTACAAGCCTCTGTCCTACCACCGAAACCCCGTGAATTTTGCAGCAGCTTGGAGCAGGAACTGGCTCCTTTCCTTTGCCTTGCTCTCCCTTATAAACCCCACACTATATGCTTAGGGTTTAAAAGAATCCCCTTCATACAATAGGCATATTGCCTATGGCACAACTCTTAACACTGCAAGCGCCACACCACGGGAGTTATCCAGATTTAGCTAGTGCCATATTAATACAAGGCAGCAGGCAGAATTGAAGTGCGGGTTGAGGGTGCACCTTAGAACATCACGACTCATTGCTGTTCTCCCTGTGAACAATGGGAGGGGATTAGGGTTGAGCAGGCATATTAAGGCATGACAGGCAGACCCATAAGCAAACACCATGACTGTGAGGCGATCGTGACTTCATGAGGAGATCAATACCCCTCTCTGTAGAATACTCAAGGAGGTTAACTAACTTCTTCTGTTAACAGCAATTTAGTAAGACAAACACATTCTTTGAAAAACAGCCTTTGGGCTGAAAAAACAGAGCCCCATTCAACAAATGTAACCAGTATTACTGCATTACCGCACCGATGGTGACTTCGGTTTGTCTTACCCACAAAAGCGGGCATTGCAGCTATCAGAGGGAAGGGAAGGAGGGAACTACAAGCCAAAATTGCCTGACTGTTGCCCTATTAACTAAGCATCCTTTAACCCTCAAATTGTAAGCCCTGGGAAAACCAATGCAGAGTAGTCCTTAAAGAAAAGGAAAACCCTTGGGGGAATAGCCACAACCCCTTACCTTCAGCTGTCATTGCGGGCCCAGTTTCTCAGCCAGTGGTGAAAAGCTCTGATGTAACTGCTGCATCAGGGGCTCCCTAAGTCAGTTGCCCAGTCCCAGTATATTGGAGCCCAGTCCCCGGCCAGTTCTTCCAGTGATAGGAGGATTTCTTCCTCAGCGATTAGGCTCTTTTAGGGAAGGTTAAGGGCAGCTGGGAGAAGCTCCCCAAGCAGTTTGAAGCAATTGGATTTCTTCACAGGGGTTGAGTAGTTGGAGGACCCACTACCTTCTGATAGATGAGCCTTCCATTGCCAACTCCTTGATCTGTTCCACGGGGCTCTAGCTGGTGGCATCAGAGGATTCTTGCCTTGTTTGGTGACAGCTTTCTTCTTTTGTCTCCCCCGCTGGGGAGTTTGCCATTCAGGATCAGCGTTGAGTGCAGCCACAGGAGTTGCAGTATGGTGTGGAGGACCATCACGCTGAACAGAGGTATCCATCAGTTGTTGGGCCTCACCATGAGACAAGAGTGGCTGTAGACATTGAGGGGCTCATTCTCCAGTGATGTCAGCAAGGAAAAGTTCCACCTCAGCTGGCATGTTGAAGGTGAGTTGTTCGCCCCTGTATAGGACCCTCAGCTGTGCTGGGTATCTTAGGGATGCAGTAATGTTCAATTTGTAATACGCCTGCTTTACTGAGACATAAGCACATCTTCTACGGGACAGATCGTAGGAGTAATCCTGGTAGATTTAGACTTGCACTCCTTCCCACTGCAAACTTTTCAGGTCCCTGGCTGCCCATGGGAAGGTCTTCTTGACAGGATATCTAAAGAATTTGCATAGAATCGGATGTGGCCATTCACCAGGCTGCGGTCTGGGTGCCAGAGATCTGTGGGCCCTCTCCAGCTCCGGGGGGAGGTTGGTTATTTAACTTCAGCATTACCAGGAGGTCACTCTGTAGAAAGGTGATCATATCAGTACCTTCAGCCCCCTCCGGTAATCTCACAGTTCTTATGTTCTTTCTCCTCCCTTGGTTCTCCAGGTTGTCCACTTTTGCTAACAAATATTAGTAAGTAACATTTTTATTGATCGACTTATACAAGTCATTACAATTATAAATACATATATTGGAATCAATTAACTTACACAACCATATAAAATTTCATATTAAAACATCTCTCATACAACATTTGTATATTCATCTTTGTTTATACATTTACATATATAGTATCCACATTTATTAAATACATTTAAATGCCAATTCAATTGGACTGTACTCAAATAAATTATCCCGCCCCTTAAGATAAGGCAGTCCTCACATGCAGTTTTTTTTCTGCTCGATTATTTTAAGAAAGGAGGCCACAGTGTATAGTGTTTTCAAGTTATGGGATTTTAACAAAAAATTAATCATAATTTCCGGTTCTAACTTGATATTACTTAAAATCGCCCCCCATTTCTTGCTTCTTCTTTTTTGTATAGAGGACATAATCTTTATAAATGTCTAAGAGTGTCTTTATCTAATCCACATGTGCATAATATTTCCCACACTATTTTCTCTTTGCCATAAATTTTTTATTTCCAGTTACTTATTATACACTTGAATCTTGCACGAGTCAACAATTTCCTAAACTCAGGATTGGTCACTGACCTCAAATAATATTCCAATTCATGCGATCTCTTGTTTTTTAACATCCATTCATTCACTTTACACTGTTTACACAATGCCAAATCCAACTGGATATAATAATCTCTGCTCCTGTCTTTAATTCTCCATTTCATTAATTCTGCAGGAGAAATCATACTTTCTGGTATTATCTCTAATAGTCCCAATGGTTTTATTGATTTGTCAACTATTACCATGCTTGGAAATATACAAATATTGTAATTGATCATGTTGCTCTCTGAGTTGGCAGTGGTGGTAGTGCAGAATCTCCCCTTGACGTTTAACATGGAATTTGTTGTCAGTTATCCTGTTAGTCAATTTCACCACATCGGCTTTAGTGCGTGTAGTTGTTTCAATAAGCTCTGCAGTGTACAGGAGGACCTTGTTTAGTAAGGTAGTTATGTTGCCCAGTTGTCGCTCTACAGACTTGGGGTAGCAGGTTGTGGTTCCCTGGAGTCCTCCATCACTAGGTACTCTGCGGAGGGTACCAACTTAACTCTGGTGGTTGGAGAATATCCACAGGCTGTCCAGATGCAATGAGGCAAGCTGTTGGGAGCAGGAGAAGTTCCAAATCCAAAGTCCGATAAGCACAATTCAGATATCAAAATGTTCAGTACAGTCCATAGAATATAAATCCATCGAAAGAATCCTGGACAGTAGGTGCTGAAATGTTGGATGTGTCGAGATGGGTGAAGATGGTACTGCAGTAGCTTAATTACACAACTTCCATCTTGGATGGCAAGCTCCACCCCCCCATTTCCCTTAATTTCATGAGATTTCAGGAATTCAAATTATGAGCCTCAGATGTACAATTGTTGTTGAAACTCTGCATCTTTAAAACTCACATTTTTTTTGTAACATGTGCAGCTGGGGAAATGGTGCTATTTGAATAAAAAAGCATTAGCAAATTGTGCCAGATTGCAGTACTATTTTGTGAAAATTGCACAAATGCGAGAATGGCAATTTTTCAATATTATGATGACACGCAGTGTCAGTGGCTCATTAGGTAGCACACTCACCTCTGAGGCTGGGAGATCAGAGGGCTGTGGGTTCAGTTCCCACATCTGGCACTTGGGTTAATATCTCAGTACTGACACTGTAGTGCAGCATGAGAGGGGTGCTGCACTTCTGAGGTGCCGTCTTTCGGATGAGACGTTAAGCCGAGGTCCCATCTGTCTGGACTGGTGGTAGTTCAGGTGGATGTTAAAGATCCCATGGCACTTATCGAAAAGAGTAGGGGAATTTCCCTGGTGTCCTGGCCAAATTTCCCTCATTCACTAAAAATACCACCAACAGCTTAATCTGGTTTAAGGTCAGTTGGCATTCATCTGTATTCCCTCTCCCCTGGGCCGTGCCTGAAAATAGGCAGGATTTGTCTAGTGCACTTACCCGGTCAACAAAAACTAAATCAAAAAAATAATAAAAGTTTCACACAACACTACTGCCAGGACATAAATACTTGCTGAATGGTCCATTAACGAAACCTTAGGGAGGTTAAGTGAGATAGTGGAAGGTAAAGAAACACTCAGGAAGGGTACATGAGATAGTGGAAGGTAAAGAAATCCTCAGGGAGCTTAAGTGAGACAGTGGATGGTTAAGGAACACTCAGGGAGGTTACGCAAGATAGTGGATGATAAAGGAACACTCAGGGAGATTAAGTGAGATAGTGGAAGGAAAGGGAATGCTCAGGGAGGTTACGTGAGATAGTGGATGGTTAAGGAACACTCCGGGAGGTTAAGTGAGACAGTGGATGGTTGAGGAACACTCAGGGAGGTTAAGTGAGACAGTGGACAGTTAAGGAACACTCAGGGAGCTTAAGTGAGATAGTGGATAGTTAAGGAACACTCAGGAAGGTTAAGTGAGATAGCGGAAGGTAAAGGATTACTCGGGGAGGTTATGTGAGATAGTGGATGGATAAGAAACACTCAGGGAGGTTACGCGAGATAGTGGAAGGTAAAGGAACACTCAGGGAGGTTAAGTAAGATAGTGGAAGGTAAAGGAATGCTCCGGGAGGTTACATGAGATAGTGGATGGTTAAGGAACACTCACGGAGGTTAAGTGAGATAGTGGACAGTTAAGGAACACTCAGGGAGGTTAAGTGAGATAGTGGAAGGTAAAGGAACAGTCAGGGAGGTTAGGTCAGACAGTGGACAGATAATAACGAACACTCAGGGAGGTTAAGTGAGACAGTGAAAGGTTAAGGAACCCTCAGGGAGGTTAAGTCAGACAGTGGATGGTTAAGGAATACCCAGAGAGGTTAAGTGAGATAGTGGAAGCTAAAGTAAAACTCAGGGAGGTTACATGAGATAGTGGATGGTTAAGTAACACTCAGGGAGATTAAGTGAGATAGTTGATTGTTCAGGAACACTCAGGGAGATTAAACGAGACACTGGAAGGTTAAGGAACAATCAGGGAGGTTACGTGAGGTACTGGAAGGTAAAGAAATGCTCAGGGAGGTTAAGTGAGACAGTGTATGGTTAAGAAACACTCGGAGGCTAAGTGAGATAGTGGAAGGTAAAGGAACAATCAGAGAGGTTAAGTGAGTTAGTGGAGGGTAAAGGAACACTCAGAGAGGCTTCATGAGATAGTGGAAGGTAAAGGAATGCTCAGGGAGGTTAAGTGAGATAATGGATGATTAAGGAACACTCAGGGAGGTTAAGTGAGACAGTGGACAGTTAAGAAACACTCAGGGAGGATAAGTGATATAGTGAAAGGTAAAGGAACAATCAGGGAGGTTAAGTGAGACAGTGGATGGTTAAGAAACACTCGGAGGCTAAGTGAGATAGTGGAAGGTAAAGGAACAATCAAGGAGGTTACATGAGCTAGTGGATGGTTAAGGAACACTCAGGGAGGTTACGTGAGATAATGGAAGGTAAAGGAACACTTAGGGAGGTTAATTGGGACAGTGGACGGTTAAGAAGCAATCAGGGAGGTTAAGTGAGATAGTGAAAGGTAAAGGAACAATCAGGGAGGTTACGTGAGATAGTGGAAGGTAAAGAAATGCTCATGGACGTTAAGTGAAATAGCAGAAGGTAAAGGAACACTCATGGAGGTTAAGTGAGACAGTGGACAGTTAAGGAACACTCAGGCAGGTTAAGTGAGATAGTGGACGTCTAAGGAACACTCAGAGAGGGTACATGAGATAGTGGAAGGTAAAGAAATCCTCAGGGAGCTTAAGTGAGATAGTGGATGCTTAAGGAACACTCAGGGAGGTTACGCAAGATAGTGGATGATAAAGGAACACTCAGGGAGATTAAGTGAGATAGTGGAAGGTAAAGAAATCCTCAGGGAGCTTAAGTGAGATAGTGGATGGTTAAGGAACACTCCGAGAGGTTAAGTGAGACAGTGGACAGTTAAGGAACACTCGGGGAGGTTAAGTGAGATAGTGGAAGGTAAAGGAATGCTCAGGGAGCTTAAGTGAGATAGTGGATAGTTAAGGAACACTCAGGAAGGTTAAGTGAGATAGTGGAAGGTAAAGGATTACTCGGGGAGGTTATGTGAGATAATGGATGGTTAAGAAACACTCAGGGAGGTTAAGTGAGATAGTGGATGGTTAAGGAACACTCAGGGAGGTTAAGTGAGACAGTGGATGGTTAAGGAACACTCACGGAGTTAAAGTGAGACAGTGGACAGTTAAGGAACACTCAGGGAGGTTAAGTGAGATAGTGGAAGGTAAAGGAACACTCAGGGAGGTTATGTGAGATAGTGGAAGGTAAAGTAACACTCAGGAAGGTTACGTGAGATAGTGGAAGGTAAAGGAACACTCAGAGGTTAAGTGAGATAGTGGAAGGTAAAGGAACACTCAGAGAGGGTACATGAGATAGTGGAAGGTAAAGGAATGCTCAAGGAGGTTACATGAGACAGTGGAAGGTAAAGTAACACTCAGGAAGGTTACGTGAGATAGTGGAAGGTAAAGGAACACTCAGAGGTTAAGTGAGATAGTGGAAGGTAAAGGAACACTTAGGGAGGTTATGTTAGATTGTGTAAGGTAAAGGAATGCCCTGGGAGGTTAAGTGAGATAGTAGATGGTTAAGGAACACTCAGGTAGTTAAGTGAGACAGTGGGTGGTTAAGGAACACTCAGGGAGGTTAAATGAGATAGTGAAAGGTAAAGGAACACTCAGGGAGGTTAAATGAGACAGTGGATGGTAAAGCAATGCTCAGGGAGGTAAAGTGAGACAGTGGACGGTTAAGGAACACTCAGGAAGGTTAAGTGAGAAAGTGGAAGGTAAAGGAATGCTCAGGGAGGTTAAGTGAGATAGTGGATTGTTAAGGAACATTCAGAGAGGGTGAGTGAGATAGTGGAAGGATTAGAAATGCTCAGGAAGGAAAGACAATTCAAGATCACGGAGGGTAAATGAGATTGAGGACGGTTAAGGAAAGTTCAGGGAGATTAAGTGAGATTGAAGGAAATTAATGAAAGTTCAAGGAGATTAACTGAGATTGAGGGAAGTTAAGGAAAGCTCAAGGTGGTTACATGAGACTGGTAGGTTATGGAAAGCTCTGGAATGGTAGGTGAGATTGAGAGAGGTTGAGGAAAGCTCAGAGAGGGTAAGTGAGATTGACAGAGGTTAATGAAAGTTTAGGAAGGGTAAGTGAGATTGAGGGAGTTTAAGGGTAGTTTAGGAAGGGTAAGAGAGATTGAGGGAGGTTAAGGATAGTTTGGAGAAGTTAAATGAGATTAAAGCAGATTAAGGAAATCTCAGAGAGGGTATGTGAGAATGCAAGAGGTAACCTGGCAAGCTCAAGGGGTAATAGAGCTTGAGTGAGGTTAAAGAACCCTTTTTGGAGGTTAGTGAGATTCAGGGAGGTTATAGAAAGCTCAAGCAGGTAAGTGAGAATGTGGGAGGTAACATGGCAATTTCAGGGGAGGTAAGTGAGACTGAGTGAGGTTAAAGAAATGGTGAAGGGGAAGTGAGGTTCAGGGAGGTTATGGAAAGCTTTGGGAGGTTAAGTGAGGTTGAGAGAGGTCATGGAAACCTCAGGGAGGATATGGGAGATTGAGAGAGGTTAAGTGAGCCTCATGGAGGTTAAACAAGGCTTGGGGAGATTAACTAAGATTGAGGAACGTTAAGAAAAGCTCAGGGAGGGTACTGTGAGATTGAGGGAAATAAGGAAAAGTCAGGAAGGGTAAGTGAGATTTAGGTAAGTTAAGGAAAGCTCAGGAAGGTTGTCATTGAGGCACAGGTCAGGAAGCATAGGAAAACCAGGAGCAGTTTCAAAATTCACAAATAGCATTTTATTTTTCTCAATAACAGCAAAATAAAAAATAAAAATTATTCAGTATAACTATTTACAAAGGCAGTACAAACACAGAAAACAAAATCCTTCTTCTGAGTGTTTCTTCTCAGTTTCAAATCTCAGTCTCTCTGTCTCTCTTACAAAACATTGCTGCTCTTTTTATAACAAGTCTTTGCAGGGAGCTCATTAAGGAGACTAGTTTTTCACAGAATGTTCTTGTCAGTTTCCAATGTTCTTGCAGGTGCAGCAAAAAAAGCATAATGACCTAGAACTGATCTTTTGTTGACAGCTCTGTAAAGTTTTCACATCAGTATCTCAGTTTAACCCCTCACGTTCCAAATAGTTTGTTTTGGTTTTTGCAATAATTACAATAGTATAACGATATACAGTTTTAAACAAAGGATTCCCAGTATCAGTGACATTTCCACATAAAGATTCACATATATTTTTATACCCACAGATATGCAAGGGGGAAGAAAAGATGGAAATAGCAAGGGAAGGCAGAGAGATAGTGAGAGGTGGAGAATTCCGAAATGTCAGAGTAATCACTTCCTAGGTCTCACAAGAAAATTTAATTGTGCAACCTGACAGGCAGAAAAGGAGAGAATAGAACAGATCCTTGCATTTAAACTCTTTCTGTGTAACAAATGGGATAGGGTCTTATTCAACCTTGTCACAAAGGTTAAGTGGGATTGAGAGAGGCTAAGGAAAGCTTGGAGGTAAAGGAGATTGAGGGAGATTAAGTAAAGTGTGAGGTAAGTGAGATTGAGGGAAATAAAGAAAATTCAGGGAGGGTAAATGAGATTGAGGGAGGTAAAGAAAACTCAGGGAGGGTAAGTGAGACTGAGGAAGGTTAAGGAAAGCTCAGGGAGAGTAGGTGAGATTGAGGAAGGTTAAGGAAAGCTCAGGGAGAGTAGGTGAGATTGAGGAAGGTTAAGGAAAGCTCAGGGAGAGTAGGTGAGATTGAGGAAGGTTAAGGAAAGCTCAGGGAGAGTAGGTGAGATTGAGGAAGGTTAAGGAAAGCTCAGGGAGAGTAGGTGAGATTGAGGAAGGTTAAGGAAAGCTCAGGGAGAGTAGGTGAGATTGAGGAAGGTTAAGGAAAGCTCAGGGAGAGTAGGTGAGATTGAGGAAGGTTAAGGAAAGCTTGGTGGTAAAGGGGATTGAGGAAGGTTAAGTGAGACCCGTATATGTTAGCAGGTTCAAAACTTTGTACTGTACCACATCAGACGAGAAGGACCTTGGTATTATTATTTCCCATTATCTTTCTCAAAATATACACCTGCAAGGTGTAATTAGTAAAGCAAACAGAGTTGTGTGATGCATTCTTGGTAATATAAAGTCTAGGGACTCTAAAGTATTGACCCCACTCTTTAGGGCATATGCCAGGCAACACCTGGAGTACCCATCCCAGCTTTGGTGCCCATGTAAGAAACCAGACAGCCACTCTTTGGAAAAAATACAAAGAAAGTTTATTAAGTACATTTCTGGCCTAAACTCAGTATCCTATGAAAACAGATCAACATCTTTAAACTTTATGTCATTATCTACTCATCACCTTAGAGGTGACCTCATGTTTCCTTTTGATGTTATTCAAGATCCCTACCTTACGTCAGAATTAGGACTTGAGTTTAAAACTTATGTGCCTAATATTATAGGCCGCCCCTTGTAACTTGTATTGAAACCATTTAAACATTCTAGCAGAAAATATTTCTTCACCCTTCGTACCATCAGCCCCGGAACAATCTCCCCCTGGGTGTTGTTATCAGTGAAACTAAAGGACTGTATGTGAAAAGAACTTGTAAAGAACAACGTAAGCAGTACATCCCAGTGATGGAGTAGGTAAGGGTTATCTATAAAATAAGCTGCCCATGGAACAATGTTGGTGGTGGCACTCCATAAAAGATTAGGTACAAATACATGTACCGAGAAAATAATGTATTTATGTTTTGTAGATTTTATAACCCAATATCAGAATGACATTCAAGAAGTGATTTGTTTTCATTGTATGCATACGGAGCAAAATCTCTGGTAATTTCACAGTTATTCCACTATATAAGTGAACATGCATATATTATTATAAAATCAAAAATATGAAATGTAATTAATTACCATTCAACTATTACAGATTAAAGCCCTTTGAAAAGGCACGATTGAATGAGTGAAATGTCAGGACCATTAAAGATTCTGAAAGAGAAATTAGCAAAGATTGTGTTCTTAAAGGACTACAGTATGTATGATTCCCCACATTATTTATTGACGGAACAGATTTTGCACCTCAGGGACACACAACAAGCAATAAAAAGACCATTTCCCCTGGATTACCTTTTTTTGAACTTGCATGAACTGGCCAGAATGTGGGATTCGGCAAGATCTAAACCTGATGGCAAAATATGTCACACGCGACAGGTGTTACAGAATAAAGGTTTATTCCTGAGTACGTGTAAAAAGGACAGCAATAATACCTGCTTGAAGTCCAGAACCTCACAAAACAATACTCTTACACAAAGTTACATACTTACAGATAAGAGGGTCCCGTTACCTGGTAATGGGCTCATTTGCATAGTTTGGACGCTAGGCAAAACATTTCTATTGGTGTACATGGTGGGTGGCTTGCACCCAAGGCTGTTAAATGTTGCACATACAGTGATAAATATTATGCTGACTACAGCTACTTCATGTTACAATAGAATGATTCATTATATTTAAGTAACAAGAAATCAAACCATTAAGTACATTAGGAGGGTAATCAGCAAAACCAGGATGGCAAGTGACATGATAGATATGAAGATCTTAGTCCTTACCCTTGACGAACTTGCACTCATTCTCACTAAGCTATTCAACATTTCTCTAAGAATGGGGGTATTCCCTATGAAATGAAAAACAGCCTTTGTTACCCCAGTGTTTAACAAGCTCTAGCAGAGCCACTACGACTGTGAATGTGTTAACTAGATAAGGGTGTTTCATGGGCTTAAACATAAACATTTATTTATTTATTTAAAAAATATCAGATTAACAAACCCTTGAGTCAGAGACTCATTTACAAAGACACCTCATTGAAGCTAATGCAAAGACAGCACAGTTAACAAGTCCAAAAACAATGGCTCTGAGAGCAGACAGTTATAACAATCATTCACTGGAGATACATGGGTAACAGTAGATAAACAGATTACATAGTTTGGGCACACAGGCACCACATCAAGAAGACCAAAGCAGTTCAAACAATATACAATAGCTAAAGCAAATAGACATCAGGAGTCAAAGAGAAGCCCAGAGTGTTCACATGAAGGCTGTTGCATACACTAACTGAATCAAAGTATAGTACCATGAGAAAGGGCATATTTAAGCAACAAGGCATGACAGGGTGTGTGTTATCATGTAATAATGTCACTCCTGGGGTGGACTGAAGCACGAGGAGAAGCTGAGTATTTATTTATTTGCACATATTTATTTGATCCACTGGATCAGCAATATTTGCACAAGCTCTGCCCAGTGCAGATGTTATAGCACTGGTCCTGGCTTGGTGATCTGGGTTTTATCCATACTACACTGCATATGGCTTAGTGATATACTGTACAGATGGCTGCAGAGTCTAACCCATTGCAGGTTGAAGTTTCAGAAAAACATTACGCTACAAATATCAAGACTCACTCCCTCCCTCACCCCCCAGTCACAATTAATTCTCTACCAAAGTCATGCTTAAATACTGGTGCTTCTACATCCACGCCACTAAGCTGTTAATGCCAACATGCTTCTTCTGCTGCTCTGAGTTAAACTCTTTATTTAAAAACATTTTGTTGAGAAATTTTTGTTTTAGTATATCCACGGTCAGGAAAATGAATTTGTAAAATAAACCAAAATCCCCATTTATCAGTTCATTGAATCACAATACAGCATGTTATGAATTTTTCAGATTCTATGTGTAACCTACAGTAAGTTAAACAGAAATTAGACACAAATGCTACCTATTTGCAAGTGAAGCAAATGTGGTTATAATCATTCAGTTGTAAACACCTATAGTCACAGCCAGGATTCACATTGCTAGACTCTGGGTAAGTTTGACAAGTTTCCTAAATACTGGTACCTTATCCAGCTGTGTTCTGCTTGGTGTGTGTGTGTGTGTGTGTGTGTGTGTGTGTGTGTGTGTGTGTTTAAACATGTAACTTTCTATAGTATATTGTATAGCACTGTGAATCCTGGCTGCAGTGTTTTGCTCTCTGCTGCGGCTAAGCAAGACACTGTAACAAGACTCTGGCCTGCTGTAGGGGCTATTAGACATCAAACCAAAGGGTACTCTGTGAAGACTAACTTAGAGAAGATGCAATAAAACAAACTTGAATGACAGCCCCCAGACATAATAAAACACCCAGGGAAAATTAGAAAAACTCCTCTAACAGCCTAGGCAGAAACAAAACACTGGATTGAAGTGAGAACTGAGAACTCAAAACAGCTACTAAATAGCTCTAATTCATTATTTGTGTTTTTGATGTTTAAACACTCCTGCTAGCTAGACCTGATGCACAGAGAAAACAAAAATAGTGAATTAGAGCTATTTAGTAGCTGTTGTCTTACAGAAACCCCAGGTAGCTTGCTTTCAGGTATCTGCTAAACTAACTGTTGACATTTGTGCTCCCTGGATAAGAACAGTTACAAGGCTGTGCTGTTGCTAAACTAATTTTAAAGCAGTACACATGCTAGATCTAAGGGCATGGCTACATCACTGTCACATGAGACAGGGGCATTGTAGGAGAAAGAAAGACAATAAAACTATTTGTCATGGAGATCCCCAGGGGTCGTAAAACTACCATACAGCCAGCAAGCTAATTTAGGAAAAACTCCTAATAGCAGATAAAGGGAAGGACACACTAGGATTTAACATACATATCAAAACACTCTACATAATATATATTTTTTGCACATCACAGACTGTGTTTACCAAGAACTGTGCCCATGATTAAAATAATTTGAACCCCATCCCCCAAAAAATGTGCCCTCACATGAACATGCATGATTTATCTGTAAAGACAATTAAAAAAATGTATTTCTAAATGCATTAGTAACACCAATGCTTTCAAGACTTTGAAATTACTAAAAGACAAGCTATATATATATATATATATATATATATATATATATATATATATATATATATAATATATATATATATAGAATATGTAAACAAATATTGTTAATCCCAAAAGCTGAACTTTGTTTTAGTATATAAATGTTTAAGAAATACCTGAAAGCTGTCTATTTTCCTTAGTTTTTAGACACTTTTAGTCTTTCCTTTTGAGACACCAGGTGACTTGATAATCATTTGTTCCAAGGGTTTTTAAGTCAGTTTGAAGGTATTGTAAGTATCTTCTGTTCTAGTCCTTAACAAAATGCAGGGACTCCACAGACTTGTTGTTCTGTTCCTTGGTCCACATCCCAAACATGTGAGTCTTCTTTCAGGATGATAGATCCACCTCATGCCCCTCTCACATGAATAAAAAAAAGGTGGGATGGACCTTTTGGAGCTTCTTGGGTGAAGGTGGGATGGACCTTACTTCCCCCCAAAAAACAATGCTGCCTCCCACCACTCAGGTTCCAGTTCTTGTACCACCCATTTAAGAAAGAAAATAGTACCCTGCAACCATTGACTAACATGAAAGCGTATTTATTTGAGGGCGGAAAACATTTCTTGGAGGAGGGTAAGGCAGAGGAGACTATTTACACCTTCAGTCAGTTTCACCTACAGAAAACAAGACATCACTCCTTTTGTACATGCAATTCTCCTGTAGGCTCCGCCCACAGTCGTAAAAATGGAGACAAAACCAACCTAGGCAACTACCAGCCTATTTCAATACTTCCACCCCTCTTCAAAGCCCTAGAAAGGGTCGTCTCAGATCAGCTCACAGAGCACCTAAACAAATACAGTTCACTCTGTCCTCAACAGCATGGTTTCTGCAGAAACCATAGCACTGCTACTGCTCTCATAGCCTCCACCTTCCAGTTATATGATGCTCTAGACACTGATAAGTCAGTTTGGTCAATATTCATTGACCTCACCAAGGCATTTGACACCGTAAACCCCCAGATACTACTCAACAACCTCCTGACTTTAGGCCTGTCACAAGACACTGTCTCCTGATTCTGTAGCTACCTGTCCAACAGGTCTCAGAGGGTGAAAATAAATATGGCCATGTCTGAGCCTAGGGCCGTATCATTAAGGGTTCCTCAAGGATCCATTCTAGGCCTATTGCTATTCAGCCTAGTTATTAACACTCTCTCCCATCCGCTTGTCCAGCCAAAATGTTGCTTTATGCCGATGATGCCATGATCTTTGTACCAGGTAATCATCCCTCTGAAATTATATCTACTCTACAGAACAGTTTCAAGCAACTTGAAAACTGATTCTCACTCCACAGACTACTTCTAAACTGCAAAAAAGCAAAGGTAATGTATTTCACTACATAGAAACATAGAAGTTGACGGCAGATAAGGACCACAAGGCCCATCAAGTCTGCCCATTACTACACCCCATAACAAGAAAAAATCTAGTCCTCTATCCATCCTAAGTCAGAAAGGAGACTCCCTAGAACAAGTAACACTCTATCTTATGCATCACACGTAGATTATGTAGTCAAATCAGTTAACACCAAGCTTGGTATACTTTACTGTCATAGGCAAGCTGTGTCCCAAACAGCCCTTAACCTTGTCACTCAGAGTTTGATACTGTCAACTGTTGACTATGAGCTCATTATCTATGGTGCTGGTATCGAAACTGCTCTGAAAAGAATTAAAGTGCTACTAAACAAGGCCTGCAGGCTAGTCTTAGGTGCGCATAGACTCACCCATTCCTACAGTCTTTATTCCAAAATGGGCTGGCTCCCACTGCATCTCCAGATCAAGCACCAGGCCTGCCTAACTGGGAAGAAGGCAATGCTTGGTTTGATCCCTAGCTCAAACTGCAGCACTTTTCCAATGCTCTATAACATCTCAGACTACAAGAAGTACATCCAAAAGTGCACTCAAAATCCCCTTTAAACACACCTCATTTGCCCAGCATGCCCTTGTATATTGTGGTCCACAGTGGATAAATGAACTTCCAGGCCCACTCATTGAATGTGAAAAAACTGGTTCCTTTAAAAGAGGCCTCCACCTCCTTCTAGCTGTGACCAGTCACTGTGACCGCACACCTTAGAAGGTTGCTCTCTCTCCATTACTTTGTCCTTCCCTTCCCCTTATTTCCACTAATCGTCCCCCTCCCACCCACTGGGCTGCTATAACCTCAACTTCCCATCCCTCCCCTAGCTGTCTCACTATCCCCCTCCTACCTCCTCTCCACTCCTCCCTATTTTAAACAATGCATGCATGGGCTGCACCTGCCCCTGTTTGCTGTCCCCACCCCCTCACACCCTCTTTCCTGCTACCCCTGACATCACCTCTCCAATCCTCCTCCTGGACTATGCTCTCTTGGGCAGCTACAATTCAGCACTTCTTGCACTTAGCAACATTCTTTGGTGTCCATCTAGCAATGGAATTACTATTGAAGCTTTAGCCAAAATCCTGCACTTATTGTAATGGGCTATGTTCTTGTACTTCCTGATATCTGTAACACTTTATATATCCTTTATACCTTGTAACGTGAGTTGACTTATTGGCTTTGTACATTGTAATGTGTATTGCCTTCTTGACTTGGAACCTTTGTAAAGGAGCCCTGCGGCTCAAAGGTTGTAATCTGAAACCAAAATAAATAAATATATTGTGCTTACCATAGCATTATGGCTAATATCTATAGGTGGCATGCTAAGACCACAAATATATCTCTGCTAGATAGTCATTTGTAAGTATATCATTGCAAGCATCAGTAAATACTGATATACCTTATGTTGTATAATAGAAAATGGTAGTCCACATTAAGGACAGCAGGTCTGGCAGGTCTACGTATCCCCTTCCCCCTCCATTGCCTGAATAGAGAGACAACACTAATAGGGAAAGTGTGACAGGTCACATATGGGCTGAGTGAGTTTCATAGAGAAAGTTCAATTGTGCATGATGTTGTTTGAGCACACAGCATAAGGTAATAATCAGAAAAACAATTAAGAAAACTTGAATAACAACAGAACCTTTGAATGTGAGTTCCAGCCATGTGTTGGACAATGTAGTGCTTAAGTCATCATTTGAAAGTGAGCATTTAGAGAATGACCTGCCTGAGTAATATTATTACTAATATGAATGCGATGTGTATCCTTTCTCTCTAACAAGGGTCTCAGATTCAGGGTGAGTGGATCGATATGCACATTAAAAACTGGTAAATACTGTGCTATAGCATTCAGATAGTCAGGGTCACTATCAATGTAATCACATTCCAGGATGGGAACAGGGGTGATAACCGTATGGCCAATCATAGCGTGCTGGTGAGGTACAAAACAGGAGTTGGGCATAGTGACGTCACACACACCAAAGGTCCGTAGGTGAAGGTCTGGTAGTTGGTTACAACATGGTATTGTCCATCAGAATTGCTGGTCACATGAATTTGAGGAAGTCACCACTTAGTGAGTTGGACTGGGCAAGTAATGGAAACATTTGCCATCTTGCTGGTGAAGTGTCATACGTCTTCTTGGGAGGCATCTCTGGAGGCATTGACATTTGGCTTGTGAGAAGGAACAGTGACATTAACAGTCCCATTGGCAAATAGGTCCTCATCAAACATATATGACCAGCCCATAGAGTTTGGTGAGTAACCACAAACTGGTGCCATTACATCAAAAACATCACATCTGCACGAACAGTGGTAGCCCTGTTTGGCACAAGTCGAGTTGAGGATGAAAAACCAGCAAAGGAGGCAAGTTGATCCGTTCTTGGAAGATGTTGCCCTCTAGATGACCCACGGAGTGGATGGTTGCAAGTTTGTCAAAGACTAAGGAATCTTTGTCGAAAACTGGCAGAGAAACAGTGAATGTAACATACATTGTGTCCCAGATACTACACTGACTTGCAGTGTAGCAGGGTCCTTGATCCGGATGTGGAGTCACGTAACCCAAGTTCTGTGCTGTGGCCAAAGAAAAGGACACAGTCCCATCCATGCACTTGGTAGTACATGATAGGGTTTTACAATGGGGGCAGTACCACGTGGCCATATGTCTATCATGGATCAAATCTGGGATCCTTCCAGATTCCAGATCCCAGAAGAGATTGGTGATAGTGTTAATAGCCAAACTGCCATATGGTGAACAAATGATTTCCTTCCTATGGGGTGCTCATTAACCTCTTTATTGTTTTGGAAGAGCAATTCATTGACTTTGTTTCGGGTCTTATTGAATAAACGTGCAATATAGTGCATGTTATACACCATGAATCTTTCCTCTTGGGAAATACCATCAGTACTGTGTAGCATGGGCTGTACCACATCCTGGCCTAATTTACTGTTGAAAATGTTGTTATGTCTTTTAATATGGTCCAAATCGGCTCGGTTCCAAACTGACATTCCTGTCCCAAACATACCTGTAACAGTGCCTGCTATGCCTGTTACACTAGCTACACCTAAACTCCTTTTCAGGCATTTAGGCCTGAACACCCCTTGGTGTTCAGTTGTGTGATGTCCAGCTACAGGGTCCAGTGCATGTGCTTGATATGAGGCCATTATATGTAACAACATTACAATATGGAACTTCGACACGTTAGTGGATGAACAATGGCAGAACTCGACCATGTTCCAATGTGTGAGGTTCAAAATAACAGCAGCATGCATAAACTGTACATTGTTAAAGAGAGTCCCAGGGATAGAGGTTGCTACCAGGCCACTGGATGGGCCTGGCTCCAGAGTGGGGCATTGTAAAGGTTCGTCTTTTAATGCTGGAATGACTGTAAGAAAAAGAGCAGCTGTTGCAATTGTGTGATTGAAACAAAGTTTACACATGGTGGTGTTATGAAATCGAGTGCATTCATTAGGGCTGTAAGGTTGTAGAGGCCAGTATTTTGCTGGGAACTTAATGTATGCACAAAGTTCCATTGGGGCAAATAGGAGCATTAGGCCAACCCTTGGAAGGTTCCTTTTGCAAGGTGGGCTACTGGAAGTTGCTTTCCAGCAAGACTGTCGGTTTTCCATTCACTCTGTACAGTAGATTGGTCTGGAGATACCCCCATGGCATTAAGATAGGCATCTTTTCCTTCACGGACAGTCACATGAGTAGATGGGATGTTGATGGTTACCCCTGTACCTGGAAGAGGTGTGACAGGGGTAGAAAAGAAGTAAGCCTGATCTGAAGGATTCATGGCATGAAGAAATGCACAAAGATGTGCCTGGTACTCTTGGTCTGGCACACTTGCCAGTGTGCATGGGAGAAAGTGCAGAAGGATCACTATCATTTTCCTGAAATGAAAGAAAACAAAAAGGTAAACATACAGGTCTCCCTCCTCAGGGGAAGGAGCATTAAAGGAGCATTTAGTCACCTCTGTACAGTTAAAAAGGATTAGTATGGTACCATTTGTCTATGGGTTTCTTGCAGTCTGTGACTTGCACTTGGTAGATAGCAGGGTTCAATTTGTTGATGATGTCATAGGGACCTGACCATTTGTTTGCAAATGGGTAGGCAGGGGTGGAGAATTTCAGTACATTACTTGGTCTCCTACTTGCTAATTGACTTCTTTGACATTCTTATCAAAGTACATTTTGGACTGTTGTTGGGCCTGGCCCAAGTTTTTGGTGGCAAACAGGTAGATCTGGACAAGATTGTCCTTCAGTTACGTGACATACTGTAAGCATCCGCTGACACTCTGTCTGCAGTGGGGGTGTTTAGATCAATCCACAGATGTTCTGGTAATCTCATTTGCCTGCTGGTCACCACCTCAAAGGGTGTACACTGGGTTGCTGCAGCTGGGGTAGCTCTAATTGCCATTAGGAGTAAGGGCAACAAAGTATCCCAAATTTTAGCATTTGCTTTCACAGACTTACTCAACATCAATTGTATTTGTCTGTAGGCTCACTCCACCTGTCCAGTTGACTGAGGATGGTACGTTATGTGAAACTTTTGGCTAACTCCCAACAACTCCAAACATTATTGCATTAGTTCTTCTGTGAAAGTAGTCCCTTTGTCAGAGTCCACCTTGAGAGGCAGGCCCAACCTAGTGAATACGTGATCCACCAGGAATCTGGAAGTGGCTTTTACTGTAGCAGCCTACATGGGAAGGCTTCTACCCATTTTGAAAACAGGTCAGTGATCACAAGTGTATACGTGTTACTTCTGCTAGTGATAGGAAAGGGTCAGATGAAATCAATCTGGATTGCATTTAAGGGGCCTAATAACTTTTGAGGAAGCAGTATGACATTTTTCTTGCCTGGGATAGGGTTGTTCTGTGCACAGGTAATGCAATTGTCCACATAGTTTTGGACATCTGTTGTCATTCTAGGCCACCAGCCCATGGTTTTCAGTCTCTGTAGTCTTGTCCACCCCTTGATGTCTGCCTGTAGGGGTGTTGTAGACCTGATGGATGAATGAATTCTGGTCAGAGTACTTGGAGAATTACTCAAAGTTTTTGATCACCTGAGTGATACAGGACCAGCATCTGATCCTGGGAAAGATGGAGGTAGTCAGAATGTCTTTTGAATGGGTTATTCAAAGACATTTCTTTCCCTGTCTCCTTAGAGAGGTATACCTCATTTATTTCTGGATCTGCCAGTTGTACTGCAGTTAGATCCAAAGAGACCACTTTTGTCCTTTTGTGTGTAGCCACTTTGTATGCTGCAATGGAAAGGGGCATGGCCCATATCTCCTCCCTCCCCTGAGCACCATCTTTGGCTAAAGTGTCTGCTTGGTCGTTGTATTCATGAAAAGGTTCAGTCTTGGAGTGGCTTTGACCTTGTGGATGTACAGCGTAAAAATGAATTGCTCAGCAAGGCTGACAATGTGTATGAACAGGTCCCTGTGTTTCACAGGGGTTACCTTCTGAAAAGGCAACTTTATGGGCCTTCCAGAAAGGAAGGAACTCCGTCAAGGAATTGCACACCCAGAAAGAATTTGAGAAGAGGATGGTATCTTCTTCTCCTTGGCCATGGATGATTTCCAGAGCACAGGCAACTGTAGCAAGTTCTGCATACTGTGAAGATTCAACAAAGCACTTCCTGGAAACCTTAAAGGTGTCTCCTGCTGGAAGAAGGACCAAAACCCCAAAGCCTGCAATTTGTTCTCCTTTGTTGTAGGAGGAGGATCCATCTGTAAAGATGCAACATTATGCAGGGTTCTTAAGGTTGCTGTCTGTGGTAGGGAGGAAAAGGCCTGGTTCTGGCAGGATGGGTGGCTCTTAGCCACACTCACGTGGATCTCTTTGGTATAGGAATGCATCCACAACGCAGCCATAGCGTGTAAGAAAATCAATCCCCAGGATGCTCTGGTGGTGACGTTAAGACCATGAGGTCAACATGGTGTGTCAGTGCCAAAGTACCAATGATGACTGGTATGGGTTTGGACTGGTATGTTGTGACCACAGTCCCCTTGAAGGTCTGTGTGGAAGTGGCCTTCCCTGTTGACCAACAAGATAGTTGCGGATCTTTCTGATGTAGCCCTGAAACAGCAGTGCCCCTATCTAGAAGTAATTCAAACTGGTGGCCCCCAACAAGCACTTCTATGCATGGGCAGCTGGAATAATCAGTCACGGGGGGGGGGGTGATGATGTGAACTGGGACCTGACACCATCAGTCCGATCCGTCTTATTCTGAGTGGGGGTGGGGGTTTACCTCTTGCAGCATTTGGACGGCCTTGGAATATGGAGACTTTCATTGGGTGTCCCCATCAGGCTTGTCCTGCAATGGAGGTGCAGATGGAATACCCGCTATGGTTTTGTGCTGGACTGCTGAAAGCAACTGGACTTTGGCCTTAAACTCCTGCAGCCAGCTGTTTTCCTTGGCCAACTCTTTGTACCAAGGGCTGGACTGCTGTTTTTTGTCTGTTGTTCCTCTTCTCCTTCTCCTGAAAGAACTTATGTTGGTCCCAACATCGGTTCATGCTCAATCCTCCTTTGGTTTGGTAGAAGGGCTTGTCTTGTTGGAAGTCCTTTGATTTCTCTTCCACCACATACTGGGTGGATGGCTTGAGGCTGTTCTGCACTGCGGCTACCTTAGCCTTTCAGCCTGAGGGCAGGTCGCGCATGTAGATTTGGTACGTGGGTTCCACTTTGTCCATAATGATGTTGAAGCGTACCTGTCTCGGGAATACTGATACCTCAATCTTCTCTCGAAAGCCCGGCAGCATGTTTTTTTAAGAACAGGCTGTTGTACTCAATTGAGTCTCAGTCCGCAGCCTCCTCCACCAGCTCCTTGCCTGCTTGATATGCAAGCCACAAGCAGCTGTCATACTGGGCCGGGCACTCCTTGACGTATTGATTCACTGGATGAGCTAGCATTATGCCAACCATATTGGGGTTGTGAGCAGTCAGGAGGCTGGCTGCGACTACTTCAAATCAGGACCCAGGGTCGTGATGCACCACTTCTGATAACTTGTCCCACAACTTGGGGTCCACAGTTTGTTTCAAAACTTGAGCACTATGCTCAGCTGGGAGGCTGAGCATTTCGCACTGATTACGAACCTTTTCCAAATGGCAACTCAAATTGTTACCAGAGGCCATCCAGCCTACTTTGCCCACAATCATTTGGATGGCTTGTGCGGACTGCAGAGCATTCAGTGTAGGCCACGTTTGCACTGACATGGACTTAACCACTGCCTTGGCCATGGCAGTGGCCACACCTTGAAGGAGGCTGCGCTTTTCCACCTCCCTTTTTAACAAGTCGGCCATTGCTTGTCGGATCGTCGGTGCCTGTGCCTTGGCAACTCCTGCCTTGGCAACTGATTGCTCAATCAAGGCCTCAACTTCAGTCTTGTTGGACTTACTCAAGAGGTCTACCAGTGGTGGGCGAGGCCTTCACCCTCCAGTGTCCCAAGGACCACCCTCTTGGAATTCTCCGTCATCACCTTCGTCACCCTCCGATGATGCCAGGTCAATAAGCAGGGCATACAACAAAGCTTTCACATGACCCTTCAGGACTGCCAGCTGCTGATGTAATCTCGCCATCTTGGCTCTACACATATAATGATCTATTCTGACTTTGTACTGTCCCTTGTTAACATGGGACTGCAAAACTCTATATGTGACACTTACTCCGCTGTTCTCCCTGATCTCCCTTTCCATTGCTTCCTAACATCTCCATATCTCATCATACAACTCATTTTCACTCTGCAACTTCTCATTTGAATCAGTCAACACATCATTCAGCTGTAATGCTTTTTTCTTATCCTGCTGTAAGCTTTTACAATCCTCTCTCAACCTAGCAATATCTCTGTCTCCCTCTTGTACAGTACATTGCATTTCATTCTGAGTCTCATTTCTAAGACTTTCAAGTTCTTGTTCCAACTCTCTTCGCTACTCGCCCATTTCTTGGGATTTGGAGCTCAGCTCCTTTTTCAGAGCTAGGACCTCCATTTCCAGTGCCTGTAGTGCAACATACAGGGCAGCAGCCATTAACCCCTTTTGAGTCATGTCTCTTAACCATAGGTTTGGTCTCCAGATACAGCATGCACACATACTGTATTGGGTGACCATGTGATTTCTTGTCCAGCGCAAAATCTCCCCAATCTCCATGGAAGGTTAGAAAGTTTGAGACGTCTAATTTGAGCTCAGCGCTAATGGCCATTTTGGAAGGTTCCCTCTTCCTGCACTAGCCAGGAGTCCAAGGCGTAGCAATCCACCCTGTGCTCCACACCTAGACAGTTACATGTTTGGAATACAGAGTCCCACAGAACAGTGCCGGTGTTGAACTTGAGGCATAGGTTCGAACATCTGCGTGGTTCCTGTCACATTCGAGGCATGGAGGGCCTGAAAGATATTCCACATGGGTTGAACGGGTGGGTGTAGGATCAAGCGCCTTCATGATTCCCGTACCCATTCCCTTGCCGGTACACCTTTTCCTTGACTGGGTCAGTTCTGACCAATCAGGTCTGTGCCACGATCGCCATTTGTTGGATTTGGCAGGATCTAAACCTGATGGCAAAACACAATGCAGGAGACAGGTATTACAGAGTAAAGGTTTATTCCCAAGTACATGTAAAAAGGACAGCAATAATACCTTCTGGGAGTCCGGAACCTCCGAACACCGGGTGTCATCATAACAAAACTCGGAGAACAATACTTTTACACAGAGTTATATACTAAGAAATAAGAGGGTCCTATTACCTGGCAGTGGGCTCATTTGCATAGTAGGGATGCTAGGCAAAACATTTCTATTGGTGTACATGGTGGGTGACTTGCACATACATAGTGGTAAGTATTATGCGGACTACAGCTACTTTGTGTTACTATAGAATGATTCATTATATTGTGCTGGTCATAGCATTATGGCTAATACCTATAAGTGGCATGCTAAGACCCCAAATATATCTCTGCTAGATAGTAGATTGTAAGTACATCATAGCAAGCATCAGTAAATACTGGTACACCTTATGTTGTATAATAGAAAATGGGAGGTTCATCCCCCCTTCACCATCCCTATATGTTTTCCTTTTCACAATGGTTGACCCCACCATTTGGGGGACTGCTAGCTAGGTCTCCCTTGCCTTAGTTCTCCTCACAAATTACACTAGTCCCAGCCGCCACCCACTAGTTTAAATAGCCTACAATGTGTGCCTCAAACCTCAGCTCCAATGCCTTTTTCCCCTATTAGGATGAAGGCCATCTATTTTAAACTGGTCTATATCCCACCAAAAAGCACGCCAGTCCCCAAGGGAGTGAACCTTCATCCTTGGTGCACCACTCCTTCAAAGAATTGTTAAACTGGAAGTTTCTCAGCTTCCTTGCCTCCCCTCCCATTTTGTGCACTCTGCGGACCTCTGAGAAGGTCACAGTACCAACTAAACCCATAAGTCTAGAACCTAACAGCCTGAAGGCAGCCTCCACTGCTCCCAGTTGGCCTCCTGCCAGATCGATGTCCCCAAATGGACAATAAAATCTGGCATTGCTCCAACTTTCATAATTATTCCATCTGCCCGGGGGAGTACACTGTCTGTTGTTGTCCCTGGGAGACAGCAGAACACGCTCCATCATGGTCTAAGGCAAAGTCCACAGTCTCCGTATCCCTAACTATAGGATCCCTACTGTAAGTAGTCTCCTTCTAACTCGCCTTTCCTGGCTGCAGTACCTCCACAGGTGTAGTTGTTGATGGCACACTGGTTGCAACAGGGTGCCCTCTAATGGTAATGAGTCAACATTAACTCAGTATGATATGTCCGCAAGGAATCACAGTGGTACAACAGAGTTCCAGTGGAGCAAACCCATGATATGCAGTCAAATGCCAGAAAATTGGGGGTTGCTCAGGGCAAAAATGCCCCAACACAAATTAACTTAATGCTATCTACTTCTTTTTTTGAAACTGCCCCAACGTTTTCCTTGTGGCCTCTTCAGGGGACTCTATAAAATTCAAATAATAATAATACATTTTCATTTAAATTATCAAATCACTCTTACTGTAGCTACTTTTTCAATAGAAAAATATTTTCTGCACTTTTAGAAATGTTCAGTTAGTCCGTTTCAATAGTTGTCTAAAATCTGCCTGAAAGTGGGTTAACGGTGCAGTGTAGCCAAGGGTGCTGGCACTATTAAGAGCGGTATTCTTGCATGATACAGGGGCCCAGATATTGAAATAGGAGCACAAGTGCGGCACAGATAATTGAGCACCACTTACACTAGCACCAGATCTGGCAGCTGCTATGTTTAATTGGATTGCGAACCTGCAGTATCCAACTGAATATAGGACTATGTTAGCACAGAGCTAAATGAAACTGCACTGCCCCGACATGGACATGGGCTGTATATAGCCCACACCAAATAGCACTACACGGAATGGATAGTGCTGAGACCCTTGTGGATTATATTCTGCTACAACATGCAAATGAGCCCATTGAGCAAACAAGGCACTAAGGGGCCATTTGCATGCCTATTATCGGCTCATTTGCCTTGTGAATTGCAGCCCAGTAACATCCATCCTGAGAGTGTCTGACACATTCCCTGGTGTCTAGTGGCACTCCCCACCCTCCCCAGTCACCCATCATACATTCTAAAATGCAATCCCTGGTGTCTAGCAGCACCCCCCACCTCCCAATCACCTGCCATACATTCTAGAATGCAGTCCCGGGTGTCTAGTGGCACCCCATCCCCTGATCACTGGTATCTTATTACGTAGCCTTATCCCTGGTGTCCAGGGGTTCCCCAACCCCCTGATTACCCATTGACATAAGTACACATAGTCATTGTAGGTCCAGTGTCCCCTCATCCACCCCATCCACTCACAAACCACCACCTGTCACACACCCCCAACCAGTGTGACTGGTGACATCCAGTGGATCCTGATACGGTAGCCAGCATAGCCCACATTCTCGACCAGCTACCATATAAGCTGTCACTGGTACATGTATAGTACATGCGTACCATACTTATACATGCATAGTTGTGCTTAAAATCTTGTGATGTTTGTAATTATGGTATTGTCTGATTTTAGGCAGTCATGGAAGCCAGCTGTCAGAAAAGTTGTAAAAATGCAGAAAATCTTTTTTCTGTAGAAAAGGTAACTGTAGAACAGTGGTTAGATACTAATGGTATGAATATGTATAAATGTAAACAAAATGAGGATTTATTAATGTTATTTGAAATTTACAGAGTTCACTGAAGAAGTTGCAAGGCAAAACGTTGGAGTAGTTCTAGTGGATTGTAGGAAGGTGATCTGAGTTGTGACATTCTTTCCCTGAACAACACCCATTTTTTTCTGGAAACACTAACTCACCCAGAGGGTGCTGAAAGTATATGGCGAGGAGGATGAAGGTATGGAGCAGCCTACCTCTTTTGGGTGGTGGTCACAGACATCATGGAATCCTTTGAATGTGACTGGACTGAGTCGACCCCCTTGGTGCAGCAGTAAGGCTACCGCTTGCAACATTGGGGACCCGGGTTCAGAAACGAGCCTGGATTGCCAAGGCCAGCCATGGGGGAGGAGGATGGAGCATCCCAGAAGGTGCTCTTTTCCTCTGGGGAAGAAGGGCAATGGGTTCCACTGTGATAGTGCTGCCTGGGTGACCACAGGAGGCAGTACAGTTGGAGCCACTTTGTGGGTGGGCAGACACTGGCTGATGTGACACTGCGCATGTTTGCATGCCTGCGTGGTTGCCTGTGCACACCCTCCTCTGCCGGCATCCTGAGGGCTGGGACCAAATGAGGAAAAACTCCAGATCAAGCAGGATACAACCTGGCCTTCTGCAGGCTCCACACCAGTGACCTGGGCACCTCCTCCAACTGGATCCTGTTTTATGGCGGGTCAAAGGACTCCCACTGCTCCTGCCATGGGGGCAGACTATGGAAGGATGGACCCACTGCTCCTGCCATGGAGGCAGACTATGGAAGGATGGAGGGAGGGTAAGTCCAGGAGAAGCCAGGAGATGGGGCTGGGCAGGCCAACATGAAGGGGCCAGATCAGCGATGGGAGCATAAAGAGTTAAAAAAAAGGTGGCTGGAATGACACCTTGAAGAAACAAGCATTTGTCAATGCCAAAAGTTCATTGTGTGCACTGGTGCCATGGGAGGGGGTTATGAACCGGTGTTGGCAAATTTCAACACGGGTTCATAACTTCATTGTTTTTTTGATATTTTTACACCACATTTTCAACATAGCCATCTTATTATGCCACCTCATGAAGAAAGGCAGAGTAAAATTTAAACTTCTGTCCCAAAAGTACTTTCACACAGTGGCTGCAAATTTTTGTTTATTTATTTATTTATTGAAATGTTTCACCAGAAAAGGCACACTGAGCAATAAAATGCTCATCTCCTGGTGCGACCTTAGAGGAAGGGGGTACAGAGGGAAGGATAACATGCAGGTTATCTAGTGAAGTACATCTAAACAGTAAATAAACAGAAATCACCTTCCGGAATGTAAAAAAACATTTTGCCCAGGATCTGGAAAATGGCAGCTGTCACATTCATGAGATGCAGAGAAGAGATGGCTATGATGAAAATTTGGGGTCAAAATATTAAAAAGTACCAGAGGTACGAGCCTGCGTTTGTTAATTTAAGTGCATGTTCATAACTTTGTTGTTTGTTAATATTTTCTCACCAAATTTTCACTGTGGCATTCTTATAACCCCACAACATGAATAGTGCCAGTGTCATTTAGTTCACTCATCCTGAAAGGTGATTTTGCAGAGCCACCATGCCATTCTGCGCCACAAGTGCAAAAACATGTTTCAGGCAGGGTATGAAAAATGACAGCTATACTGTTCGTATGGAGGTGTGAAATAATGACAATGCTTAAAAAATCTGGAGTGAAAATATTGAAAACTGGCAAAGTTAGGAGCGTGCATAGAAACAGCACAACGCACTCTCATAACGCAGTCATTTTTTGAAAATATTTCACAAGATTTGCAACATGGGCTTTTTGGGACCCCACCTCATGACCAGTGACTCTGTCATTTCATTACTCCATCCCAAAAGGTGATTCCATACAGTGACCATGAAATCACCTTTTGGGACTGAGTAATGAAATGACAGTGACTGTTCAGGAGGTGGGTCCCAAAAACCCCATGTTGAATATTTGGGACAAAATTCTAAAATGGCTGAGATATCAATCTAATTTGAACCCCCCACTGATTCACATTATAATGGCTTACCTTGAAATCTTCACTTTGCCAGTCGGCTTTGAAGAGTGCAAACATGTCCTGCTCCACAGAAGATCATTGCTCCCGACCTCCAGAGGTAAGTATGGGTGAGGAGGGATGTGGGGAGGTGGCTGCGCAGTGAGAGGGTCAGGATGGGGGAGGGGGACAGGGAGACAATGATGGACCTTTTTTTCAGGTTAAAAGAAATAAAGACATTGGGGATCGTTTTCTTTTTAGGGCTGTGGGCGGAGCCTGCAGCACTACTGGGATCAGACTGTAGCTCTAAAACAGCTGATCGTGGAACTCCCTTTTTGGACATTTGGAAGTATTCCTCCACCACTGCAAAATAGTGCACTCCCCCTCTGATTTTTGCTATTTGCTGCTGTATGTTAAAGGCATCTGAAGGAAGGGGGGATGCTACTGTATTGTACCTCAGAACTTCTCAGGATATTAACAAAAAAAAACTTTTTAACCTACTGTTTCTATCATCTGTCCAGCTCAGTCTAATAGATTTATTTTATTTCTTTCAGCAACCTAGGGGTTAACTCATTATATGTTGTCTGGAATTTACTGAACCTCTGAAAGTCAGACTACAGTGTCAGATTACAGACGGTGCAGTTTGCAGCCTGTGTTAGTTATCTCATTCCTATGGGCACACACACACACACACACACACACACAAGCATGTACTCTGTCTAAATAAATTCAAGAGGACTGAATTAGCAGCATGCCAGTTTTTGATGAAAACAAGAAAATAACTTTGATCATTTGGTAGCTCTTCACAGCCCTATCGGCTCTGGCTAGAGTTTGTTTTTTTATAGGTAAGATGTGAACATTTCTGGACACTAGGAGTGTGCTCCCCAATGTCCGTGGGGACAGGGAACGGAGGGTGCGAGGAGGGCAGCAGCAGTGGGAGGGAGAATCAGGGATTTGCTATGTGTGTGGGGGGCCTTGAACAGAACGAGGGTGTGGGGAGGATAGCAGTAGTGGGAGGAAGCGGAAGGGAGTGATTTGCTGGCGGGGGCGCTTGAACAGTATGAGGGTGTGGGAGGATAGCAGCAGTGGGAGGGAGTAATTTGCTGATGGGGGCCTTGAACAGAATGAGGGTGAGGGGGGATAGCAGCAGTGGGAGGAAGCGGGAAGGAGGGAGGGATTTGCTGGAGGGGGTCCTTGAACAGAACAAGGGTGTGGGGATGATAGCAGCAGTGGAAGGAAATGGGAGGGAGTGATTTGCTGGCGGAGGGGCTCAAACAGGAATGCAGGGAGGACAGCAGCACTGGGCAGGCTCAGCGCATTCACACTGTAAGCGCTATGGCAGTGTGAATGTGTAGCCAGGAAGACAATGTAATGCAGGTCTTTGCACATCAAAGCACCGAGCTGTGCCATTATTGGTTCAGCTCTGTCCTTTGAAAAGTTTGCCAACTCTGCCCCAAAAACCAGAAAGTGAGTCATTGCCAGCCTGGCTACTGATTTGCCTGCCGCTGACCTACCCCTTGGAACTGAACTCTCCAGTGGACGCACCTCCCTCACGCCCCTGTATAGCAACTCTCATTCAACAAGTTTGTCTGTGTTTGCATGCACGACGAACTCAAAAAAGCATGAGGGAAGGGTATGACCACTGAGCAGTAATGCAACCCCTGACTAGTGAGGAAGCAAACTAGATGGATGGATGGAGGCTTTCATTCGCTGCTCCTGCCTATGTAATCCACAAATGGGATGTGCGAGTAGTTACACACCTGAATCTGCTCTCAAGGGTGTGATATGAACGGGTCATGTCTTTGTTGACACCAATAGGGTGTGTAAGCAGCATTAAACACCTGAATCTGTTCACAGAGGTCCAGTATTAACAGGTCATGTCTTTACTGGTACAAATGGGGTGTGTAAGCACAGTCATTGAATCTGTTCTCATGGGGCCCATTATTAACCAGTCATGTCTTTGCTGACACTAGTGAGGTTTGTAAAATACTCTTATACACTTGAAGGTGTTCTCAAGATGCCCACTATTAACTGGTCATGTCTGGGATGCGTAGGCACAATTATACACCTGAAAATGTTCTAGGGGGCCCTATATTAGCGGATTATATCTGGGGTGTGTAAGCATAGTTATACACCTAAAAATGTTCTAGGGGTTGTTCCTATTTTAGGGTGTCACATTTAACGTTTTAATTGAAATAAAAAGAAAAAGATATGATGAGTTGGACAGACGCTAAAGAGAGCTGCAATTGTTTGCTCGCTGTGGGTGAGCGGCCAATGGGGGGTGCCAGACAAACGGCTGCATCGGTGGCACTGAAGGGAGCCGGAGCTGCTGGCCACATTGGCAGCAGAGAAAGGGAAGCTTATCAGCCATGGGGGTGGCCACCAAGGGAGAGACTTTGCCACATCGGCGGTGGGAGAGCTGCTGCCACGAATGGACCAATCGCCTGGAAGGGCACATCTTTTTAAACTCACAGCTGGGCTATAAATTGCAAGCCCAGCCACATTTCAGCAACAGACACTAAAGGGACCTGTAATTGTTTGCTCGCCATGGGGAAGCAGCCAACAGGGGGTGCTGGAGAAATGGCCACATTAGCAGCACCGAAGGGAGCAGGAGCTGCTGGCCACATCGGTGGCGAATGGCGGAGAAAGGGAAGCTCATCAGCTGTGGGGACAGCCACCGGGGGAGAGACTTTGTTGTAACGGTGGTGGAAGAGCTGCTGCCATGGATGAACCAATCACCTGGAAGGGCACATCTTTTTAAACTCGCGGCTGGGTTATAAATTGCAAGCATAATCGCATTTCAGCAACAGAAACTAAAGGGAGCTGTAATTGTTTGCTCGCTACAGGGAAGCAGCCAACGGGGGATGCCGGAGGCACTGAAGGGAGCCGGAGCTGCTAGCCGCATTGGCGGCAAACAGCGGAGAAAGGGAAGCTCATTAGCCACGGGCCGGCCACCAGGGGAGAGACTTTGCCGCATCAGTGGTGGGAGAGCTGCTGCCACGGATGGACCAATCGCCTGGAAGGGCGCATTTTTAAACTGGCGGCTGGGCTATAAATTGCAAGCCCAGCCACATTTCAGTAACAGACACTAAAGGAGCTGTAATTGTTTCCTGCCCACCCACCCGGCCCTGACCTCTATTAAATAGCCTAAGGGGAGGAACAAGGAGGGGGGCACTGCTATAGGAGGGAGAGGGCTGGACCGGACCTCAAGCCCAGTTGTAAGCTGAGCTGGGGCACTTGTTCTGTTAAAACCTAGCTGCTAATTTTGGGGTTTATGAGTTATGCCTTGTATGTAGAGGGCTGGTCTGAGGTTTCTACCTGTGTTTCCTCATGATCTCTATTATTTTTTGCCCTATTTGATCTTAGTGTTATGCCTTGTAGGTAGTGGGCTAGGGTGAGACTCTAGCTTGGGTCTGCCCTTTTTGGTCTCACAAACACTTGCCTAAATACCCTTTGTTTACAACCCCTGTGTGGGGGGGGGGCTTTGTGACCTAAATCTTAGGCTTTGGGGGGTTGACCGAATATGATGAGGATGAGGCTATGTCAGGGGCCTCATGCCAGATGGGCAGGCATCTTTGGTAGGATGGTGGGGTGCACAGGGTGTGGGTTGGCCATGGTACTTGCCTGGACTTGGAGGATGGGAGGCTGCCCAGTGTGCTGAAAGCTGGCGCAACTTAGGGAGGAGGTTGGGTGGATTAGGAGGCAGCTGGACGAGAGGAGGGGCTGGCATGGATGGGGCGGAAGGGATGGGGCAGTGGGGGGTGAGTTGGCGCTGGTACTGCTGCACCCTGATCTGATGACACTTGCAGAATTGGAGGTGTTGAAGCAGGTACACGGAGGCACATGGGAGCTCTGGTGGGGGATTCAAAGGTGGCAACTGCCAAAAATGCCGGCAGATGGTGGGGAGCAAAGGGACAAAGGCTGCACAGAGGGAAATGAGCTGGGGGGGGTGAGCCAGCAGGGAGAGATATGGTGACAGGCATAGAGCTTTTTAACAGATTTGAGCCTCTTCGATCGATAGAAGATGGGGAGGATGATGGGGAGGTTAATGCCACTGGAGCAGAGGTGGAGAAGGGGAAGAAAGGAGGTCTGGGCAAGAGAAAGGGCCAGGTGAACAGGAGGAGCAAAGTTGGGAACTTGTGTATGAACACACAGGGGACAGGGGGAGCTATCGGCCTTGCTGAGGTGGATATGGGATGGGGGAAGGCTGGGCATGGGGGATGACCAGGTAAAGAGGAGGAGTAGTGGTGGGGTTGTGCAAATAAACACGCTTGGTGCAGGAGGTGCTGTCAGCCCGGATAACAGGGGAAGGGAGGTTAACTTGTGGAGGGATACTGTGGGGGTAGGGGGATCTGTCAGCAGTGGGCAGGGCTCGAGGATATGGGGGGGGACTGGGGAGTAACCTGGGAGGACAAGGGGTTGTACGCGAGGGATAGGCTCCATCGAAATCCAGAAGGGAAGAAAATATTAAAAACAGAAACTGGCCGGATTTATCCACGCTAGGTGGGGTTTAAACTTGTGAAGGGGGAGGGCTGGGCTCTGAGGCTGATCCTAGCTTGCCTTGCAAGGACAGTCTCTGTCCTCTCCCCCAAGTGGAGGGTACTGACTGTATGAGGTTGAGGTGAATAGGCAGCTTCTCAAAAGCGCCAGGGTGGGAAGACTGAGGGGGGATAGAGGAGGGGTTTAGAGGATGGTCCTGGTGAATGCTAGGAGCTTAGGGAACAAGATGTCTGAGCTCCGGGCTATGCTAGTGGAGGGGGAAGTGGATGTGACAGCCATCACAGAAACTTGAGCCACTCCAGGACATGACTGGAACCTAAACCTGAATGGGTACACCATTGGTGCCGGAACGGTTTGAAAAGTCGTCGGGCCAAAGATGTAAGAGGTAAATTCTCCCCTATTAAATACATTAACATGATTGCAAAAATTGATAGGGCCACTTATGAAAGTGGTAGGGCCATGGCCTCAGTGACTCCCCCCCGTTCCGGCACCTATGGGGTACACTATGCTCAGAAAAGACAGAGCGGTGGCGGGGGAGTGGGGTAGCCCTGTTCATTAAAAATGGCATAGGTATAAGCCATGTGGAGGGGACAGAGGGTGACGTAGAGGAGTTATGGGTCACCTTGCAGATGCCGGGGGATAAGAGGGTAGAAACGGGGTGATTTACAGACCCCCCATGCTGGCAGATGACCTGGAGGATAGTCTGGTGGAGAATATCAAGGTGTACTGTGGTCGGGACGGGGGCAGGATAGCTGTATTAGGTGACCTTAACATGCCAGGGACTGATTTTGGAACTATGAAGTTCCCATCAGCCAAGGAGCAGAAGCTGCTGGACGTCTTCCAAGATGCATTTCTAAATCAGCAGGTGGTGGACCCAACGAGGGAAGGCCAGATCCTGGATGTGGTCTTGGTGGACTGTGACCTGGTTAGGGATCTTCAGGTGAGAGACTCTCCGGCTGTGAATGACCATGCCACGGTCTGGTTCTTACTCGACCTGTGGGGGGGGATTGTTCAAGGATGATGGTTGTCAATTTTAGGGGGGACGATTTTAAGGACATGGAGAAAATCCACAAGGATCATTTGGAGGGAATAAAACCGGGCATAGATGCTGAAGGTAGGTGGGCAATTATTAAAAGAGGGATACTGGAGGTTGCCAGGGCCTGTGCAACAGTGAGGCGCAAATTTGGTAGGTCCAGGAAGCCGTGCTGGTGGACTTGGGAGGTCCAGGAGGCGGTGTGGGAGAAGAGGTCCGTGTACAGTAGGTATAAGTGCTTGCATGGGGCTATAAGCAGGGACGAGTATGAGTTATCGGCCAGAAAGGTCACCAGGGTTGTGAGATTGGCAAAGGCAAAGACAGAGCAGTGGCTGGTGCAGGGGATCGGGGGTAGGTATATCAAGGAAAGGAGGAGAGTAAAAGGGCAGATAGGTAGGTTGAGGTCAGGGAAAGGGTGGGCTGAGGAGGCAGGGGAACAGGTGGAGGTACTCAGTGAGTACTTTGCATTGGTCTTCGCTGGGGAGGAGGCTGTTGCAGTGCAGCATGGGCAGGGGGTTAGGTGCTGAAATGACCAGGGACTTGAACGTTGAGGTACCTGTTGGTACTAGGGGGCATGACGGAGCTGCACAGTATGGGGTAGAACAGGCTGGGTCTGCAGAAAAAACGGTATTCATGGACATTGTCATCCCTGTTGGCTGGGTGTGGGAAGCCCTCAGGTCCCTAAAATATAGAAAACCTCGGGCCAGAATGGTATCCACGCCAGGGTGCTTTGGGAGTTAGCAGACATCCTGGCTGCACCCCTGGTGGCCCTTTTCTAGCCCTTCCCTCCAGGCAGGAAGCATGCCTCAGGACTGGAGGGTGGCACATGTTGTGCTCATCCACGAGGGTAGCTCAAGGGAGGAGCCGGGGAATTACAGGCCTAACATCAGTGGTGGGCAAGTTGATGGAGACCATCCTAAAGGAGAAGCTGTGGGCATTCTTGGAGGAAAAGGGATACCTGGATGATCGCCAGCTTGGCTTTGTCTCGGGCGGATCATGTCAGACCAACCTTGTGGAGTTCAATGACTGGGTGATGATGGCACTAGACCAGGGTAAGCCAGTGGATGTTATCTTTCATGACTTCAGTAAGGTATTTGGTTCGATATCTCTCTCTGGACTGCTGGAAAAGTTAGGGGGATGGGGGTGGGAACACTGATGGTAAGGTGGATTGGAAGCTAACTATCTGGATGCACCCAGAGGGTCCTGGTAGGGGGCAGAAGTCTCTTCTCCCAGAAGGGTCATTAGTGAGGTCCCACAGGGATCAGTTCTGGGCCCTCTCCTGTTTAATGCTTACATCTTGGACATCAATAAAGGTACCAGGAATGAAATGAGCCTCTTTGCAGATTATTCGAAGCTGGGGGCAGTGGTGGATGTGGAAGGGGGTAGAGTAGCCCTTCAGGAGGACTTGGAGGCTCTGGAGAAGTGGGCACATACCCGGGGGCTCAAATTTAACTTGGGGAAATATAAGGTCCTTCACCTGGGGCCCAGAAACCTTACCCATGAGTACACCCTGGGAGGGGTTACACTGCAGTCTTCAAACAGGGAGAGGGATCTGGGGGTGGTAGTGGACATCAGAATGAATAACTCTGAGCAATGCAGGAGGGCTGCAGCCAGGGCTAATAAGATGCTAGGGTGCATTGCTAGGGGGATAACCTCCACAAGCAGGGAAGTGATTCTCCCTCTGTACAATGGCCTGGTTAGGCTGCACCTTGAATATTGCATGCAGTTTTGGCATCCCCACTTGAAAAAGGACATTGGTCTCCTGGAGAGGGTTCAGAGGAGGACAACTAAAATGATATGGGATACGGGTGATGGGTCCAGTGGGGAGAGACTTAAGGAGCTCAGCCTTTATTCGCTAGAGGAGAGGAGGGACAGGGGGATATGATTGAGGTCTTCAAGTATCTAAAAGAGATAAATAGGGTTAGGCCAGAAAATATTTTTCAGAGGAGGGAAGGAGGGGTCACTAGGGGGCACAGTTGGAGGCTGGAGGGGGGAGACTCAGGGGAGAGAGAAGGAGGCGTTACTTCACTGAGAGGGTGGTGGAACCATGGAATGCACTGCCTGATGAGCTGGTGGCAGCTGTTTCTGTGTAAGGATTCAAGAGAGGCTGAGACAGGTATCAGGGAAGATGAAACTGAGTATTGCCAGCCATGGGGGATCCTGGCAGGGGATGGGGTGTCTGGGGGGGGGGGTTGTTGCAGGCTAAATCGGTACCCTGCAGGGTACTGACTCTCAAGCAGACACGACAGACCATAAGGCCTAATCTGTTGGCATCTTAGTATGTTAGTATGAGTTCCAAGGGTTGAGAGGAGAAGGGAGAAGAGGGAGCACACTCTCATTCTCCCATTCCCCTTGCAAACCCAGTGGACTTGTTATCTTATTAAAACTCTTTTGAGATGAAACAAAATGGAAACATAAACCCCCTTAATATAAAACCCTCTTAACATAAATCCCCCTTAATCAAAAAAAGAGGAGTCGAGTCTAGGCTAGAAAAATTAACACGTATGAACATGCGTGTCTTCAGTGTTTGATGGGGAACTCCTGAGAATAAGAGGTTTATACTGGTTTTAGCAAAGGGGTGACTCACCGGACAGTGATGTCATCCATGAAAGGTATACAAACCCAACACTTGGAGTAATAAAGATAGATAGGGGAACAGTTGAATACTGACTACCAAGTGAGGAGGATCTCTGAAGTGTGTGCTTGTTTCCACACTGTTCTATTTGCAAAGGCTGAAGCTAGGCCTCAGGAATTTTGGAAATTAGAACGTTTGCTGGATATTGGACATTGAATAACCTTTTGCTTTCTGTATTTATTATTTTTATTTTTTTTATTTTCTAATTTGAATAAAATAACAACGCACATTTGCATTTTTATGCACCTGACTTCTGGTTTGCTGTGTCTGTTTTATCCCACACCTTCACAGGGGCCCTATATTAACAGATCATATCTGGGGTGTGTAAACACAGTTATATATACCTGACTCTGTTCTGAGGGGCCCAGTATTAACGGAACATATCTGGGGTGTCTAAGCACAGTTAAACACCCCCTCCTGTTAAACAAATTCCATGCTGCTGGACTGTCAGCTCCAGCAAGTAACTGGTTTCACTCTTATCTAATAGATAGGATGCAGGCTGCGCACGTCACTAATATCCTCCCTTCCCCCCTCACTATCTTGTCCACTGTTCCCCAAGGCTCCATCCTTGGACCCATCCTCTTTTCTTTCTTTATAAACGATCTCCCCTCAGTCTGCCCCAACTCCCAAATTCACATGTATGCTTACGACACCGTCATATACAGTACCTGTCTGGCCCCTCAGTTTCAGACATCCAGATCCCCCTTCAACATGACTTTCACGCAGTGATTAAATGGTTTCATGATCACCGCCTTAAAATGAATACCAAAAAAAATGTTGCCATGACTTTTGGATCAAGGCAAAAACTAGCCAGGCTATCTTCCCCTCTGATCTTCACTACACTCACAGGCACCCCCCCTCCTTGATTTTGTTCCTTCCTACAAATACCTGGGAGTCTGGCTTGACCCATCCTTAGATTTCTCACCCCACACATCCCCCTCGTCCTCCCTTGTTTATTTATCCTGAACGTCCATGTTCACCCTAAAATGCTTGATTCTAATCCTACTCACCTCTGACGAGGCCCCTGGGTTGATACCTCCACTAACCTAGTTTAATTTTTTTTTTTCTTCCTTAGTTGTAAGACTTAGTTCTGTTCTCTTTCCTCCAAAGAGTTTGTATTTCTTGGTATTAAACAACTGAGTACCTTGGCATACATTGTACAATGCCAAATGTATTGTTATTCCTCTAGTTTTCCCTCTTGTATAAGTCCTTGTGGTGTTTGCCTCTTGTTTCATAGTTTTACCAGTTTGTTTTATCATCTGACGTGGAACCTATGAAATGAGCTCATTCTCAAAGGTGTATCCGAGATCATAATAAATAAATAAATAAATAAAATCTTGCTGCCATTCACTCAAAACTCTGCCCTAAACTGGGTCTGCTCTATAGGCACAAAGACAGCCTCTCCCTCCCAGTCCGTCGTGACCTAATAACTAAATGGATATTTCCAGTTATTGACAAAGCTGACATCACCTACAGCTCAGCACCCGCCTCCTCCCTCGCCAGGCTGGATATGCTCTTCAATGCTTTCTGTTGCTGTGCCTCCAACTCCCCTAAACTGTCTCACCACTGTGTCCCATACTCCAGTCTCTCTCTCCCCTCCCTTCAACAGAGAAGATTGGCTCACTGCCTCACTTTCATCTCTAAATACTGGTTCAATTCTCCCCATCTCTCTTCTCTCCTGCCACCCCCTCCGCTCCTGTCTTTCCCATACTTTCTTCCTCCCCCATGCCCATACTTCAGAAAGCCAAGAAGCCTTTTCCTTTCATCTACTTTCCTTCTGGAACAAACTACCCACTTTATTTTGCCTTATTCCCTCATGTCCAGCCTTAAAGTGTTCCCTCAGGCCATCTCCAGTAACCTCCTGCTGCTGCTTACGAGTCTTTCATCTTAAAAGACTTACATATTCGACCCTCTCCTCAGCTTCCGCAGCCTTTTCTCATTCAAGATTGTTTATTTGGTTCTGTCTGCCGTACTGCTCGCATCCTCCACCGCCACATTGTAATTCATTGTTTATCTCAACAAGTTATTGAAATTCATCTCTCTGTAATCTGTTGTTATTTCTATGGAAAACTGTAAATCATTATTATGAATTGTTTGTCATATCTCGATGTATTTTGTATCATATCTGTAATCCAAATTGTTATTATTATTGTTTTGTTTTTCTTTATTCCTGATCCCTAAACTTCGCCTGGTCGAACCTGGAAATGAGCCCCAGCTCAGTGTGCCTTTCCCGGCTACCAATCTTTAAATAGATAACTCGATAAATAAATGCACCTGAATCTGTTCCATGAGGCTCAGAATTAATCGCTCATGTCTGGGGTGTGTAAGCACGTTTATACAACTGAATTTGTTCTGGGGGGCCCAGTATTAACCATTCACGTCTGGAGTGTGTAAGGACAGTTATACACCTAAATATATTTTAGGGGGCCCAGTATTAACCATTCATGTCTGGGATGTGTAGGCACAGTTATATATCTGAATCTGTTCTAGGGGGCCCAATATAAATCAGTCATGTCTGGGGTGTGTAAGTACGTTTATACAACTGAATTTGTTCTGGGGGCCCAGTATTAACCATCCACCATAAGCACAGTTATTCACCTGAGTCTGTTCTAGGGGCCCAATATTAACCAGTCATGTCTGGGGTGGGTAAGCACAGTTGTAAACCTGAATCTTTTTTTATTTTTTTATTTAGTTGTTTAACCAGGAGTAGCACACTAAGCTGAAAGCTTTTTTACAGGAGTGACCTGGAAGCACAGAGAAGTTAAGTGACTTGCTCAGGGTCACACAATATGCAAGTGGAAGCTATGGGATTCAAACCCAGGTCTGGTCTGCTGGATGTCACCAGATTTGCAGCTCAGAGCTTTAAACCACTGCACTATACTGCCTCCCCAATCTGTACTAGGGGGCCCAATGTTAACCAGTCATGTCTAGGGTGGGTAAGCACAGTTATACACCCGAATCTGTTCTGGGGGCCCAATGTTAACCAGTCATGTCTACGATGTGTAAGCACAGTTATACAACTGAATCTGTTCTAGGGGCCCTATATCAGCTAGTCATATCTTGGGTGTATAAGCACAGTTATAGCCTGAATCTGTTCTAGGGGCCCAATAGGGAGGCAGCATAGCACAGTGGTTTAAGGCTCTGAGCTGCAAACCTGGAGACGTGGGTTTGAATCCCACAGCCCCCACTTGCATACTGTGTGACCCTGAGCAAGTCACTTAACTTCCTTGTGCTCCCAGGTCACATTTGTAAACAAGCTTCAGTTTAGTGTGTCTCTCCTGGTTAAAAAAAGTATAATTAACTGGTCATGCCTGGGGTGTATAAGCATAGTTACACACCTAAATCTGTTCTAGGGGGTCCTATATTAATCGGTCATGTCTGAGTTGTGTACATACATTTATAGATATACCTGAATCTGTTTTAGGAGGCCCCATATTAACAGGTTATGTCTTTACGTGGGGATCATAACAGACAAGGGGAGACGAATAACAAGCAGTGCCCTGTCACTGTCAAGAGGACTGGTAGAATACTTGGTGAATGAAAAGAAGGTGTGACCAGCAGGACTGGAGAAGTAATCATGATGCTTTACAAGACCCTAATCAAGCCCCACCTGGAGTACTACATGCAGTTCTGGGCTTCTCAACACAAAATGGACAAGGAGGCAGAAGACAGGGTCAGAGTATGATCACTAAAATGATTAGGTGTAGGGGGGGGATGCTATGACTAGAGACTAGTGGCCTCTCGTCTCCTGTGACAGTCATAGTGTTGCAACACCCTTACCCCCTGCCTTTATTTGTTCTAAAGGCAGAGTGTGTCACAAAACCCTGTTGCTGCCTTTGTGAATTTCACCATGAATTGTGAATAGTCCTGTATGCCCTTTGCATGGAGACGCCCCCCCCCCCGGCATAGATGGAAGCTCAATTGTGAATGCGCTGGAAGCACCTGTGATCCCCAGTAAGCATAAGTCAAGAGTCACAAGTAAGAAACTGGTGCAAAAGTGTCAGTGCAGAAATGACCCTGTGGTTTGCAGGGCTAAGGCTGTGGGTGCCTTGCCTGCCGCACATTGGTGACTTGGGTTTGGATGCAAACTCTGGTTGCAGGAGGTCAGCTGGGGCAGAAGAGAATTGAGCATCTGATAGACTGCTTCCCTCCAGAGGAGGGAAGGCTTGCTGGCCCAGCCGCTGACTGCCACCATGTGGAACCCTGGTGGTAGTGCAGGTGTGGACTGCATGAAGAGAGGGGCCACAGTTATGTGATGCCTGAGTGTCTCCACATGCGTGTCCTCATGTTCGGTGGCAGGGAAAGGGACAAAACATGTCTGGGGCTTTGTGAAACCCTGTCCATCTATCCCAGGATCTGCCCTGCCACCCGGGACCCCGGGTCCATTCTGGATCATGTTTTTTGAAGGGTGTGACGATGGTCCTCCCCCCCCGCCACAACCATGGGGGGGGAATTTCTGGGAAAGTTGCCTGACCAGGTAAGTCCCAGGGAATGTAGCTACTGGTATGGGGTGATGGGAATAGGGCTGAGTAGCCACCCAAAGCCACCATGGGACAGAAAATCCTTTGTGGGAACAAAAATTGCAAATGCAACAGTTCTGTGGCAGTCAATTTGAACTGCAATCTGGGCTCCATTTTGGCAAAAATGTTATCGCAAATACAAACTTTTTCTCATAATCAAGAACAGTATTGCATAAGTAGTACAGGCTACAAATGAAACATCTGTTAAGTTACTAGTGGCATTAAAAAATGTGTAGGATTTCCTGTAAATTCACGGGCCAAAGAAGTTCCATGACATTTTAAAACATTTCCATGCAATTCCTGTATTCTGTTAAGGTTCACTGTTGGAACAAGTGAGGCATGGCACTTGTAGGGTTAAATATATCCAGACTTTTTTTTTTAGGGCACGTGGATTATCTAATATTGCACCAGTTGTGGTGCATTCACTTTGATAAAATACTCCGTTCATTTTACAGTTTGTGCATTGATCATCAAGGGATCTATTTTCCTTCCCTAAATAACTGCAGGTCAGCCTTAGTTCAGCCAAGCCTACAACTTAACGGAAAATTGCTTCCAGTGGGCAGCAATTAAATTGGTGCGCTCTAAAGGTTAAAGAAGCAGCTTCTGTCTGGTCTAACCTCTTGCCTCCTCTTGTTTCCTTTCAGCTCCCCCCTTAATAGGGCTGGTACGGAAGGACTGGGCCTCCCAAAATAGCATCGCCCTCTCGTGGCAGGAGCCGGAATATCCCGCTGGAGTTATCCTAGACTACGAGATCAAGTACTATGAGAAAGTAGGTTTCTGCTATAGGATTCAGGTAACCTTACTGGCAAACTGTGAACTGTTGGGAAGGAGGTGGCAGTTGGCATAAACGTGGCTGTTGTTTGCACAGTTCGGGGTATTGGCAGGCCCATTTCAGAATATCCTAAATTCCCAGCACCGCAGAAAGGACTAAAACATTCATTTCTGTTATTTATTTATTTTTTTAAATGTTCAGTACCAGGATAGCATCTTTTATGTACAGCATCTTGTTTACAAGATGGTGCCATGGCAGCATTTAAAACAACAGTAGTAGCAGCAAATATTACAAAGATTACTAAGCTTGCATATAGCCATTTGTTACGTACAGTATGTATGCTGTTTGGGGTCCACTGTTATGGTGGTTCATATTACATGATATTTACTGAGCTAAGTAATCGCATTTTAAAGAGTTGTCTATGCATTGTACATCATTAACTATGTTTGTATGTTAATAGTTGCACAAAAATCGTAGGCAGACAATTTTATAAATTTTTAAAAGATGTCAGCTGTTACTTTTTGTTTCGGGAGTGTTTTCCTTTTTCCGTTAGCTCATTAGAAGGTTTAGTGCCTGTTGGTATTCGGAATGATGTGTAGAGCAGTACTTTGCTGGAGACTGACAACCAGTGTGTCTAGTTCTATTCCCCTTCAGCCCTCGTCAGCACGGCAACCTCACCGAAGGTGATATCACAAGTTCTCAGTTTGGCAGCAGGCTTATTGGCTCTTCATGGCCAGTTGTGATGTCCGAGACAGTGAGGTCATAGGACTGACGGCATCTGATGAGGAACAGAGCTAGCTCTGTCAGCCTCTCTGTGTGGAGTACTGTTCCACTCATCACACCTAGCACTGACAGGTAGAAAAATCTTCTAATAAGTCAATGGGAAAAGAAAAAAGTACTTCAGCTATAAGAAGAACTGGTTCACTTTTTTTTTTTTTTTTTTTTTTGCGGCTACCACTGTTTATGCCCTCTCATCTCTGATCGGCCCCCTTCTGCTTGGCTACCCCAACCCATCTCCCTGGCATCCCCCAGGATTTACTTTCACCTCAGAGAGTTCCCCCACAGCTTGATGACCCTCAGGCAGGGGTAGTGCAGACTCCCCCAGTCTCTGCTGCAGAATGGATTCAGTGTGTGGAGGTGGCACCAGAGTAGACAGGTGTGGGGCATGTCATCCTGACAGCCGGGGAAGGTTCTGCTTTTTCTCCCTTCCTGTAGAGCGTGATTAGTGAGGGCACATGAGCACGCATGTAAGCGTGCATGCATAGCACCAACTGACATCCTCCCACCCATGAACTGCTACCAACTGCTCTGCAACCTGTGGTCACCCAGGTGACTGTATAGCATTGAAGCTGGCTGCCCCCCGGAGGATGGGGAGAACACCCCCTGAGATGCTCAGTCCTCCTCTCCCCAACCAGCCCCTTATAATCTGAGCTTGTTCTTGATCTCAGGTCACAGGCAACACAAGCAGTAGTGTTACCGCTGTGCCAACCGGCCAGCCCATCATTCGCTGTTTTTGACAGTTAATTATAAAGTCATGCAGAGCCCTAGCTCTTAAACACTAGAAATATAGAAACATAGATAAAGACAGCAAAAGACCAATGGTGCATCCAGTCTGCTCAAGTGCCCTATTTAGCCCTGAGCCCTACTGTCCCCTCCAGGGTGTCAGCCCTCCTCATCCTTCCCCCATTCTCCTCCCAGCTTCTGCCACCCCAAGCAATCACTATGTCCTTCATTCTATCCCAACCATGCTTGAACCCACCAAAAGTTTTAACACCCACCACTTCAGCAGCCAGACTGTTCCATAGCTCTACCACCCTTTCTGTAAAATAATACTTCCTAATGTCCCTTCTGAGCCTACCTCTTGTCAGTTTCCACTCATATCCACGTAACCATGAACTAGTATTCAAGCTAAATATTTCACTGGAGTTCACCTTATTAATCTCTTTTAGGAACTTGAAGAACTTTGTCATCCCCCCCCCCCCCCGATCTGCAGCGAGTACATGTTTAGTGCCTTCAGGCCCGCCTCATAGGACCTGCCCTGTTGTCCCCTAATAATTTTTCCTACCCTGCGCTGCACCATCTCCAGCCTATCTCTATCCTTCCTGAGCTGAGGACTCAAATGGATCCTGTCAACAGTAAACAGTAGGCTGTGGGCAAAATAGGAAGTGGTCAGTATTGGATGATTAGACATAATGGCTTATTAAATGTTTTATGGTTTATTTATCCAGGATAGCCCAGCTGAGATACAAAATCTCATTTTCGGTGAAGCCCTAATTTTTTTTGTACTCCTCCATCCCCCGATCCCGGCAGCTGCCCCCAGCCCTGTCACCAGCTGGCCCAATGGCCTTACTGGTTATCCAACTCTTCAGGTGGCCTGCCACGTAGGGTCATGTGGGGTCTGCAGGGGAAGGCAAGCAATCTGGGGCAGTTTTCCTCCTGCTTCGTTCACTTCTCAGGACTTCAGCATGCAATGACACATGCACACAACATAGCCGATGTCTCCAACCCTATGTCTGTCTGCTCCTGCAGTCGCTGCCACCCAGACTCCATCAAGTGGCAGTCAAGTGGCAGGACATAGCATCCCCCCTCCCCAAAGGAGTACAGCTGTCCTTGGGATGCTCAATCCTCCATCTCCAGGCTGGTCCCTGAGAAATCCTAGTCCCTTCTGAACCTGGGCCACCAGTGTGGCCGATGGTAAGATGAGCAGTGCTCCAGTATGCCACACCGGTGGTCCAACATGGAGTGCTGATTTTAACCAATTTTATAACCGTGTGAAGGAACCACTTTGAGACGGTAGGTGGCTCGCTCAAGGTCGCACAGAAAGTAAGCGGCTTTGGTGGGATGTGAACCTGGGTGTCCTGTTGTCCATCCCCCTACTCCAGCCACTGGACCAAGACAGCTATGTATTCACTAAACATACAGCGGATTAGCTTTTTTAAAAATATGCTAATCTTGGGCTGCATCAACCCCAAAGTCCAGTCTGAGGAAATGAAATGTTCACTTTTCAGAAGGAAAAATGTTGCACATTTTAAAGGGTTGTATGTTCCACTGCACATGCTATGTTGTTGTGTCTAAAGAATTTGAAACACTTTGACCCCAAAATGCCTGTCTTTGAATTCCTAGGATCATTGCCAGATCTAATGGTCATCTGTTAAGGTTAATTATTTTTATTACAATCTGATATACTGGGGTCATTCTTGTACAAAAGGAGTACATTAATAAATATATAAATCAATTTGATAGTAACCCTGGAGACTCTGAATGGTCACTGGAGGAAATCAGGGTTTGAATGGCCTACAGTTGTATACCCCTGCATGACCAAAACTGAGTTGATATTGGTGGGAAATGAGAGGCAGATATTGGCCATTCAGTGTGGCCTCAGTCTACCTACCTACCTGGGGAGGGGTGTATGGCTTCAGGTGGCAGAAGAGGTTTACAGTTTGGAAGTAGTTCGTGACAGTCAGTTGACATTTTTTTCTCAGGTCTCTTCTGTAGTCAAGTGCTGCTTTTATCATCTGAAAGGTATCTCCAGGCTGTGTTCCCTGCTTGATTCTACTGATCTTGTCACCCAAGTCAACACCCTCATTTTTTCACATCTTGACTGCAAGAAAGGTCCTGTCAAACAAATCTTACAGATTTCTTTGACTGGGTGACAAGGGTAATAGATCAGGGAAGGGCGGTGGACATGGCCTACCTAGACTTTAGCAAGGCATTTGACACCAGTCCCGCACAAGAGATTGGTAAACAACTTGGGCAGTCTGGGAGTGGGTCCCAAAGTGGTAAACTGGGTCAGAAATTGGCTTAACAATAGAACACAGAGGGTGGTGGTAAACGGGGTACAGTCCAAAGAGAGGGAGGTAATCAGTGGGGTGCCGCAGGGTACAGTACTGGGGCCAGTCCTCATTAATGTTTTTATAAGTCACATTACAGAGGGGCTGGAAGGAAAGGTATGCCTCTTCGCAGATGACACAAAGATCTGCAATACGGTTGACACTCCAGAGGGAGTGGAGAAAATGAGAAGAGACTTATGCAAGTTGGAGGAGTAGTCAAGAATGTGGCAACTCAAATTGATGCAAAAAATGCAAAATCATGCACTTGAGGAACAAATAACCAGGGGAGGAATACACTATTTATTTTATTTTTTTGTTTTAGTTTTGGTAACCAGGTAAGGCCCACTAAGCACAAGTGCCTGTTTTCAGGGGCGACCTGGGAGCACTGGGCGGAGAAGTGACTTGCTCAGAGTCACACCGTATGCAAGTGGAGGTTGTGAGAATCAAACCCAGGTCTTGTCTGCTGGATGTACACAGCTCGTTCACAGTTCATTACTATAACCTCTAGGCTATACTGCCAGCATGGGGGGGGGGAGGTACTAACAACAACCAAATAGGAGAGGGACCTGGGGATAGTCAGAACGGATTACTTAAAAGTAGCCAAGCAAATGCGAGAAGGCAGTGAGGAAAGCTGGAGGGATGCTGGGGTGCATTGGGAGCGGTATCACCAGTAGAAAACAGCAGGTGGTTATGCCACTGTACAGACAGTTGGTGAGACCTCATCTTGAGTACTGTGTGCAGTTCTGGAGACCTCATCTCCGTAAGGACATAGATAAGGTGGAGGCAGTCCAGAGGAGGGAAATGAAAATGATACAGGGAATACACCAGAAACCATACGAGGAGAGATTAAGGGAACTCAACATATATACCCTGGAGGAAAGGAGGGAGAGGGGGAACATGATGGAGCCTTTCATGTACCTCAAGGGGCTTAACAAAGTTCAGGAGGGCAGCATCTTTCAGAAAAGGAGATGTGCAAGAAGAGGGGGTCACAATATGAGGCTAGAGGGGGTAAGACTCAGGGGCAACGTGAAGAAGTATTTTTTCATGGAAAGGGTGGTGGATGCATGGAACAACCTTCCTGAGGAAGTAGTAGGGCCAAAAACTATTAGTGAATTCAAGAATGCATGGGCCAGACAGAAGGCAACCCTAGTGATAGGAAGGAGAAGGTAAGCTGCAGATCAAATAGGATCTGGAGTTTATACAACAAGTAGGGAGAAATGGGCAGACTGGGTGGGCCAAATGGTCCTTATCTGCCATCAGATTCTATGTTTCTATGGTAACTACTGCTGAGGATTCTACAAAGGCTTTACCCAAAGGTCAGTTGTGTTTTCTGTAGCTGATTCAGAATGTGCCAGTGAGATTTCTGACCTCCGTTCAGAGGCACCACCTCACTACGATCTCTGAGCAGGCTGCCAGTTTGGTGGTGCATTGAATTCCATGTTTTTTAGTAACATATAAAACCTTGAATGGTCAGAGCCCCCAATAACTCAGTGAGGTCCTGATTCTCCATGCACCATCCAGGGATCTGAGGTCCACAGGTTGGGGATTGCCTCATGTATCACCAACATGACTGAAGTACATTGGTGACTGGGCTTTTTCAATGGTGGCCCAGCCCTCTGGAACGCTTTACCAAAGGGGATTCACATTGCCAGTTCTGTCTTTTAATAAAAAATAAATTAAAAAATGACCAACTCCATCTTGGACTTGGATAGTTTTTGGCTGGCTCTGCTGTATTTAATATAAAGTTTAGTTTATTGTTAATATGTTTATGAATGAGATTTTAACAATAAGTGTTTTAATGTTTGTTTTAAATGGTTTGAGTTGTTTACTGTTATTGTACCTGTGCTCCAAGTTTTAGAGGGGCACCCTCTGTAAATTGAATAACCAGATCAAATCAAATTTACTTGGTAAAAGTGTTGGCCCCTTAAAAAATTAAACCAAAATAACTAGTCACCATATTGGGGCGGTACCAACAAAACACAAGCACTGTGTGAGTTCCCAGAATGTAGACAACAGCAATAATGCAAAATTGCACTATAAAGTTAAAACAAACAGATCTTATTGAGAGAGCTACTATCTGTTTTTAAGATACCATCAACCCCCTCCTCCCTTAGTTTAAGTGTGCCAGAAGTGGCCTGTTGGGGATTGTCAGTGTCCCTTTTAGATGTGTTGGAGCAACCATATTGCCCATGTTGGCCATTTTATCACCTCAGTACTATACAGCAGGGGATCATGGGATAGCTAGTTCCTCTTCCGTGTAAATAATTTGACTGTTTAATCGTACTCCCACGTAACGTTTTTGGCTGCCTAGTCTCTCTCTCTCCCATGTAAATGTTTTGACTATCTAGTCCCTTGCCCGTGTAAATAATTTGACTACAATAACCGGGGAGCATTTTTTCCCATAAGCTTCGCTCCTGGGGTTTATGTAGCATCCAGCACTTCGGGCTCAATTTTTAACTGGAGCTAGAACACCACTCGGGACCTGCAGCAGGGAGTTAGACGCAAGTGGCAAATTGCAGCAGTCAATGCGGCAATTCCAAATTTACATAAAACTCAGACGCAGCTCCCCGGTGCGAGTCCCTTGCGCCGGATGCAGGGTTTGGACCAGCTTCCCTCTGGTCTACCTTTGCACCATGGGGGGAGCCATTTTATGGGGCTTGCGCCAAACCTTCGGTGCAAGCTGTTGTAAATGCCACCGACGCATCCAGTGTACTAAAATTGAGTGCAGGCTGTGGCGGACTGTTTGGACCAGCTGCACCAAAGACAGCAGGTGACGCAGGGGTTGACGCAAGTCCTGCATCAGGCTTCTAAAATTGGGCCTCTCGTGTGTGTTCAGAATTCTCTTTACATGCACTACCCATGTTTTATTCTGTATATATATAGTCTCTATCCCATATAAATGCTTTGACAATCTAGTCCCCTCGCCCATGTAAATGTTTTGACAGTCTAGTCCCTCTATCCCATGTAAATGTTTTCAATCAATCAATCAATCAAAATCTTTATTTATCCAGGCGAACACCGTTGCGCAAGCTCATTTGCAAGGTGGACCTGCATCTCACAAGTCATAAACAGTACAACAAATCATACATCAGTACATAAAGTGTGACGATACATGGTAATACATAGGAAAGGAATAGCAGTGAAATGGGCGAGGAGCGCAGACAGAGTAAATGAGATCACACCTAGTTGCATGCAAAAAGGAAATACATATGAGTAAGAGGAGAACCAAAACATGAACACAAATAAAAAGGGAATGCAGCCCTGTGATCCATGAGTGTCAGGTTACATGAATAGATATGAATATACAGGATGGAAGGGGGGGCGGGGGAATGAAGAACAGGTGGGGTCTAGAGGAGTAGGGGTACATGGGAGGTGCTCACGCTCCGGGGGTTTTACGGCTTTACCGCACCTCTACTGGACATGAATCCAGCTTAGTGGACTCAGGCGTTGGCTTCAGGGGTGCCGCCGCCCAGTAAACGCGCATTGTACGGCAGATGGGTGAGGAGCCCTGACAGGGTATGGAGCCGTGAATCAAAGTCGGTGGAAGCAATGGCAAACCTCTTTTATTAGTTTTGCATATAACGTTTTTTTTTTTGTTATTTTCATTTTTATTTGTTTTCACTTACATATCTTTCATTACATTCGATTGTGCAATACAGTAAGTAAAGGAATCTGAGTAGCGCACTTACAGATTTTATGCAAACATATTAAAAATGATTCCCTCAAAAGATTATTCTTAATAAGTCTCCAGACCTATCGGGAGTTCATATTGTACTGGGCCCTAGTAGTTCTCCCTGTTTTACACAACCAGTATACTAAACTTCGCTGCACTTACTATTCAGGCTCTTATTAGCTGAAGAGGTACCTATGAAAGCCTTGATGCGGTTTCCTTTAATATCTACTATTCAAAGATCCCCAGCTAGGAGACGAGAAGGAGGGGGGGTGGAAGACGTCCCGTAGACATCCTGGAGCCGCACACCTCTCAGTATAGAGTACCCTCAAGTTACTATCCAGGAAGGGGGAGGAGGAGGGAAGGACCCAGGGAGGAGGACAGGTAGGCTATGGGATAAAAGTACCATCTCTCAGCATATAGTATAGGAGCCACCTGTTCCATCTGGCTCTAAATTCCTCCTCTCGTCTGTCATTCAATCTGTATGTTATCTTTTCCATTTGATAAATCTGCCTAGTTATAGTCCACCAGTCTTTTATTGTAGGAGCTTTAGGAGTGAGCCACCTTTTAGTGATGGCCTTCTTTCCCGCCATCAGGAGAATGGCCAGCAGATACCGGACACCCCGGTCTCTTAGTTTGTCGGGGAACATTGACAGGATAAATATCTGCGGAGTCAGTTGTATAGGTTCACTAAATATTTCCTGAAGTTCCCGCTGCATGCTGTGGATGAAACTTCGCAGTTTAGGGCATGAATATACCACATGCGTGAGGTGGGCTTTAGTCTCCCCACATGATCTCCAGCATGCAGCTGAGCCACTCGGTGTGTAGTGACTAGTGACCTCAGGGGTATGGAAATATCTAACTAAGAATTTCCATGCGAATTCCCTCCATTGATGTGAGGAAGATGTATGTGAAACCTGCCAACAGACTGATTCCCATTGCTTTATTTCTATGGGGATACCTAGTTCCCTCTGCCATTTCTCCCGAGTGTCCACCAGAGTTCGTATTATGTTTGACATCAGGGCTCGATAGAGATTAGATATCAGATGCCTCTGTCCAGGGGAGGTAATCAGTTGTTGCAATTTAACTATCAAAGGGGGAATACTTTCTGTGTTGCGAACTATGAGAGGTAAGGCATCATAGTAATGCTGTATTTGTAAATATCTATAATAGTGTGAGTTAGGGATTCCGAATTTCCCCTGTATATCCTGAAAAGTAAGAAACATTCCTTTGTTTGTAAACTGTGACAAATAGAATAGGCCGTACTTGGCCCATTGTTGATATATATGATCTAATATTCTAGGTTGGAAGTTAGGGAGTGCTGCTATTGGGCAAATTAATGGTATAAAGGAGGATATGGAGAGCTGTCTCCTAACCTGGTACCAGGTCAGCACTCTGTTATATAGTTCTGCTGGCATAGTACGATTCTGCTCCGTAGGTGCAGTTTCGCTGTACAATGATGTGTAGTAGTTCTGGTCTGGGTAGTTTGCTTTCTCTAGGTCCATCCAGTGCATGTCACTTATCTGAATCTGTCTGGCCATTACATGCATAAGTTGCACTGCTTGATAGCACCTGAATAGATCAGGGAGTGCTAGACCTCCCAACGCTCTTGGTTTACTAAGGAGTTTTAGCTTAACCCTTGGCTTACATCCAGCCCAAATAAAATTTGATATTGCCCTTTCCCAATCTAGGCAAGGAGATTGGTATATTATTAAATAAGTATAGGGCCCTAGGCAGGGTCACCATCCGAATAAGTTCTATCTTCCTGGATAGACCCAGTGGGAGAGTTCTCCAGCGGGCCAGATCCTCCTTCAACTGCTTCGTGAATGGGGCATAGTTCTGCTTATAGGCGTCACCCAGGTCTCTGGTTAAGTTAACCGCTAAATATTTTACTTTTCTTAGATCCCATTTACATGGGAATTGCCTCTGCACGGTCCCGTCTGGTGTGTAATGAAAGGTTAAGATCTCGGTTTTTGAGATATTGACTTTGTAACCGGAGAGTTGCCCGTATTGTTCTAATAGCTCGCTAAGCTTCGGAAGTGAATTCTCTGGATTTCGCATGTACAGGAGGACATCATCTGCATAAAGTGCAATTCGGTGTTCTTCTCCCTCCACTTCAATTCCCTGTAGGTCACGGGACTGCCTGATTAATTGTGCCAAGGGTTCTATAACCATTGCAAACAAGAGGGGCGAAAGGGGGCATCCCTGTCTGGTTCCTCTATTTAGTTGGAAGGGTTTTGAGTGATGTCCAGAAACCCGGACCAAGACCTTCGGGGAGGAGTAAATGTTTGTAATAACTTGTACTAATGACTGGGGTAGACCCATGGATTCCATGACTGAGTGTAAAAAGGGCCAGAAGACTCTGTCAAAAGCCTTTTCTGCATCAAAACTTACTAGGGCTGCAGGGTAATCCGAGGAGTGCATTTTGCGTATTATATGGTAGGTTCTCTTTATGTTATCAGTGGTGGTTCGCCCTCCTACAAATCCGGTTTGGTCTCTATGCATTATTTGTGGGAGTATTGCTTCTAATCTATGGGCTATTATGCCCATAAATATTTTATAGTCTGAGTTTAGAACAGAGATTGGGTGGTACGATTCACAAAGTTGGGGATTTTGGCCCGGCTTAGTAATAACCGAGATTGTGGCATAGGCCCATGTAGGTGGAGGGGGGTTTCCTTCCAGGACAGTATTACAGGTACTCAATGGTGATGGTAATATCAGATCTCTTGCAACTTTATAAAATTCTGCCCCATATCCATCTGGACCTGGGGCTTTCATTGTTTTTGCACGTGCTATGGCATTCAATAGCTCTTGTGTTGTGATAGGGGTCATCAGCTGTTCCCCCTGATCAGGGGAGATCTCCGGAAGGGACAGAGAGTGCAGGAATTCTTTTATCTTTTCTGGAGCTGCTGGGCTCTCTGGAGTATAAAGGTTTGTGTAATATGCTGTAAACGCCTCTACTATATCATTAAGCTTATTCTGAGGTTTACCATTTATGGGGTGGCAGATAGTGATAACTGTAGCTGATTTCCTCTGCTTCCTTATCTGATAGGCTAATAGCCTATTAGCTCTGGGTCCCACCTCATAGTATCTCTGACGAAGATAGGCTAAAGAAATCTCTGTCTGTTGCTGTACGAGTCTATCTAGGTCTTGTTTAACCTGTTTTAATTGTGGCAGTACCGAGTTATCACCCTGTTTATGTGCTGTTTGCAGGAAATGTAAGGTCTCCTCTAAGTTAGTCTTATACTGTTTTCATGTCCTAGTGAGCTGAGATATATATTTAATAAGATGACCTCTCAGTACTGTTTTTATGGTGTCCCAAAGGATACTTGGGGGAGTTTCTGGGTTGTTGTTTTCGTTAATTATTTCAGGCACCTTATCGGATAAGAATTCACTGAATTGTTTAGATTTTAAGTATATAGGGTTTAGCCTCCACATGGTGGTCTTTTTCTGTATCTCAAGTCTCCAGGTACTACTAATTTGAACATGGTCTGACAGGGCTATATCCAAGATTCGGGAGTCTATCAGCCGGTCTAAGCTTTCTATTTGAGTGTAACATAAATCGATTCTGGAGTATGTGTGATGTACAGCCGAGTAGTGGGTATAGTTTCTTGTATAGGGGTGCAGGTATCGCCAAGTGTCAGCAAGTCCCACTTCAGCTATGAATCTGTTCAGAAACCTTTGCTGTGGAGTCTTCCTAGGAGTATTTGGTTAGAGGAATCCCTCTCAAAGTTAGGGAGTATATTAAAATCTCCAGCCAACATCAGTATACCCCTAGTAAACTGCACCACTCTGTCTAGCAGGTTTCGAACATCGGTGGTCGAGGTATCAGGGGGTAAATAAACATTAGCCAGGGTAACCTGTCTCCCCCAACAGCCCACAGAGCAGAATCATCCTTCCATGTGTGTCAATCCATTGCGATTGCAAACGCCAGGCAACATGGTGTGGTATTAATGTAACCACCCCCCTCCTCCTCCCATCTCTAAAAGACGAAGCATATACTTCCGCATTGGCGATCTGCCCCAGTTTAGCATGTTCCTGAGCACTTAAATGAGTCTCCTGCAAGTAAATAATGTCAGCCTTAGTTTTCTTAACCTGCGTGACGACTCAGGCACGCTTGACCGGGGTGGAGAGCCCATTGACATTCCATGATATCAATTCTATGGGGGACTCCTCCATCTTAAAGCTTGTAATAATAGAGAGTCTGTGAGAGGTGTTTTGTGTGGTCTCCAGGTGCCCCCCAATCGGGAACATTGTTCAACTATGCACAATCGAAGAGTTGCTGCACTGTTCATGTTATAAAAATGTTGTCGTGTTAACCTAATACAGTTATCAGTTATTAACTGGTTGCCTTGAAACTGGCAATCGTTTTCTATACTTAGTAAAATCATTATAACATAAAACATAGCCACTATGCATCGAAATGAAGCAGGGGCTTTAGGGAGGAGTGAAGCCAACCGGGCTACAATCATTAAACAGTAAATTGTTTAACTTAACTTTTAAACTTGAGCTTCCAAAGATGAGAACTACCAAGCTCTCAATAGTGAGACTGTCTCACTATATTAGGGGAACTCAAAAGGATCCCTGGGCACTTCTAATGCCTATATGAGGGGTAAGGGAGTGGGGTATTGGTGAGCCACACTCCTACCTGCCAACCTCCTGCTTAGATGGGGTGTTACTTAGAGAGAGAAACAGATATACCTTTAAGTCCATCCTGAAGGAGAGAAAAAAAAAAAGGGGTGGGGGACCATTATCTTTACCACATCTGGGAGGTGTGGGTGAACCTTAGTATTAGTTCCTTATGCCTTTAAGGTCGCATCAATTCAATCTATTTGCATGTATGTTTACTTTTATTTATTGCCTTAATCAAACTGTTTGTAAGCCTCTTACATTCACTGGGCTAATTGATCCAATTCTCTCTGTGGTATGGCAAGAGGCATTTCATTACCCAATTTAATTGGGTGGGAATGCAGAGGAGGACAATAACCTAGTAGCCAATTACCAAACAGGAGCTACTCAGCCCAAAATGCTACCACCCTCCTCTGTCTGCCAATATGTTCCTGCGTGGTCGTCCGTTATTGCGTTTGAATTAAGTAAGGCATAGACAGTAGGAGGTCCACGCTTTGGCAGTAAAGAAAACAAATAAATTAAAAAATGAAAGGAACATCAAATCAGGCTGCAGTAATGCATTTACACCAAGTTAACGTTAAATTTAACTTATCTGATGTTATAGATATGGATTGGGAAGGGGAAAACTGTTACAGTCTGAAATAACCAGGTGGTTAAGTCAAAATGTCCCATCTGCCCCACTTCAACGTTCGGAGTATGTTCATTGGGGTTGACATTTTAAATGTCCAGTTTGAGTCACACTTTTCAATAGTGAACTCATTACCAGGCAGTCCGTTCAAGTGTTTCTTTACGCTTGATCCTGTAGAGAGTCAACTATCTTCCGAATCGCCTCCATGCCCTGTCGCCTCCTACCTTCTTTCCGGCCAGACTGCCAAGCCTGCTGAGCTAATTTTGCTGCCAGGGTTCCCTTGGTGGGCTTGCCTGGAGGTACTGGAATGTCCACTTTATGTTTCCGAAGGTCTTCAAGTGCCTCTCCAGCAGAGTTGTATGCGAGCTGTCCTTCTGGGTGATATACTACCAGTTTAGCTGGATATGGTGTTCAGAAGGGCAGGCCTTGCTTTTTCAATTCCTTTAGTATTGGAGCGTATGCCCTTCGCCTGGCCATGATTTCCAGAGAGTAGTCATTTTGGAAGTACAGCCGCTGCCCTTTGTAGCTCACTTGGCCGGCCTTCCAGGCAGTATGTAATATTAGCTCCTTCTCTTTGAAGCGAAGGAACCGAACCAGAAAAACGCGTGGTCTTGCCTCGGAGGGGGACCTAGGGCCTAGTGTACGATGGACCCTCTCGAACTCTAGGGTATTTTCCTCCGGTATTTCCAGTGTTTGCTTCAGCAGGCAGCGAATAAATTGGTGTGGATCTGCCCCCTCTTCTGGGATTCCCGATATACGTAAGTTGTTTCGTCTATTGCGACTTTCTGTGTCTTCTGCCCTCTCCTGCAGTATCTGCACCCACTGGTTCAATTGCACTACAGCCTGCTCAGTTCTGTCGATTCTGGTATCGGATTCAGTGCAGTGGTGCTCCAGATGTTCCTGTCGTTTTTCCAACTTCCCAATATCAGTTCTCAATGCCTCAATTGTGGTCCGGAATTCGTTTCGGAAGTCTCTGAGCTCTGCCAGGACGAGGGTCATTTGCCTTTGTAGTGTTGCTATTGGGGGCTGTCCAGAAGCACCACTACTGTGCCGCGAGGTTGACGAGGCCTGCGAGGCTTCACTACCAGAGTCTGATAATCCGCCTTCATCGGGAGCAGGGGAAGCTTTTTTCAGCGCTTTCTCTCCTCACTTTGACATTTTATCACCTCCTTAACTAGATTCTGCTGAGCTTTCCCTGTACTTGCTGTACAATCGGAGGATTTTGCAGGGTTCGGAGAGAGCCTAATGGTTCAAGCTGGCATCGGGAGCGTGACGTCACCGGAAGTCCGCATATAAAGTTTTAAATGTTGACACTTACTGGGGATTTTAGTTTCATTGATTTTTGTATTTCGTTCCCGAGAGTTGGCAGTGAGAAGCTTATGGCTGCTCTCCCAAGGCGCGTGTGGACCCTGGGTATCTTCAGGGAGATTAGTGAGCAGCCCCTTAAGGCATAGGTTAGAAGGTCGCTTAGAGGCAGTAAGTCAGAAATGTAGTGTGGTAGTTTGGAGGCAATAGCTTTTAAGGTCCAGACTGCGGTGTTTCTGTTCCGTCTGTATTGCAGGGAGGTCCACCCCACAGCAGTGTATAGGGAGCAGTGGTGTGTAGAGGAGGGGAGGCTGGTGATGAAGCACAACGCTCTGTGGTATAAGACGTCCAGTTTGTCCAGGAGAGAGGTATTGCAGTGGCTATAGATAAAATCGGCGTAGTCCAGCAAAGGTGTGAAAGTGGTCTGAATGAGCTGTTTTTTTGATTCAGGCATCAGGAGGCGGTTTATTCGGTAGAAGAGCCTCAGCCTCTGCCTTAGCTTTTTTACCATGTCCTCCAGGTGTTCCCCAAAGGAGAGCTTGTGATCCAGCCAAATTCCCAAATATTTGAATTTGGGGACGAACTCCAAGTTTTCCCGCAATAAGGTGGTGATGGGGGTAAAGTGCCAATAGACGGGTAAGGCTGAGTGTTGCCGGGGGAAAGGATCATTGTCTTGGTTTCTTTAGCATTCAGAAGTAGCTTTTTATTAAGTAGTTGGTATTGGAGAATGTCATAGTCTTGTTGCAGGTCTGTGCAGGCAGTTTCTGGGGATGACCGGCTGAGGTATAGGACTGCGTCGTCCATGAATAGGTGAATAGTAGCTTTTTTTATGCCAAGGTCTATGCTGTTGATGTAAGTGGAGACTGTCTAGTCCCTCGCCCTTGTAAATGTTTTGACTGTCTAGTCCTTTGCCCATGTAAATGTTTTGACTATCTAGTTCCTATATCCCATGTAAATGTTTTGACTGTCTAGTCCCTCGCCCATGTAAATGTTTTGACTGTCTAGTCCCTCTATCCCATGTAAATGTTTTTGACTGTCTAGTCTCTCTTCCATATAAATGTTTTGACTGTCTAGTCCCTTGCCCATGTAAATGTTTTGACTGTCTAGTCCCTCTATCCCATATAAATGTTAATGTTATGATTGTCTAGTCTCTCTTCCATATAAATGTTTTGACTGTCTAGTCCTTTGCCCATGTAAATGTTTTGACTGTCTAGTTCCTATATCCCACGTAAATGTTTTGACTGTCTAGTCCCTCTATCCCATGTAAATGTTTTGACTGTCTAGTCTCTTGCCCATGTAAATGTTTTGACTGTCTAATCCCTCTATCCCATGAAAATGTTTTGACTGTCTAGTCCCTCTATCCCATATAAATGTTATGACTGTCTAGTCCCTCTATCCCATGTAAATGTTATGACTGTCTAGTCCCTCTATCCCATGTAAATGTTTTTACTGTCTAGTCCCTCTATCCCATGTAAATGTTTTGACTGTCTAGTCCCTCGCCCATGTAAATGTTTTGACTGTCTAGTTCCTATATCCCATGTAAATGTTTTGACTGTCTAGTCCTTTGCCCATGTAAATGTTTTGACTGTCTAGTTCCTATATCCCATGTAAATGTTTTGATTGTCTAGTCCCTCTATCCCATATAAATGTTATGACTGTCTAGTCCCTCTATCCCATGTAAATGTTTTGACTGTCTACTCCCTCTATCCCATGTAAATGTTTTGACTGTCTAGTCTCTCTTCCATATAAATGTTTTGACTGTCTAGTCCCTTGCCCATGTAAATGTTTTGACTGTCTAGTCCCTCTATCCCACATAAATGTTTTGACTGTCTAGTCCCTCTATCCCATGTAAATGTTTTGACTGTCTAGTCCCTCTATCCCATGTCATTACAGTAATTACACAGACAGTTAGGAATAAGAATAAAGTGCAGCAATATGCAAGCAATTGCATTCCAGCAAGACAAAACTTGGCACATATAGGGAACACAGACAAGAGGCAGTTTAAAATACCATAATTGCAGGAAAGGTATGTAACAAACAAAGTATTAAACAAAGTCAGTAATACCTTATTTATAATGAAAACAGATGCATTTTAGTGTCTGAAATAGAGCATAAAATACAGGTATGGATGTCAGAGACCTTTAAATAGAGTTATAAAATGGGAAGGGAAAATCCTGCATCCTGATTGGTCATTAGCCATGCATTAGAAGTGTCTAATGCATGGCTAAAAACAAGTGCTGCCAACCTAGGCACTCCACTCACTGAAATCAAAGTGCGGTTTTTAGAATGTTCAGAAACCTTCAGAATTTTAACAACCCCAATTTTTTTTTACTCCGCTGAACAACCACAGAGCTACTATCCTGCACTCTACTACCCTCCTACTGTACTCCTATAAAGTACTTCTCTTTAGGTTTAAATAGACAGACTCATCTATATTTTAAACAACCTATCCTGTACCTTGATATAGGCACAATCTTTTGCCGACCCCCTGCCATTATAAGCACTGCTGCTACTGCCAATGCTCACTTAGTACTATCATTATAAGATCCTAGTATAAACTCTGTCAAATTCATACTCAACTAACGGTTGCAGTAACCTCCTTAAAGGATTATTAACTTGACCAGTAACTCATGATTTTTTATAATGGCCTTACCTTGAGTAGAAGTTTGCATCTCCCTGGGCCTGCATCATGACAGCTTACAGTTCATGTCTCCCATGCAGTGAGACAGCTTTTGTTGAGCCTACCCACTCAATCATTGGTACCTAAAACCCTATCGGCACCTCTCAACTCTACTAGCTCATCACACCTCTACTACCCTCCTTTGACAGGGAGATCCAGCCACTCTTGAGGACTTCCCTTTTCTTAAATCTGTTGTAACAGTTCTTCTATTTCTTAGCCTAATCTATCCTTTACAATTTCTAGTCCATAAGGTCGGCCACCTATGGGCACCCATTCCCCTTTCTTAACTATGCTATAGTGTCCTCTTTAATTTTCCTTTTCCCTCTCAGGTCCTTATACAGGGAGGTTACTGTTGTTACCTCCAAGATTATGTAAAACAACAGGCTGTGTTCCTCGTTGACGGATTTGGTATGTAATAGCACTATGTCATTTTTATGCCTTATGTTTATGAAACCTGTAAATGTTGAAAATACCACGGCACTAGGTGTTTTTGATAAATGTAAAAAGTTACTAGGGGACTGTGTTATAAAAATTAACTTACCGGAGTAGAGATGTCAGAAAAAAAACTGTTGTGTTATTAAAATGCATGTAAATTGCAGATTGTTTGAGAGGCCCTTTGGTACCATGCATTCCTGTTTTAAGCTGAATCAGACTAAATTTCATGGTGATTTGCATATACATCCCATGATGCTTTGCATTATGGGGATGGGTGTGATGTGTTTCTTTGAAACTTAACTTTATTGCTAATGCCCTTTGGGGTAACCCTGGCTTCAGTGCTCCTGCACTGAGGTTCTTTGTCTTTAACTTGCTTTCAGGTTTTCCTTTTTTCAGTTCCCCATTACCCAAACACACAAGACAAACACAGGGGATGCTTACTCTCAACTGAAATGATAGATCAGTAGATCAGCGTTAGTAGGTGCTGACCAACTGCAGAGGAAGGACATGCATAGTCTGTTGCTGCAAACTGATGTATTGAAGAAGGGATATGCCATTGCTTATGGTTATCCCATGTTTTGAATAAACGTCAAAAAAAGATTGTGTGTTGAACCTGAAGTTTTGTGTCTGGTCCATCTGTTATCCCATAGCCCCTTCACAGACTTGGTGTCAGAAGTGAGATAATTTCAAATATCGCTCAGATATCCTAGGTGGACCGATATATCAGGAGTTTCCAGAGAAGAACCTGGAGAATAAAGTCCATGGAGTTCTGACCAGAACCTTGGCCAACAGACTGGGAGAGAAGTTGCTGCCTGGACTGGACCTGGGAGCTCAGAGGAAGGCTAAGTCTGAAGATGATGAAGAGATGCAAGGGGATGAGGAACTACTGTGGGGTTGAAGCAGATTAGAGATGCAAGATCACAACACCCCAATGGTGGAAAACCTGATTAGGCCAATCTGGTGGATGAGTGGGCAGTGGCTGGAGGCAGACCGACTATGCAGAGAGGCAGAACACTGGTGCCAGGTGCTCAAGAGGTCCCTGCCAGAGAGTTTGGATAAAGAATCAGAGGAGAATTTTTCATGAGCTCAGCTGGAGGAGGACCCCCTGACTGAGCAGGATATTCCTTTGTTGCCTGTGTTCCCAGGATGTTACCTGTTGGAGGCAAGTATAGAACTTGAATGTGAGACCCCAGGTAAGACTGTGCCTAGTAATATTTTGCTGGGGTTGAAGACTCCAAGCAAGTAAGAAGAAACCTATGAGGCTGAAGGGACTTTTTCTTGCATTGATACAGCTAAATGTATTAACAGTATTGACTGGGGTATACTGCAGGCTAAAGATGCTAATGTTGCCAAACTGTTACGGTATGTTAAGGTCAAGGAGGGTATGCAGATTAACAGTGGTGTGGGGGCAAAACAGTGTTGGTGGTATGATCTGAAGAAGGGTGTTCTGTACCACATGAGGCCCAACCCTCGTACAAAAAGTGTGGATGCCCAGGTAGTGGTGCCTGAGGCCTACAGACAACAGGTGATGGAGGCTGCTCACTCCAGTCCCTGTGGGCACATGAGCCATAGCAGTGTCTTGGCTCAGTTAACGCCTTCTTACTACTGGCCTGGTATATACAGACAGGTGGTGGCCTATATTAGGACATGTCCAGTGTGCAGTGTAGTGAAGGTTCCTGCTGGGAAAAGAAGACATCCATTCAGTAGAGGTACTGGTTCATGGAGAGTGGGAAGACTGTCCCAAAGGGAAGAGGTCATTATGAAGAAGAAATGGCACCCCTGGAATAGTGGAAACCTCCCACACAGGACACATGGTACCAGATGGTAACAGTCCTTGGTACTGTTAGTTCACATATTGCTGAGATGACCACTGTAAATCATGATGATGTCCATGACTTTCCCTAAAATGAGGTAGTACACAGACTGGTACCGTTTATCTTTCTTGAGAAATGTATTAACGCCTCAGGGTAAAGAATGATGACATCCACTATGTTTATGACGGAATGTTTATCGTTAATAGGGACCCTGAGATGGAGCTTCTGAAGATGGATGGGAGGAAGCTCCATCCCTTCCTGGGACAGGAATGTGGTAAGCAGTCTGAAATAACTGCTTCCCTCTTAAGGTGGGGGATATGTGACAGGGAGATCCTGCCACTCTTGAGGACCAATCTTTTCTTAAATCTGTTGCAACAGTTCTTCTATTTCTTAGCCTAATCTATCCTTTACAATTTCTAGTCCATAAGATTGGCCACCTTTGGGTGCTCCCTCCCCTTTCTTGACTGTGCTATAGTGTCCTCTTTAATTTTCTGGAGGATGAGAGAAATACTGAAAGGGAGACGTCAGGGTATTAGGCCAGAGATGGATGCACAGCAAAAGTGGGAAATGATTAAAATTGGGCTAACAGAGGCTACAAAAGCTTGTACCAGGACTAAGAGCAAGAAGTACAGAGCCAGGAAACCATGCTGGCTAAAAAGAGAAGTGCCGGAGGGGGTGAGCGTGAAGAGAGCTGCGTACCAGAAGTTCAGGAGAATGAGGAAGGAAGAGGACAGAGAGGCTTATGTGAGTTGGTCCAAGGAGGTGACCTAGTGAGTGAGAGTAGCCAAGGCCTCCAGGGAGCTAAGGTTAGCACAGGGCATCAAGGGAGGGGAGAATGACTTTTTTAGGTATATCAGGGAAAAGAGGAAGTGCAGAGACCATATAGTGAAGATAAACTGGGGAGGGGAGTGGGTGGCAAAGGGGGAGGAACAAGCGGAAGTACTAAATAAATACTTTTGCTCTGTTTTCACAAAGGAGAAGGATGGTCCACTACCATCATGAACTGGAAGGGTGGGGGTGGGAGGGAGGAGGTGTCAGACAGAATGATTGAGGGGAACAGAGTACTACAGGGTCTGAGGGCATTAGGGGTGGACAATGCACCAGGTCCTGATGGCATCCACCCCAGGGTGCTAAGAGGGATAACGGAGGTGTTGGCTGAGCCACTGATGACCTGTTTAGCACCTCCTTGGACATGGGATGGGTGCCTCAGGACTGGAGGGTGGCCCATGTGGTGCCCATACACAACAGTGGCCCTAGGGACAAGCCAGGAAATTATCGGCCTGTCAGTCTCACTTCCATAGTGGGTAAACTTATGGAGATGATACTGAAGGAGAGGCTGGTGTTGTTCCTCAAGGGTAGTGACCTCCAGGATGGGAAGCAGCACAGGTTCATCTCAGGGAGGACTTTTCAGACCAATCTAATAGAATATTACAACTGGGTAACAAGAGAGCTGGATATGGATCATGCTGTAGATGTCCTGTACTTGAACTTCAGCAAGGCCTTCGATTCAGTGCCTCATGGGAGTCTGGGGGGAAGATCACTGCTGCAGGAGTGGGGACGAAGCTGACAAACTGGATAAGCAACTAGCTGCATGGGGAGGCTGCGACGGGTGGTAGTGGGGTGGGCTCTCGACACTTAGACCGCTGACAAGCAGTGTGCGCAGCGCTCAGTGCTGGGCCCGGTGCTATTTGGGCTCTTTATCTCAGATATTGCATACAGAATTGGGAGCAGGGTTAGTCTGTTCGCAGATGATACCCAAATGGGGGCAGTGGTGAATGAAGAGGATGGATGGAAACAACTACAAGAGGATCTAACCAAACTGGAGGTATGGTTGGAGAAGTGGCAGCTGGGATTCAATGCGAAAAAGTGCAAGGTTATGCACTTCGGGCAAAGAACCCAAGGAGGGACTATTAGTTGGGAGGGGTGAGGCTGGGGATCACTGAGGAAGAGAAGGACCTGGGGGTGTTGGTAACAGGGAGCATGAACAACTCTGCCCAATGCAGTAAAGCAGCATCTATGGTGAACAGGATGCTGGGCTGTGTCTCAAGGGGTTTCTTTTCCAGGCATAGGGAGGTGATCCTGCCCCTCTACAGATCTTTGGTTTGGCCACACTTGGAGTACTGTGTGCAGTACTGGCGGCCATATCTGAAGAGCGATACTAATTTACTGGAAGGTGTGCAACAGAGGCCAACACACATGTTACAGGGGATGGAGAACAAGGCTTATGAGGATAGGCTGAATGAGCTGAAAATGTACACACTGGAGGAGAGGAGGGACGGGGGGATATGATTGAAATGTTCAAGTATTTGAGGGGGATAAACAAAGCTAGCACTGAAGGGGTGTTTTAACTGAGGAAGGGTAGGGACACAAGGGGACATGGACTAAGATGGGAGGGCGGAAGATTTAGGAGGGGGATGAGGAGGCACTACTTCATGGAAACAGTGGTGTCTAAATGGAACACTCTACCAGAGGGGGTGGTATCATGCAAGACAGTAGTAAGTTTTAAGAGAGCGTGGGACAGAGCACGAGGGAGGGTCTGGGTGGAGGGCGCTGAGGCCGTCATGGGAATGACAGATGGGAAGGGGGTTGGGGCAGTTGCAATCTAGGGGACTAGCTGCACACTAGGGCAGACATTGATAGACTGGGTGGTCTGTTTCTGCTGGCAGATTTGTATGTTCGTATGTATGTATTTTCGTTTTCCGTCTCAGGTCCTCGTACAGGGAGGGTATTGTGGTGACCTCCGAGCTGATGTAAAACAACAGGCTGTGTTCCTCGTTGACGGATTTGGTATGCAATACCACTATGTCATAAAATGCCTTGATGTATATGCCCTATGTGTATGAAACCTGTAAATGTTGAAAATACCATGGCACTAAGTGTTTTTGATTAAAGTAAAACGTTACTAGTGGACTGTGTTATAAAAATTAACTTACCGGGGTAGAGGTATCAGAAAAAAAAAACATGTTGTTAAAATGCATGTAAATTGCAGATTGTTTGAGTGGCCCTTTGGTACCATGCATTCCTGCTTTAAGCTGAATCAAACTAAAATGTCATGGTGATTTGCATATATATCCTATGATGCTTTGCATTATGGGGATATGTGTGATGTGTTTCTCTGAAACTTAGCTTTATTGCCAATGCCCTTTGGGGTAACTCCTGCTTCAGTGCTTCTGCACTGAGGTTCTTTGCCTTTAGCTTGTTTTGGGTTTTCTTTTTTGAGATCCCCATCACCCAAACACACAAGACCAACATAGGGGATGCTTAATCTCAACTGAAATGATAGAGCAGGGTCAGTAGGTGTTGACCAACTGCAGAGGAGGGACATGTATAGTCTGTTGCTGCAGACTGATGTATTGTAGAAGGGATATGTCATTTCTGAAGGTTATCGTCTGTATTTTGAATAAACATCACACAGAGATTGTGTGTTGAACCTAAAGTTTTGTGTCTGGTCCATCTGTTATCCCACAACCCCTCCACACCTCCTACTAGCTCACTGCATCTCTACCCTCCTAATCCTGTATGTTTAAAGGATGCCAGTATAATTTTTTTTTTATTCTGTTTTTTCTTGGTGGGTCCACTGTCGCTCATCTGCCCTAGTCACGGCTCCCGGGGCTTCCACTGCCATCTATTGCCACCAACATCCCCCAGTTACCCCCAGCTTGCCCCCCCAGAGGGCAGGGCCACGGCAATGGTCCCCTATCTGCACCACGGGACTAGTAACTGGTCGGGGGACTGCAGCGATGGTGGCTAATCAAAGCCCCAAGGAGGGCTTCACTTAGACAGTGGCCCCCACCCACCTACTCCTTTTTTCCTGTGTTCCTTTGGAGGTCGGGACGTGCAATGATGCCAATGTCCACCCCGCCTCCCTGTATGATGAGTGCCAGTAGCGTGAGTGTCTCCCGGCCTTCGCCAGGAGTTCTCAGTGCGCCAGACACTTCCCCACCCACCCTCCGGAGAAGAAGAGCCATCCATGGGATGCTCCATCCTTCTTCCCCCAGCCAGCCCTCTGACAACCCGGGGCCGTTCCCGAACCCAGGTCGCTGGCGCCGCAAGCGGAAATCCAACTGCTGTGCCGGTGGGCTGGCCACCAGTATGATTTCTAAACAAAGCAACTACTGTTTATTGATATAATTATGCATGTGTTTTCAGGGCAGGCTAACCATGGTAACTAACTTACTTACTTCCTTTCACCTTTGAGCATATAAACACGTTCACAAAGGTTCCACATCAGTTACAAGTCATAGGCATACTTCTAAGTTCTACAACATGTAGAGCAGTAACAATGATACAGCAAGCAACAGCCAAGTACTGAGTTACTTACAATTATACATGCTATTTATTTTCATTACAGAGGTAGCAGCAACCAGGGCTTTGTCAGAGAGGAGAAGAGGAAGAGGCTATAGTGGGGTGGGCAGCTCCACGAGCACTGTCTTTGTGGTTGGAGGGGGGGTTTCAGTGGCATTGACAGGTGACTGGGGGACATATAGCAGCACAACTACAGTGGCCACAACAGGTTAAAAAATCTCAGTTTAAAAAAACAGTTGTAAAGATGAATACAGGCAACGTAACTATTTTACACTAAAATACAGTACATATTGTACTTTTGTACTGTTTCGACATATAAATTTAAATTTGTTAAGCCATCTACTATGCAGATTCCCATTTTAAAAGCTCAATAAGGCACTCTGGGAGTGTGCATTAGACGCTTCCAATATACGGTTAGGGGTTGAAGGTACTCGGACTCCAGCTTTGTGCCTTACTACGCCCCTGGCCATGCAGTAGAAGTGTCTAATGCTCACCCTCTCATGACTTATTGCTTCTGTATACCTCTCTCTTGAAACTAGCATGAGATGGGGCATGATGGAGGGAATGTATTGTGTAAGCAATAAGACACAACAGGGTGTGTGTTAGACAGCTCAAATGCATGGTTGTGGCGTTCTGAGGTACAAGGCCACAGATCCTTTTGCACAGTCTTTTCCCAGAACTTCAACATGCACCAGGGTCTGTCTGCTTCCCAAATCTGTAAATCCATTCACAGTCTTAGCTCCCACCTTGACATTTGTAATATACTTGCCCCATTTTGCTAAGGCCGAATTTGCTCCAGTGCTACCCTTCTTATTTTTGTGGCAGTTTCTTGCAGCTAGACCCTCAACTTGCAGCTGCCCCACCCTCCCCTCCTCTCCTCATAACCACCCCTCCCTTACTCTGTCCCACCCTCTCTTAAATCCTCCCACCATTCTACATGATACCACCTCCTCGGGCAGAGTGTTCCACTTATCTACAACCCTTTCCATAAAAAAAGTGTCTCCTGGTTTCCCTCCTGAATCTCCCCTTCCAATCTCAGCTGATGCCCCCTCATGTTCCTTCCCCTTCTGATCTGAAGAATCCCTTCTGTATTAATCCTGTTAATACCCTTTCGGTACTTAAAGGTTTCGATCATATCTCCCCCCCCATCCCTCCTCTTTTCCAGGGAATACATTTGCAACTGTCCCGGCCTCTCCTCGTAGGATTTTCTCTCAAGTCCCTGTATCATCTTCATTGCCCTATGTTTCACCCCCAGCAATTTGATGTCCCTCTTCAGGAATGGACACCAGTACTGCACGCAGTATTCCAGGTGTGGCCTGACCAGTGACCTGTACAGGGGTAGGATCACTTCTCTGTGCCTGGAGGAGATTCCCCTTGCTCTCAGTCGTTCTTTGTTGTATAGCCCACCATTTGAAGAAGGCAGACATGCCTTCAGGTCCTGTCCCTGCCTGTTGTTCTTCTTTCGCCACTAGTGCCAGCTGTACAGTCTCAGTTTGGACTTTTTTCTCTGCTAGTTTGACTGCCATTCTTCTGGTAATCACTCCTGGGCCTACTGTTGCAGGATCCATACCTTTCTTCTATGCTTCCCTGGTACCAGTCTAGTACACATGTGCAAAACCCCCAGCGTAGAGCATGCACAGCATAAATCTTACTTCTAAAACCAACAGTCTCAAAATTCGCAAGTAGTGTTTTATTATTATTATTAACAATAAAATAGAAAAATAAAATTGTACAATAAAGCTCTTCATAAAAGCAGTACCAACAAAAGTCCTACATGAGTCTCCCCTGGAAAAGCGTCACTCTGTTTATATCAGATCTTTTTGCCTGGCAGTTCAAACTCAGCATCCTGTTGTTGTAAGTTATAGCTCCTCTTTTTTCACAAAATGTATCACAACTTTGTCAGTTTCCTTCCTGAGGTCAGCCTGAAGAGCACATCTAGTCTAACAGGTGCAGCAGAATAATACATTTTGTCCTAGATCTGTAAACAAGCTTGTGGCGATAAAAATGCATCTCAAGCTCAACTCCCTGTGAGATTGTTACCTTTTCTAATAAACCCAAATAGCTTTCTGCAATCATTTCAACAATATAATTATATACATTTGCAAACCAAGTGATCCCAGTTTCACATAAAGATTCACATATATTTGGATATATTTTTTGACCACAGAGGAAGGAAGGAAGGAAGGGAGGGAGGAGGGAGAAACAGCAAGTGAAGAAAGGGAGATAACAGGGGGAATTGTGGGGCCATCAGAGTGGCCAGTTCCTAGGTGCCACAAGAAAAATTGGACTGAGCAATCAGACAGGCAAAAGACAGACAAGTGACAGACTAGAAGAGCATAGAACAGATCCTTGCTGTTAGCTCTCTCTGCATAACAAATCGGACAGAGTCCTACTCAACTCTGTCACATGATTAAGAATTTTTGTGTGAACTTGGGCACGTCATGTAATGAAGGTTTTAACTAGGTTTCTTTTCTGTTTTGATTGGTGTACTGGAGGGCTCTGTGTTTTACTTTGATACAACTGTGTTTGTGTGTTTCACTTAAGTTTTGCATGTGATGGAAGATTTCAGCTAGCTTTCATTTTTGGTTTTGATTAATCCAATCAGTCTACACATTTCACTGTGATGAAGTTGTATTTTTGTGTGAATTTGGGGGTTGCACGTAATGGAATACTGAAGATGTCTTTTTTCTGTGTAGGGTTGGAGTGTTTTGTTATGTGGTTGTGTTTGATTTTCATAATGAACTTTAGATCCTGGAATGTTACTTTTTACAGTTAGCTTACCCCCAGCCATGCATTATGCTATGTTAGCATACCCCCTTGTGACCAGGTTTCAACCAATTGGGAAGCTAAACTGGCCAGATCCCATTCTATAAAGCACAGGAAGACACTTCAGGGATGTGTAATTATGGCCAAAAATCCCACTTCTTGAGTATATTCATGTTTTTCCACCCCTGTTCTGGGGCTTTACTTTCCACCAGTCTCTGTACAGGAAATCTTGTGGACCCTCTCTTCTCTTAATCAATCCAAAACAAGCCCTGATGGCCTAGATCCTAGACTCCACTGTTTCTGCTATTGCCTCCCCCCCCCCACTCACCTCTTAAACCTCTTTCGCACTCTGTACTGTCTCACAGGCTAGGAAGTTGGCTAAAGTTCTCCCCCTCCACAAAGGGGGTGATCCCTCCTCCCCTGGCAACTTCCATCCTATTTCCCTCCACCCCCCTCTTGTAGAGTTGCCAGAGAAGCTGGTCTACTCCTGGCACTCCAACTTCCTTTACTCATCAAACTTCCTCTCTCCTTTCTGGTCTGGCTGTTGGAAGCACTATTCCACTGTCTCATCCCTGTTACGTGTTACTGACTTCATTCTCTCTCTGGAATGGATCAAGAGCACATCATAGCTGCCATCTGCATTGATTTGGCCAAAGCCTTTGGTTCAGTTGGCCAGCCACTCCTTTTGGACAAGATGAGTTCTGCTGGCCTCTCAGGCCCTGCTGTTGCATGGTTTAGCTCCTTCCTCACCAGCCGCCAGCAGTCGATTCAGGTCAGTGGCATACTGTCTCCCCCCCCCACTTCCAGTCCAGGCTGGGATCCCTCTGAGCTTCATCCTGGATCCATCCACTTTTCCATCTTCCTTAATGATCTCCCCTCTGTCTGTGTCAATTCACATATTCATATATATGCAGACAACACATTTCTCTATCCCTCAGGCCCATCGATGGAGGCTGTGGAAGTCTCACTCCAGTAAGACATCCACAATGTCCTGCACTGGTTTCAGGTTAACCAACTCTGGGTTAATGCCATAAAACAATGTTCATGACCTTTGGTTCCAGCCAAAAACTGGCTAGGCTTGCTTCCCCTCCCTTCCTTTACCACACTGGATGGTTTCTTCCTTGAAGTGGCTCACTCCTTCATGTATCTTGGTGTGTGGTTTGACAGCAGGTTTCACATCTCTGCTCACATTGTTGCCATCGATGGTAAGCTCCGGCCCAAGCTTGGTGCTCTGTACCAGACTCCTCATGTCTGCCAGGAATTAGTTAATAAGATGGGGCTACCAGTGTTTGGCTATGTGGATGTGGTCTATGGTTCTGCTTCTTTCCCTTCCCTTGCCAGTCTGGACACCCTGTGTAACACCTTCTGTCATTTTGCCACTAACTCACCCCCTCTCTTACTCATCACTAAATGCTTTATTCCTCCCTCTCCATACTCACCCATCCCTCCCATCGCCTGCACCACTGTGCTTCTTTCATCTCTAAATACAGGTTTGAGAAAATGTCCTTATATCTTTCCACACTCATCTCCCCCACTCCATCCACTTTGTACTCCCTTCGTTCCAGGGATCCCTGCTTCTTTCCCCCTCCCTTGCCCTCACTCCTACACTGGATGATCTTCCTTCTCCTATCATCTTCCCTCGCTCTGGAACCTCCTCCCCTCTTCCATCCATCTCTCATAATCCCCAACTTCACTTAAGCATCAGCTTAAACTCAGCCTCCCCTTCCTGTGTCTGTTAACTCCACACTTGACTTGCTTTTTCCCCTCCCCCCCCCCAGTTCATGCCTCCTCCCTGGGGTTGATTTAACTTCTCATAATGTTCTATGCACTGAGTATTCCAATCCTTTGCCGACTGCATCTATGAATATTTAGCGTATCATGCCCCAGTCAGCTGCTGCATATGATGCGCGTTTACTATGTATACGCTATTTTCTGTTTGTATTGTATTGTATTGTTTTACTCAATTCCAATTGTTATTGTTTTACTGTATCCTTACCCTCACCCCTGGGTTGCACCTGGAATTGAGCCTTGACTCAGTGTACCTTTCCAGATTACCACTTTTTTGATTAATTTAATTAATTAATTAATTAATTAAATATGCCAAGGCAGTCAACTGAGCCTCCAGCTTAGCAACACACTCAAGGCATGCAATTATTGTCCCATAATTCCATGCCATAATGTGTCCTAATGCTTACATAACTGAATGCAATTGTCATCGATCAAACTTATTCCACCTACCTGTTAACTTAGAGATTCTTCTTAGCACAGATGTAGTATCTTAGCTTCTATTGATACTGCTATGAGGAAAATGTCCACCTTAATTTTCAGCCCCATCACCCTCCAAAAAGGGAATTTCATTTTTACATGGAGCCACTTTCTGCTTCATCTAGGAAACCTAATTTTGACTCATAACCTTGTAATGTGATTGAAAGTTTTTGAAGCAGCAGTTCATGCTAGCTGGGAAAATTCTTCCCATATCATTATTTTAGCAGTGATGTATTCCTGCTATACCCATAGATGTTCCAAAGCAGTGTTTATAGTCCACAGAACCGTTGTTATCGAGGATGTTTTACTGTTTGTTTTACAAACCACGTGGCTCAGCTCTAAAGCAGTTTATAGAGGTCTCCACACTCAATTTGTGAAAACTATATTCACAATGAGCCCGGCATGTCAGGGTGGTACAAGCTCCTGTCAATTAGTGACTGCATAGTACTTCGACCAACTTGCATTTATCAAGATGGACCTGGCCAGACTAGGTTCATGTGAGGCTGACTAATATTGCCATGTAGTATTTCAGATGCTGCATCACCCACTGGTTTAATTTACAGAATTCATGTTTTGTGAGTTAAATGCCATCCAATTTGATTTGATTCATTAAAAGTAATAGTATTCTTATGAACTGTGCCAAAATCCAGCTGTTTTTGCGGTCCAGTTATTTTTTTCCCATTAAAACAAAAATATCCTGTTCATTACTGTGATAGCACCGACAAATGCTAAGCAATCAGGGGACTGAAAACTCACCAGGGAGTGTCTATCTCTCCTAACGCTGTGTACAGTAAGTGGGATTTACAGTAAATTAAAGATATGCTTGCTAGCATCAAAACTGATGTGTGAATGAAAGGCTCCATGGGGCAACTTAAAAAGGGGTCTTAAAAGAAACTACTGGGAGGGTAGAAACTACGGAAATTAAAATGGCTCAGCTGGAGGATATTGATCAATATCTGGAGGAAAAAAACACTGATCACCAGACAGAACAGATTCAGTAGCTCCTCAAAAAACTCAGTAATTTGGAAAATAGTGGGAGGAGAAACAATATTTATTTGGATGGTGTGCCAGAGGGGGTAAAGGGGAACAGTATGGTTCAGTTCTTCTAACAGTTCATCCCTGAAGTCCTTGGTTACCAGTAGCCTAGCCTCGTGAGATCAAGAGAGACCATCACTTCCTAGCCCCTCAACCACAGGCAAGAAATAAACCCAGGGTCATATCGCCAGCTTCTTAAGATATTCTATTAAGGATGAAGTACATAAAGTGGCTAGGAAGTGGAAACATCTTAGCTGGAGAAGAGAGAGAAGTTTTATTTTCTAAGATTTCTTGGGGAGGTAGTGGACAGAAGAAGATCTTTTAATGATGTTAAACAAAATCTATAGAAGCTAGGGGTACCATATTTCTTCAGACACCCTGCTACTTTATTTGTTATGGGGCCAGGCAATCACCCCAAAACTGTGAGACACCGGATCATGCTTGGGACATTGTGCATGGACTTTCACACAGGGCATCTTCACAAACAGTGACTGTCAACTCAGACACCCTTCCGAGCTCTACGTCAGCATGTGCTACAATGGCTCCAATCTCCGACATCTCCGGAACCCCAGGTGACTCCACACATGCCACAAGTATTAGTTTCCCATAAAAGAATTAAGGACTCTCTCAATAGAAAGCCCCCACCCCACCCCATACTCTACAGTGTTAAAAAAATTAGACCCCAAACTGCTCTGTGCTCCAGTATTAGTAGAAAAAGCAAACTGACCGTCAGGATTTTTATTATTCACCACCAGATGCAGCCCAGGTATAACTCCAAAAACAGGAGCAGAAGTAGATGCAATCAATTAATCAGTCAGTTGACATTTTATTCGTCATTATGAATGAATGGGATACTCAGTTGAGCAGAGCTCATTTTCAATGAGAAGATGCAGGGAAAGCAGGAATGTCCCTAGTAATCCAGCCAGAACCCCCCCCCCAACCCCCAGAATCAGATTTGCCACTGAATCCTCAGCTTGCCAGCACCAAAATGACCCTGAAGAGATTTCATCCTCCCTCCCAGAATCCACTGGCACCTATATGAATGCTGGGTAAAATCAACACACCTCTTCCTCCTTTTCTTTTGCCAGCTGGATTATACAACTTCATGTTTGCATGCTTCATGTGTATATTTAGTTTTTCCCCTAAAAGCAAGTGGTGGTTGTCCTGTCTAAAGAATACTCAGCGCTGGAACAAGCAGTATAATAATTGACATCTCCTCCCCCATCTCTTACCCTAATATACATTGGACTCAGTAATTGTTAATCAGAGATTCTTAAAACACTTGCTCACCACTGCAATCTTTAAAATGTCCTTCCACTAATTCACAGCAGCAGAAACATTGCTGGAGACTCTCTGTATGAGATTTGCATCTAAGACTCTTCTACACTAAATGAAAGCATGACTTGTATAATAATCAGTTTACACTGAAGCCGATTTATAACTATCACCCTCTCACAAGATAATGGGCTGTTTTCAGTTAAAGGATTTATATAAATCCTGCACATAAACGTTGTTGGTGGCATAATAATGGCACGATATATTAGAGGTAGTGCCACTAGTTTGCTCTCTTTCCGTAACAGGGAACATGTGATGGTTTACATGGCTAGTTTAAATAATGCTCACTGAAACTGAATTAACAATTTGATAGTTGGTTTGCATACACTTTAAGTGTTACTTAACTACAGTGTAGTTATAGTGTAACTACCCTGTAACCGCATTGCAGTAGCAATGTAATTGCATGCAACACACATGTAACTACAGTATAATTACCCTGTTGCATGCAATTAATGATTAATTACATTGAAACAGATACTTTAGGTGTAGCCATTGGTTTATATTCATTGAACCAACTGAAAAAGTATAACTTTTTATGTGCTGTAAATGTCATGTGCTCCTCTGTGTTCACAGACTCTCTGTCAGAGCAATCTTGATTCTGATAAGGGTTAATCATTCCCTCAATAACCCTCTGTCCTGTTCCAGAGTAATGGCTTTTACAGGCTTGAAATGAGTTGCAGGGCTGAGGTGGCCCAATGAACCATTTAACTACTGCCTATAATTTCATTGACACTGTCTTTCTCATAGCCTTTCATAAATAACTCTGGCTAGGACATGAGTGCATAAACTGATGTGCCTTAGCCTTCACACTGCACCATACACTGGCACATTAGCAGGAGATTTGCATAGAATAGCTTAAGCACATCAAAAATTTCTGAAAATAAATGGGGCACTTTGATAAGAAAAGGGGGTGTTTAGTTCATATTTGCATTACTACCCTCTTTATAGAATGTTTCTCATGCCTGTATTATGTCGAATCTGTATAATTATGATCAGAGAACATGCATATTTAAGTCATAAATTTATTCATAATATAAGGCTGAAGTAGCCCTGACCATGCTGCTGCCTGAATAAGGTCTTTATTTTATTTATTTACCAGGAAAGTGGACTGGATCAAAGACCTGTTTTCAGCCACGCCTGGGGAAGGGAAAAAACAATAGCGATAAAATACAAATTTACAGTAACATAAAATCATGCATATTAAAACTATTCAGATTAAAGAATAACATGTACCATATATACAAACACAGCCTCAAAGTGTACTCACATAAGCACACAGTCATCAGGTGTTATCCTAGCAGCAACAAACAGACAGTGCATCATATTCCTCACACTGTTTTTAAACATGTTTCTTTGTGTCAACATCTGTCCCTGGCTTTACTAAATCATTCAGTAACTTAGGACCATAAAAAGTTATTGAACGCTCAGTAACTTTTGCCTTGACCCTATTTTCTTGTTATAGTTTTGTTGATGATGTTCGTAATATCTTTGTTGTTTTAATCTGCATAAACCTATAATTTATCACTTTCAGCGTTCCCAGATTCAAAACCCTGTATAAGAACATCAGTGTTGTATTAATATTCTCTGCCTAGGTGGCATCATTCTAAAATGTTGCTATAGATTACAGTGAGTCTTGCTGTGTGTGATATATCTACAATTACAGTCTTGCTGTCAGTTGCAACCGAAGTTAATTTAAAGGAATTTCTCTTTCCTTTATTGTTCCTCACAAGCCTGGCGTTGTTCCTTTAATACTGTTGATAAGCTTAGCTCTACTGTTTGCATTAGGATAATTCCGTTTAAAGTCCTTTTACATTGATATTCTATTGTTTATTGGACTTTTAGTTGTTTTCTTCTCTTTTATCTTACTAATATCACAAACATTGCAAATACTTTGTTATAGCATTGTGGTTATAGTTAATTCCTAAAAGATTCATTTTGCTTTTAAATGATCTACTTTTGTAGTTAACAGTGTTAAAATAATATCTAATGTGAGTAAGGTCTTAAAAGTAGCATCCTGGAACATTAAGGGTTGTCATAGTCCTATTAATGCATGTGGCCCCTTCTCTTTGGAATTCTCTACCCCGCCAGTTACATGAGTGCGTGACTGTGGAGGGATTTAAATAAGCTCTGAAAACCCATCTTTGGCGCCAAGCATTTGGCGACTGACTGGCGGCATTTATTTATATTTTAGAAGTTTGTTCAGATGTTTCTTGTATAAACTAAGCTGCTGTAATGCGTACAATATGTGTATGTTTTTAAATTGTGTTCAGCACCTTGGTTTTGGAAAGGTGCAATAAAAATAAAGTGTTATTATTATTATTAAGAGAACTAAGGTACTTTCCGAAAATCCTTGAAACTGATATAGCTTTCCTATAGGAAACTCATTGATGAAATGATTAAACTTAAAACATCTTGGGTAGGAGAGGTTTTAAGAAGTTCATATAATTCTAAGAGCAGGGGTGTACAGAATGTGTACTCGTTCATAAACAATTTATTGGGATCAAACAATCTAGCGTAATGGACACTGAGGGTGGACTGATACTTATTAAAGCAAAAATGAATGACAAGAGGTTAATGCTGGTAAATCTTTATGACCTAAACACTAACCAAGCAGATTTTTTTTTCCTTTTTTTGCTAGGGTAGCTGTTATTATAGCCACTGTTAAGCCTACAGAGTTAATAGCGGCAGGAGACATGAACGCAGCTGCTGACAATTTTATTGACAGAAGTTCCACTGGGTCTATGGACCATAACAATTCCTCCAATGCTTTCAATAAATTCTGTCAGGAATTTGGTTTAATAGATGCATGGAGGCTCATGTACCCAGAGGACACGATTAGTTCTGGCAGACATAATATTTATAGCAGACTAGACTATATTTCCATATCTAATTCCTTGGTGTGTGGTCTTGCTAACAGTAATATTGGCAACATAGTAATTTTGGATCATGCCTCTGTGTATGCTGATATACCATTAAAGGATGTCTCTCCAGCAGAAAAACAGTAGGACATTTAACTGCAGTTTACGTAGAGACAGTGGATGCGGGAAACTGCTAGGTGCAGAAAACAAACACATCCTGGAGTGGAATGACACTGGTGAAATTTCTGAAGCTACACTGTGGGACTCATGTAAAGCCTTCTTAAGGGGTCACATCATTTTGTATTCTAGTGATAAGAAAACATTCAAGAATAATGCCTTACATAAACTAGAAAATAACATAAAGTCCAAAGCGAAACTATATATTAACTCTAAGTGTAGCAGCAAGGAATTATATAAAGAAATTAGTTGCAAAAAACTACGTTAATGCAGAGATTAGGGTTGTAAAAATGCAAAGTGTACAAAGACAGGAAATGAAAAGGCATTAAGGATTTGGGTCTCTGGAGCATTGGTGAATCAGTGGTGGGGTCTTATTTGGGGTTGTCAAACCTAATGCCCACCTCTGCCCTGGATCAGATGAGGTCGAATGTGATGCCCTGCATGAAGAAAGCTTTGACAAATAGTGTTGGCCATACTGCATTACTACGAGGCATTAAGTTGTGGCTGTATCTTGTGCTTTGGACAGGAGGCTAAGGGCTGGGGGGTGGGTATTAGGGCTGACAACCCCAAATAAGACCCCACCACTGATTTGCTAATACTCCGGAAACCCAAATCCCTAATGTTTTTTCATTTCCCATCTTTGTGCATTTTGCATTTTACAACCCTAATCTCTGCATTAATGTAGTTTTTTTGCAACTGATTTTCCTTCTTTTTGTGGTAATGGAACTGTATCCTTATTTGCACAGGTCCCTTTATGCCCTACACAAAATGAGCGAAATACAATATTGGAGACAGTCATGATGCAGTGAATGGGGCTAGCAGACCCCGGCACACATCTCTGCACCTTGTGGGTGAGGTTACCTGACCCACCACAGGGTGTGGCGTCTGCACCAAAACACTGCTCCATCCCTACCCAGGCCATGACTGGTGCTACATGCTGCAGCACCTTCCCCATCAGCCTTGTCTCAGTAAACTGGCTCACTGAATTCACACGTAAACTCAGCTCACTGGCACTGTAAAGCAGCTTGTTCCCCAGAGGTGCAACGGACACCCCTGCTATCAAGGTTACTTGATAAATTATTTGTTTTTTAATATTTTGACCCCAACCATTCAACATATCCTTATGACCCCACCTCATAAAAAAACATAGCTGAAAATCTTCAAATCTGTGCTGAAATGCCATTTTGTACCACAGGAGCAAAAAATACATTTTGGACAGGATGTGAAAATGACAGCTCTGCTGTTCATGAGGTGGTGTGAATAAATGGGAATGTTAAAAATCTGGAGTCAAAATAATGTACATTATCAAAGTTATGCACCTGCGTAGAAACTGCACAATGCACACTCATAACTTGACCATTTTTAGGAATTGTTTTGCTATATTTTCAGTATGGACTTTTTGGGACCCCACTTCATGAACACTGGCACTGTCATTTCGTTACTCAGTCCTGGAGGTGATTCCACACAGTGACTATGCCATTCCATGCCACAGGTGTGGAAACACATTTTAGGTTGGATGTGAGAAATGACAGCTGTATTGTTCATGAGGTGGTGTGAAAAAAAGGGCATGTTGAAAATCTGGAGTCAAATTATTGTAAATTACAAAGGTTAGGTGCCTGCGTAGAAACCGTGCAATGCACACTCGTAACGTGGTGATTTTTGTGAATTTTTCCACCAAATTTTCAACATGGGCTTTTTGGGATCCACCTCATGAACACCAGCACTGCAATTTCATTAAACAATCCTGAAAGGTGATTTTGCAGTTACATAGATACATAGACAGTGTCGGCAGATAAGGGCCTATGGCCCACCCAGTCTGCCCATTTGAGCTTGTAAGTTCAGTTTATGTTTTCCTAGAAGTCTGTTGCCCCTTACCCCAACCTCCAGAATTCCTTTATGTCTATCCCATGCATTTTTAAATCCTGTGATTGTTTCAGCCCCCACCACTTCCTCTGGCAGGGTGTTCCACTTGTCCACCACCCATTCTGTGAAGAAATTCTTCCTCATGTTTCCTTTGAATCGTCCTCCTCCAACTTCATCCCATGCCCTCTAGTCCTGGAACATCTTTTCGCTTACAAATAGTGTATTCCTGCACCCTGTTCCTCCTGTGAGATACTTGTATGTCTCTATCAAATCCCCTCTCTCCCTCCTCTCCTCCAGTTGCTGTGCGAAATCACCTTTTGGGACCGAGTAACAAAATGACAGTGCCAATGTTCATGAGGTGGGGTCCCCAAAAGCCCAGGTTGAAATTATGGTGAAAGAACATAAAAAAATGGCAAAGATATCAAAATAAGTTGAAAACTCCATTGAAATACATTATATGGCACTTACCTTTTTTATTTATTTATTTTTTTTATTGAAGTCTTGGATACACCTGTGAGCGGATGCTTGTTGAGAGGTTCCATGTCAAATACATTAAACAACAAGGCAAAAAAAAACTGAGGGCAATTTACAGATAATACAATGAGAGTTCTGCAAATAGATAATGACAGTATTAAACATGACAGGTACATAAAATCCAGCCAGGAAGAGGTAAGCTGCGGCATTGTACAAAGAATGCCTGCATCAGTAGGAGGAGCAGGAGAAGGAAGGGGGAGAGATGGGCAGGGTAAGCAGGGCAGTGTGGGAAGAGGCAGGAGTTAGACTGGGCCATGACAGGGGTACAAGAGGGTGGGGGGATTGCTAAGTGCCAGGGTTTGCGTATCCCAAGGGATAGGGACTGGGAAGTGCTGGTGTTAGTCAGTCGGTGCATTGGGTGTCTCAGCGGTGGCACCTGCAGGAAGTCCTGCCAGTAAGGTGTTGGCGCAGGCTGAGTTTGAAGGATCCAAGAGTAGTGGTGCCAGAGATATCGAGCAGTAGCGCGTTTGTCCAGAAGGATGCCCGGTAGGAGAAAGCACGTTGTGCCATGGATGTGCGGCATCTGGGCACATGGAAGGTTTGTGTGGAGGAGCTCCTGGTTTGTCTGGTGTTTAGCGGTAGGGACAGTAGGTTCTGAACTCCAGGAGGAAGCCAGTTTAGCATAGCCTTTTTGGTGAGAAGGCAGGTTTGATATCTTATTCTGTCGTTAAGTTGGAGCCAGACAGCACAGGTATAGAGTTCGCAGGTATGGGTTAGCTTAGGTGCATTTGTAAGCAAGCGGCAGGCTTTATTTAGGGCAACCGCGATGCGCTGGAGTGCTGTGTCAGTTATAGATTCATATATTACCAGTCCATAATCTATAAGGGACACAATCGAGCTGTTAATTGCCAGATTCAGCACTTCATGGGTGAGACAGTGCCTGTGTCGGTAGAGGATGCCGATTCTGGTGTTGATGTCTTTAGCAGTGTTGTCGATGTGCTGTGTGAAGGACATGGAGGAGTCAATTGTAACCCCCAGGTATTTGAAGAGTGGGACAAGTTCCAGGGTGCTGCCACTGTTATTCCGTATTGCCAAGGGGTCGTTTTTTAGTTTGTTTTGGCTGTTGCGTAGAACAAGGTTTTGGTCTTTTTATAATTCATGACTGGCTTTTGTTCCGTACACCATTTTTCGGCTGATGCGAAGCTGCTTTGGAGATCTTTTTCGCGGAGTTCCTGGCGCAGGTTGCTGGCAAAGATTACTGCTTCATCAGTGTAGAAGCACATAAGGCATTGGCAAGCATCTGGTAGGTTGTTTAAGAAGACATTGAATAGCAGTGGTCCCAGTATCGACCCTTGTGGTAAACTGGATCTGACTGGTTGCTTATCGGATAGGACCTTCCCAATCCTAACTTGGTGGAAGTGGAGACTCCGGTAGCTGCTAAACCAGTCCATGGTTTCTGCTGCAAGTCCATTTTCAGAAAGCTGCTCGAGGAGGAGGGCATGGTGAACCATATCAAAAGCCCTTGATAGGTCAATGAAGGGCAACCCTACTTGGTGGCCTTGGTCTAAGGCTTTATTGGTGAACACAGTGAATTCTAGAAAGGCCGTGATGGTACTGTGACCGCCTCAGAACCCATGTTGCTCTGGGCAGAGGAGCTGATAGTCCACCATCTGGTCAGCCACAATCTACTCCAGTGCCTTGGAGAGTGGTGAGAGTATGGAGATTGGTCTGTAATTGTTGTGTGAAGTTCGGTTCCCACTTTTATGTACAGGAGTTACTGTGGCAGACTTCCATCTTTGAGGGAATTGGGAGTGGCAGAGGTAGAGGTTAATTATTTTTGTTAGTGGTCCAATTATTTCACTCAGTGTCAGGCGAACGAATTTGAGGTTCAGTGAGTCCCTACTATGCCTTGACTTTCCTAGGACCTTCTTTACGTATTTTCTTGCGTCTGCCTCAGATACTATCTTGAAGTGGAAAGGTGGTCAGAGGGGAGGTGGTGTAGATGCCCTTGCAGTGTCTCTTGTGTTAGGGGCATTGAATAAGTCCACTGGGGCATCACTCCTGAGGTCAATAAATGCCTGATTCAGTGAGTTGGCAATGAGTAGGGTGTCTAAGGTCGCTGCTGTGATACTGTCACTGCTACCTTGAATCCTCCGTTTGTGGTTCAGCTTTGAAGAGTGCAGATGAATTCCTGTCCAGAGAAGATGTAATCGGCCAATATCTGGAGGTAAGTATAGGGTAAGGGGGTGTGTGGGGTGGTGGGTGCTCAGTGGGATGCTAGGGTTGGTGGGTGGGAGTTGGCGGTGACGACGAGGGACCATTTTGTTTTTGCAGGTACAAAAAAAAAAGACACTGTGGAACATTTTTTTTCTTTTCAGGTACATTTTTTACTTAAAGAAAACTTTATGTACACTGGGGGTGGGCTCCCCAGTGTACCACACTGATGGGGGTGTAAATGCTGACATGGGCAATTGGGTCCCCGATGTCGGCTGTAGTAATACTACAAGAGGCTGCACGGCGGGGGGGGGGGACATCTGACACTGGGAGCGGGCATCCCGGTGTCTGATAAGTATAATACAAAAAATTTAAAAATGAAATATATACATACACTGCTACCAGGGACTGGGGCCCCCGGTGTGCAGATTACCACTGCAGTATGGGACAGTCAGTCTGGCAGGACTACAATGGCAGTAGTCCCTTCCCTGACCCATGAGACATGACAGCAGATGCCAGCACTATACAACACAGCTGGCTTTCATAAATGGCAGGTGTGTTGTATAGTGCTAGTACTATATGACACAGCTGGTTTTAATGAATGACAGCTGTGTGGGTGTAGTGCAGTACTATATGACACAGCTGGCTTTAATGAATGACAGCGTTGGCGGTGGTACTCTTTCAGACTACACGACAGCTGGTCATTCATTAAAGACAGCTGTGTCGCATGTGTCTTGAACTCGGGAGCAAGAGTATAGGGTAGGGGGGGTTGGGGTGGTGGGTGCTCAGTGTGAGGGTAGGGATGGGGTTAGGGAGATGGTGGCAATGACGAGAGACCTTTTCCTTTTTTCCTAGTTTAAAAAAACAGAGATGTCATGGAACATTTTTTTTCTTTTCAGGGAACTTCTTCTCTGATACTGGAGGTGGGCTCCCCAGTGTCTGACACTCCTGGGGGGGTGTAAATGCCGACACGGGAATTGGTCCACCCGATGTTGACAGTGGAAATAATCAAGGGGCTGCAAAGGGGAAGCATCCACCACCAGGGGTGGGCTTCTTGGTGTCAGATAACAATAACAGTAATAAGTAAGTAAATAGATAAAAGAAAGAAATGCACTGCCACCGGGGATTGGGGCCCCCGGTGTGCAGAGAACTGTTCAACTAAGGCACAGTCAGGATGGCGGTGCTGCAATGACAGTAGCCCCGTCCCTGACCTATGAGTGGCGACAGCAGCAGCAGTACGCACTATACGACACAGCTGTCAAACGTTAAAGACGACTGTGTTGTATAGTGCAAACTGATGCTTTTACAAAAATTCAGTTATGAATAGAAAGTCAATTTTTTTAACTGTGCATACTCAACAACAGAACATTTTTATTAAATATTTAAAAAACTACTTAATTGAGTAACCTAAAAAACACAAAACCACACACCTTGCACCAACCTCTATCAAACCTGGAAGTTTGAGGTTTCAAAGGCTCCTAGTTTTAAGTTATCAGGTGGCAAACAAAGTCTTAACATTTTCAAAAAACGACTTTTTCATTTTTTGCACCTCCATAACTTTGCTTCCCCATACCCGATCTACATGCAATTCACAGGATCAAGAGATCCCGGCACAGGGGCTGCACTTTCCGTATTTCATGTAAATCGGTGGAACGGGGACAAAGTTATTAAGGTGCAAATATTTAGGTTTAACATAAACGTGCTTACGCAACCCTAATATACAGGTGCGATAGCGCCTGTATAATAGTAGGCCTCAAATATGCTATGAATACTATTCATAATCGGAAAGTGGAATAAGCACTTTTTGAAACAGAATTATTGGGCGTCTGTTGAACCTCATGGGAAGCTACTCACTCATAAATTATGTAAAATCTTCAAGGAAACCAGGGTATTTTTAACTAAAGAAAGGAAATAAGGCGGTATTCTCTGCAAAACAAACTGCACACTCTTTTGAGCAAATCTATACTAAATTATACAAATCTGAAGTAAACTTTCAAAAGTAAGAGATACTTTTTAGGGTTGCAGTGGGCAGAGTCCTGCAGACCTCTTGCTTTCAGAAAAGGACTCTGCATTCCTTGCATTCTTTGCAACCAAACAACATGATGGAGTTCCACCACAGTCGTCTCCATGTCCGTGGAGCACTCTGCCCACACGGCACTATTTTTTACGTGAAAAAAAACCTGACAGTCCTTATTATGACACTGAGGGATTGGACACACCCAGTGTAACTCTTATGCTTCGGGGTGGGGTGCTGCGAGGGGTTCCATGACAGCCAGTAGACAAAAAAATTACCAACCGACGTTACATCAATGGATTTATGCCGAGTGCAGTGTAGCTGGCATAAAGCCGTTAGGCAAAAAGGTTGTTTTTTTGTGGGGAGCTCTGCCCCCCCACACCTTCCATATTTTATTATAATCAATTCCGAGTTGGTGCTGATTCAGGAAGGGGGTGCAAGACCTGGGGAAGCTGTCCCGGGGTCCTGAGCGGACTTTACAGAAATCTGCCATTGTCGCTGTCAATGACATTGCTGTAATATTTTCGCTGCAGTGGTGGCTTACCGCTGAGAGGGAGATTTGGGTGGGAAAGATATCTCTAACTGAAAAAAAAAAACAGTGGTCATGGCAGAACATGGCACAGTCTGCCATATCCAAGATGGGCACCACACTCCACTGTGCATGTACTACCACCAGCGCATCCGCAGACTAGTGTGGTAGCCATCTTGGTCACGGCGGAGTGTGCTGTATTCCACCATGAACACTGATTTCATTTTAAACAAAAATTATGCATATCCCCACCACCCAGCCCTCCCTCTCAGCACCCACCCCCACCCCACCAGAAACATGACAGTGGCATTGGGAGTGCCCAATCCCCCAGTGTTGATTGTGTTCTGTGCCTCCTATTTTTTTTTTTAAGATATTTTTTTATCCCCTCCACCTGACCCTCCCTCTCAGCACCCTCCTCCCAGAAACATAACAGTGACATTGGGGGTGCCCTCCAGTGGGGTATGGGGAGCCCTCCAACAGGTCGGTGACAGCCGTACCACTACCCCCATCATGCGAGTATGCCTGCTACTCTCCCAGGGGGCAGGGCTGGCGGCTGGATGCCCCTGCCAGTAAGATGCCGCAGTAGGATGTAAACAGTGATATGATAAAAAAAAATTATCAGTAAATACAACTTACTGTAGGTGAATATTTTTGAAGATGAGTCAGTGTCCTGCACTCAAAAATATCTTCTAAAGTTAAAGTGGATGCTTTTTATTTCAGCAAAAATTTCTATTTCAGAGGAACCTGGCAGGGTTGCCCTGTATCCCTGCTATTATCCATTCTTGCCCTGGAACCCTTACTTATTAAATAAGATTCATGTCATGCCGTGCTGGGGTCCCGAGTAGACTTTACAGAAATCTGTCATTGTGGTTGCTGTCGACGACATCTCTGTAAAGTTTTTGCTGCGTCGGCAGCTTACCACTGAGAGGGAGGGTTGGATGGGGGGGGTGACACTCAGACAGCTGGTTCTGATTAATCTGTGATTTTTGTAATATTAAAATGTGTTATTGAATGTCTCTCATGAGAGATGCTGAAACAGCCTATGGCATCACACACACACACACACACAGGTTTTAGCTAATAGGTGTTACCAGGAAGGCCAAGATAGATCATAAACTTTTATGACGTTCAGAGGAAACACAGTCAAAATTCACATGGTGATACAAAGCATGTTGCACCTCCGTGAGATCTGGCAGAGAGACATAACAAGTCCTTTGATGTCCTGGAAAGGGGAAGCTGCTCATAGATCAAAGAAAGTCATTTAAAGAAAATGAGTTGTGCTGAGGTCACAGAATTTAATACTTTGATAAGACATCCTGTTTTGCATAGATATATTTTTTATATTCTGACAAGGAGGAGCTAGGTGACCTCATGCAAAGAGGTTGGCAAAGCCAGTTGTTAAACAGTATTCTGTTTTCCATTTACACACAAAATGTTTGGACTCTGAAAAAGCAACATCAGGCACTGTTAGAAGAATATACCTTAGAAGAGACAATTCTGAGAGTACTGTGGTAGGAGATTTAGTCTGCACTTTTAAACCTGTTTTTTTAAGTGATTGTATGTTTTGTGATATATGGTTCTGTATTTACATTTTACATTTTTTTATCTATTTTGAAGTAAGGATTGGGATTGTGGGGTCAAGGAGACGCCCTGGGGCAAAATGGGCACAGGAGAGGGGTCCTCCCTGTCTTGTGCCCATACCCAAGGGTTCTGATTTGGATCAGCGGGTAGGGCGGTCATTATCGGAGGTTTGTCCTACTCGGGCGGTGTTATGCAATGCCAGGTCTATTAAAAACAAGACAGCTGTTATAGCCAATCTTTTCGAGTCATCTGACCTGGCGTGCATCACCGAGACTTGGCTGGATGAAAATGCTGGGCCAGTTTTAGCCGCAGCAATTCCAGCTGGGTACTCGGTGATACACCGCCTGAGGCAGGATCGTAGGGGCGGGGGTGTTGCCATATGTTTTAAGTCAGAACTGGGTCTGATGGAGGTACCAGCGGGAGTCACCAGATCCTTTGAGTGTATTGTGGGCGAGGGTGTGGGGTGCAGGATACTTCTTGTATACCGTCCACCAGGTGGCGAGAATGTTTTCCTGCAGGAAGTCGCAGACTTCATTGTCGACCTAACATTGGGGTCCCCCAGATGGTTGGTTCTGGGGGATTTCAATGCTTGGGTTGACGATGAACTCTCTCGATTTGGTCAAGACTTCCTCCAGTTAATGATATCACTGGGTTTCACACAGGTGGTTTCCTCCTCGACTCATATTGGTGGATACTCATTGGACCTGGTGTTCCTTCTGGGGATGGGGACATCCGACTTAGTGGTGGAACCGGTCGGATGGTCTGACCATCACTCCATTAGGTTCAGTTTTGAGGCCACCCCTGTTAGGTCTGCCCCTATGGAGATGGTCCGATACCGCCCTTTGAGGGGTGTATCCCCAGATGACCTGATGGCGGTGTTGGACCTATCAAGCCTACCGATAGATTGCTTAGATCCAGGTGACCTGGTACATGCTTATAATGAGGCAGTAACAGGAGCCCTGGATTCTATTGCACCAGTTCGTGTTCGTCCTCTTACTCTCCGCCCCAGGTCTCCTTGGTTTGATGAGACCATGAGGGAGTTGAGGAGGGTTGGACAAATGCTGGAGAGGCGTTGGCGAAGGTCTGGTCTTGATGATGACAGGCTTAGTTTGATGGACCATTATTTGGCCTATCAATCCGCAATCTCTCGTAAGAAGGCAGAGTTCCTGTCCAGAGAGATAGCGGCTGCACAGAACAGACCAGCTCAGCTCTTTCGGACTGTGGACAGACTGTGCAATCCAGTCTGTCTTCAGCCCAGAAGAGCCTTATCTCAAGAATGGTGTGAGGAGCTTGCTCTCTTCTTTGCAGATAAGGTTGTCAAAATCAGATCAGATATTTGCTCTTCCCTCCTAATGGGAGCGACGGTGGTCGCCAGGAGATGTCGAACACCCAGTTTGGATGGTCTGACTTCAGCCTTCCCACAATCGAGGATGTTGTGATGATCATTCGAGCACTGCGACCGACCTGCTGTGATTTGGACCCGGGCCCTACACGCCTTTTAGTGGGTTGTGTGGATAAGATCGGCCTAGTCCTAGCTTTGATCATCTGGAAGTCTTTGGAGAGGGAGATTTTTCCAGATCCCCTTAAAGAGGCTATAGTTAAGCCTCTATTAAAGAAATCCTCTTTAGATCCAGATTGTCTAGCAAATTACAGGCCAGTCTCTAACTTACCCTTTGTGGGTAAAGTTATTGAGAAAGTGGTCGCAGCGCAGTTGGAGGATCATCTGACCAACAACAATATCTACGATTCTCTCCAGTCTGGATTTAGGAAAAGGCATAGTACCGAGACAGCGCTCGTACGGGTACTAAATGACCTCCTAATAGCGAGAGATCGTAGGACCCGATCCATCCTGGTACTACTTGATCTCTCTGCAGCATTTGACACCGTTGACCATGGTGTGCTGTTGGAGCGTCTGCGGTCAGTCTGTGGACTGTCTGGTACGGTCCTCAGATGGTTTCAATCTTACCTCGAGGGTAGGACTCAGAGAGTGGTGTCTGGAATTTTTTCCTCAGCATCATTCTCCCTACCCTGCGGGGTACCGCAGGGCTCTATTTTAGCACCCATGTTGTTTTCGGTGTATATGCTACCGTTAGGGACGATTATTAGATGATACGGTTTGGGTTTTCACTGCTATGCAGATGATACCCAGCTGTATATGTCTTTTGTGCCCGGTCAGGACGCTGCTTTGTCGGTATTTAATAACTGCCTTAAAGAAATCCAAGACTGGATGAATGGGAGTTGGCTGAGGTTAAACCCGGAGAAAACTGAGGTGTTGGTTGTGGACAAAGGTCGCTGTGAGGTGGGTCTGCCGGAGGGATCACCTTCTGGCTTATGGCTTGGAAGTGTTCAGCTGACGACCTCAGATCAGGTGCGGAATCTTGGCATAATAATTGACAACCGTTTGACACTTAAATCTCAGGTGTCAGCAGTCGTTAAAACTTCCTTTTTTCATCTGAGGAATATTGCCAGGGTGAAGCACCTGGTTCCTCCAGAGGACCTTCCAACATTGATCCACGCTTTTGTTACCTCCAGTCTTGACTACTGTAACTCCTTATACCTAGGGCTATCGGGGGTTGAACTTCGCCGTCTGCAGCTAGTGCAGAATGCGGCAGCCAGGTTGTTGACTGGATCCTCTAGATCCAGCCATATAATGCCTGTGCTTCGTGGGCTGCACTGGCTGCCAGTGTTTTGACGAGTCACCTTCAAGGTCAGTTTACTGACCTATAAAGCCCTACATGATCTGGGACCTACCTACCTGAAAGAGCTCCTTTGCTCCTATAGTCCCTCCCGCTCCCTCCGATCCACTGACGAGGGATTGCTAGAGATTCCCAGGGTACGTTTGAAAACATCTGGTGCTAGGTCGTTTAGTTTTATGGCACCTACCCTGTGGAATTCTCTACCTCGTCAGGTACGAGATTGCCCGACCGTCCTTAGCTTTAAGGGAGCTTTGAAAACCCACCTTTTTAATATAGCTTTTAAGGATTTATATTAGTTTTAACTTTATTGTATTTATTGTTATGTGAATTTGTACAGGCGCTTTGATTTTAAGAAAAGCGCCTTTTAAAAATAAAGAAGAATTTAATTGAATTGAATTGAAAAACCTCTACTTTAGAAACTACTTGGTGTGCCTTTGAAATTCTTTTTCTTGACGAGGGAAGCATACATGGTTAAAGTTGACACTCTACAAAGCTTACTGGTTTTTCCAAACTGGGAAAAGGTAAGAATTTATTCTGAGGTCTTTAATAGAGTTTTAAGGGTTCATTTTGTATGCCAGGTTAAGTGCCTGTAAGTGAAAGATATCTGGCCCCCCCCCCCGAAGAGCAGAATTATCTGAGCCTGTACATTGGGTACGCTACCAAGAGGTTCATAGTTTGAATCCCTCCAAGACTTGGGACCAAAGTTTGATTCGAACCCACAAAACAGACAGGAGGGTTACCCTGTTTCTGTTTCCTGTTCACAAGACTGCGCTCGAAGGTTGGCACTGTGGGAGCAGAGAGCCTGACCTGCTGAGTGGGCTTGTGACAGATTGGTTGGCAGTGGTGTGATAAATGTTGGTATTACAAGCTCTGATTGTTCAGTGTGTCAGCTTAAGACTGTCAGCTCACTTGCAAAGAAAGAAAAAAGGCAGAGTTTATTTTAAAAGGAAACAGAACTATATATCACGTGGCGTACAGTCAAGTTCCTACTCGTTTTATTTTTTTCCTAAAGTGCAAGTCAGAGTAGCCATAGTTAGGGAAGAAGATGGCTTCCAACTACAGCAGGCACACTGTAGACTACTTAAAGCAGTTGTCCAGGGACAGAGGAGTCCCGTTCAAGGTGAAAGCCAGCAAACAGAACTTCGTGGATGCCCTGATGGTAGCTGATACCCAGAGCATCGAGTCACAGACAGTGACTGAAACGGACCAAACCTTGAGTGTGGCAGGGCTAGCGGCCATGTCAGTGAAGGGCCACAGTAGCAGGGGAAGGTCACCAGTATCCTGGATCCAGAAGTACTCAGGCTGCAAACTGAGTTGCGCAGAATGGAGCTGGAGTTCCACAGGGAGAGGGACCATGAGGAGCGTGAGCACCAGCGAGCTGCAGAGGAGAAGAGGGAGCAAGAAAGCCGAGAGACAGAGCGAGAACACTGAGAAGCAGAGCGGGAACAGAGAGACGCTGACCGTAAGGAGCATGAGCGCCAGAGGCAATATGAACTGGAGAAGCTATGACTCCAACCACCAGCACCAGAGCAGATAAGTGGCTTGGGTTTAACTGGGACTGCAGGACTGGGTTACAAATTGAATTCCAAATTGATAGTCGAATTTGAAGAGGGGGAGGACATGGATGCCTTTTTAAATTCTTTTGAAAAAGTTTGTATTCAGGCTAAAATTTCTAGAGAGTCCTGGAGCTTCCAGCTATCCCCACTACTTACCGGGAAAGTTCAGGATGCATTACGTCAAATAGACAATGAGGACAGGGAAGATTACAACAAAGTTACAGCTGCACTGTTAAAAAAAAATTAAATTAACTGCTGAATCATACAGAGCTAAATTCTGTAAGCTCAGGAGAAGCCCTGACATGAGCTATGAGGAACTAGCCATGAAACAATGTCAGTTTTTAAAATGTTGGTGGGAAGGAATTGAAGCAAACTCTGTTGATAAAATTGAAAATGTGATTTTGTTAGAACAGTTTTTCTGGGCATGCCCAGCAGAACTGAAAACCTGGCTGGAGGACCGAGATCCCAAAACAGTGCAAGAGGCTGCTGAACTCTCGGTCCACTATGCCAAGAGCAGACCTGCTCTGAGAACGAATGGGGCGGGCGTGCAGTGCAGAAAGGGAAAAGCGCGCCTTCAGGGCCGCTAAAACCCTCACTGCCTCCATCGAAACCAGTTAGCCCCAGGTTTCAGAGAAAAGATTTCTCTGAGAGAAGAACTGAATGTTGGTTTTGTAAAGAAACTGGGCATATTGCCAGACAGTGTCCCAAAAAGGTGAGCAATAATACACAAGGTGGTACTAGAACAGAAGTGGGTTGTTTGTGTGTACCTGGAAGCAAGCCTGTGAACATGAGGGAACACATGCACCCAGTCATAGTGAATGGTGTATGGATGCAAGGGTTAAGGGACACAGGGGCATCCCTGACATAAGTAAAAGGGGATCTAGTAGAGCCTAGTCAGCTTATACCCAATAAATACATCACTGTAAAGGACTTTACTGGTGAAGAGAAAACATTGCCACTGGCTAGTGTTCTCCTAGACTGGGGTGAAACGGGGGGACTGTGCAACAGGTGACTGTAGCCAAAACGTTAGCAGTGGATGTGATCCTGGGCAACAATCTCAAACAGGGGATGGTATGTGCAGTTGCCCGTAGCCAAGTGGCAAGGGAAAATTGTAGTTCCCGGAACCCCACAGAAGCAATTGTGAAAACCACTGGGAGGCTGGTTCCCCAGCCTGTGTCTCCAGATGGGGAGACTAATGAAAAGGGGATAAAATTTCCCCAGTAGCAGTCAACCACACAGCTACAGAGGGTTACTCTGAAGAGGAAGGGGTGACCCATTGTCAGAGGGTTGGGATTGACAGTGATCCTGAGTGCCCTGACGCTAGTGCTAGGGACCCTAGTTTAGTGACTGAAGGGGACCTGTCCCTTGCCTTGGGAATGTGTGAGGGGTTTGCAGCTGCTCAGAGAAGTGACCCTAGTCTAGAGAAGCTGAGGGCTTGGGCAGACTCTGATGGCGCACAGGGAGGTGACAGAAAACATAAAGTTTATTGGGAAACTGGACTGATGTGTACTCAGGCTGTACAGACAGAGGGAGGGGTGCTAGGCAGGCAGCTTGTCATTCCCCAGGGGTATCATGAGCAGTTGCTCAAGATTGCACATGATATTCCCTTGTCTGGTCATCTGGGAATCATGCGCACGATGCAGCGGTTGGCCCAGAATTTCTACTGGTTTAACTTAATTCAGCAGGTGAAGGAGTATTGCAGGTCTTGTCACCGGTGCCAAGAAATAGGGAAGGCGGGCAAGAAAACCCAAGCCACCCTGATTCCTTTGCCCATAGTGGAGGAGCCATTCCAGAGGGTGGGAAAGGATATTGTGGGGCCTTTAAATATCCCCAGCTCCTCAGGAAAGAGATTCATTCTAACTGTGATGGATTATGCCACCCGGTACCCAGAGGCCATCGCCCTATCCTCACTGAGGACAGATAAAGTGTCAGATGCCTTACTTGGGATTTTCTCCTGTGTTGGGTTTCCGCAGGAGGTTATCACCAATCAAGGGGGTTCCTTCATGTCGGACCTGATGAAATATCTATGGGAGACGTGTGGGGTGGTGCAGAGATGCATGACACCATATCGCCCACAAGCCAGTGGTCTTGTGGAATGATTCAATGGTACCCTGAAGTCAATGCTCTGGGTGTTTGCTGAACAGCATAGGAGGGACTGGGAGAAATACCTTCCCCACCTGTTGTTTGCATATAGGGAGGTGGCCCAAGAGTCAACAGGATTTTCCCCCTTCGAACTCTTATATGGAAGCCGGGTACGTGGGCCCCTAGACTTGATCCGGGAGGACTGGGAAGGCAAGCACGCCACCCAGGGAACTCACATTGTGGATTACGTCCTTTGGTTTAGGGAAAAGCTGAAGGAGCTTATAGGGACAGCCCAGAGCAACCTGGCAGCTGCCCAACAGAAACAAAAAAAGTGGTATGACCACAGAGCCAGAGCTCACTCGTACATGGTGGGTCAGGATGTCATGGTCCTTATTCCAGTCCGGAAAGACAAGCTACAGGCTGAGTGGGCAGGACCGTACAAAGTGGTTAGGAAGGTAAATGACATGAACTATATTGTAGAGTTACCTGACTGAAGACAGACAGACAGGATGTACCATGTCAACATGATGAAGCCATATGCAGATAGGGCTGACATGGTGTTTGCAGTGTGTAGTCCTGGGGAGGGGACGGACGAAGAAGACCCCTTTCTGGACTTGCTGGAAGAAAGTAAGTGGGAGTCCTCTGTGGGTGCAGTTAAATTGTCTCCCCAGCTGACCCCGGATCAGATCCAGAAAGTAAGGGAGGTTTTAGCAGACTTTGCCCCATTGTTTAGCACCAAGCCTGGACTAACCCCCTTAGTGACTCACGATGTGGAGACAGGGACACAGACTCCCATATGGCAGACAGCATATCGGGTGTCAGAGGCTGTCCAAAAGGACATTAGGAGTGAAGTGTAGGAGATGCTGGATTTAGGGGTAATCCAGAGATCCCACAGCCCCTGGGCCTCACCCATAGTCCTTGTGCCTAAGCCAGATGGTGCTACTCGTTTCTGTGTGGACTATCGTGGACTGAATGCAGTCATGAAGTCAGATGCCCACCCGATGCCCCAGACAGACAAACTCCTGGACAAGTTGGGAGGGGCGACCTACCTTACGACCACTGACCTGACCAAGGGGTATTGGCAGGTAGAGTTGACAGACAGAGCTAGGGAGAGGTCAGCCTTCATCACTCTGATAGGCTTTTTTATATTTAAAGTAATGCCTTTCGGAATGAAGAAGGCCCCAGCCACTTTCCAAAGGTTGGTGAACCAGGTGTTAAATGGTGCTGAGGAGTACGCCATGGCATACCTGGATGACATTGCCATCTTTAGTACCAGCTGGGAGGAACACCTGTCCTACCTTAGGGAAGTGCTGGGCAGGATACAGAGGGCCGGGCTCACTGTCAAAGCCGAGAAGTGCCAGGTGGCCATGGGAGAAGTGGCATACCTCGGGCATGTGGTAGGCCGGGGACAGCTCCATCCTAACCAAATAAAAATAGAGGAAATCCAGGCGTGGCCCAGACCAGAAACACAGAAGCAGGTCAGGAGTTTTCTAGGGACAGCAGGGTACTACAGGAAATTTGTACCCAATTACAGTGCCCTGGCTGCTCCCCTATCTGACCTAACAAAGAAAAGGATGCCAAAGAAAATTACATGGGGCCCAGCCTGTGAGGAAGCCTTTTCCAAACTCAAGGAGGCATTGTGCAGTGCTCCTGTTTTGACAAGTCCTTACTATAGCAAACCCTTTATAGTTCAGACTAACGCCTCAGACATGGGTATTGGGACAGTACTGAGTCAGACATCCAGCCAAGGGAGAGATCACCCAGTAGTGTACCTGAGTAGGAAGTTACTTCCCAGGGAGCAGGCATATGCTACTGTGGAAAAAGAATGTCTTGCCATAGTGTGGGCCCTAAAGAAGTTGGAGCCATACTTATATGGGCAGCATTTTGTGGTGCAGACTGACCACAACCCCCTGGTTTGGCTGACGCAGATGGGAAAAAACAATGGTAGATTGCTAAGATGGAGTCTTGCTTTGCAAGGGTATGATATGACAGTTCTACATAGGGCTCGAGCAAAAAAATCAGAACTCTGATGGGCTGTCTCATGTGTACAAGGAGTGAACTGATTTGGGAAGCTCATCCCATGCAAGGGATAGAGCCCCCAAATTCAGTCTAGGTGGGGAGGAATTGTGACACTCAGACAGCTGGTTCTGATTAATCTGTGATTTTTGTAATATTAAAATGTGTTATTGAATGTCTCTCATGAGAGATGCTGAAACAGCCTGTGACATGACACACACACCCCACACCCCTTCCCCCCTCCCCCCCCAGGTTTTAGCTAATAGGTGTTACCCGGAAGGCCAAGATAGATCATAAACTTTTATGATGTTCAGAGGAAACACAGTCAAAATTCATGTGGTGATACAAAGCATGTTGCACCTCCGTGAGATCTGGCAGAGAGACATAACAAGTCCTTTGATGTCCTGGAAAGGGGAAGCTGCTCATAGATCAAAGAAAGTCATTTAAAGAAAATGAGTTGTGCTGAGGTCACAGAATTTAATACTTTGATAAGACATCCTGTTTTGCATAGAAATATTTTTTATATTCTGACAGGGAGGAGCTAGGTGACCTCACTCAAAGAGGTTGGCAAAGCCAGTTGTTAAACAGTATTCTGTTTTCCATTTACACACAAAATGTTTGGACTCTGAAAAAGCAACATCAGGCAGTGTTAGAAGAATATACCTTAGAAGAGACAATTCTGAGAGTACTGTGGTAGGAGATTTAGTCTGCACTTTTAAACCTGTTTTGTTTAAGTGATTTGTATGTTTTGTGATATATGGTTCTGTATTTACATTTTACTTTTTTTTTTATCTATTTTGAAGTAAACCTCTACTTTAGAGACTACTTGGTGTGCCTTTGAAATTCTTTTTCTTGACAAGGGAAGTATACATGGTTAAAGCTGACACTGTACAAAGCTTACTGGTTTTACCAAACTGGGAAAAGGTAAGAATTTATTCCGAGGTCTTTAATAGAGTTTTAGGGGTTCATTCTGTACACCTGGTTAGGTGCCCGTAGGCAAAAGATATCTGCCCCCCCCCGAAGAGCAGAATTATCTGAGCCTGTACATTGGGTACGCTAACAAGAGGTTCATAGTTTGAATCCCTGCAAGACTTGAGACCAAAGGTTGATTCGAACTCACAAAACAGACAGGAGGGTTACCCTGTTTCTGTTTCCTGTTCACAAGACTGCGCTCGGAGGTTGGCACTCTGGGAGCAGAGGGCCTGACCTGCTGAGTGGGTTTGTGACAGGGGGGATGTCTTTAATTAAACAAACAAACAGCAGTCATGGCAGAACATGGCACACTCCACCATGTCCAAGATGGCCGCCACACTCCACTGTGCACGCATGCTCACTAGCGCATGTGCAGAGTAGTGCAGTGGCCATCCTGATCACGGCAGAATGTGCTGCGTTTCACTGTGACCACCAATTTCTTTTTAAACAAACATTATGCATATCCCTCTACCCAACTGACCCTATCAGCACCCTCCACTCCCCAAGAAACATAACAATGACACTGGGGGTGCCCAATCCCCCAGTGTCGCGATGGTGATTCCTCTGCCCTTTTTTTTTTTACCCTGTGAAAAGAAAAACTGTCCACCATTACTGTCCCCCCACCTGACCCTCCTACTCAGAACCCACCATCCCGCACCCCCCCCAAACCCTTACTTACCCATGGGGGGGTCCAACGCACTAATTCTCTCTGGACCGCAGATGCATCTTCACTATTCAAAGCCAGATCATGAATTGAAGAAACAATATGCGGTTCAATGTATTGCAATGGTGTTTTGAACTTAGTGGCATAACTTGGGCATTGTTACATAGTTTTGGCCCAAATTTTCAGCATGCCTTCTTTGGCACCCTACCTCATGGGCAATGGCACTATCATTAGGCAGGTCTGTCCCAAAAAGGTGATTTTGCAGTCCCTGCACAAAATCACCTTTCTGGCAGAAGTTGACAAATTTCACTGCCCTTGTTCATGAGGTGGACTCATAAAAAGGCTATGTTAACAAGCATTTGTCAATGCAGAATGTTTACTTGCTGGCATTGGCATTGGTAGTGTAGAAGTTACAGAGCTGCATAATAGGAATGGCAGCGAAGTATTGAACTGAAGCCAACCCCACCACCACCCTGCAGAGAGTGACAGGCATTGGGGTGTGCCTTTGGGTCGTCAGGCATAACGACCACGGCATTTCACCACACCCTACCCTGCAGACACTGACAAGTGTCACGATGTGCCTTGGGGTCTTTGGCCCTTATGCGCACCCCATTCCATCAGGAAATACGGTGAGATGGGTGTGGTATAGGAGAATGGGGTGAAGTTTGGGCCCGAAGAGTCCGAGGCACACCTTGATGCCTCTCACTGGCTGCAGCGTGTGGGTTGGGGTGGAATGGTATGAGCATGACAGGCAAGAATCCCAAGTCACACCCCTGATGCCTGTCATTCTCTACAGGGTGGGGCATTACGGTCGGAAACCCTAACGCCTCACGCATTCATTGGTATTTTCACTCCAAATTTTCAACATGTGTTTTTTGTGACCCCCACCTCATGAACAGTGGCAATATCACTTTGTTAGCCGAAAACTGCTTTTGCACAGAGACTATGGCATTTGGCACCACAGGTGCAAAAACACATTCTGAACAGGATGTGAAAAATGACAGTGGTACTGTTCATGGGAGGTGTAAAAAATGGCAATGTTGAAAATCTACTGTGAAAATCTTAAAAAATCTGGTGAAGTCCGAGCATGTGTAGAAACTGTGCAACGCACACCCGTAATGTAACTAATTTGGGGATTTTTTTACAGCAGATTGTTAGCACAGGCATTTTGGGACCTCCGATCATGAACAGTGTTAGTGTGTTTTTCTTTATCTGTCCCGAACAATGATTTCCCACAGCGACCACGCATTTCTGTGCTGAAAGTGTGAAAACACATTTCAGCCATGTTGTGGAAAATGACAGCTGTACTGTTCATAAGGAGGTGTGGAAAAATGCCACTTGTGAAAATCTGGACTGAAAATATTACAAATTCATGAACTTACGAGGGTGCGTGGAAACTGCACAATGCTCACTCATAACACAGTAATTTTATGGAGTTTTGTCACCAAATTTTCAACATAGCCATTTTAAGACCTCTACTCATGACCAGTGTCACTGTGATTTTCTTAATCTGTCCCAAACATTGTTTTCGCACACTGACTGTACCATGTGCAGAAACACATTTTGGGCGAGATGTGAAAAATGGTAGCTGTACTGCTCATAAGGAAGTGCGGTAAAATGGCACTGTTGAAAATCTGGTGTGCAAATATTACAAATTCGCAAACTTGCCAGCGTGCGTAGGAACTGCGCAACATGCGCTCCTAAAACAGTCATTTTTGGGAATTTTTTCACCAAATTTTCAACATAGCCATTTTAACACCTCTGCTCATGACCAGTGTCACTGTGATTTTCTTAACGTGTCCCATACATTGATTTTGCATACTGACTGCGCCATTGTGCGCTACATGGGAAGAAACATGTTGTGGGCAAGATGTGAAAAATGACTACTGTACTGCTCTTAAGGAGGTGTGGTAAAATGGCAATGTTGAAAATCTGGAGTGAAAATATTGAAAATTTGCGAACTTATGAGCGTGCATAGGAACTCTGCAACGCACGCTCGTAAAACAGTCATTTTTAGGAATTTTTTCACCAAATTTTCAACATAGCCATTTTAAGACCTCTGCTCATGAACTGTGTCACTGTGATTTTCTTAATGTGTCTCGTACATTGATTTCGCACACTGACTGTGCCATTGTGCGCTACATGGGCGGAAATGCATTTTGGGTGAGATGTGAAAAATGGCAGCTATACTGCTCATAAGAAGGTGTGGTAAAATGGCAATGTTGAAAATCTGGAGTGAAAATATTGAAAATTCATGAACTTACGAGCGTGCATAGGAACTGCGAACACACGCTCATAAAACAGTCATTTTTAGGAATTTTTCCACCAAATTTTCAAAATAGGCTTTTTGAGAGCCCACCTTATGAACACTGGCAGTGTCATTTCATTAATCATTCCAGAAAGGTGATTTCATGCAGTGGCTGTGAAATCACCCTTCGGGCCCGAGTAACGCCATGACAGTGACAGCATTCATGAGAAGGGGTCCCAAAAACCCCATGTTGAAAATTTGGTGCAAAAATTCCAAAAATGCCTGAGATATGCAATAAAGTTGAAAAACCCTATCTATCCCATTATACAGCTTACGGCATTTCCTCAGTTTGAAATTAGGCTTTGAAGAATTGAGCGTGTTCCCAGTCCGTAAAGATTTATACTTTACCGAGCTCTGGAGGTAAGTATGGGGTTAGGGGTGTGGAGGCAGGGTGCGCAGTGGGGTAATCGGGTGGGGGCAGACACAGCGAGGGACAGTTTTCGATTTTCAGGGTTTTTTTTTTTTATTATTACAACGACGCGGGACGTTTGCCATGCTGGGGTGGGCTCCCAGCATGGCAGAAGGATGGCTTGGGGGGGCGTGGAGCCGACGGGGGATTGGGCACCCCATCAGCCATGGCATCTGTTGCCACGCTGGGGTGGGCTCCCAGCTGGCACCCTGTACTCGGGGGACACAGTGGAGCCAATGGAGGTTGCACCCCATCGCATGGGCATGCTAGCCACGCTGGGTGGGTACCCAGGTCATAAGTAAACTGTTTCGGGGACGAGCACAGCCGACGGATTGGTACCCCGCCGCTATACAGTCTGTGCGCTTGGGGGCAGCACGCAGCATGTGTGTGTGTGTGTGTGTAGGGGAGCGCGCATGAGCAGGCGATATCTGATCGCTGCTCCCTGAAGCGTAGCTCCCCCTTTCAACTGTACACCACTGCATTTTGGAGCTGTCATAGACAGCTCCAGCAGGCATTGGAGAACTGCAGCCGTGCCTGCAAACACACTGACTGAATTGGAAGAGGGCTGAAACACCTCCGAAAACTCTGATGATGGCACTATGCTTCTTGCACATGCGTGCAAGCAAACATAAAAATGTGTAAACAACAAAGTTATGAGCCTACATTGAATTTTGCGAATGCAGGCATGTAATTTTGGTAATTTTCAATATTTTTACCCCAAATTTGCAACATAGCATATCTTTATAGCACCTTATGTGACAGCTGTCATTTTTCAAATCCTGCCCAAAATGTATTTTTGCACCCCAACACTTGATTTCACACTCCCTGCATGAAATCACTTTTTGGGCAGGAGTTGAACATTTGCTCTGTCCTTCTTCATGAGGTGGGGTCATAACAAGACTATGTTGAAAATTTGGTGTAAAAATATTACAGAAACAACAAATGTATGAGCCTGCATTACATTTTGTTAACACAGGCTCATACCTTTGGTAATTTTTAATATTTTACTCCAAATTCCTCACCTGCAGTCCTAATCTGACCAGCGTTTGTTTCTTAAGCTAAATCTGGCTTCCATTATTGAAGTAGACAGAACCTCCTATACCAAATCTATAACTAGAAAAGCAATAATCAAGGCTACTATGTCACTGCTGTCTGCTAAAGCACCAGGAGAAGATGGTTTTATGGGAGAATTTTTTAAAGCTACTATACAGAGCATAGCCCAAGTTTTACAGAGGGTTCTTACACCCCCGCTTATCAGGTACCCTACCCACTTCTAAGAGGGACGTTATCATTACTGTCATCCTTAAAAAGGACAAAGACCATTCACACTGTGACAAGTACTGTCCCATCTCCGTAATCAATGTAGATTGTTAAATTCTCACTAAAATTCTTGCCAATAGAAAGTTATACAACATCTAGTCCACCCTGATCAAGTTGGTTTTGTTTAAGGAAGAAGCAGAGCAGACCTCTTAAGAAAAGATTTGCATATCAAATCTGCATCTAACAAATTAATCATCTTCTTATCATTAATTGTTATCATTAGATGCTAATAAATCCTTTGACCATTTAGAATGGGATTACTTACAGGGATACTGTCAACCTTTTTTGCAGTATGTTATTTTTAGTTGAAAATCCACATTTTATGATTGCTTACATGCTATAAAATTCATTGATGTTGTTGTTTTTACGTTCGCTTGCGTGCATGCTCAAGGAACGTTTTGGGAGAGTAGCACACTTGGAGGTGTGTCTCTCCCATCCAATGCACTGCTCCCTTGAGCAGGCGTGGCGGTCCTGCACCAATGGGTGCAGGAGCTCAGTATGACAGCGGTGTTCCTCTGCTTCAAAGGAAAGCACCGCTGCCATACTGAAACACAGCGTCCGGCGTCCCCGGCGTCCGCGCGCTGCTGCCCGTGTCGCGCATCCGCCCCCCCACAGCTTTGGTGCAAGAAATTTGTTTGCCGACGGGGTGCCCAATCCCGTCGGCTCCACAGCCCTCCCAAAACCATCCTGCTGCCATGCTGGGAGCCCACCCCAGCGTGGCAAGCGTTCTGCTTTGTTTTGCGGTAGGGGTTGCCCAATGCCCGTCGGCTCCTCAGCCCCCCCTCGCGTAGTTTGCCAGCGGGTGCCCAATCCCCGTCGGCTCGCCCCCAGTCATCTTGTGCCATGCTGGGGCCCACCCTAGTGTGGCAACGGTCCCACGCCATCTTTTTTTTTTTTAACACCTGTAAAATAAAACGGTCCCACGGCGCCTCCCCAGCCCCTCCCACAACCCGCACTCCACCCACTGTGCACCCAGCCTCCCCACACCCCCCACCCCATAATTACCTCCGACTCCAGCGCAACAATCTTGCGTGGACCGGGAACACGTCTGCACTTTCAAAGGCGACCGCTAACTGAGGAAATACCGTAAGCTGTATAATGGGCTAGATAGGGGTTTCAACTTTATTGATATTCAGTCGATTTTTGATTTTCATTTCAACATGGTTTGGGACCTTTCATGAATGATGTCACTGTCAAGAGCTCTGCCGGCCGGCGGGTGATTTCAGATACCGCGCAGTCACTGCGTGAAATCACCCTTCGGCCTTGAACAAACACCATGACAGGACATCGATCATGAGAAGGTCCAAGCCCCATGTTAGTAAAATTTGGCAAAATTCCAAAATGACTGATTTTACGAGCATGTGTTGCGCAGTTCCTACGCAGGCTCGTAAGTTCACGAATTTTCAATATTTTCACTCCAGATTTTCAACATTACCATTTTATCACACCTTCTTATGAGTTGTCAGCTGTCATTTTTCACATCTCACCCAAAACGTGTTTCTGCCCATGTAGCGCACAATGGCACAGTCGGTGTGAGAACTCAGTGTATGGGACACATTAAGAAAAATCACAGTGTCACTGTTCATGAGCAGAGATCTTAAAATGGCTATGTTGAAATTTGGCGAAAAAATTCCTACAAATAACTGTTTCTGATGGTGGTGCAGTTCACGCCGTAAGTTTGCGAATTCCAATATTTTCACCCAGATTTTCAACATTGCCATTTTACCACACCTCCTACGAAAGCAGTACAGCTGTCATTTTCACATCCTGCCCAAAACGCCTTCCGCCCATATAGTGCACAATGGTTAGGTCGGTAAATCAATGTATGGGACACAGTAAGAAATCACAGTGACACTGTTCATTAGCAGAGGTTTTAAATGGCAATGTTGAAAATTGGTGAAAAATTCCTAAAAATGACTGTTTTACGAGTGTGCGTTTTGTGCAGTTCCACTACGCCGTGAGTTCTTAATTTTCAATATTTCCACTCCAGATTTTCAACATTGGCATTTTACCACACTTCCTTATGAGCAGTACAGCTGTCATTTTTTCACATCCTGCCCAAAACGTGTTTCCGCCTATGTAGCGCACAATGGGGGTAACAAAAAGGTCATGCTGACAATTTATTGTACAAATACCAGCAATCGCACAGGGCATTAGGGTAAAGCACCATACATGCCAAACACCACTGCAAATACCTGCAAGTGAACGTTCTGCATTGACAAATGCTTGTTTATATTTACTTCATTTCTTAATAGAACTGAAATGCATGATAATGGTGTGGTTATGCCCAATTTGTTTTGTTTCAGACCTTTGATTTACTCTTACTGCATACTTCCTGAATGATAGGAACACCCCCAGACAATGCAGCCATTAAGGTGCAATAGTCTCCTATCCTCCCAATGCATCATGAATGCTCAACTATGTTGTGGGTGCTGCCAAGTCCATGAACGATGCAGCACAACTTGATTAAGGCATGCAAACAAACACATTTTTGTGTGGTAACACCAGTATAATGAGTAGTCTGCTTTTGACTTTTACAAAGAAAAGAAATGAATCAGAATCAAACTACCATCTTCATCAGCGGTCTCTACAGAATGTGACCAATCATAACATGTTTTTTTTAAACTAGATACACTTTGAGGCCTACAGGGGTCGACAGTGCCCGTTTAATTATCATTATCAATAAATACAACTTACTGTTGGTGAATATTTCTGGAGCTGGGTCAGTGTCCTTTACTCAAAAATATCTCCAAAAGTTAAAGTGGATTCTTTATTTTTTTAGTGGAAATTTCTATTTTCAGAGGAACTTGGCAGGGTTGCCCTGTATCCCTGCTATTATCTGTTCTTGCCCTGGAACCCTTACTTATTAAAATAAGATTCACCCTTTCTTTTTCTGGTATAGCACTAGGTGAAAATCCTAAGGACATGGCATATGCATATGATGTTTTACTGTCTTTAACACTCCTGGCAAACTCCTTACTGACTCTACTAGAGACCACCGTTGAATTCTCAGATTTTTCTGGTTTTAAAATAAATCTAAACAAATCTGAAGTACTCACTGTCAAATAAATTAGATCCCCATGTGCTAAATTCAATAGATTTAAGGTCCCAACATCAGGTATCAAATTCCTCTATGTAACTTTATTTATTTATTTATTTAAGAGATTTACCAGGTTGGCATACTGAGCGGGGGACCACTCATTTCCAGATGCAACCTGGGGAGTTACAGGGATACAATCAGGACAAGTACATACAAGATATTTATATAGGTGCAAAGTACATACAAGCTGAGCACGGTTAGGTACACAGGTATTATGAGGTTTTAGCATAGGTACAGAGTATAACAGGCAGAGAACATGCAGGTACATGGGCAAGTGCTGAGTATTTACATAGCAAAGAACATTTAGATACACCGGTAATTACCAAGTTTTCAATCTAGGAATCAGAGTAATGGCAAGGCTTGGAACTTGTGGGTACACAGGCAATGTGCAAACTGATGAGGCAGCGAGGCAAGTCAGATGCTTAGAAGTATTTCTAAGCCTGGGGAACTGCTGGGGGAGGCAGATGTTGCAGCACTAGTAGGGGCCCATGGTTTATAGTTCAGGGTTGGTGGTAGCAGTTGCAAGAGTCAGAGAAATGAGCTTGGAGAAGCGGGTGAAGGAGTCTTAGGTAGGCGGTGAGCCTGATACCAGCAGGTAGATCATTCCAAAGTTTGGGCAAGCGATATTTGAAGGCGGATTGGCCCTTTGATGTGTGCATGAATGGGACTTGGAGAAGCCTGGAGTCGGAGCTTCTGAGTGAGTAGGCCGTGGAGGGTTGTGCCGATAAGGCGGAGCTGAGGTAAGGGGGGAGGGAATTGGTCCAGAATTTAGCTACGACACTGAAGCAGTGTGTCAGTCTGTGGGACTCGAGCGAGTGAAGTGCTAGGGAGCTGTATAGGTCACAGTGATGGGTCGTGGGGGGGGGGGAGACAATCCAGGATGAAGCGACAGAAGGAGTCCATACTAATGTTCCCCTACTGCTACAAAACTTATATAAGATCTTCATACTGTAGATGGTATTCAATGCTTCTATCCTTATGGGGTGAAATACAAATCATAAATGTGATATTGGTGCCTAAAATATACTATTTGCTACAGCTACTTCCTATATAGATTCCCGTGACCATTTAAAAAAAACATTTACTGTCTCCTATGAAAATTTATTTGAGAAAACAAACCAGGATGTAGTTTGCTTGCCAAGCCACAACAGCCTAGGAACAGGGGAGGTTTTGGCCTACCTAATTTTAGAATGAGACAGAAAACTTTTATGGTCTCAGAAAGTATTAAGTCTTTATGACTACAGAATAAAGAAATAACACCAGGTTGGTTTCATATTGAAAAGGCGTTAGAGTGGATATTTTTCCAGACCTTCCTAAGACATTAAGATCCAACCCCCATTCTTAATACTACTACTAAAGTGTGGCAGAAAATTTCTAATCACTTAGAATGGAATCCAGCCTCTTTTCTACACTGCCCTTGATGGGGTAATAAATTGCATAATTTTGAAAGAAAATGTCTGGTCTGTAAGAGCTGGATACATAAAGGTATCCATTTTCTGAATGACCTGTTGCAGCCTGTCATTGTTTCTCTTCTTGAAATTGTCCCAAAAATGTCATTTATCCAGATTAGAATTCCATTTCTACCTGCAAATAAGAGAGGCATGTCAAAGCCATTAATGACAGTGTAGCATTACCGCCTTTGCACAACCTTGATAAAATAGTCTCCACTAATTTGTCTCTCGACGTGGAACCTCAAAGGTGTTAATCTGAAAGTTAAATAAAGAAATAAAATAAATAAGGTTTATAAAATTATACATAAATGATTACAGTATCTATGGACAACCACATTGCTAATAATTAAATGGGACTAAGAACTAAATATAAATATTTTCCTAAGTGAATAGAACGAATGTTGGAATAACACACAACAATCTTGTGCAGAGTCAAAAGGGGGGCTAGCACATTTCAAAATAGGCCATAGATGGCACTATATGCCTTGTAAATTGGAAGAGCTTGAACTAGTTAATAATGATAATTGTTGGAGCAACTTCTCAGGAGAGCTTTGCTGTCCCACGTTTTATGGTCACGTGATAAAATAAAAGTACTGGGTGCTTGTGAAACAATCATTTAAAAGAATATCAAGAGCTCAACAAAACCTATGACTCTGGGTATCACATCAGATCTTCCTGGTATGATGGCATGCCAAAGATCCTGGCTACTAGTTGCCCTAATTACAGCAAAAAAATATAATTTTTAATAACTGGAAACAATCAGACCCACCCACTTTTCCTGAATAGTTGCAAGGCATGCTGTAGCCATGAGGGCCAACTGTGAAAAGCCAGCTCACATTAGTAGTAGCAGAATGGACAACTTTCTAGAGATATGGAACCCTTATTTAAACTCCAGCTATTGTAAATTGCCATTATAGCTGCTTGCTTAGACCAGTAAAGGTAGTTGCACAGTTAAGTCACATTATTCTTATATGCTCTGTAAATGCTTTAATGTGTTATGCATTGCCTAGAATATAGTATATAAGGCTTGCAGCCTTGATTTATACTTATGTACTTGACTTTTTAAAAATCCAATAAAATATTAATTAGAAAAAAGCATTTGTCAATGCCGAATGTTGATTGCTTATATGTGCTGTTTAGGTATTTGGAAGTGAAAGTACCATGCCTAAGAACTGTCATCCCCCAAGACACCCACTGTCTTTTGTTTAGTATTCACAGGAGGGGAGGGGCAAGGGCCACAGCAGTTGCAAAGGCACGAATCGGTGGACAATAGTCCATTCACAGGCAGAAGAATCCTGCAGAAGGTGAGTAAATTAATGGTGGACAAAGCGAGGGGACCAGATGGCATACACCCAAGAATACTGAAAAAACTGTGAAGGGAGATAGCAGTACCTCTGCCAACCATGTTCAGTGAGTCATTCAACACAGGGGTGGTACCAGAGAACTGTAGGAGGGCAGATGTGGTCCCTCTATAGAAATCCAGCAGTAGGGAGGAGGCAGGGAACTATAAGCCGGTCACCCTAACTTCCATAGTGGGGAAGATCATGGAGACATTGGTTAAAGAAAGGATAGTGTAGCATCTAGAAGGCATCGGAGGCCAGGACAGTAGACAACATGGATTCATAGTGGGGAGGTCATGTCACACAAACCTGGTTCATCTCTTTGGCAGGGTGACAAAGGAAGTAAATCAGGGTGGGGCAGTGGACAATGCTTAACCTTGATGTAAGCAAGGCCTTTGACACCGTCCAACATAGGAGGCTGATAAACTAGCTGAGTAGGCTGGGCATGGGGGAAAGGGTGGTAAAGTGGGTTAGAAACTGGGTAAGAGACAGCAGGCAGAGAGTGGTGGTAAATGTGGCACAGTCTGGGGAGAGGGGGTGACCAGTGGGGTGCCGCAGGGATTGGTCGTGGGGCCAGTCCTGTTCAATGTCTTCATTAGTGACATTGCAGAAGGGCTGAAGGGAAAGAGCTACTTGTTTGCAGATTACACCAAGATCTGTAACACAGTGGATACCCCAGAGGGGGTGGAGAAAATGAGGATGGACACGAGGAAAGTTGAGAAATGGTCTGAGGACTGGCAACTGAAGTTTAATTCAGAAAAGTGCAAAATTATGCACCTGGGACACAGAAACCCTCGGTAAAGGTACAGGATGGTGGGGGTGGAGGGAGTTGCTGACAGTCACAAAGAAGGAAAGGGACCTGGAGGGTTCTTATTTCAGATTACCTGAAAATGTCAAAGTGGTAAGGCAGTTGGGAGGGCCAGTGACATGCTGGGGTGCATAGGCAGGGGCATCACCAGTATAAGGAGGGAGGTAGTGATGCCATTATATAACACCATGGTCAGGCTTCACATGGAGTAGTGTGTGCAGTTCTGGAGGGCGCACCTTCGTAAGGATATTAACAGACTGGAGATGGTCCAGAAAAGGGCGAATGAGATGGTATAGAGTTTGCAACACTAGACTTATGAGGAGATATTAAGGGACCTCAATATGTACTGAGTGGAAGAGAGGAGGGAAAGAGGGGATATGATAGAAACATTCAAGTACCTCAAGGGTATAAATATAAGTACTGAGAAGCAGAAGACAGCTGCTATAGGTGTATGTGCCAGCTTCTGTGTGATATTCTGTTGTTCTTATAAATCTGTAATCTCTAGTATTTCAGTAACCACATGACCACACTGCCTTCTTTAGGCAATTTTATGCTGGTTGATGCCTGATGTCAGATGGCAGACAGAAAGCTCACCAGATTGTGTTGCCAATTGAAAAACTTCATAGAGTGTTCTTTTACTGGTAAGCATTTTGGAAAGCTGGTGAAGGTCTCACAATTTCTATTATGATTGTATCGCCTTATGTCTGTCCCCTTTGGTCCCCCCATCCCCCACACCCCAACAGTCATCAGTGGCCACAGCTGCAGCCTTCTTCTTGCCAAGATGGTGGGTGAGAAACATAGAATTTGAAGGAAGATAAGGACCGCTTGGCCCATCTAGTCTGCCCATTTCCCTACCTGATGGATAAGCTGCAGATTCTAGTTAATCAACAGCTTACTTCCTCCTACCTCCCAGTAGAATTGCCTTATGTCTCTCCGTGAGCAGCTGCCTTCACAGTCTGTGAAGTCTGACGTCTTTCAGTGCCACTTATTGGTCATCTTCCAACACAGACAAGGCACTGCCAGCCCAAAACTAACTCAGGACAAGCAGTTTTCAAAGTGGGGAAGAAATGGAGTGAGGAAGAATCAAGTACTCCTTCAGATGCGGCATCGATTTTAAGATCAGCGTACTGGTGCGGACACTGCAAATAGAACCCCAGCTCTTTAAGCAGCCTTATGAAGAGTAAAAGCTTCTCAAAGCACTGGGGTTCTGTTTATTGTACTGTAAGTGGGCTGCATCTAATTCGGTAATTGACTGTACCTTACATCTGGATGTATGGTAGGCCCAACTTTGAATAAACACTGCACCTGAATTAACACAATGCCATAGAAACATAGAATTTGTAAGCAGAAAAGGACCGCTCAGCCCACCAAGTCTGCCCAAGTATTCTCTACCTACTTGTAACTCCTGCCTGTATATGTTACTGCATGTCTTATTCTGCCTGTGTCCATCAGGACCACCTTGCGAATGAGCTTGGTTAATGGATTTTTCCTGCAATGTACATGAACCTACTCCACTTCCATAGCCCTATTGATCTCTGTTGACCCCATCCTTCCCCTTTTTCTAATATACCCCTATGTTTCTCTCATGCATGCTTCATGCCTCCTACCATTTTCGCTTCCACCACTTCTTCTGGCAGTCTGTTCAAGGCGTCTACCATCCTTTCAGTAAATAAATATTTCTTCACATCTATCCTGAATGCACCTCCCCCCCAGTTTCATTGTATGCCACTTGGTTTGGGTGCTCATCCTCATTTGAAGGAAACTCCCCAACTGTACCCTCTTTACCCCTGTGAGGTACTTTGTAGGTCTTGATCATGTCACCTCTCGCTCTCCTCTCTTCCAGAGTGTACATGTTGAGATTCTTCAGCCTGTCCTTGTAGGGATTCCTGTGAAAATTCTGAACCATTTTAGTTGCCCTCTTCTGGGAAACCTCCACCTTATGTCATTTCTGAAGTGTGGACTCTAAAACTGGATGCAGTACTCCAGCTGGGGGCATACTAGGGAGTGATACAATGGTAGCACAACATCCCTCTCCTCCTACTGGAGATGCCACTCCTTATGCGCCCCAGAATCCAATTTGCCCTGCCCACAGCCTTGTGACACTGTACTGCCATCTTGCTGTCCTGTGATATAATAACCTCAAGGACCTTTTCATGTCTAGTGAGTATCAGTACCTCCCCCATCCTATACTCAGCATCAGGGTTCCTATGCCCTAGGTATATGATTTTACACTTGTTGCCATTGAACCCCAAGTAAGTAAGAAAATGGAATTGATTTGAATGAATTGCAGGCTTTTAAGCAGCTTTTTGGGGAGTGTATATGTATGTGTGTGGGGGGGCTCTGCTACTATAATTATTTGCTTTTAATTTGGTATAATGTGCGAACAGACTAACTCTATTCCCCACTCTGTGTGCTTTATTGGAGATAAAGAGCCCAAATAGCATTGGGCCAAGCACTGAGCCCTGTGGCACCCCACTTGTCACTGTTGTGGGTGCCGAGAGCTACAACCACCACCACCGCCCACTGCACTCTCCCCTGTAACCAGTTCTCTATCCATGTAGTCAGACCACCTTCCACCTGTACCCTTCCTTCTCCGCACTCTTCTCTTCCTTGGCCTGTGTCCCTCCTCCCAGTAGTCTGCAGCCTTTCTCCTCCTTATTCTTACTGGGTGGTGGTGCCTTCTGTATTACACTCTGACCACTCTGCCCGCCCCCTCCCAGGGTTACTATGCCTCCGCCTTTACCTATATCTAGGGCGGTGAGCTCATCAGGCTCCCCTGTCCGGACCTTTCTACCAGCTTCAGTCTTTTGGCCACTCCACCCCCCGCCATTTGTTTAAATCCATCTTAGTAGAGATACACCATTCTAATCCTGCCTTTTTTTTCTTTTTTTTTTTTTTTACATATTTTCTCACTGGGTTACAGTCGGCTTGGTCATCCCTAGCCCTGCCCTCGACATCAGGCTGACCTGCTCACCTCCACGGATTACCCCCCGTGGTGGGGTGGTGAGGAGCTTACCAGGCTGACCCCCCCCCCCGGAGCAGGATCCAGTTGAGGAGGCTCCATTCGGGAGTGGGCAGGGGGTCGGAAGCTCATGCTACCTGACCGTAGCACATTTTCCACTTTTCTCCCTTTTGCGGAGTGCAGCCATGCAATGACATTTAGGCACAGAGTGCTAACGTCTGCTACAGTCCACCATCCTTTACTACACTGCTGTAGTAGTGCCTGCGGTCATCACCAGGGGCCGCTACAGAGCGGTGGGTCCCTGGATCCCGCCCCAGGATACGAGAGCAGTCCTCCAGATGCTCAGTCCTATCCCTCCCTTGCCAACCCCTGGCAGACCAGGCTTGCGTCTGAACCCAGATCGCCAGCGTGGCACGAGGTGTGGCATCCAGCGCCTCAACCATCAGTGTCAGTGGCCTGGCAGCAATGCTGCCTTTATTACGCCTCTCCTCATCCTGCTCCAGTGCACCTTCTCCCCTGTGTGCAGGTCACTATTCCCCCCTGACCCTACCCCAGTTAGTCAGTAACCCATAATGTTTTGTGTGGCACCAATCCCTCAGCCACTCGAACTCCTCAAGCCTACCCTTCCTCTCCATGCTTGCACATGGTACCAGCAGTACCTCCAAGAATGCCGCCGACTTCCCCACCTCCTCACACTGCTTGCCCAAGTACTCAAACCTCCCCCTCACTACTTCCACAGTGCCCCCCCAAGTCATTTGTACTCACATGCAACAGAAAATGAGGTTTCTTCCTCCCCCTCGGTACATGCTTGAGCAGTGCCTGCCCTGCCCCTCCTGCAGTAAACCTGGGGACAGCTTCAACCCAAGTATGGCTGTGCCTTTCCCCCATTCCATCCCATCTCACCCATTTCAGTATAGAATCCCCCAGGATGAGTACCTCCCGGCCCCTTACCCCCTTTCCTTTCTAATGCCCCTTCCACCACCCCAGTATTCATTCTTCCCTGTCCCTTGCCCCAGCCAACTGCACCCTTTGTGACTTCTGTATCTGTATCCCCTACTTCCGCCTCACCCCTTTTCTCTGCCTTATTCCTCCCATCCCCCTTGAACCCCTTCCCAGCCTGACTACTTCCTACTGGGCTTCCCATGATGACCTCCCCTCCTCCCCTGCTGATTTCCAACCCCTCTGCTATCCCTGCTGTTGTCAATTTAGAGCCCCAATTCCCTTCTACCCCGATAGTGATGCCCTTCCCATCCTTCCCCCTTCCTGTAGCCTTCTCTCCTCCAGTCACCACCCCTCCTTCCTTACTAGCCCCCTTCTACCCTTTTTTCCTCGCTAGCTCTTCCCCTACCTGTTGCCATCCCCCTCATGCCCCACTTGTCCTCCCCCTTCAATATGTTCCTGCTCCCCCTCTCTGTCCCATAGCAGAGGTTCGAATTGATTTGTAGTCGATACCAGTCTTACATCTCTTACCCCACGTGTTCCCCTCCGTGCCACCCCTGGTCTCTCCCTACCCGCAAGCATCTGCTCTCTCCCTGGTTCTCTCCTGATACTCCTCGTCGTCTCTTCCTCCCCCATCAGGAGGCCCCCCACCCTTGCCTCAGGCACCCCTTCCCTTTTCCTCTCTTTTCTGCTAGTGCCTCTGATACTGGGGTCAGTTTCAGTCCCTAGTTATTCTTCTTCCGTCCCCCTTTGCCATCCCCTATTCTCCTCTCAGGATGCCTACCATACTCATCTTCCCTGCCACTTACACTCCTCCCTAACCTCCACAGTTCCTCCCTCAAACTAACCAGTCATCTACAGACCATACACCTCCCCCATCCTCCTAGCCCAGTCCACTATCATGGCACACCCACACCCTGTACACCCCTCCACCCTTCCAAAGATACCTGCCCTATTGACATGCGGCACCTGCCCCATTTTGGCCCCCATCTTATGTTACGGGCTCTTACTCCCAGGTTCTGTACCCTGCTACAACTGTTGGGCCCCATTTAGTCAATTTCCTGTCCCGCCCCACACTAGTCCCCCTACTGACCCCTTGCTGACCAGGGTAATTCAGTCTCAAATCTCATCCGTTAGATACTGTATTAGTGTAACAATCCTAAAGCCTCCTTGTCCGTTTTTCACACCTCAGCTACCATACTTTTTGTTCTCGGCTCTCATATAGTTTCACTTAGCCCAGTTAGAAATCCTATTGCACTCCAAGTATTACTCATCTCAGTTAGAGAAATAAACAGAACAAATAAATATGTATTATTACAGCAATCCTAAAGTATACAATCATTGCTTTGTCTCGACTCCAGAGACCCTGCTGTAATATAGGACCACAGAGGACACTGGGCGGAGGGTGGGCAACTGTAAAGTCCGGCAGAGCTCCATTGAGCTCGCTCACTCGTTCTATTTCTCCCAATGCTGCTGGCTGCCCTTTTGTATTGGGCTCCTGCTTGCATTGGCACCTTTTCTGCCCACAAAGAAATCTCCAGCAGTCCCGACACAGCTCCATTGAGGTCGGTCACTCCCCTCCCTCACTCGCTCATTCTGTTTCTCCCGACGCTGCAGGCTGACCTTTTGTACTGGGCTCCTGCCTGCATTGGCACCCTTTTTCTGCCCAGAAAGAAATCTGCAGCAGTCCTGACACAGCTACATTGAGGTCGCTCACTCCCCCACTCTCACTCACTCATTCTGTTTCTCCCGGCGCTGCAGGCTGCCCTTTTGTACTGGGCTCCTGCCTGCATTGGCACCTTTTTCTGCCCACAAAGAAGTTCACAGCTGTCCCAACAGAGCTCCGTTGAGGTTGCTCACTCCCCCTCTCTCACTCACTCATTCCGTTTCTCCTGCCGCTGCAGGCTGCCTTTTTGTACTGGGCCCCTGCCTGCATTGATGCCATTTTCTGCCCACAAAGAAATCTGTAGCAGTCCCAACAGAGCTCCGATGAGCTCGCTCACTCCCCCCCCCCGCTCACTCATTTGTTCTGCTTCTCCCAGCGCTGCAGGCTGCCCGTTTGTACTGGGCTCCTGCCTGCGCTGGCGCCTGTTTCTGCCCACAAAGAAATCCACAGCAGTCCCAACAGAGGTCAGTTGAGCTCAGTCACTCCCTCTCTCTCATTCACTCAATCCTAATCTATCCCAAACACTGATTTCCCACAGCGGCTGCGCTATTCTGTGCTTGAAGAGTGAAAACACATTTCGGACAGGATGTGAAAAATGATAGCTGTACTGTTATTAAGGAGGTGTGAAAAAATGCCAGCGCTGAAAATCTGGCGTGAAAATATTACTAATTTGCGAAGTTACAAGGGCGCGTGGAAACTGCTCAACGCACGCTCATAACACAGTCATTTTATGGACTTTCATCACAAGATTTTCACCATAGGCATTTTAGGACCTCTGCTCATGAACAGAGTCACTGTGGTTTTCTTAATGTGTCCCGAACACTGATTTCCCACAGCGACCGTGCTATTCTGTGCCTGAAGTGTGAAAACACAGTTCAGCCAGGATGTGAAAAATGACAGCTGTACTGTTCATAAGGAGGTGTGGAAAAATGGCAATGTTGAAAATCTGTAGTGAAAATATTACAAATTCGCGCAGTTAAGAGCGTGTGTAGCAACTGCGCAACGCATGCTCATAAAACAGTCACTTTTTGGACTTTTTTAATCAAATGTACTACTCAGCTCAGTTATAAACAGAACAAATAAATATGTATTATTACAGCAATCATAACACTATAGCTCAGTACTTAGCTCAGTTAGAGAAATAAACAGAACAACTAAATCTGTATTATTACAGCAATCCTAAAAGTATCCAACCATTGCTTTGTCTCCACTCCAGAGACCCTGTTGTAATATAGGAAAACAGAGGACTCTGGGCTCCTGCCAGGGTGGGCAACTCTAAAGTTCTGGCAGAGCTCCATTGAGCTCGCTCACTCCCCCTCTCTCACTCGCTCATTCTGTTTCTCCCGATGCTGCAGGCTGCCCTTTTGTACTGGGCTCCTGCCTGCGTTGACGCCTTTTTCTGCCCACAAAGAAGTTCACTGCTGTCCCAACAAAGCTCCGTTGAGGTTGCTCACTCCCCCTCTCTCACTCACTCATTCTGTTTCTCCTGGCACTGAAGGCTGCCCTTTTGTACTGGGCTCCTGCTTCCATTGGCGCCTTTTTCTGCCCACAAAGAAATCTGCAGCAATCCCAACAGAGCTCTGTTGAGCTCTCTCACTCCCCCTCTCTCACTTGCTCATTCCATTTCTCCCAACTTTGCAGGCTGCCCTTTTGTACTGGGCTCCTGCCTACATTGACACCTTTTTCTGCCCACAAAGAAATCTGCAGCAGTTCTGATAGAGCTCTGTTGAGCTCACTCACTCCCCCCTCTCTCACTCACTTGTTCTGTTTCTCCTGCCGCTGCAGGCTGCCCTTTTGTACTGGGCCCCTGCCTGCACTGACACCTTTTTCTGCCTACAAAGAAATTTGCAGCAGTCCCAACAGAGCTCCATTGAGCTCGCTCACTCCCCCTCCCTCACTTGCTCGTTCTGCTTCCCCCAGCACTGCAGGCTGCCCTTTTGTACTGGGCTCCTGCCTGCGTTGGCGCCTTTTTCTGCCCAAGGAGAACTCTGCAGCAGTCCTGACAGAGCTCAGTTGAGCGCGGTCATTCCCCCCTCTCACTCGCTCGATCTTAATCTGTCCCAAACACTGATTTCCCACAGCGACAATGCTATTCTGCGCTAGAAGTGCAAAAACATATTTTGGCCAGGTTGTGAAAAATTACAGCTGTACTGTTCATAAGGAAGTGTGAAAAATGCCAGTGTTGAAAATGTAGCGTGAAAATATTCCAAATTTGCAAAGTTACAAGGGTTCACTAAGGTTCACTAAGGTTAAGAAAAAGAGCTAGTAGGCCAAGGCCCATAATGCTGTTATGCTAGTCCATAGTGTAGTAAGACAATTCGAATCCAGAAACAATTAATTTATCCAAATTTTTTTAAAGATAAGTTTAGTGTCACTCATAACGACAGAAGATGGAAGTTTATTCCAAGGTCTAATAGTATGCAGAGTGAAACATTTTTTTCGATTGTTATGTTTAAATGACTTTTTTACCAGCTGTAATGGATGGCCTCTAGTGTTATGTGAAAAGGACTTAAATTCTAGCCCTAATTCATTCATCACACAATGATCATGTATAACATCATACAGAAAGAGAAGATCACTTCTCAGATGTCTGGTAGAGAGTGACATGAGTTTCAGAGTTTCTAACCTACTTTCATAAGATATAGAATTAAAGCCAGATATTTTTTTCGTAAATTTTCTTTGTATTTTTTCAAGGGATACTCTGTCAGATTTTTTAAAAGGGCTCCATATCTGCGAGACATATTCGAGATGAGGTCTAACATATGACCTATACAAAGGCATTAACACATCACGATCTCTAGATCTGATGTTTCGAAAAATTGACCAAACAACTTTATTTGCTCTGCAAATAACAGAGTGTAGATGTTTATTATAAGAAAGATCATTTGAAACAATAATTCCCAGGTCCTTCTCATATGTAGTGACACTGAGTAATGAATCCTGTAAGGTATATGAATAACCAGATTTATTGTGGCCCAAATGCATCACTTTACATTTAGATACATTTAATTTCATACCCCATTTGTTTGTCCAGTTAGAGATAACATCAAGATCATGTTGAATAGTTGTTATCTGATCAAAATTTAGACAAGGTCCCCCTATTTTTACATCATCCGCATATTTTATAGTGATTGAAGCACAATGTTTAGTTAAATCGGAAATAAAGGCTTGAAATAGGCAAGGACCAAGTACAGATCCCTGAGGTACACCACTTAACACATTTCCAATTTTAGATAGATGTCCATTTATGATTACTCTTTGAGTTCTATTTTTAAGCCAGTTTTCTATCCATATTTTAATGTAATAATTAATATCAAGCTCCCTTAGTTTAAATATTAGAGCCCAATGAGGCATGATATCAAAAGCCTTGCTAAAGTCTATAAAAATGACATCACATGGTATCCTTATATCTAGAAATGAGCTAAATTGTTCATAAAAACAAAATAGATTGGTAGTACTACTTCTGCCCTTTCTAAACCCATGTTGTTTCTTGTCAGTTTCATCAATATCAGGTGTAATAATATCTCTTAGTAGACTTTCCATGATTTTACAGATAGAGGAAGTAAGGCTAATGGGCCTATAATTTTCCTGGTTATGTTTATTGCCTTTTTTGTGAATAGGTACGGCTGTGGCTTCTTTCCATTCAGATGGAATATAATTTTTTAATAGGAACAATTCGTACAAAAGCTTGAGTGGTAAAGCAGTATGGTCACTAAGTAAATATAGTAAATGACCAGAAATATTGTCGGGACCAAAGCTAAATTTATTTTTCAAAGTGGACAATTTTTTCTAAATGATGTCTACCGTAAACATGATGGGTGTATCAGAGCTAGTATTAGGGGGCAGGGAAAAGTTAGCAATGGATGGAGTAAATATTTTACAAAATTCAGTGTTGAACACATCAGCCATAGTTTTTGGTTCACATATGAGACCGTTATCAATAAGAAGAGGACCAACCTTACATGGATTTTTCTTTAATGAATTAATATAAGAATAGAATTGTTTAGAATTTTCTTTATTAGCTTTATGTGCTAAATTTAATTCCCATCTAGACTTAGATTTTCTTATACCAGATGTACATTTCTTACTTGCTTTTACATAGAGCTCCCAATTTACCGAAGTCGTATTTTTTTGATAGTTTTGATATTTTATGTTTTTAACTCTAATCAATTTTTTAACTTGGTGATTCAGCCATTTAGGTACTTGTTTCCCATCAAATTTCTTTACTGTAGAAGGGACATATATGTCTCTAAGACCAGTAATTTTAGATAAAAAAAATAGACCAACAGTGGTGAGGGGATTGATTTTCAAAAACAGATACCCAATCAACTGTCTCAAGATCCTGTGTAAAGGCAATAAGATCAGCTTTATCATATATCATATTGTGAATGAATGAATTCATTCACAAATCTGGACTGCCTTGTATGGTATGGGTTGCACGCCCATTGGCTCTTGCTCTGCACCAATGGGTGTGCAGCCCTACCAGGCAGTCAGTCGGCGGGCAGCAGGGCGGGTGGGATGCTGCCGCCCATCGGCTGCGGGGAGCGGGTGGTGGGGCTTCATGGGTGGTGGGTGGGGGACACTAGGGTCACCAGGGATGTTCGGGGTGTGTTTACTACTCCACCCCGCGATCGGGCTTATCGTCCACTGACCACCAGGGATATGTTCAGGGCGTGGGGAGACACATTGCTGCCCATGATTGCTGGGTGGGGAATTAGCTATGCCCGTGATCGGGCCAGTCGGGAGGGGGACTTTTCTGCTGTTGCCCGCGATCGGGCCAGTGGGGTGGTGGGGATTTTTCACTTTTGCCCGTGATCAGGCTGCAGGGCGTCAGTCCCCGATGGCTGCTGCCTGGCAGGTGCCAGGCGCAAGTCCTCGGGATCGGGCGCACCTGCATGCTAATAGCACGCAAATAGGGCCATAATCAGATGCAAATGGCCCCCTGCACCTTGCATGAATTATGGCCCCATTTGCATGTCACCTTTGAATATCAGAATTTGCACATGGCGTAATGGTACTTGTGCCACCGCAGTTGAATGCACCCTCTGACCACTTGCAGTGGCGCAGGTTCCACTCGCCATGCACAGTGGCTGTGGCCGGGGGTGATATTCAAAGGAGTTGCTCAAAGGGCAACTCTTTGAACTCGCTCTGTAACCACACCCACTTTAACTATTTTGTGCAGTGCAAGGGCTTGCACCACAAAATAGTGCAGTTTGAATATCTGGCCCGTAATGTTTTGACGCAGACACCAATGGTGAAGCCAATTGTTAATACTGTGAATCTTAGAATTTAACAACGGGGAAAACCTAGGAATAGGTAAAATCTCAGAAAAATAGATGTCACAGCCTAATTCGGTCAGTTTATTTGTCATTGCTACATAAGCCGATTTGATGTGTTGGATAGAATCATGATATATATTATTGGCTCCTACATGAATGATACAGCGGGGATTTGAATCCTGAAAGCTGAAAATATTTTCCACCATACGTGTTATGTCTGTGATTTTAGCACCACTAAAACTGGAAACAGCCCTATTTAGCTTATCTGGTTCACAAGTGGCCATATCCAAATGTTTAACTATGGAGTCACCCGCTACAAATATTTGTCTGGGTAAAATGTCACTTCTTAGATTACTTAGTGAAGTTACATTTTCAGAGGTAATAGTATGTGAAATGTTAGATGAGAGACCAATTAGAGGAAAATCAGGGATTATAGTTGGAGCTGGTGAAACCAGAGGAGTTATATTTTGTATACCCATATTATAAACCACTGGATCCAAAGATGTAGTATCATTATTCAATTTCTCAATGCACGGATCAACAGGGTCAGTGGAAAGAAAGGACAGAGGATCGAAACTATTTTGTAAGGTAATATTAAATTGATCAGCCCTTCTTTTTTTGCAGACTTTTGAAGTTTGAACATTATACCAAATGGAATCATCTACACAATTACTCTCACTAAAATCAGTTTCACGAGCTCTTTTTTTTAAGTTTCAACTGGAAGAGAGCCAACAGTACCAATTGAAATAGAGCTGCTAGTAACTGCAGGAGGCAGTAAAGCAGGAGCAGCAGGAGGAACAGACTTTAATACCTCAGATGGTACAATATGTTCGGGTGCAGGGCAGTCATGCACTGCTATAGGCCGTGAATCAAGAGCAATAGCAAAAGTAGAAACAGAATCAGGTCCTTTACTAGTGTGATGACTTTTTTGGACATGTCCTGACTTGATTCAAGCACCACTAGGCGTTTATAAAACATATTAATCTTGCATTGTAGTAGTATGGTGCAGTGGGTTAAGGCTCTGAGCTGCAAATCTGGAGACCTGGGTTTGTATCCCACAGCCCCCTAGGTGCATACTGTGTGACCCTGAGTAAGTCACTTAACTTCCTTGTGCTCCCAGGTTACACCTGCAAACAAGCTTTCAGCTTAGTGTGTCTCACCTGGTAAAATAATTGGTAAAAAAAAATAAAACACATTTTCAATACATTTGGGGCACTGAAAGGATTGATTTTCAAGCAAAATAGCATGTAAACTAAACATGTTACAAGACCTACATAGATGGGCAACTTCACCATTGGTTATAATAATACTGTCTGGATCACAGAGTGGGCTTGGGATTGTAGACATGATTTTTTTTTTTATTATTATTTTATTTCAAACTATAGAGAAGATATAAATCAACTCTGCTAACTTCCTTAATCAATAAACAGAAGTACTATGTGCACTGCTATCAGGAACGTGACGCAATTTAAAATAAAACTGCTAGCAAACAAAAGGCATTGAATAAATGGTTTTAACAGTACTAAATATCTGTAGTAAACCTCTTATCGATTTAATAAACAGCCTATTAAGTCAAAATACAGTATATCAAATCGCAGCTGTCTTTGGTACATTAAGTCGACTTATATAACGAAGGTTTGCACTCACCACATGCCAAGTACGCCAAACACGCCCTGCTTGCAGCAGGGCTCAAAGAAATAGTGTAGTATGACCCAGAAGTAGCAGATGTGAGTTCAAACCCCCGAAACACTATTTTCCGAAATTAGCCCCAAAACACTGCTGCAATATAATGTGTCAACCACTCATTCGTGGAATAGGCACAGTGCTGCATGCACTATTAGTAAAAGATTTAAAAGCACCTAAAACAAACTGCCACCTCTGATTTGTAGTCCAAAAACAGTTCCGGACTACAAAACACTCTTTCTGCAACCTGTCAATACAGGGGCAGGGCTCCAAAACGCTGCTCGGCAATGTGTGTGCTAAATAAAAGAATAGTTTGTTTTATTTTTTCTTTTAAAACATCAAGGGAGAGAGCCTGCAATCAGCTCCTACTGCTCAGAAACATATTATAAAGCAGTGAAGTGGTGCGTGGAAACAGCTCAATGCACACTTATAACACAGTCATTTTATGGACTTTCATCACCAGATTTTCAGCATTGGGATTTTAGGACCTCTGCTCATAAACAGTGTCATTGTCATTTTCTTAATCTGTCCCGAACACTGATTTCCCACTGCGACTGCGCTATTCTGCGCCGGAAGTGCAAAAACACATTTCGGTCAGGTGTGAAAAATGGCAGCTGTACTGTTCATAAGGAGGTGTGAAAAAATGCCAGTGTTGAAAATCTGGCGTGACAATATTACAAATCTGCGAAGTTACAAGAGTGATTAGGAACTGCACAACGCACACTTGTAACACAGTCATTTGATGGACTATCATCACTAAATTTTCAACATAGGCATTTTAGGACCTCTGCTCATGAACAGTGTCACTGTGATTTTCTTAATCTGTCCCGAACACTGATTTCCCACAGCAACCATGCTATTCTGTGCCAGAAGTATGAAAACACATTTCAGCCAGGATGGGAAAAATGACAGCTGTACTGTTCATAAGGAGGTGTGAAAAAATGCCAATGTTGAAAATCTGGCGTGAAAATATTGCAAGTTCGCAAAGTTACGAGCGTGCGTAACAACTGCGCAATGCATGCTCATAAAACAGTCATTTTTGGGATTTTTCCACCAAATGTACAACATAGGCTTTTTGAGAGCCCACCTCATGAACACTGGCACTGTCATTTTGTTAATCGGTCCCAAAAGGTGATTCTGCGCAGTGACCGCAACATCACCTTTCAGGGCTGAATAACACCATGACAGTGGCTGAATTCATGAGGAGGGGTCTCAAAAACCCCATGTTGAAAATTTGGTGCCAAAATTCCAAAAAATGCCTGAGATATGCACCAAAGTTGAAAAAACCCTATTTATGCCATTATACAGCTTACCGGCATTTCCTCAGTTCGCGGTCGGCTTTGAAGACTGCAGACGTGTTCCCGGTCCACCGAAGATCATTGCACCGGCTCTGGAGGTAAGTATGGGCGAGGGGGTGGGGTACGCAGTGGGTGGGTGCGGATTGGGGAGGCACAGACAACGAGGGACCGCTTTCTTCTTTTCATGGTGTAAAAAAATAGATATTGCGGGATGGTTTTTTTTTACAGGTACTCTGGCATGCTGGGTGGACTCCCCACGTGCCACCTGTGTGTTTTGGGGTGGGGCACTGGAGCCAACGAGGATTGGGCACCCTGTCAGCACATACTTGGGGCTCATGAGCCGAGGGGATTGGGCACCCCGGCACATAAGAAATGGGGGAAATATGTTGACGGGATTGGGCACCGGCACACAGCAACAGAAACCGATGTGACTGGGCTCCCCATCGCAAACTGGATGGGAGGAATTCAAGGGACCATCCTGCAATGACAGGTCACTCCCTCATTGCAGCAGATGACACTGCAATGACAAGGCAGCCCCTGATTACAGTGGGTGAAACTTTTCAAGGTTGTGGGACGCTTGGCTGAACTAGTGTCAGCAGCAGCGTGCCACGGCACTGGGGAATAGGGGCCAAGCCTTAAAAGGCAGTGGGGGCATTGGCCACAACAGTGCCACACCTCCACAACCTGCTTCTGGAGCAATCTGCCACAATATGTTTCTTGCGCATGCGCGCAATCAACATAAAAAGGGGTGGGCCTGGTAAGAGGAGGCAGTATAGCGAAGTGGTCTAAGGCTCTGAGCTGCAAATCTGGTGATATCTAGCAGACCAGACCTGGGTTTGAATCCCACAGCTTCCACTTGCATACTGTGTGACCCTGAGCAAGTCACTTAACCTCCTTGTGCTCCCAGGTCGCTCCTGTAAAAAAGCTTTCAGCTTAGTGTGCTATACCTGGTTAAACAACTAAATAAAAAGAGAAAAGCTACTTTTAAAAAAAACTTAAAAAAAGCTTACCTTGCATTAGAAATTATTTAAAATGATGAGACACATTGGCATCCATAAATGTTTGCTTGTTCCATCATTTTTTATGGTCAAGAGTGACTGCGTTCAAACTACAAAGAACCTCACAGCCATAGTAGAGTTTATTGTATCACCAATAGTCTTTTCTGTGAGATTATTCTCTGACAGTGCCTTACTAAAAGCCTTGTCTGAAAGGACTGGAACAATGTCAAGAAACTGGTGTGTCTATTGGTTTTGTTTGTGATACAAAATACCTCTCCCCCTTGGAACTGTTGAAATTCATGTGGAGATGGCATAAATAACTGACTTCAGCCTTCACTACATAGGAGTTAGCTGGTCTTCCTTCCCTTGATGCTCTTTCTCCGATACCCCACGGGAGCCTATTAGGATTCCTCTAACATTCCATTCTCACCTTACCCAAGTTAAGCCTATTACACTGAAGCTCCATCAGCTGTTCTTCCTGCTGAGAGGAAGCATAGTGCTATACTGTACCTCTACAAAGCCACAGACATTTCACACATTTGGAAAAATGTTATATTTAGACTTACAGTATTTCTGTTTATATTTCATACAGTTTTCCTTTATAATAAAATAAAATCCTATTGTATGTAGAATTTGTTATATGGATGTATCCCATAATGCTCCGAATACACATAAAACAGCTGTACAGATTTTTAACTATGTATGAACTTTAGAGTGATGCATACGTAGTTACATACACTAGAAAATAATACGTGGGTAGGTGTGCGTAACCAGAATTTTATACACACCCGAGGTGTGGAATGCTACATAAACCCCAAGAACAAAAGCATCCCTCAATGAGGGTGCATGTAATATTCTGGGTTACACACACATACCCATTGTCTTGCTTTGTTATAATTACTGACAAGCATTGTTAATAACGGAGGGGACCCACCAAGGCAACAGAAACAGTGGGTGTGAAGCTTTTTTTTTACATGAGCAACATGTTTCAACAGTAATAAAGTAAATTGTGCAGTTTTATTTTTCCTTTCAATGTTTGCCATGTGTTTCTGTGAGAAACGTTTGTTTTCTATAAGGGGCACAAATTTCTTGAAATGAGAGCCAGTTGTGGCAGAAAGCCGTGCAGCTTGAGTAGCACAGACTTGATTGACAGCGTGCAGTAACACGTGACAAGTTGTTACCAAAAATTACAACACAGTTATTTAGGTAATAAAATGCTGGCCAGTAATTATTGTGTTTTTGTTTTTATTTCGAATTTCATGACCAGGACAGACACGCTAAGCCAGTGCTCATCTCCAGGTGTGGCGGAGGGGCTATACGTGTGAGTGAAGAGTAATAAATAATAGTGACTGCATAAGCACTTGATGAAGTTGGAGGGAGGACGATTCAGAGGAAACATGAGAAAGAATTTCTTCACAGAACGGGTGGTGGACAAGTGGAACACCCTGCCAGAGGAAGTGGTGGGGGCTGAAACAATCACGGGATTTAAGAATGCATGGGATAGACATAAAGGAATTCTGGAGGTCAGGGGTAAGGGGCAACAGACTTCTAGGAAAACAAACTGAACTTACAAGCTCAAATGGGCAGACTGGGTGGGCCATAGGCCCTTATCTGCCGACACTGTCTATGTATCTATGTATCTATGTCCAAGAATAATATCTGTACAGTGCAAATAACCATAACCAATTGCAGAAAGGTAAAACAAAGCCAGCAGTTTGCAAATGCATAAGTTACAGAGTAGAACAGCAATAACAACAATATGGAGACAAGATTCAGCATGATAAGGAAACAACATAATGCAGGCCACACATAACAAACTGGTTGAGTTCCTCGGCTATTGTGGGACTGCATAAAATAGACAGCAAGATGGCATTCATGCCCAATGCACCTGCACCATCTAACATGATGAGTTATGATCCTTTCTTGAATTACTATGGACACTTCCTGGCTAATTTGTCCACATTGTTGCAACCATTACACAACTTGCTTCAAAAGCTTGCAAAGTGGGATTTGTCCCCTCAGTGTGATAACGCTTTCCAATCCTGTTAACAACGGCTTCTGAAAGACAAATGGCTAGCTCACTGCAACTCTGAAATGCCTCAATGACTGGTGTGTGACATGTCACCATATGGGAGGGCAGTCATGTTAACACAATTTGCCCTCTGGTGAACAACACTCAGTCACTTTTTATGTTGTGGGGTCTTCCAGTGAAAGAAATGACAGAATCATAAAATTTGTCAGTAGAGAAGGAACACTTGGCCCACCCACTCTTCCCAGATTGTCCCTGCCTTTGCTCAGGTTGAGAAAACAAATTCAGTGCCCCTCACCTGCACCTTATCCACCCCTCACAAATACAATGCACCTCAACTGCACCTTATCCACACCTCACAAAGACAGTGCACCTCAACTGCACCTTATCCACCCCACACAAATACAGTGCACCAAAACTGCACCTTATCCACCCCTCACAAATACAGTGCACCTCAAATGCACCTTATCCACACCTCACAAATACAGTGCACATCAACTGCACCTTATCCACCCCACATAAAAACAGTGCACCAAAACTGCACCTTATCCACCCCTCACAAATACAGTGCACCAAAACTGCATCGTATCCACATCTCACAAATACAGTGCACCAAAACTGCACCTTATCCACATCTCACAAATACAGTGCACATCAACTGCACCTTATCCACCCCACATAAAAACAGTGCACCAAAACTGCACCTTATCCACCCCTCACAAATACAGTGCATGTCAACTGCACCTTGTCCATCCCCTCACAAATTCAGTGCCCCTCACCACACTGTAACCACCCCTCCCAAATTCAGTGCCCTTCAGCTGCACCTTATCCACCCCTCACAAATACAGTGCACCTCAACTGCATCTTATCCATCATTCACAAATACTGTACCTCAACTACACCTTATCCACACTTCATAAATACAGTGCAACTCAGCTGCACCGTAGCTACTCCTCACTAATATCATGCGCATCAACTGCAACTGATCCAAACTTCACAAATACAGTGCACCTCAAATGCACCTTATCCATACCTCACAAATACAGTGTACCTCAATTGCACCTTATCCACACTTCACAAATACAGGGCACCTCAAATGCACCTTATCTACAACCCACATATACAGGGCACCTCAAATCACCTTATCCACAACTCACAAATACAGGGCACCTCAAATGTACCTTATACACCTCTAACACATACAGTGTACCTCAATTGTACCTTATCCACACCTCACAAATACAGTGCACCTCAAATGCACCTTATCCACAACTCACAAATATGGGGCACCTCAAATGCACCTTATCCACAATTCACAACTACAGGGCACCTCCACTGCACCTTATCCACACCTCACAAATACAGTACACCTCAAATGCACCTTATCCACCTCTAACACATACAATGTACTTCAAATGCACCTTATCCACAACTCCCTAATTCAGTGCACCTCAACTGCACCTTATCCACACCTCACTAATACATTGTACCTCAACTGCACCTTATCCACACCTCACAAATGCAGTGCACCTTATCCACACCTCACTAATACATTGTACCTCAAATGCACCTTATCCACACCTCACTAATACATTGTACCTCAACTGCACCTTATCCACACCTCACAAATGCAGTGCACTTAAAATGCATCTTAGCCATCCCTCACAAATACAGTGCACCTCAACTGTACCTCATCCTTCCTTCACAAATACAGTGCACCTCACCCGCACCTTATCCACACCTCAAAAATACAGTACGCCACAACTACACCTTACACACACCTCATAAATACTGTGCTCCTCAACTACACCTTATTCACACCTCACAAATACAATGCACCAAAACTGCACCTTCTCCACCCCTCACAAATACAGTGCACCTCAACTGCACCTTATCCAAACCTCACAAAGACAGTGCCCATTAACTGCACCTTATCCACACCTCACAAATCCAGTGCCCCTCAACTGCATCTTATCCACCCCTCACACATACAGTGCATCTCCACTGCACCTTATCCACATCTCACAAATACAGTGCCCCTCAACTGCACCTTATCCACCCCTTACAAATTTAGTGACCCTCAACTGCACCTTGTCCACCCCCTTACAAATTCAGTTCCCCTCAACTGCATTGCATCCACCCCTCACACATTCAGTGCCCTTTATACACCCCTCACACATACAGTGTACCTCAGTTGCACCTTATCCACCCCTCACACATACTGTGTACCTCAACTGCAGTTTATCCACAATTCACAAATACAGGGTCCCTTAAATGTAACTTATCCACAACTCACAAATACAGGGCACCTCAAATGCACCTTATCCACAACTCACAAATACAGAGCACCTCAAATGCACCTTATCCACAACTCACAAATACAGGGCACCTCAAATACACCTTATCCACACCTCAGAAATACAGGGTTACCTCAAATGCACCATATCCACCTCTAACACATACAGTGCACCTCAAATGCACCTTACCCACAACTCACAAATACAGGGAACCTCAAATGCATCTTATCCACAACTCACAAATACAGGGCACCTCAAATACACCTTATCCACAACTCACAAATACAGGGCACCTTAAATGTACCTTATACACCTCTAACACATACAGTGTACCTCAATTGTACCTTATCCACACCTCACAAATACAGTGCACCTCAAATGCACTTTATCCACAACTCACAAATACAGTGCACCTCAAATGCACCTTATCCACCTCTAACACATACAGAGTACTTCAAATGCACCTTATCCACACCTCACTAATACACTGTACCTCAAGTACCTCAACTGCACCTTATCCACACCTCACAAATGCAGTGCACCTCAAATGCACCTTATCCACAACTCACAAATATGGGGCACCTCAAATGCACCTTATCCACAACTCACAAATACAGGGCACCTCAACTGAACCTTATCCACACCTCATTAATACATTGTACCTCAACTGCACCTTATCCACACCTCACAAATGCAGTGCACCTCAAATGCACCGTATCCACAACTCACAAATATGGAGCACCTCAACTGCACATTATCCACACCTCACAAATGCAGTGCACCTCAAATGCACCTTATCCACAACTCACAAATACAGTGCACCTCAAATGCACCTTATCCACCTCTAACACATACAGAGTACTTCAAATGCACCTTATCCACAACTCCCAAATTCAGTGCACCTCAAATGTACCTTATCCACACCTCACTAATACACTGTACCTCAAATGCACCTTATCCACACCTCACTAATACATTGTACCTCAACTGCACCTTATCCACACCTCACAAATGCAGTGCACTTAAAATGCATCTTAGCCATCCCTCACAAATACAGTGCACCTCAACTGTACCTCATCCTTCCTTCACAAAGACAGTGCACCTCACCCGCACCTTATACACACCTCAAAAATACAGTACACCACAACTACACCTTACACACACCTCATAAATACTGTGCTCCTCAACTACACCTTATTCACACCTCACAAATACAATGCACCAAAACTGCACCTTCTCCACCCCTCACAAATACAGTGCACCTCAACTGCACCTTATCCAAACCTCACAAAGACAGTGCCCATTAACTGCACCTTATCCACATCTCACAAATACAGTGCCCCTCAACTGCACCTTATCCACCCCTCACAAATTTAGTGACCCTCAACTGCACCTTGTCCACCCCCTCACAAATTCAGTTCCCCTCAACTGCACTGCGTCCACCCCTCACAAATTCAGTGCCCATTATACACCCCTCACACATACAGTGTACCTCAGTTGCACCTTATCCACCCCTCACACATACTGTGTACCTCAACTGCAGTTTATCCACACTTCACAAATACAAGGCACCTTAAATGCACCTTATCCACAACTCACAAATACAGGGCACCTCAAATGCACTTTTCCATATCTCACAAATACAGTGCACCTCAAATGCACCTTATCCACAATTCACAAATACAGGGCACCTCAAATGCACCTTATCCATACCTCACAAATACAGGGCACCTCAAATGCACCTTATCCACAACTCACAAATACAGGGCACCTCAAATGCACCTTATCCACAACTCACAAATACAGGGCACCTTAAATGCACCCTATCCATACCTCACAAATACAGTGCACCTCAAATGCACCTTATCCACAACTCACAAATGCAGGGCACCTCAAATGCACCTTATACACCTCTAACACATACAGTGTACCTCAACTGCACCTTATCCACAACTCACAAATACAGAGCACCTCAAATACACCTTATCCACACCTCACAAATGCAGTGCACCTAAAATGCATCTTAGCCACCCATCACAAATATAGTGTACCTCAACTATACCTCATCCTCCCTTCACAAATACAGTGCACCTCACTTGCACCTTATCCATACCTCTCAAATACAGTGCACCACAACTACACATTACACACACCTCATCAATACTGTGCACCTCAACTGCACCTTGCCCACACCTCACAAATATAAGGTACTGTACCACAACTGCACCTTATCCACCCTTCACGAATACAGTGCACCTAACCTACACCTGAATCATTCCTCACAAATACAGTGCACCTCAGATGCACCTTATCCACCCTCACAAATACAGTGCACCAAAACTGCACCTTATCCACCCCTCCCACATACAGTGCATCTCAACTGCACCTTATCCACACCTCACAAATACAATGTACCACAATTGCACCTTATCCACACCTAACAAATACAGTGTACCAAAACTGCACCCTATCCACACCTCACAAATGCAGTGCACCTCAACTGCACCTTATCCACACCTCACAAATACAATGTACCACAATTGCACCTTATCCACACCTAACAAATACAGTGCACCAAAACTGCACCTTATCCACACCTCACAAATACAGTGCACCTCAACTGTACCTTATCCACTCCTCACAAATACAGTGCACCTCAACTGCACCTTATCCACACCTCACAAATACAGTGCACCTCAACTGTACCTTATCCACTCCTCACAAATACAGAGCACCTCAACTGTACCTTATCCATGCCTCACAAATACAGTGCACCTCAATTGCACCTTATCCACACCTTACAAATACAGTGCACCTCAAATGCACCTTATCCACCCCTCACACATACAGTGCACCTCAACTGCACCTTATCCACACCACACAAATGCAGTGCACATCAACTGCACCTAATCCACACCACACGACTACAGTGCACCAAAACTGCACCTTATCCACCCCTCACAAATGCAGTGCACCTCCACTGCACCTTATCCATGCCTCACGAATACAGTGCACCTCAACTGCTCCTTATCCACACTTCACAAATGCAGTACACCTCAAATGCTCCTTATTCACCCCTCACACTTAAAGTGTACCTCAGCTGCACCTTATCCACACTTCAGAAATACAGTGCAACTCAACCGCACCTTATTAACACCTCACAAATGCAGTGCACCGCAAATGTACCATATCCACCTGTACAAATACAGTGCACTTCTACTGCACCTTTATCCACCACTCACAAATATAGTGCACCTTGAATGTACCGTATACACCCCTCACAAATACAGTACACCCCAACTGTATGTTATCCAACCCTCACAACTACGGTGCACCACAACTGCACCTTATCCTCCCCTTACAAATACAGCGTACCTCAACTGCACCTTATAAACACCTCACAAATACAGAGCCCTGCAACTGCACCTTTAAATATCTTGACATTTTCACATGACTGAGGAGTTGCCGTAGTGTGAACCCCTATAACTTCCCTACCCCAAATCCAGATGTTATGGAGTCTGGCATCCTCTTAGGGTCTTTTTCAAACACTGTGTATCAAATTGCAGGCCTCTAGTTATACGACTAATCAAGTTATGATCAATTGTAGAATTTCAAACAATCTATTGAAATTTCACGAACGTTTATGAACTTTACGGAATTTCGTGAAAATTCTCTGAATTCGGAATTTGCTAATTTCTCCTAGCCCTAGTGTGCAGTACCTATATGGGTGGGCAAGAGAGCTTGCTCCTTCCATGGATTTCCATGGATCATGCTGGAAATCAGAGGCTAATCGGCACAAGCTATGCCAGAAGTGAGAGGGGGACAACAAAGGGCGAAAACTTGGAGGAAAACTCCCTGCCGTTTAAATGATTGTGATATCACCTTGATATTGTATGAATAGGGCCTATAGGGCCTATTGTTGATTAACAAGGATATCACTGTGTGACCGTAAGAAATAAGGAGCTGCGCTACCATACTGAAGGGAGCTGTTGCTGTAAGAAAGCCAGGCAACAAGGGAGTTCAACAAGACACAGTGCAAAGAGGCAGACCTTCCCTCCTAGCTCCTCTGCAATGTCACTTATAAAGACATTAAAGAGGGCTGGTCCCAGCAATGATCCCTGAGGCACCCGGCTGCTCACCCTTCTTTCCTTGGAATGAACTCTGTTTACCACCACCCTTTGTCACCTATCCCTCAACCAATTTCTTATCCAGTTTACCAGCTTTGGACTCACTTTTAAGCTACCCAGCTGGCTTACTAGTCTCCTATGCAGAAAGGTGTTGAACGCCTTACTGAAATCTAGCCTTCTACCACCTCCTGGTTAGCAAGCTACCTTACTGGCCGAAAACAATTCATTCATATTGTTAAGCAAGCAATAATACCAGACAGGGTGGGTGATATTGGGAAATACTGGACCACCCAGGGATGTAATGAGGCCCAACACCACAGGAGGAGGAGGAGGTCCTTATAGCCACTGGAAGGTCTGGTATTGCCCAATACCACCCACCTACCCTGGAGGGTATTATTGCACTTTGAAAATGGGCACTGTAGAGCAAAATAAGTTTAGTAAAAAAATGTTTGTAAAAAATTAGTCTAAGATATATTTGAAATAAAATAGTTCTCTCCTCTAATACTAACCTTCTACAGCCTCTGTAGTTTAAGTATTTGGTCTTGGTTGTCATGGTCTCTCCCAAACAGAGCACAGTATCACCAGTAGACCTACTAAGGGAACAAGCATATATGAAATCAGGTGAACAGGAATAGTATGTTCTCTACTAAGAAAAAAAAATGCTGGCATTAACATAACTGACTTCCACTGCACACAGGTGCCTTCCCCATTCATTTACAAACAACCACACAGTGTACCTTCAGCCACATGCAAAACACCCCAACACATTTATCTGCCATGTTGTCCCCCCCCAACAAAAAGCACATATCTTAACTAGTTATCGCTCCCTTAGGGAGTGACAGACAGTCTGCGTGATCTGCTTCACCCCCACAAAAGAGTTACCTGGAAACAGCTTGCAGCTATAAGGTTCATTCCAGAAAACTCAGCAACGTAATGAAAGAAAAATCCTCCGGCTGCCTGCCCTCTCAGCCTTCTCCCACACTATTCCCCTATTTAGAAACTCGCACTTGATCACTGGTGAGCGCCCGATGTTCTGCTCCCTCGTCCCTCTCAGTGCACTCATGGTCTCTTCCTGCTACCCCAGCTCTAGCAGGGGCAGGCAAAAAACAAGAAAGAAAGAAACCACAAGGAATAGAAAACAGTGTTTCGGCAGCTACACTCACTAAACTTCCTCCTTCTGTGGTCCTTTTTAAATGGTTGTAAGATATGTTTACAGCTCGGTCAGGAGTGATCGCTGCCTCTCACTGTCCCCCCCTTCCACGCTAGTGAAAGACCCAGATCGGCTGCTGGCAGGAGTATAAGATGCTGCGCTGAGGGAACAATAAAAGAGAAAAAGAAACGCAAGAAAGTATTGAGAGGATGCAGCCTACCCACTTGTCCACTTGCTGGAATTAGCACTGACACAGTCAATGAAAGGCAGACTTAGGAGAATCAGGATAGTGCGAGACCACATATATAAATGTGCTGTGGATCACTACTTTAATGTGTGGCTTCAGTTTGGGTGGCAGGGGGTCAGGGTTGAAGAAAGACAGAAAAAAAAAGTCATAAATGAGGCCGGCCCATCAGCACAGTGGTTGGATTTCGGCATGCAACGCTGGCAACCCAGGTTCGGGAACAGACCTGGGTTGCCGGAGGGCCGGCCGAGGGGAGATGGATGGAGCATCCTTTGGACTGCTCTCCTTCTCAGGGGGGGAGGGGGACAAACATTCGGTGCAGTACAGACCCCTGGCGGAGGCCAGGGGATCCGCCGCAACCAGCGTCTGGACATCCAGGGGGGTGGGGCGGACACAGGACGTCACTGCATGTTCCCGCCCCCGAGAAAAAAACAACGTCCTTTCAGGGACTTAAAAATCCCCAGTCAGTGCCTCTATGATGACCTCCTTGCCATCTCTCCATGTGCTTCCAGGCCGGCTCCCCGACCTGAACCAACATCTGCAACACCTTTGCCGGTGCTGCAACCATGCCCTGGGGGTAAGCCAGGGGGCATGAGGGGGAGTATGGCTCATTTGGGAGCAGGAGGTGGCGGGGGCCATGACCAGGGCAGATGTCCTGATGCTGGCTGGGACAAAAAACATAGTAAATATATAAAAAAAAAAGTCATAAATGAGCCCAGTGGAGTGGACGATTGCAGTTGGCATTGAGCGTTGGGGGCAAGTATTTCTTGCTAAGCAAGGAAAGAAATGGCGGCCATTTGAAATTCAGTGATGTCGTTTTGGCCAATCATCAGGCAGGATGGGCAGAAAGATACTCGTCTGGGTGAAGGGATACTTGGGCTGGCACTTGTTATTTCCTGGGCATCTATTGTAAGTTACTATACCCCCCTAACAAGGGTACTAGCCAATCAGATGCCAGGAAATAAAAAAGCCCATTTTCTAAAGACAAATCTGAACTCTCCCCCACTAGCACTGAATCATGACTGTAGTTAGAGGAAGTTACAGTTAGTGGCTTCAGTTGTCTGCAGTTGATCCCGATGTTAGCAGTGGAATCAAGTGGATATTGGTCTTTAAGGTGTCCCACTACACTTACACATATGTAAACCCTGAGGATCAGTAGCAGTGCAGTGGAGTATATGTCCACTATTTAAAGCTCAAGTGGAATGGAACAAGAGGAGGAGCACCAAGCCAACGTTTGTGAGTTGTTAAGAAAGCACTAAGGTCCCTCTAGTGGCAGAACTTTATAATCTGCTAATGGGAAACTGGGAAAAATTAATAAATGGTCGTGGTTCCCTACACTAACAATTCAAATTCAGCAGTGGGTACATTAGGCTCATTATTGTTTATTTCAGATGCGGAAAAATACCTTTGAGTCAAAGACTCATTTACAAAGGTTCCACGTCACATAGAATAGTTACAGATAAATATTACAACGAGTGTTTCAGAGAATAATGATCAGTTTGTTACAAAGAACAGCCAAGGCTAACATTCAAGTACAAGGGTTGCACAATACAGATATTTACCGAATACATATTAAACAAAGGTATATAACAATGCCAGGGAGACTCAGATTGGGCACTAAGGAGAAAGAGGCTGGTCAGTGGCCGCTGCCAGTGAATAAGGAGAAGGGAGCGGGCAGAGTTCAATTGCAATCACAGGTACTTGAGGACCAGAGGTGGACCCTAAGGTGGGCTTTAAATTGTCCAAGTCTTTGTTCATTTGCCAGTGAGGTGGGTAGGCTGTTCATCCACGAGGGGGCCCTGTAGCTGAAGGACCTTTGGAATTGAGAGGTACGGCAGGAGGGAATCGAGAAGAGATGGGTGTACTTAACCTTAATGTCTGGGTGGACTAAGGGGGCAAGCCCTGCGGGGGAGAGGCCTAGGGCTATTCTTTTTCCATAATGCAGGTGTGGAATCTGATTCTGTTATTGAGATTAAGCCAGTTGGTAGCATTATAAAGTGAATAGATATGGGAAAGATGATCACATCCCATTATGAGCCAACAAGCTTTGTTTAGGGCGAGACGGAGTCTAACCATGGCTGAGGTGCTAGCTGCCCCATATATCAGTAAGCCATAATCAAGCAGAGAGAGGACTGAGGAGGAGACAGTGAGCCTGAGGGCACCAGGGGTAAGGCAGTGTTTGAAGCGGTGCAAAAGCCCAAGCCTAACATTGAGGGCCTTAGATAGGTGGTGGATATGCTCATGATAGTTAAGCCCTGTGTCCAGGGTGATGCCCAGGTATTTAAAGGAGTCTACTTGCTCCAGGGGAGTCTGATTTGATGTAAGTACTTCAGGGCAAAGCCCCTTTCTGGTATTCTGTGTGTGTGCGAATAGCTTAACTTTGTTTTTTTTATGGTTAAGAATAAGGCATTGTGCAGTGAACCAGCTTTCAGCACAGTTGAAAGAGGACTGGAGGGAGCGGTGAAGTTGAAGGGGGTCAGGGCTGGAGGAGAAGATGACAGCATCGTCCGCATATAGTAATAGGTTGCCGGGGCAGGACTCGGGAAGGGAATTTAGGAAGAGGCTGAAAAGTAGAGGACCCAGTATGGAACCCTGTGGGACACCAGAGAGGAGAGGCGAGGAGATTTGTTGGATAGTGCATTACCAGTTTTGACCTGTTGAGTCCGGTTCGAGAGGTAGTCAGAGAACCATCCCAAGGCATCCCGAGAGAGACCCAGGTTGGTCAAAGTGGTTAGAAGAAGGGAGTGGTTGACGGTGTTGAATGCCTTTGTGAGGTCTATAAAGATCGCACCCATGATGTGACCCTTTGTCCAGTGCAGAGTGTATGTGTGTGGTAAGTTCGAGAAGGGCAGTAGTAGTGCTGTGCCCTTTGCAGAAACCATGTTGTTGTTTGCAGAGAAGGTTGTATTTATTGAGGTGCTCAGTGAGCTGATCTGAAACAATCCGCACTAAGGCCTTGGAGAGGGGTGGAAGTATGGAGATGGGGCAGTAATTATTTGCAATGGAGGAGTCCCCACATTTAAATATGGGTGTGACTGAGGCAGATTTCCACTTGGAGGAGAATTTACCTAGACATAGGGAGCAGTTTAAAATGTGGGTAAGGGGGTAGAGTACCTCATTAAGGGTGAGCCGAAGGAGTTTCAAATCAAGGGAGTCGGAGCTGGAGGAGGAGTGGCTAAGGGCTGTTTTAAGGTATGGTTCTGCAGACTTAGGAGTGGTATGGCGTAAATAAAAGGGGGGAGCTCCAGGAAGGGGAGTAGATGCACTAGATGCCGGAAGATCGTGGAAATTTGGAGGAAGAACATGGCTAAGGTTAGTGAAGGCATTATTGAACACTGCGGCGATCTGGGTGGGGTCTGTGGTCAAGGACCCATCAACCATGACCTGAGTAGGGACTGGGTTAGGGTCCACAGGTTCAGTTGCAGATGTTAGGAAGAGAAAAGAAAAGAAATTTAGGCAGCAGAGAGATGAGCTCCAGGGGAAGGTGCCAGGCAGTTCAAATCCCCTGGAGCTGAAGCCAATCAGGGAGAGACGGTTTGTGTTACCACATTACTTAAAGTACAATTATACTGTGAAAGTATCTGTATCATTTACACTTTTCATTGTTGGTATTATCACATTAATTAAAGTATAATTACTTTGTTTATTTTTATTTATTTATTTATGACTTTGATAACTAGGTAAGTGCACTGATCCAAGTAACTGTTTTCAAGCATGACCCAGGACTTATACTATAACAGTATATCAGTTACATTTTACATTGTTTGTGCTACCACATTAAAGTGTAATTCTACTGTAACAGTGTATCAGTTACATTTTACATTGTTTGTGCTACCGCATTAAAGTGTAATTCTACTGTAACAGTGTATCAGTTACATTTTACATTGTGCTACCGCATTAAAGTGTAATTCTACTGTCACGCTGTATCAGTTACATTTTACATTGTTTGTGCTACCGCATTAAAGCGTAATTCTACTGTCACGCTGTATCAGTTACATTTTACATTGTCTGTGCTACCGCATTAAAGCGTAATTCTACTGTCACACTGTATCAGTTACATTTTACATTGTCTGTGCTACCGCATTAAAGCGTAATTCTACTGTCACACTGTGTCAGTTACATTTTACATTGTCTGTGCTACCGCATTAAAGCGTAATTCTACTGTCACACTGTGTCAGTTACATTTTACATTGTCTGTGCTACCGCATTAAAGCGTAATTCTACTGTCACAGTGTATCAGTTACATTTTACATTGTCTATGCTACCGCATTAAAGCGTAATTCTACTGTCACAGTATATCAGTTACATTTTACATTGTTGTGCTACCGCATTAAAGCGTAATTCTACTGTCACAGTGTGTCAGTTACATTTTACATTGTCTGTGCTACCGCATTAAAGCGTAATTCTACTGTAACAGTATATCAGTTACATTTTACATTGTTGTGCTACCGCATTAAAGAATAATTACACTGTAACAGTGTATCAGTTACACTTTATATTGTTTATGTTACCAGATTAACTAAAGTGTAATTATCATGTAACAGTATATGAGTTATATAAGGGTGCTAGGAGGGCTTCTAATGGATATGAGTGTTGCTTCACACATTCTTTGGGCAAGAGAACAACTACAAGAAAACTAAGACTACGATCTACTCCAGCACCCACAGCAACACAAGACCTTCCCACTATCCATCCTGAACAGTGGCAATGTGCTGGACCTTGTGCAGCACTTTAAGTACCTGGATATCACCCTTGATTCCACCCTGTCCTATGCACAGCATATAGACAACACAGACAAGGCCATCAGTTCCAGAATCGGGATACTCCACCACCACAAGCACAGCCTTACATATGAAGCACTTAACATGGCCATCACCAGCTCAGTTGTTACCCTTGTTAAATATGGCCTAGCAGTTTATGGTTCTGCAGCAGACTCAGCACTCCATCGCATCTCTCTGGCCCTTAATAAGGCCTGCTGACTCCTCACAGGTACTGCAAGGCGTACTCACACCTGTGAACTCCATTCACAGGCAGGGTGGCTCCAGCTAAAGAGCAGAGTTAAGTACCATACCTGTCTACCGGACAAAAGAAAAATCGCACTAAATCAGATGCCACCAGGAGTCCAGAATCTGCTCATGTACCATGTAAGTGCCAGGCTGACCAGAAGCACCCACAGCCAAATTTTCAGCGAACCTAGATGCTACACTGCACAGGGTCAATGTGCATTCTACTACCATGCACCACACTGGACCAACGCCCTTCCTTCAGCCATCTCTGATACCACAACTTTTGGTGCTTTCAAGCGAAAGCTCGGGCAGGGCAGCACCTTGCCACAGATGACAATCATGACTCCGTTGGCCATTCATGATGACCAAAACAACTCTCCTACATTTGGACCACCATAAAGCAGTAGCCCATAGTGTTCCACCTAATCCTAGGGGCACCTACCTTTACAGCACTTCATTGTTCCACCCACCCATCTACCCCCTCCCCTTCCCACTGGGCACTCATTCTGCTCTCTGTCCCCACCTTCATGCCCCCCTGTCTGCTGCTGTCCTAGCCCCACTGTCTCCAACCTTCCTTAAATCTGTTCTTAACCCCTTATGCAGGCACACACTTCACTGTGCCATAGCTGTGCCTGTTCTCCACTCTGTTTCTCCTTCCACAAGTAGGCTTAGCTCTCTGATGCAGGCACCTTCTCACCAATGCTGAAGCAATGTCTAAATGTTATACCTTAAGCTAAATGATATCCCAATCTTGTAATCCACACCAATTTATTGTCTACCTAGCTTGTAATGTGTTGTTTTGTACCAATGCAATTTCGTACTTGCTTGTAATGTAATGTCTTGTATGTAATGCTATGTGCCTGTTCACTTTCTTCTTGTAACTGACACAGAACCTACAAATGAGCATCCGCTCACAGGTGTTCTCCAAGCTATCATTAAATAAATAAAATAAAAGAGAACTACAAACCTAAGGTGAACAGTTCTGGTGCCCCAAGGATGCAAGAGGCGACGCTATTACATCCATAACAGGCCTTCCTAGCACCCCTATGAATGTATTGTAGATCACGACACTGTTTAAAAAAAAAAACAAAAACTTTTTTTGTGGTTTGTTTCTGCGGTGGTTTTCGAGAAGCACATTACTGTAAGCATGTGAGGTACTCTTGCAGTAATAAGAGTACCTCACATGCAGCTGAAGGAAATGCTGTGATTGGTTGGGGAGCATCACATGATGCCCCCATGATCTTTCATACACTTTACATTGTTTGTATTACCATGTTAATTAAATAGACAATAATGCATGGGGGTGAGTGCATAATGAGAAATTATGTGCACCTGAGGTGTGTGATGCTACATAAACCCAGAGGGCGAAGCCCGAGGAGTTTATATAGCATCCCACACTGAGGGTGCACATCATTTCTTAATTATGCACTCACCCCCATGCATTTTTTGCATTTTTATGTGTAATTGCTGGCTTCTGTTTTTTCGCCAGAAAGAGGAATAAAATGAGTTGTAGTATGTTGGTAAGAATGTTTTTTTATTTAAGTAAGCATTTCAAACATTTGTTTTAATCCCCCTGGTAAAATTAGTAAAGATTTAAAAAAAAAAGGTACTTTTAGGCAAGTAAAACTGTAAAGCGCTTTAAAATAAACTATGTAAATATACGTTACTCTTTTGTGAAGGAAACAGGAATCAGTTGGGATGTGGGACGCAAAACAATTATTTAAAGAAAGGTTTTCAGTTGTATAGTAAGTTTGGTTTAGAAATGTTCTCTTTTGTGCATATAAAGTCTGTGAATTATTTTGGGTTTAGTATTTTGAAACTTTTTTCTTTTTTTTCCGATCGTGGTTTCCATGGCAATATTGTAATTAGGTAGGCGTGATAAGTCCTATACATTCCTATGGAAATTAGAGAGAGAGAAAAAGTGTTTGGGGCCCGTGTGCATTTTAGTGCAAAAGGTACTGTTTCTTATTCTGAAAAGTGTGTATTTTACTATTTGAGCTTCGTACGTTTGGTACTCGCATCGGTATTGCCTCAGGTGTTTTTGTGGTGATTCTGAGTAGTTGGTCAGTGCACTGTTCTGCAACGCGAGGGAACAGGAGGAACAGGTGGCACGTGTTCGCCGTTATAACGGCGAATTATAACCTGCTCCTTCTATGGAAAAAAACAGAAGCCAGTTATTACAGTATAATTATACTGTAATAGTATATCAGTTACATTTTACAATGTTTGTGTTACCACATTAATTACAGTACAATTACTTATTCTGTCATAGTATATCAGTTATATTTCACTTTTTGTTATCATATTAATTAAAGTATAATTTTTCTGTGACAGTACATCAGTTACACTTTACATTGATTGTGATACCACATTAAAGTGAAATTTTTCTGTAATAGTGTATCAGTTATGTTTTACATTGTTACCACATTAAAGTATAATTTTACTGTATCAGGATGTTAGTTGCATGTTAAATTGTATGTGTTACCATATTAAAGTATGATTTTACTGTAACAGTATATCAGTTACATTTTTACATTGTTTATGTTACCACATTCATGTATAATTATACTGTAAGAAGGGATTAACCCACAACAGGGTATGGGTTTACTGTGCATTAATCCACTCCTGGGGAGGTTGGAGTCACGAGGCGAAACTGAGTGACTTCAACCACCCAGGTGTGGATTAATGCTCTGTAAACCCATACGCTGGAGTGGGTTAATCCTCTTTTAATATGGGCAAAGTTATGTTAGAGAGTTACCTAAAGAAATACTAAAATTAAGCCATGTGAACATGCAACTGTGGGTATATCAGGGATTAATCAATGGTCAGGTGACATGTTTGGACGAATCAGAAGACAGTATTGTTGGAGCCCATGTTGTAGCAGTATATAATTTAGACTTTAAATTATGTTACCACATTAAAGTGTAATTATACTGTAAAAGTATATCAGTTACACTTTACATTTTTTTGTGTTATACTGTAACAGTATCTACCCTGAAGGCTTAGTAGGAGTGTATCGTGCTCCCATGCTGTTAGCTTGCATTTGGGAGCAAGCTCAGGTTACTATGTCAGGAGGCAGCTTGAGACAAAGCTGCTGATGTGTGCCAGTGCACTACAGCCAGGAAGGATCAGCGGCAGGCTCCAGTACAACACTGACCCTTGTGTCTGGGCCAGAGAGCTTTCTTCCTTCATAGGGTCAGCTGTGAGCATATGAGGCCATAGTCTATGCTCACATCAGGGGCAGAAGAAAACCCCATTTCCATCTCTGTGACAGTCTGAGCCTTTGGACTCCCCTAGGTCCTAGTGCTAGTCAACACTGGATCAGAGTACACGTAGTGGACTGCCTCATGGGGGACAGTCCTCCCTCTGAAGTCCGTACCATGGAAGGTAAACCACTTGGGTAACTCATGGGTTACCTGGGAGAGTGAGAGGCAGCAGATCCCATGGGGTATATCCCTAGGATCAAGGTACATCCCTGGAAGATGCAGGTGGCCAAGGAGAAAAAAAACTATAGAAAAAAAATGGCACTGAAAAAGTCTAAATATATTTAAGTAAATAGTAGTTACCCTGCAGTTACTGTTTAAGTGTATTGTGGATACAGTGTAGTTACAGAACATTTATGCAGAGTAATGCAAACCCAGATTGTTGCTGGAGATTTAAATTGGGCTGACAGTATAGCCTTGAAGTTAAAGTAAGGAGTTGTGAATGAGCTTGGTACATCACACCTGGATTTGATTCTCACAACGTCCACTTGCACATTGTGTGACTTGAGCAAGTCACTTTACCTCCACAAAGCTCCCAGGTCACCCCTGAAAACAAGTACTTTTGCCTAGTGGGCCTTATCCAATTACCAAAGAATACGAAAAAAATTCAATTCTTGGAGATATATGTATATATATATATATATGTGTGTGTGTGTGTGTGTATGCATGTGTGGGTATATATATAAATACACACACACACATAAATACGTATACACCCCATCATCCTCCGTATGGCCTGCGCACATTCTCATTCATTGACAGCTTGGGATCATTTTCCTCAGTTTTCACGGTTGTAGAGAAGGAAGGGGGCTGCTATGGTCACTGACAGAGGTGGCAGGATGGGGGGAATAATGGCATTGTGGACCCCGCCATTCCCCCCCCCCCGGGCCACTGGAGCAGTCCCTCTCCTTTGTTACACCCTGAAAACTGAAGAGAATGACTGCAAGCTGTCAATGAATGCATGCACGCTTGTGCAAGCATGCGCTCATTCATTAAGCTCAGTCGGGCTGCCGGCCATGGAGATGAGTGGCGGGCTGTGCCGGTGGCTCACCTGGCGTTGGGGTTGTGGGGGTAGTGGGGTGGGGGCACTACCTGACAGGGTGGGAGGGGTCCACTAGACACCTGGGATTAAATGAAACTTTAAAAAAAAAATTAGTACTGTGGAGGTGGCTGCTGGCCAGGTGGCAGTTGATGTGGGTGGGGGGGACCACTAGACACCAGGGCAGGGTGCCAGCAGCCGGTGGGGTGGATTTATTGTGGTGGGGGTCACTGACACCAGGGGTGGGATTTAATGAAAAAAATATATATATTTTTTATATATTGTAATGGTCCTTCCTGACAGCAATTGACTGTAGCAGGGGGAACTACTAGACACCAGGGCAGTGTTCCAGGGAGGTGGCAGGGGTTGGGGGAGCACTATCACTGGACACCAGGGACATACCTCTCAACTGTCCCTGATTTTCAGGGATGTCCCTGATTTTGCCTTAAAAATGTACTCTGTCCCTCCTAAACATTGTGTTTTCATGACCAAACAGTGGGAGCTGTAAGCACAAAATAATGTCAAACCTTAAAGTTACAGACGTATTCTTCTTTAGAAAATGCATTTTACACTAAGCCTCTTATTCTATCAACTTCCTGAATTGATATCTCCAATTTTGAACATGTGTCCCTGATTTTGGTCCTTTGTCCCTGATTTTTTTAAGCCATGTCCCTGATTTATGAGGCAGGAGGTTGAGAGGTATGACCAGGGATACTAATTTTAGTTGTTTTGTGTGGAAATTCCACACTTCAGGGTTGACCCCCCGCTCCACGAATTGCCAAATTTTGTGGATTGTGCTCTGCGAATTGAGTGCTATTTGTGAAATTTTTGGCAGGGCTAATTTTGTCGACTTCGCCCACCTTTAGTTAAGACCCTCATCTGGTTGAAAGCAAAGAGACGGGAAAAATGGTGCCAGCTATTTTCCCTAATCTCCTTGTGAGCAGCCACAATGGTGCTTGTGACGTGGCTCCTCACACGAATGTATCGCATGTTTTAATAATCGCATTCACTGACTGGCTGGAACAACAGAAGTGGCTTATAGGATGAAGTATTAGTTCTTCTTTCCTCTGTTTTTCTTTATAGGAACAGGAACAGCTGAGTTATTCTTCAACACGATCAAAGGCTCCCAGTGTCATCATCACAGGGCTGAAGCCTGCCACCAAGTATATATTTCACATTCGTGCCAGGACAGGAACCGGATATAGTGGCTACAGTCAGAAGTTTGAATACGAAACTGGAGACGAAAGTAAGTTTCATCCAGAATACTTCCACAGCGTAACCTGTTTTGCAGTCTCCTGTCTCATAATTTTTCTGCTTTCTTGCAAAACCCCATTAGATGTTTACATCAGTGTCTGGGTATTGGTACATCAATGTACTGAGTACATCAAGTAAGCAAGAAGCCAGCTCATTCCATTAAACCCACACCACACATCTGTCTTAAAGTGGAGCTGTAATTTCTTTTACCCCACCTCCATGCTAAGACTGTGGCCACCTAACTCTCTCTCTCTGCCACGTCTCCTGGTTGCTTAGCCCTTGTACTTCCAACAGGTCACAAAACCAATGTCACACCAAGTTACAATATTGGGAGTTTCATTTATTTGTTAAAAATCAACTGTTAAAGGTGACCTGCAGATAAAATGCTGCAGCCCACTCCCATCCCACATACCTTTCTATGTTGTGTCAGGAGTTCATGGCTGCTAAGAGGAACATTTTTAGAATAAAGTCTACATTTTAAATCACTGCCAAAACTTTCCGGTGAATGTGAAAGTGCAGCACAGGTCCCGATCAAACGGGTATATGTTTTCGTAGATATTCTACCCATTTAGTGACATTGCAAACGCCACTGCTAGTAATGTATCAGCAGTAGCTGGTGATTAATATTCTTATTTTATTACTTCCATAGGGTTCTTGAGGCTTACAATAATACTGACAGCAACACCTGGACAGGCCATTACTGTTCGTATTATTTTAAGCCTCAAGACCCCCATGGAAACAATTAAATTAATAACCTGCTACTGCTGATACATTACTAGCAGTGGTGTTTGCAACATCACTATATGGGTAGAATATCCATAAAAACTTGCGCCCACTCGATTGGGACCCATGCTGCACTTCTGCATTCGCCGAAAAGTTTCAGCAGTTATTAAAATATAGACTTGTTCTAAAAATGATCCTCCTAGCAGCCATGGACTCCTGCCGCAACATAGAAAGGTATGTGAGACAGGAGCGGGCTGCAGCATTTTATTTGCCAGTCACCTTTAATATTAGGATATTGCACACATGTTCCAAACTTTTTATGTTCCATGACTCATGACGGAGACAGTCTCCATGGTTACACGACTGACGTTTTGGGGTGATGACGCCTTTCTCAAAGAAGAAAGTCACTTCAGCCACTACAAACTTTCCAGCTCCAGGCAGCTGGCTCTACCCTTAGCTTCTGAATGAGATAGGCTGACCCTGGAGAACTAAACAAGTTCTGGAGTTAATTCATTAAGGCCTGCAAATCTCTTAGAAAACCAATGGGATTTACATGTATTACATCTGTCTGTGTCTGCATTTGTCTGTGTGTGTGTGTCTAATATTTTTTTATAGTTTAGTGGCCCTGGATAGTCCAGCTGAGATGCAATATCTCATTTTCACTAGGGTCCTGGTTTTACCAATTTTTACAGTTGGGTAGGCTGAAGTACTGAAACATCAAAGTAACATACTCAGGACCACACATTAACTGGCTAGGGTGGGATTTGAACGTGGGTCTCCTGGTCACCAAACCTTTTTCAAACCACTAGACCACACTGACTACCTAAAGATCAAAATCAGTAAGTGTGGTGTGTATGTGGGGGGGAGGATGTTTGCATTTGGGTGTTTATTATGCACATGTTGGTGTGTAACTGCATCTGTATGTGCGTAGTGCTGTTTGGGCATGCACGTGTATGGTGGTGAGTGCATTTATCTGTGTGATTGTGTGGTAACTGTGATTGTGTGTAGAGGTGTATCTTTGTAGAAGTACATTGTGTACATCTTTGTTGTGGTCTGTGGGTAACTGTGATTGTGTGTAGAGGTGTATCTGTGTAGAAGTACCGGTGTGTACATCTTTGTTGTGGTCTGTAAGTGTGAACAAGTGTGACTGTGTGTAAAGGTGTATCTGTGTATATATTCTGATTTTGAGTTACTCCGTACCATGTATACTGTAGCTGTCTCACTGCACTTGAAATGTCTGTCCCTTGTTGTAACTACTCCAATCTTTGATACTCCATTCCATTGTACAGTTGTCTCTCTGCCTAGCCTGTTTTGCTGTATTGTATTTATTGAAATATTTTATTATGCTTACTATTGTCTAATTTTGTACTGAATGCGTTGTGCTATATACTGTGATTCCCATGCTTTCTGTCCTCTGGGTTGCACCTGGAGATGAGCCTTGGCTCAATGTGTCTTTCCCAGTCACCAAATGTTTAAATAAAAAAAAAAATATGTACTGGTATGTACATCTTTGTTGTGGTCTGTGGGCATGGGTAAGTGTGGCTGTGTGTGTAGTGTGTGTGTGTGTGTGTGTGTGTGTGTGTATGTGATATGTGCATTTTTATAGTGGCCCGTGGGCAAGTGTGATTGTGTGTGTAGGTGTATCATTGTATGTGTGCTGCTGTGTACATGTTTATAATGGTCTGTGAGTGTGTGCAACCACCAGATTTTGAGATCCTTCTCGAAACACTGACGCTCGTCCCCTTTCACATCTGACATCCAAATCACTCAGTGTAAACACACTGGTCCATTTTGCCAGTTTCTGGCTTACTCTGGTCTTCCATTCTTTGGGCAGAGGTTCGTCCCCAAAATCTAAAGTTGTGGGAACAATTCGTAGACTAGCTCCCTCCACAGTGGGCTTGGGCTGCACTGTCATGTCTGCACAGAATACCCAGGCCAAAGTCCTTCCCTTCCATAACATAATGCCTTGTTCAATTATATTCTTGACTTCTACAGTTATCTGATGTATGTTGACGAGTGCACAAAAAGGTTACATATTTGGCCTTACCAACTGCCCATCCAGCTCCTCCATGGCATCACTTATCGCTGTCTGATATAAGACATCCTTCTTCACTCAGACTATGCTACTGATGGCACAGTCAAAATGGAGATTAGCTTTAACTCCTCCCCCTCTCACTACCATAATCCTCTACTGTCCCACTGCATCTTCAGTGTTTTCAGGCTCTTTCTGCGTCTTTCACAGGTAAGCCAGTCCTCTTTTAATTATTCATATAATAACATCTTTATTAAATGATTATAAGCAAAGTACAAACACCAACAAATATTTATACATGCAGGAGATAGAAACAAAATTACCAAATACATACAGACATTGATTTTATAAAGGGGACAAAGAATTTAAACTAATGGTATGACTTTTATATAATAGTGTCGGCTCTGAAACTAAAATATACAATATCAAGTTAGGGTTCCACAGTATAAAGCTAAGACTAAAATGTCACATACCACATTAAATATTCGAATCTGGGTAAGGTCCACCTCCTGGGGAAAAGAAAAAAAAAATTGGATAAATGTACTATAGCTCTATCCCCAGGGATAGGCTAAAAAAAAAAACATGATGTCTTATTTCTGTGACTCTAAAACCAGAACTGTGTGTTAGAGAACAAATGCAGGATCAGTCTGTATCTTACACATAACCCACATATCTTGGAAAATAGATTTATGGTTCTGGTAATGGGAAGTGCTCTAATTGCAATGATATACAGAATCAACCAATTGTTGCCAGTGCAGAAATTATGATAAGTGAGGCATCAGCCAGAGTTTTGTAATAAGTTTCTTGGCAAAACCCAGTAAAGTTATCAACAGTTAAGATTGTCTACCTCATACAGGCATGATCTCAATGAGTCAGCAATAAGACATGACAGGGTGTGTGTTAGACACTTTAACACACAGTTAGGAGGCGTAGTGAGGCACGAGGCCACTGGCCGAGTGCATCCAGCCTCCTAGCCATGTGTTAAAGTGTCTAACACATAGACCCTGGAGTGGCTTATTGTGCTTATGAAATGGCTACCTAACATATAGATTAATGTGATAACTAAATTATATAGTATTTAATAGTGGAAAACTTAAGTCTGTGTTAATTTTTAATAAAATAGTTCCTCCGCCTACTTTTTTTTTTTTTTTTTTAGTTGAGGACTTTTGAGCTGTTTAGGCTTCCATATCTGTATTTCTTTCCCCCACCATGGAGTTGTCACGGCACAAACATTACATCCACCCCCCCCATACACAAGTACCAGCACTGCTAGGTTTGTTTTTCTATTGTTTTTTTTTGTTTTTTTTTACATATCTGGCTGATTCTACCTTTATTTAAGAACAACAAAAAAATCTGGTTGATCCTGCTGTTTGCCAACGTCCAGCTATGCCGCAGTCTGAACAGGAACGGTAAGTCCGTGGTAGAACACTCAGTTAAAATTCAGCGCTCCGTCTTTAGCTCCAGTTGTGTGAGTAGGTGGGATCAACAGTTCCAACAAGCCGGGAACAGGGGGAGGGCTCAAGTGCCGTCAGTGTCGTGCTCAGGGCTAGCAGCAGTTACATTCTGTGTCTGGGGACTCGGTGAGTGAGAGAATAAAGATGGCTGCTTTTTTTCCCCTCAACATTCTATGTGGGCATATTTCTAGGATCAGTACCCAGCGGGCACAGCTTGGCACAGCCTGATCTTTCTACCATGGTGTTAGACATTTTAGCACACTCCTAGCAGCCAATCAGAATGCTGCTTTTTTCTCAGCCATTTCATAAATACATGTAATAGTACTAACGAGGGAGGTAATGGTGTAGGAAGATCAAAAACATAGTAGTTATAGCCTGAGTAACATATCCCAGTAGGGCTGGAAGAGAGAACAAAGCCAAAATACATGTGCATGTTCTACCGTGGACTCCCCACATCCCCCTTGATTGAGTGTTATTGATTTGGGCTGTAATACAAGGAGTCAAAAAAATATAATATACGGCATTTCCACGCAAATGCTTTCAAATATAATGAACTTGTTAATGTATGTGTCAACAAGGAATATTTTTCCCACTTTTCAAAGGTATATGCTGTATTAAGATTGGTATTCCATCATGTGAATACATAAGAGGTAGATTTGAAGGAGAGAGAGAACGACACATCGAATGTGCCATTCCGATTAGATGGGATTGGAGCCCTCCACTCTGATGGGCTATTGTTAAGTTGGTAATAGGGGATAAAGTATCCAGGAGACTCCTGAACAACAGAGGAAGAGTGTGGATGTAATCCTGTAACTGCAAATAACAGCAGTAATCCGACTGTGGAAACTTATAAACACCACAAAGGTCTGAAAAAAAGCTGAATCCCTTTTACATCTAGTATTTGATGGTAGTATATAATATCTAATTGTGCTCATCGGTGCAAAAAGATATCATATAGGTTGAGAGAGTTCCAGTGATGGCCGACTAATGCCCTTAAATAAAATGATTCAGTTTGTGGAATACTATGCTGTATTATATGCCAAACTTTAGGAGTGTCCCGAGTGTATTGGTAAAATTTTGTAAAAGGTATATAGAACAGGGGGGAGGAAAAAAGAATACGGCTCACATCATGTAAATCATTAGGAATAAACTGTGTGTCCTTCCAATAAGCACAATAGGTAGTTAAGAGCCAAGAACAAATCACCCGTAATTGTCATGCAAAGGCATACCAAAGGAGGTTGGGGAAATTCAACCCTCCCCGAGCAGTCGATAACCGGATATGTGGGTGTCGGCCACCCCAAACAAAGCTTGATAAGCGCCAATGCCAATTCTTAATGTAAAAGAAACTAGGGTATAGAGGAAGGGTTTGTAAAAAGAAAAGACTACAAGGTAAAACATTAAGGTGAGTAACTCCTATCCATTGAAGAAAGGACAAAGAAAAGGTTGACCAACGTGTGATGTCAGCTGCAATAGCCTGTGTCATAGATTCTAAATTAAAAAAATTTGAGGTTGTCTAAGATTTTAAGAAGATGTACTCCAAGATATTTTTTTTTCTATATGTAGCTTTTGTGGCTTTTTTCCCTTTTTCCCCCTGACCCTGGCAGACATGCACATGCATACAAGTGAAAGTGCACACGCACCCCAGGTACTGGCTCTGCCTCTTCCACTGCACCCCTGGCAATCACTGCTGCCCCATCCCACCTACACTTCCCATCAGACCTCCACCTGATGGGAGCAGAATATGAGGGGCAGAAAACATAGTAGCCTGTGATGGTGGCCTAAAAAGCGGTGCCGTCCAAAGCAGCAGCCGCATTGGTGAGACCGAATGGTGATCGGGTGGTGTGGTGACCGGATGTGGTGGGTGAGCGACTGCAGCAACAGGATGTCGCTATATGTACACGCGGGGGTGGGAGCGAGCACGGCGAGCGTAGGCTGGGAGGAGGCAGAGGGGATGTAGGGGGCGGCTCTGTGGTCAGCTGCTGAGCTGCTCCGTGGCATTGGGGGTTGATGTCCGGTTGTGGTGCAGGAGGTACTGGGTTCGGGTCTAGGTCCAGGCACTACTGCATTTTTGTTGCGCCTGGCCTGAAACTTGCTTTTTTTGCTTTTGCCTCCCCGACATGCACCCCCGAGTTGAGAATCTTTAGTAGGTGGGTGCAGGGGCAGCGCCCATGTGGGTGGGAGGCACAGCCTCCAGAAAGTGAAATAAGTGTCGCCAGCACCATTCTTCCATACGGAGGATGTCAGGGTGGCGAAAATGTTTTTGCCACCCTGACATCACGATAACACGGCTCACCGTTCAGCAGTCACCATTATCACATAGAACCATGGAAAACCACCCTGGGAGGGGAGAGCTGTGATCATCTGTTCAATCCCATTCCTCCTCCCCATGCTGGCACCCCAACAACCTGAGGTCATTCCCAAACCCGGGTCGCTGGTGCGGTGCAAGGTAAGGTGACCAGCACCTCAGCCCTCAGTGCCACCTGGCCAGATGTACTCCAAGATATTTTAAGGAATTTCTATTCCATCACATGGATAGGCAGCAGTGGAGTATAATTAAAAACCTAAAGATCCATTTTATCCGTACTGAGACAAAAAACAGACAAAGCTCTGAACTGCTCAATTACCTGTAAGGTCAATGGAACAAATGTTGAAAGGTCGGTTAAAGCTAGTAAAATATTGTCTGTGGAAAGAGCGATTTTATAGTCCTGACCTCCCAATGGGACACCATGTATTAAGGGAGATTCCCTAATGAAATCAGCCAGGGGCTCTATATATAGAGCAAACAGACCTGGTCATAAAGGGCCACCCTATCTGGTGCCTCTACCTAGTGGAACAGAGGAGGAAAGAAGCCCATTCACGCTAACCATTGCCAGATCAACATTATACAGCCACTGCAACATTGTTATAAATTCTTATAGAATGCAGAAGGGAGGGGCATCACAAGCAGAAAAAGGGAAGTGGTTATCCCTCTATGCAGACAGTTGGTGAGACCCCATCTGGAGTACTGTGTGCAGTTTTGGAGACCTCGTCTACACAAGGACATAGACAGGATGGAATCAGTCCAGAGGAGGGCAACTAAAATGGTGCAGGGTCTACATCAGAAACCATATGAAGAGAGACTGAGAGAGCTTAATATGTATACCCTTGATGAAAGGAGGGACAGGGGACATGATAGAAACTTTTAAGTACCTCAGGGGAATCAACAAAGTCCAGGAGGGTAGCATCTTTCAGAAAAAGAGATGTGTAAGAACAAGGGGGCACAATTTAAAGTTAGAGGGGGGACGGCTCAGGGGTAATGTGAGGAAATTCTTTTTCACAGAGAGAGTGGTGGACGCATGGAACTGCCCTCCTGGAGAGGTTGTGGGGTCTAAAACAGTGGGGGAATTCAAACATGCATGGGACAGACATAAGGCAATTATAATGGGGGGTTGCAGGAAGTAGGCTGTTGGTTAACTAGAATCTGCAGCTTATCCAATAGGTAGGGAAATGGGCAGACTGGGTGGACCAAGTGGTCCTTATCTGCTGTCAAAGTCTATGTTTCTATGCCATAAACTTTAAGAGTGTACCATAGAATAAATGCATTCTCTGCATCCAAGCTGGCCAGGACTATGGGAATAGAACGTTGATTAATATACTCTAGTAAGAGCAAGGTACGTCTCACATTTTCTTTGTGCTTGCCGAGCATGAATAAAACCCACTTGGTCCTGGTCCAGCAAGGATGGGAGGAGGCTCTCCAATCGCAATGCCCAAATTGACATAAATAATTTATAATCAACATTTAATATCGAGATCAGTGATAAGAAAGGGGAGAAGTAAGATCTTTACCAGGTTGTGGAAGGGGGAAGAAATGATGGCAAACTGCCAAGAGGGAAGAGGTGTTTGACCTTCCTGAAGGGCCTGAAATAACCAAAGTAATAGGGGCTGAACCAAAGGTACTAGGATCGGGGACTTACAGTCAGTCCTTTTTTTCCCATGCATAGAGAGGGGTTGTAATTTTTGCAGAGCCTCTCATTCTTTACATAACTGTATCAGTTGCCCAAACATGTGGGCGTTGATCCCAATCAACATAGGGATGCTGTTGTACATCCTGGTCTCAGGGCATACCAATGCTATGGTCTCCATGAGTCTTCCAACTCCATCTCCTTCAGCAGGGACGTCAGTATCAATGTTAATTCATCCTAAATATGGGTAGGACTTGTTGATTTGTCTCACATGTCCAGTCTTTACAGAGCCCTGATTGGGTGGTGCACCAAATACTTGTCACGGTAGTCCTTGAATATAAGGGTTACTTGAGAACCAGTGTCGAAGACAGCAAGGGTAGGTATTCCCCCTGCTTGGACCTGTATCTCTGATGATAGTTCCACTAATTCAGTCATGTCAAAGGATGATTTCTTGTCAGTTCTGCTGGTCAGTTTGTCAAAGGACTGCTCTGAGTGTTTTGCATGTGGGCCTCCAGTGCACTCCTTTACCAAACCCCTCTGGCATTTCCCCTACTGTACAGTTCCAGATGAACTGCTCTTCACTTTGCAGAGGTCATCTGCACTCTGACATTCCCATCATTGATGCCATGATATCCCATAGTAGAAATATATGAAGTCATCTCCTGATCTGGAGACCTGTCAAAGCAAGGCATTTAATTCTATATAGAGATTCATCAGGGCTCAGAGTGCTTCATATAATTCCACTTCTTATATTAAATTCTAAGCATAATGTATAACTAGGGGGGCATGGCTAGGCAGCGAAGATAGCAGTCACTTGATAGCTAAGCTCTATCAGCCACAGCCACCGTCCAGCCAGAAGCAGAGGAATCCTGCTTGAATATTAAACAGTAGCTAGTTACACAACTTCAGCACACCATGAGCAGCCTAAAAGCCAGAAAAAACAGACCCAGCTCAGTTTTTCAGGGCTGGAAGGAGTGCCAAATTCTAGACAGTTGCCAGAGAGCAGGGCCCGTGTTGGAGCTATGGCGAGAAATGCACCGCAAGAAACAGTGATGGCTCCATCTCTGCCTGATAAAGACAACGCTCTTTTATCATCTATCAATGGAGTGTGGACTGAAATGCGGGCCAGCTTCATCAACATGTCTTCCCTGTTCATCCATCTGCAAGGGGTCCTGGAGGGACTAACAGAGGCTACAGCAATGCACAGCACCTGCCTCATGGAGCTGGAAGAGAGGGTGAGCACAGTATAAGATCAAGCTGTGGATTGCCACAGGGAAAAATCCCAACTGCTGGAAAACATGAAAGCTCTTATGGCCAAGGCTGATGTACAAGAGAATAGGGCCTGGAGCATCAACGTGCATATAGTGGGCCTGCCGGAGGGGATGGAGGGAGACAGCCTGAACAGCTATATCAGAGAATGGCTAATCTGGCCCCTCAACCTGCAGAGTTTGGTTTGCACCTTCAAAGTTGAATGAGTGCACTGGAGCCAAGGTAGGAAAGCTAAACCCGCCGAGAGAGAGCAAGACATTCCCTGGTGACTCTGTGGTTCCAAGACCGAGTTCTGTTGAGAATGACATGCAACAAGGGTCACATCTCTTTTGATGGAGCAAGAGTAAAGTGTTCCCAGACTGCAGCCAGTTACTGCAAGAAGGAACATCAGAAATTCACCAATCTCAAAGCTAGGCAGTAATGGACAGCCTGGCAGTTCTCACACCAGTACCCTTCCTGTCTCCAGATTCAAAAGCCTGGCTTTCTCCTATGAACCTTCACTTCTGTGGCCAAGACATAGGAGTACACCAACCGAGAGGAAGCAGCATTCTTAGGGAGGTCAAGCCAGCTCCCCATTGCACCTGCCTCTTGAGAACTCAGGTATTGTCCTTCTTTGGTCTTAAAAACCCCTTTCCCTTGGCACCCTGTTGACCTGCTCAACCCTGCCCCTGGACCCTGCTGCCCTGACCCACTAACAGCAATGACTCTCCTGAGACTTGTCTGCCCTGCTCTCTTGCAGACAGGTACAATCACCACATTTCCAGACATGAGAGTGTTACAGGGGACTGGGGCTGGAGAGTTTTAAAAAAAAATACTTTTTTTAACCAGCTAATAGATTAGACAGATAGAATGTGGAGTTGTGGGGCACAGAAACATAGAATTTGTCAACAGAAAACAATCGCTTGGCCCACCCAGTCATCAGAGTTTTTTTTTCCCCTGCCTATTTTGTCCCAGTAGACCATAACTAGTCTCCGGTACTCCCTCCTTTTTACATTTAATACACATGTGCACCAAGCGTTTTGTCACCAGTGAAAAGAGATTTCAAGGGGGGGGTCACTGCTGAGCCCATTGCAGTTCAAAACAGTAGGGGCTAGGAAGTCTACACCAGTGACTAGGCAGTGTGGTTGTGACACCACTCACTGTTTGCTGGGTGGAAACTTCTTGTACTTCAAAGGACCGAGCTGCTCTAATCAGAGATGGCTTCGGTCCCTTGATTTTCATGAAGCCGGTGAGTAAACAGCTGAGCAGCTTTCCATGTCAGGAGCCTGTAACAAAGAAAACTGTCCATTGATGTCTGTTGCAGCCACCCCAATAACGGCCCTTTAAGCCCAACCCATGTTATTATAGCAGCATGAGGGGTACCCAGTCCCCCGTGCCAGCTGCTACCCCCACCCTGCCCATTTTGGTTACACAGCACCAGGGAGTCCACCCTTGGTGCTGCCAAATATAACAATGACACTGGGGTGCTAACTCCAGTGTCGCTACCTGTAACAGAGAAAACCATCCTCCGTCATTTTTTTTAACCTGTAAAAAGAAAATTTCCACTGATGTCTGTTGCAGTCCCCACCGTAACTGCCCCCAAGCTCAAGCCCAACCCACATTATTATGACATGGGGTGCTAAATCTCTGTGCCAGCTGCTATCCCCCCACCCTGACCCTTTACTTATGCAGCACCAGGAGAACACCCCTGTGCTGTTAATATAATAGTGACTCTGGGGTGCCCAATCCCAGTGTCACTACTGTAACAGAGAAAACTGTCCTCATTGTTTTGTTTTTTTATATCTTAAACCTGTAAAAACAAAACATCCATCAATCTCTCTACGCCATTATTTCCCCCCCAACCCTCCCACTCAGTGCCCTCCCCCCAAGCCCTATCTTGCCCACCAGGGGACAACACCATAATCCTCTCTGGACTACAGCTACGTCTTTACTCTTCAATGCCAGACCGCGGACTGAGGAAACAAGGTATGCAGTTCAATGTATTTCAATGGGGTTTTGAACTTAGTGGCATAACTTGGACATGTTTAATATGCAGTAAAATCCTTATTTACTGTGTACAGGAGTCAAGAAAATATCACCATTAGGGTTATAAATACCCTTTTTAAAAGGGGTTCCTGTGAAATGTACCTTAAATGTAAGTTACACATAAAACATAAACACAGACACTGTTACAAGATCATTAAAAAGAGAAATATAAAAAAAAAATTCAGTAAATTACAAAATTTACTTAAATAATCACAAACAGCAGGGTCTTAAACTAATCTATGCTAATTCACCTGTTACATTCACACCTGTAATTCAGTTCTTGCTTCATTGCCATTTTAAAGGCTGATGAAGATATTTCTAACTTTCTGAGTTGTGGGGGAAATTCATCTCTGGCGCAGGCTGCCTTTTACTGAAAAGTCATTTTGCCATTGTTATTTTTTATTTTTGGAACAATTAAATCTTGGGATCTCTTTTTTTCTTCGTTGGAAGCTATGTTTCAAACAACATGAAGTCTTGCTATATTATGACATATGCAGTGAGTCCCAACCTTCGAACTGCTCCTCCCAACCTTCAAACTGCTCCGGAGGTGAAAGAGTTAACTTTCCATGCCAGGCATGGAACGCTGAGCTCGAGCTCGGTTGAAAACTTTGTCTGTTGTTCTTCAAACTCAAACTGTCAGATTCTTTACTCCGCCTCACTGAACAGTCGCTCCGGAGATTTCTCCTTCTGCTCGGTTCATTTTGTCAGTTAAAGTATTATTTTCTCGGTTTTTTGACCGAATTTAAACCACAACCGGTTGGTTCAAGCTCTGTCTGTGGTATTTGTAAGTACTAGATAGGTTTTACATTTACTTTCTGTGTGGAAATTGTAAACGGTTTATCGGTTCAGTTTGAACCGATCAGGTTGTTTAAAATATATTAATCTGTCCTTTAGAGTGTGGTTACCGGTTCTTATCGGTTCTAAAAAACAACGGATTTCATTACGGTTTTTTCCACAACCCGTGACACGGTTGGGAACCGATAAGAGAGTCTTGCTTGGTGATTGCCATAAACGGGCAAGTTTGGTTAGGACTGGCACTATGTCTGAGAAACCCAAAGAAAACCGACCCACTGGGTTTCAACACTGCAGTGTCTGTGGGGAAGTCTTTGCTAAGGCTGACCCCCACACCACCTGTGTTTATTGTCTGGTGTTTGACCACCTCAATGCAGACTGCCAGATTTGCAAAATTTTCCTGCAGCTACCCTGGAAAAGAGAGTTGGTAGGCTCAGGGAAAGGGAGGCCAAAAAGTCCGCTGAACCGGATGGCCAGCCCGGTTCAGTTGAAACTGAACCGGAGGGAGTGCCCTCTGACCAGGGCGAGACTTCCTCGGGCAAAAGGAGAGCCAACTCGGAGGAGTCAGTTCCAGCAAAAAGGACTAGGAAATCAGCTGGTGTGGAGCCAAAACTTTCCTCTCCAACCGCTGAAGAAATAGCCAGAGCAATTAAAATTGTCCAGTCGCTTTCCCCGGTTCTGACCGAACCGGCACCATCAGGTAAGCATACGGTTTGGTCGGTTCCACCGGTTCAAGAGTATGATTTAGAGGAATTTTATGAACTGAAGGAGGGGGAAGAGGAGTATGAGGAGAGTGAATGTGGATTTGAAAGTCTGGATGTGCCCATTGAACCAGACATCTCCCCAGACAGACCTTCAGGAGTGTCTCCTCCTAGGCTTTCTGAGTCCCCTTCTCATTTTATGTTTTATAAAAAAGTGGCTGAAACCCTCCAGCTCCCTATGGAGGAAGCTGTGAATGATCAAGAGGAGCCTGACTAGGTAGAAATGGTGGATATCCTAGAGTCTAGGAGACTGTCTATTTCTTTGCATAAATCTTTTGGGAAACAGACAGTAAAAATTCTAAAAACTCCTCACACTATACCTCCTGTGGATAAGAGAATGGACAAGAGGTACACATTGTCAGGCTCTGATATGGAGTTCTCACACAACAATGCAGCCATGTTGAGGTAGTGCAGGCTGCAGCCTGTGACAAGGCAAATATTCCCTTGGCTTCACACCCCTGACAAGGACTCCAGGAGGATTGATGCCATGGCAAAGAAACAGTACATGGCAGCATCCTTGGGACTCAGACAGGCAAATTATATGGCTTATGTTGCTAGATACCAGAAATCCAGATGGGATACTGTTATGGCTTTTAGCAAACACGGGTCCCTGGCCAGCTTGCCAAGGAGCTGGAGCAGGTGGCTGCTGATGGTATTGAGGCATCTAAGGTGCAATTCCATGCTGCAGTGGACTCTAATGATGTGTCATCAAGAGTCATGGCTACATCTGCAGCACTGCAGAATGGCTTGGCTCAGATGTACTAGCCTGTCACAGGATACCCAGACTAAGGCCATGGATTTTCCTTGTTGTGGGTAATTCTCTGCTTGGGGAGCAGACAGAGAATTACATGAAGAAAATGGATGAGTATAGGACCACCTATAGGAGTGCACAGGCCAAGGAAAGGCAGGCCACCCTCAAAGGCAGCCTTCCAGGGCAGGGCAAGCCTTTCATAGGCCTTTTACTAAGCCCAGGCCTCCTCTTCAGCTTATGCCCAGAGGGGGTTCTTTAGAGGGAGAGGCAGACGGGGTACAAGCAGACCTGCTTCCACCCCTCAGCCTAAAGCCCCTGCCAAGCAGACACCCTGATGGGGTGGCCAGGGCCGATTCTCCACTACCTGTAGGGGGCAGGCTGGCTTACTTTGTCCAGGACTGGAAGTCTCTGACATCAGACAAGTGGGTCCTGGAAGTAGTAAGCCAGGGACTGGTTCTCAGCTTCAAAAAATTTCCAAAGATGAGAAACAGAGCCTTTCCACCTGCAAATCCATCAGAGGCACTTGCCCTAGAGGCAGAAGTCTCTATCCTCCTGGCTCTCAGAGCCGTGGAAAGGGTTCCACCCTACACCAGGGCAAAGGATTGTACTCCAGGTATTTCCTTACCCCAAAAAAGACAGGAGAATGGTGGCCCATCCTGGATCTCAGATACCTAAACAAGCACCTATTAAAACCAAAATTCAAAATGGTAACTCTGGGAATTATTTTACCCCTCTCTAAGGCCAGGGGACTGGCTAGCGTTCCTGGACCTCAAGGATGCCTACTTCCATATTCTCATCAGAAGCTCCCATCGAAAGTACCTCAGGTTCGAGCTGCCCTCGGGCCATTACCAGTTCAGAGCAATGCCCTGTGGCCTCATCTCTGCTCCAAGGGTATTCACAAAATGACTGGCAGTAGCAGTTGCCTACCTAAGAAGGCAAAAAATTGCCATCTTCCCTTACCTGGACGACTGGCTCATAGTAGGCCAGTCTCTAGACCAAGTCAAGTTACATCTTCAGATCACTCAGCAACTGCTTACCTCTCTAGGTTTCCTTCTCAATCTTCCAAAGTCAGTTCTAGAGCCTGTCCAGCTTCTCACCTTCATAGGCGCAGAACTGAACACAGAGGAAGCCAGAGCCTTCCTTCCTTTGGACAGGGCAAGGGCCCTGGTCTCTCTCTGGCCTCCTCATTCACCCTGCAGGTCTCTCGACCAGCAAGGCATTTTCTGCAGCTCCTGGGACACATGGCTGCTTCTACAGCAGTAGTGCAAGGAGCCAGATTTCAGATGAGGGACATTCAGTTCCATTTGAGAGCCTTCTGGTCTCAAAGAAAGGACCCTCTAACCAAGTTGATCCCAGTAACTCAAACCCTGATCCAAGCCCTACAGTGGTGGCAGGATCAGAACAACCTGAGACAAGGGATTCCCTTTGTCACGCAGTCTCACTCTTTAATCCTTACTACAAATGCATCCCTCTTGGGGTGGGGTGCTCACATGGGCGACCTCACTACCCAGGGACTGTGGTCCCCTCAGGAATCTATGCTCCACATCAACCTGTTGGAGCTCAGAGCAGTTTTTCTAGCACTTCAAGCTTTTTCCAAATCTGTTCAGAACAAAGTTGTACAGGTCAGAACAGACAACACCACTACATACAGGTCAGAACAGACAACACCACTACAATGTGGTACAGCAACAAGCAAGGATGTACTCTGTCTACAGCCTTGTGCACCGAGGCAATGAAGCTGTGGTCTCTGGCTTACTCCCTGAACACCTCCCTTATGGCAGTTCACCTCCCAGGCAAGGACAATGTCCTGGCAGATGCTCTCAGCAGGATTTCCCAGGGCCATCACGAATGGTCACTGGATCCCCTGGTCCTGGAGGTAATATTTGCCAGATGGGGCACCCCGCAGATAGATCTTTTTGCAGCCCCAGACAATCACCAACTTCCCCTTTTTTGCTGCAGGCCCCCAGTGTTGAGCTCAGTCCCTCTGGATGCCTTACTTCTCAAATGGGAAGGGAAGTTTCTCTATGCTTTTCCCCCCCTTCCCTCTCCTGTTCAAAGTGTTAGTCAAAATCAGATCTCAAACATGCAAAATGATTCTGATTGCTCCAGATTGGGCCAGACAACCCTGGTATCCACTCCTACTGTCCTTAGCAGTCCATCTTCCCCTGTGTCTTCCCAGGAATCACAATCTGTTAACCTGTGCTCAGGGAAGGGTTTGGTACCCGAACCTCAAATCTCTCAATCTCAAGGCCTGGCTCTTGAAGAGTTAGAGTTTGCTAATCTACACCTCTCCCAAGGTGTAATGGATATATTGAAGGCTTCTAGGAAGCCTTCCACCCGGGCTACTTACAATTCCAAATGGAAGAGGTTTTCCATATGGTGCTCTGGGAAGCATATTTCCCCAGAATCTGCTGATTTACCCACAGTCCTGGATTATGTGGTCCATTTAAACACTTTGGGGCTGAGACCAGCTACCCTAAAGGTGCATTTTGGCAGCTGTGTTTGCTTTTATTTCAGCAGGTAAACCCTCTTCTCTTTCAGCTCATCCTGTATTCTCTAAGTTTTTTAAGGGATTGCTTCACACCAACCCTCCATTCAGGGACCCTGCCCCTGCCTGGGATCTTAATGTTTGCATTGCTCAGCTTATGCAATCTCCCTTTGAGCCCTTGTCTTCAGCAGAGCTTAAGTATTTGACTTGGAAGACTGTGTTCCTGGTAGCCATCACTTCTGCCAGATGCATAAGTGAATTACAAGCTTTGTCAGTGGAGCCTGATTTTATCGCCTTTCATAGAGATAAGGTGGTCCTCAGGACTAACAGGAAGTTCTTGCCTAAGGTAGTTTCAGATTTCCACCTTAATCAATCTATTTCTCTTCCAGTGTACTTCACTGACCATTCCTCCTCTGGTGAGAAGAGGTTGCACAGCTTAAATGTGAAGAGATCCCTTAGTTACTACATTGAGCATACCAAGGGTCACAGGTTTGACTCCCTCCAACTGTTCCTCACTTATGGTGAGGTTGGCAAAGGGAAACCTGCCACTAAAAGATCCATTGCCAGGTGGATTGTCTCTTGTATCCAATTCTGTTATGAAAAGCTGGGTAAGGTTCCTCCCTCAGGCCTGAGGGATCACTCTACCAGAGGTACAGATGTTTCCCTGGCTGCTGCCAGGGACATCCCCATTCTAGAGATTTGTCAAGCAGCTACCTGGAAAACAGTTCACACTTTTACCAAGCATTACTCTCTGGATATCCAGGCTAGGAGTGATGCTCAGTTTGGCACAGCTGTGCTTCAAAGCCTATTTCCTAAGTAGGTTCTGTCCCTCCTCCATGGAGGTACTGCTGTGTAGTTCAGATATATATATAATATAGCAAGACTTATGTTGTTTGAAGAAAAATTACTCACCTTAGTAATGTTGTTTCTTCTAATGGAGTCTTGCTATATTATGACCTCCCCCTGCCTGCCCCTCTCAGAACCTCTGTTTTGGGATGTGGGTGGCAGTGCAGTGTTGGCACTTAGTAGATGCCCACCTTGTTATTTCACCCTCCTTTGGGTGACTGGTGTTTGTTTTTCATTTTGGGTCTCCTGACTTGAGTCTTTGTTTTGGGACCAAAAATGTGTTCTTATATTTAGTAGCCAGTTGGCTAGTGTAGGTTTACAGCTTCCACACAGGACCTTAGTGAGTTTAGCCATAAAGATCTGACAATTTGAGTTTGAAGAACAACAGACAGAGTTTTCAACCGAGCTCGAGCTCAGCGTTCCATGCCTGGCATGGAAAGTTAACTCTTTCACCTCAGGAGCAGTTCGAAGGTTGGGAGGAGCAGTTCGAAGGTTGGGACTCACTGCATATGTTATAATATAGCAAGACTCCATTAGAAGAAACAACATTACTAAGGTGAGTAATTTTTTCTTTGGGTTTAGTAGTTTACTTGATAAGCATATTGGTTCATTATTTTTTAAGATTCCATGAATTTGGGTCGCCCATGTACCCTTTCTCCTTATTTCAAGTGGACACCAATCTAGACCTGCATACATTGTGCAATGATAGGTTTAATAATCACAATTAAAAAAAAACTTGCTAATCTATTATAACTAAGATCCAGATTATGAGTTGTTTTTTGTTTGCATGTCCCTATTTATGACTCCTATAATCAATTACTGGTAGGATTAGTTGATTTGCTGCTGATAATCGAACACTTTTTGTAGTGCAATGTGAAATTCATCTTAAAGCCCATATTCTTGTATTGACTTTCCTAGTTAAATCTTTAATATGCGTTTCAAATGATAAACACTGATCAACATACACTCCCAAATACTTATACACAGATGATTGCGTTAGAACTGTGCCATCTTGTCTTTTTATTTAGAACCTCATGAACGTGATAGCTGTCATTTTTTCAATTCCTGGCCAAAATGTGTTTTTGTACCTGTGGCGTGGAATTACATTTTGGTGGTGCAGAATGGCGTTTTGGTGAGGATTTGAAAATCTTCACCAACCAGTTTATTAGTTGGAATAATAAGAAGGCTGTGTTGAAAATGTGACACACAAATGCGGTAAAATGCCTAGGTTATGAGTGAATATTACACTATTTCAGCATTCACTTGTAACTTCGCTAATTTTCAATATTTTGACTCCAGACTTTAAACATAGCCATTTTTACACACCACCACATAAATGTGACATGTCATTTTTTAAAATCTTGTATGAGATGTGTTTTCACACCTCTGGTGACAAGTGACATTTCGTCCAATGTGCTATAAATGGTAGAAGTCATATCCATAAGGTGAATCCTAACATAAGTAAATTACTGTTGCTAGCCTTGCTTGGAGAGCAGAAAGCAGCTAACTAAAAGAAGCTACATTTTCTTATTAATTTAAAACTTATATCTCAGCAGGAGTCATTGTCTGTTAAGATAAAGTAGACAGATAACTTTATTAGAAGTAGAAGGGGTCTTATTTAGGGTTAAAAAAAGAAAGAAAAGAAAGAAAGTCAGTGTGTGTTCTGTGCAGTGAAGGGTACTGTATCAGCTGACTTTGCTAAACCAGTAGGAGGAAAGAGAGCTTACCTGGGGGTGTGGTTTAGACACTATAAAAGCAGGTGAGTCAAATTACAACTTCCTGTTGCTAGCCTTGCTTTTAGAGCAGAAAGCAGCTAACTAAAAGAAGCTACATTTTCTTATTCATTTAAAATGTATATCTCAGCAGGAGCCAGTGTCTGTTAAGATTAAGTAGACAGATAACTTTATTAGAAGTAGAAGGGGTCTTATTTAGGGTTAAAAAGAGAAAGAAAAGAAAGAAAGTCCGTGTGTGTTCTGTGCAGTGAAGGGTACTGTATCAGCTGACTTTGCTAAACCAGTAGAAGGAAAGAGAGCTTACCTGGAGGTGTGGTTTAGACACTATAAAAGCAGGTGAGTCAAATTACAACTTCCTGTTGCTAGCCTTTTTCTTACTAATTGCCCTCCATCCCACGCAAAGCCAGTTTGACTTTTATAGCCACTGGATTTGACTGTCAACAGGAACTTCCTGTTTGGCAGTAGGAAGGAAAGGATCATAGAGAAACATTGGTTTTGTCAATCCTAAAGGAAAAAAAGTAGCTTACTCTCCCCCAGCTGCTGGTGGTCTGATATTGAACAAGGAAGAAGGAGGCTACTGAAGAAGATAGGAAGTTGCTGTTCTAGAACAGGAAGGGTGAGAGTTGTAAGGAGAGGAGAGAGTAAGCATACAGAGAAACAGTAGAGAGGACACAAAATAAGACATGATAGGAGTGGTGCAGTGCAATGGCTGTGGGGTGGCAGTGTTCCGGGAGACATTCTGGAGGCTTCAATGCTGCCCTATTTGCAGTCTGAGAGAGGAGGTTGCCCGTCTCCAGGCTGACCTGGCTAGGATTTATGAAACCTCCTCCCCCACCCAGGGACCACCAGGGCCAATGCCACTACCTCAGAGGTTGCCAAGAAAGAGGAGAGGCTGGACCAGGGTGGGCTCAAGGAGGGAGAGGGTGTGGAACAGAGTTGCATCCCTCCAGCTGTACCTCTCCACAATTCATTTGCTCTTCTGGTGGATAGTGGTTCCTCTATGGAGGCACCTGCAGTGGAGACCAAGGAGGATGCTGGGAACCTTCACAAAGGAGACCCACGGGAGGGTGGTGCATGGGACCTCACAGGGAAGGAAACAACTCCTGGTGGGGACTCCATTATTAGGGGGTAGAAATGGGGAGGAAGGGAGAGGGAGGTAGGGTGCCTTCCTGGCACCACGGCTTGAGGGACAGGAAGCGAATCCTCAGGATCGTGGGAGGAGCTGCACGAGGAAGGGAGCTGGATGTCATTGCCCACCTAGGGACAAATGGCCTGGCTAGGAATGGGATCAGAGCAGTCCAAGAGGAGTTTGTAGAGTTGGGAAGGGGCCTTAGACAAGTAGCACATACGGTAACCTTCTTGGAGGTGCTGCCTGTCTATGGCAAGGGAGATGCTAGGGCACTTCTCACCAGGGAATTCAATGAGTGGTTGAAAAACTGGTGTGGAGCTCAGGGTTTTGGCTTCATTGGGGACTGGGGAGCCACCTGGAGGGATGCAGACCTATACTGGTGTGATGGTCTGCATCTGTCCAGGAGGGGAACCAGGATCCTAGGTGAGAGGTTTAAATGCTTCATTGGCAAGCATTTAAACTAGCCAAGGGGGGAGGCACTGAAAAGGAGCAGGGAAATCCAAGCCTTCCCCCACAAAACATGGTGATTAGTGAGGTAAACACCAAGGTACAGAAGTTATTAGGGAGCAGAACAGATTTAAATGTAAAAAAAGGCAAAGGCAGTAAGGACAGAAATGGGGCTAAAAGGGTAAGACTATCAAAAGTGGAGGGTGATGAGTACCAATGCCTGTGAGGCTGTGTAACAAGCCCCTGAACTAGTGGCCTTGATGGAACAGGGTTGCCTGGATATTGTGGCAATCACAGAAACATGGTATACAGAGAACCATGACTGGGATGTCAACATACCAGGATACACAATCTACAGAGGGACAGGGAGGGTAAAGAGAGGGAGGAGTAGCTTCTATGTAAAGGAAGGATCAAAGCACAGAACTAAAGAGTAAACAGGGAGCAGATGAGGCACTTTGGGTCACCCTGGAGACAGGAAATGGCACCACAATCCACATGGGGGTTGTATACAGACCCCCATCTCAGGGGGAGGGAATGGACAAGAAAATGATAGAAGGCTTTCTTAGAATGGCAGAAAAAGTTGAGATATTGTTGATGGGGGACCTGAATATGCCAGATGTTAACTGGAGCACCTTTGCTGCAGGCACATCCAATAGCAGGGTCATTCTTGATGCCCTACAGGGGGCATGCCTCAGACAGCTAGTATTGGAACCCACTCGGGAGGGAGCAAACTTAGACCTGGTACTTTCAAATGGGGATGGAGAAAGAATCTCAGAATTAGAAGTAGGTAGCCATCTGGGAACAAGAGACCACCAAACAGTGTGGTTCACGATAAACACAGCCATACAATCAAGCCATACAAAAGCAAGATTACTAGACTTTAGGATGGCTGACTTTGGGAAAATGAGAGAGTGACTCAGAAAAGCATGAGCAAACAGGCAAGAAGGAGGGATGGAGGAACAATGGGGAGTGATCAAAACAGCCATCACAGAGGCAACAAGCCTTTGTGTAAAGCAAATCAATAAAACACAATGAAGGAAAAAACGCTATGGTTCACAAAAGAGGTGGCAGGGAAGATTAAGGAGAAAAGGACAGCATTCAGGAAATATAAGGAAATACAGAAGGAGCAGGACAGAGAACTTTATCAGTTAAAGCAGAAAGAGGGTGGGAAGGCAGTCAGAATAGCAAAGGCCCAAACCGAGGAAAGGATAGCCAATTCTGTTAAGAAGGGGGATAAGACCTTTTATAGGTACATTAGGGAGCAAAGAAAAACCAAAGGAGGAATACTGAAGCTTAATGAAGAGGAGGGAATGTGGGTAGAGGGTGACAGTGAAAAAGCAGGGATACTGAACGAATATTTCTGCTCAGTATTCACAAAGGAAGAGGAGGGGGAGTTACCTAAACCAAACAAGAGAAACACTCTGAAGACGGGGGGTCGATACCAGTCCATTTACAGAAGAAAGGGTTCTGAAAGAACTAATAAAATTGAAGGTGGACAAAGCAATGGGCCCTGATGGGATTCACCCAAGAATTCTAAAAGAACTAAAGGTAGAACTAGTGACACCTCTGACTGCTTTCTAACAAATCATGGGAGGATGGGGCGGTACCCAAGGACTGGAAGAGGGCAGATGTGATTTCTCTTCACAAAAGTGGGAGCAGGACAGAGGCAGGAAACTACAGACCAGTTAGTTTGACCTCAGTGGTAGGGAAAATGATGGAATCACTTCTGAAGGAAAGAATTGTTGAGTACCTAGAGGCCAGTGGGGCACAGGACCCAAGGCAGCATGGATTCACGATGGGAAGGTCTTGTCAGACGAATCTAATAGATTTCTTTGACTGGGTGACCAAAGTAGTAGACCAGGGAGGGGCTGTGGACATGGCCTACCTAGATTTTAGCAAGGCATTTCATACAGTCCCACACAAAAGATTAATACACAAGATAGCCAGCCTTGGAGTGGGTCCCAAGGTGGTAGCCTAGATAAAAAATTGGCTAGACAACAGGACGCAAAGGGTAGTAGTAAATGGAGTCCACACTGAAGAAAGGAGGGTTACTAGTGGGGTACCGCAGGGTTCAGTACTGGGACCGGTCCTTTTTAATGTCTTTATAAGTGACATTGCAGAGGAACTTGAAGGAAAAGTATGTCTCTTTGCAGATGACACAAAGATCTGCAACAGGGTTAATACACAAGATGGAGTGGAAAGGATGAGAAGGGACTTGGCAAGGTTGGAGGAATGGGCAAATGTATGGCAGCTCAGATTCAATGCAAACAAGTGCAAGGCAATGCACATGGGAAACAAAAAACACCCAGGGGAAGCGTACACAATGGGGGGTGAGACACTGACAACAGTAAAAATAGAAAGGGACCGGGGTAATTATATCAGATGACCTAAAGGTGGGCAAGCAATGTGAGAAGGCAGTAAGGAAGGCTGGGGGGATACTGGGATGCATAGGAAGAGACATCAATAGTAGAAAACAGGAAGTTGTTATCCCTCTGTACAGACAGTTGGTGAGACCCCATCTGGAGTACTGAGTGCAGTTCTGGAGACCCCATCTCCACAAAGACATAGACAGAGTGGAGGCTGTCCAGAGGAGGAGACCAAATGGTGCAGGGTCTGCACCAGAAGACATACGAAGAAAGACTAAAGGAGCTTAATATGTATACTCTTGAGGAAAGAAGGGAGAGAGGGGACATCATAGAAACTTTCAAGTACCTCAAGGGAATTAACAAAGTCCAAGAGGGAAGCATCTTCCAGAAAAAGAGATGTGCAAGAACAAGGGGGCACAATTTGAAGATAGAGGGGGCAGCTCAGGGGTAATGTGAAGAAGTATTTTTTCACTGAGAGGGTTGTGGATGCATGGAACAGCCTCCCTGAGGAGGTCGTGGAGTCAAGAACAGTGGGGGACTTCAAGAATGCATGGGACAGGCATAAGGCAGTCCTAGTGGCGGGTAAGAGGAAGTAAGCTGTTGGTTAACTAGGATCTGCAGCTTATCTGTTAGGTAGGAAAATGGGCAGACTAGGTGGGCCAAGCGTCCTTCAAACAACATGAAGTCTTGCTATATTATGACATATGCAGTGAGTCCCAACCTTGAACTGCTCCGGAGGTGAAAGAGTTAACTTTCCATGCCAGGCATGGAATGCTGAGCTCGAGCTCAGTTGAAACTCTGTCTGTTGTTCTTCAAACTCAAACCGTCAGATTCTTTACTCCGCCTCACTGAACAGTCGCTCCGGAGATTTCTCCTTCTGCTCGGTTCATTTTGTCGGTTAAAGTATTGTTTTTCTCGGTTTTCAACCGAATTTAAACCGCAACCGGTCGATTCAGACTCTGTCTGTGGTATTGTGAGTACTAGATAGGTTTTACATTTATTTCTATTCTGTGTGGAACTTCTAAACGGTTTATCAGTTCTGTTTGAACCGATCAAGTTGCTGAAAATATCTTAATCTATCTTTTAGTGTGTGGTTACCGGTTCTTATCGGTTCTAAAAAAAACGGATTTTATTACGTTTTTCTCCACGACCCATGACACGGTTGGGAACCGATAAGAGGGTCTTACCTGGTGGATTGCCATAAGCGGGTAAGTTTGGTTAGGACTGGCATTATGTCTGAGAAGCCCAAAGGAAAAACCGGGCCCACTGGGTTTCAACACTGCAGTGTGTGTGGGGAAGTCTTTGACAAGGCTGATCCCCACACCACCTGTGTTTATTGTCTGGGGTGTGACCACCTCAGTGCAGACTGCCAGATTTGTAAAATTTTTCCTGCAGCTACCCTGGAAAAGAGAGTTGGTAGGCTCAGGGAAAGGGAGGCCCAAAAGTCCGCTGAACCGGATGGCCAGCCCGGTTCGGTTCCAACTGAACCGGAGGGAGTGCCCTCTGACCAGGGCGAGACTTCCTCGGGCAAAAGGACATCCGACTCCGAGGAGCCGGGTCCAGCAAAAAGGACTAGAAAATCAGCTGGTGTGGAGCCAAAACTTTCCTCTCCAACCGGTGAAGAAATAGCCAAAGTGATAAAAATTGTCCAGTCGCTTTCCCCGGTTCTGACCGAACCGGCACCATCAGGTAAGCGCCCGGTTCGGCCGGTTCCACCTGTTCAAGAGTATGAGTTAGAGGAGTATTATGAACCGGAGGAGGGGGAAGAGGAGTATGAGGAGAGTGAATGTGGATTTGAAAGTCTGGATGTTCCCATTGACCCGGACATCTCCCCAGACAGACCTTCAGGAGTGTCTCCTCCTAGGCTTTCCGAGTCCCCTTCTCATTTTATGTTTTATAAAAAAGTGGCTGAAACCCTCCAGCTCCCTATGGAGGAAGCTGTGTATGATCAAGAGGAGTCTGACTATGTGAAAATGATGGATATCCCAGAGTCTAGGAGACTGTCTATTCCCTTGCATAAATCTTTTGGGAAACAGACTTTTAAAATTTTAAAAGCTCCTCACACTATACCTCCTGTGGATAAGAGAATGGACAAGAGGTACACATTGTCAGGCTCTGATACGGAGTTCCTCACACAACAATGCAGCCATGTTGGGGTAGTGCAGGCTGCAGCCTGTAAAAAAAGGCTAATATACCCTTGGTTTCACACACCCCGGATAAGGACTCCAGGAGGATTGATGCCATGGCAAAGAAACAGTACATGGCATACCAGAAATCCAGATGGGATACTGTTATGGCTCTAGCAAAGCAGGTCCCTGGCCAGCTTGCCAAGGAGCTGGAGCAGGTGGCTGATGATGGTATTGAGGCATCCAAGGTGCAATTCCATGCTGCAGTGGACTCTAATGATGTGTCATCAAGAGTCATGGCTACATCTGTGGTACTTCGCAGAATGGCTTGGCTCAGATGTACTAGCCTGTCACAGGATACCCAGACTAAGGCCATGGATTTTCCTGTTGTGGGTAATTCTCTGTTTGAGGACCAGCAGTAGTGCAGGGAGCAAGATTTCAAATGAGGTACATCCAGTTCCATTTGAGAGCCTTTTGGTCTCAAAGGAAAGACCCTCTAACAAAATTGATCCCAGTGACTCGAACCCTGATCCAGGCCCTACAGTGGTGGCAGGACCAGAGCAATCTGAGACAGGGGGTTCCTTTTGCCCCTTAGTCTCACTCCTTAATCCTTACTACAGATGCATCCCTCTTGGGGTGGGGAGCTCACATGGGCGATCTCACTACCCAGGGATTGTGGTCCCCTCAGGAATCTCTGCTCCACATCAATCTGTTGGAACTCAGAGCAGTTTTCTAGCACTTCAAGCTTTTTCCAAATCTGTTCAGAACAAAGTTATTCAGGTCAGAACAGACAACACCACTCACAATGTGGTACATCAACAAGCAAAGGGCACTGGGTCTACGGCCTTGTGCACCAAACAATGAAGTTGTGGTCTCTGGCTTACTCACTGAACACCTCCTTATGGCAGTTCACCTCCCAGGCAGAGACAATGCCCAGGCAGATGCTCTCAGCAGGATTTCCCAGGGCCATCACGAATGGTCACTGGACCCCTGGTCTTGGAGGTGGTATTTGCCAGATGCGGCACCCCGCGGATAGATCTTTTTGCAGCCCCAGACAATCACCAACTTCCCCTTTTTTGCTGCAGGCCCCCAGTGTGGGCTCAGTCCCTCTGGATGCCTTCCTTCTCAGTTGGGAAGGGAAGTTTCTCTATGCTTTTCCCCCCTTCCCTCTCCTGTTCAAAGTGCTAGTCAAAATCAGATCTCAACCCTGCAAGATGATCCTGATTGCTCCTGACTGAGCCAGACAGCCTTGGTACCAAATCCTACAGTCCTTAGCAGTCCACCTTCCCCTGTGTCTTCCCAGGAATCACAACCTGTTAACCTGTGCTCAGGGGAGAGTTTGGTACCCGAACCTCAAATCTCTCAATCTCAAGGCCTGGCTCTTGAAGAGTTAGAGTTTGCTGACCTACACCTCTCCCAAGGTGTAATGGATATCCTGAAGGCTTCTAGGAAACCTTCCACCAGGGCTACTTATACTAACATACTAACATACTAAAATGCCAGCAGAATAGGCCTAATGGTCTTTCGTGTCTGCTCGTTTGGTCAGTCCCCAACCTGGGTGCTGACCTTGCTGTCCCCCTCGCCTTCTCTGGCTTCTCCCTTCCCCGTTCCGGATATTCTTGCTGCATTGGATTTTGCTTCCAGAACCCTTCCTGTACCTGTCCCACCCTCTTGAACCCCTCCACTGTCTCTGCCTCCACCAGCCCCCTAGGCAGTGCATTCCATGGCTCCACCACCTCTCAGTGAAGTAGCACCTTCTCCTTTCTCCCTGAATCTTCCCCATCCAGCTTCCAGCCATGCCTCTAGTGGCCCTTCCTCCTTCCTTCGAAGCACCCTGACTGTTCCTCCCCTATTTACCCTCTTCATGTACCTAAAGACCTCTATCATGTCCCCCCGGTCCCTTCTCTCTTCCAATGTGTACATATTTAGCTCTTCGAGCCTCTCCTCATAGGTCCTGTCCCCCAAGCCCCAAATCATTTTGGTTGCCCTCCTCTGGACCCTCTCCAGGAGGTTAATGTCCCACTTTAAGTGTGGCCTCCAAAACTGCACGCAGCCTTAGGTGCGGCCTCACCAAGCAGTTATACAGAGGGAGTATCACTTCCCTCCTTCTGGAGGTGATCCCCCTAGCGATGCATCCCAGCATCCTGTTGGCCTTGGCTGCTGCCCTCCTACAAGTTTCAGAGTTGTTCATCTTGACATCCACCACCACCCCCAGGTCCCTTTCAGCCATCGAGACTTGTAGTTTCCCCCAGGGTGTACACTTGACCTGGGTTTCTGGCCCCAGGTGGAGTACCTTGCATTTCCCTGCATTGAACCTCAGCTTCCACTTTCTAGACCATCTTTCCAGAGCCTCAGGTCCCCTGTGGGCCACCTCCCTCCTCCCCATCCACCACCCCTCCAGTTTCAAGTCATCTGCAAAGAGACTCATCTCCTCCTGATTCCTGTCCTTATGTCAGATCGTGGGCGTTGAACAGAAGGGGCCCAGGACTGATCCTGTGGGACCCACTAATGACCCTCCTTGGGGATGAGACTATCCCACCAACTACAACCCTCTGGGTCCGGTCCTGGAGCCAATTGCCTATCCATCTGATCATCTGGTTCCCCCACCCCATTTCTCCCAGCTTATCCAACAGGCCCACGTGAGGAACAGAGTCAAATGCCTTGCTGAAGTCCAGAAGAGGACATCCACTGGTCTACCCAGGTCCAAGGCACTTGTCACCCAGTCATAGAACTCCACCAGGTTTGTCTGACACGATTTCTCGGGATGAATCCATGCTGTCTATCGTTCAGGCACCCTGACTTATCCAGGTCCACCCTAGCCTCTCCTTGACAATGCCCTCCATCACCTTGCCCACCACGAGGTCAGGCTGACAGGCCTGTAGTTCCCTGCCTCCCTTGATCCCCCCTTGTGGATAGGCACTATATGCGCCACCTTCCAGTCTTGGGGCACCCACCCTGTCCTCAGAGAGATGGTGAAAAGCTCTGCCAGGGGTTTTGCCAGGACATCTGCAAGTTCCTTCAGCACTCTGGGATGTAATTTATCCGCCCTGGTGCTTTCTCCATCTTAAGTGAGCTGAGGGCTTCCTCACTCTCTCAGCTGTGATTTCCACTTCCAGTACCTTCTCCCTGCTTAGCCTCCCCACCTGCCAGTGATGCCTCCCTCTCCCAGACCTGCCGATCGGCAAGGCCCCTCCTCAGTATCTCTGTCTCCTCCCATGTATGATGCAGCACCCCCATTTTCCCTGGTGAAAACTGAGGTGAAGTACTCATTTAGTACCTCAGCCTACTCCCCCGGTCTTGTGCCCATCCCTCCCCTGATTTAATCCTGCTAATCTGCCCCTTCACCCTTCATTTTTTCCCAATGTATCTAAAGAACCCCTTGTTCCCTCTCCTAATTTCCCTGGCCAGGTTCTGCTCCTTCCTTGCCTTAGCCGCCCTCACCACTCTAGTGGCCCTTCTAGCCATCAGCTCGTACTCCCCTCTATCCCTTTCACTCCTTGAGCACTTGAATTGCTTATAGGCTGCTTTCTTTCCCCGCACCACCTCCTGGACCTCCCTGGTCCACCAACAGGGTTTTTGGGCCCTACCGCATTTTCGTCTTACTCTTGCACAGGTGCTGGTAGCATCCTGCACCCCTCTCCTGATGATTTCCCCACCTACTATCAGCGTCCATGTCTGACCCAATCCCATCCAAATGCTCCTTAAGGATCCTTCCCATTTCCTTAAAATCCGCCCCCCTGAAGTCGGTTACTTCCGTCTTTGTGCAGACTTCTACCCCTCCTAGGTCCAGGCAGAACCAGACCGTGGCATGGTCACTCCCCGCCAATGGGTCCCTTACCTCCAGGCCCCCAATCTGGTCACTGTCTGCCAAATGGAAGAGGTTTTCCATATGGTGCTCTGGAAAGCATATTTCCCCAGAATCTGCGGACTTACCCACAGTCCTGGATTATATGGTCCATTTAAATACCTTGGGGCTGAGACCAGCTACCCTAAAAGTGCATCTGGCAGCTGTGTCTGCTTTCTTATCAGCAGGTAAGCCCTCTTCTCTTTCAGCTCATACTGTATTCTCCAAGTTTTTCAAGGGATTGCTTCACACCAACCATCCATTCAGGGACCCTGCCCTGCCTGGGATCTTAATGTTTGCATTGCTCAGCTTATGCAACCCCCCCTTTGAGCCTTTGTCTTCAGCAGAGCTTAAGTACTTGACTTGGAAAACTGTGTTTCTGGTAGCCATCACTTCTGCCAGACACATAAGTGAATTACAAGCCTTGTCAGTGGAGCCTGATTTTATCTCCTTTCATAGAGATAAGGTGGTCCTCAGGACTAACAGGAAGTTCTTGCCTAAGGTGGTTTCAGATTTCCACCTTAATCAATCTATGTCTCTTCCTGTGTACTTCACTGACCATTCCTCCTCTGGCGAGAGGAGACTGCACAGTTTAGATGTCAAAAGAGCCCTTAGTTACTACATAGAACGTACCAAGGGTCACAGGTTTGACTCCCTCCAACTGTTCCTTACTTATGGTGAGGTTAGTAAAGGTAAACCTGCCACTAAAAGATCCATTGCCAGGTGGATTGTCTCTTGTATCCAATTTTGCTATGAAAAACTGGGTAAGGTTCCTCCCTCAGGCCTGAGGGCTCACTCTACTAGAGGTACAGCTGCTTCCCTGGCTGCTGCCAGGGACATCCCTATCCTAGAGATATGTCAAGCAGCTACCTGGAAAACAGTTCACACTTTTACCAAGCATTACTCCCTGGACATCCAGGCTAGGAGTGATGCTCGGTTCTGGCACTAGCTGCTTCAGAGCCTATTTCCTAAGTAGGTTCTGTCCCTCCTCCATGGAGGTACTGCTGTGTAGTCCGCATATGTCATAATGTAGCAAGACTTCATGTTGTTTGAAGAAAAAATTACTCACCTTAGTAATGTTGTTTCTTCTAATGGAGTCTTGCTATATTATGACCTCCCTCCCTGCCTGCCCCTCTCAGAACCTCTGTTTTTGGGATGTGGGTGGGCAGTGCAGTGTTAGCACTTAGTAGATGCCCACTTTGTTCTTTTCACCCCTCCCTTTTTTGGGGTGACTTGGCGTTGTGTTTTCATTTTTTGGGTCTCCTGACTTGAGTCTTTGTTTTGGGACCAAAGAATGTGTTATGTTTAGTAGCCAGTTGGCTAGTGTAGGTTTACAGCTTCCACACAGGACCTCAGTGAGTTTAGCTCGTAAAGATCTGACGGTTTGAGTTTGAAGAACAACAGACAGAGTTTCAACCGAGCTCAACCTCAGCATTCCATGCCTGGTATGGAAAGTTAACTCTTTCACCTCCGGAAGCAGTTCGAAAGTTGGGACTCACTGCATATGTCATAATATAGCAAGACTCCTTTAGAAGAAACAACATTACTAAGGTGAGTAATTTTTTCTTATCTGCCGTCAAATTCTATGTTTCTATGTTTCTATGTAAGTATCTTCAAAAGTTGGGGTCACAAAATTAAAAATAAAAAAATTGTTTAACAGGTATCAAATGCTTGTTATTTACTAGAATTCTCTTATGTCTGTCCCATGCATGTTTGAAACCCTCACTGTTTTTTCCCCCACTACCTTTTTTGGAAGACTGTTCCAGGCATCCACCACTATTTCAGTGAAGTGCTATTACCTCACATCCCTTTTAAACTCCCCCCCTTCTAGTTTCATTTAACACCCTCTTGTTCTGTTTCATGTTTTTGTTTGAAACAGGCTCCCAACCTGTACCCCGTTCACCCCCATGAGGTACTTGTAGGCCTCTGTCATATCCCTTCTCTTCCTCCTCTCCTCTCCTCCAGGGTGTACATACTGAGATTCCTCAGTCTCTCTTCATACAGTTTCTCATGCACCCCATGTACCATTTTAGTTGCCATTCTCTGGACTGCTTGTACTCTGTCAGTGTCTTTTCTGAGATGTGGCCTCCAGAACTGTACACAGTATTCCAGGTGTGGTCTCTCCAATGATCTATACAGCGGTAATATCACCTTCATCCATCTGCTTGTGATACCTCTCACCATGCACTCCAGCAGTTCCCTGGCTCTGCCCACTGCCTTGTCACACTGCCCAGCAACTATGAGATCATCAGATATGATATGTCAGGGGAGTAGGGGGGCACTCACTTGAACATATGTGACAAATGTTTTACTCGCTCATCTTTACCTTGCCACATCTGGTGTGGACCCAGCTGCTAGACCATTGTAAATGTGGGGGTGCCCCAGGTGGAGATCATTGATAAACCTGGGTATCTGCCCTATCCACCTGGACTCTACTTGCAGTCCCTGGCAACTGAATACATTCAGCTTGGGCTCACTCAAACTCAGCAATGCTACACAGATAATAGGTATCCTAAAGTTTAATTAAACCAATCTGCAGTTTGAGCCATTGGTAAGCCTAAATGTGCAACTATTTGGTTTATTGCCGGGGATCCACTGGCGGGGGGGAAGGGGGGTCAAACTTTGAGCATGGTGTTGCCTGTGCCACCAACTGATACACAACAGCCCAACTAAGCTGTGTCATGTGGCTGCCCAATGATTTCCAAGTGTTCATAAGTTCAATCAGGTGACCATGCAAGGAGGTTCAGTCATGCCATTGCATGAATACACACTCGGGAGGACAGGATCATGCACAGTAAAGGTTCAGCATGGGGGCACTAGTCCAGGAAACATTAGGAAATGCGTCACATGCAAACTAAAATGTATATTGCTGTCATCTTGATTTTTTGAAATTGAAGTCTAACCTTTGAGACAAATACTCCAGCCAAATGATTAATAGGGAGATGAGTCAGAAGAGGCCGGGGGAGATCCGGGGAGGAGGTGCACCACTTCATGGGAGGCACGGATATGAATGGCCTCCCTCAGGGCAGGCAGCAGCTTTGCTCTTAGTGAGAGCACTCCGGCAGGACAGGAGGGATCCTCCCTCCGTGGCATGAGATGACTGGGATATGATGGTCCCGATTATTGGAAAGCCTCCTGGAATACCGCACCCTGGGGAAATCAACTTGTAAGAGAACAAAGCTGTGGTTTCACTAGTTACTGCAATGCTTACATAATGAAGCTTGAACGCTCTTCTTGATTAGCTAGTCAAATAAAGCAGCACCTCGGTCGCAGCCCTCGGGGCGGGGGGCTAAAGTTATTGTTTAATGAGGTGATATGATCGAGGCATTCAAACACCTTAAGGGCATAAACAAGGTGAAAGAGTCTAACATGTTTAAATATAAGAAAAATAGCAGGACAAGAGGACACAACATGAGATTAGAGGGAGGCCGATTAAGGGGGAATGTGAGGAAATTCTTTTTCACAGAAAGGGTGGTGGATGCATGGAATGGCTTACCACAAGAAGTGGTGGCTATGAATACAGTGCAGGGCTTCAAACAGGCATGGGATAGGCATAAGGGAGCAATACAAATGACTATGAATAGATAGGCCACTGACAGAGCAAAGGCCGATGGCACATTTATAAGGTAGAAAAAGAAATGGCCAGACTGGATGGGCCTTGCGGTCCTTATCTGCCGTCAACTTCTATGTTTCTATGTTTCTATGTAATGTAACTGATGTTTGTGTATGATGGTTGTGGGAAACAATGAAGGTACATACATTTCCACCTAATTTGCAGGGGATTAACAGACCTTGTTTGGGGAGAGTCCATGGGGAGGGTGAGATTCCACAGCAGCAGCCTAGACTTGCCACGCAGAGGGACAGAGGGAGGGGTGAGTTCAGTGGGAGAGAGGGGGGAAGATTGGGGGAAGTTTTGTTGGGGTGTGTAGAAATGGAAGTTCATAGGAAAGATAAAAGTACTCAGTGGAATGTAAGTGGCCAGAGAGCACTATGTGATGTTAACAGCAGCGTGGGTACAGTGGCAGCTGCCCAAACACCAACTGACACAGATGGAGGGTAGTGTGAGGCTATCATCCGGGAATGTGAATGATCTGAAAACACTCATCAAGAAAAGCAGGGTACTAGATTATAGTAAGAAGCAAAAGCCTGAGATAGTGCTTCTCCAGGAAATGCTCATGGCTGAGGGGGAACTCACAGTAAACGTAATGGGGGGGGGGGGGACCTGGCATGTTGCCAGTTTCAATTGTAAAACCAGAAGCACAGCAGTGTAGAGCAACCTGGGGCAAAGTGGCAAACAGTATCTGCCATTAATGACCCCAGGGGAGGTACACTCTGGTGCAAATTGAGGATTGTTAGGGGAAACGGTGGTGGGTTCACTCTGTGCCTCAAACACTGACTCAGTGGACTTCTTCCTGAAGCTTTCAGTATTTTTAAATCAAGGATGGAAATGAGAAAGGAAAAGTGTGGCCTACTGGGATTTGAACCTCAGATCTCTGGTATGCCGTTCCAGCGCTCTAACCATTAAGCTACAGGCTCACTGATCAAAGCATCTGAGGAATTTCCTTACAGCCACACACACATTCCTTTCTCTAGTGTTGCGCAATTATGCAACTAGGAACCAATGTTAGAAATACCACTTTCTCTCAGTGCAGTTTAACCCCTGCAAGGTTTCAGTAGAAATGTTAAACTGGAGGGGAGAGTGGATCTTGAGTGGAAGCATGAACTGTGTATGGGATGTGGATATGGATAGGTCCTCTAGAATCCCTGCGATGCATGACAAAAGCTCTAGAGCGTTGAGGAGCCTAGCTACTGACTATGGTTTGGTAGATGTATGGAGCCCTGTGGGGGACTGAATATTTATTTTATTCATGTGCCCATGCCTCCTACATTAGAAGTGATATGATTCTGGTCCACTCTCACCTGTTGACTGGGGGGGGAAGGAATCAAGCATGTCTCTGTACTGGTCTCAGACAATGCCCCAGTCAGACTCCAGTTAAGAGGAGCAGGGGTCCCACAACTGTCAATGACAAAGTAGATGCACCCTTGTCCTGGAAGGAGGAGGAAATAGCAGTATGGGAGCTGCAGGGAGGCAAGGCAACAGGACCAGACGGTCTCTCATAGACTTTTATAAAGTATTCCTCCTGCTCTTAAGAGGACCTCTATGGTAAATGTAGTCTGAGCATCTTGAAAAGGAACTGTGCCCCCCGTCCACGTGATCAGCCAAAATCGTGGTACTTCCCAAACCAGGGAAAGCCCCAAGGCTTTGCCCTTCCTACCACCCAGTGTCATTCTTAACTGCAGATTACAACATCGTGGCAAAGATAATGACATTCCAGTCAGAGGAAGCCCTTCCAATCATAATACACCCTGATTAAGCAGGGTTTGTTAAAGACAGACAGGGGAAGACAAACATTAGAAGAACGGTAAATATTCCGTGGCGTAGGACAGTGGGGGGAGCAGGTATTGTTGCCCTTAATGCTGAGAGAGCATTTGATATTGTGGAGTGAAGGTTCATGCACCATAGCCTGGAGAGATTTGGACTGGGACCGAGATTTAGAAGCTGGGTTAAAATGTTATAAAGTTCCCCATAGACCCAGGTCATGACAAATGGACAGTTATCATCACCCTTCACACTCACCAGAGGCATAAGGCAGGGATCCCTATTGTCCCTTTCTTATACATGCTAACTCTGGCACTGCTGACTGCAGCCTTGAGAGCCAGGCAGAATATTGTAGGACTTATTTAAGGGGACATGCATCAAAACTAACTATGTTTACGGATGATCTCCTGCTATATGTGTTCAGAGCCCTGGACAAGCTCTCCCTAGGCTGAAGAAGGTCCTTACTCTGCATGGACAACTGGCAAGCCACAAGATAAATGAGAGGAAAAGTGAGCTGATGCTCCTGGGGAGGAACGTGAGGGAGCAGACCCCCTTTCAGGGCCTCCAACTTGAAGTGGTCCAAGAACTCAAATACCTGGGGATCATTATCTTCAAAAGAGTGGCACAGCTGTTTGAGAAAAACTTTCCCCTATTTTGAGGAACATCAAAACCACATGGGGGCACAGTAGACTGTTGCTCTCCACCACTGGCAGGATAAACAGCATCAAAATGAGCATGATGCCAAGGCTTCTATACCGCTCCCAAAATCTCTCCATCTGGGTACCTGAAACATTTTTCGCACAACTAAATGGGTACCCAAAAGGCTTCATCTGGCAGAATAAACCAATGAAAATCCATTCAGCTGCTTTATAAGGGATTGAAAAGGAGAGGAGCCTGGCTCTCCCCAACATGTATTCATTCTACCTGGCTGCGCACCTAGGCTTCTTAGCAAGACCTGAAAAGGGAGACAAGCCTGCCTGAGGAGTGAGATGCAGGATGCCCGTATATGTAGGGAGTACTAAACCCAAGGCTTTTTTATTGTGGGGAAAATCAGGACTCCTTTTACAAGAATAACTGCACTGGTGTGGCTACTAGTCCATAAGCTTATCGGGCACAAATGGGGGCCTGGCTGACCTAAATATTTAAGGCAAGATGGGATATGATGTATTTATTCATTGGGGTTGTTGGCCTGGGGTAGGAAAATATTAACCCAAGTCAAAATTCTGTATTGGGGGGCATGCTTAAGTCTTTCATGCAATTTAGGGAAGAATATCGCTTGGATCCAAGTGGTTTTTGGGTACGTTAAGGTCAGACACCTCATGGGGAAGGCTATGTAAATGCTAAAGGAAGGTCTTGAGTCCTTTCCTATGAAAACTGTGATTTCAGACCACAGCCAAACTCCAAACCACTCTCTGCACACTGATCAGTGGGCGTGCATCACACTCTCTGGGATACATCAGAAAGAAATGGGAGGAAGATCTTAGGAGGGACATCCCTGAAGGGACATGGCTGAGAACAATCCACCATGAGACCAAAAATAAAACAAATGCAGGTAGACGCAATACAGCTACCTCTACATAACCCTTTATACACCGACAGGTTGCATAAAATTAAACCTGAGTTGGATCTCAAGTGCCCCAAGTGTGGGAGCAGGGAGGGTACATTCCTCTACCTGCCCTAGCATAAGAGACTTAAAGTGGGAAGTAAGCACGATAATGGAACTAGCCATAAAAAAAGACAACCCTTCTTGGCACTGGAACCACTGTTGGGAGCAGAGTCCTCTCCCAATTTCTCTACAGGAAAAGATGGAAGGTTTGATACCTTTTATTGACCAACAAGTTACACAGAGAGAATAACACAGGTCCCTTCTTCAGGTGAATAGCAAAATAGCAAAACAAATTCAGCTCAGTGAATTTGGTAACGTTTTGCTATTCACCTGAAGAAGGGACCTGTGTGGCCCTGAAAGCTTGTGTATAATTCCATCTTTGTACAAGACACTTGTTGGTCCAATAAAAGGTATCAAACCTTCCATCTTCTCCTGTTTTGCAAGGACCAATATGACTGAAATCCCTTTTTGCAAATTTCTCTAGAGAAAATACAGTCTGGGGGCTGGCGCTCCTTAATGCTAAGAAAATGATTGCTTAACACTGGATGGGCACTGCAGCACCCACAATAGCCCAGTGGTCTAACAGTATATTAGACTGCCTGAAGATTGAAAGAGCCCAGTGCAGAGCAAATAACCAGGTAGCCCCTGAAAACAGGCATGTGTGCCCAGAGTGCCTTACCTGGTTACCAAAGAATTAAACAAAAAAATAAAACAACCAAGAACCAGTCTGGCAACCAATTCTTGAAGCAATAGAGATGGGTCATTTTTCAGCCTGATGTGTCACCTCAGTAAATTTGGTAATGAACCCCAAGGTAAATATTGGTCATGAATTCACTGTACTGTGTTCTAAGGAATCAGCTATCTCTCTGGTTGTTATGGTGTCTATGTTATGAAAATACGCTAAAAGAAGCTGACCAAACAGTTGTAATAAGCTTAAAGATTATCACTGACTGTACATTGCCAGTCCTAGCACCACGAACATCATTTTACTTGTTGGTTTGAAGTGTCTGTATGAATTTTACATGTACAGCTTCCAATAGAAGTGTTCTACAATAAAAAAAACATAAAACTAAGATACAATTACTGTAATATGCTGAACATAATTAAGAAACCTGTACCACGGCAGAAACTTATCAAAAGCTAAAGAAATCTGGTGGATTTTGAACCCCTTTTTAATGCTCTCAACCGATTGAGAACTCCTCAGAGACACCGGCAAAACATTCCAAAATAGGGTTGCCACCACTGAGAATGTTCTTTTTCCTGAAAGTTTCAGATGTGCTCTTGGGATGGCCTGGAGAAAACCATCATAGGAGCAGAGTAGGCCATTGGGAGCATACCAAGCTGAGAGACCTTTAAGGAGTCAAGCCTCAAACTGTGCAGAGCTTTGTACGTTAACAAAATTATCTTGAAGGTGGTGTGCACCACCAAACTAGGAGTCAGTGCAGCTGCCTCAGCAGCAATGATCTGTTTCCTATATGAGGTATCCGTAATCAGACTGGCCGCAGCGTTCTGCACCAGCTGCCTCAGCAGTGATGATCTGTCTCCTATACGAGGTATCCGTAATCAGACTGGCCGCAGCGTTCTAAACCAGCTACAGGTGGACCACCAGCCTCCCTGACAGCCCTAGGCTGAGAGTATTACAATAGTGCAAGCTCAAAGCCACAAAGGTACTGACCAGGGTGGCAATGTCCTCGTGCACCCCATAGGGTTTAATCTAAGTGATATTCCTAAACTGGTAACATCCACTGCGAATCCAGTTGACACATGGTGTTCAAGGGTCAGCCCAGAGTCCACAGTGACTCCCCAATGTTCACCCTACTCACAGCAGCCATAGATTTGCCATTCCATCAAGGCAACACCACAGTATTACATCTGGCAGCCAACCCACTAGAACCTGGCTCCATCAGTAACAACTCCATCTTATCAGGGTTCAGGCTCAGCCAGCTCAAGGTCATCCAGTCCGCAATCTCCTGTAGGAATTTCTCCTGCACTGAGACCACTACCTGCTCATCGGGTGTAAAGAACAGGTAGAGTTGAGTGTCATCTGCATCAACAGTGGCAATTCACACCATACCATATAAAGACCCGTCCCAGTGGTAGCGTGTACACTGTGAATAACACGAAACCTCACACCATACCATATAATGACCCGTCCTAGTGGTAGCATGTACACCATGTGTAACATCGGTGATAAGATTGAACCCTCCAGAACTTCACAGCTGATCACATGTCACAACCTTCTGTGATTTGCCAGTCAGGAAAGACTCAAACCACTTCAGCACTGTCCCAGCAAGCCCTCCCCCATCCCATATTCTGCAAGACAGTCTACTAACACTCCACGGTGTCAAACACCGATGATAGATTAAAAAGAATGAGGATCGATTGTTCTTCTCAGTCCCTCGCCAGGAACAGGTCATTAAACACCTTGATTACCACACTTTCCGTACTGTAGTGAAGCCAGAAACCCATCTATAATGCCTGAGTGCCTTCTGGGACTGTGCCTGATTGCTACCTCCCTGAAGGCAAAACTCCATATGAGCCAGCACTGCTGCAGCTTTCGTTGGTGGCCCTCCACACTGCGGATATACATCCTTCTGCTGCTCCATTAACACGTGGGTCAGTTTGTCAAGTTGTCCCAGGTTTTAGGGCTCCAGGTGCTTCCTGAACTGTTACTGGGGTACATCCAGTCACAACAGCGGTTGCCATATTTGCAGTCATCTTAGAGGCATTTGCAGTTAGTAAGCTTTCTTCCTGTTTCCTCTCTTCACTAACAAATTCTCCATACAGGGGTGGCTTTTCCAGCCCCTGGGTTAGCCATAGGTTGGTGAAGATCGGGTCTGTGAAGACCACTCCTTCAATCGCTTGTTTGACTTGAAATCAATCCATTTCAGATGCTGCCAGATGTCCCTTCCGATAGGCCTAGTATATAACTTTCTCCATCCACACTAGAAATTCAGACAGCTTCTCACCCTTGGCTTGCTTGAGGAGGGTTAGCTGCATGATTATCTCCCCAGGATTTTCCACCCCCCAAAAAAATGCATTCCAACATAGAGAAGTAATTGGTGGCAGTTGCACCAGCCTTTGACACCCCAATGGCCTGCACAGTGCTCAGTGTCAGTTTTCTCTAATATTCACTCATTTAGTATGCCTTCTTTTTGCTATCTAAACACTTCAGATCCTGCACCATCAATGTAGTCTGTTTGATCCATATGTCAAAATCCTTTTCTCCAAGGGGAGTAGGCAGTGTGTATATATATATATATATATATATAACACATATACAAGATATTATAAAAACAGCAAATATACAGAGCCAGCAATACAGGCTCTAGGCATGGGTTTACAAGGAGTGTAAAATATCCAGATCATGTACATAACAGTACTGGATATATTAGGAGCACCAAGCTTGAAAGCAGCTGAAAGGATCTCTCAAATGGAAACATGTAGACTACAGTAGATGCATTATTGAGCCAAGCACGACATTTCTACCATATGTCAGGGGTGGAAAAAAACAAAGACCTTTCTTCCAGACCTTTCTTCACCTGAGAAGTTATAAAAGTGAGGAGGGGATGAACAGAGGGTGTAGATACTACCAGGCTACATTAAGTGTGGTATGACAAGGGGTACTCCGTGGCCTTTCCATGTGTGCAGTTAAACATCAACATACAATGGTACGTACAGCTGCTTGACAGGCTTAGTCAATTAAGTTGCTTATAAAGACTATCACGGTAAATGTAGAAATTTAGAAATCACTAACAAGGATGAATCTACAAAGTTTGTTAAAAATGCAGTCCAAGGATAGCAGTTATTTTATTTGCAGAACAGTAGATGACCTCAGCTTAGTCTAATATGGCTGTCAGGCTGGGCATGCTGCAGCTGCTCCTTTTCGGGAGTTTTTAGTTTTAATTTATTTCACTTTTTGTACATGGTCTCTATTTTCATTTTTCGAGCCTTGAGTCTTTGCTACTTAACGATAGCTTTTGGCGTGGAGTTTTGTTTGTATTCTTGGGATTTGTGGTGAGAAGTCAGATGAACTTTCGTCTTGTCTATTTCACCTCCTGTTAACACTGTTGGGCTTGAGGAAGTTTTGTAGTGCCCAAAGATTTTGTGTTTACTGTGCTCCTCGCTCCCTGCACAGGAAGAACTCTATGAGCATACGGAGGGCGAGGGGCTGTGGAGAGACTTCAGAGAGACCTTAATGGAGTTGTGGATGTGGAAAGGAGATAGGATATCCTTCTGAAAATTCGATCTGGGTTCTATAGAAGATTGCTGTGGTTTTCGTTGACCGCTCCTTAAACTTGGGTGGTGAGGCGATCAAGACTGGCAGAGAACCCTTGACTGTAATTTAATTGTTGGCATTTGGCCACTCCAGTGGGTGTTTTTCCTTCAGGATTTGCTGCCCCATGGGGGGGTCTGGAGTATTCACCTAGCCAGGGAACTGGCTGGGGTACTACACTCCCCTGCACCCACAGAAACAGATGCAATTGCAGCCTTTCTTAGGCTTCTTTGGTGGGGGCTGCAATACTTCCCGTGGGTTACACCTGGCTGGGAGTAAAGGGGCCTAAAATTAGCTTGGCAGAAGACACCAGGAGAAAGGACTGCTGTGTGACTGGACTTCTCTAATGGGACTAAAGAAGAAGAACTCTTGTACTTGGACCTTTAACTTAGGGTAAAACAAAAAAACTAACAAACAAAACAAAAAAAAAGTGTGTGTTTGTCTGAGTTAACTGAACTGAATGGTTATCTGAACAGTTATCTAGGTGTAAATCTCAGGTGACTGAAAGGACTTAATAGCTGTGAGGTTTAAATTACTTGTAGAAAGATCTAGTAAGTGGGGGAGTGGCTTAGCTAGAAGGAAGCTACATTTAAAGACTGCCTTAGAAAGATTCTGCTAATTAGCTTGGCAGAAAACACCAGGAGAAAGGACTGCTGTGTGACTGGACTTCTCTACTGGGACTATATTGCCCTCCTTCCCTCCCCTCCAAAGCTAGTTCTACTTTTATAGGCAAAGGATTTGACAGACAACAGGAACTTCCTGTTTGGGAGAAGGAAGTGACTGATCACAGAGCCACCAAAGACCCACCATCCTAGAAGGGCAAGAGTAGCTCTCCGGCCCCCTCTAGCTGCTGGAGGTCTGCCTCTGAGCAAGCAAGGAGTCTACTGAGAAATATAGGATATTCTTGTCTCAGAACAGGACAATCAGGAGCTTAAAGGGCACACAGGCAGAAAGTAAGGAGAGAGAGAAAAAAAACAGAGGAAAGAGTAAGGGTTGCAAACAGTTAAGGGGCCAGAAATAAGACATGATTGGAGTGGCGCAGTGCAGTGGCTGTGGAGCAGCAGTCTTCAGGGAGACGTTCTGGAGGATGCTGTGTTGTCCCATCTGCAGGCACCTCTCTAGGCTGAGGGAGGAGGTTGCTCATCTCCAGGATGAGTTGGCCAGGATTTGTGGGACCTCCTCTTCCATCCAGGGACCACCAGTGCCACTGCCGTTGCCTCAGAGGTTGCCAAGAAAGAGGAGCGGTTGGACCACAGTGGGCTCAGGGAGAGTGAGGGAGTGGTGGAACAGAGGCACATCCCTCCAGTTGTACCTCTCCACAATTCCTATGCCATTCTGGCAAAGTGTGGTTCCTCTATGGAGGCAGCCGCAGTGGAGACCAAGGAGGATGCTGGGAACCTCCACAAAGGAGACCCACAGGAGGGTGGCAGGGGACCCCACAGGGGAAGGAAACAACTCCTGGTGGGGGACTCCATTGTTAGGAAGGTAGAACTGGGGGAGGAAGGGGAGAGGGAGGTAAGGTGCCTGCCTGGTGCCATGGGTTGGAGGGACAGGGAGCGAATCCTCAGGATTGCCGTAGCAGCTGCACAGGGGAGGGAGCTGGATGTCATTGTCCACCTAGGGACAAATGACCTGGCTAAGAAAGGGATTAGAGAAGTGCAGGAAGAGTTTGTGGAATTGGAGAGGGGGCCTTAGACAAGTAGCACGCACGGTAACCTTCTCGGAGTTGCTGCCCATCTATGGCATAGGAGAGGCTAGGGTGTTCCGCACCATGGGATTCAATCAGTGGTTGAAAAACTGGTGTGAAGCTCAGGGATTTGGCTTCATTGGGGACTGGGGGTCCACCTGGAGTGATGCAAGCCTATACTGGCATGATGGGCTGCATCTGTCCAGGAAGGGAACCAGGATCCTAGGTGATAGGTTTAAATGCTTCATTGGCAACATTTAAACTAGCCAAGGGGGGAGGCACTGGAAAGGAGCAGGAAATCCTAGCCCCCAAAAAAATCATGGTAGGTGCGGCAAACACCAACATAGAGGTGTCGATAGGGAGAAGGGCAGGGGTAAATGGAGAAAGTGACAAAGGCAAGAAGGACAGGGATGGGGCAAAAGGAGTAAGGCCATCAGAAATGGAGGGTAATGAGCACCAGTGCCCGTAGTCTGGGCAACAAGCTCCCTGAGCTGGTGGCCTTGATGGAAGAGGGATGCCTGGATATCGCTGCAGTCACAGAAACATTGTACACAGAGAACCATGACTGGGATGTTAACATACCAGGGTACATAACCTACAGGAGAGACAGGCAGGGGAGAAGAGGGGGAGGAGTAGCTCTCTATGTAAAGGAAGGGATAAAAGCAAGTGAACAAAAGAGTAAACAGGGAGGAGAGGAGGCACTGTGGGTCACCTTGGAGACTGGAAAGGGCACCACAATCTGTACAGGGGTTGTGTACAGACCCCCATGTCAGGGGGAGGGAATGGACAAGGATATGATAGAAGGCATTCTTAGAATGGCAGAGAAAGGGGAGATACTGTTGATGGGAGACCTGAATATGCCAGATACGAACATACGAACATACGAAATTTTCCAGCAGATAAAGGCCTAGAGGTCTATCAAGTCTGCTCGAATGTGCAGCTAGTACCCCTTGTTCTGCAGCTGCCCCTCCCTTCCACCCTTCCCCTTCATTAACCCTCCCCCTTGTCCTGCCCCATCCTCGTTTGAAGCAGTCCACTGTTCTACTGCATACCACTTCTGCAGGTAACGATTCCACCCAGCCACCACCCTCTGTAAAAAGTGTCTCCTCATCTCTCTCCTGAACCTTCCTCGCTCCAGTCTCATATCATGGCCCCTGGTGGCTCTCCCTCCCTTACTTTGAACAGCCCCTCTGTACCCGTCTTGTTTATTCCTTTCATGTATTTAAAGGCTTCAATCATGTCACCCCGTCTCTCCTCTCCTCCAGTGAGTACATGTTCAACTCCTTCAACCTCCTCTCGTCTGATAAGTCCCCCAGCCCCTTGATCATCTTTGTCACCCTGCGCTGCACCCCCTCCAGTAACTTAATGTCCCTCTTCAGATATGGATGCCAGTACTGCACACAGTACTCTAGGTGTGGTCTAACTAATGACCTATACAGTGGCAGAATCACCTCCTCCCTCCTCGAGGATATACCCCTTGCAATACAACCCAGCATTTTGTTGGCCTTTGCAGCTGCCTTCCTACATTGTGCCGAGTTGTTCATTGACCCTGTAATGAGCACACCCAGATCCTTCTCCTCCTCTGTCTGGGCTAGCTGCACTCCCCAGCTGGTAACTCCTCCTTAGGTTCTTCATCCCAAAATGCAGCACCTTGCACTTTTTGGCATTAAAGCCCAGTTGCCAGGTGTCTGACCAGGTTTCAAGCTTTGCCAGATCATCCTGCAACCTGCACATCCCCCTAGGTCATCCACCACCACGCCTACCTTGGTATCATCAGCAAACAGACTGATCTTGCTCTTGATGTCCCATGATATGTCTGCAATGAATATCCCAAACAACACTGGTCCCAACACCGAGCCCTGTAGGACACCGCTTGTCACTGCCCTTGGGTGTGAGAGCTCCCCACCCACCACCACCCTCTGTTGCCTTCCCTGCAGCCAATTTCCTACCCATCTCACCAGCTTTGCACCCGCTCCTGTGCCTACTAACTTCCTTCCCAGCCTTCCATGTGGCACTGAGTCGAATGCCTTACTGAAGTCCAGATACAGGACATCCACTGCATGGCCCCTGTCCAGTTGCCTAGTTACCCAGTCATAGAACTCGACCAGGTTGGTTTGGCAGGATCTGCCATGTATGAAGCCATGCTGTCTGCTGTCCTGTAGTCCTTTGGCCTCTAGGAGGGCCACCAGCCTCTCCTTCAGGATAGTCTCCATTAGCTTACCCACGATGGATGTGAGGCTCACTGGTCTGTAGTTCCCGGTTCATCCTTGGGGCCACTCTTGTGGAGGGGCACCACATGAGCCATCCTCCAGTCCTGAGGTACACACCCGAATGTAGTGAGGCATTAAATAGGTCTGCCAAAGGTTCTGCAAGGACCTCTGCCAGCTCCTTCAGTATCCTGGGTGGATGCCATCTGGGCCTGGCACCTGTCCACCCTCAGTGCCTTCAAACCTCTCTCGAACTCTGCCTTCCATGATTTCCCATCTGTCACCACTTCCCTGTTTCCATTTCTCCCACCTTGGGTGTCACCCCCCTCTTCTCTTTAGTAAATACTGAGCATAAGTACTCATTTAGTGCTTCCGCCTTATCGCACCCTGCTTCCACCCAACCCCCTCCTTCCTAATCCTTACTATGTGGTCCTTACAGCTCCTTTTCTCCCTGATGTACTTAAAGAAGTCCTTCTCCCCCTTCTTAATGCCTTGTGCCAGCCTGAGTTCCGTAGATGCTTTGGCTCCCCTTACTGCCCTTGTCACCTCCTTCTATTCTGTCAAGTACTCCTCCCTGTCCTCCCCCCTCCCTGTTTTCTTGTACTTCCTAAAGGCAGCTCTTTTCTCCTTACCTTTTCCATGACTCCTTGCTCAACCAGCTTGGTTTCTTGGCCTCAGCCTTCTTGCTCTGGGCTTTGCAGCAGGTTTTGGTTGCCTCCACTATCCCCAGCTTTATGAGCTCCCACCTCTGGTTAGTATCCATACTAGATTGAATTCTGGCCAGGTACCCTTTTACCACTTCCCATCCTCCCAAAGTCAGCCCTCCTGAAGTCCAGCACTCTTGTGCCAGATTCCCTCCTTCCTTGCCCATATCCAATGTGAGCCATACTGAGTGATGGTCACTCCTGACAGCGGTTCCTCCACTGTAAGTTCTCTCACAAAGTCCCCATTTACCAGCACAAGGTCAAGGGTATTCCCTAACCTGGTTGGTTCACTGACCATTTGCAGCAGGAAGCTGTCCTGGAAGGCATCCAGCAGTACCTGCTCCTTCTGTTCCTGGTTGTTGGGGTGCTCCAGTCCACTCCTGGCTTGTTGAAGTCCCCACAATCAGCACACTACCCTTCTCACAGGTCCTCCTGATCTGTCCTGCTAGTTCCCTGTCTAACTCTCCATCTGAGATGATGGCCTGTACACCACTCCCATTCTAAGAATCCTATTCTTGGAATCCTGGATTGCACCCAAAGTGACTCCGTACTACCCTCCTCCCCTTCCTCCCTTACACACTTCAGTCCTTCCTTCACATATAGTGCCACCCCTCCTTTCCCAATCACCCTGTCCCTACGAAATAACCTGTACCCTGGTACAGACAGGTCCCAGTCATTATATTGGGTGGCCCATGTTTCCGTGATGGCTGCAATGTCCACCTCTCCCTCTGCCATGAGAACCTGTAACTCTACAGTTTTCCTCCCAAGGCTCCTAGCATTAAGGGTAACCACCTTCCACCCTTTTCCCCGCCTCCCATCCTGCCCTCCTTTCCTAGCATCACCAATAGTACTTGCCAGTTGTCCTTTGTCACTGTTATGGGGGGTAAGCTCATATGATTTCCCAACCTGAGGTCTCTGCATATCTCTTCCCCAACTGCCACCCCCCACTCCTAGTTTAAATTCCCAACTTCCTCTATATACACTTCCATCCTCTGTTTCAACACTTTCTTTCCCTCCTCACTCAAGTGTAGTCTGTCCTTGGCATAGAGACTACTGTCCTCCCACGTCCTTCCCCACCCCCCAATAGCCCATACCCTTTAGCACAACACCAGGTTCTTAGCCATCCGTTAAATTCCTCTATTCTCAGCTTTCTTGTTGTGCTAGCTTTTGGCACTGGAAGTATCTCGGAAAAAGTTACTGATCTTCCTGCCCCCTCACATAATTGTGCTAGTTCCTCAAACCTGCTCTGGACTATATCTACTGTCTTGTAAGCCAGGTCGTTTGTCCCAAGATGTATAATTAAATGAGGCTTGTCCCTACCCTTCTAGCATATTTCAGAACAGACTGTCCCACCCTTTCCGCTGTCATTCCTGGCATGGCCTCCACCCAAATGCGACTATGCCTCTCCCCCTTGCTACCCCACCTAACTCCTCTTAGTATTGAGTCCCCCAGCATTAAGATTCCACCCCTCTTACTCCCTGCTTGCTTCCATTCATCTCCTTCTCTCATTTCCAGCTCCTCTTCTTCCTCCTGCACATTATTTCCCCCTTTTTTCCCTGTTGCAATTCTCCCAGCAGAACTTCCCCCCGCTCCAGTTTGGTCCAGGCTTTTATCAATTACTCCTCTAATTTCAACATTTCCCTCCTCCACTTTCTTCCTCTCTAGCAGTGCACAGCTGTTTTCTGAAGACCCTTCACAAATGTCCGCTCCCTCTCTCTTCATAGTAACCTGTTCTCTCCTTTTCACTCCATGACTTTTGCCACTTCTTCGCCTTCCCTCACAAGTCCCTATCTCCTCCTTCCATTTGTCTTTTGTCTCCAGACCTGGTTTCCCCGGCAATCGTTCTTCCGGCCTGGGCCCTTGTCTCTGCTTCCTTCTTCTGACCTCTCCTCACCACTGTTGGCTTAAATTGCCCTCCCTCATCTCCCCTTCTTCCTCCCTCCAGTATTGGGCTAAACCCACCCCCAATCTGCCTTGCCTGTCTTAGTTCCTCCTGCAGACCCTCAATCTCCTTTCTAAGTTTTTCTATGTGGTTGCACACTAAACATCCTCCCACACTCCAGGCAATGTTTAGAAAGATGTTAACTGGAGCACATTTGCTGCAGCCACATCCAAGAGCAGGGCCATTCTTGATGCCCTACAGGTGGCAGGCCTCAGACAGCAAGTTTCGGAACCCACTCGTGAGGGAGCAATCTTAGACCTTGTACTCTCAAACGGGGGCAGTGAGAGGATCTCAGATCTGGAAGTGGGTTGCCATCTGAGAACAAGTGACCATCAAACAGTGTGGTTCACGTTAAACTCAGCTACAGAGTCAAGCCATACGAAAGTGAGGGTACTGGACTTTAGGAGGGCTGACTTTGGCAAGATGGGAAGAATGCCTCAGAAAAGCACTAGCAAACAGGCTAGAAGGAGGTGTGGAGCAACAATGGGGAATCATCAAAACTGCCATCACAGAGGCAACAAGCCTTTGTGCGAAGCAAATAAACAAATCAAAACGAAAGAAAAAGCCACTATGGTTCTCAAAAGAGGTGGCTGTGAAAGTCAGGAAGAAAAAGATAGCATTCCGGAAGTATAAGGGAACACAGAAGGAGCAGGACAGAGAGCTGTACCAGTTAAGGCAGAAGGAAGCAGGAGGGAAGTCAGAAGAGCAAAGGCCCAAACTGAGGAAAAGATAGCCAACTCAGTTAAGAAGGGATAAAACCTTTATAGGTACATCAGCGAGCTTAAAAGACAAAGGGAGGGAGGGATAGTGAGGCTGAATAGAATGAACGCGGGTGGGCAGAGGGAACAGTGAAAGCAGGGATACTGAATGAATATTTCTGCTCAGTATTCACAAAGAGGAGGAGAAGTACCTAATCCAATTAACAGAAGCACTCTTGATGGGGGTCGATCCCAGTCCTTTCACAGAAGAAAGGGTTCTGCAAGAACTCCTAAAACTGAAGGTGGACAAAGCAATGGGTCCTGATGGAATTCACCCCAGAATTCTAAAAGAATTAAGGGTGGAACTAGTGAAACCACTGGCTACTCTTTTTAATAAATCATGGGAGGATGGTGTGGTACCTGAGGACTGGAGGAAGGCGGATATGATTCCCCTCACAAAAGTGGGACCAAGACAGAGGCAGGAAACTACAGACCTGTCAGTCTGACCTCTGTGGTAGGGAAAGTAATGGAGTCACTTCTGAAGGAAAGAATAGTTGAGTACCTAGAGGCCAGTGGGGCACAGGACCCAAGGCAGCATGGGTTCACAGCGGGAAGGTCATGTCAGACGAATCTAATAGATTTCTTTGACTGGGTGACCAAAGTAGTAGACCAGGGAGGGGCTGTGGACATGGCCTACCTAGACTTTAGCAAGGCATTTGACACAGTCCCACACAAAAGATTAATAGTCAAATTAACCAGCCTGGGAGTGGGTCCCAGGGTGGTAGCCTGGGTAAGACATTTGCTGCACAACAGGACACAGAAGGTAATTGTAAATGGGGTCCACTCTGAAGAAATAGGGGTTACTCGTGGGGTACCGCAGATTTCAGTATTGGGTCCAGTCCTTTTTAATGTCTTCATCAGTGACATTGCAGAGGGACTGGAAGGAAAAGTATGCCTTTTTGCAAATGACACAAAGATCTGCAACAGGGTTGATACACAAGGAGGCATGGAAAGGATGAGAAGGGACTTGGCAAGGTTGGAGGAATGGTCAGAAGTATGGCAGCTAGGATTCAATGCAAAGAAGTGCAAAATAATGCACCTGGGAAACAAGAACCCAGGGGAAGAATACACAATGGGGGAGGTAGTAACAACAACAAAAAAGGAAAGGGACCTGGGGTAATCATATCAGATGACCTTAAGGTTAGCAAGCAATGTGAGAAGGCAGTAGGGAGGGCTGGGGGTATACTGGGATGCATAGGGAGAGGCATCAGCAGCAGAAAACAGGAAGTTGTTATCCCTCTGTACAGACAGTTGGTGAGACCCCATCTGGAGTACTGCGTCCAGTTCTGGAGACCCCATCTCCGCAAGGATATAGACAGGATAGAGGCAGTCCAGAGGAGGGCAACTAAAATGGTATAGGGTCTGCAAGAGAAGCCATATGAGGAGAGACTAAAGGAGCTTAATATGTATACCCTTGAGGAAAGAAGGGAGAGGGGGACATGATAGAAACTTTTAAGTACCTCAGTGGAATCAACAAAGTCCAAGAGGGTAGCATCTTTCAGAAAAAGAGACGTGCAAGAACAAGGGGACACAATTTAAAGATAGAGGGGAGGTTCAGGGGCAATGTGAGGAAGTATTATTTCACAGAGAGGGTAGTGGATGCATGGAACAGCCTTCCTGAGGAGGTTGTGGGGTCTAAAACTGTGGGAGAATTCAAGAATGCATGGGACAGACATACGGCAATTCTTGTGGGGGGTAGGAAGAAATAGGCTGTTGGTTAACTAGGATCTGCGGCCTATCCTGTAGGTAGGGAAATGGGCAGACTAGATGGGCCAAGCAGTCCTTATCTGCCGTCAAAGTCTATGTTTCTATGTTTCTAAATGTTGGTGAGATTCTACTAACAAAATGTGTCTGAAATGGCCTGTACTTTAGTGGATTTATCCTGTGGATTGTTCCCTTTTTTCTTTGGATTTAACCGGATTTGTGATTTTCCTCTGGATTTGGATACTGTGATCTCTGCGCCTATATTGTGAGACCGCTGATACTCCTCTCTGGATTAAAATTTATTTTCTCATTTGGGCGATCGGGTGGTGAGAGAACCCTGCGTCCATATATTTTGTTTATTTATTTATGCTCGTTTCATGTTTTAATTTACAGCTTCTGACTTCTTTTGGCAGTGAGAAGTGCAAAAATTAGCCTTCTTCCTGGTTGTGAGAGGACTGGGCGGAGGGGGGGAGTTCATAATTTCATATTTTGTTGATTGTGAAATTTTTAATCTGTTTTTGTATGTTATTTATGATTCTCTGTTTATAATTGTTTGGCAGTGAGAGTGCCAATTTACCCTCTTTCCCTGGTGGTGAGAGGACTGGGGGGGTGCGAAAAAAAAAAAAATCACACTTTGCACTTGCGTTGCCGATTTATTTTTGGGTTTGGGTGGTGAGAGAACCTAAACTATATTTTTTTATATTTTCTTTTGTGTGTTATTTATGTATGTGGGGGGATTACAGCTGTCTTTAGACTCAAACTCAGATCCGATTTTAGTTAACTGGGATCTGGGCAGTGTTTTAAATTGTTTTATATTGGGGTGTGTGTATTATTATTTTGGGGTTTGTGTATTGTATTTATTATTTAGTAGTACAGCTGCAACGCTTGCTGGTCCTTAACCCCCACAGTTGTGTGCTACTCATCCTCTTCCCTTCATGCCCTTCACCCTTTTTGTCTTCCGACTCTCCAGTTTGAGACCTACCAGTGCTGTAGAGCACTGGGTATTATGCGTAGGAGAGGGAGAAGGGCGAGGGGTTATGAACAGGTGAGGATGGACGAGGGGGGGTCACCTTATTGGGGTGGTTGGATCTAGAAGGCGCCCTGGGGCGAATTGGAATCCAGATCGTGGTTCTCCATGTCTGGTGCCCATACCCAAGGGCTCTACCGAATATGGTGGGCAGATGGCCCTGGCGACCCGCAAGGTTCGTCCAACACGGGCGGTGTTGTGCAATGCCAGGTCCATTAAAATTAAGACCGCAATTATTGCTGATCTTGTTGGTATGGTGGACCTGGCTTGCATCACTGAGACCTGGCTGGATGATAATTCTGGCCCCATCTTGGAGGCTATGACTCTGGCCGGGTACTCAGTGATACACCGCCCGAGATTGGATCGCGGAGGGGGTAGCGGTCTGTTTCAAGACCGAACTGGGCCTCACAGAGGTACTAGTTGGGGAGGTTGAGTCCTTTGAGTGTATAGTAGTAGCAGGTGTAGGCTTTCGAATCGCCCTCATCTACCGTCCACCCGGTGATGAGAAGCGATTCCTTCAGGAAATGGTGGACTTCATCATCGACATGGCATTTGAATCGCCCAGATTGATGGTTCTGGGCGATTTCAACGCCTGAGTCGATGTCGAACTCTCACAATTTGGTCAACATTTCCTCCAGTTAATGACATCTCTGGGTCTTACACAGGTGGTTTCCACTGCTACACATAAATTTGGACACTCTTTGGACCTAATCTTCCTTCTAGGGGTCGAAACATCCGATGTGGGGGTGGAACCTGTTGGGTGGTCAGATCATTACACCGTGGGGTTTAGTTTTTTTCACCCCTCTAGACGGCCTTTCCCTGTGGAGTTGGTTAGGTACCGCACTTTACGAGATATAAATTCCCAAGGCCTTGCGGTGGTACTTGACCTATCATCTCCCGCATTGGCAAGCAATGACCCAGAGACTCTCATGTCAGCCTATAATACAGCTGTTGTGGGGGCTCTGGATTCTGTTGCTCCAGTTTGTGTTCACCCCCTCTCCCTTTGCCCCAAGTCCCCTTGGTTTGACGGGACGTTGAGGAAGATGCGGAGACAGAGACAAAGGTTAGAGCATTGCTGGCAAAAGTCCGCTCTTGATGCCGACCACCTTAGAATGATGGACCATTATTTGGTCTATCAATCTGCAATCACCCGTAAGAAGGCAGAACTCCTGTCCAGGGAGATTGTGGTTGCTCGGAATCGACCAGCTCAGCTATTTCAGACTGTAGACAGACTGTGCAACCGAGCCTGTCTGCAAGTTCAGAAAGCTTTTTCGCAGTTAAAGTGCGATGAACTTGCTTGATTCTTTACAAATAAGGTGGCCGACATCAGGGCAGATTTGCAGCCATCACACTTAAGGGGGATTGCTGTGGATCAGAGTGAGATCACTGTGCCCCAATTTTCCTGGAGTTCCTTCAGTCAACCGGAGTTCATGGATGTCATGAGGATTATCCAGAGTATGCGCCCTACATGCTGTAGTCTGGATCCTGGACCGACTTCCCTAATTTTGGTTTGTAGTGATATCATTGGTCCAGTACTTATGCGGATAGTCTGGTGCTCCTTGGAATCTGGTGAGTTTCCTAGCTCCCTGAAAGAGGTGGTGGTGACACCACTCTTGAAGAAAGCTACCTTGAACCCAGACTGTTTCGCAAACTACAGACCTATCTCTAACCTTCCCTTTGTTGGGAAGGTGATTGAGAAAGTAGTGGCAGCTCAACTGGAGGACCATTTGACCATCCATGATATCTATGAACCCCTCTGGTCCGGTTTTCATAAAAGACATAGTACCGAGACAGCGCTGGTTTGGGTGCTCAATGATCTCCTGATGGCAAGAGATCGGAAGAGCCGTTCCATCTTGGTTCTCCTTGATCTTTCTTCAGCTTTTGACACCGTGGATCATGTGGTGTTGATAGAATGCCTGAGGCTTGTATGTGGAATATCAGGAACTGTCTTAAGATGGTTCACTTCATTCCTCACTGGGAGATCAACAAAGAGTTGTATCCAGGGTTTTTTCCTTGGACCCAATGGCTTTGTTGTGTGGGGTGCCTCAGGGTTCAGTATTGTCACCTGTGTTATTTGCGGTGTACATGCTACCCATCTGAGACATTGTAAGAAGGTATGTGCTGAGGTTTCACTGTTAAACAGATGATACCTAGCTTTACCTTTCTTTTGCTCCCGACCAGGAAGGAGCTCTCTCGGTCTTTAACAGCTGTCTAAAAGAAATCCAGGAGTAGATGGATTCTAGCTGGCTGAAGTTGAACTTGGAAAAAACAGAGGTACTGGTTGTGTACCCTGGTTGACAGATGGGGGGGGGTCGGGTGTTGTTGCACCTTCCGGGAATTTTTCTTGGTGGCATCTCTCTCCTGACCTCCGAACGGGTGCGTAACCTGAGGGTGGTTCTTGATGATAGACTGACACTGTAGTCACAGGTGTCGGCTGTCGTCAAGACTTCCTTTTATCATATTAGGAACATCGCCAGCATTAGGCATCTGGTTCCATCTGATGACCTTCCAACTTTGGTCCATGCCTTTGTGTCCTCACGTCTGGACTACTGCAGCTCCCTTTATCTAGGGCTTTCAGGGGTTGAAATCCATCACCTGCAGCTAGTGCAGAACGCTGCAGCCCGGCTTTTGATGGGCTCAAGTTGATCCTGTCATATTACTCCGGTGCTGTGCGAACTGCACTGGCTGCCGATATAGTGGCGGATCACCTTTAAAGTCGGTTTGATGACTTTCAAGGCCCTTCACGATCTGGGTCCTGTCCATCTGAAAGGACTTCTGGTATCCTACTGCCCTGATCGATTACTACGCTCGGCCGATGAAGGGTTGCTAGAGGTTCCAAGGGTGAATGTGAAATCATCCGGTGCTAGAGCTTTTTCTTATGCTGCCCCCACCCTTTGGAATTCTCTACCCTGTCGGTTACGGGAGTGCACTTCTGTGGAGGGATTTAAGAATGGTTTGAAAACTTTTCTTTGGAATAAAGCCTACTTGGAAAACTGAATTGTTTAGTTGATTATGACTTTGGTTTTGTTGAATATCTTTAATGATTGTTTTAATTGTTTTATATGTAAGGCGCCTTGAAAACAGAAAGGCACCATATAAATAAAAATTATTATTATTATTAATAAGGGCAGCAGGACATGGAAGACAGCCATGTTTGTGCATGTACAGGAAGACACAACCTGCAACTGAAAAGAATATTAATCTTGGACCCCATATCAGCAGTCATGTGATATACATGGTTGCTATGCTGTACATTAATGATGATGAGTCAAGCCACATACCCAGAGATTTCAATTATCTAATTTGTTCAATGTGATTGTTATGCTGTGTCTTTAGGCTGAGCAGGGCATCAGACTGTTTCAGCAAATTCTGGGATCCAAGTCACCTTTCTCATGTTCAGTAGCTGTCTTTTATTGGCAAACTAATTTGCTACAATGTCAAATCTGTGCATAGGACAAGGGTTACCTCCATTATAGACAGAGCATTGCTATGGGTGATGATGTCATTGACATACATATGACAATGATGCATCCGCCTATGTGTAGGTAGATCATTTGCAAAGATGGAAAATAGAGCAGGCTTAAGATGGAGCCCTGGAATACCCTCAAAATGTTGACTTAAAGGCTTGAGTTGGTCATGAATCACAGGTAAATGCTGAGGAAGATCCTAACCCAATCAACTGCAGAGTAACTTAGACGTAAATTGCATCAGAGTATGACAAGCCACTTTAGAGCCCTAGAGGGGTCAATGAAAATCTCTCAAGAGTTGGCCACTGTCCATGGCTTCTTATGGGTTGTTCATGACTTTGAACTAGGCATAGACGGTACAGCGCCATTTTCTTTTTTTATTTCTGTTTTTATTTAGTATGCTTTTTGGCTACACGGGGTGCTGACATCTGCCTTGGTCAAGGACCTCCAGCTTTCACCTCCTGTCATCAGCTCTTAACGCCCCATGGCACCCCTGGCTTATCCTCCAGAGGGCAGGGTTGCAGCACCCACTCCCCTTAGGTGCCGCAAATCTAGTATCTATCGGGGGAAGCGAGCTACGGGAGGCTAATTGAAGCCGGAGGTAAGGCTTCATAGAGGCAGCCCTGCAGGATTTTCTCCCCTATAGGCAGAGGCAGGGACGTGCAATGACGACCAGCATCCACCCCATCCCTGAGAACTGTACTGCGTTGGTGCATTGCGGCAACCCAGCCTCCGCCGTATGCAGCTGTTGCACCGAACGCGATGCCACCCCCCCCCCCAGAGAAGGAGAGCAGTTCAAGGGATGCTCGATCCTTCTCCTCCCAGCCGGCCCTCTGACGACCCGAGTCCATTCCTGAACCTGGGTCGCCGGCGTCACAAGCAGAAATCTAACCGCTGTGGCGGTGGGCCAGCAGAGTGCCATTTTCTGAAACCTGACTGCAATGAGGAGAGGGTGTGCCTCAAGAAAAGCCACCAGCTGGGACTGGGCACACTTTTCAAGAGTTAATCAGAGATTCCAGCCATACTGGTCCTTGGAAAACAGGAGATGGTGGAAGGTTAGATACCTTTTATTGGACCAACAAGTGTCTTGTACAAAGATGGAATTATACACAAGCTTTCAGGGGCCTCACAGGTCCCTTCTTCAGGTGAAACTGTGAGAACCTGAAGCTTGTGTATAATTCCATCTTTGTACAAGACACTTGTTGGTCCAATAAAAGGTATCAAACCTTCCACCATCTCAAGAGTTAATCACAAAGTAGTAAGGTACTCAACTTTCTTTTTATATTCATTTGCTGTTTATTCTTTAAATAATTATCCATCTGCAAATTCCACATGACACTGTATCCATAATCCTTTGCTTTGACATCAGTAAAATGCGTTCATTATTTTTAAACTTTTCTTTGTTGACGTTTCAGAACATGTAATAAAACAGGAGACTGCAACATAATTTTAACGTTTTACTTCCCCCTCCATTACTATATGTTATTTAAAAATATTTTTCTCATAAAGAAATGAAACTATATAAAAGAATCAAGACCAAAAGAATGTTTGATTTAATGAAGTTATACACGGTACTGTAACAGAATTTCATAAGTTAGAATATATTGTACCTGTAGGGAAACTCCTGAAAAATACTACTAAAAATACATTGTTTTGTGTTAGCAATACAAAGATATGAAATGCTAAAAATGAAAGCTAAATATTGAAGTTTGCACAATCCAAGATGCAGCCAGCAGATCATTTCCACCGTATATAGAAAGAAATAATTTATACAGTCCAAAGCTCTGAAGAAGGGACAATTTGTCCTGAAACGTCAGCAAAGGTTTAAAAAATGATGGGTGCATTTTACTGATGTCCGATAAAAGGATTATGGATACAACGTCATATGAAATGTGCCGATGGATTATGGTTTCAAGAATAAATGAGAAATGAATACAAGAAGGTTGTCTGTCTTACTAAATTGTGATTTACTTCTAATTTTTTTGATATATGTGAGGCCTCTCCACTAATTACACAAAACGAATAGGGAGATGAGAAATATTGACACTTTTCAAGGACCCTAGGAAGTTAGCAGTCTGCTCAGTCTGATCCAGGCTGTATTTAAAACAAATTTTCAGCACCTGGCCAGTTATCTGTTACCTTTGCATTGCTAAATTGTTTTAATTCTGTTGTCTTTATAGTAACTAGAACCTTGGGTAGATGCCTAACAAATAATTTTGCCTTGCCTTCCCAATCATGTTGGTAGTGTGCAACCTTTGCCCTGTTAGTTGAAGCACTGCTTTAACTCCTTGGTTGCTTGTAGGCCCAAAGTCCTTATCACCCAGTGACCATGGTTTCCTTTTCTGTATTTGGACCAGGCAAAATCCTGAGCAGTTTCATTAATTCCTCCATAATCCATGGACTGCTGAGCTTTCCCTTTCTTTATTCATAATTTATGCTCCTCAGCCAGGACAGGCTTAGGCTCTCATCAACCCTGCCCCACTGACCCACATCATCCCCTGCCTTTCCAGGACTTACCTGGCTGACTCGAACACTCCCACAGATTTCTCCTGTGGCAGGGTCAAGAGGGGAAGGGCTATTCCCCCCAAAGTACATGGATCCAGTTTTTGCTCCCCACTTCCTGGTGGCAAGGCAGGTGAGGGGATCAGTGGGCAGGGCTTGTATGCTTGCCCCACCACCATTTTCTACCCAGTTTTTCTCACCATATCCCCTTGCTGGGGTGAACGCATCAGTGTGCACATGTGGAGACACACACACACCGCAGAGTCCCACAGCACCACTCACTACTCCTCCTCCCAAGCAGCACTACCACCAGGCCTTCACTTGTTGGCAGTGTTCCAGCGGAGCCAGCAGATCTTCTTTGAGGATATCTCTTTCATCAGGCCACACCTTTGGAACTATACCCACGTCAGCACTAGGACCACACAGAAACTTTGCAAACCAGGGGCTGCCCACAGCAACGTCGTGTGCCAGCGTCTACATAAACTTGGGTGGCCCTACTGGCTACCGTCTGTTATGGTAAGTTCTTATGTAACTGTTCTTTCTCCCTCACTGAGAGAGGAAAGAAGTCCTTTGGACAATCAATTCTCTCCCTCCTGACCAACCCCAGTGTCCTATGCTTGCTGTCGAACATGGGTCACCGGCGTGCAGCAAGATGTGGTGTCCAGCAACTCAACCCTCAGTGCCACCAGACCAGCTGCTCAGCCTTCATTTTGAAGGTTCTAACTGGAAGTGCTTATGACAGCTCAGTTAAAAATAACTACAAACAGTTCCAGGCCTCATTAATGGTGGGAATATGATTAGGTCTTCCTCACATTATCACAGCTATGTCAGCATGAAGGCTGTCTAAGATAAAGTGCCAAAGGATCCTCGCAGTGACCTTTTTAGGTAGAACTTTGCTACATTTTGTTTTCCATACACAGAACATAATATCATGGTCACCAAAGCATTCAGCTATGGCACCTAATCTCATGAACTTATGAATCTCTCAGGGCAGATAGCAAGAATCCAGTCTAAGAGGCTATGGTTACAGGAGGCATGCTTCAGTCTGGTCAGCAAGGTAATGCTATGAGGAAGATTAATGCTGGACTAAACCAACTTGAAGTTTGGATACGGCCCTAGCAAGCCAGGAAATGTTAAGGTCACCTGTAATAAAGGACTCGTACAGTAGTGAAACTTATCACAACGTTACCAATAGAGGCAGCTAAACTGTCGAGGTTAGGGGTCCTTTTAGGATTCCTATACAGACAGCAAATAAGTAAAGTCTTGCAGGGGTTTCAGTGTTAGCAGCCTGAAAAGTGATCCAGTGTTATACATCATTTAGCTGACTATGTCAGTGACCTTGAGATTGCTGGCTATGTAAAATGCTACCCCATGCCCACACTTCTATCTGTCGTTCCAACACAAAGGATAACTCTGCTGATAAACCACAGAGTCAGGAGTTTGGGGGTTTGGCCAGGTATCAGAAATATCAGAGACTGCAATGTTATCTGGGTAATGGACTGAGACCCAATCTCGCATCATTGCTTTTACACAATACACGATGTTGATGTGGTAAGTTTCAAGCCGTTACACTAAATGAGGAATGAGTCACACAAGGGGGCAGGCTGGCAGATGCGTGAGCTGGGAGCTAGGACCCAGATTACTCTGTCTATCACCACAGAGTAAATGGAGGGGAACTAGAAGAATCCTGCAAGGTCTAGTGTGGGGACAGCCTCCTGTCATAGGCCTTAATTTGGTCAGGTGATGGAACAGAGCTAAGTTGGTCACTAGAAGCACTAACCTCAGAGGGATAGCAACAAGAAAGGAAGTGCAGGAATCTAGACAGAACAGAAAAATCCAACACCCCCACTGTAATATCCAAATAATAAGCAGGTACAAAAAAGGTAATTTTCAGTGCAAAAGTGATTTATTGTGAAATACAATGCCTTTAATAAAGTCCTCAACTCCTCATGGAGACACCGGCAGAATAGCATCAGGACCTCCAACCAGTTTTGTCTAAAGTGTAATCAGGGACTGCCTGGATGCTGGATTTCTCTGTTTTGTCTTGCTGCCTCTACCCTTTGGCACAGCCAGCAGCGAGGTGGTTTTGCTTGTTTGCAAGTGCAGAAATCTGCCAGTTCAAGGGGTGTAGAGCCAGGAGATGCGAACATATGAAACTGCCAGCAGATAAAGGCCTTATGGCCTATCAAGTCTGCTTGAATGTGCAGCTAGCAGCCCTTATGCTGCAGCTGTCCCTCCTTCCCCTCTCCCCCTCCAGTGACCTTCTCCCTTATACAAACTGTAGGAAGATGAAGAAGGTGCAGGTCAAGAGGGCCTTGCACATATGAATACAAGAAGCAGAGAGGGGGTTACAACAAGCAGGAAGGAGATTAACTGAAGCAAAGGGGTTTAAAGATGGAAAAAGACTCCTGATTCATCCAGTGTGCCAAATACCTACCTAGAGTAAGGGTTCATCTGTGGTACCTACCTACAGTAAAGGTTCCTCTGTGGTACCTACCTACAAAAGGTTCATCTGTGGTGCCTGCCTACACCAAGGGTTCATCTTTGGTACTTACCAACAGTAAGGGTTCATCTGCGGTGCCTACCTACAGCAAGGGTTCATCTTTGGTACCTACCTAGAGTAAAGGATCATATGTGGTACCTACCTAGAGTAAGGGTATCTCTGTGGTACCTGCCTATAGTAAGGGTTCTGCTGTGGTACCTGCCTACAGTAAGGGTTTCTCTGTGGTACCTACTTACAATAAGGGTTCATCAGTGGTAAATACCTAGAGTAAGGGTTCATCTGTGGTACCTACCTAGAGTAAGGGATCATTTGTGGTACTTACCTACAGTAAGGGTCTATTTGTGGTACCTACCTACAATAACAGTTCATCTGTGTTACATATTTACAGTAAGGGTTTCATCTATGGTACCTACCTACAATAAAGGTTCATCTTTGGTACCTATCTACAAGGGTTCATCTGTGGTAACTACATAGAGTAAGGGTTAATCTATGGTGCCTATGTACAATAAAGGTTCATCTGTGATACCTACCTACAGTAAGGCTTTATCTTACCTGCAGTGAGGGTTCATCTGTGGTACTTACCTACAGCAAGAATTCAACTGTGGTCCCTACCTACAATAAAGGTTCACTTATGGTACCTACAGTACCTATTGTAAAGGGTTCATCTGTGGTACATACCTACAATAAGGGTTCATCTGTGGTACCTATCTGCAGTAAGGGTTCCTTTGTGGTACCTACCTAGAGTAAGGGTTCATCTGTGGTACCTATCTGTAGTAAGGGTTCATTTGTGGTACCTACCAACAATACGGGTTCATCTGTGATAGCTACCTATAGTAAGGCTTCATCTTACCTGCAGTAAGGGTTCATCTGTGGTACCTACCTACAACAGTGATTCAGCTGTGGTACCTACCTACAACAAGGGTTCACTTGTGGCACCTATCTACAGTAAGGGTTCATCTGTGAGTAAGGGTTCATCTTTGGTACCTACCTACAGCAAGGGTTCAGCTGAGATACCTACCTACAATAAGGATTCATCTGTGGTAAATACCTAGAGCAAGGGATCATCTGTGGCACCTACCTAGTGTAAGGGATCATCTGTGGTACCTACCTGCAATAAAGGTTCATCTGTGACACCTACCTACAGTACGGGTTCATCTGTGGTGCCTACCTAGAGTAAGGGTTCAACTGTGATATCTACTGACAGTAAGGGTTTCTCTGTGGTACCTACCTAGAGTAAAGGTTCATCTGTGGTACCAATCAACAATACGGGTTCATCTGTGGTGCCTACCTAGAGTAAGGATTTATTTGTAGTACAACCAAAAATAAGGGTTCATCTTTGGTACCTACCTACAGTAAGGGTTCATTTGTGGTACCTACCTAGAGTACAGGTTCATCTGTGGTACCTACCTACAATAAGGATTCATCTGTGATACCTACTTACAGTAAGGGTTCATCTGTGGTACCTACCTACAGCAAGGATTTAGCTGTGGTACCTACCTACAATAAGGGTTCATCTGTTGTACCTACCTATAGTAAGCACCCTTTGCAAACTGTGTGAGAGGCCTTTTGGCACCATGCAATTCTGTTTAAAGTTGGACCAGCATAACATTCTGTGGTGATTTGCATATGCAGCCCATGATGCTTTGTGTTGTGTGGGCATGTGTGATTTTGTATTTTCTTGAAACTTGGCTTCCCAGCCAAATGCCCTTTGGGGTAACCCTTGCCTCAGTGTTTGCGCACAGAGGTTCTTTGTCTTTTAAATAGTTTTTTATTTTAATGGGTTCACCACAACATATCCAAGACACACTGTCTTAGGGTAGCTGGTCCATTCCACTGGGGTGTCAAACAGACGAGGCATACTGATGAGTCCTGGTAGGATGAAACATGTGTCTATGTCATCTGTTAGCACCCTTTGCAAACTGTGTGAGAGGCCTTTTGGCACCATGCAATTCTGCTTAAAGTTGGACCAGCATAACATTCTGTGGTGATTTGCATATGCAGCCCATGATGCTTTGCATTGTGTGGGCATGTGGGATTTTGTATTAGCTATAGTAAGGGCACATCTGTGTTACCTGCCTAGAGTAACAGTTCATCTGTGGTACCTACCCACAGTTAGGTTTTCTCCACGGTACCCACCTACAATATGGGTTCATCTGTGGTAAATAATCTAGAATAATGGTTTGTCTTTGGTACCTACCTAGAGTAGGGGATCATCTGTCATACCTACCTAGAGTAAGGGTTCCTCTTTGGTACCTACCTACAGCAAAGATTCAGCTGTGGTACCTACCTACAATAAGGATTCATTTGTGGTACCGACCTATAGTAAGGGTTCATCTGTGGTACCTACCTACAGTTAGAGTTCCTCTGCAGTACCTACCTAAAGTAAGGGTTCATCTGTGGTACCTACTTACTGTACAATAAGGGTTCATCTGTGGTGCCTACCTATAGTAAGGGTTCATCTGTGGTGCCTACTTACAATAAGGCTTCATCTGTGGTACCTACCTACAGTAAGGCTTTATCTGTGGCATCTACCTAAAATAAGGCTTCATCTGTGATACATACCTACAGTAAGACTTCATCTTACCTGCAGTAAAGGTTCGTCTGTGGTACCTACCTTCAGTAAGAGTGCAGCTGAGTCACCTACCTACAATAAGGGTTCATCTGTGGTTCCTGCTTACAGTAAAGGTTCATCTGTGGTACCTACCTACAATAAGGGTTCATCTGTGATACCTACTTACAGTAAGGGTTCATCTGTGGTACCTACCTACACCAAGGAATTAGCTGTGGTACCTACCTACATTAAGGGTTCATCTGTGGTACTTACCTATAGTAAGGGCACATCTGTGGTACCTGCCTATAGTAACAGTTCATCTGTGTTACCTACCTACAATAAAGGTTCATCTGTGGTACCTACCTACAGTTAGGGTTTATCTGCGGTATCTACCTACAATACGGGTTCATCTGTGGTAAATAACTTAGAGTAATGGTTCGTCTGTGGTACCTACCTAGAGTAGGGGATCATCTGTCATACCTACCTAGAGTAAGGGTTCATCTTTGGTACCTATCTACAGCAAGGATTCAGCTGTGGTACCCACCTACAATAAGGGTTCATTTGTGGTACCGACCTATAGTAAGGGTTCATCTGTGGTACCTACCTACAGTAAGGGTTCCTCTGCAGTACCTACCTAAAGTAAGGGTTCATCTGTGGTACCTACTTACTGTACAATAAGGGTTCATCTGTGGTGCCTACCTATAGTAAGGGTTCATATGTAGTACCTACCTACAGTAAGGCTTCATCTGTGGCACCTACCTAAAATAAGGCTTCATCTGTGATACATACCTACAGTAAGGCTTCATCTTACCTGCAGTAAAGGTTCATCTGTGGTACCTACCTTCAGTAAGGGTGCAGCTAAGTCACCTACCTACAATAAGGGTTAATCTGTGGTTCCTGCTTACAGTAAAGGTTTGTCTGTGGTACCTACCTACAGAAGGGTTCATCCGTGGTACCTTCTTACAGTAAGGGTTCTTCTTTGGTACCTACCTACAGTAAGGGTTCATCTGTGGTGCCTGCCTACAGTAAGGGTTCATCTGTGGTATCTACCTACAGTAAGGGTTCATCTTTAGTACCTACCTAGAGTAAGGGTTCATCTGTGGTACCTACAATAAGGGTTCATCTGTGGTACCTACCTAAAGTAAGGGTTCATCTGTAGGACCTACTTAGAGTAATGGTTCATCTGTGGTACCTGCCTACAATAAATGATTCATCTGTGGGACCTACCTACAGTAAGAGTTCATCTGTTGTATCTACCTACAATAAGGATTCATCTGTGATACATACCTACAGTAAGGCTTCATCTTACCTGCAGTAAAGGTTCATCTGTGGTACCTACCTTCAGTAAGGGTGCAGCTAAGTCACCTACCTACAATAAGGGTTAATCTGTGGTTCCTGCTTACAGTAAAGGTTTGTCTGTGGTACCTACCTACAGTAAGGGTTCATCTGTGGTACCTTCTTACAGTAAGGGTTCTTCTTTGGTACCTACCTACAGTAAGGGTTCATCTGTGGTGCCTGCCTACAGTAAGGGTTCATCTGTGGTATCTACCTAGAGTAAGGGTTCATCTTTAGTACCTACCTAGAGTAAGGGTTCATCTGTGGTACCTACAATAAGGGTTCATCTGTGGTACCTACCTAAAGTAGGGGTTCATCTGTAGGACCTACTTAGAGTAATGGTTCATCTGTGGTACCTGCCTACAATAATGATTCATCTGTGGGACCTACCTACAGTAAGAGTTCATCTGTTGTGTCTACCTACAATAAGGATTCATCTGTGATACCTACCTACAGTAAGGCTTCATCTTACCTGCAGTAAAGGTTCATCTGTGGCACCTACCTACAGCAAGGGTTCAGCTGAGGTACCTACTCACAATAAGGGTTCATCTGTGGTACCTGCCTACAGTAATGGTTCATCTGTGGTACCTACCTATAGTAAGGGTTCATCTTTAGTACCTACCTAGAGTAAGGGGTTGTCTGCAGTACCTACCTCCAATAAGAGTTTATCTGTGGTACCTACCTAGAGTAAGGGTTCATCTTTGGTACCAACTTAGAGTAAGGGTTCATCTGTGGTACCTACCTACAGTAAGGGTTCATCAGTCTAGCACTGGCAAGGCCCTTTGAGGATGTATTTTCACTGAATTCCATGCAGACTACCCCAGTGCCTCTGCTGGCCCCCTCCTGTCCCCCTCCATCATATTCACCATTGCCATGTGTCTATCCAGTCCTGTCTTGAAACTTGTAATTGTGTTAACACTGACCAGCTCCTCAGGCAGATGATTTCAGTTTTTCACTGCCCTTTCTGCGAGGAAGTATATCCACACATAGAAACATAGAATTTGATGGCAGGTAAGGATCGCTTGGCCCACCGATTCTGCCCATTTCCCTACCTGATGGATAAGCTGCAGATTCTAGTTAATCAACAGCTTATTTCCTCCTACCCCCCCCAACTAGAATTGCCTGATGTCTGCCCCATGCATTCTTGAATTAACCCACTGTTCCTGACTCCACAACCTCCTCAGGAAGGCTGTTCCAAGATTCCTCAACCCTCTCTGTGAAAAAATACTTTCTAACATTACCTTTGAGCCGTCCCCCCTCAACCCCTCTATCTTCAAATTGTACCCCCTTGTTCTTGCACATCTCTTCTTCGGAAAGATGCTACCATCTTGTACTTAGTTAATTCCCTTGAGATACTTGAAAGTTTCTAACATGTCCCCCCCATCCCTCCTTTCCTCAAGGGTATACATATTAAGCTGTTTTAGTCTCTCCTCGTATGTCTTCTGGTGCAGACCCTGCACCATTTTGGTTGCCTTCCTAAATTTCCCCCATGCCAACATTGCAAACCAGATATCCTCTGCGTAACCGAATAATGGCTCAAACCTTCCATACTGTCTTATGACACAGTACCAAGCTGCCCTACTGGACGCTAAACTGGAGCAACTCCTAGATGATCCCACAAGACTGAATATGAAATCAGGTAGGCACACTCTACTGGACTGGATACTAACAAATACTCCAACTTCTATCAAGACCACTGGACTCCTCCCTGATGCACTCAGTTACCATTCCCCGACCTACTGCGTCTGGAAGAATAACTCCCCGCACCCCCCTCCCAAAATTCATTTAACCAGGGACTTAACTAACCTCGATGCTGAAGCCTTTTGTGCAAGTCTCACCTCAGCTGACTGCTTCCCAATAACCTCCCTACCAGACATAAACCAGGCATTAGAATATCTGATCAACACCTTTACCTCCATACTTGACTGCCTTGCCCCCTCCAAACTAAGAAGAACAAAAGGTACCCACTTTCCCTGGCTTACTCAGGAACTGAGAGACCTTGTGCATTCCCGTGATAAAGCCTGTCATGCCTCTAAAAAAATCTAAGTTCCAAACAGACTGGAATTCCTACCACCAGCTTCATAATAGTTGTAAATATAAAATCGGCATCGGCAAAGCCAAAAGGGAATATCTCGTAACCCTGCAGGAATCTCATCAATCTAACCCCAAATATTTCTGGAAGCAAATCAATGCACTCCTAAAGGGTAATGAAGGGATCCTCCCCCAAAAAATGGCAGCAAAATGCTCCTTTCTATCCTCACCTAAGGGGATAGCTGCTGGACTGAACCTCTTCTTCACTGACCTTGATGCCTACAAAATCGAGCTCCCTGACATTTGCCCAGAGCAACAAGCCAATCGCCCAGAAGCTCCATACCCTATCTTCGACCCAAAAGCCACCTCCCAAAAGGAGGTCCTTAAACATCTGAGAGGCCTCATCTTGGATAGCTCTCCAGAGTTTGACTCCCTACCACCCAAATTCTTTAAACTAGGTGCACCTGCTCTTGCTACCTGATCTCCCACTTAATCAATAGAGCCTTCCTCACATAAACCATCCCTGACAAATGGAAGAGTGCTATTGTTGTCCCAGTACACAAAAGTGGTCTGATCAACCTCGCTGAAAACTACAGACCCCTATATGTCTTATGCCCAAATGCTAAAATCCAAGAAAGAATTCTCTACAATCAACTATACTCCTATCTAGAACAAAACAGTGCCCTTGCCAGCCACTAGCACAGCTTTTGGAAATCTCATGGGACAGAAACTGCTCTCCTGTGGGTCACCTCTGATATATTCCAGGCTATGGACCAGGGAAATGCAACTGGAGCAGTCTTCATCGACCTAACGAAGGTATTCAACCTAGTCAACCCCTCTCTTCTTATCTCCAAGCTTCGCTGCCTTGGCCTTGCTAGCACACTCTCTCCTGGGTTTCAAACTACTTAGACAATAGGTCTCAGTGTGTCAGATGGGCCAGAACCACCTCTTCCTATCTGCTGTCACTAATGTAGTACCCCAAGGATCAATCCTAGGGCCTCTCCTATTCTCAATATTTATTAAGGACCTGCCTCTGAACTGTGGAGGGGCATCAGTCCAGCTATACGCAGATGATGACATTCTTTATAGATCCTCCAGTGACGTCTCATGTATTAACTCTGACCTAGCAAATTACTTTCAGACATTATAAACATGGTTTGAAAATAACCTACTAATCCCCGAACACCCAAAAGACTAACTCCATATTGTTCCACCACACCTGCTTCGACACAAGTACCACCCCCACTCCCCCCCCCTAGTAATCAAACCATCCACTGGCATACAGCTTGAAAGAGTCACTAATTTCAAATTGAGCACCTACCCTTCGATGCACACATAACCAATGTTATAAAAGCTACCAATCAGAAAATTGGCCTCCTCTTTTGCACAGCCCCCTATCTCTCGAACTGTGCTAGGAGTACTATTGCCTCAGCCACCCTTCTCACAGGCCTCTTCTGTGGGGCCTCTATAATCCACTCGTCTAAGCCTGGACTCCTGAACAAACTCAGAACAGCCTACCACAGGATTGCCTGCTTTGCTGTAAAGGCCCCAGCTCATACCCGTCACTGTGTAGTGCTAAACACTTTGGGCTGGCCATCTTTTAAAGCCAAATTTGATTTCCCAGTGTATTGCGCCACCTTCAAACTAATCCACCTTCCCCTCGGGTTTATCTAGCCTTATTACCCTGAAACCCTCTCTTCAACCACTCAGGTCCTCACACCTCCCATTGTTAAGCCTACCTAAGACTTGCCCAGTAATTGGCAGAAGATCTTTCTCCTTCGCAGCACCACAAAAATGGAATGTCCTTCCACACTCAGTACTCTCATGTAAGACTCTTCCCCTTTTAAAAGATTACACAAGGAAATCTTCTACACGCCCTCTGTTTGCAATGACAACTGTACCTAGACTTCTCCCGGCCATCACTACTCCCACTATCCACTTGTCTGTTAACTCACCTCTCCTCTCTCTGACTCGCATCACCCTATCTACAGTACTTACCTCTTTTTAGTTTTCATACCAACCTCCTATTAATTACAGCAGGTTATATGTGAATGTTATCCCCTTTCTCTGATGATGCAGTTGCTGTTCACATCTGTTATGAACTGTCTCCCTAATGTATATTGATACCCAGTTTTTCCATGTATGAAAGCACCTATCAAGGACATCTGTGACTTATCCTCTGTGTATATATCTATATATATATATATGTATATATATATATAAATCACACATGCCCACACAATGCAAAGCATCATGGGCTGCATATGCAAATCACCACAGAATGTTATGCTGGTTCAACTTTAAGCAGAATTGCATGGTGCCAAAAGGCCTCTCACACAGTTTGCAAAGGGTGCTAACAGATGACATAGACACGTGTTTCGTCCTACCAGGACTCATCAGTATGCCTCGTCTGTTTGACAACCCAGTGGAATGAACCAGCTACCTTAAGACAGTCTGTCTGGGTTATGTTGTGGTGAACCCATTAAAATAAAAAACTATTTAAAAGACAAAGAACCCCTGTGCGCAAACACTGAGGCAAGGGTTACCCCAAAGGGCATTTGGCTGGGAAGCCAAGTTTCAAGAAAATACAAAAATCACACATGCCCACACAATGCAAAGCATCATGGGCTGCTACCTTAAGATAGTCTGTCTGGGTTATGTTGTGGTGAACCCATTAAAATAAAAAACTATATATATCTAAGATATTTAGTACTGCATAAATGTATGTTCATGACTAGCCCATCTGTAAATGATATCTGCAATTGTTTGTTTTTGTCTGTTTGGAATGTTCAGTTCCACGGGTCGCCCCTGAAAAAAGGACATGATTGTCTCGGTGGGCTCACCCGGTCGTCAAATTTTAAATAAATAAATATCGAAGCCACCCCTTATGACAGACACCTGGCAAAGCTTAAACTAAGGCCATAAACTGGGAAAGCAGACATAAACTGAAGCATAGGCAAAGTGCCAGGCCCAGCACTGTGCGATTCTTGAGTTTGAGGCAAAGTAACACAAACAGTAGGTAATGGGCAGCCAGAATTAGAAGTCGCACATGCCATGCTAAACAAAATACATAAAACTTTCACAATAGGGCTGATAATAATAGGTAATACCAGACAAATCAGAGGATGCAGCCAAACAGGGAAGAGTCACCTGGCATGTTACAGTATGCGATGTCAAGGTAGAGAAGGCAGAGAACAATTACCCACACCTGGCATTGTTAACTGCCTAAAATATAGGTTGCAGTCTAGAACTAGACAGCACTAAGAATGCAACCAAACATGGCGGAGTCACCTGGCAAGGTACTGTACAAGATGTTCGGATAAAGAATGCACCTGGCATTGAGAACTGCCTAAAATACAGACTGTAAGCATAAATGATTCATGTTTGACCAGAACATACAGTAGCTAAATTTGTGTAACACAGAAACATAGACAATGATGGCAGAAAAAGACCAAAGGTCCATCCAGTCTGCCCGAGCTCCCTATTTAATCCTGAGGCCTACTGTTTCTCCAGGGTCCTAGCCCCCCCTCTATTTTCCTCCCCGTTTCTGATGCCATGAGCAACCACAATACCCTTCATTCTATCCCAGCCATGATTAAAACCACCATACCGTCATTCTATCCCAGCCATGATTAAAACCACCATACCGTCATTCTATCCCAGCCATTATTAAAACCACCAATGTTTTTTCACCCACTACCTTATCTGTCAGCTGTTCCATGACTGCACTACCCTTTCTGTAAGATAATATTTCCTCATGTCCCTGCTGAACCTCCCATCTGTTAGCTGCCACTCATGACCACATGACCGCGAGCTGGGATTCAAGTGAAATGGTTTTCCGCAGTTCACCCTGTTAATTCCTTTTAGGAATTTGAAGGTCTGTATCATATCCCCCTTCTGGTCTCCAGTGAATACATATTCAGTGCCTTGAGACACTTCTCAAAGGACCTGCCCTGAATAATTTTTGTTACCCTGCGCTGCACCATCTCGAGCCTATTACTATCTTTCCTGAGATGAGGACCTCAGAAATGGGCTCAGTACTCCTGGTGTGGCCTCACTAAGGATCTATATAGGAGGAGTGTTACCTCCCTTTTTCTGCTATCAGTACCCCTTTTGCTACATCAAAGCATTCTGTTTGCTTTGCTATAAGCCTTGTTTCACTGACTCAATTGTTTTAGGGAGTCACTGATAATAACTCCAAGGTCACATTCCTCAGCCATACTGCTACATCTCGCCCCTTCCATCCAGTACTCCATCCTGTGATTCTTGCTCCCTAGGTGCATCACTTTACACTTTTTGGCATTGAATTTCAACTGCCAAACCCTTGACCACCCCTCCAGCTTTTCCAGCTCTCTCTGCATTTCCTTTATTCCTTCAACACTATCCACCCTCCCACAGAGCTTAGTGTCATCTGTAAAGAGACACAGCCTGCCCTGGATCCCACTCACCAATGTCACTAATGAATACGTTGAAGAGGCCCAGACCCAGGATAAATCCATGTGGAACCCCACTCATGACCTCCCTTTCTTTTGATTTAATCCCACTTGACCACTATCCTCTACTGCCTCCCCTTTAGCCAGTTACCTACCCAGTTTACTGCGACCTTAAATGCACCCAAATCCTCCATTTTCATTATCAGATGTTTGTGGGGTATCAAGTCAAAAGCCTTCTGGAAGTTGAAGTACAGCAAATCCACAGCATTGCCCCTATCCAATTCCTTCATCAACCAGTCAAAGAAAACTATCAGGTTAGTCTGACAAGTCTTCCCTGCCATGAATACGTGCTGCTTACTATCCTGGAAACCATTGCTTTCCAGGTAGTCCATGAGATCCTGTTTGACCAGTGTCTCCATCAGTTTTCCTACAACAGAGGTAAGACTGAGAGATCTGTAGTTCCCTGCTTGTTCCTTGTTCCCCCCTTATGGAGTGGAATTACGTCCACCACCCTCCAATCTTTCAGAACCACCCCAGTCCTTAGGGCTATTAAATAGATCAACCAGGGGTGTTGGCCTCACAATTCCCCCTCCTTTCTTTCTTTTTTTACTAATATACCTGAAGAACTGTTTTTCTCCACCCTTGACCCCCTCCACAATATGCAGCTCTGTGTCTGTTTTTGCCTCCTATATTTTTCAGCAAATATTCTTCTCATTCTTCCTTCCTGCTTTTCTTTAAATTTGTAGAAGGCCTTTTTCTTGGCCATCACCACTTTTCTGACCCTTGCCAAGAACCATAGTGGTCTCTTGAACCTGTTCTTTGTGGTTATCATTCTCATGCATACCTTAGATTCCCTGAGAACGGCCCCCTTAATTGCCCCAATCTCTCTCTTCCACCCCATCTATGTTATCCACCCCTATTACATTCATGGCCAGCTCCTTCAGCCTACTGAAGTCTGCCCTTCTAAAATCAAGCACTTCAGCTCTCGATTGCAATTTATGAGACTCAGGGGCCAGTTCTTACCAAACGGAGTTATGATTATTGTTCCCTAATGGCTTCCTTACTCTCACAGCTCTTACCCACCTCCAAGCTGGTGAGCACCACATCAAGAATTGCAGGCTGCCTGGTGGGCTTCTTAACCAACTGTATCAGCAGACAGTCCTGGAATGCATCCCGCAAGACCTGGCGTTTGGTGCTCCTGGCCACTGGAACATCCCAGTCAAAGTCCAGAAGGTTCAGATTACCCACCACCACTACTTCCCCCTTAGCTATCCCTCTTTCCAGTTCTTCCCTAAACACACTGTCCCTCTTCCTCCTTTGCCCTGGCAGTCTATCGATCACAAGTGTAGTTTCTTGCTTGAGGCTGCAACTCAGTATCCCCATTACTACCCCTTATGCATCCATCTTCTGTCACCATATGCTCTCCTTGACATAAGGGGCTGCTCCTCTCAGTCTACCTGTTCCTCTATCCCTCCTGACCATTGAATACCCGGGGCCCATCCATTCCCAGACATTATTTTCTGCAGCCCATGTTCTTGTTATGGCTACAATGTCCATCTCAGTGTCTGCCATCAGCACCCAGAGCTCACTGATTTTATTACCTAGACTCCTAGGATTAAGGCATACCCCCTTCCATCTGACCCCTGATCCTGCTTTGCTACTCCCCTAGTGCTTCACATGTCCTCTCATCCCCTTGTTTTTCTTGGTGCTTGCATCCTTTTGGCTCCCTCTCTCCAAAGTCCCTTCACCTAGTCCAGTGATGGCCACAGCATTCTTTGTACCTGCTATGCTGCTGCAACCCCCCAGATGTGGAGGAATACTAGCTAGGATCCTCTTCCTCTGCCCTGCCATTGAGGTTCCCCTAGACCCAGTCTCCCCACAGGTTCCCCTAGACCCAGTCTCCCCTGCACTCAGGTTAAACATCTAATATAGACATCAAACTTCTACCCCAGCATGTAGGCCCCCTATCTCATCAGGTGAAGTTCATCACCCTTGAAGAGCCTCCTGTTCCAGAAGTCCCCCTAGTCCTCCATAAAGTGGTACCCCTTATCTTTATGCCATCCCTTAAGCCATCTGTTAAACTCCTCTATTACCTCCCTCCTTATCCTATCCTGCTTCCCCTCCCTGCCCCACACAGGGGAGGACTTCAGAAAAAGCCAGGGAGTCTGAGTGTATGCCAGTCTCTCCTCCAGTCTACGAAAGTTCTGCTTCACCATCTCCACCAACTGGGTCACCAGATTATTGATACCCAGGTGTACCAGCTCCCCCTGCTCTTTCTCCACCATCCTCTCTATCATGTTTAAATCCCATGGGCTAGATTCACAAAAAGTCGCAAAGCACAGCACAACAGTTCGCGTTGTGCTTTGCGTTTGCCAAGGGGTCAAATGTTGCTGTTCTCAGTCAGATAGTGACTTGCACTATCCAACTGAGAATAGGGCTAGGTTGAGTCAGCAGTAACCCAACTAGCCCCGCCCCAACATGGAGCCAGGAGTATGGCTTGGTAACACATAGCACAGGTGCAGTATTTCCCATTCACAAAAGTAGCCATGGATATGAGCCCACTGGGCATGCAAGGCACTAAGTGGCCATTTGCATGCCCATTATGAGTCCATTTGCATAGGCTGTGCTAATATATTTCCCTGTTAGTAGTGGTCCCCACCCACCGATCAGCGCCCGATGTTAAATAAATATATTTTCCTGGTGGTAGTGGTCCCTCGCCTGGACAATCCCCAGCCCAATATTAAACAAATATATTTCCCTGGTGTCTAGTGCCCCTCCCTCCACTGATCGCCGGCCCAAGAACATAATATGTTGTCCCTGGTGTCCAGTGGTCCCTTCCCCCACCCACTCCCTCACCCCGTGTCTAATACAATATTCCCTGGTGTCCAATGGTCCCTTCCCCCGCCCACTCCCTCACCCCATGTCTAATGCAATATTCCATGGTGTCCCATGGTCCCACCCCACCCATCCTGATTCCCTTTAGGATGAAATAAAAACATTCCCTGGTGTGTAGCAGCACCCCCCCCACCGATTCACTGCAAAATAATTGCAACCCATTCCTTGGTGTGTAGAAGACCCCCCCTCCTTATCCCCAATCCCCTGTAACAGAACTGTACATCTCTTCCATGGCATCTAGTGGATCCCCACCCTGGCATGTACTGCCCCAACACCCAGCTCTCCCATACCACCCCCAAGCCAGCAACCGTCACAGCCCTCCAGTCTCCACCACAGCCGGTCACTGACTGAGCTGCCATGGAGCATGTACTGTATACAGTATGTGCTCACTGACAGCTCAGTCAGCAGCTGGCTGTGGTGGAGAGTGGAGGGCTGTGCTGCCAGCTTGGGGTTGTGATGGGGTGGAGTGGGGTGGGTGGAGGGGTGGGGTGGTGGGCACTACCTGCCGGGGTCGGAGGGTCCGCTAGTTACCAAGTAGGGGATGTACAGTTCTGTTACAGGAAATTGGGGATAGGAAGGGGGTCCACTACACCCCAAGGACCATTTTTATTTCATCATACAGGGGATCAGGACGGGGGTGGGCGAGACCACTAGACACCAGGGAATATTGTATTAGATGTGGGGCGAGGGATTAGGTGGGGGAAGGAACCACTTGACAACACAGAATATTGTAGTAGACATGGGGCAACTGATCGGGTGGGGGAGGGGCCACTGGAGAGCAGGGAAGACTGATGTCTGTATCGGGCATGGGTGCGGGAGAGGGGATGGACCACTGGACACCAGGGACAACATATTGTTCTCGGGCTGGTGATTGGCAGGGGGAACACTAGACACCAGGGAAATATAATTCTTTAATACTGGGCCAGCGATCAGCAGCGGGGGGGGGGACCACTGCTACCAGTGAAATATGTTCATTTAGTATTGGGACGGTGACAGGTGGGGGGGACCACTACCACCAAGGAGATATATTTTGTTATTATTGGGCTGGCGATCGGCACAAGGGGAACACTAGCACCAGGGAGAGTGCTGTGCATCATATCAGGCCAGTGATCGGCGGAGGAGAAGGGCCACTGCAGTACCTCCATGAACCACTAGGGTTGCATGGGATAAGGCAAGGTCTCGGTCTCTACACTACCTAACTTGTCATGCCTGTCACTTCCTATGGTGAAGAAAGGAGACCCCATTGGAGGAAGGCTTACGTTTCCATGTAGAACAACTGAAACCATCCTCTACAAGCAAAATAAATTAGATGTCAGGGCCCTGACCAGCTGCAACCTCACTAGGATACCTCACCCCCTGAAAAACAGCCCGTTAGGAATTTCAATACAGGTATGCAGGCAACTGTATGCATTCTTAGGAGCAAAACCACTACTCAGTCCCCAGCAACCTATATGATACCATCCCAACTTTACCATAGTTAGGAAAATGATAGGCGAGACCATTTTACAAGAGCTAATTTAACCAAACTGATGCTTCTCATAGATGGGGAGGCAGTCACTTTTGACACTTTTAACCTTTAGACTGCCAACAGAATTAGAACGTATTGGAGTTCTGGACAGAAAAATCAGTCTGCAACCCTGCAAAAGTTAAAACTAGGAATAACCTAGGAACACACTATATATTCCAGTTCCTACAGCTGCAACATATGCTCTGCCAAAAGCTGGGGGCATGCCCTTGGCCAATAGTGCAGGAGGACAGATCAATGGAGCTTAGCCTGTATGCTGATCAGCGACACTCTGTCTCTGTGTTATACCAAAAGCTCCAGGATATAGCATCAGACTCAGTGAACCTGCAGCTAGTCTGCTGGAAATCAGAGCTTCCTGAGCTGGAAGAACCTGGAAATGTGGATGTCTGGTCCTCATTACACAAGCATTTAAAAGTTGAAGAGCTTCGACTGGCACAGTGCAAACCTTTAAATAATATATATCTTACACTGGTGAAGTTATTGAAAATGAATGGGTTGGATAGAGGTATGTGCACTAAATGCAAGTCCCAAAGGGGCTCACTTAAACATGTATGTAGGGACTGTCCCAAAACAAAAACACTCGACTTGATTCACTGCTAGGTCTACAAGATGCCTTTGAGCCTATCACCTGCCTAACAGGCCCAGACTTAGAGAAACTAGTGGGACAGCAAAGATCTCAAATGGCATTATTTGCTGCAACAGCAAAGCGTGTTATAGCCAGACACTGGATGGATGACCTAACTCCCGGCATGCTTCAACACTTGCATCTTTGCGAATAGAGAAGATGCTAGCAAACGTTAAGCACAGATATAAAACATTCACATCTAGATGGGAGAGGTCACAAGTGCTGTTGTAACTTCCATTAGAGGAGAATAATGAGAGTAATTTAGTAAAGTCAAGTAGCAACACACCTCCTGGGTCATCCCATTAACTGCCTCAAGAAGTCTCCAATAGAGGAACATGCTGTTATTTTAAACACAGGGTCATGCTAGAATGTCAATATTGTTTTAAGACATTTATTGCCTGGAATGTAGCTCTCCACCTCTGACCACTACTTCATGTTAGTTTTTGTTTGTTTTTAACGTTGGTTATGTAAAGTTTTTAACAAAACAAATGTCAAAGAACTAGAGAGCACTAGGGGTGCACCCAAACAAGTCTAAAACAGCAAAAACAGTACCTGATGTACAGAGACAGATGGACAGAGTTACAGCACTATGTATTAGGAAACACTGAAACATAGATTTTGTCAGTAGAAAAGGACCTTTAGGCCAATCCGGTCTGCCCTTGTCCCTGCCTATTCCATCACCACTGACCCTACTGGGTCATAGGTGTTACTCCCTCCCCCTGCTTCGCTACCTACTGTGCCCCTGTGACTATCCCACACATGCTTGAAGCTCCCCACAGTTCCTCTGGCAGGCTCTTTCAGTCATCCGCCACCTTTTCCGTGAAGAAGTATTTCCACACATCTTTCCTAAACTTTCCACCTCTTAGCTTCATTGCATGCCCCCTTGTTCTAGTGCCTCCCTTTCTCTGAAACAGACCCTCCACTTCCACCTTGTTCACTCCTGTGAGGTACTTGCAGGTTTCAGTCATGTCCCCTCCCACTCTCCTCTCTTCCAGGGAGTACATGTTGAGTTTCTGCATCTTTTCCTTGCATGGCTTCTCATGCAGCCCCCTCACCATTTTGGTTGCCCTCCTCTATACCGCCTCCCACCTTTCAATGTCCTTGCAGAGAAGCGGCCTCCAGAACTGGACACAGTACTCCAGGTGAGGCCTCACCAGTGAGCGATACAACAAAAGCAGCACCACCTCCCTGCTGCTGCTAGAACTCCCTCTCCCAATGCATGCCAGCATTCTGCTAGCCTTTCTCATTGATTTGTCACTAGGGATGGGTCAAAGCCTTCCCTTGAAAACTGAGTCACTTCAAACGCAAGTAGCTCGGTTGTTGCAAGACCCAAACCGAACACAGCCAGCTCGGCTTTGATCTTGCATTCCCCAGCCTCCCTATCATGTGACAGGCTTACTTCCTGTCATGTGACAGGCTTAGGAGGCTGGGAAAGAGGTCAGAAGGTGCCTGAGCAGCGCACGCCTCAGCTATTTATTTTATTTATTTATTTAGCTTTTGTTGACCGGGTAAGTGCACTAGACAAATCCTGCCTATTTTCAGGCACAACCCGGGGGGAGGGGGATACAGATGAATGCCAACTGACCTTGAACCAGATTAAGCTGTTGGTGGTATTTTTTTTTAGTGAATGAGGGAAATTTGGCCAGGACACCAGGAAATTCCTACTCTTTCGATAAGTGCCATGGGATCTTTAACATCCACCTGAACTACCCCAATCCAGGCAGATGGGACCTCGGTTTAACGTCTCATCCGAAAGACGGCACCTCAGAAGTGCAGCACCCCTCTCATGCTGCACTACAGTGTCAGTACTGGGATATTAACCCAAGTGCCAGATGTGGGAACTGAACCCACAGCCCTCTGATCTCCCGGCCTCAGAGGCGAGTGTGCTACCTACTGAGCCACTGACACTGCATAACTGCTATACACCAAGTTTGCACATGTGCACAAACTCAGTATGTAGTAGATGGCATGGCTGTCAGCGCGCCATTCAACTAGGAAAGTCGGGAGGGATCCGGCCTCTTGGTGGCTACGGAGACACCGAGATGCAACCTCATTTTGTTTTTTGGGGGGCCACATTGCCCAATCCCCATGGCCACACAGAAGATGCCCCCATACCCCCAGCCCCCTCTTCTCAGCTTGGGGTTGGCAGTATAGCCTAGAGATAAAAGTAACAATCTACGAATGACCTTGGTACATCCAGCAGAACTGGATTTGACTCCCAAAACCATCACTTGCATAGTGTGTGACTTTGAGCATGAGCAAGTCACGTAACCTCCCTAGTGCTCCCAGGTCACTCCTGAAAACAGGCACTTGTGCCTAGTGGGCTTTACCTGTTTACCAAAAGAATAAACAAAATCGCATTTTCAGCCAGAAATTAACACTTTAAACAGCAGGATACAATATATGTCAGGCAGTGGATCCCTTTTAATCTTACTGTCACTTCACTTGCTATGTTCTGGTTCTTTTCTTTTGATAACCCCCTTTTTCCTTCAGTTATAAATATAGGCCGAATCTGGCAAATCCAAACTCAGCCTAGATTTGGCAAAGCCAAAACCAAATCTGATCCACACCGGCTTTGTTTATCCCTATTTGTCACACTGTCCAGCTACCTTGATGTCATCAGATATGATGACCCCTAGGTCTCTTTCTTGCTTGGTGACTGTAAGGTATAACCTTGCAACTTTTTGGCACCGGAACCCAGCTGCCACCCCCTGGACCATTCCTCTAGTTTCCTCAGATCCTTTTGCATTGTCTACCCCATCCTGAGTGTCAACCCTGTTGGAGATTTTTGTGTCATCTACAATGAGACACACCTGATTCTCAAGTTCCTCCTCAATGTCACTTATGAAGACACTGAAGAGGACCAAATCCTATAGCACTCAACTAATCATTCTCCTATTGCCTTAGTGGCTACCGTTTACCACCACCCTTTGCCTCCTATCCCTTAACCAGTTTGATACCAAGCTTGTCACTTTCTCCCCAACCCTCAGGCTGCTTAGTTTCTCAACTAGCCTTCTGTACGGCAGTGTAAAAGCCTTACTGAAGTACAGATAGGCCATGCCCACTGCTCTCCCTTGATCCACCTCCCTGGTAACCTAGTCAAAGAAATCTGTAAGACTAGTTTTACATGACCTCCACCCTGTGAAGACATTCTGTCGGTGGCCCTGCAACCCTTTTTCCTGCTGGTGCTCCACAAGCCTCTCTTTCAGTAGTGCCTCCATTAATTTCCCCACCACTGATGTGAGACTAACTGGCCTGTGGTTGTTAGCATCCTCTCTATTGTCACTTTTGTGGTCCTCTTCCAGTCCTCTGGAACTTCTCCCATCTCCACTGAGGTGCTAAATAGCACTACCAGAGGGGTAGTGAACACTGTGCTCAGTTCCTTTAGGACCCTTGGATGAATCCCATCTGGCCCCATTACCATGTATACTGGTATTATTTCCCGTCACCATCAATGACATGGGCCATTCCCCCTGGGTGCACGCTGCTACTTCTATCACATGACTGTTCATCAGACTTTGCAAACATGCACTGCTGGTTAGGGATGGGCAATCAACTGGGTACAGAGACTTTGACTACTACTGGCTCCCCAAATCATGTATCAGGAGTTCTGTGAGGACCCAGTTGTAATAAATGGCCCTATTAAGCCTGGTGGAGGGATGTAATGGGGTGGCACCTTGCCAGGAGCCTAGCAATTCAAAAAAAAAAAAAGACAGCTGCACATGTGGTAATAAGGGGGAGGGGCAGAGGGTGGGAAATGGTTACGTGTATGAGAGGAGGTTGCCATGGGACAGGCCCAGGCCACCTGGGGAGTGCTAGAGGGATTTTGTAATTGGGGGGGGAGAGGCTGAGTAAGAAACAGCAGGTATCTGAGGGTCACAAGTATCACTTCTTGATGAGGACCATTTGTTAAACCTGAGTATCTGCTCCTGATTCTTGTATGTTTTGCTTTCTGCATCAATGTATAGTAACTGCAGTCTCTACTGTTGAGCCTGATGTATATCCATCTGCAGTTATCAATTGTCATTCACGTTCCCCAAGCCTCTAGCCTTGCGCTTGTATAATGTAAAAATGTAAATTCATTCATGTAACTATTTTGTGCCGTTCCACAGCACTATGAACTCTGACATTGCCTTGTCACTGTTATCCAATGTACTTGGGTCGTGTCCGAAAAAGGCTCTTGGCCCCCGTGCACCTAACTGGTAATCAAAGTATAAATAAATAACTTCAAAAAGTACTCCGACCCCCCTACTATGTATATCATCACTGAAAGAAAATAGGCAAACAGTCACCTAACCAGACTTTTGTGCCAAATCCATAAGGATGGCAGTGCCTTCCAGACTGCACCGTACTTTTTACTTACTATGCTGCATTTATAATTTATCACCCATTTCTGATTGATCTGAAACGTATGCTGGTCTAGTTACAGAGAAAAACAAAAACAGTACAAATTTACAGGATCAGTGAAATGGATCCACTAAGTCAGGAAATAAATAAGAGGAAAGAATCTGACTGATCACCCTATATCCAGATACACTAAACACATTTAACACTTTCCTGAAACTGCCAGCAAGGAGGGGGCCCAGCAGGGCTTCCAAGGCCCTGAAGGTTTTTTCCTAATTAACTGAATCCACGTCAACTGCCATGGGCATACTGGTGAAAAAAGGCCACACTGGGGGCTGCAGCACTAGACAATCTGTTCTTATTAAACGAACCCCCTGCTGCCTTCATGGACATACTGGCTGGGACAAGGGCCGCTCCTGAGCACTAAAGCCCTGAGGAAAATGTGCTTCCTGAAAAGTAAATGAGCCTCCACTGACTCCCTGGATGTGTCAGTGGGGGGGCCAGGGCTCTACCTGTGGTGCCCATATATTTCATCTATTAAAATGTATGAATCAGCTAGAAAGGAAGAAATCCTATTTCCTAGTAAAATGAATACTTTTACTTGTGTTTTAAATACATAAATAATTTAAAAAAGCTTATATTTTAAATACACAGAATAATAAAATAGTTATATTTTAAATACACAAATACTTATATTTTAAAGATGCAAAAATAAAATAATACTTTTACGTATATTTAAATACACAAATTATAAAGTAATACTTTTATTTTACATACACAATATAGTACTTATATTTTAGATACAGAAATAAAATATTACTTGTAGCGCTTATTTAAACAAGCCTTAGCACAGGTGACCAGTTATGTGATATTCAAAGCTTGCAGTATATAATTTCCAAAACAATATTGAATGGTCTGTATCCTTTGGTTAGTTTTAACTGCTGTCTGCCAGCCCACATTTTCCATTACATTCAGTGTTGGAAACTGTAGTGGTCCACTGGATAACTTGCAGCTGATTTTGTTAGTGGGGCCAGTAAAACGTTCCTTTAAAATTAGTCTGCCAAGTTTGAGAAAACAATGAAAAACATTATATTAAAGGGACGGGGCGATGGTTTAACCAGGTAAGGCACACTAAGCCAAAGTCTGTATTTAAGTGAGACCTGGGAGCACAAGGAAGTTAAGTGACTTGCTCAAGGTCACACAGTATGCAATTGTGGCTCAAGGGATTCAAACCCAGGCCTCCAGGTTTGCAGCTCAGTGGCCTTAACCACTATGTTACACTGCCTCCACATATTAAGACATAATTCTGTTCATTTTTTTTGTCAAAACACCAGGACGGACAGTTGATATCCATATGGATCCACAATAAAAAATCAAATCGATGGTAATTCTGGCTTCTCAAGTGCCTCTTTTTGTTATTTTTAGAGAATTAACGTGGTGACCTAGAAGGTACTGTTTTTGAATATTCCTGAATGTGCTGTTTTTGTTTTTTTGTATTTTAGATATTGTGCTACCCCTGTCTCTGCTCTCCATTACTAGGTTGATTTGCATGGAAACAGGACCCTTGTCTTAAGTTCATTTGCTTCTGCTTCTCACAACTTTACTGAAGTCATGATCCCGTGTTTGCTACATCAGTTTGTTGCTTTGGGAACTATTATGATGTCAAGAACAGAGGATAGTGACTTAATGCCTGCCTGAAATTAATATTTATTTTTTTATTCTTTGTTGACAAAGTAAGGGCCACTAGAAGCAAGTATCTGTTTTCAGGGGCAACCCAGGCGCTCTGGGGTGGTAAAGTGACTTGCTCAGAGTAGCACAGTATGCAACTGGCGGTTATGGAAAACAAACCCAGGTTTGCAGGATGTACCAGACTCATTCATAACTTTTTATTCTAATCTCTAGTCTATGCTGCCAGCCAATATTAACTTTTAAAAGTAGTTAGTGGTTATGTTTTATGTCTGAGGTCCTTTTTGTTTTCCTTTAGCTCAATAGAAGGTTTTTTTTTTTCCCCTGAGAATATTACGTCATGTAAAGAACAATGCTTTATCTAGAGGCAGGCATGTTGTTAGTTATTTATCATTCACTCATTCATTCATTTATTCATATCCAGTTCTGTTTCCCTTCGTCCGTCATCAGCATTGCGACCTCACTGATTCTGACATCACAAAACAGGCAGCAGGGGCCGAGCAGTTTTTTTTTTTGCTTTATAATTTCTTATCAGGCTTTCATCACATTGTCAGACAGTTTATAATATAATGAGTTACCAGTTTCATACAGATACACGTCTGCAATAACCTCATAGTCTTCAGGTGAAGCTACCTCTGGCTGCAAGCTGCAACACTGGACTTAATTTTCCTAGTCAAACTATCTCTTGTTGGGAACTGCGATACTGAACATAGGATTTGCAAGAAAGCGAGTTGTGCTCACAACAGAGGAAGGGGAACCTTTCAATTGTCTTTGCTTTGTAGCAGATATACTGCAGGTGGAGGCTGCTTCTAACTGAAAGGTGAAATAAGGAATTTACAATTATCAGGAAAAGACAGTCTTGTTACAATTTTAAGATTTTCAGTGCAGGAAGAGTTCAAAGCACAGCTCACTTATTTTGGGGCTGACTGCTTTCAGAGCACAAACCACCAGGCTGTTTTGGGGCTGGGGAGGTTTACCTGTGTCTGACTTGAATGTCTGGATTTTTCTCTGTTTGAGTAGCAGGGGATTTTCTTTGTCAAATTGTTGTGTATAGTATCTTGCAGACAGGAAGGCACTCATCGCAGCGGTGGGTCAGAGCTCTTAGCTGATTGTTTTGTGAGGGCACAGTTTAGGCCACCCCGGAAATAGTTCCTTTATACCTGGGGTTCTGACATCATTTCCTCAAGAGTGCAAGGTGCATATCAATGTCATATCCTCTCTAGCACACAGCACTGGAAATATACGCATACACATTGTATAATATATATATATTTCTATATAACAAACCAATCACTCACACAAGCACACACACACACACACAAAAAAAGTACATAGTCATGTGGGGAGTAGTGCAATGTAATGGCTGTGGGCCAGCAGTCTTCCGGGAGTCTTTCTGGAGGCTGAGATGCTGCCCTATTTGCAGACAACTCTCTGCCCTGAGGGAGGAAGTTGCCCGTCTTCAGGCCACACTGGACAGCAGTAAGAAAACCTTCCCCCAGGCCACACTGGATGGTAGGAAGGGAACCCCGCCCCATCCAGGGAGCACCAGAGCCACCACCACTACCTCAGAGGTTGCAAAGAAAGCACAGCAGTTGGACCACTGTGGGCTCAGGGAGGGTGAGGAGGGTGGAACAGAGGCACACCCAGTCAGTTGTTCCACTCCACAATCCATACACCATTCTGGGGGAGCACAGCTCCCCTATGGATGCACCCACGGAGGAGATTAAGGAGGCTGAGGACACCTGTCACAAGGGAGGCCCACAGGAAGGAGGCAGAGGATGCCACAAGGAAAGGAAGCAGCTCCTGGTGGGGGACTCAATTATTAGGGGGATACATAGATACATAGATACATAGACAGTGTCGGCAGATAAGGGCCTATGGCCCACCTAGTCTGCCCATTTGAGCTTGTAAGTTCAGTTTGTTTTCCTAGAAGTCTGTTTCCCCTTACCCCTGCCCTCTAGAATTCCTTTATGTCTATCCCATGCATTCTTAAATCCCGTGATTGTTTCAGCCCCCACCGCTTCCTCTGGCAGGGTGTTCAGATAGAACTGGGAGGAGCAGGGAAAACTGAAGTAAAGTGCCTGCCTGGTGCCATGGCTTGTAGGGACAGGAAGCGCATCCTCAGGATCACGAGAACAGCTGCACGGGAGTCTGAGCTGGATGTCATTGTCCACCTAGGGACAAATGACTTGGCTCAACATGAGCTTAGAGCAGTGCAGAAGGACTTTGTAGAACTGGGGAGGAGGCCTAAGACAAGTAGCACACACAGTATCCTTCTCAGAGGTGCTGCCTGTAAATGGCATGAGTGGAGGCAAGGGTACTTTGCACCATGCAGTTTAATGAGTGGTTGAAAAAATGGTGTGGAGCACAGGGGTTTGGCTTCATTGGGGACTGGGGTTCCACCTGGAGGGACACCAGCCTATACTGGCAGGATGGTCTGCATCTGTCCAGGAAGGGAACAGCAATCGGTTTAAATGCTTCATTGGCAAGCTTTTAAACTAGTCAAGGGGGGAGGCACTGATAAGCAGCAGAAAAATCCCAGCCTCTCCCTACAAAACAGGGTACTAAATGGGAAAAAGACCGAGGTAGAAAGGTCAGTGGGGGATGCTGCAACAGAAAGTAAAGCCATCAAAAAATGGAGAGCAATGAGTACCAATGCCCGTAGTCTGAGTAACAAGCTTCCTGAATTAGTGGCCTTGATGGAGGAGGAACATCTGGATATCGTGGCAGTCACAGAAACATGGTACACACAAAACCATGACTGGGATGTAAACATACCAGGATACACTATCTACAGGAGGGACAGGGAGGGTAAAGAGGAGGAGGCTGCTACATAAGGGAAGGAATCAAAGCAACAGAACAAAAGGGTAAACAGGGAGGAGAAGAAGCACTGTGGGTAAATTTGGAGACCGCAATGGCACCACAATCCGCATAGGGTTAGATACAGACCCCTTCTCAGGGGAGGAAATGGACAAGGAAATGATAGAAAGTATACTTAGATGGCAGAAAAAGGGAGATATTGCTGATGGGTGATTTGAATATGCCAGATGTTAACTGGAGTGCAGTTGCAGCAGCCACTTCTAAGAGTGGGGTTATTCTAGATGCCCTACAGGGGCATGCCTTAGACAACTAGTATTGGAGCCCACTGAGAGGGAACAATCAGACCTGGTTCTCTCAAATGAGATGAGGAGAGGATCACAGATGTAGAAA